>JAHFWJ010000819.1:0-1334880 GCA_028555115.1 Himalopsyche japonica
TAAATATCTGACAGCTTATAAATAAAATGTTTACTTCAATTATCTGATCGATCATTATTTGTCATATATTTTAGTCTAGTGACATCAACAGCAGACCTACTTTAACCCTTTGAAAACTAAAAAGAGTCATGGAAAATTTTGTAACACATTTATTCGATAAAACTTGAAATGCTTGTTTTTATTTTCAGCGAAATTTTTGATTAAAATATGTATACATATCACAACATCAAAATCGTATACTTCTGTGGCAATATCGTACATTATAGAGTATCAATCGAAGATCACTTCAGCGCAAAAAAAGAACTTAAGAAGAACGCAAGACTTTTGTCGACTTTCAAGTAATATGAGAAGAAACTAAAGTGTGAGAGACTATCAATGCTCGTAGCAACATTGACGTCGCCAATGTTTTGAGTTAACTCCATATATAACATTTTTAATGGCCGACTGTTGATAAATACTTACTCTGAATAAATTGATCTTCTTTTTTCCTAATGTACTGCAAAATATGCACTTTTCAGATAGCACCATAAATAGAATCAAAAATCAAAATTTTCCAAAAAAAGAATTATAGAAAATCAATAGTTCAATATAAAAATAATATCCAACGTTATAATACAAACCACGCATTGTTGCTCGTTCATTGAAAAAATTACATTTCGTTTGCAACAAAACAATGAGATTACATGATTTGTTCTTCATTTTTATTTCATTTTTATTTAAAATATCTTGTGAAATAAAACAAAAAAAATTCAACTTTTATTAATTAATAATATAGAATTACTAAAATGAAACATTTTAGTAACAGATCAATAGTAAAATATTATATTACAGCTTCAAGATACTAACCTTTCAACTATTTTTAAAAAAATATTATTGTTTCATTAATCACACAATTTGAAAAAAAAAATCTTTATGCAACCATTTATTTTAAATTTTCCCAGATATATTGGAGAATTCATTTTGGATGAACGATTACTATCAAATGTTTTTCCAAATAAATTATATAAATACTTGGGATTTGCAATCCTGCAACATTATTTTATTCCCCCTCTTTTGAAACCCTATTGCTAAGTGCCCTTTTTCAAATGAAGGAGTGGCCTAACCACCCCTATGAACCATAGATAAATATGAGAGACGTAAGAGAAATATAATATGTGAATTTATTACAATATTTGTAGCATTGTTACAAAATTTATCGTATTATATAAGGACACCACTACTTACATAAAATATATCGTCACACAGTTGAAACTCACAGATGTAAATAATTAAATCATTTCTTGTGAATCAAAATTATGAAATGTTTTCATTTAATTGTTGGTTTAATTATAACATCATCAAAATCATAGATCTGTAATATATCCACTTTGGACCCTCATCACAAAGATCATATCATAGCGCTCGGATAGTGCCAAGTGCAAGCTGAGGCAAGCACAATGTCAAATTTAATTTCATTTCGTTTAACAATTTAGATCTTGGATATTTATGTTCTCTTTGACCTCATCTCGTTTAATAGCAAAATAACCTATCGGTTTAAAACAGTTGCAGTCCTGTTTGCATGTTCATTAGTGGTGAGATACTAACAAAGTGACACTACAGTTATTTTTAACATTTTACATAACTTCAAGTTCAATAATTATTAGAATTTTCTATGAAAAACGAAGGTTCAACCCAATTATTCCTACTTGTGGGAAGACTAAAAATAACTTTACAATCACCGTTGTCTTTCGACATTGTTGAACTTTGACAAATCACGCAGTGAACATATAACTAATCAACATCTATAGACGAATTAAAAATCATAAGGCTCGGCGTGTAGATATCGAGTAGTACAGCATAGACTGTATCGCTGTCTAGCCCCTTATATACATGTGAATAATGTTTTTTTGAATAATATAATATCAACAGTATCATATGATTAACATATATGCCTAAATATGTTTTCTACACTTTAAATAATAAATGGACGCTAATTGCGCATTTCGTCAAAGACGTCCTTTTATTCTGAAAATCACCCCGTCGGATGTTTACTTGTAATTTTATTTACAAAAATAGCTTAGAGATTGTTTTCATGATGTCATTTTAATCTCTTGATAAAGTGCGAGATATGTTTGTACCTATTTTTTAATTTATTAAAAGATGATCTCTTGTGTTCCCATTCAATTATTTTTGCCAATTAATGCAACCAATTTGTAAAGCGTAACTAATTTGAGTCTTTTTATATTTATAAAATGCTTTCTTTCGCCGGTTCTTATGAATAATCGGCTTGTTGACTTTATCAGGAATTCGTAGGTAAGGGAGTGGACTAGTCAAAATTAGAAAGAAACGATGGATAGATACCGTTGTCCTAGAAGGACGCTGATGGTCCATCTATAGAATGTACACGTTGGAGCTACAGCTCGCCAGGATGATCTGACAGGATTTCAGAGGACTAGTAAGAGACAGATGAACTAGGAAGCATCGTGGATATAGCGTAAAAAATAAATTATTTGAAAACCTTCGAAAAAATATACAATAAAAACGAGTTGCTTAATCTACTTATTACCAATACTACATACTATTCATCAATGGTAACGCATAACTTCTTCAACTAGCTAGACCTTCATACTTCAGAAATAAATAAATAATAAACAAATACGTTTCAACCCCTAAACAATAATAAGCAATGCCAAGTGATGTGAAAAAATCAGATTACAGAAAAAGGACATGGTTTGTATTAGACCGTCAAACACTGCCGCATCTTTTGTCATACAAAGTCAAACTATATTGATGTGCAAAATGTCATAGTAATTCATTGGCGTACAGAAAATAAAATAATATTTCGGTATTTTCTTAATAAAACTATTTTGACGATTTAATATCACAAGAACAGAGGTTGTAATGAACTAACACTAACTTTTTGACATTGTCCTCTTTTAATGATAGGAGTTGAATAGGAATTAAAAATCGAAATTATTAAATCACCGATAAAAACGCATTGCAAAGAATTTAAATGTCTACCGATAGCAAAAGACAACATTTTCAAAATATATATAATATTATTTCCAACACGTGATCTAATAGTAAGCCCCTCATCGGTCAACGGTGCCAACTACTTATTGATCTCTCTTTTTTTTAATTAGCTAGCTTCAAAACATTCAATAATTTAAATCACTCCATTTTCAAGATTGTATTAAAACTAACTTTTAATCTTGCAGTTGTAAAGAATTTTTAGCCTTTTGATTATATTTTAATTTAATTGTATTAAAGCTAGAAATATTTATAATCAAAAATTATCAATTCTTTGGCTTTCTAAATAATCCATTCAACATAATTACTCTTTTACGGTGATGTTGAAATTACAGAAATTTGATTTTCATTATTTTTACAATATTATATCCTAATCCTTTTTCAATATTTTACGAACAATTTAATGCAAAATACTTTTAAAGATTCAAGTAAATCTGTCAAAGTTTTTTAATAAAGTCGTGAATAAGACAAATTTATAACTAACGGTATGATCAAAAGTATTCAAGGTCGTGATGAAACCTAATCCAAATTGGTGAAATACCCGCTGCCACTGCCCAAAGCTTGTAATGTATTGATCGCATGTATCGATGTACAAAATGTCTTTATGTTCTTGTATTTTCTGGTAGACCGCTAAAGGAATCCCGCAACTCAATTTAAAGACCTGTCAACTTGTTGAATGTGCGTATGTTTTTAAGTATTGTAACAAATGACTGACCGAATGCAAAATATAATTAGCTTCGTGAAAAATATTTTTTCATGGCCGAAATTACTTCAATAAATCATAGATTGGTTTATGTTTTTATTAATCCGATTCCAATACCGTTTCAAAACTATAGTTAAATTAATAATCCTTTACCGTATTTGATACGGGTTCGGTTAAAGAATTTTGGACTAATTTTAGAACAACTATTTGCATCAATAAATAAACATATAATTTATTTTTATAATTTTTGACATTAATTTTCATAATACTATTTTCAGAGAACGACATAATTAAATTATCCATCCATAGTAAATTCAACATATGTGTAGTCTTAGTATAACTTAACTTTAAATTTGAATTGTTACAACTTCGTACGATTCCACATGTTTTGTCACTAACGACCCGGGTTTCGCCTTTCGGCATCTTCAGGCATTCTATCACACGGATGCAACAGGACTGACAAAATATGTGGAATCGTACAAAATTGTAACAATTCAAATTTGATATTGAAATTCCATCAAGCACCTTCAATCGATATTATAAATTATAACTTAATTTTAATTATAAAGAAGGTTTCACATCTACATACATGTAAACGACTTTAATCGTATTCTTTTCAACTGATTGAGTTAAAAAGTATTTCAGCATGCTATGTTACTTATATGTGCATGTAAATACTGAATAAAAAAATATTATCACGTTATAAATTCAAAGCACAATTATGAGACAATCTTACACAAATAAAAATTATATCACTGTACAGCTATCATCAAGTTAAGTTCAGAATTAGAGCGCAATTACACATGACTGACTACATTGTCACCAAAGGGCTTCAAGAGAAGACTCCGCCCTTAAACGGAGCCTTTGCAAAGCAGCCGGCCTCATTGCGGCTCCTTTGCGGCCTTTCACAAAGAATGCGGCTTCACCCGCTGAAGGCCTAAAGAATTAAATACAATGAAAGCCTTTTGACACCTACCACTTTTGATTCACACTCGTGGCAAGCTTTTTTTCTTATTTTTTAAAATTGTTTTAATATTCTGGTGAAACTTGACGCAACAATTGAATTATTGAACTTCTTACTAAAAACATTGGTTACTCTATCAATGTCATTAGTTAAAAGGAATATGAAACTCTTTTTTTAAATTTATTCGCTATTTATAATTATAACGTATTTTTGCATCCATTTCAGCTCCTAGTTTGGCCTTCTTACCAACAATGTTAGCACGCGTAGCTCTTAGCAATCTAGCTGCTAGTATTAATTCACACGAATAGAAGGATGAGCTTGATATATTAATTGATGGAAATTTCCTTGATAATATTCAAAACAGTCGGAATCGCAATAGAAAAATCTACCATTCAGCTTCAGGAAAATATCTCATTTTAACCACACATCTGAACTTATCATTAAATGTTAAAACTTGTACAAAATAAAAATACGGTATCCTAACCGACTATTTACAGTAAAAATATGTACGTTTACAAAATTATCTCTCATAATAAATAATGGCACATAGTATTATTATATATATGAACAATAATCTCCACTCTTGACGCGTACCTAAAAGGTGTAAAAATTGTGTTTATAACAATATCACAAATAACGTATCAGCACTCAGCTGGATTCAGGGCCGGATTTTGTCTATGTAATCATGAAAAGTAAAAAAATCACAATTTTACTGTGATCGATTTTTGATTATATTGAAAGCGTTATTTGGATTTCAAAAATGGAAGACTACATCATTGACGCTTTTAAAAATATACAAAAAATACTGCTTAAGGATTACGATATACAATGGATAAAAACCATTGATGAAATATGTTTTAAATTACTGGCTAATTATCAAGGATTACGATATACAATGGATAAAAACCATTGATGAAATATGTTTTAAATTACTGGCTAATTATCAATTTTTTTTCTTGTGTTCTTGGCAATATTAATATTAAATATTGTTTTTAATCGATATCTTAAGGATGAGTGTTTGTGATGTCGTTTAAATTCTGGTGGAGCTCATGTGATATATAAATTCAATTCATTTGGCATAATATTTTTTTTTACACTACCAAGAAAACGTAGATTTTTTATTTTTCATAATCTTCATTTTTACATCTGAGTCAGGTTCTGTTTTTACCCTTGTCAAAAGGGTTAGTTGTGTAGTTAGCCGACAGAGATGTCATTCTTCGTTGACATTTATTTGCTAAAGTGTAACAGATATCATTCTTACCGACAATGAGATATTCACAAAAGAGTTCACACAATGCACCGGTCGGCGCTATTGCTTTCCACGTTGACAACTTATTAAACCAGATGAGAATAGGTTACAGGTACAACAAGTACATCATCCATTTATTTACTTAAAATATTGTTTTTTCATCAATATTAAGGAGTATCAGTAATAATTAAGGTACACAAAATTTTAAAGAATAATCAGAACCATATTCACTTCCTAATGTACTACTGTTTAAACAGTAATTAAACAGCAATAAAAAAGAAAGAATTGTGATAAATGCATGGGTTTGGATTAGAACAAGTTAACAGTTTTTGTTCTACACTTTTCAAGATTAAATTGAAGGTTCAGGAGAAAAAATCAGTTGACATGTAGTATACTCAAATTCATATATCTATTATTTAGCAACTATTTATAATTTATTGTCGATCCTAAATTCTCTTCCCAAATAACTGTATTGTATTGTATTTCTGATGAAATAACGTTTGCCGACGGCGCTTTTTTCTGCTTTTTTAAAGTATGCCTGCATGATGTATTGAAGATGATTCACATAGAGGTCAAACATATGTCACGTATGGTACCTAAAAACGTTATTAACAAAGTTGTCAATTTCAATGTTGCTTGTGTGTGTATAAAATATTTTATCCGGACTAATATAACTTTTCGGTTTAAAACTTAAGCAAACTTATTTTGAAAATATGTCACATTGTTTTAATATCCATAATTTTATTTAGATAACTAAAATAATCTCTAACTAAACGAAACTATCATAAACATAATGAAAAATACTACAAATCGAATTTCATCAGTTTGTTTTATAGAGCTTAAATTTGTTTTTAGTCCTTTCTATCGATTAAAATTACGTCAGTCATAAAAATTTTCCCTCCAAAATTATTATCTTTTACCTAAAATGCTCTCTCAGTATATATTCCTGAATTGTCACAAACTCAAGTAGTACAGTAAATTATTTGAAATTTCTGTGTAAGTAAGCGCTACAAAGAATTGAATGTTCACACAGTTTCGTGATTGAAGAAAATAATTCTATGTTTTCAAAAAATAAATACGAACAACATCATCGAAATTGCATATTTGAATTATATCAAATTTAACCACTCTTTTTCTCTCAAAAAAAGTTATTTTGTACATCTGCTCCACCTTATTTGGCTTTAGTTTTGAGATTATAAACTGTTAACTAATCGCCTCTAATCTTATAAGTAGATATGTGAAGAATCGATGAAATCTGTATATGTAATACGTGAAGAAATTATATTTTATTAAATAATGTCAAACATAATTTGTATTACAATTCTTGTGTCCATGCCATTTCTGAAGTAAATGTACAGTATAAGCTCAAACTTGTTGTATAGGTAAGTAATTTCTATATCAATGTTCACAATTGACTTATTTTCTTTAATATTTCTCGTACTCAGCTTTGGTAAATCAGTTTGTACGTATACTTATATTATGTGACAACTGTTTGTAATAGAGTGTTATTTATGAGAGAGAGCTACAGTAGAATGTTTGTGCTCTCTAAACGCTATTGTGTTTGAGGAGCACCCTATTACCACAAAAGAGCCTTAGCAGTGGCATACGCGATAATACAATAGTATGTAACATTTTGGAAGCTAATTTGTGTAGAATCATTATAAGTGCAGAATTCAAATTTAAATTTTAGTGTTCATGGATTTGGGCCGGTTTTGTCCAACGATAAAGCATTTTCAATCAAAATAAAATCGATGGTATGATTAATCGATTTTTTTATTATTTACAAAAACTTCATCACAATGCCATGTTTATAGAAAAAATATACATTATTGAAATAATTCAACGTTACATTTTATTAGGGTATTTATTACTCATTGTTTTGCGTATTACGAGTAGAATAGTACGCTTATTCAAAATTAAAGATATTTCTTAAGTGATAACTCTTTTCGAACTAAAATATTTATATCCAAACTCCAAAGAATATCCAGGTAAATCATGAAATTTAAAAAAACACAAACTTTGATTAAAAATAAACTTAACTTATTTATAGTAACTTTATAACTAGAAGAATTAATAGCATATATATTATAATAGTTCACGATGACATTGATCATTATTCAATTGTACCTTAAATTTAAAAAAAAATACTTTAAATTGGTATCAATTTGCCATATATTTTCGACGCCACTGTCGCAAATAACCTTCCTTAAGTGCGTCCACGATCAAAATTGATAGAATGGTTTTGACTTCTGAATGTATCAGACACGGAACCCGTCAAGCGGTTAACACGAAATGCGGTCGCGGAGTTTTTTTTTGTTTCGCTTTATTTATTTATTTCATTTGGTATTATATTCTGTTGAATCTCGAGGTGAACATCTGCCGATTTGTAGGGTAATTTATTAACCGAAAAGCAACCGCAGACAGATCACATTATATTTATTATATTGGTGATATGATTTTGGTATTAGGTAAATTTTTCTTTTCTTTAGCATATGAATCTTTACCGAGCAAATAGTAAAGCAACTTAAGAATAAGTGATGACAATTTCCACATCTATCTTCAATCTATCTATTTATAATTTTACATTAAATAGTTCAATTCGAATTCTCGAATTGACTATCTGCTATGCACTATCCATTTAATAGAATGTATGAAGATACCTAATGTCGAAACCCGGGTTTTGTTGAAAAACATGTCGAATGGTACAAAGTTTCAACAATTCAAATTTGATATTGAAATTCCATGAAGGATTATAACTGTTGTTAAAATTTAAAAAGTATCAACAATTCATGTTTGTTAACTCTCCATTAAGAAACGGTGCTTATTAATAGTTATTATTAAATCAGTTTGTGATTGATATAACTTTTCTCTAGAATACAAATGATTAGGTGAGTGTAATCGGTTATTTTCAGATAAAACTGCGAAATGTAATAAGCAAAGCAGCCACTTTACGATGATTTTCCTTTAATGAATATTTTTACAATTTAAAAACACCTTTTTTAAGAAATGATGTTTTGGAATTATTATTTATTTATAAATAAATAAATAAATAAATTAGGTTTAGAATTTTTTTGGAGAACATTAAAATGTTCTCCAAAAAATTTCTAAACCTAACGATTTCTCGGAGATTGTAAACCTGTTTCTCTTAGTCATTTAATTGTTTTTTTTTTTATTTTCACGTTCTAAATTTAATTGTTTTTGTGAAACTTTTTTCATTAATATAACAAGTTATACTTGTATAACATCTATCAACGCTGACTTTTTTCGACATAAGATATGATTAAATTAACTATGCTCAATTTGTAATAAAACAATGATGATTTTGAAGATTAAGTGCATCTCAAAGAAATTATTTATTTCATCAATTTCTCATTATGAAAAAGCATTGAGTTACTATGATATATACTATAGTTCTGATGAGGGAGTAAACCAAAATAGCTATCAAACAATACACCTTATAAACTTACTAAAAGAAATTGATTTTTTTTTCAACTTGTCATATGAATATATTGTTGCCATAATTGTTTGTCAGTGAGAGTAGAAAAGATATCATTAAGCAGCAAACGTGTTAAAAATATTGATTTCCTTTTTGTTCTGAAAACTCTAGAAAATCTTACCTACTTCAAATAGATGTACTCAGTTTGTGTTTTAAAATTTTATATTTTGTGCTAATTTACCAGTTGTTTCAACCATATGTTCTGTCAACCAGTTATATTGTAATAAATTAACTTAATTTCTAAAAATAACATTAAAAGAAACCAAAAATGTCGTAATGAGAGGTAAAGACACCAATTTTAAAACTATATTCGCTATATTTTATTACCATGGTTATCAAATAGTCACTACATAAATGACTTGAAGTTATAAATTGTTTGTTTAGATAAATTGAAATAAAAAAACAAAAAATATTTTTATGTTTATTTTAATGTTTTAAAATATTGGATAAATGAATGAAAATGTAGAAAATCAGTACCATAGACAATTGCAGTCATCTAGAATCTAAAACAGAAATGATAAGTGACGTTTTAAGTGAAGTAAATGCGCCACACTAGTTCAATTTCCGCAGTTTCTGTAGTTCGATTTCCCAGGACTTTTTTCAATAGCTACGAAGACTTTAGGCTTATATTACAATTTTTTTTGTCAATTGTCATCAATTTTAGCTCACCCATTCATTAAGCGATATATTAAATGAACATGGAATATTTTATTATGATTATATTATTTCATTCAATTTAAGTGTGTAAAAATTTAGCGTCTGTTTATCCGATTCCGAATAATTAATACTCAATAATCATCATCCATATTTTTACTCTTCTTTTAGCAAAAATTGCATTCAAGAAATCTTGATAAAAATGACTAAAAACCTGGCGTAACTATATTTATATGGCATGTTATTTATATTCTAAAATATTATCATATTTGAACTAAATTCTTTTCGCTAACCATGTCGTAAAACCTTTAATATACTTTTAAAATAAATGAAGCTCAAAAAAGTTATCCTCAGTTTCATAAAAACTAGTTAAATAAATCAATATGCCAATCGTAGGAAACATCGCAATCAACCTTTAAAATGATTAAGTGTTGTCTAACTAATTTGGCAACATTACCCGACATGTGTGTGCCCATAAATTTGTTTTAACATATTATTTTCATCGCAGGAAACGTACCAGAACACTTTTAGAATCGGTCCCAGGGGCAATATACTGGGAATATAAATCGTGATCTTGAATCGAACCGAATTTTCCGGCCCATGGTTTTTCACCCCGCTGTCTATAATTCGCCGTATGGAACAGTTTATATCGACCCACATACAGCTCATATTAGTCTCATGTGGTTTAAAGGTAAAATTGTCTAACTTTTTTCTATATTTTTGCAAAGCTGAAGGGTTTTAAGGATAGAAATACCGGTATCCCAGTATATTCCAGTTTCACGGATGAAAGTCACAGAATAAATATATACCGACGAATTAATATTCTTTTCCCAACAATTTTAATATTTCTCGCAAAACAGAGTTTCATTAGACGAATAATAATCGACTAATTATAAAAAATTATATATAATTTAAACTTATTTTTAGTACATTTGAGAAAATTTCTCCAGAAAACAAAAATCTCAACCATTTGATCATCAAAGTCCTGCTGAAATTGTAACCAAATCAATTACATAATTCTTGTACAATGCATATTTTATTTCGATTTACCATAAAATTCAATTTATCACAAAATATAAATTCAACTACTCGATTACATTCAGTTTCTATTATTTCATTAGACGACACAATTACTCATTTTTATGATAAATAAATAAATTTTTATTTTACTTTTTTTTAATGTAAGGACCAATTCAAAAAAAAAAAATTTTTTTTTATTAAAATTAATTCATTAATTGATATTCACTACTCTTTCAATACGGAAGCTTTTAGCGAGCCGTGTTGAGAACATATAATTAGATACAAAAAAAATAGCATCGTATCGTTTATGCACGACAAGTCACGGTACACAGTCATAAACTAAGTTCCCTCATCCCTCTTTCGGCAGGAGCAGGAAGCTGTGACATTTTCCCTCGTAAATCAAATAGTTATCTTTCACAACTGTAATATAACGTTTTCTATTGCTGTTTCCTTCTGTTTTAATACTTGTGAACTAGACAAAGATATAGCGACCGGAGTATTTTGTTATCATATGATTATATACAAATCTATTATATAAAATCGACACACTTTACTATTGCTGTATCCTTTGATATGCTCAATGTTACATGAGATAGATAGTAATACAAACGCATAAAATTTTCAGGTGAAATATTAATGCGAGTATTTTTATATCTAATACTAATAAAATTAGCTTAATACTGCCTTAAAAATATTTTACACGAAAGACACAAAATGAAATCCTTACTTTGTTTCAATGACCGTAATATGCTTATTTTCTTTTCATATTTTTAACATGAAAAAATTGTTATTAGAATAAATCTGAACAGAATATTACAGTTAGAAAACACATATTTTTGGATGTGTGCGGTGTCATTAATATAATACCACAGTGATTTTATTGGTGTAAATAGAAGTACTTATGTATAGGACATAAACATCAATGGTCATATACAATTCATTTCATTTCAAATTGTTTCACACACACTGACCTAAGTATAATAAATTGCAGACACTGGTCATTATTACGACAGTAGATATTGTGAATTCTCGAAAGAAAATGATGACATCTATAACGAGTTTAGATAATGTTCGTATTAAAATATACATTAATAAAGATCCTTTTATAAATAGTGTTTGCTTACGTTGTCATTAAGGCTACTTAATTAATTCGATAACAACCTTCAGTCTTGCTCGTAATATTACAAAGCACTCATTATACTTTAAAAGTTTTTTTTTAAACAGAATTATCATCGTAATTTTTGATTTGCCCTAATTTAACAAAAAACTCTATAGATAAAATATATACGGTATTTTATATTTTATTAATGTTGTAATTGATAACGGAAAACATAATACACATTTCTTTATAAAATTATATATATATTGAGCACCTTGATCATTTGAGCTTGAAATTTCTAAGCTATTCATTCACCTGGTGTCATATTAAAAAGGGTGTCGGAAGCAGCGATAAAAGCGATATTAAAAATACTTTTATTCCTTTGCGCACAAAAATATTTTATTACTTATTTTAGACTATATCCAAACCAAATCCTCAATAACCCACAAATCTAGTAAAGTTCACAACCGCGTTCTGACTTTTTCCATGAATTGGCGTCACGCGTATACGATACGCATCAGAAAGAGATAGCATTTGTGAATAGTGTGAGACACAGCCGATCAATAGTATTACGATGAACGAGAAGTCTCTAGCAGCACGCGAAAGAGCGAGATGAATATTTATTTTGGTTTATCGTATCTTAGGTATACGGTAGGAAATAAAGGAATAACAGTTACAGAAAATACACCTACGTCTAGGACGTCATGAGGCACTTGGGGGTAAATGAAGGCAAGATGGGTCACAAGGATTTTTTTTATTCTATTTAAAAAACATTTACAATATATTATCTTGATATTTTAATGATAAAACACAATGTTTCATTCCATTTTCATAACACTACATTATCAAGATTAGGACTGGTTTCACTAATCGCGAGCATCGTATCTCGTCTCAAGTCTGACTTTAAGATAAAAAATTATAGAAACAGTACTTAATGTTTTATAATATAAATAGTCTTCTCGCTGTAATAGACTTTTGCGTCAAAAAACTTTTAATTTATTGTATATATTTATAAATTTTATTTCGTGAGAATATAAATATAGCCATGAGGTCATTGTATTATATTATATGCATAGTAGACTAGTGAATATTGTGTAAAACACTTCTATCAACTAAGATATCATAACATTTTACACGTTTACCAATTTTTACCGTCAATATTTGATGTTGTCTCTAAGCCTGAATCTGATGTCTCAAACATAAAATATTCATAACTGTTTCGATACTCATCGCTTTCTATCACTTTGATATATGCTGAAATATGTAATTGATAGTTTTCGCAGTTTTGTTCTACTCAATTGTCTAATTTTTGATTATTTTTATATAAGTTTCATATTCAGATTTCATTTCCCAAAAATTGTCAGTATTACTTGAAGTGGCTATAAATCATTTTGCCCCTTTTCGCATTTCCCGCTCATTCCTATTTAGTGTCGGCAGCAATTTCTTCCATTTTTTGTTGATGAGATACAATCGCTTTCCGGATAGCTTATCTCCGCGATCGTCCATTCAAGGTGAATCAAACATTATGGAAGAAATATCTTTACAATCACCTAGTTACCTGATACAGCGATGGAATTTCAAGATTTTTACAATCTGCTCTCTCGTTCATCATAGTAGCAGTGTCTACAAAATAATCAAAATTCCTTTTCTTCACCAAAGGAAGGGCAAAATTCATATAATCATTAATGTTAACATGCTAAAAAATAAATCAGATTTTTGTAATATATAAAAAAACATCGGTTTTTTATTCCACTCATTGTGAATATTAATAAAATTCGTAAGTTTAACAAAGGAAAGTAAAAGAGATATCAAAAAAATAATTGTGTAATAAAACTGCATAGGATTTAAAGTCATCAAAACTCAGGCGATGAATTGGACTAGAACACACCGAAGCGGCGCGTTGTAAAGTGAAAAATAGCTGTTTTAGTACAAACCAAAAAAAATTACATTTTTTTCATTGATTTTCGAAAAATCCAAAAAATGTACCGAAGAATTACCTAATTACCTAATAATTATAAAGGAAAATTGGTAAAAGAAAAGTGTTCTGGTTCATTAAAATTTTCCATTTTGAGCACAACATATAATAGAAAACAGGAGTAGCAAACCGTGTTAATAATCATCAAATCAATATCTTATCGATGAATGTTACACAGATATCGCTTAACTGAACTTGACTGAATCAACTAAAGAAATTGGTTTTAGTTGTTACGCCGCTGTAGTAAAATGTAAATCCAGCACTTTCAAAGTATGTTACGTCAGCCCAATCCTTACTGATGCCTTTCACCTCCTGCCACTATTAAGAATTTTCATTGACAGAACTCTTCAACATATTAAAAGTGAAAAAAATATTAAAATAATTCTTTGTGAAGACGGATAATGCAATAATGGCTGTCTTATGAAATTATTAGATGAGATTCGTGTGAAATCCTGAAAATATAAATATGGCTGAAGTGACCTATAAAACATAAACAGGGACAAATATTTAATCGTGAAGATTTCAATTGGTAAATTTAAAAAGTTCATTCAAATAAATAAAATTTAATTTGCATGTCAGTACATCTATATTTTACAGCATAATGATCATGAACCATTTCGCTCATTGCGAGCATTGACTGAGATGATCTTTCACTTTTTGTAAAGAAGCTCTCTGAAATGTTTTCAGTTAAGTACGCGCATTATACATTGCAAAACTCTAAGTGTCTACGAGATAGTTCTACGTCGGATGTGACCTCTGCGGTTAACGTAGAATAAGAGCAGGGGTGCTCAGACTTAAGGCGCCTACAACAACGATCGCCAGAAATATCTCAACATACTTAACATTCTCGAGAAATATATGCGTATTATTGGAATTGCATAGATACAAGACTGCATGACTGTATTAAGTTTTAATTCTTATCATACGAAGCAAATTTTAATAGAGTATTATATATTATATTATATTTAAAATGAAACACTATTTGTATACCTATATAAATCCTTTAACACACTTATTTGCACATCGTATCTTGTACATAAACATAAAACATTATGCGGTAAGCTAACTTATACAACTACACGTTAGAACCTTAAGAAATATTTGATGCGAAAATTAAAAATATATATTGACCAAACTTATCATATTTAGTTATGTTTTAATTGAAAGAAATAGTAATAGTTTGGTATAATAAAAATGTGTACCTTAAATTTTCATAGTGGAAAAATCAATGGAAGTATAAACGGATCTTATTCTAGACAACAATTTAAAAAATTTATTGATTGAATCGGCTTTTTCTTGGTAGAAGTCCATTTTAACACGGTGAAAAAATACATCGATATTTTTTCACCGTGTTAATTTTAATAATATATTTAAAACAATCATTCTATATTATAAATTGGATTATAATAATTTTAAGCCGAATAAATTATTTTACATTCAATTATTGATACTTCAAATACAATGTATTCGATACAATGTATTCAAATACAATGTATTCGATACAATGTATTCAAATACAATGTATTCAATTCAAAAACAATTTATTCAAAATTTGATCGTATAAATTTATACTTGGAGCTCAAAATTATTGAATTTAAGTATTAAAATATTATGATATATTTGACAAATATAATAGCAAAAGTTGAATATTATTTAAGCAAATTTCCTCTCGAAAATTATATAAGATAGTAATGAAAAGCAATCTACAATATGTAATATATAAACTTTTATTGTATTTCAGAAAGCTTTCAAATATGTTGAAAGGTTATTACTTGAAACAACAGTTTTATGTTTTTAGCTAACTGTGCTGAACACTGCGTGACCCAATCAACACTTCACTCATAAGTAGTCAGATCCATTTTCATCTCCCAAACAGCCTCACGGAAAAATTCGAAACAACATCTAACCTGAAAAAAGTGGTATGTCTTCGTTCTTACGATTTGTTTCTAACGCGAAAGCAGCGCCATCTGAAACATACGCGTCGCATTTCGACGTCGATCGTCGAAGCGAGACGTCCTTTTTCCCCGCGACGTCATACATTTTCCACTCAGCCTGCAACATAGCATTCGTGAAAAGGCAAGTGCCACAAATCGATTCAGTGCTTAACAGGATTATAATAGGAAAAACGAAAATCGACAGCATCCGGTATTAATACAGTATTACAATTGAATTATTTTGTGACAGTGGTTTTGAAGCGATTTTCTCAATTATGATTTGATCGGGATTTGTTACATTTCGTAACAGAGAGGGGAGCTAAAAGTGATTTATATACTTACACGATACTTGGATTTTCGGTTGAAGCAGTTTTGTTCATCCCATAAGGTTATACAAGGTAATCTCGACGTTTTGTACTAGAACACTAATTTGTAATTAAATATCTCTTACTTATACCAATTTTACATGATTTGACTGAACAGTGTTTTCGTTTACATAATATCATAAGCGGAGGTTCAAGGGTATGATACTATACAATCTTCTCAATCTATTGTGACAGGGATACTTCTTAAATTTATTTTAAATATTATTATTATAAATTTCCGTAGGTTTTATGTTCAACTTCGATGAATATTAATATTAAACCAATATATAATAATCTACATATTTGGTTGCGGGTACTCAACTGATTCGTTAAAATATAATTATTTAATTAATTTCATATTTTGATACAAATTTACATCCGTTTGTTTGCAATTGTAGTGAGATTACAAGAAAAAAATACTTTCAAAAGGTCAACAGTCTAGCATGGAAACATATTTATCAATAAAATCATTTTTAGTGTTAAATTACCTAATTTGCTTTTATATTTCATCTTCTAGTGATTTAATATAAAGACAATGATTTTGTAAATAAAATCAATATTGCGGTTACATGCTCTCGATATAATTATCATCGCAAAATTCAATGATCCGGTTATTATAAAAATGGATCGACTGCGGTCGTATCAAATTTAATATGGGTTACGTCGTGAAAGTAAGAATCAAAATGATATGAATGAGAAAATGTTAAGATGAAGATAATGTTACATAAACCATGATATACATAGATTTCATTATAATTACATTATCTGTGGCAGCGAACATGAATATAATGTTTTTATGAAATATTGCTCTTGAATATTTTTGCGTATTTTAATTATTGTAACAGGCATTATTTTGTATTCAAAAGCAATGTACTATTATATTTAATAAACTATACGTAAGTATCCCTATGACACATTTTTTTTTCATTTTTTGTATAAAAATATTTACCACGGTGAAAAAAATAGCAATGTATCTTAGTTCTACAAAATTTTGTAGAACTAAAATACATTGCTATTTTTTTCACCGTGTTATAATGGAGTTCTAGTAAGTGAATGCAAATTCAATCAATAAAAATATTTACCTTTATTTTGCTCAATTTTTTTTAATATTAATGTTATTTGTTTATTTATATTATGAATGATATCATCCCGATACAACGTTAAATTTTCCAATCAAAACTGTGGCCTATTTTTGATTCTCCTTAAATATTTTTTTCACTCATTTTATATATTATTGTTATATGAATGTCATAACAGCTGAAGTATTTTATCAATTTAGTTTATATGAACTGTGCTATCTATCTCGTTAAACTTGCAGTTCATTATCTAGCAACCGCAAAAGAATAATATGCCAATATGTGATAAGCAGATTCTCATTTATTATACATAACATTGTAATATTACGGCTAAGTATAGTATTGCCTATCAAAACTATTTCGTGAAATTATATTTCTACTGTTTACATTTTAATATTGATACTAAGTTATTTTTTTATAAACAATACACTTATATAATACGTATTATATAAAACATCATTACCACATACGAATTAAAAGTCAATGAAATTACACTTGTTCACGGCTAAAAAAAATAAAGATATTTGTCTTCGTATACTTCGTTTATTGTTTATTTGATGAAAAAGCACTCAATATTTGTATTCAAAAAATGTTTGTAAATGATTACACTGCGATAAATACACCAGCAAGCTATTTTACATATTTCGCGATTTGCTGAATCGAGCAGTAATTTGATATTTGCTTACCATAAAAACCTGAGAATCACATAATTCTTAAAGCCAATTTTGATGGTCAATTAATACTTAACAGATTTTGATTAAAGCAACTTTTAATTATCTGATACGCATGGCATTTTATTAAATACCGAATACCTTAATAATGTTATATTATTTTTTTAAGATGCGCTGAGATATATTATACATCGACTTGTTGGCCCTGAGGATAGATAAGTTGATTACTAACGTTTTAATACCAGAATCGTCAATAGAGCAATAAATCTGTTATAAAGAAGAATCAAGCTTGCAAATAGTTTATTTGGAGATGGTTTAATGCGGAATTCGCTTATCAGTGGTTGTCCGATGACTAATTGTAGCCACGTCATTGGAACCAATATATCGTAAACTTATATCGAACGTGCAGTGAAAAATATCCCATTATTTCATTTTTGACAATGAAATTATAGTTTTATCCATTTTACAATAAAACTGATGTATTATGATCGTTATTATCATACAAATTATACTTGTACCTTTAAAAAATATCACGTTAGCGGTCCGCCGTATCCAAAATAGTGAGCTTAGCGGTACGTAAGGTCTGAAATGTTGGCGGTCGCCAACTGAGTTGAAATAGGTCGACAGTGATAATTCTTTTTAATTATGATATTTTTATAGGAAAAGTGAACAATCTTAATTTGAAATCAAACCTTTCGAATGTGCTGTTCGACTTGGGGCTGTTATAAAAAATAAGGAATTGGTTTGGCTAGTAAGAATTTCGTCATTCTCCGCTAAAGCACTTGCTGGAGATACATTATTTGGGTTTTTACACAGTGCCAGAATATTAAAACCACATTTTTGTTTTACCTATCAAAATGGCGTCATAAATTTCCAAAAAAAACGTGGTATAATTCATTCAATAGTTAAAAATGAAATATACTCTATGTGTGATTAAGGTTGTTAAGTAGCAGCGGACATGTTCAACTTTTTGAGGCTTATTTATTAAAAGAAATTTATGTTATATTATACATATCTCTGGTGAAAAAAACAACTAATAAAATAGTTGGCAATGGCTAATATCCACTAATGAATGATTAAATGAAAACTCCAATTGCCAAGTAGCTAATGTATATTGCATTTACAACTCAAACATTTTTATTTATCCTATAAACTTTTCATAATATAAAGATAACTCATTTTTTAATGACGTAAAGGTTTTTTATATTCTCATGATTCAAAGAAAATTTTCCATGGTTGATTACATCTGATGTTAGTCAAATAATTCATGTATTTCGATATTTTTGTCGCTTCATAATTATTATTGAAACAGTTGTTTTACTAAAACACAGCAGAATTAGAATATGTAGGAATATTCGTTTTGTATAAAATATACAGTAGAGTATTTTGAAATCTTTAAAGACAATCATGATTCATATATATGAAATATTTCCAGTACACAAAAACCATACAGGAAAATCCAAGCCTGCTTGTTTCTATTCTTAATATAAACATTAATTTATAATAAACATGTATCTTTAAAAATCAAAATCATGTAATGTATCACTTTGTATAATTTTAAGATTACTTTTTTCTAACATAAATCAATTTTCTTATTTCAAATAATTTTAAAGATTTTCTTATTACATACATAACAACTATGATTGTTTCAAAATTGACAAATATCTAATACACACGCTTTTTTGTGATTCTTACTCTAAAATATATGTTATCTTGCAAGCATTACTTTCACGATATATCTAAATAAGATGTAAACTATCAAATTATACGAAATATTATTTGATTGGGCGATATTGATTTTCACTAGAATATTATTTAAATATAATATCAAAGATTTTATTGCTTTAATTAAAATCCCTTTAATTCAGTTCGCATAATTGTATTGCGTATTTAAAAACAACCTCGTAAATATCCCATATTTTTATGGAACCGTTTTAGTTGAAATTAACTAATTAACTGAATTAGTTGTATTTTCTTGTTACTAAGTTTTACTTTAAAATATTTCTTTTCAGTAGGCAAAAATAACGTAGTTAGTTAATAATTGTATTCATTTAATTACGAATCTTATATTATCACTATGAATTATTAATTAATCTTTGAAATTTATTGAAAACACTAAAAAAACTCGGTCAACATAAAATTGAAATGTTTTTATTTTATTTTTGATTAAATTTCTACCGAAAATTTACAATTGCGTTGGGATGTAATAAAATGAAAGCATTTCACGCTTTTGCTGTGTATGAAAAACTTGAGAAATAAAAAGAATATACTAAAATGGAACAGGAAAAGTCAATGTAACGTCGCTATTATACAAAATAAGATATACCTATACTTGTAATACATACAGTCAACGAAGCAAGTTTAATACATATTTAAAAATAATAATTTTCCATTCAAATAATTAAAATGCTATTTTACTACAAATTTTGAATTTTATATAATTGCCACTATTTTTATTTATCAGCTAAAAATCATAAAAGGTCACGAAATAAAAATCATCAATGGTCATACAAAAAAAAACTGCTTACTTTATTTGGTTACTTGAAACATATACACATTTTTTCAATGTGACTTGAGTTTCAGATTTTTCAAATTAATCATCATATTTGGGATCAAACATACAGCAAAATATTGTACCAATAGTGCTTTACATACTTTTTTTAAACTACCTTGTGTAGCTATTTCAATGACAAAAGAAGTTAAACGAAAACTTTGTTAACCTCATTTCCGTTTTCATATAGAATGGATTAATTATAAAATTGTTATCGAATAATAGGTTTGCGTATCGCTCTTAATAAAACTGAATATATACTGATAGTCTGTATTATAATACCTTACACAATCGTGTCGCGAATCTGAGCAGTATAAATAAATAAGCTTCATGATCTGATTTTATCATTCAGAGTTAGATGCTAAAATGATTTTTTTTTATATATTTTGGAATTTAAAAAATCTTTCATAACTTGAATTGCGCAACCTGACTTAATATCTCTAATATTTTAGCTTTATAAGCTTTTAAAACAATGAGTTTTCTGTATTTCTCAAATTCATTTCATTTTTATATATGCATTACACTTAAATGAAAAAGACCTGATTCACAGTATTTTAACGCAATAAAAACACACTTGTGGTAATAACAATAGAAATATATTAATTGAAGTATATATACCGCTTGAGAGTCGAAAATCACTTTTCATATAAATATTCCTGAGGCATTCGCGCAATCATTTCGGTCGTAATTTACACATGTAAAAGTTACGGCCAGAAGTGTACACGTATACAACCATACAACATAATTTATGTAGGTTTACAAGTTCCTTTTTAGCGAAGCATTTTAGCATTTATACTTGCCATATGAATGGACATCGCTTCATTCTCTTCTTTTACACGTAGGCGTCTCTTTTCTTTCAGCGGCGTCAGGAAAAATGCCTTGCTTCGAGCTAAGTATACGCTCGAAACCATAGCTTAAAAAATTTCACTGCAAAAGAAAAACATCATTTTTAAACTACCGCTTGCCAAAAAAATAACTTGGTTTTTTTTGTTGAGTTTAATACATAATTATGTAATATAGTATTATTGGGTGTAAAATACAGATGGTTGTTTTAAATACTTATATTAATAATACAAATATATTTATGTATTAACTTTTAATGTAGGTGCTGAAGCATATAGGACTTTAGTCATAACTAAATCTATTGAACACGGTGAAAAAATAGCAATGTATTTTAGTTCTACAAAATTATTTTTAACAAATATAGTTGATAGCTATTTCGGCTCACGCCATCGTCAGAACTTGAGAAATTGAGGGCTTTCCACTTTTTTCTAATATTCATCGAAAATAGTTTTTTTAATTCTTCAAAATTTAAAAAATAATATTTTTTTAAGATGTTTTATGTCAATAAAACAAATATACTTCGTTCATCCTTTTATTTTGGTCAAAATCATACCATGTTTTACTTAGTATTTTTTTTCGACCGAAAACCTCTGACCCAATTTCAGGAAGACAGGAGTTGTCCATTGTCACGATATCTAACATAAAAGCTTCAAATGAACACTATCTCCAGACAATTAGACATATATATATATTAGGTCGTGTAATTTTGGCGTAGACGATGTATAAATAGGCGGTAGATATATTTTATTTGAGAATACAATTTTCTATATAAATCAACTACACACAAAGTAATCGTATGAGAATTTACTTATTATTGAATATAGCACATTTAATATTTTCATGCGTAAAATATTTTAATCTATGCATATATTTTATATTTAAATCATACTATTTAAAATCTTCCTGATTAATGAATTTATGATTTATGCAACAAATCTTAATGCTAACTTTGAACTCATGTATCGCTTGTGTTAAATTGTTTTTTTATTATATTTAAACTTTCGTATTTCTTAAATGAACAAAAATAAATAATAAAACAGAATCTTTTAAATAAATATAGTTTAAATAGAAAATGGCCATTAATAATGTATTTAGAAGTTTTTTGTTTCTTTGCATTTCATTTTGTGAACCATAAAAAACAACACTTTTTAAATGATGTGCTCATTTATTAGAAATTCATAGAAAATCAATTGATCAAATAACTTTTTTACTTCACAGTAAAATTTTAAACTTATTTATGAAATCCATCTAGACACTTTCAAAATTTCTGTACACGATAAAATAAATTGTGACTTATGAGACAATCATGATCAGATACCGAGATTGTATTTAGATTTATAACCCTCAAGCCAGGCCTTCTATTAAAAAATATGATTTTTTAATTTGAAGAACAATTATATTCAAAATTTATTTATTTCGTGTTTAAAATATGTTCGGTTTAATATAATTATTCTCCAATTATGAAAAAAATATAAGTTTTCATCTGTTTTAAAAGAATTCACTTTGCGTAAGATGAAAAAGAGCACAGTTTCTCGAGTTTTCGACGCGAACAGTCAAACTTATTGGTGCGGAGTTTGTAGGGAATCGAGATGGGTTAGCATTTTTAAATATTTTTTTTGTCAAGCAGAAATTGGCATGATAAGCACACTCACGTTATTTTACATAATGCTTCAACCTGCCTGTAGAGAGTTTTGGGTTTTCAGTATTATTGAAATGTTAAATATAAATTAAAGCTTTTTGTGTTTCTACCAAGTTACTTAGAAAAATTTAAGAAAATTAAACATGCATGTTCCCCAACACTGATATATACTATCTATTAAATCATTATAATGATATTACAATTTTAGACGCTGCAATAATTGGAATTTCTGATCTCATTTTTAAGGAATAGGTACGGTAAGGAAGAACAAAATGTCATTGGATGACATTTTGAAACCTCACGGCATATTCATTACATTCAGATATTCAAAAAATATATTGAAATTCTAAAAATATATTTTTTCGAGTTGTATACACAAAAATAAAACATTGATAAAAGATTTTGAGTAATCGTATTCCGTGAATTTTTCCCGCTATTTAAAAAATAAAGCTATTTTTTTTAATGATAAGTAGATGATTTTTATGAGGTTTTCTCATCAGACAACAACACATCTCTAAATGAACAAAAAATATTATTATAACATTCAACTTTAAATTCAGAGATATACAGAAAAATCTTAATGATTTTGGAATTTAAGTGCTTTATATTTTTGGTGAAAAAGTGTTTGCTATATGGTTGCTAAAAATTAAAACTATCATTTTTTTAAATATTGTATGTATAAATCTAGATATTTTTTATATTTCCTTAAGCCTAAGATATTTGTTACAAGGCGTTCCGGATAGAACTTTGTTTTGGTATTATATAGATATTAAAGAATTATGGCCGAGTAATCTTGGATATATTATTTTATATGATATAATTTTATTTGCGGCTATAAATATATTCGAATCAAATATTTATTAATAACCGATAATATCCCACGGTGACGTCAAAAAAACGTCGCCACGCATACAGTGGGAGGCTCAAAGCGAGTCCTGTTACGCACCTAAAACCTCGCTGCTTTTCCAGCTGTTCGAAATGTAGGGAGAGGGAGAGGCCGGGCGATTCCCGCGGCGAGGGGAGTTTCCCGGCCACCGATCGATCGCGCAGTGGGGTACGAACTCACTTCCGTTAACGCGCCGCCGGGGGCTCTAAACAATCACATGCCGGGACAGTCACGGGGAAAAGAGCAATTACCGGAATTGATATAGTAACATATAATGAGGACTTAAGACTACAGTAAAAGTTTTCCCTTTTTTGAAACGGCGTTCAACTCTCTATTACTTTTAATTTTAACTAATTTTACATAAGTATTTAAGCTTTTGCGGGCTATTGAATATCGCAGAAGTCATTTAATAATACTTAAATATTCATAGTTTATTCGTTCCCTCGCTTTGTACACTATACATATTAGCACTACACTATTATATTCTATCGATTGTTAACATCACAAGAATATATTCTTTGTTTTAAAGTGATTATGTTTTACTTGATCACAATTGCATATTTCTTGGTAGAACCTCAAAATTTATGCATAGTTTATATATAAATTTTACATTAAGCTTTGAATGAATAATTGAAATATATGGCTCCAATAAATCGAAGAGTATTTTAAGAATTTATTTATCGATTCAACGAATAGAAATTTAGAGTTAGGAATACAATATTAAAACATAAAGCGATGACTTAAATTAGCGATGCATTCATATCATATTAATTTATGCATAATCTAATAATAACATCGTAATGAATTTAACACCCATATGAAAACCCAAACAAAAGCTCATTTTTAAGGACTTTTAATCTTAAATATATATTAATTTCTAACTATTAAAGTATTAAAAATAGAATTATAGTAATTAAATCTATATGGCAAATTAAACAAAACTACTTACCTTATTATTATAAATGTAAAAGCAATAAGACGTATTTTTAACAAATAATTACTTTTTAAGATGGACAAAATAACAGTTATTTTGTAATTGATGTAGTACAAAAAAATAAGATACAATAACATTTTCCCATGATTTTTTTACTAATTTTACATTTATTAGTGTCGAGTATTTATTGAATATATTTTAATTAGTTTAATACATCAAGTTATTTTAATGCAATTAAGATTTACTCTTTTTAATTTCATTTAATATTCTTATATTGATTTTATTTCTCGTTCCACTGAAATCCGTTATTCTTACAGTTTCGTTTACTTTACGTTCAGAGATGAACTTCCTCCAGACATTCTGGCGACAAACCAAACGAATTTTCTTTGTGTGCCAAAACTGATAAAGCTTGTTTGAATCAATGTGGACTTGAATTTTTAAGCTTGTCAAAATTGTTGAAAGCTTTATGAAGATTCACTGAAGAAACAACTAAATTGTCAACTGTATTAAATTTATTAGAAATCTAATTCTTGTAGATAGGGCTAGATAGATTAAATAATGTACTTGCTTATTTATGTTCAATTACAATATAGTATTTTTTTTAATATATGAATAATATCAAAATAATGATGCAAAATCAAACACTGCATGCTTTACAAAATATCTTTTATCTCAATTCGTATACTTTATAATTTATTTTAATAATGCATTTTGCATATTTTAT
This sequence comes from Himalopsyche japonica, assembly GCA_028555115.1. NCBI lineage: Eukaryota > Metazoa > Arthropoda > Insecta > Trichoptera > Rhyacophilidae > Himalopsyche > Himalopsyche japonica. The sequence continues at coordinate 25,793 of JAHFWJ010000819.1, forward strand.
CAGGCATCAACATTGTACAAATTTTAGAATTTCTCTTTATTGGACTGAAAAGAAGTTTTATTTATATAAGCAATTTAATAATATTGCCATTTAAGACATAGTTTAGCTTTATTGTGAGTACAATAAAGCAAACTCAGTTTATCAGTTTAAAAATATAAGTTTCTATTTTTAATAAATTATGGAATACAACCACAATAAACTTTTAAAAGATACTGTTTATTTATGCACAAGTAAAATTTTATTTTTTAAAAATACATTTTACCTGACGGGATATTCATTTCAAAAAAAATTTCTCGTAGTCCTTAGAGGGAAACAAACTCAAATATATATATTTATGCATAATATATTGACAGATATATTGTTTAACTAAGCGTGAAACGTTTTGACTGAAACTTTTCTCGAATGATTATTTTAATAATATTATTGTCTTAGCGAAAAACAATTTTAAAATAATTTGTTTTTTTTTCGATAAAAAATACGAAAGCGTTTTTACATGTATCAACGATTTACAGGACCCGGGAAGCTTTGGAGGGTTTTTGTGTTTGTGTCAGAATGGATTTAGTATATTTATCAGATTATTTTATGTTGCCGAAAAATAACAATTTTCGTAATAATTTATAACATTTAATCTGTTACATCGACTGAAGTTGCTTGGTGGAATTTCAATGTAAAATTTGAATTGTTGTAACTTTGAACGATTCCAAATGTTGTGTCATTAACAACCCAGGCTTGACCTTTTGTCTTCTTCAGTCATTTTATCACACGGATAATTTTATTTTATCAATACAAATTCATACATTTTAAGAGATTTCTTTACCTTCAATGTAAACACTTCTACTGGATTTAGCGCTTATGTATTTTAAATAATATTTAGTTATTCAGATTCAGAAATTCGTTTTAGTTTAAATCTTGTGGTGCTCTCCGTTTGAAATCAGGATTAAAAACCAATTAAAATATTTTTTTATTTTGTTTCAATTGATCCCACATGTTACATGGATAAATCTGAATATAAAAAAATTCTAGGATATTTTTCTGCCTGTCGTGTGTAATATAACGCATAGGAAAAATAATAAAATTGTAATCATTAAACCTTTGTATTTTCATTATGTTTATAATACATCACTTCACTAAATGGCATATATAATTTTAATTTGGCACAGAAATTTCTCATTATTCAGTTTTTTTGCTTCATTGATTTTATTCTGGTAGCTGGATTCTCAAATTTTGGCACCAGATATATCGTGCGACAAAATATTTTACATTTGCAAACATAATAAAAGAAACTGTCTAGACTATAGGCTGGACTCCTCGGCGGCTTATCATTTCATCAAATACTTGCAGAAACTGTTACATCTCTCTTACTATGCGTTATGCAATATTACTGCATAGATAGTTTTTTTTCAATATCATATAAATTTTATTAAAAACAAAACGCCATATAAACAAATTTAGACTTATCACATTGTATCTCTTAGGCTCAGTGATAAAATGACTTTCCAGTATTCTCCTGAAAATAACTGTTTTACAACGACTTATATTAATGTGATTCAGTATTTAATCAAATGCATACATAATAAATTATGTATGTACTTTTTTATTTTTAATTTAAATGGAGTATTTGTGTCAACCGTATAGACAATCATTAAACATATCTTACTGAATGAAAGTTGATCCATATGGAAAAAATAAACCATCGATTTTTATAAAATAATAAATTTTATGTCACCGGTAATAGTTATTACATTAAAATCATTTCGTGTTGTTTCTACGTTGTTGTTTTACAAATAACAAACCATGAGTAAATATGAAACTTCAAATGATTACAAAGATTTTTAAAAGAGCATTTCAACAATATAATTATTTAGCAATTGGTTCCCTGTTTGACATGGAATTAATATTCATTACCCGATAAACTTACAATGTCTTTATTTTATTCAAAATAAACTAATATTTTAGTTCAAAACAACAGTGTATTCAATTCTGCACTAATATCTTTCTACTAAATTAACATCGTAGATGCAATATAAATTTATTTACTCGTACGTCTTTGATTGCGTATTGATATAAAAATATTCAAAGAATTTGATTCGTAAATTTGATATGAAATTAAGAATGTACAACAATATATTTACATAATAGATTCATGAAACATTATTCTTTTAACTACAATATTGCCTTGTTTTTAAACAACTTCCTCACTAAAGTTCAAGTTTTTTGATACACTAATACTCGTTTTCTCATTGAGTATGTATCATTTCAGTGATTATGTAATATATACTATCGTTTATTATTTCATGACATGAAAGCACATTACAATATTATTCATATATTATATGTGTTGCAATGCGATAATACATATTATCTACAATCGCAAACAATAAATATAAAAAGGAAAATGTATGGAATTTTCCACTTAAAAAAGCACTAATCATCGACATTTGATATGAAATTCCTTTGCAAACACATTACAGGATCTTTATGAATTTATTCGGCGCCATCACTTGTTTGCTTTAGTCTACAAATCTCCTTTTATTCCATTATATTGCGCAAAATCTTCACGCGCCGTATTTATGATATTACTGAAAATGGGTCACATAAAATTTGATTCTCACGTAGCGCTTGTCTTTGAATAATTTTAGTTGAAATAATCCGGCGTTGGGTGTAAATTGCAAAATATATTGAGTAAAACAGGGTAATGATCGCTATTTTTACATACCCTTTTAACGGGTTTTCTTCAAAGATTGTATAAAATAATAACTGAAATCATTACGTCTTCCAATTTCAAAACTTTTTCCATCAATTTTATCGCTTGTTTACTTTACCATAATTAATTGTAAACTGCGGCTTCATTTTATGAATACTTAATTTTATACCAAAAAATACGGACGATGGTAATTTTAAATGTAAATTCATATACATATATTATATGTAACCAAAATATATCATAAAAAAACAGATTTGCATACATTTCCATGAAACAATCTCAAAACTTCGATTTTCATAAAGCATACAAAACTTCCTACTTTTATGAACGCATCTATGCATTCTCTAATGATCATGTCCTTAATGTTTATTTCAAGCAGTCTTGTAAGTCAGAATTATTTAGTTAATCTTTTTCTACTTGCAAAGTAATATTAACCTGTATAATTCAATAAAAATATTTTCCTCATACACACTTAAAACGTAGTAACAGGGAAAGTTCTATCTCTGCGTGCTCCAAAAATACATCTTGTTTGAAATATTAATACTGTTATGGCATGTGAGGTCGAATCAACATTAAATGCCTTATATGTAACAGGTACAAAAGAATTTTTACCTTAAAAGCTTTCGCAAAAGCTCTTTTTGAACGACAAGAATTCTGTGAGGCGAATAATTATTTTTCATTTGGAAAGACAGAGTAAGACGTTGACATAAAAAGTATTAGTAAATAACTTAGATAATATAAAATATCTAGTTCAAACGAATAAAACCTAAATCGAAAATGTTATTAAAAATGTTTTTTTTGTTACTTATCACAAAAAATGTATGATTTTGTTATTTAGGATTTACCAAGAAGTATTCATAACAACTATGTTGCTTAAATTATTCAATATTTGTATTGCTTGACAAAATTATATGATTACTCATATAAACAATTAAATCTTAATTTTTCAACTTCTTTAATTAATTTTTACGTAATGCTTACATCACTTTCAAAAATCACAGTACGCATATTCATGTTTCGCAATTATTTAAACATATTAAATATGCAATTTCTGAAACAAGAATTTGCATATTTTTACAAATACCGTTGTATTTTGAATAAGCTAAGAAGGTAAAAGCTTTCACCACCCCTTATATCTGACTCAAATAACCTTAATTTCTACGCATTCTTTATTTGCTCAAAATTAATCCTTTATATTTTACAAATGCCATTTATATAGGTACGATTTTTTTAATGTGTAAATTTAAATCATTTTCATTTGATTGCTTATCATTCCTTTAAAGAAAAGACGATACTCAGGGACTAACCCGTTGTTTGCTATATCATAGTTGTGAAACCTTTACTTGAAAAAAAATCAAAGTAAACAATGATTAACGAAATAAAATATCCTTATACTATTATGGTTAGCAAATAAATACCACCAAAGTATTTAAGTTGTAAAATTAGTATTACACTGAAATCTCAACACGCTGGAATTTTCTACAGCGGCAAATGCTATGAAATTATACCCCCTCTCATTTTATTTTTACTTTATTTTTTTTCATTGGTGCTAAAGAAGCAAATACCTAATAAATTTTATTAACAGGCTGAAAAAATAGCAATCTGTTTTAGTTTTACAAAATTTATAAGGTGTATAGTTGATAGCTATTTCGGCTTACACCACTTCAAAATTCTCTACATGTGTTCTACCATGTAAATGATAATTCAACCTTTACATTTAAAAAAATATATCATCATTTTTAAGAGAAGTCATTTAATATAAGCCATAATAGCTCTATAGACTTTTTTTCGGAAAATTGACATATGCGGATTAAGTTGACCAATTATAAAAATCGGGAATTTGGCTTCGTGTTTTTAAATTTTAATACATGAAATAACACTTTTAGTATTTTTGCTATTATTATGACCTACTTAAGACGACATCTTTAATGTTTATGTAATATTTAAGGTGGCCAAAACTTTTAAGCTACATATAATTAAATATTCATCAAATTTACATGAGATTTTAGAAACTTTCAGAACAAGTTTATAATTAGTTACAAAAGCTTAAAGTTATGGTACTATATGTTACCTCTCTTTGTTCTTCTCAACGAGGGACTTATCAATATATATTGATAATAGTTAACAGAGTTCATATTTTATTCAGTGATAAAATGAATGGCGTGAATTGATGTGTGTAATACATATACTCTAACAAAATAGAATTTCTCCGAATATGGCATTTACTTTACGTCAATATTTTCTTCCCGTTTATACAAAAACAATTCGCCTCTGAAATGAAAATAAATAAAATTATTTTAAAAGAGAAGAGGGAAAATCAGTTAACGGAAAAACAAGATTTCCCGCATCGTTATATCAAAGCATGTTATGTGAAATGAAAAATTGTAAATCAAATGAATTTTGAATCTTAAAATAGATACATTTCGTACAATTTTATATTTAAATAGAAGCCCAATAGTAAATACGTTTAGTACATCACTTATTTTTTAATTTATTAAAATCAATATAAAGTATTTTTTTTTAATTAAAACGTTTTTTTAAATCGTATCATCTCCCGACGCTGAGCATAATATTATGTACTATAAACGAAGTGCCTTATCGTCAGAAATTTTAATAATACTGTCGGATCCGTGGTTTAGCGGTCTTTGGCTTGGGTTGCGATGTTCACGGATTTGAATCTCAATAGGGACAGATTATGAAATTGATTTCTCATTTTATTTATGAGTTTTTGTTCGATGGCAGAGGCTTTTGTGATATCTACAATGTCCACTTATATGATCCTAAAAATAGTGCGAAGCAGAAGCAATCGACAATCTGTTTGCCTTGTCATGGCCATGTTCTTCACCGCAACTCTCTTATAAGAAAAGAGAGGCAGACAAATCTTGCAAAAACGTTTTATCGCATACCTATTTGGCGCTCGTGCTTCACAACAGGAGCGGATATATTTTAAGAAACTTATTCGATTACTTTTCTTTTATTTCGTTAATTTTGATTTCTTCAACCTTTTTTTACACTAAGAATAGTTTCGATTAACATTATAATCAAAATGATATATTGCACAAATATATCAGTTTTCTGTCGTCATTTATATGTAAAGTTTATAGTTATTTAAATATATCTAATTTTGCCATTTTTATAATATCACAAATCACATGTTCACGTAAATTAAGTAATTTAACGATCAAGCTTTAAATAGCTGTTAAAAACAATTTCCGTTTATATTTAGATCAATAAATGAATATTTTGAAGAAATACATCAAATAGAAAGTTTTCGAGTTTTCAGTAATAAATAAATTACCGTAGCTTGTAATATTAAATAGCTGCTACGGCGTAGACCTAAATGTTAGTAAACTATTCATCAAACCGAAATTACAACACAGGTACTTTATATTTAAATACTTTAAGCAACGAAATCGTAATCGATAGATACATCAGAAATTTATAAAAAAAAAACAATTACTTATACACCATTTAATATATACCATTTGGCTTTCTTCTAATTAAATTATAACAATCAACCTTTTATGAAACTGAGAGTCTCTTATATTAAATATGATATTTTAATATTTCAACATCTGTCTTACAGCTGAAATATGAATAATTCTGACGTAAGAGTATAATATTATATGTTATAAATATAAATATTCCGTCAATCTATTTTTGGAGAGGTTTCTGCGGCACGAATATTTGATGTTTTTTAGCTTAACCGCCCACCTACTTCCTAGCTTTAGATAAGTTACTCATATTTATGAAACTGCTTCATCTTTTCTTTTATCTCTCTGTAAATCATTTTCCAGTGACATCTGTTGAAATTCTCCATTTTGAATTCATATTATATATTATATTATCTTTTATACTGAGATTGGATATGACTCTTTATATTCTGGGCGAATCCATATTTTTTTCATATAACGATGAACGCTTTTGATTTCAGTTATAATAAAATAATACTCTCGTTAAAACAATCAGTTTTATTAATGTTAATATGAAAACTTAATAGCTTCGAATTTCCATAAGGCACAATTTATGAATAATTAGATTTTTTTTTAATATAATGCATATTTAAGATATGATTTAGATAGGGGCAATGACTAAAGCAATGAAGCTGTGCCAAGCAACAGTGATATTCAATGCAATTTAATATATCAGAGGTATGCATTCCAAATATAATAGATTTGCCATATTTCCTTCAAGGTACGCGTTTTTACCATAAATTTAACTTGAAACATTTTGATTGCGTAGCAAAGTTCTGACGGAGACTGAAGTTATTAATTTTTAATATAATAAACATATGTTTATACGGAACCCTATATTTTTCATCATCTCTATATAACCTACTTGATATTTTATCTTCATTGAATATTTAGTTTTTTTAGGTTCAATATGTCATCTCTTCCAAGTTACAAAATTATATAAGCAAAAGTATTTCTAAGAAAGTTTTACTTATTTTCAAGTTAAGGGATTTTTCAAACGGTGTTATGTGTACTTAGATATTCATGCGAAATATCTTCTCAAATTCTAACCAATAATTTATATTAAAATGATAATACGTTGATTCAAACCCTTAGAGAGTGTAAAAATTTGGTTTTGTTTTGTAGGGTGTTAAAATTTTGAATATATTACTTAAATTGTCTTCCGCTTAATAATTTTATTTGAAAATCAACATGAAAAACCATGTGTTACTTTTATCCGTCTTACAAATATGGTGATAAATAATATTTAAAAAAAACAGCAATCTGGGAATAAGGTATTACATATGTGTAAGTCGTTTTATTCAAATACACTTCAACTTGTATTTATGCTTCCTTTAATTCACTTTTCCATTTACTGAATATTCTATAACCCAGTTTCCTTCATAAAAATATTTTAAATAATTATTTACTTTATCCCATATTCCATTTCATATTTTAACCTTAAAATGTCACAATGTACATGCTAAAAATTATAACAAACCTTATTATCTACATAACTTTCCGATCCAATAAAAATTTGCATAATAACATTACGAATAATAAACGAGAAGAGAGCGACAACAAACGACTGTCAAATATCTCAAATTATTTCCCTCCAGTATTATTATCTCTCAGTCAAGTGTCATCTCCAATATTTCTCAAAATGTTTTCAATACCCAAGTAGCCTGTAGCTTATAATTTATTCATATTCAAGATAAATCTCATCAATTTTAAACAGTTCTTACATAAATCATCATTTACGAGCTTTATTTTATTATTTCTAAATTTTGTGATACATTATTATCGATAAGAGCAAAACTAATATATTATAGCAAACACGCATTTCAATGTTATCAAAGAATTCCTAGATTCAAAATATAAAACGATTAGTTTGATAAATTAAAGTGAGCCAAATACAAAGAACTATATTTTTACTGTCAATAAGATAGATTAATTATTTGGATCTCATTTGTTTCCAACATTCATTTTCATTTAGCATAATATTTTTTTTTTTTTAAATATTTAATATTGTAGTATAATATTATATATCACTCTTAATAGCTCTATCACATTATTTATGGTCGATATTCAAAAAATTATGGCTTGAACATATTTGAATTTGGTTAATGGTAAATAATTTGATATAAAATCGTATTGATAATACTGAACTAAAAAAAATGATAATCATTTTTCTTCCGGTATTACAATTACTTAAAACCATTTATCTGTATTGTTGAATTATGACATTAAAGAAAGCAACTTAAGAACGTTTTAAGTTTTATATTTTTTTATTTATATCAATCTCTTCCGCTCCCAATGAGAAGTATACAGCTTACTAATGGAGGTACCCCTCAAACGATCTCGCTACATCCCATTTTTTGGTATGAAAAAGACATTAGCGAATTTTCACGCATCTTCAACACCCACTTCTTCGAACATAATTTCGTAAATAGATTGGAAAAAATTCAACGACGATGAAAACTGCACTATATATACAAGTAATACTAAGCTAATACTATGTCATATAATATATATATAACATCCAAACTATCTTAACATAAATTTAATGAGTATTAAAATAATATATTACATGGTTCATTTATTTCAGAAACTTTGAATTTGAAGCCCTAGAATTCACTGAAATGGCTTATCACTTAAGTTTATAAAATCATTATAATAAATTGAAAGAAAACTTTGAGCACCAAACCCATAGACAAGAAAGGCTAGCGCAATGCGAACCATAGACAAGATGACATCGAGAACGCTCTCAAGTGTTGTATTGTAAGACGCATCTCCAGTCGTCAGATTATATTCCTCTGGATAAATCTTATAAATATTTCCCATTTCTAAGAAAAATCACTTTCGAATCACAAAGCATCTACTTGAGCTGCGACGAAGGGGAGGCTTGGATATAGATTTATGGATGAAAATATAATAAACGTTTATCTTTATCATAAAATAAAAATTTCTTTATTATAAAAAAGATTTCAAATAATTTTCCAGATTTCCGGTTACACTCTTTTTCAGAAAAATCTTCATTATTTTCATGGAAGTTATCAATTTATTTCTGTAAATGATAAAATGTTGCCTGTATAGACAGTTTGTTAATACTGAAAATGTTATTGGAATTAAAAGTTTCATTGGCGAAGTTTCTCATAAAAATACATTATCAAAAGTTTTCTTCGCCGATATTTTTGAAAGGCTACGTTTAGTTATAACGTGATTTATTTTTCACTTTACTAATCCGTCTGAAATATGAAAAATCTTTAATATTAGAATTAATGTGATCATAATCCATTAATAATATCATATAAGGTAATACTACCTTACCACTTGCCGTTTTCTTATAATTTTTCTCTAAAATGATGAGTTGAAAATATCTTTTTTTCAACATTCACTTTGTTATAGTTTGTAATTGTAATCAGTTTTAGTCTATCAAAAAGGTGTTCCTTCTGTTATTGTTGTCAAATATATCAATTATATTTTATATATTTATCCCAGGGCGCATTATCATTTATATTGATTTTCCAATACTGTTATATCATTTTTCGTAAGGATTTTATGTAAATTATATATCTTTAAATTTATTATTTCATTGGAAAACAATAATTCCTACATGTCTTATTTACTATAAAAAGTAAGATGACAATGTCAATTGGAAAAAAATCCTTTGTATATATTTACTCAATCTATCAAAAACACAAATCTTATAGCAAAACGTTTCGTCATATGACATAAAAGACTATTTTATGATTATTCAAAAAGAGAAAAAATATGTATTATTAAAAAATACCGCATTGTTTATACGCAAAATTTAATCTTTGATATGAATTTTATTTCAATTTTTAAGTAAAATATTTGTACATTTTGAATTGTTGAAACTTTATATGATCGTATGATGCTTTGTCACTAACGACCTGGGCTTGACCTTTTGATATCTTCGGATGTTCCATTACAGGGACGACACACAATAAATATGTTACAATAATTAGTTACAGAGGAGTAATACAGACCCTAAATTTTATCCATTTTTTTTTCGATACCAATTTTGAACAGTATTTCAATGTTTTTTTTATAAATAAATATATTTTACATTCGTAGTAAATTATAATATGGTTGACAAGTATCTATAAAAATAAAATATCAAATAACGATAACCTACCCAGTTCCAGAATTCAAAGACGAAACAATCTACTTATATATAATCTTGTTATGTGTGTATTCCACCCGGCATCTTCCCCAGTCACAATGAATTAGATTAAATGTTTGTCTCATTTAAATACCACATTATTGCTTTATAAGTAATGAATTCTAAATTATTTTACTCACTCAACCATTTCGCTGAGTAATAGATTTTTTCTACTCCCTTATACCTGATTTCATTATGTACTGTATCATCAAAATTATAAATATACCTTTTTGAGCGTATATTTCTTTTATAGCATAATTATTTCATTCGAATTCATTTATTTCTACAAATTTATTATAAATATTGCACTGTTTTTACCTTGTTTTATCAGCCCGCCAGTATTGAACAGCAAATGAATGCGCTTGACGAGAAAAAGTGTGTAAGAGTTTGAGAATTAGTTTAATGTTCACGAGTGGCCTAGCATCTGGTTTATTATATATATGTTGTTATTACCATATAGCTCGAGAGTAGATATGAGTTCAAATAATATTTGACTACTCTTCGTTTATCATAAAAATGGTGGCATTTATAAAATCGTTGAAATATTAAATTTAATATTTGGCGTCGTATATTTATTGACACAGATGTCTTATGAACTTCACGACAAATTGATCATATTATGATATGTTTGATGAAAAATTCTTACCCATTAAAAAATTGCTTTCAGTTATCAACCATGAGGCGGCTGCGGCGCCACCGATTTGTATCAGCTGGAGTATTTTTTCTGGCTTACGCTGTTCTCTATGCTTTTTCCGATGAGAGTGTCTCTTCTGCGGTTGGGGAATCTGCACCTGTGGGTGAAGGTTCCTTACCATCTACCGGAGAGGCAACATCAGACAGCAAAGAACCTAAAGCAGCCGAAAAAGAACCTTCTGCCCCTGTAAAAGAACCAACAGAAAATGGTAAAGAAACAGTAGAGTCTGGGAAGGAATCCGGTGCTTCTGAAAAAGAATCAGAGACCAGCGGTGGAGAAGTTCCAGGCGTTGAAGAAGAGGGTAAAGATGCTAGTAAAACTGCTGTAGCTTCTGAAAATGAACCCGCTGACAAGTTGGCAACGGAAAAGGTAAACTCACTTACTATAAAGTCTGTTAATACAGAAAATCTAAGGCACACTGTACTTTTAGTGAACTGCAGTTATTGCATTCACAAAAACCACAAACCTTCCATAATTCATAAGGTAACTCGATCATATTTCTTTTTTTTTTTTTGAGAGGCTTACACAGTGATTAGATTCTATATGAATTATTTATATATGTATATATATTTTTATACATAAAAAAATTACATTTGAGTGCTACTGATTAAAGCAAAAACCACATACAATTTGACCCATTGGCTTATGCAACAGGGAAGCTAAGCCTATACACACATATATATACGATATATTATTTAATATTCCTTGAGTATTAAATTTTAAATGTTTGCAAGAATTATGCATACAATGACAATACTATTTATTATAAAAATAAAGAGTCTGTTTCTTAACCTAAGATTTACTTTCTATAATTGGTCTGAAATACAGAATTATAGTAATAATATTAATTTATGACTTTTTCAGACTGTTACGGAGTCGTCCACTGAAACCGGCCCAACCGTTCATCCAACATGGAGGCCGAGGAGAGAAAATTGCACAGCTCCTGCTATAGAACAGGTTTGGAAACAATTCTTGAATTGAATTTAAGTTTCATCAATCACTTATCAGGTAGTGAGTAATCATTGATAGTTTTATCACTTCGATAATATTACAACATTAGATAAGTATAGTCTTCTTTGTGATGAAAAGGTCAATGAAATACATGAGTTTATCAAAACAATGCTTTTTTATGCTTTTCATACATCGTACAGTTGAACAATTTATTGTTCAGATACTTACCATTTAAAAATAAATAGATGTTGAACAATAAACATGTACATTTACGCGTTTTCGAATTTCAAACATTTTCATCGTGGCAGTAATTCGATCTCAAACTCATTAAAAAAAAAATTTTGAAAAAATTGTATGAATTTTTAAATAGCTCTAGTTTAATGAAACTGGCGCAATGCCTGAGGAGCTGTCAACAGTATTTTTCAGTTTATTTACTTACAAAAATATTTTGCTATTAAATGTAAATATATGAAAAAATCAAATATTTCAGTTCCCTCGACCATTGATGGGTCCTTACGCCCGAAGACACGGTGGCCTTATCATTCACGTCTTGGTCGCAGTGTTTACATTTTTAGGACTGGCTATAGTCTGCGATGACTATTTTGTTAGTTCATTGGACAGAATATGTGAAGGTATGTCAAATCTTGATAGATCGACAATAAATAGTAATTTTATTATATCATTTTAAAACAAAATAATTAGCACTATTTCAATAATTAAATATTTTGATGATTAGGACTGGTTTATTTTACTATTTTTCAATGCCTTTCTACTAAGAAGTGCCATTTGACAACTGAGATATGCCTAACGCACCATAATAAACCATAGGATATTATCTAACTGCTATGAATACTTTGCATTGAATCACAATTACCTAATAATACTGCCATGAATTTGCATACAAAACATACTGGAATATATTTCTTCCTTTCCTATCCTATCTTATAATGAAATTTGTTCATCAAAAAACACTTAATTAAGTAATTAATATATGTATGGTGGTTTTTATTCTATTACAACCAATACATGTATGTTTCAATCATAAATTTTAATGATGTGACTTAAGACCAACTTAGTGAGAATTGAGTTAATCATTCTGATTGCTAAGCATAGCTTTTATCATATCTACAATATTAGAATGCACATGTATTATTATGATGTTGTTTTTATAATCAAAATATATTATCAATTGCAAATGTTTTCAGAGCTGAAGTTGTCACCCGATGTAGCTGGAGCAACATTTATGGCGGCAGGATCGTCTGCTCCAGAGTTAGCCACCGTTGTTATTGGAGTATTTTTTGCTAAAGATGATATCGGTACACACTTTTTGATATTTTCTTTTTGTAGAAAAAAAACATCTCAATATTTATTCTTGATTGACATTTATAAGTTAATAACTATTATTAAAACACTATTATTGAGTACGGTATGATCACATACAGTTATCATGGAGCCATTGCCTAATTTATTTGCACTCCGCTACATGTGTTTATTGCAACAATTCACTATATAGTACACTTCAATTATACTTGACATTTTTAATGGGTAGGAAATATTTCATAATAAAGTTTTATTTTACATCTAATGTAAGCAAAGGCAATGATAACTGGCCACATAAAACCAATTACACACAACCAATCATCACATATTACTTAATGCTTTACATTTTGTTTTTTTGAAAATAATAGCATAAGAATATGTATGTACAATAGACCTTAAAAAATATGCCCTTATTTTTTAGGTGTATCTGGTGTCATAGGATCTGCTGTGTTCAACATAATGTTTGTAATTTCTGTATGCGCGCTTTGCTCCGGAACTGTCAGCTACCTCAACTGGTGGCCCCTATGCAGAGATTGCTTCTTCTATGCTGTATCGATTCTTATAATGCTCTTCACTATTAGCAACGAAGTTATCAGCTGGTAAGATATTAACATTCTCAATTATATTTGATATAATTGAAAAAATACTTAAATTTTAGTTTAATATTTAATGGGTACAGCATAATTTGTGTGTTTTTTAAATCAAAGTTTACAAATGTGATGAGAAATAATGTGTTGTCAGATTTCGTTACAGAGACATCTATCAATGTAAATATTTTTAAAATTATTTATTATTATTCTAGCAGAATAGATTCATCAATTAAGCAAAAGTGTTTGATTAATGAATCTAGCTTTAGAATATTTAAAACATCTCACTTTATTGAGGTAAGCCTATTATTATACAACTTTTCCAATTATTTCTAAGCAAATTAAGGGGTTAAGCAGTATGTTTTACTAAGCAGTATGTTATAAATAAGTAAAATGGTAGGAAACAACACACTGGTGAGGAGTTACCTTTAGACAGGTTAAAGAGAAACCTCTTATTTTTTACAAATTCGCTTGATTTGAACTAAGCTCGCGATTTACTGTTAAAAATTATATTCAAATATAAAGGAAAAGAAATAGTTTAATTATTAAATCATTCATTTTTTTTTCAACATTCTTCAAACATTCATACCTTATTTATTGTCCAAATGGCCACTATTGAATATAGTTTTGTAATGGATTCATTTATATAGAGGCTGGCCACTTAATAGATAATGCAAAAGATTCAAAGTTAAAATGAAATCAAACTTTGCTGGAGTTCCGCTAATTCCTGCAATTTTAGCAAAATCCCGTGGTTAAAAAAATGCTTTTAAACAAGTTCAATTAGTTGCTGATGTCATATCAGACGAGTGTGAAAAATTGAGTGTCAAAATCAATGCCGAAGAGAATGCAGTAGTATTATTTAAAAAGGCTTCATCAGAAAACCCCATTTAGATTGCACTCACATGCACCATACAGAAATCAAATGGTCCAGCATAGTTAAGTATCTTGGACTCACTTTAGGTAGTAGATTTAAAATCAATGAGCATATTGCAATTAATGAAGTCAACCTAATGGTGTAAGAGCTAGACTAAGCTTAATGGTTAATGCGAAGAGCAAGCTTACTCTCAAAAGCAAGTTGCTCTTGTATACAGTTATAACTCACCCAATTATTGTGTGGGTTTATACTCACAACAAACATCTACACACTTCGGATTCTTCAAAATAAATCACTGTGACAAATATGAATCTATGTTTTCTTTAGTATATTTTTGATGACATATTATTGAATAAAATATAACTGAATTATGGAATTTTACAGGCCGGAATCTCTCATCATGCTGCTGATGTATGTAGTATATTGCATCGCTTTACATTTCAATACACAGTTGGAAAGGTGGGCTCTCTCCCTAAATCTTCCCATCAAACTACCCACCAAGGAAGAACAGGCTTCTCTTGTTACTTACAAGTTAGTATAATATAATGATACTCTTAAAACAACATTCTGCACTCAGTGTTTCTTGTGAAAGAAATTATATTTATTAATATTGGTTAGATTCATCCTGCCTTAAGTATTGCAATATCAGACCAACATATCGATATCAATATTTCATTTTTAATTACTCACTGGTATTGCAAATATCATTGTATTTTTCATTTTAAAAACTGTTATTTTGTCTTTCAAAAAACACGTTAATATTGGGATCCTGATTTCAGTAATACTGATATCGCAATTTCTATCTCGCATGGTGACCTTTATGAAATCTATTAAAGAAAACAATTTACCATATATATTTTTTGTATTGTGTCAATTAGATCTGCAGTGGTGCAAGACTCCAATAATAAAACCGGTGCCAAACAGATTGACAGTGAGAAGGGAAATCAGGAATCTGCACAAGGAGAAACTGTTGCTATGAATCAACTTAGCCAAGTCGGTGAGTTTAGATAAATTCTTTGGAGAATATTTATATCAAATGTATATAATTAAATTTAGAGTTAATTCAGAAAAAATCTTTTTTAAAAATGAAAACATGTTTCACATTTTATTTTTCATAGCATGTACAGTGAAAATCAGGTGTATACATATCTTAACATACTTCTACAAAATATCTACTTATCATAATAATTTTACAGCTAAAACCTATTCTACTTTTAATGCAGCCACATTTTGTTTTAAATTATTCGATTACAGTACAAGCCTCTATACTTTATCAGCAAAAGTTACGTAGGCAGCCTTTAGATATCATTATATGTATTAAATTTGAATTGTTGCAACTTTGTACGATTCCATATGTCTTATCACAAACGACCCGGGTTTCGCCCTTCGGCATCTTCAGGTATTCCATCGCACGGATGCAACAGAACTGACGTAAAACAAACAGTTAGCATCGTATATATAATATATTAAAATCATTATTAACAGGAATCTACTTACCAATAGGCAAGCAAAAGATTGCAGCTGAAAGAATGTAACAATATTAATCCAATAATAATTAGCTATAACAACTTTCATTAACGATCTTGCTAATGAGTTGTTGTTATTGAAATGGGGTTTTCAACAAATTTAAATCAAGTAATGAAACTATAAATGTGTCTTCTTTTATTAAAAGAATACCTAATATCAAACATCTGGTGATGAGACATAAGAATTATCGTAATGAGATTGTCGATTCATTGAACCGATCTCACGTAAAGGGTACAACAAAGGGGAGTTGGGAAGATTGAGTTGATCGTTAAGAATGAAGTTTGAATTTCATAACTGGCCTCTATTAATTTCTAAAATCTCCTGATAAAACAATTTATGGTCCCCTGTGTTATGATGTGACAATTGAACTGCCTCATCCACGTCAAACAAATTTCCCTCCGACAACAAATGGTTTGCAAACATAGAAGTATCCTTCTTGAATCTATAAGCAGCTAAGTGTTCTGAAACTCTAATTTTTATGGTGCGCGTGGTTTTACCTTCATAAAGGTGTTGGCAATCCAGACATTGTAATTTATAAATACCTGACTTATCCCTAAAATTAATGTTGTCCTTGTTGTTTACTAAAGTTTTGGCCAGTGAGTTCTTGCAATAAAACGCCGGTCTGACACTATTAGCGAGTTGTTTTTTAAGAAGTAAGTAAGAAGTAGAAGTAAGTAAGTAAGTAAGATGTCTGGATTGCCAACACTTTTATGTAGGTAAAACCACGCGCACCATAAAAATTAGAGTTTTAGAACACTTAGCTGCTTATAGATTCAAGAAGGATACTTCTATGTTTGCAAACCATTTGTTGTCGGAGGGACATTCGTTTGACGTGGATGAGGGAGTTCAATTATCACATCATAACACGGGGGACCATAAATTGTTTTATCAGAAGATTTTAGAAATTAATAAAGGCCAGTTATGAAATTCAAACTTCATTCTTAACGATCAACTCAATCTTCCCAACTCCCCTTTGTTGTACCCTTTACGTGAGATCGGTTCAGTGAATCGACAATCTCATGACGATAATTCTTATGCCTTATCACCAGATGTTTGATATTAGGTATTCTTTTAATAAAAGAAAACACATTTATAGTTTAATTACTTGATTTAAATTTGTTGAAAACCCCATTTCAATAACGACAACTCATTAGCAAGATCATTAATGAAAGTTGTTATAGCTAATTATTATTGGATTAATATTGTTACATTCTTTTCAGCTGCAATCTTTTGCTTGCCTATTGGTAAGTAGATTCCTGTTAATAATGATTTTTATATATTATATATACAATGCTAACTGTTTGTTTTACGTCAGTTCTGTTGCATCCGTGCGATGGAATACCTGAAGATGCTGAAGGGCGAAACCCGGGTCGTTTGTGATAAGACATATGGAATCGTACAAAGTTGCAACAATTCAAATTTAATATTGAAGTTCCATCAAGCACCTTCAGTCGATATCATAAATTACATTATATGTATAATTATCCATATCAAAAATGCTTCAGTAAGGAATGATTATCTATAATTTAATTTGTAACTGAAATTAAATAAGTTTTCAATTTATTTCAACCTTATTGCACATTGAATTCATTTGAGCCAACCATGTCAAGGCTCTTAGTCGTCATAATTATCTTAAAGTTTACTTGAACCTTTGTCGATTTTATCATATTTTTTTAGGATACAACACAAATCAAGGGTACGATAATGAAGCATATTACAATACAGATCAGCAATGGGATCCTAACAATGCGTGGGGTAATGAAACAGGAATACAACAGCAACAACCTCCTGTAATGCAGGTAATGAATTCAGTAGTTGGTATTTGACACTATTTACCCATAATTTATTTTTAAACAGTTCAAGTGAAAAGACAAATAATTATTTTTACAATTAAACAAACTGTTTTTCAACTATCGACTTAAAATCTGTTGAGAAAGTTTTTTAATTGAAGGAACCACCACTTTTTGAGTTTTTATCTGTAGATTATAACAGTTTAATCTCTAGTATTTGTATGTACAATGGTCAACCGGAAGCATTGCCACCTTTTGTATAATATTAATTTATATATATATTTTTGTAGTCATCATTTTCGGCTGCTCAAGCTCCAGTTTGGGATCCTAAAAGTACATGGGATCAATCTTCTGGGAACCAGAACCAACAACTCCAGAGTCAATCTGGAATCAAAGGAGAGTCAGGAGGACAAACACCAATACAACAAGCACAACTCACCATTCAAGCTGTAAGAGTTTGTCTTTTTCTTTTGATTACTTTTACAGCTTGAAGCACTTGTGGATTCTTAAGTAATTAGTTTTCAATTACCAAAAGCTTTGAAACTTTAATTAATTTTCAAAATCTGCTTACTTTGTAAAGAAATATATTTTGTTTATTCACTTTGTTGATAGAGTGGAAGACAACAGAAAACCCTTTTTAAGAGATTCATAGTTTATGATATCGACTGAAGGTGCTTGATGGAATTTCAATATCAAATTTGAATTGTTACAGCTTTGTACGATTCCACATGTTTTGTCACAAAGGACTCGGGCTTCGCCTTTCGGCATCTTCAAGCATTCTATCACACGGGTGCAACAGAACTGACAACACTGTAACAGACTCGTCAGTTCTGTTGCATCTGTGTGATAGAATGCCTGAATATGCCAAAAAGCGAAACCCGGGTCCTTAGTGACAAAACATGTGGAGTCGTACCAAGTTGTAACAATTCACATTTAAAAGATTCATTACACAAATCGAGAAAAACATTTACAAATCATTATTTTTACTTTGAAGTCGAATATCTGATATCCAAGGGTGTTAATGTACAAAGTTTCAACAATTCAAATTCAATATTGAAACTCTACCAAGGACTGGCAGTCAATATTGCAAATTTAAAAGGTTTACTGTGAATTCTTCTCTCGAGCTCATCTCCTATTTATTCTTAACATAATCAATATCATTCTCGTGCTCTAAATATTTCATAAAATATAAATATTTCAACCAATAAAAA
Organism: Himalopsyche japonica; assembly: GCA_028555115.1. Taxonomy (NCBI): domain Eukaryota; kingdom Metazoa; phylum Arthropoda; class Insecta; order Trichoptera; family Rhyacophilidae; genus Himalopsyche; species Himalopsyche japonica. The sequence goes on from JAHFWJ010000819.1 coordinate 45,092, forward strand.
CATTATTTCAAGTTCTAATAACCCGAAACAATAAACTGATGAAAGTTTCTCTCATCGATATGCAGAATAAATACTATGACATTTTTAGACATGTTTTGATATTATAATATATATCGAGCATTGATAAACCTATGGACAGTATCTGTGATATAGCTGAAAAAACTTTACTTAGCAATCAAGATCCTGGATCTGAACAAGGTCAATATGACTATTTTAAAATTCTGTAATTAATGTGAAGCCCAATGCCCCAGCCTTTGTAATATTTTTATCATTTTGTATTTTACTATTCTGTTTTGTACTATTCAATTTTAGGCTGGAATCCCAAATCAAAATTACTACAAACCAAAGGAATATAATCCTGACACTGCAGTTAATCCCTTGATCAAACCTACTGATGCTGGTAAGAAATTTGCACGTGCAATGAATATAAATAAGCAATAATATGATAATAAAAAGATGTTTCACAAAAAATGTTTACTTTATATTATTATTTTTGCAGGAATATTCCGAATTGGATGCTGGTATGTTGTGTACCCGATTCACTATATGTGCCGCCTGACTATGCCTGACTGCAAAACAGAAAAGTACCGAAATTGGTATCCGTTCACGTTCCTTGTCTCCATGATTTGGATCTCTTTTTACTCTTACTTCATGGTTTGGATGATCACCATCATTGGTAACTTTCTTTATGATTAAAATTTATTTATTTAAAAAATTTTTTTTTTTTTTTGAACAGAGAAAAGACTAGTTTTTACCACCGGTTCGGGAAATCAATTAATCCAAATATTTTTCACTCTTTTTCAATTTTATTTCTATGCATAAATTTACTATAAAGGTGTTTTTTTTATATCTATTGATATCATTAAGTTTTAATAATTGTTTTTTGGTGCACTGAAAGTTGTATATTTGATAAGATAAATTAACAGGTAATAAATATAAGATCATTGACCTGTATATCAATCCCATCTAATTCAAATAAAAACTTTAGATATAATAAGTTCTTGTCATACATGTCACTATCATAAAAGCCTAAGTATTGCAATACATCCCAAAAAATGTCTTCTTATATCAAGTGTGAATTATATTGCAAAAAAAACATTTAAAAAGTTTCTCACATTTTTTAGGTAGCACACTGGGTATTCCAGACACAGTGATGGGACTTACATTTGTCGCTGCGGGTGTTTCAGTACCAGATGCCCTCAGTAGCATTGCCGTCATCAAAGAAGGGTGAGCATCAAACTAAAACTATCCCTATTTATTCATGTCAGGGGTTTCATTATTCAGCTTTACATTTATATGCTATCTTATAAATTCATTTTAAAACCAACTTCGGTGTTTTCTACCCTCTTTCAAAAGGTGTAGAGTTATTGCTTATGAACGAATCTCAATAAAAATCTATGCTTATATCTGTATGAAATAATAAAATTAATTTGATGAATAAATAATCATAATATAAAATATCACAGCACTTCAGTGCTAATTTGAATATTTTATATCATTTATTGATCATAGTTGATTGTGAAACAAATTTTGGTTGATTCCGTTTACAGTGGTTTGTTTTGAAAATAATACTGATTTTCACATTTTAAATTTATATGCATGATATTTTACCAACTATTCATGCTTCACTTCCATAAAATTCTCATATTATGTCAAGTGCTATGATAATTAAAATAATAAATTAGCTTCCAATCTCAAAAAGGTTTGGTACCCGACTTAATCATAAACATTCTTTTTTATAAATTATCATAGGTATGGTGATATGGCAGTATCAAATGCTGTAGGTTCCAACGTATTCGATATTCTCATCTGTCTAGGATTGCCTTGGTTCATTCAGACCGCCATTATCAAACCAGGATCTCACGTCAATGTCATCAGCAAAGGTATGGCTACTTGTATCAACTTTACCATAAATATTGCATAAATTTTATTTAGCAATATTACACTTATATTTAAATGCATTTAGTACTCATCTATTAAATACAAAATCACGCAAAAGAAGCAGTATTCCACTTATTTATATACTATGTTACTAATTTAAAAAAAGGAATTGAAACTAAAAATGAAAGTTCAATGTTTTATTCTTTGTCTCATAATTATATTGACTCTAAAACCAACAATAAAATTAGGTATCAAATAAGAAATACAAAAACAATTTAATTGTATAGACATTTTTTTCTTTCACAATTTTTCAGATCCAGCAGTTTTTTCATACTATACTTTTAATTTTCAATATTTACTTCACAGGTTTGACATATTCAACACTTTCCTTGCTGAGTACAGTTGTGTTCCTCGTGTTGGCAACACATCTTAATGGCTGGAAATTGGATAGGAAGTATGGAATCATTCTGATGGTGTGGTACCTGATATTCATCACTTTTGCTTCACTCTACGAACTGAATGTCTTCGGCCAACTTAATCCTCCAGAATGTCTCAGCGTATTCTAGATAAACAGTAATTTATATTCGTACCTCGTTGGTTTGTTCAAAGAGAAAAACTTTAACTTACTGTTCTCAATACAATTTCAAAGCAAATACTTACGTTTTCACAGTTTAGGTATCTGATACACAAAAGTGATAATCTAGAAATAACTAATTCAAAAAATATTATGTTGCTCAGAAAGTTTCCGAATATTCTGTATTGTATCGAGAATAAACAAGCTATTGTTTATATATATTAATTACACTATTTAATCTCATATTATTTCTTGATAACTATTTTATGATATTGAGTAAAAGACAAAACTAAAGCTGTATATAATGACGGATTATATGCAAGAAATATTTGAATAAAGCACTTTTAAATCTAGTTAATTATATTTTGATTTATTTATCATGTTGACCAAAGGCTCTACACCCACATGATAAATATCAATGAGACAATACCAACTCTTTGGTTAAACAACCTCACTTATAAAGAATTTTTCCTAAGAAAGTGACGTTTGAACTGATGTTCAACTAATTGAACTATCAAACCCAAACAGTGAAATAACAGATGACTGACAACCATTGTACTAACTATGTTGCATTATACTAATAGACTTGCAAAGGAAGTATCCCAAATATTTGATATTTGTTGTGTTTTTAATCAAGCAATGTTGTCTTTTACTCAAGAAATAGTCATTATGTCGTTAATTATTATCATTAGCAACATCTGTATCATTCCACTAAATACTTTCATAATATATTTATCAATGATAAATAAAATTTTCCATAAGTTATTAAACAGTATTTAATTGATAGATAATCAGGTATTGCAGTGCTTTATCTTTTCAATCTGTCTTTAATGTGCATATTTTTTACATGAATTAATTATGTAAGTAGATTTAAGTAGTACTTTAGTAGTTTTTTCAATAATGCATGAATAGCATCCAAACTTCCAGGGCTTTTGTGAAATAATATCATGTCTTCGCTTATTTTATATTTCTATCAGTAAAAGTCACCATTTTCAAATAGCCTTTGAAAAACGATTTCTCAAACTGCTTGAATGTATTTTTCCATATTGTCAGTCAATTTCATTGAACAATCATATTTGAAACACATATATATGTATATTATATTAATTATCAGTTCTAGTGAAGATGTCAAAACTAAAAAGTTGGGTTATGTGTGATAAAACTTATGGATGCTGTAAAAATATGAATGATTCAAGTCACATTGAATTTAAGCCCTGAATATGTGTGATATTTTTCTACACTGCTAGTGTTTTATTGGCTATATTATTATAACATTTCACATGCTTTTGTTATATCTTGATATAATATAATATCTAAAACTTACCCATCTTTGCCGGTAAAAAATAAGAATGTGAGCAGGACAGATTGGGCATTATATATTAACTCTGTCTGCCAGAAATGACAATAACAAATATTTCTATATATATTGTATAACTATATGTTATTGTTTATATCGATATTGTAATTTTAATCATTATATATTAATTCAAATCTTTCATTTACAAATATGTGGGACTTTTTTTGCTTGTTATTAGTTAATTTGCATATGGTACCCCAAGTTATTATTGAGGCGCTTATACCGCTCAAAAGGCAAGAAATGGTTTTGTTGGGGAAGAGAGTTATGGAAATTATGCTGATTCATAAAATATTTTACTTCACATCAGGTATAACTGTGCATGAATAGTAAATAATATTTTTTTAAATTTATACATGAATATGATTTATTTGATGGATCCTGTTATTTTACAACAAATATTATTCCTAAAAAATAAATAATGGATTACTTCAAAAATTATTTAATATTTGATGATAATATTATAAAAAAATACTATGTACATGTTTTTTATGCAATTTTTCAATAAACAAATTAATTCATAAAAAAATACATTCCCTGACGCTGATTAGATTTTGTTAAAAGTGTTTGAATCTTACAATCCATTTATCTCTGAATGCCATTTTTTAACTTTCCATATGTTTAAGCTAGGGGTGCAATATGTTACCGTGATAGTGTATTCCAAGTAAAAATGTATTCAACAATTGTTTTTTTTCATTTTGCCTATTATTCTAATAATAAAAATACTGACCATAAATACAACGAAAATCAAAATTAAAGTTATCACCATCATCCATTTTTATAATTGTGGACTGATACAAATGTTGCTAGTGTGTAGATCGTTTTAGATTTAATACAATGTTGACCATAGATGTTAAGGCTTTTTAATTGTTTAAACATAATTAAGATATTAGAACAGTGTTTTTCATATTTAGGTATACAGTATGAAACTTTATTTGTTATATTGAAATTACTTAAATACCAATCTACTTCAGCAGTGTTGTGTCTAAGAAATTAGCACTTTGTTTAGTGATTTTGCTGAAACCAAATAAAGTTAAGGCCAATTTCAAATTTACAGTCAACATGATCGTTTCAATTATTTAAATGCGGTAACACTTATCACACCACTTTTTTTTTCATTTGAGAAAAAAAATGTGAAAAGTCATCTTTTGAAACTGGACTTACTCTGCTAAAGTTACTTCAATTATGTAATCATCAATTGATTGTAGTTTATAGTTATGCAGTACTATTTATTTTAGATTTCTCTTCCTAATATTACATTTATTGTTTTGATAATATACATATATGTTACATAATTTAATATAAACAAACAATTAATGTTGAAATTTGGCCTATATATTTAGGCGATTGATGATATAATTGTCAAAATAGCTTTCCTCTCGACACTTTCTTCATATAATAAATTTAAAAAATCGAGATTCAGAGTTGATTGTTCATGTTATTATAATTGATTTTTATTACTCTAAGAATAATATAGTATACAAGAAACATTAAATCCTTTTCATATCTTATAATTATTTAATGATTTTGATTTTTTCAAATCTATTCATTTTACATAAGAATTTTATTTTTGTTTCTTGTCGAAAGATTTTAATGACTCAGCAAATGAAACAGCTGGAAATTTGATTGCCGGGAATAAGTCTTCCTTAGACTATAATCAATAATCATGCACACCTATATGAAAATATCAACATTTTTATGGTAAATATGGGAGCGGTGCCTACAATTTATTTTACGCAGTCTACGTTAGAAACAGATGGTTGAAATAATTATTAGCTGTGTTAAACTAAAATTTCAAATTTAAAATAATATTTTTTGTTTTTGTGATTATGACTCTCTTATAGCCAGTGATAGTTAATTAAAAAGAATGTGACAAATAACGACTTACTGTGAAAGAAAGGTTCAAAATTATGCTGCCTCTTGTCCCACAGCTGTGGCTTTCGAAACAAACTCATCATGCTCTTTAGTAGAGATGTGCTACGACACAATACACATAAAAAAAATAGTATATATTATATTTAAATCTTAAAAACTTTTCTTTATATGCAAAACATAGAAACATTACAAAAATGTAAATTAAATTTCTCTCTGTCGCATTTTAATTCTGACAAAATGAAAAGTGTATTGGATAAAATAAAAATCACTGGCATCAAGGACCTCTGCTGTATTATATTTCTTTACGACATATTGAAAATAACAATGGATGAATTCACACCCTTTTTGTAGTATTCCATTCCCTATTTATTATACTCCATAGATATATACATACAATTTTGTCAATAACGCGGACTAGACTTTCATACGATTTTTTTTTATTTTTTTACCAAAATTATTTTAAGCTTCAATCCAAATAATATTTTCCTATAGTCAACTGACAGCTAGTGGTGTTGTGCAATTTAACAATTCCTAATAAAGTAATTTTATAGTTTTAAGCTAAACATATATTTTGATTACATATAACAGTTCACAGATTGATAATAAAGGCTTTGTTTGAATTGTCACATGATCAAATAAATGGTGATATTTAAAATAATTTCAATTTTTAAAAAACTTGATTTTTTATTTCAATTGAGATTTATTTGCCGTCCATCTGTAATAGGCCTTTTTGGTATCAGAATCCCGATCTATTAGGGCGCCGAGACCTAATGAAAAAGCTTCACAGAGCAAATCTATTTGTCATTAAAAAAATTATACTAAGGACATACCAAAGATTACCATATGTATTCACTTTTATATATATCTATACATCAACTTGGTTTTTTAGCACAGGCATTGAAACTAGAAGAAATCTATTGTAGGAATAAAATATATAAATTATTCAAACAAAAAAATCTAAAATTTTACAGCGATAAGATTGTATTACACAGTGCAAATATTTACAGTGTATTTCAATTTATGCAAAACGTCAATATGTAATATCTTTGCTTTGTTAAACCAACAATGCTAATTTAATACAGCTGACTATAATTTCATATGTAGTATTAAAACCCTATTATCTCGAATCGTCTAGAGGATTTTTTTAAATACATAGTGAAAATATCTTTTTGTAATAAATTTATGTTGGTCAAAGGAACATCCTTACTTTATTTGCCACAATAATAATCAGTGCACATGTAATATAGGAAATGAAAGAGACAAAAATATTTTAATTTATATATTTTGAAAAGTGTGTCATTGTTTATTTGAATTTATGATAATAAAGAAATTCATTCTTATTCATAACAAAGCCGTCATCTGCAAGTCACGGTTTTAATCACACAGAGAATGCCAATTAACAACAACTGCTTTAGCTCAACACCGATATTTGCCCTTTAACACGTTAACACCCGGCAATGTGGATTTCACGTCATTTAATATTGTTGACATTAATCGCTCATAACTCATTGATTTTTTTTTTAACTTTATTTAATGTACTTATTGCTCGCACAACATGCAATAATGATGCACTTATTTATTTATGGCTGGCAATCCCGGCAATTATGAACTAAAGCCATTTAAATAATGTGATATTTTCTGGCTTATCCCAAACACTGAATGATTACAAAACAATACACAGTGGTATGGAAAACAATCAAACACTCAAGCTACAGTGTCTCCCAATACGTAAATACCCTGGTTGTATAAGCATATTATCATCGTAATGTGATTGTTTTAATAATAAAGAAAATTATGAAACATATGGCGATAAAACTCACATTAATGATAAAAAAATATTTTATCATTTTAAATAAATAATATTACCAATTTTCAGCAAATACTACCTAATAGAGTAAATTTGTCCACTTAATTGATTTTACTTAAAATCTTTTATTTGAAATTGAAAATCCATTATGATTTTAGATCAAAACTATTCAAACCAATTTCAAAGCTCCAACAGTACACTTGAATCATACTTTTTATAAGTATGCATAAATTTCTAACAGCAAAAAATTCTCTTTTTTAATCAAAGCTTTACAAATAGATAGTAAACAACAACATATTTATATTTATCAACTATCATAACTTCAGAAACTAATCAACTTATTCAATCATTCTTTCATAAATATTATTGGGAAGACAACGAATTACTTTAATTACATACAAGCTTACTAAAAAATATTTATTAATGATTTTTTACTGAATTACATGTAACATTATTTTCATACAGTTGCATGTCATAAATATTAATAAACAAAGAGGATTCATTATTAAAGACAACAAATATAATAGAGAAAATTGCTCACTTTACCAACTGGGTGGTCACTCTTGAATGAGTGGGCACATGCACATTAAATAATGATAGCCTTGTCATGAACTCTACATTATGTGCACATAGATTGAACCCCTATCAAATAAAAATAATACTCTGTCAAACATTAAATTAATGTAACATCTATGGCTATAAAAATTAATGTAAATCTTATATAATGAATAATTTATACCCCAATTCGATAGTGAAATCTGTGATTTGTAAAATTTAATTCTCACCTTATTTTCCTTGTACCATGGTCGAAATAATATTTTCTGGGGACATCATAGTATAATCAGTAAAATCAGTTTTTGATCTCAAAAAAGGTTTTTGGCCCTAGTTTTTTATTGTTTATTATTAATGCATTATTGAATCTTCAATAATGCGTTACCCAGAAACTATAAGATTGAAATCAGGCTTATCACAAATATTCTAGTAACCATTTTTACTCCTAAATAAAGCCAAATTTATAGTAAAAAGCTGTCATTAAGTTCATTACAATTGTTTCTCATCATATCGCTTCCAACAGTAGCTTTTATTAGCATAATTTTAATTGTGAAATAAATACAATTCAAACATTGAATCACATTATATTTGAAATTTTGACAGTATTAAATACATTCAATGATTTATTAATTTTATTATAACGCTTTTATTTTCTCCTTGTGTATAAAAAAGGTACTTGACTACTTACCTCCATTTTCTCGAAATCAATAGAAAGTGTTAGAAATAATATGTAGTGAAATATTGTTATATCTTTGAATTAAGTGTTATTATTCTTGTAATTTACAATGGATAAAATAAAGTAATTCACATTCAATTATAAGATACTCAAAAATTGAATTACTTGAATTTGTCTTAATTGGTTATTTACTGCTGCCATCTATGAATTTTCATATCTAATAACTTGATTTTTTAAATTAAAAGTGTGTCAAACACAATATTCCAATGTAATAAATAAAAATATTATATGACAATAATTTAGAGCCTTAATCAAGTACCATGGCTTACAAAAATTTATTGCGCTATGCTAACCTTCTATTAAAACTATTTCAATGGCAAAATTAGCTTTATGAAATACATTTTTTTTGTTAGATGTGACCTAATAAATATAATGAGCTTATGTATATTTGAAAAAATTAAATTACTGAACTATTTCTAAAATAGCTTCAGTTTTAAACATCATTTCTTTTACAAAGCAAATAAACTGTAACATTTTTCAAATGATTCTACTCACAATTATAATTGACTATAACTGATTTTTTTAATCATTTTAAAGCATACAATCAGTTATTTCAAAAACTAATATGCATTAGGTTATCTACTTTACTATAATGCATATGCATGTAAATTCTAAGCCACAGTTTTTTTTCACATTTAACACTCTCAAAATGAATGAAAAAAATTAATACAGGATAATACATCCAATCTAAATCAATGATGTATCTTGAATATCTCCTCACAATACTTACATAAGTATTAAAATTATGAAACTAAACAAATTGCGAATCATAATGAACATTCTTGAAGACACCTGCTATTTTTTAATTTGGTATTTCAAAGAGTAGATATGGTTCTGTCATAGCAACTGTGATAAATAAATATATTATTTCCATGTCATAAATTTACTTTTAAGTGTATTTACTTTTTTTGAGATTGTTTTTATCTCATACAACTATTTTCGAATTCAATTAATACAAAAGCAGCTATGTCTATATATATATATATATTTATATATATAAAATTACCTTATTGTATTACTAAAATGAATGTAGTTTATGTAGGGACAGCTTCTAACAGTAAACAAAACTGATATCTTACAATCACAAATCCTATAATAATTTATAGTTTTGTTTCGGAACAAATAAAACTATTTTTTTATTTTAAAAATAAAAATATTTCTGCTTGAAAGGTATATGGATTAAATTTTTCTTCTTAAATAATATTTAGTTATAAAAAATGTCATGTTTTATATCATTTTCTGGTAAAACATATCTAAGCTCCATGGACAATAACAAACAGTCCTGCTAATACTAAATTTAATAAAAATGAAATATTCACTCATAATTCCTAGTGATGTGATTAATAATTGAAATAATTGAATTTATTTGTTTCATTTTGCAAAATGGCGAAAGTATGGTCAATTTTTTTTTAAATATGCCAATTTCTCAAGTCATCGTAATTAATAAATAAAATGATTTTTAAGTCGGAGTCCATTTAGTGTTACTCGTATAGAATCATTTTAATTTATAATAAAATGTTTTCGAACGAAGGTTGGCAGATTTCTTTCAGGGTGGTGAATATATATGATTTTATAGTCTTTTGATTGTAAACATGAATGTAGATTTAAATATTTATTTATAATAAATCAAATAAAAAAAGTAAACTTCATACTATTACGGTCGATTAGTAGTAAGAAAAATACCATTATAATATAGGGTGTGTTCGCATTATGTCCCGTCAATTAACAAGATTAAACATTATTGTCAATTAGAAAGACTATAATATGTAACTATTTGCAATATTATCAATAACCTATGTATTACTCTGTTTATTTATATATTACAAACAAAAATAATATCTTCACATTATTTTGTAAGAAATGAATGAATATGTAACTTTCAAAATTATTCGGAACATGAAAATATAACAGGTTTGACTTAAAAATTGTATTCAAAGTAATTTGCAAAATCCATTAAAAGCAATATACGACTACTGCTATTGATATTTTCTGACAAAATGTATTCATTATCCTAAAATTTGTTGCATAGCAGATTCAAAAAATTAGATCTCAACTTTACTTTGCACAGTTAAATTGATAATAAAAAATAATCTCACAGAATTGTTGTCATTTGAAAAAATATTCTAGTTAAACATATGGGATATTATATTTCAATAGAAGACATTTACATTTGTGTTCCATATTCATAACACGGTGAAAAAAAATAGCAATGTATTTTAGTTCTACAAAATTCAACCATATTCATTTTTAAGATTGTACATATTAAAAATAAAATCTATCAACAGAAGAAGCAAACAATAAGTGACAGTCATTAAAAACAATTACATTTTACAATATAAGTATTATTTTTTTTGTTGCACATTAATTTAACCTGCAATAAGTATAATTACCCTGTTATTGTGCTGTATTAAAAATGAAAAAATACGACAGTAAATAGATTTCGTGATTGTAATCAAATAAAATATATCACTCATTTGCAATTCAAAAAATGGTCTATTTTATCTAACTTTAAAATACAAATAATGATTTTTTTTTGAATGTTGCAAATAATGTTAAAAATTAGTCATAAAAAATTTCAAATATATCTCAAGACAATACCTACTTAAACTGATCTTTATATCACCAAAAAATCAGACATTCCCAATTTAAATAACATTTTATAAGTAAGTTATAATACTTAGTATGTTGAAAACAACATGAATGTTCGAATAAAAAGATAAAACACATTGTTTATTTATTTTGTTTAAATATTCTATTTTACAGAATTTCTGTTACAATTAGTGATTGTTTCATAAAAAGCAGTGATATTAAAAAAAAATATATACATTTAGTTATGTTATGGTATTTTTTTTTTATATCTCAGTAGCAATTTTCTCAGCAAAGATTTTCTCCAACTCATGATATCCAAATTTTGCTAAAAAATAACTTTTCATTTACCACTACCATATTTAAAATCAATAATTGCAGTCTAGTTGTTTTGCCATTTCAAAGATATATTAAAAAAAAATCTCAATTCTTTTACCATTAATTACTATTCTTCAGTCATTGGGTCCCAAAAAGTTAATTTATCATTTATAATTTTTATGTCTTTGCAAGACTACATTTGAAGTATATATTCAATCATTTGAGGAATTATCATTTGTGTATATTTAAATACTATCTATTTATATGAATATTTTGAAAGACATACAAAAAGCTAAAAATAATCAAATTGTATATTATAAATGTACCAATAAATAGGTATTGCTTGTGGTGAAATATAATATATCATTAATATTGACTTATTTAATATCAGGAGCTAGCAACTAGTAAAAATAATTAATAATCACCATTGAAATGTTTCATCTATGTAGTTGAGAAAATCATTTTATTTAGCAAGAAGCATTTTACAATGCAAATATCTCATGATTACTTTTTAGTGTAGATGTAACAAAAGATATTTATTTTTATTTATTTTTGGAAAGCCTAAACATGAATTATATATAGATGTATTTGTACGAGTTGAACTGCTTTCAAGAATGATTTATAAAACGTTATATTAACCTGATGTATTGGTCTTTATGCACACGAAAAGTTCTAGGTGTAAATATTGCGCATTTAGTGTGATTTTATTGTTATTCGTGTATAATAAAATGAAATATTTAAAACAGTGGTTATTTATTTTGATTACTACTACAAAAACTTATCAATGAAATCCCAGGAGTGTTATATAGTGCCATATCACTTCATAATATTTAAAAAAAAACCTTCATTGCTAATGTTATCAAACTCTGTATTAGCAATTTTAAAATAAAGTGTAATGGCCCCACCCCATCTCTCTGATATCAAAAAAGTATCATATATTTTTTTAGACTCTCATATTACATAAATATGAAATTAACTACTTGAATCCCAAGTGGACACAGGTGTCTGGATCATGTGCATGCCACCAATATCAACCGGACACAGGTGTCTAAAATACTCCGAAAAAATAATTCTTGGTATTCCAATGGAATATACACAATATATTAATGAATATGTGTAGTCCCATCTATTTAGAATCAATATGATTTTTAAAAATATTGAATTTCAATGTATTTTAGATGAAAAAGATTTCACCCGAAAGATGTCATACGCGCGGACCTAATGCTGCCACATGCGCAGTACATAGGCAACCACATGGCACACATCATCACAATGATTTATGACTACCTCACAGTCCCAAATTCATTGTTTTGTTTATTGGATATTCGAATTCAATGTCTCTACAAAAAATCAGTGTTTCTAAAAGTTCAGTGTATTATTTTATTTCTTGTTTATGTTTTCAATACATAAATGAATAACTTTCTGCCAGCATATGACTACTAAAGCAATTCATTTCTTTATGCATTGGTTTTGAAGATAATACAGGAAGACATTTGTTATACACAAGTTTTTTTCCCAATTTTTATTACACACATATTTATATTCATAGTCAAATGGGAGCATTATAAACTCAACCACCTACAGCTTTCAACTACTCTAGCAAAGATACACCAGCAGATAATGCAATTTTTTTATACGAATGTTGATTCTCTATGCTTTGTCATTGTCTATCTAGAGTTGGGAAACAATGTTAAAGCTAACTTATAAAAACATCTTGATAGATCTAGGCATTCGTTGCCATAGTGTTCCACTAAATTTTTACAGTATAATATTGATGACGCACCAGTGATGTGCTTAATAAAACACATGATATTTTTTCCAATAAATTAAATTTCCTCAGCGAAAATGATCTATTCAGTTTTCAAAAATATATATGACAGAGTTATCAATAAATATCATCAAATCTTTTTTTTTTAAATAATAAAAACACATTTTTTTTAGTACTTATTTCCACAATATATTTTTTATTGATCAGGACCGGTTTCGCTCATCGCGAGCACTATCAACTGTTCGCGATGAGCGAAACCGGTCCTGATCAAAAAAAATATATTGTGGAAATAAGTACTAAAAAAAAATGTGTTTTTATTATTTAAAATATCATGCCTTTTCATCAAGAAGTGACAGTTACCACCTTAAAAGTGATCATCAAATCTATTATGAAAATTTTCATTGGATATTTTTAATAAACATTTGTCAAATAAAATAAATCAATTTTTATTTCTAATAATTTGCTACAATGAGGCGATGGCCAACCTTTCAGATCTTACAGACCACTAATCCCATAAAATTTTGAATCTTATGAACAACGTACATCATTTGATAAAACACATTGGTGATTTAGGTTGGAGAGTACATACTCAGGAATGTTATTTGAGGAGGCAGTAAACAACATTTGCTCCCTTCCCTGAATTTACAGAATAACTCACCCATACAAATATTATATCCATTAAGTAATAGAAAAAAGTTTGCTTGTAAGCTTTATGGTTATACAAAGGCCATGTTAAACTAGGTAATGCAGAACAAATTTGTTCAAAGCCTATTCATCCATAGTCCAACTTTCTAAGCCGCAAAAAATCTCATTTATAGAGTTTTCAACTGAATGGTTTATAGCTCTTGTGCGGTTTCTTATTTTTATGGATATATTCGTAAATGCTTCATTGGTAGCTTGCATTATATTTTGGAAAGAAATTTCTCATAATGGGTATCAATTGTAGTACAAGGAACGCATGTGTGTTAAATCTTTGTCTGCGAGCATTAAGGCTTTCTCATGCTATGCTGCAATCACCTTGTTACACAAACTTGTGCATTACGAACAAATGATTTTTTCTTATGGGTGACTGGCAGAATGTTGTTTATGTTTAAGCAAAATTCCTAAATTATTGCAGTGGATATTATTTACAAGTGATGTTACAAGCTTAAAATCTTAAAAGTCACACAAACCTGTAATGCACATGATTTTTTTAATAACATTAAAACATTTTTAATGAGTAGATTAATGCTTCTATTGAGTGAATTAATTTGGGTATAAGAAAAGTATTTTGTATTTGCAAAGTGAAAAAGTAGGGAACACATGAAAAATATGGATTGTTAAAACATTGTATTCACGAGAAATACAGTAACTGTTTTATTTATTTCTTAAATATTTTACATTCAAAAGAATATTAATATCATTGTTTAATTTAATATATATTGAAATAATAAAAATGGTTTGATGTGTCCTTGTTGTTCTTGCTTTTTTCGCAAATTTGGCGATTCATTTGTCGAATGGACATGAATAAGTAACTACCGTGCACTCTCGATTATCCGGACTAATGCTGGGGAGGATGGTCACAGATAATTAAAAAACACGGATAATCAGAATCATCAATTTTTTTTTTTTTCGAATATATTATAATATCATATATTTATATAATACAAATTTATAACACATTATTTATATATTCATTATTTATCAAAAATCCACAAGTAAATAAATAAAAATATAATATTTTATCAAATATACGAACATTAAATTATAAAAAAAGAAGAATTTTACATGTATACAAATTTTAAAAGATCTGTTATTTTCATTTGTTTTCGAGATTTCTTTAACAAATTCCTTATTTCACTTCGAAATACTTTTAAAGCTATTACATTATATTCAGTTCCCCTTAGTTCAGCATAATCTAGCAATATTTTGATACAATTCAATGCCCTTTCATGACTAACATAGCCACTGGTATCTTCTTCGCATGTAGTATTAGTGTCATTTTCTTCCTCTTGAGTAACAAGAGAAACGATATTAGGATCTTCCATGCGTTCAAAGACTGGATCATTTAAGTCATGGTTGAGCCACTTCTCTATGTTTTCCTTACCCACATCTTCAAAAAAATTAAATTTTCCAATATTCCATACATTTCAGATACAAAAATTTCTTAATTTTCTTCCGAATCCATTAAATCTGTTTCTGTGTCAGGAAGAATCTTTCTCTGTGATTGAATGAGTGTTACTGGCTTTACTTTTGACCATGATTGTTACCCCATTTATAGCATCCAATGCTGTCATTTTTTTCCAAAAATTGATCAGATTATTATCTTCCTCAACAAGAATTTTCAGAAGTTTTTGACGATAAAGACGTTTCATTGATGATATAATACCTTGGTCCATGGGTTGAATCAGTGATGTAACATTAGGGGGCAAAAGTTTTGTAATCATAAGCCTATCGTTTGTCGTCAATATGCTTTCATTAGGATGAGAAGGAGCATTTTATTGCGGAATATGCGAACATTCGTACATTCAAAACATACAAGTATACGTAAACACAAACACATCGCTAAAGTCATCCTATTTTTCAAACAATCCGCATATTCAAGATCGCAATTCATTAATGCGTCTTATAATCGTAATAGAAAAAAAATCAATCAAATTAAATTTGAATTGAAAAATATCTATTTTCAGGCGTGAATAATCCGCTAACCGGATAATCCTTACACGGATAATCGAGATTACGTACACTGTATGTAATTTTCAAGCTGTCATGTCGAAAGCGGAAAAAGTTTTTATGACAGATGTCAAATACGGCTGGATTATGGTATTAGAATGAAAATGCCTAATTTGGTTTGATTTTGATTACAATATAGATCTTTAAATAGGCTGCGTGCATATATTTGCGAGATAGTCGCGGACATAAGTAACCATCCTTTATTCGCGGGCTTTGGTTGTATCACACCTTGATCAAAATTAAAATTGACTAGATGTTTTGTTATACATATTATTTTTATTAAACATTTTAAATAAATCTGCATTGTATGATTTATGTAATATGGTGACTAATTTTAAGTTACTTAAAAGCTCCAATCCAATTAGAGTCTTTTAAAATTTAAGTATCCGTAAAAGATGGAAAGATTTTTATTTATTTGATTTTTTTAACACATTAAGAATTATAAAAGTATATCCAATCGCATATATCAGCGAGTCAATCATTATTAGTATTTAAATGCGTTTCCATAAATGTATATTTGATATAATCGATATTGATGTGAATGACGTAACACATGTGTATATTAATTCATTATCCTTTATCAACATTTTGTCTTAAGTGACATTAAAATACATAGGTAGGTAAACAACTCGACAAAAAAATTAAAGATGATTCCAGAGTGAAGTGAAGTTTTATAAGAGATATTGCAACCATAGACAATGCCAATTTGTGTCGTTTATCTGTCTATGGCCTCCGCCTTGTTATATTGAAAGTCGTACTTCTTCGACTGAATGTCATTAAATAGTTAGTCGCGAATCATTCGGATTCCTCATAAAAACGTTTTTAAAGAGTCGCTTACTGTGCAATATTTACTTATAGTTACTTTAACTTCGATATTGTAATATTGCTCTGATACAAAAATACGTTGAAGTGGAAAACATGGCGGCCAGCGACTCGGGTGCGGATGATTCACTTTATCCTATAGCGATTCTCATTGATGAATTGAAGAATGAAGATGTACATTTACGTTTGAATTCCATCAAGAAATTGTCAACCATAGCGCTCGCTTTGGGAGTGGAAAGGACACGTTCTGAACTTATTCCTTTCCTGAAAGAAACCATCTACGACGAAGATGAAGTACTGCTGGCGCTAGCCGAACAACTCGGTGATTTCATCAGCCTAGTTGGGGGCGGAGACCACGCATATTGCCTGTTGGCGCCCCTCGAATGCTTAGCCAGCGTCGAAGAAACCGTCGTACGTGAAAAGGCGGTTGAATCCCTTAAAGCTGTGGCCCAACATCATTCGACGAACCATTTGGAAGAATTTTTCTTTCCATTGGTACAGCGCTTAGCTTCGGGAGACTGGTTCACCACTCGAACTTCTGTCTGTGGACTATTCGCCTGCTGTTACCCTCGAGTGTCGTCCGGATTAAAAGCTGAACTGAGACATCACTTCCGTCTACTGTGCCAAGATGACACTCCTATGGTCCGTCGGTCTGCAGCGTCAAAACTTGGTGAATTTGCTAAAGTTGTTGAGATCGAATATCTTAAATCAGACTTGGTCCCAATGTTTGTCAATATTGCCCAGGATGACCAAGATTCTGTCAGACTGCTGGCTGTAGATGCCTGCGTCAGTATTACTGGACTTCTTCCACCTGAAGATGTCGAGCAATTAGCTATGCCGACAGTTCGCTCTTGCGCCACTGACAACTCGTGGCGCGTTCGGTACATGGTTGCAGACCGATTCGGTGAACTCCAATCTGCTGTCGGTCCTGATCTTGCTCGAGCTGACCTGGTACCAGCTTTCCAAGGACTTCTTAAGGATCAAGAGGCTGAAGTTCGTGCCGCTGCTGCAAGCAAGGTATACTTATTTTCACAAATGCTATGATTTAGAAGTTAGTACAGTATGCTTGAAATTATAGAACACATGTTTCCTTATTGATCATTCCTGTTAGAATCGCAATATACCCTTTCATAGTCATCCCAAAAAGCCCGGTAGCCAGAAAGTTAAGATACCATCTGACTACTAATAATAAATAAACAATGCGCATTTTTTATGCACATGCTTTATAGGACATACAATGGAGTTTCCTTTGCAAATGTTGAGATATCATTGGTTTTTTTTTTTTTAAACATAAATGCATACACCCAGTCTTTTTTTTTACACAATTTCGACTCATTACTTTTTATGCATTTTTTTTACGATTGCTTAACCATGAGAACTTGTCAGATACTGCTACATCTAACAATGAGTCAGATAATAGTAATGACCACAATAATCGAAGAACCAACACGTAGCTTAAAGGATTCAAGATAGATTAAAAATGTCAACAAGGATAGTAATTTTATTTTTTGACAATGATCCTAATTCTAGGGATGCTAGAAAGTTTCAAAGAGAATAGAGACTGTATGATGAACTACACGGAACATTATAAAAAATTACAGTCGCTAGAAATCCAAAAATCAAACCAAAATCTTAGAACAGAATTTATTCTAATGAGAAATAATTTGCTGTCAGGTCAACAAAATAAATCCAATGTAATAATAATTGACTCCGATCAAAGAAAAACAGCATTTCATCAATGAGAAAATTTCAGTATGTTTGTTCAAAAAATTGTGAATGATTATATTTGCAAACCGACAGTGACAGCCTTGAATACATATGTATCTGTTTCTCATTGTCATAATCATACATCTTTGATACTTTTCAACACAGAATTTTGATATTTAGAACCAATTTATCAAATTATATGGATGTATAATTATTTTATATACCACTTTCTGGAACCCATTAGTACCAAAGGAAAGGATGTAATTGATTATTTTTATTTGAAATTATTGAAATTTAAGTTTTAATATATATATGTATACTACAGTAAAAATATTCACAATGTACAGATATATATTTCATTATTCCTGTCACTATACATACATATATTTTTTTTTATTATCCACACTATCCTCATCCCTAATTAGTGCAGATAATTGTGATTTACTGTATTCACTATAATTCATCACACAATAAATATATTTCAAAATTGGAACTTGTAACTGAATCAAATATCAGTTTTAATTAAAAATGTCACCAAAGTTACTAAAATGCTTCTTTTGGTATTATTTTCACCAAAAAGCACTCAAAAACCTATCATACGGCGGAATGTGGCACATGTTGAATGAATATACGCACCCGCCAACACAGTGTTGCAAAATCCCCACAGACTAGTTAGATCATTTTGTCCATCAAACCAAGTGAAGAGTTGGCAAACAAAAGAAATAATCAATTTTGAATTGTTAAACCTTTGTAAGAAAATTCCACAATGAAAACACGTGGAATTGTACAAATTTTCAACAATTTAAATTTTCTATTGAAATTCCTTCAGACACCTTCAGTCAATATCATGAATTAAAAAGAAAAAATGTTTAACACGTTGGATGCTGAAAACGCGCGGCCAGTTTGTAATCCAATATATTCAAGAAATGCTGATCAAGCGCCTATCATATCAAGAATTACTCTATGTTTGTATGATACTAAAAATTGCAAAGTGATTGCTACAAACCATCTTATATAAAAAACATTTTCATCTATATAAATGGCAATTTGTGAATTGCATCTTTTTCTTGCATGGGTGCAATATAATATTAGCCACCCAATTTCATTTCCTAACACCTAAATCAATATGTTTTCCAGCAATATTCCAAATGTAACCAAATATTTAACACTTCATTAATAGCTGGAATGCATTTAAAATATTTCTGAACTTGAAATTTAAAGCCGGGTAATTTATCTCAAATAAACACTTCTGTACTTACAGTTTAAAAAAATCTTTCACTAATCAACTTGTATCACAATTCCAGGTGAAAGAATTCTGCATGAACTTAGACGCTGCTCATCAAGAACAAATAATAATGACCGCTATCCTTCCCCAAATTAAGGAGCTTGTGAGTGATCCAAATCAACACGTCAAAACTGCTCTAGCTTCTGTTATTATGGGTCTAAGTCCCATTCTTGGCCGTACAAACACTATTGAACATCTGCTCCCCTTATTCTTGAGCCAGCTCAAGGATGAATGTGCTGAAGTTAGATTGAACATCATTTCCAACCTTGAATGCGTTAATGAAGTCATTGGAATCCAGCAACTGTCGCAGTCACTTCTCCCAGCCATAGTTGAGCTAGCTGAAGATTCCAAATGGAGGGTTAGACTAGCGATTATTGAATACATGCCGCTACTCGCTGGTCAACTCGGTCAGGAAGTTTTCGATGAAAAGTTGAGTGCACTTTGTATGAGTTGGCTCATAGATCATGTTTATGCTATCAGAGAAGCGGCAACATTCAATTTAAAAAAACTAGTCCAGCAATTTGGATCTCAGTGGGCAGAAGCCAACATCATCCCCAAAGTATTAGCGATGTCACGGGATGCAAACTACCTGCACCGAATGACATATTTGTTTTGCATAAATGTACTGGCTGAAGCATGCGGTAAAGAAATCACCACCAGAGTTTTATTGCCCACTGTTTTATCTATGGCTGATGATAATGTGGCTAATGTCAGATTTAATGTTGCCAAAACACTACAGAAAATGGGACCCTGGTTAGAGCCTTCCGTTATTGCCCCACAAGTGAAACCTGTCCTTGAAAAGTTCAATGTCGATCCAGATGTGGATGTCAAATACTTTGCCTCTGAGGCTATATCTGGACTGGCTGGTTAAAAATACAGTAATTTTTACAGTATATTAAAACTATATAACACGGAGATATGCTATGCAGAATGTCAAAAAGAATAGATTGCATTAAATTGGTAATTATGCTATTTTTACTTTTGTTATAAATGAAGCTATTTATTCATTTTGTTGTATTTACAGCATTATGCATATATTTCTGTGTTTTGGATTTAAGTCAATATACTGTTGTCTTAATTAAATGTAACATGTGCAACATGCATAAATATACTAAAATGATCCAGATGTTTACGACAGTTTTTTTTATATGAAGATTTGTGAAGAATTTTGACTGTAATTCTTACATATTTTGACTAATTTTTAAATAAAGCACTCAATTGCAAGTGTGTTCTGATGTAGTAAGTTTTTTTATCACTTAGTAAATTTCCTTCTTGAAATTGATCAGTAAAGTTTCTTCCTCACATCATTAGTTATTCAAACTTTATTATCCCATAGCAGCTTGAATTCATTTCATTTAATGGATAAGACAAGATGTGAATTAAATAGGTATTATCTAAATGTATCAATATTCTAATAATTTCTATGTTATAATTGAACTGGTAGAATATCTTTTGTCAATCTTGAAACTGTTCCTAATTGTAGGCAAACATTCATCTCCAAAATATGAGAATTTGTAACATTTATAGTTTAAAAATATCACTAAATAAATTAATAAACCAGCAATGCATTGTATAAAATTCTGTAATATTAAATTATCAGGAATAGTTCCTGAAACTTCGAGCTTTTTTGTTTTTACTTTTGAATATTACAAGCTGTGATGATCATTAGCTGAATCTAAAGAATCTAGATAATTGGAAACTTTAAAGAAATTTTCGCATTGTAATAAATGAAAGTAGTTTTTTAAACTGCTCATTCAATCACATATTTTGTCACACGTTTACTTGTTTTTTTTTACACTATTTCATTTTATTTACTACAATTAAGTTCATATCCCAAGGCAAATATAGCTTCTTGCATTTACTTGTTTAATCTATTGTGGATTATGGTCTGCAAATTCCCAACAGCCATTTAATTCTAGATATTTATAATTAAAAAAAAATGAACCAATTTTTGTCTTATTTTCCTTTTGAATCTTTCATCTTATATTACTGATGATTATGCAGTGTAAAAAAATATTTTGTGAGAAAATAATTCCTTCTAACACAAAGAGAAAGGTAATCTAAATTGATTGTGATAGCGGTTATGTTAAGTCTTAACCCATTTTTGCCCGGTGTTCCAATATTGAAACATTTTGAAAAAAACTCGTGCAAAACCAATAAAATTGCAAAGAAAATATTGGGTTGATGCATAAGTCTTTGCGTGTTTTCAATGTATCGGGGTAGGTATAAGATTCTCGGAATTGACAAATGCTAATTGTTCTCAAACCTTTTTTTTTGTGTAATGGTTGATATATACCTGCTTTCTACTCAGTTTTGGCTTGGCTAGCGGGTGGTGAAGAGCCCTAATTTTTTTTTTTAATGTCTGGATAAAGTACATTTATGCCATTGCTTTCTTTATGAATTTTGTAAAGGCAATAACGCGACTGTGGCAACCAAAAATATTTGTAACGTGTACGGTAGTGATGCAACTAAAGTTCGTTTGACTCAAATTTGGTTTTCAAGATTTCGAACTGGAGATTTTTAGTTAGTCGATAAACCAAGGGCTGGGCGGCCTTTAAGTGCTGATGATGACAAAATCAAGGCCATAATTGACGCTAATCCCCGTCAAAACACCAGAGAGATCGCCCTGAAACTAGGGCTCAATCAATCATCTGTGGTGCGACATTTGCATCGCATGGGGATGGTCTCCAAATACGAGGTTTGGGTGCCACACCAACTATCGCCGGCAAATCTACTGGACCGAGTCTCTACCTGCGTTTCATTGAGTGCAAGGCAAAAACAAGAACCTTTTTTGAATAGACTGGTGACAGGGGATGAGAAGTGGGTTGTGTATAGCAATGTCGTACGGAAAAAACTTTGGACCAGACCTGGACAAGTGCCATTAACCACCCCAAAAGCCAATATGCATCAAAAAAAGGTGATGCTTTGTGTTTGGTGGGATTTAAAGAGAATTGTTTATTACGAGCTATTAGAAAATAATCAAACAATCACAGCTGACAGATATTGCGATCAATTAACAAAACTAAATGCAGCTCTTTCCAAATACAGACCGGAATTGATAAACAGAAAGGGAGTCGTATTTCACCACGACAAGGCGCGACAACATGTGGCGATAAAAACCCAAAACAAACTAAAGGAGTTGAATTGGGAAGTTTTGAAGCACCCACCATATTCCCCAGATCTTGCTCCGTCGGATTTTCACTTATTTAGATCATTACAAAATTTTTTAAATAAAAAAAACATTCAATTCAATTGCGGAGGTCAAAACATCCCTCGATTTGTTTTTTGCCTCTAAGTCTCGCAATTTTTATACCAGAGGTATAAATAAGCTTGTGGAAAGATGGGAGACAGTCATTTCAAATGATGGAGAATATATAATTGACTGATATAATAAAAGATTTAAAAAAAATATGTTTATTTCTTTAAAAAAATACGTAAAAACTTTTGCATCAACCTAATATATCCTTATTATATTGAAATTATCATAAAAAAAATCAGGCAAAAATGAATTCAAGGCACTTAGACATTTAACACGTTGGCTGCGTAAACATATTGCACTGTTTCAGAGGGCCTGAAAAATACACATTTTTCGAAGCCATAAAAGTTTATAAAATATTAGGGACAATTATTATATTTCTCTAAATTTGGTCGCCCTAAAGGTCATTTACACAAAAAAACATTTGTGCGGCACATGTACTAGCATTGTTTACCCATCAGATTTCGAAACATTTGCAGTTTTTATTGATGTTGCGCCATCTGTAATACCCTAAAGGCACATTCACACTAACATATTTTTGGTTTATCTATAATTTTATTTTGAACGGAATTCTATCCTTCCTTTTTTACTCCAGGTTTTGATTTGCAGTGATTTATTCACCTTCAAGTGTAGTTGATAATAACTTTTATTATCGGAAAAATACAATATGATATACAGTTGAAATGTAATTTACACTCAATACACTACAATAAATATATATTACTTTGAAATAACATTTGAATGTTCAATCGTATCGTTCCTGTATGAAACAGAAGTCCCAACCATAGCTTGAAATCGTCTATCGTTATGTCTTTCCATTGTGTGATTCGATGTTTATCTAAAACGTAGAGCGAAGTCTATGGAATTGAATAAAAATAGCTACTTGGTGCTTAAAAAAAGTATGTACATGTCAATAAAAATATAAGAAACCGTGATAAAATAAAACCAATTTACATCTCTCAAAAATATTTCCACAAACTATACCAAATCATTTGATGTAAGTATTTCGATAAAATGAATAGTGTGAATGAGCCTTTATGGGATGTTCCAAAGAAATGTCCCGAAACGACTAAACCGTGGCAGGTACTTACTAATACTAAAAGATCTTTTGTTATATTGAAAACACGATTCCCGTGATCGACGTGGGTCTACAATTCAGGTATGGACACGGGAGCCGTGTTTTACGCACTGATCGAGTTAATGGAAACAGTATGGTTCCAAAATTTTAATATTAGTCAACTTGTTTACTGCAAAGTTAATTATTGGAAAGACCATACAGAATCCTCAAAGCATGCAAGTTAAGCCGTCTTTAATTTTTTGAAACTGCACATATATAATATGTACATTCACTCCTGTATTGTTTATACATTTTCATTCTCTTTTTATTTTTTTGATAATACAGATCTGCACAAAATACACATCTGACAACTGCATGCTCATAAATACAATAAAAAACTTATTCAAATTGAAAATAATTGCAGAAAGAAAATTATTTTAAACTATTGATGAGATAATTCATTCACAATTTCATTGAAAATGAAAGCGTTTCATTTTACACATGGGACATACTCAGTATTGAATTACTCCATTATTGATATTTAGTTTCACATTATTCTACATCCATGAAACAGTTTTGCTTTAGTCATTCTGCATTATATTACAATTAATAATTAAAAAAAGAACTGCCATTACCGATATATGTTTATTCTTATTTTTACTTCATTTAATTTCCTCTACATTTATCACTTTTTCATACAGGCTTTCTTCTAAGTTCTCATTCATTTTCCATCTCACTACGGCGATCAGATTAATCCAGTCTTTTAAGACACATAATTTAATAATACTCCTCAATGATGTGATTCAGGTGTCCAAGGGGGAAATTTGCTCAACCTTAATTTTGAAAAAACAAAAATTTATCCTCTTCACCAGCTTGCCCATAAAGGCAAAACAATTCAACCCCCCCCTCCAAAAAAAAAAACGGTATCCCTAATACTCCTTTATAATTTTTTATTTATCCCTTCACTAGAATCAGAACTTCACACCAATGGTCGAATTGGTGGTACAGGATCAGAATTAAATGTGTACTTCATCTTCAATTGTTCCACAACACCTGAAATATTTTCACTCTCAATAAATATGTTAAATTCACTGTCCAGTTTATTCATATGATCTTCTCACTAGATTCAATCTGTTTGTCAACATATTTCATAATTTTAGGCATTTTTCAAGAACTAGAATTATCAGTAAAATAGGAATTTCAGCAATAATTTAAAATTTTTAACATGAGAAAAACAAACGTAACACTTAGCGGCCGAACCAGCCCCTAAACTGACCCTTTTGATTAAAAACCATTTGATTCTCTATTCAGAAAACAGTTGCAATAGATACAAATGAAAAAAATATGTGCTCGCATTGATTTCATAATATTGAAAAAAAAAAAAAAACTATTGGACCAGAGAGATGAAGAAACACAGAAATAGGTTATTACAGGTAAAGATATTTGATTTTGTTCTTATTGCCTAACACTTTAAAAATCTGAAGTAGTTAATTTATACTTATGCAATACATAAATATTTACAACTCAATTGTGTGATTATGGCAATTATTCCATTATTTAATTTTTTTTTTTTAATGTCAAAGTGATATTTTTGTGCAAAGGAAAGTACTTTTTATGAAGAACTGTTTGGGCAAAACACATACATACAACTCCAATTTTGAATGAAAAATTCAAGAATGGGCGAGCTTTTTCCTTACCAAAGAAAATGAATAAGTGTCACCAATTCCTGTTTTGAAAGATTCAGTAATTAACATCCAATCTACTACTGAAAGAAGATCATATTTATCAATTAAAAATAGAAAGAACGTAACACTTTCTCATTTATTTAAGAATTTTACCTCATACATTTCTACGTTGTTCACTAACTTAGTAGTACACAATACATGTAAGTGTTCATCAACAATTTATTTTCAAACATTTATATATCATTGTAAACAAACAATTTTTACAATCAAGAGTAATTAATTTACTAAACTAGAGAAGATATATTTTAACTTTCATCAAAAATTACGGAATACAAGTTACAATTTTCAAGCCTGGGTATTGTCAAAGTATTATTCCCTGAATATGAAAATTAATTAACTAGATTATAAAATTACTTATTTGTGCAAACAAATATATTTCTAAAGAAGAAGCTTGCTGGCGATAGTTATTTAATTGATCTTATAATATGCATGAATCCAAATTATAAAGAAAATTACAAATTTAATGTTAAGAATATACATGGAATGTGGGATCTCATATAAACAGAAGAATAAGCATAGAAAAAATAATTTTGAAAAATTTATAACTATATTTTATAAAATTTGACATTTTCAACTGTAAGATGCAACCAACAAAAGTTTCACAATTCCACTCCACAGGTTATATTAAAATTAATATACATTATGTTAAAATGATATAATGAACTATGTAAACAATACTGTTGGACAGATTTTATCGACAAAATTACAACTTTAATTTTATAATTATTATTATTTACAATATTATGAAAAAGAATGAACACGCGAACTACCTTTCATAATAAAGGCTGAGTAGCCTAATATATATTTTAATCTCTTTCGACAATAAATAAATATATTTGTATGGGAATTTTAAAGCTATGATACAGAAATCATGAAGTTTTGATATTGTTCAAGGATCCAACGGGAGATATTAATATAGGGAGCGTATGATTTAAAATAAAATACTCTTAAGGCAATATTGTTTCAAATAAAAATCAAAATCCAAAATCAAAAAATTAGTGAAAAGCTCATTTAAAATTTTGCTGTCATATTGAATGCTGCAAATGGTAGATTCTATTATTTCACACAATGGATAACCTACGCAGATACTCTATTATTTAGCATCCACTAGAAAAATATTTTTTTCAATGAAAAAAGATACCATCCCAAAATAATTATATCAAATTGAGAAAAGAAATAGAAGGAAAAACCCATATCTCTCTCAAAATTGAATGCCCAATTTAAGATGCAAATAACAAGCAGTTTAAATAAATGATATAATTTTAATATTCTGATTAAATTGAATAAAAATCAGATTGAACATGTTAAATACATAAATCTAATTATTATCATCGGCTATTTACAAAAAGAAAAACATGAAAATGATTTTTTTCTCTATTTTTTTTGTATTTACAAGTGTGCTGACAGTATCAATTTTCATTTTACTTTGATCCAGTCATTTCAATGATTTTATGTAACAAAATTGAAAAGTAATCAATTTTTATTAAAAGAAAATCACACACCAAAGAACAATCACTTCAACAGCTTCAGCATTAACAATAATATAGTAATATCAAACTATTTAATGACGAGAATCCCTGGGATAGAACTCTGCAAGAATGGAAGCGGGAATACGCTTCAACATTTCCTTGGGGAAAATACGGAGCAATTGCCAGCCAATATCCAATGATTCAAACACCGTGCGGTTTTCATAGTTACCCTAAAAACAGAAATTTAATTTGCTAAATAATCAAGGATTTGAATGTTACATGTATTCAAACTTGGACAAACGAATAAAGATATATTATGCCAGGATGTGAAGTAGAAATAATTTTAAAAACAAATTTTTACCTGAGTAATGAAGTTCTTTTCAAACTTCGTGAGGAATTCCAAATAAAGAAGATCATCAGGAGTCAAAGCTTCTTCACCAACCACAGCCTTCATTGCCTGGACGTCTTTACCAATAGCGTAGCAAGCATACTGTAATATACATATATTTTTAATTAAATTAACCTACCTTAGTATTGGATTACAGTCGCATAACAATAAGCTTAAATATAATGATTGAGATTTTAATCGATACAACAATCAATTGTTCAGTTAACCTTTAGAGCAGTAATATTTTAACACAAAAATGATTTTTAGTTTCACTTCCTTTTCAAATGCAAAATTTTTGATTATATATGAAATAAATTTTTTACAGTAGGCAAAATGAAATTAGATGATATTCATATCATGAGTTAGTCATAGAAAAAAAAAGTGTATTCTGTCAGCAAAGCTGTAAGCAGCATCAGATTTTCCATGACTAAACTGTGAATGACAGTGATTAACTTTGATTTGTAAATGTATATAATAATATAAGTATATAAATAAAGCATTCCTAATACAGCATGCAATTACCAGCTGGTTAGACACATCAGAGTGATCTTTGCGTGTCATTCCTTCACCGATGGCAGACTTCATGAGACGAGAGAGTGATGGCAGTACATTCACTGGTGGGTAAATTTGACGGTTATGCAACTGTCTGTCAACATAAATCTGTAATACAACAAGATAAAGTTATTCTCATATGTGAAATCAAACATATTTAGAAAAAAGAATTATTAAATGACCTTTTTTCTTTATTTGATTTAAATTTGTATCATAAATCAAAAGTTATTCATGTATAAATTTTAATTGTTGGTTCAAAATTCTCTTAGTTCCTAAAATATAGTCTAATAAATGAAACAAACCTGTCCTTCAGTGATATATCCGGTCAAATCAGGAATAGGATGGGTGATATCATCGTTGGGCATAGTGAGAATTGGAATTTGAGTGATGGAACCATTTCTGCCTTCAACACGTCCAGCACGTTCGTAAATTGTAGCCAAATCGGTGTACATGTAACCTGGGAAACCTCTACGTCCAGGTACCTCTTCTCGAGCGGCAGAAACTTCACGAAGAGCTTCAGCGTATGATGACATGTCAGTAAGAATTACGAGAACATGTTTCTGAAATCATCAATCATTTTTGAATAGAACTTGATACCACATAAATTATATATTGCATCAGTGTCTGTGAATGCTGTAACTATACTTCGCATTTTCACTAGATATCACAAAAATTATATGCTCAAGACTTTTATTTAAAGTTTCTCAAAATAAGTGTTAATGAATTTAAGATAGAAAGTAAATTGTAATTATTTCATAGAAATTTAACATACTTCGCATTGGTAAGCCAAAAACTCAGCAGCAGTCAACGCCAATCGAGGGGTGATAATTCTTTCAATTGTTGGATCATTAGCCAAATTTAAGAAAAGACAAACATTCTCCATAGAACCATTCTCTTCAAAGTCTTCTTTGAAGAACCGAGCAGTTTCCATGTTGACACCCATAGCAGCAAACACAATGGCAAAATTGTCTTCATGGTCATCCAGTACAGATTTTCCAGGTACCTGGAATTCAAAAAATTACATTTCAAACACTTTAATTTTCCACTTTTATGTCTTTGCCATGTCTCGTTAGAATGTGAAAATACTCGCAATTAATTTTCCAAGATAACTGTAAATATCTTTAGTTATAATACCTTGACGAGACCGGCCTGTCGGCAAATTTGGGCAGCAATTTCATTGTGAGGCAGACCAGCTGCAGAGAAAATAGGAATTTTCTGACCACGAGCGATAGAGTTCATAACATCAATAGCAGAGATACCCGTTTGGATCATTTCCTCAGGGTAAATACGGGACCATGGGTTGATGGGCTGGCCTTGAATATCAAGGAAGTCTTCCGCCAAAATTGGGGGTCCCTTGTCGATTGGCTTTCCAGAACCATTAAACACACGACCTTAAAAGGGAAATAAGTTTCATCGTCACTTGTCGAACACATTTTTTTCATAATATTAGTGATTTATTATTGAAGAAATTATATTAGCATTATATTCTATAAATAGTAATGATCATATGTAAATTTAGTTCAATTCAAAATAGTAGCGTCCTAAAAGTATTTATACTGGACCAATAACATTTTGAAACTGCAGCTTAGGAATATGACTTACCCAGCATGTCTTCTGAAACTGGAGTCCTAAGAATATCACCAGTGAATTCGCAAAGTGTGTTCTTGGCATCAATACCAGAGGTACCTTCAAAAACTTGAACAACAGCTTTCGTTCCACTGACTTCCAAAACCTGAATTGAAGAAAAAAAGTGATTGACATTTTATTTTAAGTTTTTCAAATTTTATTCAATTTACATATATAATCCATAAAGCATGAAAAACATTCTTTGGTAAAGTCTCATTTGTTAAATATACCAAATTTCAAGCAGACAAAACACCTTCTTACAGGCTCAAAGTTACATCAAATTTCATTTCCATTATTGCTTAAATTTGTATATATTTAAGTGTTAATCTATGCAAAGAAGGTAAGTTTTTATTGTAATAACTATTTTTGACTAAGTGGTATTACGTCAGAATCAATGATCTTTCATATTTTTTAATTGCAGAAGAGTAAGGTTTCCATATAAAATTGGAAACACAGAAATACTCTCACATCAAAAATTTGCATTGTATCGATAAATGATAGAATTGAATTATTTCTCAGAAAGATATTATACCTGTCCTGAGCGGATTGTGCCATCATTAAGACGCAGCTGAACAATCTCAGCGAATTTGGGGAACTTCACCTCATCCAAGATTACAAGCGGGCCATTTACACCCGACACTGTCTTGTAGGCTAAAGAAAATTAAAAAATCATAAAATAAAAATATATTTAATTACAAGCCTTTCGAATCATTGTGATAATCAAGATTTGATGAATCTCAAGTTTGACAATTGCCAAAAGACCTGATTAAAATAATGATGGAATAGATGGATAGAATCAAAGAATAAAGGAAAAACAGTAATTCATATATATTATCATTTAGATATTCTTAAATATTAAGGTTTTTATCTGTACAGAGGTAGAGGAAGAGTAATTTTTAACAAAAAAATCATTTTTCATCAAATTTGGCTAATCAGATTGACAAGGGTGTGCTATTGTGGTGTGAATTAAAATCAAGTTTTTTCGGTGAAAAATAAGTTCTTATGAAAATTATTATAATAATAGACGGAAAATATTCTTTTCGATTGTATATGAAGATTTCTTTTTAACCGAATTTAAGCTTCCTTGTGAAAATTAATTGTTATCACATGACTGCATTCACTATAAATGATTGAAATGATATCAAGACAATACTACAAATTAACAAAATATTTCATTGTAAATCATGTAATAAGAATGTCATTAGGGTATATGACTTTACAATACATTTTATTTTGATTGTTCAAAATCGATCAGGTACAGCTGAGATTATACACCCTAAAAATAAAAAAAATGTTGAGTAAAATTTTACATTAATCCATCTAACTAAATACTCACTTAGCCGTGGCTGCGAAATAAAATCCCTGGAAACAGCAAGGATATGTTCTTTGTGGGCCTGTTTGGCATTCAGCGTTGTATTGAACGACATCTTGTACAATTACGACGAGAAAATCCGTCAACTGGACAGTACTACTTGCTCACAGAAAATCACGTCTGAAGGTTCACGTGATATCACGTGACTACGCTGCAAGCTGCGTTTGTTGCGCCCACAGTATTGAACGTTTGCTTTTGCGCTTTCATATTCTACAGCCATTGAATAAGAACAATATATTTTTATGCTACGATAATTTAAATAATGTTTAAAATTGTTTCCAACAAGTACCTTTAAGAAAATCGCTTCCTTAAATTCATGAAACACTTTTGAAAAAATATTCCACTCTATCAAATTTAAGTATTTATCTATATTAACTAATATAGAAAAATACATAGTTGATTAAATTGATATTTATTTTGAAGAACTCCATTTTAACACGGTGAAAAAAATATCAATGTATTAAGTTCTTTAAAAATTTTAAGGTATATAGTCAGTATTTATTTTGGCTTATTTATTTTTGTAAAACTAAAATACATCGCATTTTTTTACCAAGTGAAAATACGCAATAATTGTGAAACATCAATTTCATTAAATCTGTCTGCCTAACGAATTTGAAATACAGCTATTTAAAATCGATAGAAATATAATGTCTTTCGATAGGTATACACAATTTATGGATAAAAATATTGAAAAATGGCAGCACTGGATGATTTTTTTAATATACTTTTTGTACGCGTTGCGAGGGCACGTCAGTTTTGTTTGGCGCTCCATTCGACGAAAAACATTGAAATTTATTATCGCGGTAAGGTCTGTTCGATTTACAAAAATGTCTGCAGTTGTCAAAAGATTACCTCGCATCTCTAATGCAATTTTCAACCATATTGGAGCGTGTTCATCGATGAATAATGGTGCAAAATACAATAGGAATTATTTTACGTACACAAACGAGCCTTCTCAACCTCTTGATAGAGAACCAGAATGGGTAACTGCCGAAGAAGCGTTCAAGAAATGTCTCAAATCCGGTAAGTTGTTCATAAAACATACTACTTACTTATATAAGTTGCTTTTTACTTTAGACTTTTATTTTCATTTGAAAATTTTGCACAGCCCATAATACATCATTCATGGTAATAATTATTTGATAAGTAAATAACGATATTTCAGGAGCCCGACAATCCTAGTACTTTTCATTAATAGAAACTAACAAAGCATTTTGAGATTGTTTCGATATTAATATTACTCTTTTTACTAATAAAGTTTCTCATCCCTGCCTATTTTTCAGTTACATAGCTGTTGCCGTAAGTAGTGATATTTCAATGATACATAATTATGATCGATCATTATTCTCTAGCAATCATCGAACATTTTTCAGAGCATTCATAACAAAAATACCTCTTCAATTATTGTCTTGGAAATCGACTCGGTTAATTCTATCATGCACAACTATATCGATTATTTATCTAATCGATAGAATACGGAATTTTGCTGTCAATAATTGAAAGCCACGTTCAATCAGCGTTTCTGAACATTTGGTTTGCATCTATTCTCATCTAGACTCACCTAAAGTGAGCCAATTAATAGACGCAAGTGAGTGATCTAAAACTGCATTTATTTTCTTAGTAATATAGATACTGATAACTCACCAGAACTGATCAATTATGTTGAGGTGTTAATTGTTTGAGTGGAATGTACATTTTCATATGGATTATACGCAATACAAATTGAATCTCGCATTAAAAAAGTTACGAAATGCTGTTCTAGATTGAGATTGTGTATGTATCTGAAAAACTTTATTTTGTATGTAAACCTTGCACCGCATCGTTTATTTTTTCAGAGGGTAGAAAAAGTTACTAGCTTTTCAATTTTTTTCAATTGTTTAAGTTAGTGCTGTAAGTAATTCATAATATGTGCTTCGTCCAATTCAATTTGCAAATGACCACTCTACACTGCACTATCACATTTATAACTTTTTTTCCTTTTACTCAACGTTTCATTCGATACGATTAAGATAAGCCACCTCATTTAAATGTTTACTTATTTTATTTTAGTAGTTATTTGTTAAGGAAATGACAATGCGGCATGCATTTGACAAATATATTGAAGATAATATTAAAATATTGACTAATTCTACAAACTACTGAAAAGAACGATAGCTTTATTTACGTACACACTCCAATAAGTAAACTAAAAAAAAAAAAAAAACTGAGTTGATTTATGAAAATGTTCAACTCTTTAGGCATTATCCTGTTCGCGACTCGTGATATGACCGGAGAGAAGATCAATTTTTAAGAAAAAGTTTATATATTATTCCTACGTCGACGAAAATCGAAATTGGGACCATGAAAGTTATTTATCATATCATGTCTTAATAATTTCAGAATTAGAAACTCTTCGACGAAGCAGAGAAAAATACTTCGAGCTTCGAGAGAGTGAATGAAAGCATTCCTTGAAAAATCGTTGGATAGTTATCTTATTAAAAATTATCAATCCGAAAATACATATATATTTTTAAATAAAAATGTCGCAGAATTTTTAATATGCTCGTTCTAATTGCAACTTGTAAGATTTTTCACATGAACTTTAAATAATAGGACTATATTCAAGCGTAAATAAAACCAAGTGAAAGTAAAGACTGCGAAACACATTAAGTTTTCATGTACATATATGTTTTACCTCGCCTTATTATAAACCCAGTAAGCTTACTGGAACGCAAAGCAATAACAGTATTATGCGAATGAAACATCAGATGTTCCACCAAAACCAAAAATCTTAACTCAATCTCTGTGAAGTATTATTGACACCGCATAGTTATATAGGCAGCGAAACCTCGATTCCACGTTTTTCAAGGAACCGTAAAAAACGAAATATGCGGGATACAAGGAATGCGGGAAAGCTTGAAATAATAATAAACACGTAAAATCTTAAAAAGTCCATCCTATTTATTTTCCAAAAGATGGTAAATATGAGATATGGTTTTGTAAAAGTTCTATTAATTCAATCTTATTTATTGAAATAATCGAATACTTTTTTAAACTTTTTCTTGTAAAATTCTTTATTAAAGAAAACCTCGAGACATTTGAGTGAACGAGATATTACGTAATTAATTTCTTTGGTTTTAACATGTAAAATTTATTGTGCTCAAACTCGCGAATTGTATTGGATAGAAAGATTTATCTATCAAAACCGGTCAATCGGGATAATAATTAAGACGGTACCATAACATTCCAGATCGAGGAAATCGATATATCGGGGAACGGTTAATGTGGGATTATTTAACATTGTTCTTATGGGTGTTGACAAGACTATAAAAAATGAACGATCCATCGGAGAAAACGTATATGCGAGAACGGTTGATACTCTGTATTCTTGATGATTCTCTGTATTCCTGATCTGTTGATTCTACTGTAGTAAGAAATAAAAGAGCATTTTCAAATGTTGGAAATAGAGTTTTTGGCACCAAACACGAAATAAAATTACAATATATAAACAACGATATGTTGTATAAGTTACCTGTAAATTATTTAGTCTAGTAAAATAATATTTCACCATATTCCCTCAAATTTATATTCCATTTGTAATGGTATAGAAAAATCATTTAATTATTATTAAAATTAAATTTTAATCCATTATTGATTCATCTGGAAAAATATATGATCTCATATTTTCGATTTCTTAAAAAAATTATTTTCAATTATTGTAAATTTCAATAAATTAATACCAAAATTAGTTTCATGATATCGTGCAACAGTTATGTTATCTTCGTTTGCTTGTGTGATTTTATGTTGCATAAATTATAATTTTCTATGTTATCCTCTCCCTTTAGACTTAAGATAAAGATATATTTTTGTATGTTAATTGATTAACAAAAAACAGTAAAATGGTTGTCGAAATCGTCGGTCTTTATCAACGCGTCTCACGAAGAATGAAGAGGATGAGACCACTATATATTTATATATTAATTACATAGGTAACATATCATTTTGAGATTCAGAGTAAATCCCTAGTCAACGCCGGTTCTCTTCCTAAATCTTCCTAAAATTATTTGTTTGATATCCACGTTTGATTATTGAAAATGTAATATAATATAAATTTGTGAATATAATTCCGAATATTTTACTTTGCTTAATAATCGGTAAAATAAGATAATTCAATAGTATTTTGTTAATATTTCTCATATTTATAGATCTACATATAAACTTATTCGCAAAAAGTTTGAGAATCCTATAAGAAAAACAACGTTCAATTGACTGGCCAATCAAACTATTAAATTATTAAGTAGGGTCTGAGCTACTACAGCAATAGTTTGGTTACTTGATCGTGTTTAATATACCAGTGGCTCTATAATTTTGATCCTTGAAATAGAATTTTATTTTGATCAATTACAAGAGGATTGTATTGATTTTGCTTCTGTAAACATATGTTGTATTTTTACTGAATTATTGAAAATACTTATTTTGCATTATTTACCTTTCAATGTACTTTATTGTGTTTTTACGTTATATTAATACCTACAGTCAAAGACAACTAAGTTTTCCTCGTACTTGTGTATACTTAAATACAATTACAATATAAAATGTAATATTCAGCTTTTTTCACGATTGCATTACTTGTTGTTACATTCCTAGTTTGCCTAGATCAGGGGTAAACAGGAGCGGCTCTTTAGGCATAAAATCCAATTTCACCACATCTTGAGCAGCCTTATAATTTATGATTTTATCAGATAGAGCTGAATAACAAACTTCGACTCTAACGGCATACTGCCTTTACTCTAGCCTTTTCGCAGATGACTACACTCGCGTTGGTCAATACGATCGCATGCGAATGATATAAAAATTTATAGCATGTATTCAATTAAAAATATGTTGCTATATGTCAGATAATGTGCAGCTATCAAAAGCGAAGCATGAAAACCGTTTTAATAGAATTTTAAAATATTTTTTTCCTAAAAAATTCTTATGCTTAAAGATATGTATATACATATATACGGCTCTTTGCCAACTTTATTCTGTTTCCATGACAATTTGGCTCTTCTCACTTGACAAACTACCAACCCCTAGCCTAGATGAATATTATACAATCATTGTCAATTAGAGGATGTACCGGATGGCCTTTATACAAGTTATAGTCGACATTTTTGTATCACGAATAACGTATATAGAGTGTATGAACATTTCGCGTAGATTTGAACATTACAACTTTTGAACGAACGATCATTTAAAAATTAAGCTGATACCACAAGAAATAATATGCATAAGATAAATAATACTACACGTAAGCGGGGAATTGACCCTACGCCAAGTCGACGTTTAAAACGGAAGTCTGATGAAATATCAAACGAATGTTTGGGGATTTGTGGAACATATATTTTTCATGAGGTGAATAAAAGAAGTGTTATGATTTTCGTTCGGTACCCATGCGTGGATACGTCGTCTATTGTTTTAATAGGCTTTTTTTTTCAATATCTAACTTTCGTATTTATTGATAACATTAACATGGCATATTTGAAATAATATTATAAAACTGAGCTAGTTAAATATTTTAGTTTGATCGATTTCTTTCTAATTCCTATACTATTTCTCCCATCGTCATAATATTATCACGATTTTTTTGAGTTGATAGAATGATTTTAGTTTGTAAAAATATTACCGAAGTATCATTCTTTAGGTGGCATGTATCTGTGCGATGAATGGTTGAGGAAATAATACTCAACCGTTTGACTACCACGCAAATAAATGATTGATGTCACA
This sequence comes from Himalopsyche japonica, assembly GCA_028555115.1. Taxonomy (NCBI): domain Eukaryota; kingdom Metazoa; phylum Arthropoda; class Insecta; order Trichoptera; family Rhyacophilidae; genus Himalopsyche; species Himalopsyche japonica. The sequence continues at coordinate 82,282 of JAHFWJ010000819.1, forward strand.
GATTTTGTCCGCGTGTTTTGAGAGAAATTAATTATCGATTTTAAGCAATTTTTGCATCTATATTACGTGAATTTCATTATGTTTTTCCAGTTTTTAATTGGATATTAAAACATTTTGTAAAAAATTAGGGTTACCACAGCACATAAATATATCTTATACATTTTGTAGAAATAAAATACATCGCTATTTTTTCACCGTGTTCAAAGTGATATATAATATGAGACAGTCCTGAGCCGACGCGTGTGGCACGTTTGAGAGAAATAATTATTTTTACCTAATGTTCATATATATGCTCGAATTTGATATTCAAAAAAAGAAAAAATGTTGACTCAGTATAGATGGAACTACATAAATTAATCAAAATATTGCATATATTTCATTGAAATACTGAGTATTTATTTTTTGAAATTTCTTAGAAACCGGTGTCCGATTGAGACTCAAGTGGTTTAGGCCCGCTAGGTCGGTCCAGACTGTTCTGTTTCGGACCCGGCCCCACGCAACAGTTAACGTAAATTAATTAACAAAAAAAAAAAAAAATGATATGTCGTAAGGCTGAAGTAAATTGTATTTGTACCTCGTTACATTCCATATTTTTTTGAAAAATATTTTCGTCTGTTTTAGAAAATTATTTTATGCATTCATTCCGATATAAACCGATACACTGACCGATTGAATCTCTTGCAGATGTATAGCGAGTATGCACTTGGACAATCATTTTCTAACGTACATCATTCCTCTTTGTGAAACATCTTTTAAATGATTTGATAGAATTATATAGATAATGCTTATTTTTTTAAAAACATGTCTCAATTACTATATAAGTATTACGTTGCAGTGAAAATATTTTAACGTAAGACTCCAATTTAGAAAGAATATGTCACTGATATTGACATCGCTGCTTCTCAACATATAATGAGAATAATATTGATTGTGTACATATTTAGTCAAATTATATGAATTTCAAACATAATCCATTTTCAAAAATTATGAAAATATTTATATATAAATCGTTCGATTTCATTAAAAATAAAATTTGTAGTGGGTAGTAGCTATGTAATTTCCCATGCATGAGATATTAACTTTCACATTCACTTAGGGTAACCATTCATTTGTAAATATATACATATAATATATATGGTTGTAAAAATATTACAGCATTTCAAAAAATAAAAAAGTCGATTGTCTGGCTGGTGCCTGATTTTCTTAGTATATATTTTATCTGGCATAATTTTTAATTACATTACCAACTACTGATATCGTAATCTTCCCTATACCATCTTAAACAGTGTTTTCGTTTGGATTATTGCCAAAATCGATTGGAACTTGGCGAATTGTTTATTCATTGTCGACTTAGAACCAGAGAAATGCAATTTTCACAATGGAACGAAAATCAGCGACCAATAAATATACAATGATAAGGCATACAAATTTGTTATAAAAACATAGTGATTATGTTTGTTTCCTCGTTGTACGTAATAATTCGAAAGAAATAATTGACCCGACTATAAACTTTTTCAAATTATGGAAAAAAATAAATTAAAATAGGATTGTATCAACATCCATTCATAACTCAATACAGCCAATTATTGACTTACTGTCTTCTGCCACCATACCCACGAATTATGTCTAACGCATAAATCCTAAGGACCGACGACGTGTACAATTCTATTTTTACATTAAACGTAATGCTGATTCTTCAAAAGTATTTACTTGCTTTTTTTTAAACAATGCGATCTCTGTAATTGTACATGGCTGTCGTCATTGTTTTTGAATATTATATATATCTCTCTTTTTGATTTTTTTGCATAATTACGTGCCATCTATGGCACGCGTGCCGTAGGTTCGTCATCCCTGTTACATAGGAACTCCCGCTGTACAAATTTGTGTACAGAACAATAAAATATAACCTAGCACCAGCTAATTGAAATACACTTGTTGCACTAATAGTATTTCGCGTTTATAGTATAGTCTAAATATACATTAGAATAAAAACAAGTCTAAATATTTCATTATTTAAAATAATAAAAAAAACCACAAAAATATCTTGCCTTAATAATGTTCTTGTAATTCTATGACAAACCAATGGCATAATATAATACAATATAATTACTTTAACAGATTTGATAAGTGACAACTTGTATTTAATGATGAATACATTTTGTTGTTCTAATTACTTTCTTTTGATAAATCTAGTGGAGAATCAGTTGTTGATCAATATTTATTATTGGATGCTCAGTGCCTATCAGAAATTACGCTTTGGAGGTCAATGAAAATAACACTGGTTGGCGATTGCAAGTTATTTATATTTCTTGACTACGTGTTGCGATATTCGTAGAACGAATCGCGAGCCCGAAATTAAATATTCTTCTTACACTGGCATATTTACATACAAGATGTTTCTCTGTTTTGTATATACTACTATATTTATTGTCCAACTACAAAATCGAATCAAAGTTTTTTGACAAAAGAATAATTCTGCGACCCGAAAATTAATTCATTTACCTTCATTGAATAATCTGGCAGCCTAGAAAAGTGACAGTTTCACTAACTATTTCTTTCCTAAAATAACGATTCTGTATAATGTATTATTGTGTACCGTTATTTTATATGCAATAAAATTCAAATTATAAGAGGTTACTATAATATTCTCATTCAGTTGCTGTTACTACCAGTTTATATTTTATACTTAGTTTTCAAATTTATGAATCTATTTGATTTCAAAATGTTCGCGACCTATTTTTCTAATATCTCGTTAAACATTGATAATGTAACACAATTTGAGATATACGGGCCAATCATACTAAACCAGTGAACGGCGTAGCTATTTCAAGATACCTACTTGTACGAATGCTCAAAAAGAGTAAAAACAATTAGCATTTTAATAAGAAAGTTTTCGTATCAATATTTCTAACGAACATATCTCATTTCAACATCTGTTATAATAATAGGTTGGCCCAAATATCGTGTCAGTGGCAATAGGTGCAATGCATATAGTATTTTTAAACAATTTATTTTAAACATAGTTTCCTTTGGTTTGTCCAACGTTCAACTATTTCAGAACTACATTCTTTATGAAATTCCTTGAGTTTTGACTCGAATAATGAAACTGGATAAGATTTTTTCGTGTACTGAAACAAATATGAGTCAGACGAAGAAAGTTTGAGGGAATAGGTTGGACGAGGAATAGCTTTCCAATTCAGAAGAGTTATCTTTCAAGGTGACAAGTTTTATGTGAATATATTTATTTTATCAGCCTAACTCCTAGCGGCACTTGTAAGTCGAGCTTATTTACCTACTAATTGAATAAGGAACCTTTTTAAAAAAATTTGACGCAATTGTCTTACGTGATATTTGACGTATCGTTAGACGTGAATTATTAAAAAAAAAACATTCAATATTTGGTCGTCACAATTTGGTGACTACTACTAATTTTGCCATGCATTAATTTTTTTCCACCCAAAATATTTCTGAATTTTAGGTGTATCATTACCAAATTACTAGATTTTTTTGTATGATTATTTTTTCATTCGTCCCTTGACGGGTGTATTGCAATAAAGCATAAAATGTTGATTATGTTCCTATATAAGCGTCATACATATGTTAAATTAAATATTAGTAAAATAACATCCACTTTACTGCATCGTACATTTTAGATTTCTTAGTCTTATAATATCAAATATTATTAAACGAATTCAACATTTCAAAGTCGATGATTTTTTCAAACTTCCCAGTCCTGTTCATACCCAAGGTCCCCATCACTTCACTCCCATTAACTAAGAAAAGGAATGGTTTAGCTTGCTTTCAACCTTCTTTTAATAGTTTACATTTGAAGGCATTGTGCTAAACATCAGGAGCAGTATGGCTAAAAGTTAAATTCTAAACATACTAATTATCATCACTATTACTTTTTTAACATTTGAACATCAGCTGACGAATCATTAAAATGTAGTATAGTCATTAGCGTGAAAGGTCATCGATCTTTAACATATTCGCAACATATAAATATATTTATTCTGGATGACTTTTCTGTGTACACATACAATTATTTCTTTTGTTGTATAGCCGTCTATATCTATAAATAAAATTTAGTCATAAGTAGTGTCGTATACATAGACTATGTTTTTTTATATATTTAGTGTTGCCTTTATATTATATGTATAATATAAACGACGGATTCTTCTCACAAATTCTATAGTTTGACAGCCGTTGGTCGTAACAAACGGAGCTCTTGTAAATTTTTAAAATGTTATAAAAAAGTGTATTTTCGAATCCGCCTATATTTTGAATTTAACCTATTCCCTGCTGCTGGTGTAAAGACTGTAAAGGATACTCCAACACCGAACTCTTCAAAAACTTATTGATTACTGGTGCTACAAAATTTTATGAAGATTGTCTAATTGGCGGCAATATTTTAACACGGTGGTTCACGGTAAATGTGCTATCGATGTGCGAAACAGTCGATGATGGTTCTCTATTTTCAAATCTGGCAATTTGTGAGTGGCCGATGAAAAGAGAGCAGAGCGCTCTTTAACTACGGACGATGATGTGCTGGATGGCATACTTAAAACTGATTTCCGTCGAAATACCATGGCCAGTATTGAAGAGGTATAGAAGTCGAAAAACGGTGGTGAGAAATGCACAGTATTAGAATGGTTTCCAAGTAAGACGTGGGATACCGCACGTCTTGTTACCCACAAGCCTACTGGACCGAGCTTAAAAATATAAGTTATATATGCATTGGCGGTGTCAGGAATGAAAAATGAGTTTACTAAGTTAATATAAAATTGCATTCATAGCACAAATTTAAACAGCTCAGTTAAGACGTCAAAAGTATCCATCCTATTTTGGCTTTTGACTATCTGAGTTTCACCTATTAGGTTAAAGATATTCGAAAGATGGAAGACAGTCAATAGAAAAAATGAAAATTATACAACAATAATTTGATAAAGTTTGTACGAAAAAATATATTTCAATATCATGAACAAATACGGCATTATTTATGACTACGTTATAGTCCATAGTGTCTAGTAAATTATCATATTTTAGTAAACTAAATTAACGTTGAGATCTTATCCGAGTGGAAATTCCACATATATATATATTCTTTCGTATAACAAAAAGCATAACACTGAAAACAGTCAACGAAGATATTTGAAGAACTTAACGGTAGCTCTAATTTCTTCGTATAGTCGATAGCAGATAACTATTCATTCTATTTATATGACTTATTTCATAAATGTATATGAATATTCTGAATACCTTCCCGTATTCACAGCGGAGCGGTTCTAACAGAAACCGATGTCTTGTTCGTGCAAAGCATGTATAAGATGCATTTTATACCGATTCGCGTCACCTACCAGTCGCATACTAATATCACAAGTATAGCAATGGTTCTTGATCTTTTTAAATTCATTGTGGGTATAAATGTTTGGCATAATAAAAAATACACCTACATATTTCTAAGTGTATTTCTTCTTTACCTCTCTACCGCCAGTTAACAGTATCATTTGTATGAAATATACTGCAAGATATCTCTTTTGTTATATGGGTACGGTTAATATATAAGAAATAAACGTATCTGTGTATACGTAACTAGGTTGAGGATAAAATTACTTATTAGCTTATTTTGTAAGAAGAGCTCCTGTTTTATTTACAACACTGTGTGGTACTATATATGACTTCATGTTCTTCCTGATCGGAAAATACTTTCTAAACAATAAAAAAAATAATAATAAAATATTCCTTTTCTATGTAATCGTCAAAAATTATTACACAATACACTACATGTATACGCATACATTTTTACGCGACTCTTATTAAATGGGGATTAATGTACAATGTTTGTATGGGTATTATGATTTAATTATATTATCATGCCTGTTATCGCAATTCGCTGAATTGTCCAGAAATATTTAGTACTTTTTTATTGCAGTAGTAAGAAATATCATGTCTATATCAGCAGTCATTACTGTCATAATTTATCAATGTGACAAATCCAGTTTTATATTTGTAAAATGTTTGATGAAACATGTATGTGGTTGATAATTCAAGCACTTATTACCAGCTGAGTTTTTTTAAAAATAAAATATAATTTATAGACGATAACTATGTCATAATTAAGTAGTGTAACACACGACAAGAATATTTATTGTTTAGAAGTAGTCTAAAACTGCGCTTGACCTCTAACGATGTCGTTAATCAATTCTCGTTTTCCGAACAAAGTTCAAATCGTGTTTTATTTATTTTAGCTTTGTTTAAATCTAACAATCCGAGTCTTTGATAAATAATAAGATAATTATTTTTGTTTATTTACATTCAATATTATTATAACGAGTAATCAGTAACGACCGATTTCAACCCTTTGCACTCGGATGCCACTATGTAGACGACATTGATTTTTTCTCAAAACCCAAATGCCAGCAATTTTTTTAATAATCAATTATTTCTGATTTTTTTTAACCCTTTGCTTTTGGATGTTCTTCCTAATTATTCATTTATTATTTATCGATGTGTCAAATTTATTTGTTTAAATGTTGATAAATATAAACCACTTTCCGCCTCTTCTGCTCTTTTTTTATTGACATTTGATTTTTTTGAATGTTGAGCAAAGAAAACTGAATAGTAATGCCATCAATTCTGCACCAATTGGAACACCACTTAATTGGGATAGCGATAAACCAAATGACAAAACTCAATAATTCTCTTTATTTTTCCGAGTCACGATTTTAGCCTATTTGATTAAGACAAATTGTCAGATTATACATTATGGAAGTCTATTGATGTGCATACACTAAGAATTAAAAAAAACTTCGCATCTGCAGGTCACACATTGTCCACCCATACAGTAGATAAAATTGTTGGTCATTAAATTAAAGAATAAGACATGCATGAACTTAGAATATTCCCATATTCGTGGCGATATACTTATAAACATGGGAATATCATTCACAAAATGAATTTGTTATTTGTATTGAAGTAAATTACTTGAGTCTTGTCAGAATGATTAATCAGAATCAGAATATTTATTTTTGTAATAGAACATATTTTATTATTTTCAGAACATTTTTTAAAAAATAAAATGAATACGGCTGCTTTATTTCTACAAATGAAAAAAACTATTATAACTGACCTGAACCTTGTATTTTCATACTGATTTTGTTTATTGTATTCAATTTGTATATTTATCAAGAATATTTTCGCTAAATTTTATGTTATCTTTAAAAATATTAGTGTTATCTTTTTTTGAAAAGATTTCAACTTTTATCTCTAATATCATAATCAGACATAATAACATTTGTCCATGTTTGTATTTGAATCAAGATGCTAGTTTTTAAAATTATACTTAGCAACATTTTTACCATCACAAATGATGACACTGTTATATTGTTATATTGAATATTTTTAAAAAATTTTACTAACATCAATATTTTCTTTTCTAACATTCTTAATATATTGTTTTCAGGTCAGACCGTCTTTGCTCAAGGAGCTGCTGCTACTCCTCAGCACTTGCTGGCAGCCATGACAGAACAAGGCAAAGCAGCCGGTTTGAAAGGCATCACCGTGTGCCACATGCACACTGAGGGTAAAGCGCCCTATACTGACCCAGACTGTGAGGGAATCTTTAGGTTTGTATTTGAATTTATCAGTTGGGAGACTTCACCATCAACCATCAATTACATATTTTCTTCCTTTTATATGGTCTTAATATTACTGACAATGGCCTGCGTCTGATTTTTTAAAAATTGAATCCAACATAAAGCATTATCTTTATTGGCTCCGTGGCTCTAGTTGAACAGCGGACTTACTCTAATGGTTTATTGATGACAAGATACCAATAGAGCATAGGCAGTAATGCTCGACTCCTTTACACTGAGCATTATGATTTTTGTATTCCCTCTATACATCTTTTTATGTAGGTTGTTCTTTATTTGAATGTGGTTTTCATTGTGGATATGTTCACTGTGTATTAAATCATCCATTACAATTCAGCAATCTTTGGAAAGTAATGAGTATGATTATTCTGTCATGTTCTCTACATCCAATTAACCCTGTGGATTTATTGTGAATCCTTAAGGAAGCTTAATCATCCCAATAAATTCAAATAATGATTTTAGAATTAAATTATTAATTCAAAAAACTGATGCAAAGATTACATAAAGCTATAAGGAAAACATTTCATCTTATGGAATAATACTGATTTGCACATAAAATAGAGGTTTAACCATTAATGCTTGTTCTTTATTGGTCAACATTTTTCAAAATTGAATGCCTGATGAAAATTTATTGTTTACAGACCATAAAGTAATTGGAAGTTGTGTGTCAAACATAAATCTTATTATATTTTTAGCATATTAGCACTATTTTCAGTAATTTAATGATATATTCATAGAATAGGTGTCATACTACCATGGGAACTCATTATAGAATTGAAACACATATTTAATGATATTAAACTCCTAAATCAGTTATCCACAGAATGTTGATCAATAGTGATCATCTGATATTTGTTATATATGTCTTGGATCAGGTTATTAATGCAAATTAACATTTTCGAAATAATTACACTCGTCAAATCTTTATATTACAATGCTTTAACACTTTGTTGACCCCATTAGGAAGTTGATCCAGTCACCAAATACCACCCATAGAGTCAAATTTCATTTATATACCGCCATTTGTTAAACTTGTAGCCATTTCAGAACCACATGTCAGATTTGGTTGAAATAAAAACTTTTATGAAGCCAACATTCTAACCTGTTAAATCATGTAACTTTGCATTTATAATAACGTTAAAAAAAATGAAAACGGTGTTTTTTTTTTACAAGAAATGATTATTTTTATGAACCTGTCAATGATCTCTGTGATTTTACAATAGTAAGCACATGATATATTGTTAATGATCTAAAAAACAACACAAAACATATTTATATAAATTAAGCACTCTTGGTATATTATGAGCTCCCAGGCAAAAATGGGCCCAAAAGGTTCAGATACATTTGTTTCGATATATTATATTAGGTGGATGGCATGCCAATAAGAATAGTTGATTCATTAAAAAATATCAACTAATCTTACTCGAATAGACAATCATGAAAAACCGAAAACAATTGTTTAAACACACATTGTAAATCACTTTTAAGGTGTTAACTGTCACTTCTTGATGGAAAGGCATGATATTTTAAATAATAAAAACACATTTTTTTAGTACTTATTTCCACAATATATTTTATGATCGAGACCGGTTTCGGTCATTGCGAGCTTTATCATCCGCTGATAGTTCTCACAATGAGCGAAACCGGTCCTGATCAAAAAATATATTGTGGAAATAAGTACTAAAAAAATGTGTTTTTATTATTTAAAATATCATGCCTTTCCATCAAGAAGTGACAGTTAACACCTTAAAAGTGATTTACAATGTGTGTTTAAGCAATTGTTTTCGGTTTTTCATGATTGTCCATTCGAGTAAGATTAGTTGATATTTTTTAAGTAAGTTTTTTGAAAATGTATGCCAAATATTTAAGTGGTGTTATATCAAGAAAAGATTTAGAAAAGCAAACACTTTGAAATTCATTACGATTTGACAATAGATAAATCAAAACTAACTCTTATTCGAATAAGTAGTCATGCGTAGTGTGACAAAAAAATAGTTGAACACTTTTAGCATCATGTAACCAAGAAATTGAGGGGCATTATGATTTGTTTTATGACATTTGTATAAGCTTTGATCTTTCCTCGAAATAAAGAAAAAAATCCATTCGAAAATGTATCACGGCAACAGATGTCATATTCTCAACCCATGGCGAAATCTGCACAAGTTCGGGAATGGATATTTACATTTGGCACAAATTTCCGCATCAGTGCTTGAATGGTCATTAAGCTGTTTATGGCAATTATATTTCCCTTTAGCCTGTCTAAAGCTAATGATCCTCAGTGTATTCCTTTCCTACCATTTTAATTATTTCTAGCTATTAAAGAATTGATAAATATATTCTAGCAGTATTGCTGAATTCTTTTATGTCTGAGCTTGCCCTTGTCTCAAATATCGGTCATCAGTCATTATCTCATGTTGTGTAACACATAGTGTCAACATACAATATATCATCAATTTATGTGACTTAAGTTCAATTTAAATAACTATAATCCATTCTGTTACAATTGAAATGCAATAGTGCACTGTATATTATCATTCTATTAATTTACATACTGAATTACAAATAAATATTGGCTCACTATCTGTCAGTAATAATATATATATATATACATGAGCATGTTAGATTTAATAATATTCTCTTAATTTTTCTTATTCTATAACTTTTACTCATATCAATTTTATAGGTCAGTTATTGAAATTATCTAATGTGAAAGTCATAACAAAATTGAAATATTCTTAACAGGTCTCTGTCCACATTCATGGGTGGGAATGTTCGAAAAGCTGTGGCAGAAGGCCGAGGAGATTGTATTCCTATCTTCCTACATGAAATTCCACAATTGTTTCACAGAAAGATTGTCAAACCTGACATTGCTCTCATTCAGGTGCTTATTTTACTTTTTCTGATTATTAATTTAACTTATTTTGCTTTGTCGTCTTAATGTAACACCTCGTCAAGCTGTGAAGGAGAACAATTTGTCATTCTCACGCAGAGATGTATATTCATTTTTGTTTCACATATCGTTCTTCCTATTTCTTAAATAATTTTTCTCCCTGTTTTAAATGGTCTCACATAAACAAATGATTTGCAGTATCAATTATAAGAAATTTCAGTTTCTTTCTCGCGAGAGAATATTATGAACTTTAATTTTTTTTTTGTTTTGTACATATGTGAAGGCAGGTGGAGTAAGGTATAATTGCATGTGCTTCAAATTCAACAGTTTAGGATGGGGGGGAGAGGCACATGAAAATAATATTATCCCTGTACATATTAGCTTGTGATAATAAGGACCCCCTGTACTAGTGAACATTCAAAACGTGCCTCTGCTCCAATAAATTATAATATAATAAGTTGTGAAATGTTGAAACATCAAACCTATTTTAATTTTATTTATCTATCTTATTCACTAAATATCACCAGCATTGGCACCTATATTTACATTGGAATTATGCCAATAACTTGTTTTATTCTTTTTGTCTAATATTGCAATTTCTACTCAATATTTTATTATCATATGAATATATTATAATTATCTATGGAAATGCATGTATTTGCGTGTCTGTTGACGCCAGTCTTAGTCAAACTAGTAGGCAATATTCTTTACAGACGCATGAAAAAAAAGCCATAATTTTTGAATTAAAAAATAAAATTACAATGATTAAATACAATGATGGTTATATTTGCAGATTTCTCCTCCCGATGCTCACGGCTACTGCAGCTTGGGAACATCTGTGGACTGTGTTAGGGCAGGATTAGTAAATTCAAAGATTATCATAGGTTCGTTAAAAATAAAAATATTGTATATGTCCCATATATATGAGTAGTGCTGCCATAATAAGTGCAAAGGCTATAACTGAGATTTTTTCATGTTTTAGTTTCTGTTGGAAAGAATTAATGAATGGGCTATTTTCTTATATTTACTTAAATGTAGACAGCCTGGGCTTAGTAAAGCAGAGTAACAAAAATTATATAGTTGGTCCAATATAATGAAACTTCTCATTCATTTATCTGTTCATATGTTTATTTTTAATGGATCACCTTTGTAAAAATGAGATTCAATGTATCTACTTTTCGAACAATTTAATGGTTGAAACATTTTACAGCCCATCTCAGACCAATTCAATTATTGGAGTATTTCTGGAAAACGAATGTCAAAGAATGCTAATATAATATGCATTTAAAAAGTGCTCTTGCTTTTCAGGTCAAATTAACCCATACATGCCTCGAACTTTTGGCGACGGTATTATCCACGTATCTCACTTAGACTATGCAGTTAAATTTGATTCTCCTCTTCCTCAACACGGTGGAAAGCCGCCTACTGATGTAGAGACCAAGATTGGACAGTTAATCGGTGACAACTTGGTCGAAGATGGGGCTACTCTTCAAATGGGTAAATGAATTTTTTTACTCGTAATTTCAAATCTACAATCTTATCATTATTATTTTTTCTTTGAGGTGTTTTGACTCCAACTAAGTTGACTTCCAACATAATTTTGTGGATTCTTAATTTAGTATTCCAGCAGAAGGCAGCATTTAATGAATGGGTCTGGATTTAGTGGTTAACCTTGTTGGCTTCTGTGATGGATCTCATGGGTCAGAATTTCAGTATGATTTTATTCAGTTGATTTATTGATTCTGTTTGAGAAACATAGTATGAATTATATCTAAGAATTCATTTCCAGTCGTTCAATTCTAGAAATCTGGGGTTTACAGTTGCTAATCACTTGTCTTGCCCGATTAAAAAAAAATATATTCCTAAATATTTTTTTTGTTTTATAGGAATCGGTAACATCCCTGATGCAACATTAGCAGCCCTGAAAGGTCATAAAGACCTTGGAATCCACTCTGAAATGTTCAGTGGAGGAGTAGTCGATCTTGTGAAGCGAGGTTGCATCACCAATAATAAGAAGGTTATCCACAAGGGTAGGATCGTGGGATCCTTCTTGATTGGTACACAGGAACTTTATGATTTTGTGGACAACAATCCTTTTATTGGTTAGTATTGTTTTTCAAATCATTGAACCTTTAGGTTTTCTAGAGCTTTATTTGAGTACAATGTGTCTTTCAATATCTTAAATGTGGATTCAAACCCAATAATGCCTAAATGGTCAACTGCAATTGGTAATTTAATTTCATAATTTTATGTACCATCCATATCCTTTCCGATGTAGATAACGTGAAATAACAGAATATTATAATAGTGATTATTTGACATTCAGGTTGTAAACTTAGCTCTGTTAATCTTTCAGAAAAGATAGGGCTAAAATTGATAGCTGGTCCTTTCTCTCAAACAAGGGAGCACAACCAGTTGATTGCGAAGTAAAATTTTCTTGATCACAACTAGAATTGGGATTTTTTGAAATTGTTATAATTTTCATATTTAAAATTTACAATTATGGTAAAGAAAAATTAATATATTCAAATTTTATTTAAAAATTTAGAATTTTTAAATAAAAAAATTAATATTTTTCAACAAACTTAAAAAGCATCAGTAAAATTTCTTGTATGATTCTTATTGGAAGTCATCATCGATATCATATCATTGAGAAGGCTTAAACTAAAGAATGGTCCCAACCTCACAAGGGTTGCACACCTTTGGTATTGGGTATGGCCTGGAAGGCTGAAAAGGTCATTGACATCAAGGCTCTTAGATATACATTTTTCAATATTTCTTTTTTTCTTCATTAAAAAATGGAAACATTTATATAAAATTTAAATTAATCTGTCTAAAGCTAACAACCCAACGGTGTGTCGCTTCCGCAAAAAAGTTGCTGTTTACAGGGCTCGACCTCTATATTTTTTGATGCAGACAAAAGGTTAAGCTTGCAATGATCCTAAATGTCGGGTGATTACTACCCATCATTTCCAAAATAATTACCTAATAATATTGTATTTTGATTTTTTTTTCAGAAATGCTGGAAATCAGCTATGTAAACAAAGTTAGTGTTATTGCTCAAAATCCAAAAATGACAGCTATCAATTCATGCATTGAAGTAGACCTTACTGGACAAGTTGTTTCTGATTCAATTGGTAAGAGCCATCAAACATGATAATATGAATTTTATTTTAAATTGACATTATAATCAATATCATTATTTTCTGAAATCATTCAGAAGTTTTTCATGATATAATTGTTTTTATATAAGTTTTTCAGTATAATTTTTAATTGATGAGAAATTTTATTTCTTCAACCATTTGAAAGTATAAATTTGGAACTCTAATCTTTTTGCATTTTCAATATGTATGGAAACCAATCTTCAAATGTATGTTGATATTCTATCAAGTATGTCTTTTAAAATATATAATAAATGAATTGAACATACATTTTTATTATTTAGATTTTCTATTTTCTTAGGAACCCGCATGTATTCTGGCTTTGGAGGCCAGGTTGACTTCATCCGAGGAGCTGCAGAAGGTTTTGATGGACTTGGTAAACCGATAATTGCCCTTCCTTCTTCCACATCTAGAGGGGAAAGCAAGATTGTACCTACAATCAAAGAAGGTATATTTTTGCTTCTTTGCTTTTCATTTTAAACAGTCCAGTGCCTCACATACACTTATGCATGAATGGAGTGCTATATGTGAACATTGAAGTGTTTTACGGTGCGACTCGCAATATTTTTTTACAAATGTTAAGTCCCATCTTGATTTTCCTTCAGTAAATTGAAATAATCAAATTTTTTTGTACTAATATTTATAGTTCTTTTTCGACCTTTTGAAAACACATGACTTGTTATAAGTGAAATATTTTTACAATCATCAGGAACTGAAAGAGTTTATACATTATTAATTTTGGTCAGTCACAGTTTTAAATAGAAAAATTTGGCATAGCTACGTTTAAAGTCAAAGCAATGATAAATATGGCATATGCATTTTTTACAGGTGCTGGAGTAGTGACAACAAGGGCGCATGTCCATTATGTGGTGACAGAATATGGAATAGCATACCTCTTCGGCAAGTCGCTGCGTCAAAGGGCTCACGCTCTTATCAATATTGCTCATCCAGATCACCGTGAGATGTTAGAAAAAGAAGCTTTCAAGCGATTGAAGTGCATGCCTTCTGCGTAAAATAATTTATGCTAATTTTTAACAAACAATTATTTAATAAAATATACCATAAATAAAAATAGTATGCAAATTTAAAGGTATTGAATGAAGTAATACCTTTTTTATTATTTTATTTTGATTTCAAAATTAACAGTGCTAGGTTGACATAGTAAATTTGGATCGCACAATCTAATTTAATTTGTGTCTTAACTGTTCTCAAAATAAAAATATGCGTTATTTACTCACGTAAACGCTGCCTTAGTACTTTCTGTATCTGTTTGATTCTCAAATTGTATTTCTTCAATTCCATAAACTAATGTGAACTGTCAGTTGACAATGTTTGAGATAGCAATGTGTTATATTATGAACTATTAATTGAGATGTGTTGAATATGTACCAAAAATGCAGTGATTTTAGATGTGAATGCAAGGAAAAGGAATATTAGTGCTCTTCTGACAAAAATAAACCTCTGTAGTAATATTTCTTATATAAATACATGATTAAAAAATGTATGATCTAAAAAATAATATGTTGACAATCTTGCCATTAAAATTATCTTAGAAGTGTTAATATCCTTTGACATTCCTAGAAATTACTAAACCATTTCAATCTAACCTTCCTCATTTATAACTTATTCTGAAGAAATACTTGTTAATAATTGTTATAGTTTTATTGCCACAGTAATTTGGCCTCTAAAAACTCATCACCTTTAGAATTTGTTGAAAGCATGCTCTTAATTTAATTAGTTTATTGATATTCATGTATTGGATCTTTCTTCAATACACATATAAAACATACTTCAACTCAATACAAATGACAATAAACACGGAAATATTTTTTTACTTTTGTCTTTATTAGAAATTTATAAATCAGATAACGAATGTTACCAGTTTGGTCTGGCACAACAAATATACTATTTTAATTCACTTTTGAATAATATAACCAGAAGAAAAAAATTATGCTATTCACTGTGGTAAATCAGGTCAGTGTATTAGTTATCTATCAAATCAAACACCTAATTTATATAAGTAATAACATACAATACTCAGAACGATGATTTTGTAATCCATATTACTTCTGCTTATAGAGATATTATACATGTCATCTCAGTTATATGGAAATAAAAATGGCATTGAATAATTGATATCTAAACAATTTTCAAAAAGATGTCTCTGATTTGGATGACACTTGTTAATTGCATAGAATTTAATGCATTTTTAATGGCATTAATATTTTTTACAGTAAAATTTTTTCAAATTTTGTTATTATGTTTTCATGCCATCAAGGTAACATTTCAAATTTACTTAATCATTTGATTATATACTATGCGACTAAAATTTTTAAATTACATCTCTATGCTATAAACCTTTCAATCTATGAAGATGACTTCTTATTATTTAATTTTGAGCTATAACATGGAGAAGCTAATTATTTACAAATAAAATAACTATAGTTCTATCTATTAATTGTTCAATATTTCGATTACATCTGTATTAGGAAAATATACTCAAAAAATAAATGAAAGGCCAAATTATCTCTAACAAGGTTTTATTAAATAAACATCTTTCATCAGTTTTGGTTCCATATCGCAGTGCTTGGCAATTAGCTAGAAAAATACACTTGTTTATGTCTTGATGGAATGCTTTGAAATGATACTCTAAATCAATGTTACTGTGTGTTTATAAGTATTGCTTTATCTATAATTATTGTTATAATAAATTTACATATTATATTAAACCTTAGCATTATCCCTTATTTTTTATAAAAAAATAAACATATTTTTATTACATTTTTATTTTTTTTATCCATTTTGTCACTTTTTATTTCAGAATTTTACACATTATTGTCACAATATCAAATTGTCTTCAAACAGAACTAATTATTCTATAAGCAAGGACTTATAATTTTTTACCTTTAATTTCTTTCACAGTATTATATTACTATTTTCAATTATTAAAATTCATTTACAAAGATTATTAATGCTTTCAATGTATGTATCATCCAAGGTATGGAATAAAAATATGTCATATGCGTGCATAAGTAAACTCTATGACACTTCAATAATAAATATATCAACATATAATTATAAACTGGGCTCCGGAGCAAGGTGTCTTTTTAGAGTAGATGTCTATTTGAAAAAACTAAGTATCATTTATCTTGATTATTCATAAAACATATTTCTGTAGTTTCATTTTTATGATCGTAAATCTTCAATTTTATGTCAAAAAATTGGTAAGGCGATATAATTTCCAGCCATCATATAAGGTTTGATTGCAACTAATAACTAAGGTATGAGCCGCCATCTGATTTAGAAATTGTATGAAACATATGATGGGACTCCCGCTATTTAAAGATTCAACTACCCATATGCGACCTACCATGTCAGCCTGAATTTTTAATGCAAAATTTCAATCCAAAATACATGTGTATTTCCACATACTTTCTAACATGTGAAAAATTAGACAGTTTGATATCGAAATTCCATCAAGCGTCGATATTGTAAAATAAAGTATGTCTCTAAAATTCAGTTACATTATATGTAGCATGAAAATGTATTTGAGTACCTAACATGTTTTTTGTTTCATACATTGGATGCTGTTTATTGTGACGCATGTCGCAACAAATTTAGGTAAAGTGAAGCCCATATTTGCTGTTTGGAGGCAATGGTGTCCCATATTTGATAAAAAAATCAACTTACACACAGATCATTGAAAATAATAATACCCGCATGACTATTACTTGAAAGGATTAAGCAATTTTTATTTTACATTTGAATTTTCACCTTTCAGTCATACTTTCAGTTTCTAATTCAGATTTTTACGATGAGTTCCTTTGTGAATAATACAATTTCATATCTGATAAGGAATGACTCGGTGATTCACAGTTTTGAGAAGCGATGTGAATGCAAGGGTTATTGGGTAACAAACATTTATTTCAAAATGAAATCCTAGATTATTTACTCAATATTTGTGAAAATAAGAAAAAATGTTTATAAATAAAGATCAACAATGCCTTTCTTAAAATTATGATACTGCATTAAATTTTACCATGTTCAACAAGTGCGTTAATAAAATATTACTTGATATTTACAATAATAAAGGAAATAATCAAGAAAAAATCGCTAAAAAAGGAAAATATTATGATATTTAAAATAATAAGACTATCAAGCAATTTATTGATAAGTAAATAATAATCTTTTTTGGATTATAAGTCAATAAGTAATAAACACAAATTAAAATGCTATTGAGGAGTGATTTATCAAAAAGGCCTATTGCCACTTAAATTTTTTTTTACCAGGATTACCTTCATAATATTTAAACCAGCACTCCTATGACTTATACATACCTATCTACTTTATAAATTGACATTGGTACCATTGAAAATTTGTGATTATTGAACCATATCCTAATATGGAAATAGGCCTTTTTGAAAATTCATTCCTAAATTATTAAGCGGCATTAATGTTATTTATGTCATAGAGTTGCATAATTATTAATGATCAATGCCTTGAAATAAATAGCCTTACAACATAATTTCAGCCTGATTCAGTAAAAAAAAATATATTGCAAATTTTGTTTCTAAAAAGTGATGATTAAGATGAGTATTTGTGTTATTCATTCTATTGTGGTACAACCGAAATTTTCTTTGTCATTTAGTCCCTTGTGTCTCTTGTTTGTTTATGGGTTAGACTCTAACCGTTAGAGGGCTTTTTGAAGACTTAAGGAGAGTTTAGAATTCCAGTAGAATATCATTGTTGTTCAAAAGAAACAGACGGAGAGTTCAAACTGTGTGATGATGTTATTTTTTTGTTTATACTCTATTCGTGGCTAATTGATAATTTTTCTATATTGGGAAAATATTATAAAACTACTGGTCAGCGTTTATTTAGACTGCATTTCAGTAAATATGTTTTGAACCGACATTTGAGAATCACAGGCAATTAAATTATGTTTGAATAAATGAATTATAAATTTGAAATAACTTTGATTATTCCACGTATTGTGTTACTAATTGTGACAAGTGTTTCGCCTCTTCCAAAGACATCTTCAGACTTACTATCGCAACTTACCTGACTAAAGCCAACAACCCACTGGTGTGTTTCTTTTCTATTATTTTATTCATGTCTAGCTGATAAAAGTTTTGGCAACATTAATTATTTTCATTAACAAAAAACTATTTTAAATTTTATTGTAAAATAAACTCCCCCAAAATTACCGCTGAATTCATTGAAATTAATAAATTGTAGAGTCAAATAGATTATATTCCATCCATGAACATATTTCAATCGTCAACTCAAATACATAGAAGTCACTATCACTGATGCCTCAATGTTAAAATTTTAGATCTTCGAAAACAATAATTCCTCTTTTATCAACATCATTATTTTACTCACAGATCACTGGTTAACAAACACCAATGTTATAATAAAAATAAGTTTGCAGAATTAAGAACTGTAGAAGTGATGTATCCCTCAAAGATTACAAAGCAAAGTTTAACAGGTTGATTTTTTAAAATACTTCCTGTTTAATCATGATAGCTTAGAAACGTAATAAAAATCTCAAGATATAGAAATTCATTTCAAGTGGTTGTAATGGAAGCCGATGACCTTATCACCAACGGATTGTGGCAACTGAGAATGATGTAGTGGATTGTATCTAAGCAATTTTTCCACAATTATTTCATATTCCATATTCTAATGTTGAAATAGATTTTTTTTTTGAATTTTATATCAGTGACAAAAAAACCTTTTGGGATGCCAAAGCAACATATAATATTTGCATCCAAATGCAAAATCAATAAATTTTAATTGAAAAATTATTGATGAAATTGGTGTTGACGTGGTATTACTTGGTTAGGTTGGGCTTAATATAAAATAAGTATTTTAGTACTACAAGAATTTCATAAGGTTTTTGAATCCTAACTATTTTGACACCATCGTCAGAACTATTTTAATTAAGTTTAACTCTATATATACTGTATTAGAAAAGATTGGTAGTATATCGTCTCATTTATTTCAATTGAAATATTTAATGTGTATGGCTATTTTTACCCTATGAAATCAATAGATTTGATGATATCATGTTCATTCTGCCAGTATTCCATAAATTCCGATTGATATAAAAATATCACAAAATACTGTGCTTGCGGAAGATGAAAATAAATAGAAAACATATGCAATTTATATTTTTATGATTTGAAAAACAACACCAACAAATACTGCTTCTGTTGATTTTTCTTTCAATAATTTGTCAATAATACCACTGAGATTTTTTCAACCGTTGATTAATGATGATAATAAAAACACTGTTATAAGAAAATGGCATATGAAACCGTAGATTTTTTTGAAAAGTATAGTGGTATAAATATACATAAGTCTAAAAAAATCTCATTTGATCTGATTGATTTGAAAATTTACAGGCTTGAAGTGAACTGCAATTCATCATTGTAATTTTACACCGATAATGATAAACACTATCTTGTGATGATTTAAGCAAATTTTATTCAGATCTGAATTACCTACTGCCAAATAGTCCTATTCTAAATGATTTAATCTCTATTCCATCCATTTGGGGTTACGCCAGTTCTGCTCTAATGTTTTTAACATTGAAAATTTTTAGCCTTTACATGTTTGTAAATTTGTAAAATTGTTTTTATATTGTTTATATAATATTTGAAAATAAATTATATTTTTAGATCAAAATGCTACAAAAATAGTGTACGACAGTACCCAATATATTAATTTTAAGCCATAATTTTTTAAGAAATTATGAAAATTATAGTCTGCTAGTATAAATTTTTAATAACGTACATGTAGTCATTGATGAAGCACTTTTAGGTGGCAAGGTGGTCAAGAAATAGTGAATGTTTTTTGTCAGTATGCATGTAAGTAGATATATTGGCTTCAGATAGATTGATTTCTGTATTTTAAATATCAAAACTCAATAAAGATTATTCATAGTAAAATACTTTTTTATTTGTTCATCCAAAATTAATTTCAATATTTTTCTTAATCAGGTGCTTTCGGTAAATATTATTTCATTTATAGGACCTTACTTCTATGTACTACATACACTACAATTAAACCAGTTTTGTTCAACATATGGCGCAGAGGTTGCATGCAGCTCAATAAAATTTTTCCTATGATAATTAGATTTTGCAGCTTTCTTTTTTGCATTTTTATTTATTTACAAGAAGTGAACATGTATTTTATATATTCATGTAAAATCAGTTCTTGTTACGGTAGTAAATTCAAATAAAGCATCATCTGTTTCAAGAATATCTGGAAACTCCCATCAGAACACTAAACTAGTTATGAATAAATTGTACTAGTAGAATGCTAAAATATAAATGACACTATTAGAATGAAATAATGCATTAAATCTGAATTTTCGGAGAAAATAAGCATGTATTTCACCAATAATTTATTCTCAAAAAAAAATGTGCATTGCATTTGTGCTAAGGAATATACATCACTACATGTTGTGGTTTCTTTAATAAAAAAATAATCAACATGTCGCACGGATAGGATGGCTAATAAAATTATTGCCAATTGAGTGCGATGCGAATATCAAATAAATTAAAAAGATTTTTTAGATAAATTATTAATAGATATATTTATTTATTTTATGGCATTCGTTTGTGCTTTTCATCCATTCCACTCTGATCCCGAAAAATCCGGCCATATACCGTTATTATTTTATTACTCTCCTATATTTTCCGACTAACAGAAACGATCTTTGTTAAAAAACTTATGTTAATGGTATCTCATTGGCATAGTCCCTATTTTCCGAGTTTGCGGTAGAAAAATATTCGATCCACAAATTATTGGGCTATATATGAAGTGTCCTCACTCTATCATTTTTAAGATTTACGCAGCAAAACTTCTTATAAGGAACAAGGGGCAATTATAACATTATTTAAACAATTATATTTACAGTTCAACCCTGTGGTTTAATTTTGAAAGCCAAACTTAAATATCTCCTTGTAAATGCAGTCTCGCAACCTTTGCCAAGCGCAGTAAACAACTTGGTTAAAATTAACTCGCTTTTCTAAAAATATTGTGGCATATTTAGTAGTCTTGCAACACTCGTGAGGTAACTCCATAATCCGAATTTTAAAATGTGTATTCTAAAAACGCGCAATATAATGTGACGTGTAATTTGATAAACCGGCTAAAATCATTATGCAAATAATACACGAAAATACAAACTGCTTCGATCTGTTGACCTGTTTTGGAGTGAGTAAACAAGTCGCCTACGATTTGGTTAGCTGTAACAGTTTTTTTTAGTTTGTCAAGAGATTCGATTTTGATAACATAATATCACTCGATTCTTCTTATTTTACTATTGCCGAAGAGACACAAAAATTGTTTTTTTTTTATCATAACATAAATATAAATGTACGTAAAAATTTTAATAATACAAAAATGTGGTATAAAACATGAGTGAGCGCTTATTATTTGTGTATTTGATTATGTAGTATTATTTGTGTATTCGTTTTGTAGTAAAGTGTTATTTGTATTTTAATATATATAACTTATTTAAATGTTGCGTGTTTGAACATATAATAGATCGAGGAGTGATTTTCAGCTAAGAATAGCTTAACACTGTTTTGAGAAATTCGTCTGTTCACAAACTGTTGGTTATCATTATTTTTCCTGTAGTTGTTTTTGTTCATCTTCAATTCATTATACTTGCATAAAAATCAATATGTATGTATAAGCATACGTTAATCTGTTATTTATCCAAATTATAAGGGTGTCCATACACATAATGAATGACAAAAATAAAAGCAAATGATTACAAAAGAAAAGATTATTGGTAAAAGAATATATTTGTAAATAATAAACTTAAGCAAATCGTGGTTTTTTTCTATTGTTTTATATATAAGGTATAAATTATATCAGAATGTGTTTAAACTAATCGTTGTTTTTTTATGGTGAATCGGAATTTATGGAGAGTACTGTATAACCGAAAAACTCTGCTAAAAGAATTGAATAACGAAATCGATTTTAAAATATATTTTTTAAAGAATAGTTAGCTACATTATTTCAACTTTTTTAAAGTTGCAAAAGCTGACAATATATAAAAATGTTCTTTCGTCTAAATATGCAAGCCAGTGCAGCAAGTGATATATGTATGCATGTTTCGTGAAACTCAGAAAACGGACAAGTATCTAATGTTTAAATTGTATGAAAAAATTACCTGCATATTGAAATCACATTTCATCAAAAACCATACATTCTGAAAGCTTATGTGAAAATTTATGGTATGAATTTTCTATTATATAAATTTCCTTGTTTTTTTTTATAAGTTCAGTCGATGACAAAATGGGGGGAGTTAATTCGAAAATAAGTTTCAAGGGATTTGCTGTTCGGTCATTATGATCGTTTTAGGCAATGTGTATTATTTATATTCAAAACCAAACATCTTACAGTGCAAAAATAATTTGCTTATATCAATACAAGGTATTTAAGAAATGCATTTTTTCATGACTTTCTTAAATAAAATCGGACTGAAACCATATCTTGCTAAAACGTACTAGATTTAGAACTTAATATATATTTATAATACAATGAGAGCTCTGTTTTAGAATAATTATAAAGTTTTAAAAAAAGTTGGAAATTCACGGGGAGAAGCCATTCCCTGATTTATCTTCGGCAAAAACATTAAAGGTGTTTTTAAAGAAACGAGCTTAAAACAAGGATATAAAAAGAAATAATTCTTACATAATGATAATTCATAAAAAAATCAAACAAATCTTCATATTTAATATAACCATCATGATACATCATGGAATACAATGTTGAACAGCAAAATTCTGTAACCTATTTGTGTCTGAATTTTGTGGACCCCTGTGAAAAATCCGATAAAAAATCTTTAAAAAAACATTTGGAAAAATTAATATAATAATAACATTAATAATATTGTTAATTAAAATATAGCAGCTATTAACAACAAAATTTCTGACAAATCATTTTCTTAATTAAACCGACACGTAAATATACATAATTATGGATTGTGAATTTATAATAAATATATTAGTAAAAAAATATTCAAATTCAAATTCTTGTTGGAAAGACATGATGTTTTAAATAATAAAAATACATTTTTTTAGTACTTATTTCCACAATATATTTTATGATCAGGACCGGTTTCGCTCATCGCGAGATCCGGATCAGTTGATAATGCTCACGATGAGCAGAACCAGTCCTGATCATAAAATATTTAGGGAAATAAGTACTAAAAATTTATTTTTATTATTTAAAATAAAAATTATAAATTTGTACCAAAACCGGTATACCATTTTCCCCAATTGGTTCGGAAAATTGAGGCTCTAGATAAAACATTTAGACTTAGGAAAAAAATCACGGTTATTCAAAAAAATATTTATCAGTGGTCTGTGAAAATAGTTACCTCGTATTGATGTTTATTAGACATCGAATAGCGAAAGAAATATAATGCTTATATTATAATATTTTTTTGATATTTCAACTGACCTCAATAATTAGCTCTTCAATCTATTCACCTTTCCAGACAACGCAAGTCAATAGGGTAACAATGAAATAATAATAATGCATACATTTATCCTGCCATAGATTATTTAAAAATTTGCATAGTTATCGTAAACTTTTTTTACGAATTCTAAACTATCTGGATTCTATTTCCTGTGAATGCTTCAGCACCACTAATCAGTGTGCATTCTTAACCGGTTCCTTTGCATTATAAAAGCATAGATATAAAAATTTTAAATAAAATATCAGGCCAACGATTTCTCGCTTATCAAAACCTGTCTTGAAATATTAACAATAAATATAGATATTTCGTTACATTTTTATCTTCACAATTTCTTTACGCTTAATCATAGAGTTTATAAAATGTGACTATATTAAACAGACTCAGCTTACTGTACGTATAATTTTTCCAATATATGGTTACCTTACAAAAAGAAGCCATACGGTGATACTTTTTGTGCTCTATAATATATGTGTGCATACTATATATATATGCATATATTACATCAAAAGAAGTGTATAAGTAAATGTTCTTCTTTCTTTAGTAAGCTTGTTATATTTGATTATCATAAGCAAGTGTGAAAGTTTTTGTGATTTACGTTCATTTTCAATTTGGAAGGAATATAGTTTTAATTATTATAATAGTTATTTGTACGTTTGGTATAGTTTGATGTATTTACTATAAATCAAAATACCAGCGCAAACATTAAATTCTTGAATGGATTTGTTTGAGTGCCACAAGGAAAATATACTAAGTATGCATGACTTAGATAAAACTCATGATGGAATAATTCTCGTATAATATCATAAAAATAAATTATTAATGTTAGATTATGTCCTGTCTAATATTGTAACTTCAAAACAATATTCTTTGTCAGCAAAGACACTGTTTGACTTTCGTTTAATATGTATGTACCTATACGCTCTAACACGATAAGATATCAAAAACAAACAGTGGAATGAAGTATATTTCATTATAAAACTTGTCTACATAGTAAAATGTTTTGAATAATGTACGCTCAGCATACTGACAAATTAAAACACAGTAAAAGAGCACATCGAAAAAGTGTGGTATATAATAAAATAGTTTTGAAAATACATTTTGTTGCAGCGACCAAAATCGTTCATAGTTTTCGTAATAAAAAGTGCATAAGTATTTTTTTTACTGTGAAATATGTAAGAAGAATGGTGAAGTTCAATGAAGCTTTGATATATTATCGTTAAACAAAAATGATAACAATATAAGTAGGAAGTTGCGCTTACTTTGAGAAATGTTGCACTTTCGCTTCAAAAGCTGCGTAAAACTTTGCTTACTTGTCAATTTAGCGGCTTTTTTAATCACAATAATAGTAGTACTAAGAGAAATAATTTTGGATAGTTTTGAAGGAAAAATCGAACAAGTTGGAGAGAAAAAAATAGATCTATTTGCTGACGATTCTAATATAAAATGGGATATACAAAATGGAGAAAATATGCGAAGATTTGTCATGAACCAAGAAAACGATTTAAAAGATGATGACAAACGAGTGATTCATCTTAACGAGTTCAAAGAGGATAGTCAGCAGTACAAAAATGAAGATAGTGTAATAGCTGAAGCAGATGTTTCGTTCGAAAAACAATTAGAAGAAGAAGATTTGAATGAAAATGGCCGGAAAGATGACTTTGGTTTTTTCAATAATGTCGTTTTTAAGCAGTCACCGAAAAATCTGCAAGAAAAGATTGTTCATCTGGACCTTAAAGGAGCGCCTCCCAGATTAGCGTTTCTTCATAATCTTTTGCCACTTCTTCAGTCAGCTGGAGCTACTGGTTTATTGATTGAATACGAAGATATGTTTCCCTATGGCGGTATTTTGGAGGGCATCAAAGCAAAAAACGCCTATGGCAAGAAAGAGGTTCGGAGAAAATTATTATATAAATATAGTCAAAGCGTGGTCCAATACATTTTCATAAACATCGTATTCAACTTTACTAATAGTTGTTTAGTTCGTGAAATAAATTTATTTGTGTAATCTTAAATCTTTAAGTTTGTTAAATTATTTCAGAATATTCGCAAGGTACCCAAATATAAGCTACTTTATAGTTAAATGATTACTGGAAACAGTTAATTTGATGGCCCCTTTATGATTTATGGTTTATTTGATGGCCTTTTCCAATAGCTTTCTCGTAATAATATTTATTTCCAAAATAATCTTAAACAAACAAATCTTAATCACATAAATATTATTGATTGAATTGACATTTACTTGGTAGAACTCCATTATAACACGGTGAAAAAATAGCAATGTATTTTAGATCTACAATTTTTTTTTATAAGATATAGTTGATAGTTATTCCGGCTCACACCATCGTCAGAATTATCCGTGGCGTGAGCCGGAATACAATAGCTATCAACTAAATCTTTAAAAAAAAATGTAGATCTAAAATACATTGTTATTTTTTCACCGTGAAATAAATATTACATTTTATTATCTCATAATTTCTCTTATACATATACAAAGAAAAATAGTTGAAAATTTGACACTGCGATTACTATTATATTAGCCAGAAAGATCAAACATAGCGAACCCTGCGAATAGCGTGTATGTTAAAAGATTGTTCAGGAAATGTTATGGCTTAAGTTTTACTAATGTAAAACAGTCATTGGGAAAATATATTCCACCTTCAGCGAAATTATTTTTTTTCCTATAATTATCATGATTCCATTATTTTCAATTGTGGTATAAGTTTTGTAATGCTTATAGCATACATTGTGGTGATTATTGTTAGAATTAATCTTTATTTTCTATCTTAGGTCTGAATGAAATCAATGCTAAATATACACCTACTAAAATTATGCATGCGAATCGTTAAAGTTGATAAAAGTGAATATCGGTTGTCTAATGATTATGAAAATTCACTCTTCTTTTTGTGAATACATTTTCGTTTACACCGTATCGACGAAATAATTTAAAAATAAAAATATTTTGTATACTAACATGAGTGAAATATTTTCAGCTTTTGGAGTTCTTAGAAGCAACAAAAACGTTCGATTTGCAAGTAATTCCTCTTGTCCAAACCTTTGGGCATTTGGAATTTCTCTTGAAGCTCGATGGGTACAGAGATCTCAGGGAGATGGATGACCATCCAGATTCCATTTGCCCAACCAATTCACGATCATTTGATATACTCAAAGAAATGATATCACAGGTATGCTAAAAACTGTATCATCGTAATCGGTGTCCATCGTTGTGTTGAATAATTTAATGAAGTAACCTAAATATAATAAAATCTAATAATCTTTAAATCATAAAATCACTCGTATTACTACTATCTCTACAATTATATAAATAGGAAATAGTACTAAATATTGTTTTTTTATTATTTAATTGTAATGTCTTTCCACCAAGAAGTAACATTGAACACCGTAAAAATGAAATAACAGTCTATTAAGCAATGGAAATTTTAAATCAATCAATATACAAGAGGGGAGAAGAAAACATGTAACGTTTAAATAATTTATTTTCCAACCCCTTCCATTCCCAAGAAATGAACAAGTTACTACTTTCACGGTGATTTCTTGATGATGTAAATAGATCATTAAAGAGAATTTATACAATAATATACACTTGCACTTAATTGTTAGATGAGTGAATAAGAAAGCCACGAAACTTTTTCGTCCACTATTTTGGCGTAGACCAAATATCTTCTAAGTCATCTATAATATAGATTAATGCAATCACTGGTTGCGCTGTTGAATTATAGAAGTTCCATGACATGTTAATACACTTTTTTTAAGCAACAGCTTCAGAAACATCCTCAAGCAATATGTATTTACTAATTACCAGTGGACTTGCCGTAAATGTCATATTATCCGATGACAAGTTGTCCCCGCTATATGTTAGAATGACTCTTCAGTAAAACTTAGATGGGGACAAAAATTTTTACTTTCTTTGACTTCTGGTAACCAATATTTTTAAGCCCAGTTTTCCACTTTTTATTACAACCAATTTATCAGAAATCCAATCCTGCAGTCGGAAAGTGAGGCAATTGACAAAATGCTAATGATTCTTTTTCGATATTTTTATTTATTTAATATTATAGAAGTGAGTGTAATTAGATATGTAAATATTCTTTGTCAAGCTGAATCTCGATAATACCGAGTAATCAATGCGTCCGTTTTATAACAAAAAATACATTTACGTCATAATATGCGATCTTGCTTTACTGTGACACGAATGTGGTTGGTGACGTCTTATCCTACAGCTGTCACCATTTTTAAAGCGAACTAAATGTGACACGTGGATTACTATTTTAAGGTGATGGAGCTACATTCCCAAGTCTTAGATCTCAAATGGTTTCATATCGGCTGCGACGAGGTCTACCACATTAATCAATGTGACAGGTGCCTCAAACGAAACTTGGCATCACGGTAACAAAAACAATTCTGTATACATTTTAAAACAACACATTTTTAATGGCTTAATGAATTACAGTGAAACCTCGATTTTACGTTTTCCAAGGGACCCTGAAAAAATAACGGTAATTGCGGGAAACGGTGAATACAGGAAATCTTCAAATGATAATAAACAAGTAAAAAATATTTATTTATTAGTTACTTGTACATACTGTATATAAAATTTATTTTTTAAAAACGTCCTTTATGTTCGTTTGCTTCTTTGTTATTTGGCACTTTAATCGGAACAAAGACTTGTTACTAAACTTGTGACAAAAAGTTTGTATGTACAGGAATCATTATTACCATGAATTTTAAACAACTCTACATTTGCATTATAAAAAATAATACGCGTGTGGTGGATTTCAACCCAAAAAATAGCACATGCGTTGTCTAACATGTACAGCGGATTCCAGCGTGTCTAGACATAACACCTGCACTCGGCTGTATCAAACTTGCTTGCCGAGATACGGAGAAATATGGAATAAAAACGGTCAATCGGGATAATATTTGTGACAGGACCAAAATATTTAGACGGTTTATCGAGGAAATCGGGGAATCGGGAAACGGTCAATGCGGGATTATTTAACATTGTTCTTATGGGAGTTTGACGGGACTATAAAAAATGAGCGTTCCATCCGGGAAAACGTATTATGCGCGAACGGTTGATCGAGGTTCCACTGTATATAGGTGTGAAGTCTAATATTCCACTTCTATTGACGCAACTAGATTTCGGAACCTTAGATATATAAACTTCTGACTTTTCGAGAAAAATAGTTACATCAACAAACATAAATGTAATGTAACATTGCATAAATCCTACCAATGTCACAATGATATGATCTTTTGTAATATTTAATGATAACGGTAATTCAAATTCAATAATATTTTGGTGGTTTAAAAAAAACCGTCGATCCAACAATAAAATTTTAATATAAGTATTCTTTTGTTATGTCCAATTCTGGATTCGAAAAAAATATCTCTCAGTTTTTGCGTAACCACGACGATTTGTCAAATATATCAGCTCAAAATAAATGTCATAAATACATACCTCTAAATTAATTTGATTTTCTGTTTTAGAGAAATTTTTGTGTCCCATGTGGTGGATATCGCTGATTTCGTCAAACGGAAGTACCCCAAGATGACTCCGTTAATCTGGGATGATATGCTGAGAAGTTTTTCTCCGTCGGATTTGGAAAAATCACGTCTCGGCGATAAAGTTCAACCAGTTGTATGGATATACTCTGATTCTATAACAAATCTTGTTCCTCATAGAGTTTGGTATCAATATACGAAGACTTTTTCAAAGGTTTGGATAGCGTCTGCCTATAAAGGTGCGTCCGGTGCTGTGCA
Source organism: Himalopsyche japonica (assembly GCA_028555115.1). Taxonomy (NCBI): domain Eukaryota; kingdom Metazoa; phylum Arthropoda; class Insecta; order Trichoptera; family Rhyacophilidae; genus Himalopsyche; species Himalopsyche japonica. The sequence goes on from JAHFWJ010000819.1 coordinate 112,276, forward strand.
AATTATACCGGATATTAAAAAACATTACGAAAATCATTTGGCTTGGCTAAACTTTGTACAAAACTATAAAATTCCAGGATCATCTTTTTCCTATAACTTTCAAGGAATATTTTTAACTGGTTGGTCAAGATATGAACACTTCGCAGTACTTTGTGAAATTCTGCCAGTGTCTTTACCTAGTTTATTCTTGAACCTATTATTGGTAAACCTGTTTATGGCTGAGAACAAAAAAATAAGCACGAAATTAAAAAAGTCTCAGAACCATCTTGATCTTGAAGTTTATAATCATTGGACAAAATTACTCAAATGCCCTCATAGGAAAGAATTCCATATAAATCTACCTCACGTCGGATACTATAACTACTTAAAAACCATTGAGGAATATTTGCCATGGTGTGACTTTTATGGCAATCGCCTTTATGATGATATGAAAAATCTAATTATAATTGAAAACAGCGCGATAAATTTTGAAGTTCTGTATAAATATAAAACAAACGGATTCCTCGAGTATAATGTTAACCACAATTCTTTAAGATCATATCAGAGCTCCGAAGCCATCGACAAATCAATGAGGTTAGAAGCCGATGTTGATATAATCACAAAACATTTAAAAAGGCATTTGTTTACCTTTTTTGATAACGCTACTGTTGAAGAGTTTATAGAATATAAAGTTAATCCCATGAAGAAAGTCATAAAACGAGTTGTAGATATCGTGGACAAAGCTAATGATATAAAAGTATGGCAAAGAAGACCATTCCAGCGTATTATCGGCTTAGTATGAATCAATTCATTTTAGCAATATTTATGAGACTATGTTCTAACATTCAAGAATCTCTTCGAAGTAATCAAAACACAAACCAATAATTTTATTGAAACCCATTATCAATATTAAAAACTTTGTTCTTAATGTTTTATTGTTAACGTAGCAGTAACAGCAAACATTTTTTTTTCATCAAGGAATTATTTATAGCAAAAAATATATCAATTTTCCCTCTGAAAGTTATTCGATGATATGAATGATAATCGTATACTTACAATTAGCCGTTTGCAATTATGTAAAAGCTAACCGCATTGACTATTTCAGAAATTTAAAAAAAAAATTGCCAACCGGAAAGCAATCTGTTATGGAATATTTTTTCCAAAAATAATAACATTGAACCAAGATAACCTTTAAAATCACACATTTTGAATATCGCACGATCGGTAAGAAGTGAGAAATAAAATGATTTTGCTGCCAATTAATATGATACATTCCTATATGTACAAAAGTTTGAAAAGTTTAATCTATCATGGTTACAAGGGACATCGAAAGTGACACCAAAGGTTTCGGTCGAAATTTAACAAGCTAACCGAAGAAAATAAGCTAAGCTAAGCTGCAAATAGCAAAAAATAATAACATGTGCGTGGATTTTAACTTATGATTTTAACAAGTAATTAAACGATATAAATTATCTTAGAATGAAGATATTTACAAGAACCTTAAAAAAATGTTAAATTCGCGCTGAGCACGATTTTAACAAGTGATGTGCAATGATCTAACGGAATTGATATTCAGTAAACGATGGGTGTATTTATTATAAAGGAATAAAGATATAAGACATATTTACTGTCTTTAAAGTTTTATTTTATGCGGGTGTTTATTTTTAGACTTACCTAGTAAGTCGATTTTCTTATGCATTTAAAATCAATAACATTTCTTTAATGAAACGATTGTCAGAATGTTTTACAAACTCGTTGCAATGACTATGAAAAGAAAATTTTAATATGTATGTACACCCAAATCCACACATTACATTTGGTTGGTAAAATAAAATAAATAGCATCAAAACTGATTTTTAAGCCATATACTGAACCTAATCAAATCATCTCGCCACCAAGCGATGTCTCCAAGATTATCTATCCCCCGCCAGCATCCTTAGGACCTTCCAGATCATCCAGGCTTCTCGAAGGTCCACCGAATATTTTTTATGGATTCTCATCTTCCTTCATTCGGCCTTCCTGGGTGACAAATCAACGCACTTTACTTGATAAAAGAAAGTCAATCCCAAAAAAAAATATCACAACCACCAAATGCTCGTGGATGCATTGTAAGTATTGTTTCTCATCCACAAAAAAAAATATATAAATAAAACATCAGTTTATAAAATAATAGCCATTATTTTCTATGACTTTTTTCCAAAGATTAGGTAAGTTTTCAATCCCTTTCATGTAAAACTGAGTAGGTGTTTCATTAAAAAATGAGTTTATATGAATATTTATATCATCAAAGGAAAGAGTTTTTTGTCTGAGCGATTTCTCCAAAGATCTGAAAAGGTGTTATTTAGAGATTGCAATATAGAGAGAATACGATAGATGCTGTAAAACTTTGAAGTAAAGTTTCTGATTTTTCCTGTGATCCATATCACGAGTGGTCTCTCCCTGCTTGTGTACTACTGGCCACAATTCGAGGGAAACCCAGACTCCTTGTTTGTGCTTTTTTCCAATGCGTTTGAGATGATATTTTACGGTTGTAGGTAAAAGTAGTAGTAAACTAACAGAACTTTAAAATAAAATCTAAATTTATGTAATTACTCGACGGCAACCGGCATCAGACTAATTTGAGATCACGCCTTTAAAAATTATCATTTCTTTCCGCTTTACCTAATAGTAAAAATTGGAATTCTAACTTTACAATGGTTATAGATGTAAACGACAGTGAAAAAAGGCTGATCTTAGATTCGTCCCAATATAATTTTCTATTTTCGTTCCTCTTTATTATCATATTTGATTTCATTCTGAGCCAGCGAATTTTTTTTTTATATTTTAAAATTATGTGTATGTGATGTTATAAATGAAATAAGTTTCATAAAATAATTTGTAATTTTCCTCGAAGAGGTCTCATGTTGTAACAATATTGGCCCCATGAAGTAAAATTTATCTAAATAATGCAAGTAATGCAACTCAATTATTTTCTAAGCGAATTTGATGCATGTTATATCTCAAAATAGTAAGAGTTTATTAAATATGTACATAGATTAATATTAAGGTTCAGACTGCAATTTTCACTAAAATATTTATGCACATGGGGCGTTTATTCGCCGAAACCTTTCAATTATTTAACATTGTACGCCAAAAAAAATGTGGTGTGAATTTTGAATGTTTTCACTAAGCTATTTTCATCACTGAAAGTATCAACGTAAAAATCGCATTAAATGTCACATAAGTGAGGATTAGCTGTACATTCATTTTAGTTTTAGGTTTCATAAATTTTCTGATAATGTAAGTGTAGTAATTTGCACTGCAGCTTCACTTGTTGATTAGAAAATGATACTAATAATTATGCGTATAAATATGTTGAACAAAATGAAATAAAGAAACAAGTTTTTGTTGTTTTTCGATTATTCACAACTTAGTTCAATAGATTCCACATGTTACTTAGTTCGAGTAGTTTCGAACCATCGGTATAAAATCGAAGAATGCGAGTTACATTTTTTTATTTGTTTCTTTTTTCACACAACTGTTAGATATAAAGACGATTAAGATCAACATACATATAGAATAAGATATATGAACCCACGACAACAGATTAGAAGCAATGTAATTTTACACCTAATAAAATGATTTTTTCGATGACCAAATTGTAGGTTTGTTAATATTCAATATATGGAAAATGAGATGGAAAGATAAAATTCGCGAATCCAGGAATCAAATGACCACAGAGATTCATAATTCAAGTCGCTTTGTTGAGTATTTACTGCCATTTTTGTTGCCACCCCTAATTTTTTCTAATGTAGGTAATGTGTATGAAATTCCCATTAAGCAGTAATCAAATTCCTATCTTTGATGATCACAAAAAGTTTTTGTTTATATCGTTACTTCATAAAACTTAGCATTTTTGTTAAATAACATCAAATTAATGATGAATATGTTGCTTAAAAAAAACTTTTGGCGTTTTTATTGCATAAACTTGTGTGTGTAAATGTTATCACATACACTGTTATCTTCTGCTTTATGGAACCAAGTGATATAAGCGATCGATGATATTTAAATATGTTAATATGTTACGGTGCAAAAGCATTGAATTTATAATGTGTAAGTTTTGTACCGTATAGTTGTAATAAATAAATACATATCAATAAAGTTGTGGATAAAAACTAATACAAAAACATTTACAGATGACGAGTGGCTCGATGGTAAAACTCCTTTCATAACCGGTTTTTACATCAGGTATACAAAAATATATTTTCGGATTTCTTTTCTGCGTCTTCGGAGGCTTATCGTCTGAAATTATTTTTTGGTATTAGGTAGAGATATTTCCTATAACGTGTCAACCTTGGACATCAATCAAAAACAATACCATAAAAAGCAGATATCAGATACAATATGATAAACTATTGAGGGAGATCGCAGCAATGGAATGCAATATTAGTACTTAGCATTCCATTTTTGTATCAATATATCATATATAATAATAAGGAACATAAACAAACTCAGATTTATGGGATTACTTTTGTTGATATAAAGTTCTAATACCTAAGTATTGGATTTGAAACAGTAAACTATATTGCCGATCACAGAATAAGAGTAATGATTATTTTAAGAGATATAAAAACAGCAATAACTACAAAAAATATATAATCTTTCAGGAATCGGCTATAATATTTAGAATAATTTATGTCTTGGACTATATAGTATACTCCAAGCTTTAAATCTGCTCTATAAATTGCAACAGTGTGGACCAGGTATATATTTAATAAAGATTGTGTATAAATAAAATAATTTCTTTTAAATTACAAATAAGTTGCAAGTGCACATTATGTGCAATTTTGTGTTATGCTAAGGAAAAGCAAATAGAGAGATCGATTATTATCAGCAACAATACAAAAATAATTTGAACCTGTTTGATTGCATGTGTGATATGCTTCATCATAAGAAAAAGGAATATAAAAAAAATTAAGTATTGATGGATGACTGATATCAAGTATGCATTTTTGAAATTTAAGAATAACTTCATCACATAATAAAATAATAAACGCTTCATAAAAGAACAGTATTGTATTTAACACATTACCGCAGCCGTGTCTATGGAAATCACATCGCAAAATTTCAATGTAATAATATGTTCAATATCATTAGCATTTTTTCCAATTGGTCTTTATTTGAATAATCAGGATTATCCTTACAATACTATACGCCTAAAGATGTTGTATACACTACATATTTATTGTAATTGAATGTCGTATTAGAAAAATAGTTGAGAGCCTGTGGTTTATTGTATGACGTCACAGTGAGATTGACGTTTCGTTTGAGATATCTATAATAGTGAATTATTACATCTATCGATATAAGATAATATATAAGATAAACTAAGCCGTATAACCACTAACCTGCAGTTTTAAAATTACACCCATGCCTAGAATATCTGACATCTCGATATTACAGTGAAAAAATGCAAAATTTAGGTGTATTGTCTCAAACGCTCATTGGATTTACGGGAGTTATGGTTATATTTAAAATTTGGATGAAATTTACCATAGGTGTATGTAAATGCACCAATAGACTTGATGGGAAAACCGTGGTTGTCACCGGAGCTAATTCTGGTAAACTTGAATTATTTTGCAAGAAAAAACTTATAAATGCAATGGTATGAAATCATATAAAAGTCTATAGAATTTCAAAATTGTATTGCAACGATATAATCAGCGCTGCGAAATATTATTACAGGCATTGGCTTTGAAACAGCAAAGGACTTGGCGATGCGAGGTGCACAGTTGATAATGGCTTGCAGGGATATGAAGAAGGCAGAAGCTGCTAGAGCTATCATTGCTAGCCAATCAGGAAATACTAACATTATTGTTGGTTAAACTACTTTTTTTGTCTTGTATGCCATCCATAATCTCTCATTTCTAACATAACCATATAATTACTCTGTCCTTGACAGATAAAACAATTTACTTACAGCAATGTATTTTTAAAAATAAAATTTCAGCTGGTTCATGTAGACTTCACATCACTATCGAGTGTAAGACGTTGTGCAAATGAAATATTGGATAGCGTAGAAAAGATCGACATTCTTTTGAACAATGCAGGAACAGTTTCTGATAGCTTCTCTACAACAGAAGACGGTTTGGATACCTTGATGTCTACAAATTATTTTGGTCCATTTCTTTTCACAAATATTCTATTAGGTTTGTAATCAATCATATTTTTCATTATAAGTTTACAGTGAAACTTCGATTCCACGTTTTTTAAGGGACCATAAAAAAAACAGGAAAAGAGAAACAAGAAATGCGGTAAAGCTTAAAATAATAGTTAAAACAGTAATACATTTTAAATAATAAAAACACATTTTTTTAGTACTTATTTCCACAATATATTTTTTGATCAGGACCGGTTTCGCTCATCGCGAGCATTATCAACTGATAGAATACAATTTACAAACAAGTCTATTTATACAAAACAAAAAATTTATTTGAGTTAATGTAGCAGGTGTACAAAACCATGGGTACAAGGACTAGGAAACGATTTACATAAAATCATACAATATTGATACAAATAAAGTAAATTAGTATAAAAAATTAAATGTTCACAATCACTTATTAAGAATTAAAATTACAATTATGGTAAATCAATAATCCATTAGGAGCTCTAAACAATCAATAAGGAAGTAAGGAGTGGGAAATTACCGGGACAGTTAACACCTTAAAAGTGATTAAAAAAAAAAAAAGACAGTAATATATTCAAAAAGCACGAAGTCCCTCCCCCTTTAATTTTCAAAAAATGGGGTTTTCTAAAAATTCGTAGATATGAGAGGGTTTTGTAAAAGTTCTTTAAGTGACTTCCGCGGCCAAGCATGTTTCAAAATTTTACTTTTTACCAATAATGTTTAAACTTGACATGATTTAATAAATGAATAATATGGTTTTTAGGAAAGATTAAAAGATCAGCACCTAGTCGAATCATCAATGTGTCTTCAGAAACATACCGAATGGCAAAGTTAAATTTGGATGCCTTAGATCTAAACAATATTAGAGGTAAAGCCACAATAGCATATGCTAATTCCAAACTGTGCAATATTCTTTTTACAAATGAATTGGCAGGAAGATTAAAAGGGTCAGGTATGTTTGTTTATAATCTTTGTGATTGAAATATTTTAAAACTGAAAAGTTTCTCAACTATGTTGTTCTTCAACAAAATGCAGAACTAACGATCATTTAGGAATTTATAACAATTCGCTATCAGCTACCATGGTCTTCTTCATTGCTTAACTTAGCTTAAAAGTGACTATGAATCTTAAGCTTTCAGTATTGCATTGAATGTGTCTCTTTCGAAATTGCTTACATAATAGTAAAACTATTAATATTATGTGTAACTTGTTAATTTTCTTAATATTCCTAGTACTCATCAGAAGGCAGTTTTACTTTGAAAAGTAGCTAAAACAGTGTATTACATTAGCTTATCTATTATCTTAGCTATCTTACTATACAGATTTTTAAAGTTCAAAAAAGAAGCGATCTTTAGGCTAAAAGCTCACAATCCACTCTCAAGTAGCAAATACATTTATTTATTGTTTTATGTCTATTTGAATCACAAACACATATTATGTTAATATTCATTACCATAAGCACATAATAGAGATGTCATCAAACTCAGTATAATATTGTATATAGCAACTAATGAAAGTATTCAAGGTGTTTTTTTTAAGAACTACTTCTCACTTACAGTTTCACGGCTTCTCGTTTTCTAAGAGACAGAAAGAAAAAACCTAGAACAGTCAATCACTATCGCTAGATCACGTTTTTAGGATCTGATGAGTAGGGAGGGAATTTAGATGTCTTAAACATCCATGCCTTTGAACAGATAACCATAAAACAATTGTAAAATCAATTTATCGAAACTGTTCATACTGGGATTCAAATTTGTTAGATCTGTAAACAAAGCCAATGATCTTCAATACAGACCCATTATGCTTTTACAAAAATCTTTTAATGTTTATAGGTGTGACTGTATGCAGTCTTACCCCAGGTGTTGTGGTGACTGAAATATTGAGAAATTCTCCTGCCTGGTTCCGGATAAGCTGGAATGCTATGAGTTATTTATTTTTGAAGGTAAATATCAATGAAATTTTGATGACGAAAGAAGTTATGAAAAAAATGTCTGAGTGTTAGGTTATTATTTTCACAAACAACAAGATCTAAAAATATGTAGACCTTTACATTTTTCAACATAGAATTTTTTAGAGCATCCCTTGCTCATTATTAACCTCTCAGTGAAAAACACTTATGGTCAAATATGGCGATTTCACAAACCACTGGCTTAAAAATGATCTCTATAATTTCATGTGAATTTGTTTTAGTTATTTTTTTTTTACATTATTTTAAAATTTTTATTCGAATTAATTTCTTAATTTTCATAAAAATTTCACTTTCAAAATTTTAATGACACATCCTTAATTTTTGTTTTGTTACACATATTCAAATTTAGAGCATGGATTTTGAAAATATAAATATTTTGATTATCATTTTTTTATTTAGTTTAAAATTATGATTATATTTATTTTCATATCGAAACAATATTGATACAATAACAATTTTAATATATATCTTTTTCAATAAAACTATAGAATGCAAAGGAAGGTGCACAGACTAGTATTTATACTTGCGTTTCATCTGATATCATTGACAGAACAGGTGAATACTTTAAAGATTGCAAATCCACACCACTTGCTTCAGTAGAAGCTAAGGATTTGAGCTTGGCGAGGAAACTTTGGGATATAAGCGAGATAGCTGTCGACATGAAACCTAATGAAAGAAATTGTTAATGCGTTAATTATTTGAAGTTACATCATTAATTTGAATAATGAATTTATTTTATTTATTTAATATCTAAATGTTACAATAAAATATGTAAATAAAAAAATGTTTTCTACTCAACCAACCCCAAACAATAAAAAAATAGTACATATTTTAATTGTTTGATTTCTTTAGAAAGTTTAATTTTCAAATGGAAAAGTTGATAGCTCTGTGAAGTAAGACCATAAACCAAAATAAACAAAAAAAAAATTTTGACATAGATTTTATAAGTATGATATATTGTTAATATCAATGTAAGAAAACTGAAATTCAATAATGGCTGAATAGAAAATGGAAGAATATTTATTTATGTAAATTTAGTATTTTATAGATCAAAATTATTAGTGATTTTATGACAACTATAACAATGGCACCGATTAGAAAAAGAACACTGCGAGTTTCTCAAAGACTAAAATTTCTTTCAAAACCAAGAAAACTTTTCTGTAAACCTGAGGAGAGTATTATATTAGTATCTGGTGTAAGAAAATCAGCTTTAAAATCAATATTGACTGAAAGAGTGCTGGAAGCGTCATATCCATATATCAGGTAATTATCTAAAACTTCCTGGCTTGTTGATGGTAAATTACAAATTATTGGGGATCTTCATTGTTCAAAAACTTATACAATATATACTGGAGAATACAGTGGCACTTAAAAGTGAAGACTATCATATTTAACTTTTCCAATATTGATGTTTAAATGAGTAATGTTATCAGAAAAAATAGACTTCAATAATAGCACTTCTAAGCTTGTGCAATATACTTCAAAATCATAATAAATCATAAAATGAATTAATTCCTCTAAATCCACTTAGAGCTTACAACAAAAGCTAATAGATGAAATAATTATAGCCAAGCAAATATCACAAATTGTTGCATTAACCCTTTGCTTTGGTTATAACTGTTTCTAAGTATATGTTTACAATTTTTAAGATAATACTGCTACAGTTCTATAAAAATAATTTTATGTCTTATTTCTGGTGTTTATTATAATTTTTTAGGATTTTTTTGGTCCTAGGCTTGCTTCTAAAACATGCGATTGCAGCAGATTTACAAAATTGAAATTACCTTACAAACAATAAATCACAGTTTTAGTTTACATTTTTAGCTACTCATTGATACAGGAATTATTTGCGTGAATGTAATGCATAGTTACTGGCAAAAATGTTACTTATTCAATTTCAAAATGTTTTCACAATTCATGTCCAGGAATTAATTCTTCTTGATCTTATTGATGTATGGGTAACATATTTTTATGGGTTACCAACTGTCTCAGTGACATTAACTCTCAAAATTAATTGGGGCTTGCCTAATAAGTATATACTTAGTGTATTATAGTTTTAGCAAAATTATAATAAAACTGGGTACTCTCGATTCTGCTAATAGTTAAATTCATTATTTGTTTAATTTAGGCATTTGATTGCTACGCAGGAAAGGTATGGGCATGTCTTAAATAATAGATGCAAGGCAGCACTTAGAGAAAATATTGAAAACGCTAACAGCACAGTATATGCTAGTATCTCAAAGCACAGTGGATATTCTGCTTTTCATAATGATTCTTTAGTTCGTAAACAAAATCGTCTTCCGTGGACTCATGACCGCTGGAATCAACACTTGCAGAGATTGGAAATTTTGGCGAAACCAAGGGCGACTTGCCAAGCAGGGATTACAAATGTGAGTAAAAGATTTTTAAAGAGCTAACAATCAACCCTTTGCACCTCAGAACACAAAATAACTAGTTATTCAAACAGTACATCAATTTGAAGAAAAATGTTCTGTTTTTGTGTTCTTATGGATCAATATGATGTTTGCATCATCTCACCATGAATTGTAATCACATGTTATTTTTTAGATTAAATATAAGAGCTGATAAAATTGAAAACTGAAAAAATTACAATGGCTTAATGGAAAATGAAGTGAAAATCATTTATCACTATCTCAAAAGCCTTGTACTAATGATGTCACTATTTAAATAACTAGAGAATCGTACTACGTTATTTCAAACAGTTCTACAAACATTATTCTAAAAAGTCCGATTGATTTAAGATAATAGTTTTATATACCTCATACATATGTGACAGATTTATTAATAAAAATATATTGATTCATTATTTTTTATTTTCATTATCAGCTTTACATATAAATTTGTGAATTGTAATCTTAATTTTCCTTAGAAATGACCGTTTTCATCAGTTTTTACTGTTCAACAGTAACAATCTGAAATTGCATGTATTTTAAAAGTAAAATAATAAAACTCAACAGTGAATTTGTCAATGAGTAAACTTTTATTTATATAGAAAACAATTGAATGTCACAATAATTTTTATTGTAAATAAATAAATAGTAATAAATAAATAACACATGTCTTAGACAGAATATGTAGTATTACAGTAATTAAATAAATTCGTTAATTGTAAAAGTTAAGAGGCAAATTCAGTGGGATTTCTATCAGAAAAAAAAATATTGAATATCAATGAACAGATCACAAAATGAGATCGCAGGAAAAGGTGTTTTAAGATGTTTATACTCATATCATATTAAGCATTTCAATTTTATTTTCAAATTTTATAAACAAGAAAGCTTAAATGATTCTGTGTGTTCTGTATATAAATGATATATTGTCGAAGTAGCAAAATTAATTAAATGTTTAGTTTACAATTTATAAACAATTGTGTTGCTGCAAAACTTTAAGCAGAGTAAAATGCATCAATACTTATTTCAATTTATACACAATAGTTCAATAATTACTACAAATTCCCATATTAATTCTTAGTTAAATTATATTGAGATGTTAATTTTATCTGTACATGTAATATGCACATGTATATCTTAAACAGATTTCCAGCATACCGAGATATCTTTGGAAAAAAATTATTCAATATTATTAATATAACCTATTAATACTTTCTCATTTTCATGGAGAATAAAAAATTATTTATTTATTGCTACGCAGTAAAAGTCAGACTAAAATTTTGAATTAATGTTTATCAAACATAATTCATGTAATTTAATAAACAAATTTTGATTTTCTGTTAAAAAAAAATGGACATGAGGATTGAAAATGATAAAAGATCTGGCGCTACTCAGTTTTGTGGCAATCAAATTTGTTTTACTTTAAGTTTCCGATGACAGCATGAGTGAAATCAATTGTATTTGACTGCCCTCCAATATCTTTTGTCCTCACTTTTCCAGCTTTCAAAACTCTGTAAGATAAAAAATTTGTGACTTATATCTTACTCTCTACTCAAAATACAAACATAAAATGTTAATGCCTATTAATATTTTCATTCAAAGGTAGTTTGAATTTAGTTATTTTTAAAAGTATATTAATTGAAGATTAAGATATGACTTCAAAACGGATAAAATCTGATTGCAATTGATTACAAGCATAAAATTCTCACCTATCGACTGCATTTTTGATTAACATAGAATACTGTGGCAGATTAATATGCGCAAGCATGTTGACAGCGCACAGCAGCATTGCAGTTGGATTGGCAACATTCTTGCCTACGGCTTCTGAGAATGTGTGACGCGCACCCTAAAAAATATAACAACGTACTAACCAATGGTGATTTACATTAAAATTTCAACTGATACACATATCAAAACGAAAAACTCACGGGTTCAAACACCACACATCTTGCGCTGAATGAGGCTCCAGCTACGACACCAGCCCCACCGACCAATCCTGAAGCCAGGTTATCTACAATATTTCCATATAGGTTCGGCGTCACCATTACATCAAATTGGTGAGGATTTGAAACCATTTGCATTGTGCAATTGTCGACAATCATTTTCTCAAATTCAATCTTTGGATAGAGCTTGGCCATCTGTTTAAAATAAAATGAGTTTTAATGAGACATATACATAGCTCAAAAAGATAATGCTGAATATTTGAAATGCAAGATTTATTGTATTATAGCAGAGAGAGAAAGGTATACAAATTGATAGATAATTTCTATAACATGAAATGAAAATATATCCTTCTTTTTCTGTTAAATCAGAAAAACTACAGGACATTTTCAGAGAGATATGAAACATTTCCATGCCATACCAACTTAAAACAGTATTGTGATTTAATGTTTTTTTATTTTCTTAATGTTAGTAAGTCTTCAAATCTCTTTGATTGCATAACACTGAGCTGTTGGAAGACTTAGGTATAAGTAACAGAGAGTGATGAGTATATTAAGGATTTTATAAAAGCCATCAATAAAATAAAAAAATAATTATAGTAGCCCACCTCTTCACAACTTCTTAGGAAAAGACCATCTCCCAATTTCATGATATTTGCTTTGTGAACGGCAGTCACCTTCTTACGGTTGTTTTTGGTAGCATAGTCAAATGCGAATTTGGCGATCCTTTGAGATTTAGTCTTAGTGACAATCTTCAGACATTCCACAACACCTACAATGAAAATAAAACAGCACCATTAACAATTGATGAAATAATGTAAATTGAAAAACTGTTCACATTTAATATTGACATATTACGATATCCAAGTAATGCAACTGATGATTTTCATATTGAAATGAATAGGATAACTATGACTGATATTTCGTAACAAATGCAAGATTTTCCTAAAAAAACCTTATTTTAGATTAAAAAAAAAAAATTATAAATGTGTCATACCAGGAACGCATTCATGCTCTAGAGCAGAATATTCTCCTTCAGTTTGCTCCCTAATAATGACACAATCAACATTAGAATGACGGCTTCTCACTCCGGGCAGCGATTTGACATGCACTACATTCGCATACAGATCCAATTCATTTCTTAATTTCATATTAAGTGTTTGGAGTTCACCGGTATGGGAGAAATCAGGTGTAGCCAGAATGCCCTAGAAATATCAATGTAACCTTTGTCATCTATTCTTTTACAGTAACACTTTTCCTGTTGGTTTTCAAAACATGTACACTATAATATTTAGCAAAAAAAATAAACAAAAATATACTTATAAAAGATGTTTATGGAATTGATTAACTCTTTGTACTCCATGTCCACACGTAGCGGAAATTGATTTTTCACTGGCAGCTCCAATGTCCACAACGTGTGGACAATTTTTTCTTAATATATTTTACAAATAGTTTTTAGCTTCTCTGATATTTTTTTAACCTGGTGAGTCAAGGTACATGTTCTAGAAGGGATAATAAATATTTCCTTTCGAATTGAGCTATCCAAGTGTTTCATGGAATGTGGAAATAAATATGTTGGGGTTCGTGTATTCGAGCGCCGCAGAACTGTGTCACTGTCAACATTATATTTGTGAAGAGTTGTAATGTTTTTGGATTGCAACTAAGTTTTTACATATTGTGTGTTTATAGATAATTATATATCGTTGTGAATAGTTTTTTTGATCATTTATGGCCCTATAATGTCTCGAGCTAGGAAGATCTTGTCTGTCAATGAATTTGAAAGCAGTGATGATGAATACATGAATAACTTGGTTGAGATATTGGAACGATTGGATTTATCTGACGAAGAACATTTCATCGGATCAGATTCAACAGTCACCATATCCATATCTACTACACCTATTGCAACTGAATCTAATTCAGAGGAAGATGTTAGCTCAAGAGTTACAAAAGGGCGTGTCATGCGGATTCATAGTGATGCATCAACAACTGATCAGAAACAGAGATTAGATTATGCTCCGCATTTTATATTTGATGGCACAAAATACAAAGCTTGTTTGGTATGTTCTGATTGCAATACTCCAGGAAAAAGAAACAAGTTTTTATTTTGATACGTGCAAGCGAAAACCATCCCTTCACCCTGGAGAATGTTTTGAAATTTATCACGCTGTAACTAATTTTAAAAATTCATTCAATAAATAAACATCTTGCCAATAAATCCTTTTTTCATTTTATTTTTTAAACCCTTGTTTTATAACTTTTAACATCAATATCTTTTTTTGAGAAAATTAGCTAAAAAAGGCTTGGAACTGTTAGAAACTTTTAAAAAAAATCTTTGGAGTGCAAAGGGTTAAAAGAAAGTTGTATGTGCATATCTTAATTTCATACTCATATCTAAACTTATACTTTTAAAATATATGAAGACATGTATCATGATGGACTTTCTTTGGGATGGTTTCTTGAGAATGTAAACCAGATCATGTTAAATGTAATTAAAAACCTTCAGGCAAATTCTGTTCTTTGTGATGGATCCAGCAACATCTTCCAAGGGAGCACTCAGCGTGGGATTGACTTCGGAGAAGAAGTAAGACTCAAAGTCAACAGGTACGTTGGCTGCCTGAAAGAAGAATGAAAAAATAATTAAAACAACCTTTACAACATGCATGATGGATTTAAAAAAATACTATTTCTTTCTTAAAACTTATATTTACTGCACATGATCAACATCTTCAATATGCTATGTGAATTAAACTCTTTGTTTTTTTTTTCAAAAATTATAATTAAATAAAAGTAAACATAAATCCAATACATACTTTGAAGACTTCTTGTACTGAATACACAAGTTCAGGGCCCACACCATCTCCTGGAATGAGTGTGCAAGTTGTTCGACCTTCCTTTAGGGTTTTTCCTTGCTGAAAAATGGAATCACAAAAATAAGATATTGAACGATGCATGCTTCACATTTGAGCTTTTGATAGCTTAATAACCAATGAAAGTCTTCAAAAACCAAAGCACATTAATGAAGCAATAGAATTTATAATACAAATAACTGATTTGGATTTCACTTAACAGAACTGCTGTGCCAAGTGCAAAGGAAGAATATTGTAATATTTTGGGTTATAAAGAAATTTTCATTTTTCAATATACATTTACTTATCTACATATAGTGTAGAAAAGGTACACAATACATCTTCTCTTCTGTTCTAACATCCTAGTTTTATATTGTGATAATAAAATAATTCTCCTAGTTCTACTAAGTAAATGCCAGTTCAAATGATGAAATAGTATTATTATATTGATTTAACTTTCACTATTTGCTGATATGGTAAATAGGCTACTTTGTACATGGCACAGCAGTTTTAAAAGAACATAACTCACAGGGTTACCATTCCAAATCAAAATATTACATATATATGTAAGAAACTTTCACACCATCAATTCATCACATTTTTGTGGCATATTTTTAATCCACGATAAAATATAACCATCTGATAAAAAAACAATAATGATTCTTATATTGTGTATATATTTTTATTTGATATATACATAATATTTAAAGCGCCCAAGCTGTAATATGGAGATGTGGAAATTGCATCGCTTGTACCATAAAATACTTTCATTCAAAATATAATACACCATGTTGATTTACCATACAATCAGACAGGAATATAAGCTTTAAAATGTTATTATATAGTATTTTTCAAGATTTTCGTATATAAAAAAAACTTGTTTTCTATAGAAATTTTAATTTATTGAAAATTAACAGTAATAAAATTTAAAATCGTTATTAATTTGTGTCACACTTGGATGTAAGAGATATATTATTGTAATAAGATCCACACATGCAAGCAAGCAGTAAAATCTGGAACCTTGGTAAGTACGGAATGGTTTAAAATCCTCAAATTTACTTTGACCAGGATTCAGAGTTCAAGGCATATTATATGATTACTCATGTAAACCAAAGCATAAAAATTCAAACCAACAAATATACAATTACCTTAAATTGTATGTATTTACTAAAGTTTGCATGTACATAAAGAATTTTATAGATATTTTTTTTATAAACAGGCATGGCTATGAAATTATTGAATTGAAATTGTACAATAACATTAAGCTATAGCAAAAGCTGTCAATCACCGTAACTAATAAGACTCAAGAAAGTTATCTGATGTTTGTTAATGATTCATCCTTCAGACATTTAAAAATCATATATTTATACATATATAATGTATTGAAAATATATGATATATATATTGTGAAAATAAGTACTAAAAATGTGTTTTTTTATTTAAAATATGTCTTCCATCAAGAAGTGACAGTTAACACCTTATAAAAGATCCTATAATTTATCATATTTTACTTTCATCTTAAATATTTTCAAACATATAATGAAAATGTAATACAAAATCAGAGAAATAAAGAGAAAAGCCATTGTAAGGGAATCAACTGAAGTAATTGTAAAAAAAGCATTATGCAAATACTGAGAATTATTAGTCATTCTTAGTTATCACATTAGGTAAGAAACAATTTACTTAAATATGTACAAAATATACCTTCATTGTTGGGTTCATTTTGATTAAATACTATACACCAAATCTATTATCTTCCTAATATTTTATAAAATATTGAAATAATTATTTCTACAAAGACATTACCGTTTCTTCGTTTTTTTGGGAAATTGAATAATTAGGCATTAAACAATTACGATGACTATATGATTAGCCAACTCACCCCAGAATATCTAATTATCTTTAAAAAATACAACCTACTATGCAACCAAATATTTTTGGCAAATTTTGTTATATATTCACACCATTCATAATTAACTATTTTATGATACAATTTTCATTCATGAAAACACTATATGGAATTGATAATTTTCAATTGCTTTTCAAAATTATTAATAACCCAAAAGACTGTTAGTTTGGTTGACAATGTCAAATACAACTTTTTTGCATCGATTTTAGCTGTTTTTATTTTGAATTTGTTGGCATAATATTAGTGAGAATTACTGATATATGAATTGAAAAATATATAAAACAAATGAAGAAACACAAATTGAACAAAAAATATCAATTTTTCAATGTTTAATGAGAATTGAAGATAATCTGCCCCTTCTCAAAATCACTTTCATTTGTGAAATCTCAGCTGGAAGTTTGTTTGCTAGGAAAATTCCTCTTCAAATATGACAAGCTTAAAGATGATTTGAGCTGTAGTAGGTTTCACTATAAAAAATAACCCAATAAAATCATAAATCAAAAATAAAATATCCTGTGTCATTGAACACTGGGAGATCTCCAATAGATTAACGATTGATTTGACCGAAGTGTCATTGCCTTAATTTGATTGATTTAATTTTTGCATGTTCAATCACACAGATAAGTTTTTATAAGCAGTCTACTAGAAGTACTCAATATTAAGAAGATTAAATAGAATATTCACCATTTAACTGATTTAAGACATAAAAGAATCCTTGTGATAAAAAGATAAAACTCTTGCTTTTTGGGCATGTACATACTCAGTCTTTATATAAAGCTGAAAAGAATATTTTTTCTACTAAAAAGTGTCTCAATAATCAGTTAAGGGGTCAACAATCATCAGTGAATCATGTGTTATGTTAAAACAAGTCAACAATTATTTAAAAGTTTCTTTGATAGCAATAATTGTAAACAAATACACGTTGAAATAATGTAACTACAACCAGTCCTTTTTTTATGCAATACATTGGTTCCAAAAAATGATGGGTTAACAATATATTATGTTTAGGTAATTTGATTGATCGGTCTTATATGCATAAAATGTATCAAAATTGATATTTACTTTTAAATGAATGAAAAAAAAAATATTTTGAATATATTTACCTATAATTTCTTAATATAGTTAAAAAAAAAAAACAAATATAAAAAAAAAAAATCTTATTATTGTCACTCTAATTAATGTTGATAGCAAAATGCATTTGTTTGCAATTTTTTCAACAAGAATGAGTAAATTGCATATAAAAAACAAATGCTGAGATAAAAAAATGTGTAAAGATGAAATCTCAAGTAAGGAGGATTGGTCAATTCAAAATTAAGCTCTTATAATGCTTATTGTTTTTATTACTACCAATTAACGTTCAAATAATTGAAAGATAAGTATTTTCTTCAGCCAACAAAATGAAGGATAATATCATTCAATTAATCCAATTGAATTACTAGTGAACAGGCAAACCTCTCATTGTTCAATATAAAATATTCCTAGACATAGAAATAATTTTACCGTAATTATGGATAGAACTAATAAATATATACACCTTATGATGAGTAAAATTTTCAATAATGTTACTTGAATATTAATATTATTCAATTAATAATTATTGTATTAAATAATTTATAAATTCTATTTTATATCATAAGGATCCAAAATTCTTATATTCAAAACTATTTAATTGTTAAATGTATCTACATGTTACAACTTTAGTCTATGTATATTGAAAGAAATTCCAGTAAATTTAGGCCAGGCGTCACTGACAGAGTTCTGAGTTAGGCTTTCTTAATTGCATGGTTTCTATAAGTCCTCCCATCTATGAGAAAATGCACCACAGCCAACAATTTTAACTGCATTTTTCTTAATGTGTAGGGATGATATGTTTGCAAAGATGCTACTTTACTCTGAAGTGCCAACATTCTACGGATGGAATGCATTAGAAAAAAAATTCAACACTCCCAGAGAGGCTCCAGACGAGGCGCTTCCATAAACTCGCGGTTTCTTTTTTTTGAGTGGCATTGCAACGCATGTCGGGTACACGCTAGTAATATATAAAACAATAGCTATATAGAACAGTTGCCCTTGAGGACTGATTTTCAGGTCTGTTTATTTTACAATGAAATATTGGAATTCTTGGCTTTTTAATTTCTTTTCATTGAGAAATCTCTTTCATAGCAATTTCGTGAATTTCGAGAATTAGATATGTTGAAGCATAAATGAAAAGCTCCTGTTTGTATGCAAGAACAAAGCAGTCTGTGCTAACTTAAACATTCTGCATAATCCGCATAAAACATAATGCATAACAAATGAAAATAATGCAATACATTTTCTGTGTTCTCAAATAAATGCACTACAAATTGAATCAACTCTGTTTGGATGAATGGTTTTTTCATTTCTTATTATATCTACAATATCATAAAAGAAAATATATTCACATTTGACCTGTAATATTATAAGCTAAGAAATTAAAAATTGTCTGAAATGCGGAAAGTTTAGTTTGCCTATTTTCAATAGATTCAGCGATAACTTTGAGGAAGTTCATTTTAAAAATAATTTATAATAGTTGAAAGTAGTTCACATAGATTGCATCAAATTATGGAGTGGAATTTAAGAACAATTTTAATGTAACATAAGCATTTTTTCATTTAACAATAGAACAGAAGTTTAACATGAAAACACTTTTACAATGTCAACGATTTATTTTAATTTACTTTCAAATAATTGAAATTTAATCGAGGGTTGCCTATTTAAATTTTGAAGAACATATTTTAAAATTTTGTTACAAAAATTTTCGTTAGAAAATCTGGTTTAGTCCAATCGTTTTGCAAAAATTCAGCCAATTTTTCCATTTTTGCTGGCCGCTTGTTAGACATAATGAAAATAAAATTGAAAAATAAAGGAAGTCATATTAGTTACACGCAACACAAAAGCAGGCTCACCGGGAATGTATTGAAGTGATCTGATGATATACCTACATCTTTCTGATTTGATACTACCGTGGAATGGACACCTCTCTTGCAAAAGGTTTGAGACCCCTGTAAAATAACAAAACATTTTAAATTTTAAAGTTAGCAGGTAGTGAAAAGAGGAAATAAAATGGGTATTTTTGTGGTAAAGAAAATTTGCATGTTGTCTCACAATCCAATATAGACAGAAAATATTTTCACACATGTGAGATATTATTCAAAATTATTATTCAAGATACAAAAAAACTTATAAATACTTTCCCTTTATAATTTTAATTAAAAATTAAATTACTCATATGTATATTTTACTTTTAGTTCATTTAGATTCTTCTTCTGTTTAATATGTACAATATTATTTCAGGGTCAAGAACCTGAAAGGGACATTTAATAAAGTAATTTAAAATGAAAATGCAGCCGTGAGCCCCAATTTGAGATGCAAGGGCTAGAGATAACCAGATATTATTTACCAGGTATTTTATTGTATATGTGTATTGTCATATAGCATATGGCAGAAATTGGTTGCAGGTTGTACAGCGAGCTCAGCGTGCATTTCACTTGCAGTATAAACAAAAGCTATACACCTGCTATAGAATGTATACGTATTTATAATATGTTTTGTCCTTCTTTTACCTATTTGCATCTAATATTTATAAATAATATTCAGTGTCATCAACATTGTCAGTTTATAAGTCAGCAACCATTGCTCGCAGTTTTAAAATAACATGGAATTTTTTTGAAAATCATTTGGGCAAGTATTTTCTACTCTTTTTAATTTTTCCTCTTATGTACGTGCCCAAATTACATAAAATGTTCGCAAGAGGTATTGATGTTAGAAAATTGTCCATAAAATTACAATAACCTATCAAAAAATAAATACCTATTAATAGTACAGGTAACCCCCGTTTGGTATGACTTCAGCGAGTGCGGATTTATTACAGTGCAATTTTTTTAGCATTTTAATGGCATTTATGTACAAATCGCATATTATAAATACTGATATACATCACAAATTAAGCATTTTTTGTACAAATTGTCTGCACGAGAACTAATGTGTAGGCATGTGTTCATCCCGCAACACTAATATTAATAGCTATTTTGAAATATCCCATGATCCATTATGGCGTATTGATTGAATTGGCATTTACTTGGTACTCCATTACAACATGGTGAAAAAGTAACAATGTATTTTATTTCTATGAAAATTAAGAGGTAGATGGTTGATAGCTATTTTGGCTTATGCCCTTGTCAATAGTTCTATTCATGTTTATATATTTTATGTACATAATAACTGTAAAAATATTAGTAAAATCCCTTTCATAGCAGAACATCCTTGATTTAGAGATTTATAAAAAAAAATGTGTTAATTATGTTGATATAAGATGATAGAGAATGGGAATATTGTTGTATAATACCAAAATGAATTAACCATATATAAGTAAAACTAGAGAGAAGGCCTGAAATCAAAAAAACCTTCAGAATACCAAATACTGAAATATAAAAGATATTTTTCAAAACAGTACACTGGACGTTTACAAAATAAAGCAAAACAATCATCATATCATAATAATTTTAAAATTATCTTATCATAAAAAATAAAATATTAAATTATGATTTCAATGACACCAGGCCTTAACTTGATGCTAGATTACAACTACGCATATTTGGAAGAGCAATATTACAATAAATCTATTATTCACGAGTGTGCTTCACAAAATCACTCGTTGATTTAATAATACAAAAGTTAATCATATTAGAGAAAAAATCGTGAATAACAACGTTACACTCTAAATTATTATCGTGAAAGTCTATAACCTCTCTAATGGATACAAAATTTTCTTCGGGGTGGGCTTACCTGACATAGAGCTCGGCTTAAATTTCGAGTTACTAAGGACATCCTTGTAATAAATGAATTCAGAAATCTCAGTAATATTTTTTCTAACAGAGAACCAGAATAGTTCCAGACGTAACATATGAAGAAAGTGTTGCCGGTGCATATATCTGAATTAATACAATTTTTGTATCTACGAAAGCTACAGAGCCATCTCATTGCGTCTTTTGGCAACACTTAAGAAAATGCTTTTACTACATAATTGTTTACCAAAATATAATTATAATATAATTTGCGGTCTATTTTCAGTCAATTTGATATATATATATATAAAACTTCATGCGAATGATTTCTGTTCTTATTATAAAGGTGATTGAATTGGTTTCACACTACATATCCTGGAATTCTTCATGACATTTTTGAGTTAATAGTTAATAGATAAACTCATTCAAAGGCTTAAGAACTGAGAAATAAATACAGATATTAACAATATTTGTATTAAAAAAAATACATTAAGTACCCCTATCAATTATTAAAAATAACGGAAGAGATTTTTTTTATATTCAAAATTATCTGCGCTTAAATTATTATAATTATTATTGCATCAATCTCCCAAAAATATATTAGTGGAGATAATTTGATCACAAATTTTTTATTTGATTTGAGCTATCTCGTACAAATTCTTCTACCTACGGTTGACACATATTTTTGTTTGAAAAAATCAACAATAATTAGCAGAGTCACAGCAATCTTTAAATATATTTATTTTAAAGGGCTATGACCCAATTCAACCATCTAAGAATTTCTTAATGACAATAACAGAAATACAGAAATCGTACTGTTCGAAGTAATGTGAATTACCAAATAATCCGATAATATTCCGTAAATTGTAATAAGTGCGTGATAGAATATAGCTTTCATATTTACAGTAAAGAAATAATATAAATGTATTTTAAGTTGCAGAATATAATGTACATGATATGTACATGAAAACAATATATAATAATAATATACATTTTTATGACAAACACACAAAATGATGTTTTAAAAAACACTTATAACTACTACGGTTTTTGTAAAAGCAAGCTTAAAACATTTCTCATTTACTAAGCGTACAAAAAAGTATGTATTTTTAGATTGATGTGTTTTATTGTATTGAAAGAATAGTTACTAACATTGTTATTTCAAATTTCAATGGTAATTTGAAAACTTTCTTACTGGCTGCATTAATCAATTGAAGTGTTGGTGGCCCTGCTCTTTAGTGACGTCACTACGAACAAATGATTCGTGAATCGTGAGGGGAGACGACTGCGTGTTGAAAAGAGTACTACGGTGAAACAGTGAATGTGTTTTAATATTTTGTGTCGTAGCATAGTGATTTTTTAGACTACTAAATTTATATTTAAAACATAATCATGGCGTACCGGGTGCCAGTGAAAAAAGAGACAATGATCGCGGGGAAGTATCGAATTGTGCGAAAAGTCGGAAGTGGTTCCTTTGGTGACATTTATTTGGGTCTCAATATCACAAATGGAGAGGTAATGCGATCGAGCATCGTTATGTTCATGTTGTAATAGTTTGACCATTCGAATGATTTATCCCACATCAAGAATTTTATACTCTGGACAGTTACAGATGGTGGTTACATAAACTTTAAAACCACAATTGAGTGCAATTCTTAGTAGTCAGTCTCTTGTGAAATTCAATTCCAATCGGCGGCCATATTTTATTTATCAAACCTTACTGTTAATCTTTGTGTCGAGTTTGTATGATCGGATGTATTATATTATTATTTTTATTTAAACGGAATGTACTTTTTTGGTGTATCGTTAAAATGAATACATTACGCAGGGTAAATGATATAACTTCATATGGCTTTCATTTATTATAATGATTTGTCAATGGTTACTGCAGAACAGTTAGCTTTCGAAACTTGTCCATTTCCTGTACTTATTGGATCTTCAGCGATTATTGCATTAAATTAATTTCTAAACCAAGAAAGTTTTCCTCCAGTTTGATCTTATCAAGTGGATATGTTATTAATTTCCAACTATTCATAGTGTAGCAGTATGAGTATGTATATTCGACCTCGAATGTTATTTACGCTTTTGAATGCAATAGGTAGGTGTCTGATGCAATCAAGTTGATTGCATTAGATGTTTAGGGAATATGCAG
The DNA here is from genome assembly GCA_028555115.1 of Himalopsyche japonica. Lineage (NCBI taxonomy): Eukaryota > Metazoa > Arthropoda > Insecta > Trichoptera > Rhyacophilidae > Himalopsyche > Himalopsyche japonica. The sequence goes on from JAHFWJ010000819.1 coordinate 136,453, forward strand.
TGTTGAACTATCCTTTTATTCTTAGTTGTTACAGATCATAATATGATGTATGTGGCACGTTATTATCTTAAAATTTATCTGAACCATTCCATTAAAAATACATATCTGCTATGCACATGCTTAGTAAAATTCTGAAGTAGTATTTATATTGATGACGATTTTTGATCCGATTATTTTCTCGTAACAGGACCATTGGTTTTCCGTCAACATTGAAACTAGTATATATGCTATTCTTTTCTAAACGTCATACACCATGTAGGGTTGTTATATTAGCAATTTGCCAAATTATCGCAGATATGAATAAGGGAATCTGTCAAATAAAACTTCCAACAACCCATGTAGCGATTTTTGAAATAACACGGAGAATTTTATCATAATTTATATTATTTATTGTTTTTCTTATTACTTCGCTTTTTTCCTAATTTTCATAAAGATTAACATGTATTTAATAGCAATAAATATTTTTTAGACCAAAAGAATAGCATGTTGAGAACTATAGTTTCCTTTTAATTTCTTTGTGAATGCAAATGTTTTGTAGCATCAGAGTGGTAAATGATCTTGGGTGTTCGACCTCTTTGGTTTGCCATTTGAATCCTTGAATGAACACTCCCATATGCATACGCACTGTATTTTTCATTTTCAATTGGCTTGTAGTTTTCTCTCGATAATCTCGATAGCCAGTTCCATGCACTCTAATTGCTTGTGCAGAAGTCCATCCATATTTGATGAATTGCAAACTTTGTTCAATTTTATAACCTGGTGATTTTCCATACTAATCAATTGATATTAAATTTGACAGATTTCAGTCACTTTAACAATGTTGCTATTATAACGTAACAAATTTCGAGCGCCCCAATTGAAGGACATTGATGTCCTAAATTTCAATGTTTAGTACTGTTGCTGCAGTTTTATACTATCCAGATAAGGACCAATTTCGCTTATCTTTAGCACTATCAACTGATTGTCCTACAATACCCTAAAACTATTTGTGATTCTTATTTTTTTCCCCCGTTAAATACCATTACATTATTGTACTCAACACTGATATGTCTGCCTAATGGTGTGTCAGGTTCACTGTAATTTTTGCTGTCAGTGTCTATCAGAAACGTCAAACTATTTATTTGTAATAAAAGCTCTTCAGTTTAATAGATTTTTTAAAACATTCTTTTTGACATATTTTTTAACTTACTGACTGCTAATCTCAACTGCTGTGATGGCTGATTACGGTGTGTTGACTGTCAAGTCTCATTGATTTAAGTTGGTTAACGGTTTCAAAACTAATACGAGAACTAGTTTTTGTGTTATACATTAGTTTGATTTATCATGATAGTTTTCATTAGTGCGTTCCACTCTATCAAACACTATTGAATGAATGCATCAAATATTTGTTATATTTATTAGTTGATGGTTTCTTTTATTGACCGGTTTGAAGGGTGCGTGGCTAGGCCACTGTACAGCAGTAGATTGGTGACTAACTGCTCTTGGTGACTATTAACCTACAATATCACATTCTATTTTGTAATATCTGATTGAAATAGGTAATACATTTATAATGAAGTATACATAATTTTTATACATGTCAAATTTCATTAGCAATTAATGGTCAGTTGTTTGAAGTGAAGTGTATTTGTCATAATTTTTTATTCTATTTTACAGGAAGTCGCAATTAAAATGGAATCCATCCACTCGAGACATCCACAGCTATTATACGAAAGCAAACTATACAGAGTGCTACATGGCGGTATCGGGATTCCGCACATCAGGTTTGTAACAAAAAAAATCATAATCATAATTAATCAATTACAAAACAAGTACTTAGTTTACACATCCTTCAATATAATGAATGGGTTATGTTTGCAGTCTCAAGATGGGCATTTCCAGAGTTAAACCGATACATGACAGTGCACCCATAAGCATATATCAATTTATATATTCCAGATTAAAACTCATTTATTCACACATTCAAGTTACATCAGTTGGAACTTTTTCATTAGTTCAGCAACTCTCAAATGGAGTTTCCAGAAGTAAAAAACTGTTTGAAAGAGCTCCAGCTCAATAGCCAGTGATTAGTTTACACAGTTGTTTGATTCATGAATTGCAATTAACCTAGTGATTAGCAAACATTTTGTGGTTATCTAATAAGTATCTTGCTGACTTACTCCCAAAATAAAACGAATTTTGATTGCCTCAAAGTATTAATGTTGTAATAATATGATGGTTGAAATGTTGGCACTTTTTTGTCAGTCATATTAAAAAAATTCCCAGACTCGGTATTTTCTATCCAGAGTGAAAATAATTATCTGGTTTCAAAATCAATTTTCAGAAGACTGAATTTTTTTAAGAATTCCAAAAAGTTTAGCCTTTGCATTCTTTTTCTTGAGTTGCCTTTTATTCAGCGCTGCTGCACAAAAATGGGTTATCACTATTACATTTGCATACAGAAATATTGATTACAGCAATTTGTTGATGTTTCATTGTACTTTAAATACTATTTTTGATAACATCTTCAGCAATACATTACCTTCCCTTAACCTGCAATGCCTTGCAGACATGTTTTTTTTATTCAATTTAAAGCTGACATCTATAGAATGTCATTTTTTCTAAAATTTTCGAACATGAACCATTCTCATGTTATTCACATTCGAGTAGAACATTTGTCTTGGGACTGTGCCGATATTGTTTAAAAACATTTTTTTGTGTTTCAAAAGCTTTCCGCGACTAAATGCGATTGAGGAAATTTGTTCTAGCTTATATGAAGTCTTTCAATAGGGACGTTCGAAATTTGTTAGGTTATAGCAGCAAATTTATAGTCAATTGCGCCTTTAAACTTCTTCCTTTGGGGCTATCTTAAATCGCAAGTTTTTGCGAATAAACCTAAAACAATTGACGTCCTCAAAGTCACCGCAACACACGCCATTTGGACGACGTTAAATTCGAGTGACTATCTCACACTCATTTTATTTATATTTATATAAATTGAAAGACCTTTATACTTTTACATACAAATTACTTAATTTTTTGCAACTTTGGCCACAGTACAAGGAGGTGAGGATGACCGCGGCCAGAAAAGAATTTTTATTTGCGACACATTAATTCATCAAGACTTTTTATCAATATTGGTCTAGAATAAAGCTTAATATAAAGTCTTCTGCGATCATTGGTCTCAAGAAGGGAAATTATTTGTCAACTATCGGCAATGTAGGTGGAGTCCATTGTTAAATTATTATTTTCATATGATAGTTGTTATTTCTGAGGACTATGCAGTTTGTAAGATTTACAAAGCAATTAGGCCATGTTTTGAATATCTAGTAATTCCAGTATATAGTTTATGAATTACACATGTGTATCGAATACTCGGTGAATATAAAATAGTATAAAATGAAAATTGGTTGTGTATTCCACAGAGTAAATTGTTAAATATGACACGTGTTGCGCCACATGCCACTCCGTTTAGAATAACAAACATATCAATTATAATTTTACCGCCGGACCCATCGAAAATATTATATCATAATCCACAAACCTTCACCCAATGCGGACCTGCAACCAAATGGTAATTGGATAAAATTGCCTTTCGGTTAGCTAAAGCGACCATTTGTATTTGTACTGATTTAACCGGCCCACAATTTTTTTTTCAATACTGGCATGGTTGGATATTCGCGAGATGCTATATTCCAATATTCATGTGTACACAAATTAACCTCAAAATGTCTTATATTTTTTACGCAAAATACTTTATAACTACCAAAAAATACATATTGTTGTATTCCTTCTTACAAAGACAAAAAAGATGAACATACCACACCCCGCATAGATAGCATTTCAATAAATATTCTATGAATGGTATTACTCTCGCTGGCTGAACTATTTAACCCTTTGCACTCGAATGCCGCCATAGAGGCGGCATTGTAAGTTTATCGTATTACTCGGATGCCGCCGCAGTGGCGGGGCATGTTTATAAAGTCATTTTTTTGTATACATTTAGCATTTTTTATATGTCGATTTCAACTAGATCACAATAACAAATCATTAGGGAGTAATTTTCTGATAAAAAAACATAGTCGGCTTGCGCAATATCAATACGTTCAGGGACTAAGAAGGGCTGTGTAGTATGTTCAAATAACCTGCGTAAATAAGCCGGGATTACATGTGAGCGATTGCTTTGTGAATCACCATAAAATGAATAATTCCAAATAAAATAAAAACATGTTCATTATATCCATTATATATCTATTTTACAGAAAAAAAAAAAATATTTTTTAATTTTATATATATTTTTTTTTATTACTTTGATTCATGTAGCTCATACGATTTTCGCAAAAAACGCGTCGAATTGCTGGTGGGCGTAGGCACATACGAAAAAGTGCTCGAGTGCAAAAGGTTAAAGTTGTCTTGCCAGTGTCACTAAACATTAGTTTGTTACTTAGATGTGTTTATCAAAAAATATTTTTTTGTGAAGTTTAATTATTGTCTGATACCAGTATATTTTACATTAAAACACAATTGAGAAATACTGACAAAGAGTGATGCCTTTGATGGTTAGAAATCAGTGTCATATTTAAAATCAAAAACATGAAATTGATCTCTAAAACGGTGATGGTTCCTGGCAGGGCTTCAAATCCCGGGATACATGTCAATTAGTTGATCCAGTCATATTGGGATTTTCTTAATATCAATCGCTAGATTTTGGGTTTTTATCGTAAATGTAAAAATATAAAGAGTTTCTTGTTGGAATTTCAATATTAAAATTGAATTGTTGAAACTTTGTACGATTTCACAGGTTTAAGAAGATTCCGAAGTTTCAACAATTGAAATTTGATGTATATTTCAAATTGAACTCCTCGGTTTGTTGATGCGACTTTTTTAATACGTGCATAATTAATATGTATTGTGGCAGCCATTGTATAATAGTATTTGTTTTATTATTGTCCGATTCGCTTTAGAGTTCTCTGCGAGCCACGTTGAGATTGTCTTACCACTTCGTCTTTATAACATATTGCTGTACGATTAATTAATGACGTGTCTGTATCACTTGTTGGATCTAAGACATTTTTCTGCAGCAAGGATATATTTTCGCGAGAGTCGGATCAAGATTTAGAAATTTCAGCAATATCAAAGAATATGTATGCAGATTGCGGCCCTAGACATAATTTTGTGAGGCCTATTTGACCAACCATATTATTGGTTATTAAAAGTCATTAATTTTATGTGTTGAAATTTATCATGTTCGTATGAGAGTCGATTCTCCTCAATCTACCGGCACATTGTTACACCGGGAATGTTAGTCGTTCATTGAAGTTTCTTGCACCATTTCAGGCATTATCGCGGCTTTCTTCTGCTTAAGTTATTTAATCATAAAATGAAAAACAAAATCATCCTTGTCAATTACCGCTCTCCGTGCACGCTTGTGTGCACCTGTTAGAAGCGAGATTTGGTATAATCTTCCTTAGATTATCATGGAAATAATTACGTATTTCATAATTATCTGGTAGTAGTTAGCGATAAAAAAAATGCCGATGATGCTTAAATGAAGGTACATTGGCTTGCCGACTTGCAACAGAATAATTAATATCGTTATTATTGATTTTTTTATTTTATTTTTAATAACTTTTTAAAATTTGTTTTAAAGTATATATTTAGACTACTGTAACGTGAGATGCTATTAGTAGAATAAAGAAGTCATTTGAAATGATCGGTAATACTTGTATCAACGCAGAAAAACAACGGTCATAACATAACCCCGAGCGTAAAACCACCACTGCCTTACATTATTTGCTTACACCAGGTTTTTTTATGTCGCGTATTGCGTTTGACTTTGCTTTGGACAGTTTCACTACTAAACCGTTCACTGTAAACAGCCGTTTATATCCATTTATTTTCGAAGTTATATGGATTTATAAATATTTTTCTTTACAAAGCTTTAGTTTTGTTCGGTATTTCGTAATAAAGAACAATAAAACTTATTTTACCGTTTATTTTTGAGCATTAATGGGTTAAACAATTAATTCATTTTTTAACCTATTGACTATTAAGTTTGGAGATGCGTCACTTGTAATAGCACTATTTGTTAAACTATATAATATAAACTTGCGCATTGTTGGGTTTATTTCCCCTGCAGCATGACATTTTTTAAACTGGAATGGCGAAGAAAGCGAAACCTTGTGACCTACTAACCTTATTTTGTGTCCACTAAGCATGATTAATAAATAATAGTATACGCATATCACAATTTCACTTCGTTATATTGTAAGATTTTGGAGTATTGGTAGATTATAAATCTATAATATTTGTCACGTATTTCTGTTTTTGGAAATTATTATGTAACACAATTATTTATGTCACTTTAAGGTGTTAACTGTCACTTGATGAAAAGGCATGATATTTAAAATAATAAAAAATGTGTTTTTATTATTCAAAAAAAATATTTATGTTTTAAGTATTTATTTCGTAGATGAAAAATTGCTAACGTAGCTTGTTATATGCCGACTTCTGGTTTTTGCAAAATTATACATATATTAAATTTCTTTCTGAAAAAAGTGCTATTTTTATGAATGGATCCATTTCTAGCAACGCGGTTAGAGCGCATTACGGTTACCGTCTGAGCGTGACTTTATTTTTTATGGATGAGAAGGAGTATTTCATACGATTTCAAGATTCCTGTTTTTTAATTTTAATTATAGGTGCGTTTCATAATTATCGGGAAATTAGAATATCTAATAATTAAAAGAAACTTTACGTAGTTGACGATCAAAAATTGAATTTTTTTTTTTTTTTCTCAAAGATAAACTTTACGGTCCGCGGACGCCACATTGGCGTCATTTTTGAGATAAACGTTACGATCCGGGAACGCGCAATGTGGCGTCTTCGGATACACGCAGCTATACTACCAAAAAATTATAGGAATTTTAATTCTTACTTTTAAAATTTATCGATAGATGAATGAAGAATACACACGAGATCTAAATTTAAAATGGGAAAAGAATTTCGGTGTAGTTATTTAGCAAAAATTTGCGGACCGTAAAGTGTTAACATACCCATTGCAAATATTTTCCTAGTGTGGAGTACAATTTCTGTAGTGCATTTAATAACCCCCTCTTATGTTTTTATTTCTCGCGTATCGAATTTGAAATTTTTTAAATCATGGTTTAATTACGTACATCTTAAGGGAACTTGAGATCTTTTGTGCTATTTTATTGATGGAAACACGATTGAACTATCAAAACAATTAATTTTAGTCAAACAACCCGGAAATATTAATTTTCCCAATTTGCACAAGTTTTTTAAATGTACAATAATTTTTATTTTTGATCAAAACTTTCCTACTTTGTCTTTTTCTTAAATTTTTCGTCGATCCTATTTAACTATACCTTTACCTTTTACCTACTTTTCACTGTAAAATATAAAACTGACTGCTAAAATTTTTCACAATTCGTAAAAAATTATCTATATCAAACCATTTCAACAATGAACACTTTTTATCATGTGCTAGTCAGAGTTGTGTATTCACTTCCAGTCTAAACTCAATGGTTTTTTTAATAAATATTTCCATAGTTTTTGTATTATATTAATAAAATAATGTTACAGATTAGTCTGTTTTATTGATATTACAGGGAGAAATTCTCACAAAATATCATTATCAAAATGTAAAAATCATTGCCCTTAATATCAGGGCTGTGGTGTCGTTAACAATAACACGACTTTGATTGTGACATCAACCAAAAATACAACTCCTACTCTGACATTGACCAACAACCAACCCGATTCTGACAAAATTTCTTTTAATTATGTTAGATTTTTTTCCTACTTTCGTATTTCTGTGCATTAAATTAATGATCAACCAACCCATCAATATTATTCAAAATCGTCTAATTGAAAGATTTATCGGAGTCGCTTGATTTTCACGACTTCGGCTTCGACTCTGGCCAAAACATCGTGATTCCATGACTTCGGCTTCCGATTCTATGGTCCTGCTCAAGACGCAATTTTCAATTTACACAACAAAAAAAAAATGTAATTGGAGCCTGGTAAAACTATAGAATTTCAGTTTTTGGAAGGTATTGCATAACATTTTTGGTTTGATACATAGATTTTATGTGTAAACTCAGTGTAGGGTATCACTAAATGTATCTTTAAATTTATGTAGATTTAAATTTAAAAACAATATTGGTGCAGCCTTGTGAAAGCTAATCCGCTTGCATGTAAGTAATGTGATAATGGTTCAACATTTAAAAATTATGGTAATCGGATGACATCCAATAGATGTTTCTGTTTTAAATTTAAAAAAAAATCTTGCATATTCACAAACGTCCTTATGGCTTTTGCCTACCTGATTGTCACAGGCGTCTTAGTGGCATGAAATAATAACAGTGCAACTTAACATCATCCTATGCTACAATCAAATTACTGAAAGATTTGTTTCGATAACAAGATTTTCAAAAAATGGGGTATTCAATATACCTCTACTATTGCCAGATTTAACAGCTCTGAAATTTTTCTACATTACCTTTTTGTTCTGACATAAATATATATTTTTTCAGATGGTTTGGTCAAGAAAAAGATCACAATGTCCTCGTTATGGACTTGCTGGGTCCTAGCTTAGAAGATCTTTTCAATTTCTGCACACGGCGGTTCACAATAAAAACAGTGCTTATGTTAGTGGGTAAGAATGAAAATATTTCATTGATTTTTGGCCTTTTATAAATTAGAAAAATACTTTTCAATGCAACCATTTAAGCTATAACAATATTCATTTGTCAAATTGTTGAATAATACTGATATTTGGACAAAACTAAAAGAAATTGGATGTTTTGGTGACACTTGTTTGTGAATCTTCATTTGACAATTGGATTCAACTGGTTACAAAGAAGAATTGTGTAAAAACTTTTAAGTGTTATGTGGCTTTAAGTTTATGAAGGTAAACATATTCTAGATTATTTAGTGATTCACTCTTTTCAGGTAAAACAAAATTCTCAATTTGCAGACTGGATGGCCTGTGTCTGTAGTATTATACTTATTTTAGCTGTGGCTTGCTGTTTTGATTAATTTATTGAATATACGAAAACTGATCTTTCCTTCAAAATGTAAAAAAAAAAAAAGAACTAAATCTTATTATTTGGTTAATATATATGTATGTCCAAATTTTAGTCTTGAATATTGTATGTGTGTTTCCAGATCAAATGATAGCTCGCATTGAATATCTACATTGCAAACACTTCATTCACCGAGATATAAAACCAGATAACTTTTTGATGGGTATTGGTCGTCATTGCAACAAGCTATATCTCATCGATTTTGGTCTAGCCAAGAAGTTCCGGGATCCACGCAATCGCATGCATATATGTTACAGAGAGGATAAGAGTCTCACAGGTGAGTGTCTCATCTTTAACGGATTTGGGCAAAAGGATATAAATACTGCAAAGGGTTAACATTTAAAATTATTTGCACTGGTAATGTTAGTTTCATGAAAAGTTTATTGATTGAATTGGCATTCACTTGGTAGAACTCCATTATAACAAAGTGAAAAAATACCAATGTATTTTAGTTCTACAAAATTATTTTTAACAAATATAATTGATAGCTATTTCGGCTCACGCCATTGTCAGAACTATCAATTCCATTCCAGTTCTGACGATGGCGTGAGCCGAAATAGCTATCAACTATATTTGTTAAAAATAATTTTGTAGAACTAAAATACATTGCTATTTTTTCACCGTGTCATGAAAAGTCGTTTGCAAGTTATATATAGCAAATACATAATTTTCTTCATATACTGGTGCATACTGTTTTTCCAGCTCAAGGTATAGACAATTACTAATCTTTAACAATGCTCAGTGGAGCCTAGTGACATATATGAATCAGCTGATGTGTTGTGACCGTTTAGGGTGAAACATTTTCTTTTCAGATAGATTTATATATTTCTCACATACATTGATTTTTTTTTTGCAGGAACTGCTCGATATGCATCTATTAACGCACATCTTGGTATTGAACAGTCAAGAAGAGATGATATGGAATCCTTAGGATATGTACTCATGTACTTCAACAGGTTGGTTTATTTTTCATTTACTTTGTCATGAAAAATAGGTTTTTTCAAATTCCAGATTTATTTTGGTTTATTAGTGCTTAGTTTAGGTAACTAACGAGAGTTAACGCTTATTCCAAATCATCATTGATATATATCCTAATGCTGATATAGGCAATATACCTAATGTCCCATTTATTACCAAATTGCGCTGACTTATTGTGTTGTTTTATAATATCTTTCCGTTCTCCGGTTTTTTTTGTTGAATTTATTTTTCTTTCGATATGAATACAATCATTAATTTTTGGCAGTAGCCTTAAATTCATAATTTGTTTCAAACATTGTTTTATTTGTTTGGTACATATGGTATAAATTGGGAAATATTAAGTGGACTTGAAAGAATGTTTTTTTGTTCTCACTCTTCAATGGTCAGTTGTGCTTCGCAAACTGATCCTTAAACATGTGTGTTGGTTTGTATTAGTGACTATACATACCTGAAATGTATTGGGATTTCAAAAAAAATTTAACGTATTTACAATGGTTCGATTTTTACCGAATGAAGAATTTATTTGAAATATTATGCTGTACCATGTTTTGAAGAACGAGACTACAACAAGTGCTACAACAATATTTGTGCTACATTTCATGAATGTCAGAGATGGTTCAAATAATTTCTATCTGGGGATTTCAATTAAAAAACAAGCCTGAAAGCGGAAGAAAATGTTTTAACTATGCTTATTGAGTAAAATCCAATATTAACTATTTATGAACTCTCGGACAAACTTTGATATTCATGGTCAAGTGTACAAGAGCATGTTAAAAAAATTTGCAAGACTTGGAGACAAAGAGGATAGAGATACCGCACAAGTTAACCGAAGAGAATAAAAGTGAATGAATAAATGCCTAAAAAGAGTTGGAATTAAATTCAAAAACTCATCTCATAACAGAAGTCAAAAAGTGGGAGTTGTATTCTAGCCAAAACCTACTCCAATGCCCGTGCTCACAGCAAAAAAGTTCTTCTGTTTGTTTGGTGGGACTGCAAGAGCATAATTTATTTTGAAGCGCTTATTTTCAAAAAGTGATCAGCTGGACCACTTGGACTAAGAAATAAAAAGAGTCCTCCCCTAGCTTAACTAATCGCAGACGAGTGTTTTTGCAGTAGGATAATATAAAACCACATAGTACAAAACGTACAAAATCTATTATTTTCATTGGATATTGCTCCATCCGATTATCACTTGTTTCGGTCGATGCAGAATTTTTTGAATGGAAAAAATATACGAGTTATGAATAAGTGTCATTGGGCATATCTGAGTATTTTGTTCCAAAACCAATTGAATTTTACAAAAGAGGGGCTGAAAAATTGCCATGTAGGTGGGAAAAAGTCATCTCAGATGATGGAAATTATATATGACTAAATTTTGATAAATAAACATTTTAATTGATCCAAATTGATTCAATTAAAGAATGACATTCTTTTCCAGTCTTCCTTATAAACCAGTATCCATATAATATTGCGAGTAAATATTAATTTCTGTCTAACTCCTTTCCTGACTTTCATCATCATTTGTGGAGAATCATCTGTTGACAGGCAGACACAATAAATATAAGCATAAAATCAGAAGTAAAACTATCTAGATATTTATTTGTAAGTCTAATATATCATTTAATAAACATTTTTAAGTATGTGTTAAACAATTTAAAAAAATCATTCACTTGTCATGTAGTTAATTACATTGTATATTGAATAACAGAATTATGTTTGACCCACTCCATGCTGAGTTGTGTTAAGCCGTGCTTCTCAAACTGGGGACTCCATTTTTTTTTAAAATTTTCAACATCTTTTTGCTCAAGGGGTTGCATGCTATTTTTCTGATTAAATGGTTATATGTTTGATGTTATTAGTTTTTGGTTATCTGATGTTATTCGTTATATTTAAATATGGTACATAGTTTTATATATGGTATATAATAGTTACTGGTTGTGGGTTATTTTTTTCTGATTAAGTGATTCCATGCCATGAAAAAGTTTGTTAGGCACTGGTGTAAAGGACATTGAAACATTCAATGTTTCAAAAATTATTTCATTGCTAAATATAACAAGGTCTCAATTTATAGAAAGCAGTATGTCCAAAAAATATTGGCTGCAACTTTGAAAGGAAATTAAAAATTTTATGCACCTCATAACGGTATATAGATCTAATAAATGAAACAATTAATTTTTATCAATACCAATAAATAACAACACTAAATAGTGTAAATTACTGAGTGTAAGATTCGTGCACACTGTTGTAATATATGTCCCCGCACAGCTTAGAGGGAAAACTGGCTACAAGCCATATTATATATATATGTAGTATATCACATGATATGCTACTTTTATGTATGTGTGATAGGTTTGTCATTGCCATTTAACATGTTTGACAAAGTAATAGAGTAATTTAAGTTATTGACTGAGGGTGCTTGATAGATACTTGCCACATGTTATCTCTTTTATGGTCCGGTATCCTTATACTTCGAAACCATTGTTGCACTCCAACTGAAGTCAGTAAATAGCTCGCATTATTTACATATATTGGGTAATCCGGAAAGAAAGGGCAGGGCGCCTTAAGAATAGACTGGCATCTCTGGAAATGAGTGGGGTGACAATTTGTTTATATTTTATATTTCACAAAATGTAAGAGAGCTCTCAAATTATCTAAAGAGCTTAAAATTATTGATTATCATTTTTACTAACAGATTTCTATTTCTGTGGACGCACTTTTCTATATGATTCAGTTATGAATGTTGAAAAAGCATCCAAATTGATGAACTCACCTAGTGCGATTGATAAATTATGATGTGCTACATGTCTCATGTCATCTAGCAACATTTGGGAATATTTATTACTATGCTTTCGTTGGGTTTGTAATCAACATCACTCCAATTTATGTGTTAATATGGTAGGGCTAGAACACCCAATGCATTAAAATTAGTTTAGAAATCAGTATCTGTCTTATGTATAACCGATGAAGCCATTTACTGGCTTGTTAGTTGAAGTGCATCCATGTACTAGAATGCTTAAAGATGCAGAATTGTGAGTCATAACAAGTGTGAATGTACGGATTTCAAATGATTCAGATTTGATATTGTATATAGGTATCCTTGGTCAATATCCAAAATTTATCAATTACACTCAGTCCTCTTTTTTGTGACTTTTTTTTACGCAGTATGAGGACTTGATAGATGTTGCTATGACTAACAAGAAGTCAGATAATAGTACTGACGAGATGCCAACATTAGGTTTAAAAATGTCAACGCAGATGGTATTTTTTTTTTGACAAGTGATCCTATTGGAGTGCTAGAAAATTACTGAATGAATTGAAACTACATGATACTACTTGGAATTTTATAAAAAATTACAGCGGTTGGGAATCATAGAATTGCAAACAGTAATTGCTGCTGACATGAAGCCAAAAACTTATAATGGAATTTATTGTGAAGAAATTTAAAATCCTGTCACACCAGCAGAACAAATTCAATATATTGATAATTGACTATGATCAATTATTCAGGAAAAACGGCATTTCATCAGATTAGTCCAAGAAAAAGTCAGATTCAACAAATTCAATAGTTATTAAAAAAATTGTGAATAATTATACTTGCAAACCGTCAGTGACAGCAGCGAATATCTTCGACAAGTGAATACAATCATGTCTTTTTGGTTCATGGGTGACAGTAAAATAGTATCTCCTATTTATCCTCAAATATATTTTGAGTCCTTCGAATATGAAGGGAGGGGCCTTGATAATTATGTTTTTTTTTTGTTACAGGGGCACACTGCCCTGGCAGGGTCTCCGAGCTGCGACAAAGCGGCAAAAGTATGAACGTATAAGTGAAAGGAAAATGTCGACACCTGTTGAAGTATTATGCAGGGTAAGAACTTATTCACCAGAACAGATTTTACATGAAACGAAATAGCAAATTATGTGAATGCCTTTTCTTATAAAATAGAAAATCGCAAAATCTTTTATGTAAATTCTGCAAAAGGTATATAGTGTTTATAACATCTTGTGGCTTCAATCTCATAACTTATAATCTTTAAAAAAGGTTATCTATATGAATGCATTAGGCTTGCAGTGTTTACTTTGTTAAACATTGATGTTCAATCAAATGAGTAGATAATAAGGGATAATTTTTTTACTAATGTTTTCTCGGATTATGTGTGAATACTTAGATGACAAATAACGAATTATTCTGAATCAAAGTAAAATTATTAATTGTTATAAAATGAATGTACAATTTTTATTTTATAAAACATTCAAACATTTTCTATCCCCCGAATATTGGATATGTATGTGGCCAGGTACGTTCAGTAAAAAATCTGGAAAAGGTGAATAATTGATGAGATTTTATAGCCCAGTTGCAGAAATCTTGGGGATGCCTATTTTCTTTTACGTATGCAAAAGGTTTTCATGTAAGTAGTTCTTCAGTAATGAAAAACATAGACAACCTTTGCCAAACACACAATTTGGACATTTACATGCAACAGTCACCAAATTACATTTTATGACTCCAGGACATCTCACCAAAAATAGGAACAAATCCCAAAAATAAAACATCTGGTCACACACTATAGAAGTGGAACAAAGAAAATCCAGTTCTTAAAATAGCTTTCAATTGAAATATTCAGTGCAAGTTTTTATTTTATATAAAAAAAAAATATTTTACCAAACAAAAATGATGGAAAACATGATTTCAATCAAAAATAAATTTTAAATTGGTAAATCTATGATTTATAGAATGTACTTTCTTTCTATAGGGCGTTCCTGCTGAGTTCTCCATGTATCTCAACTATTGCAGAGGACTGGCATTTGAAGAATCACCTGACTACATGTATTTGAGACAGGTATTATATTTATATGTATACATATTCAAAATAAATTTGACTTCAATATTGTGCATAACTAATATGATGAATGCATTTATTTTACAGCTGTTCCGCATTCTGTTTCGTACATTAAATCATCAGTATGACTACACGTTTGATTGGACCATTCTGCGGCAATCAAATGACGAAGAGCCTTGCGTCATCGGACTTGCGCAGCCCGCTGGACTTATTCCTGGAACTGGTGCCACTGCGCTACAGCAAATATCACTTGGTAAACGACAACCTGCCCCCAACGCAACCACCAACCCCACCCCTACACCCCCGCCAACTGCCACTGTAAGCTCTAACAAACCGTGAACCCCTATCCGTCATCCTCTACCTGGCACACTGCACTCTGTTTTTTGTTGACACTCCAATGAAACAATTAAATTCGTCCAAATGCACCTTTCTCTTTCTTGCCCAATCAATAATTGTCCTGTATAATTGGAGTTATTTTATCTTCTTCTATTACTATTGTTAGTGATATTATTTATTTTGCATGTGTCTGTGCTCTACATTGTTTTGGTTGATTAAGTCTATTTAGTTACAGCTTGGCTGATTTTTGAAAATGGAAAATCACTTGAGTGGTTCTATCTAATGAAAAGTATCAGCATGCTTATGATAATGAATGACATTGTTAGGTTGTCTATATTGAAATGGAAAAATGATTTTATCATTTATACAGTATATTTTACCATATTCTGTCATTGTAACAGCAGCAGTGGAAAACTAATCACTTTATTAAGAAAAGCCATAGTGTCTATTCTAATATTATGTACTTGGCTTCAGTGTCTTGTAAGCTTGAATATTTTCACACATTCATTATATTTTATCATATATTTTATCACATATTTTATCACAAAATATAGGTATGCATAGAAGCTTTTTTAAAAAAAATCTACAAAGGTAAAATATCTCTAAATGTTGAATTTCTTTAGAATGTTTATGAAGCATAGCTGTTGAAAGCTGACCAAATCTTTAACAAATATTTATAACAAAAACAGCCGGTCTGATTAAATATTCTAAAACACATATTTAACCAGTCTTTTTGAAGAGGCAGTAGTGTCAATTGCACTTGGTGCAGTCAGAGCAACTGTCATTTTGTCATTTAACCGAACGTAACGTCTCATGGTTAGATAGTGATGTGAGGACATGATATATTTCAAGATAATGTTCAACTACAGTCATTTATTCTGGTATGAAATGATTTTCCATGAAACCGGTTATTTGTCAATTATTTATTTTTTATACTAATACTTAAATAATTATGAATCAATAGCATTATATTTTCTGGAATTAAAACTCTTCTTATTATTGAAAGTTTAACATAGATTCCAATTATCATTTGTTTTGTGTATGACAGTCATAAACAATAATTGTTATTGAGCCAAGACAAGGCATTTTGGGATGGTTTTTTGGCAATCTCGTAGGTTAAGACTCAAGATGCAATGGTGAATTATTCATATTCATATTTTATTCAGGGAAAATGTGTCATGTTCTGGGTTATGTAGCATGTTTGACATTCTCATGAAAATGTTCAGCTCATATTGCAATCTGTTATATAAACCTATTGCTGTTATGTGTACTTTTACTAAATAATTTTAACAATAAATGTATGTATAAATCTTTATTTGAGTAGTTTTTATTTTAACTTTCAAACTATCTGGATAATTCTGTTTCTCATTAATATGCCATTCTGCTAAATGTTTGTGCTGTATAGTTATATTTATATATACATATCCTTTGATTATTATTTGTATGAATTCATATTAATATTCCTTTCTATTATATTAAATTTCAGATTATATCAGGGTCACTTAATAAATACACAGCGTCTAATGTACCACTCTTTTGAAGCTTTCATCCTTTTTGCTGGGTGAATTAAATTAGAGGCATTGCATTGCAATGTTTGAATAAACTCAGTTTCAGAATAAACATATTTGATAAGATTTTGATTAGTTAGACATGTTTATTATAATGGCACACAGCATATGGCCTATAACAGTAATTTATCAAATCCAAGATTTTTTTATTATTTAATAATATAATTCCATGGCAATATCTAATGAGAAATGAATGTTATTCTTTCCAAATACATCCAATAAAACCAAACCATTCCTTCCCCTATTCATATTATTTTTAGAAGTAAATAATTTATTTTTAACATGAGTAATGTATCAGTGAATTGTTTGAATTAATATGTATTTTTAAATATTATATTTTACAGCTCGGTATACCTACATACTTGAACATGACATATTTTCATTTTTATAGGTAGTTATTGATCAATGAAAGCTTTGGGCTGTATTTTAGCTTTAATGATTGCACACACATTTTTTTTTATCCGTCAACTAATTACAGTTTTTTTAGTAGTGCGTGAACAAGATTATTTACATCAATTTATTTAAAATAATTCCGCAGACCCTTCACGTGTTGGCTGAATCAGTACTTGAAAATAATCAAAGCTTTTTACTGTCGAGTAGTTAATTTTTACTAGTCAATTTTGATCGTTGCGGCCAAAACTTGTGCAGTAATCTGTTCAATGCCTTTTTGTAATAACTAGGTAGAATCCTCTGGATACTTGTACGCGTGAAATTTTTAATTGATTTTAATAAAATATGGTTTTTATTCACTCCTATCCTTCACAATCCAGAAAAACATAATATACAGATAGATTCTGTAACAATCTCCAATCCTCAACCTGATAGTTTTTCCATTTAACGCCAGAAAATGGTGATGGATTTTCAATAAGTAATTTTAGGGAATATAATAATATGCTTGGTATTATTGGAGTCACTTTCAATTTTGAATGAAAATTATTCCTAATATCTATGAATTTTATGATAATTCGTTTGGTTTGTTTCTTGCCAAATTTTCTGCATATGAATTACATAAAATCAATCAAAATGACTTAAGAAAAATGTGGAAATGACTGCATTTATCAATTTTATTCTAATCATACCAATCCTACATTCTCATCATTGTGCATTCCTTTCCCAGTGAGAATGATAAAATCCCAAGGCACCTTTACCACCTCTCCTTTGACCACGTGTGAAATGACAAGTCGACAATCTGCTGCTAAATCCAAGACCAAGAAAATATGCTCCACATGCCACATTAAAACTCCAACCAAAAGGATGTAGTGCTACATAATTGCAATTTTTAAAGTTTTCTAAAAGACAGGACTTATTTCAATGGAGCAGTTATTATTATTCAATTTAGCATGATTAATTATTGCTGTAAATCATGAATTTATACTTTTTTTAGTCTCTAGTGACATTTCTTATAGGCTTGCTTTAATTTATGTTTTCCAAAAAATATTTTGGCATTCCATGTTATGGATGGATCAAATATATTTAAATATTTCGATATATATTGACAAGAAATAATCTTAAAAATCTGATATGAATTTAATTATTCAACCTGTGAGTAATGTCGGAATTTTTCAATGTATTCATCTCCAAAACTATTAATAAAAAATTTCAAAATATGTACCCATCACAGAATACATCACAAATGACAATTAATAAAATATTATTAGACTTAGAAATAAATCAAATCTGGATGCACAAAAACTATTGAATTTTATTGCTAAATAGCACAACACACTGGTTCATTGATCAGTAAACGTTTATTTGAGGTAATTATTTTGTAATATTTAACGATTTTTGTCTGTACCCACAATTGTGAATTGGCATTTCTGTTTTTCTAAGATGATCTTCATAGTTGATATGCATAGAAATTTAATTTATATAAATGCTAGGGCAAAATGCTTCTCATTCTTTATTCAGTTAAAATAGTCTTTAAATTGAAATATCCAAAAGGGTGAGTGCAATATATTTTTTGTAGATATTCACTTGGGAATTGTCAATAGTGATAGATTAGCAAAAAATGTTCATATAGTCTTATTGGGTGAATAATATATTTTTTTTGTTTGCTGCTGCTCATTTTGCGAAATTTAGGTAATCGGTATAAATTATGACAATTTATTTGAAAAAGTACACATTCATATTTTACATGGAATTACTGTCAGCACACGGCCATTGCCTGTTCAACAGTACATTAGATATCTAATTTTGTATTGGGAAAAAATATTCATTCAAAAATAAATTTGACTTCAGAAATATTACTGAAATACACATTATTTCAGCAATAGAACGACAATCAATTAACATGTTTTAGCATATCATAAAAAATAAGGTGAAAATCATATGCTTTTCATGTTCCCGGAAGACATAATATGAATGCATCGAAAATGTCAATTTGTATAATTTTCACAGGAAAATTAAATTTGTTTTAATATTACACTTAAAATTTTGACTAACATTATTTTTACTTGTTTCCAGCAACCAAGGAGAGAGAGAGAATAAGAAAATTAGCCGAGTCATAAAAGGTCTCTCAGACATTCACATTTTTCTCTTAAGTAATAAGAATTCACCAACTCCTACTTGAATAATGGCGATTTCACGGCATCCAACCAACGTGGTGATATGGATACCGCACAATATGGATAATATCTTTGATGTATAAACAATTTGAATAAATAAAAATCTGTGAAAAACTAATTTTTATGTTTTGTGAGGTGACTTAGTCTATATTAACTATGCCACTTCTCTGTTTTAATAATGTGCAGTTATCTGTATTGAACTATGGACGTCTACTTCTGCATTGACTTACTCATGACCTCAGAGTCATAATGTAATATGGTCTCAGAAGTATATAAGATATTCCAATCTAGTTAAAAATTCGATCATGAAAATTTTTCACCGCCAGTTGACTGAGTAAGGAATGCTTGAAAATTTTTGTTATTGATCATATTAACAGTTGTTAATCTATGATTAGAGTGTTGTTTTTCAATATGATTCTATCGAATACAAAAGAAAGTTTTCGCTTGTGTGTATGTGTGAGAATTAGCATCTGACTGAGCATTCATAGAATCTTAAGGTAATGGTAATTTTTCAAACAATCTCAAATATGGGTTATAATAAGGACCCTGAGTTAAATTTAAACATATGTGTAAATTTGTTTGCACTGCAAATTAATATACCATACATGAAATAGTGTAGCTCTACAAAAAATTTAAATAATTAAAATCTATAAAAATGGACAAAAGCTCTTCTAGATCTTTTCATGCATGTATGATTAGATATACATATTTCTAGATTATTTGTTTGAGCAGGCAGTTTGATAGATGCTCACAGCGTGCTCGAGTATTGTAGATCTTTAAAAAACAATCAACTAATCAATTTCAAAGGAATACCCTGCGTATGAACATGAAAAACATGATTGTGATGGTTCAAGTCAAACCGAATGACTGAGTCGAAATAGTGAAAATGTTTCAAAATACATAATGAATCGGAATTTCGGTCGCACGGAAAATGTGTCCACGAATATAGGAGAATGCGCCCATTATAATGTAAGAGATGTCATTGATGGTAAAATAAGGTGGTGTTTTTACATATCTGTGCTTGCAGTTATGAATATGAAATAAGTCTGGCGGTTATATGACTAAATTCAGTTGTACCAGCTATTAATCAGTTGTATTATATTAGCTATGTTATATTTATCATTTTTAAGGTTTTTTTTGACAGGAATATATTTGAAATGAATTTTTTTTTTTCTTAATATACCCTGATAGAAAATACACATACTATTCATGTTAAAGCTGAAGTATATAGAGCTATATCTAATTCATATTTGAAAAAGCAAACCTCATCTCCGGCCAAGCTTGTGAAAATATTCTTGCAGGATATCTAATTTTGGTAATTTTTTGTGGATTATTTAAGATTCCAAAATAAGCAAAATTACTTTACTCCAATATTGGAAGCTTTTCAACGTTTACAGAATATAATGCGTTGTATAATTATTAGTGTAACAATATTCTGTAAATGGATATGTGTATGTTTTTACAAAATGAAATTTGTGTTCTAGTTATTTATAAAATGTTCAGACAAGTTAGAAAATCTCAAAGGAAAAAAAAAATCTGGAGAAATTTGGTATTTGGTTATTAATTTTTGTATTAAAATTGAATTACTACAATGTATCCACGTAATATTATTTATGATTGACTATTCTCTACTTATTTCTAAAATAATTTGTTGTCAAACAAAAATAAGTTCACTAGCTCCAATTTTCACTAAAATGTGTTTGCAAATATTCTAACATTGAAGAAGTAGTTTAAAATTTCATTTAATTTGCATTGCTAAAGAATTTAATAAACTAAATTTTAAGAAACTAATATGTGAATAAGATGTATAAAAATAATGTTAAGGTCCAACATTTAAGTTCTCTCATTGAAACCAATTGCCTTATGGTTTTTTGAAAATTGAATTTTATTTCATACATTTAGCTCTGCAGATAAGTTATAATGTAAGCTTTATCAACAGTTTCACTCCTATCCTTATGTTTAGACATTATATTTCCTCTCTAACATAAAACCGTGACAAATGATAAAATATAAAAGCAGTATGGAATTCAAAAAAGTGATAAAAAATTGTGCGCTGTTACAGTACTGAAGATTTCAAAGGAACACTGGGATGGTTATGAGGTTTTAAAACATTCATTCTTAATCATTTACATAAATTTAATATTGAAACCCACCTTAATATAGAATATTTTTTCCCCCATGAATGAATGTTAATTAAAGTTTTCTTATGATGAATTTGTTATTGGTATATCACTGTATTTCATCTTCATTATTCTAAAACATTAGAATGAGATCTTACTATAAAAGAACAATAAGTATAATCGGTCAAGCAAATATTTATTACTTGTTTCAAGGATGAGAGTTCTTTATTATTGTAAAATGTATGTTTGTGTTGCGAGTTTTTCTATGATGGGGAAACTGCTTTTGATGAGTGTGTGTTCATTTATTTAATGTGTGATTAATGAATATTCAATATGCAATTAACTGATTGCAGGATAAATATTTTTTCTTTCCCATTACTATTATTTCCTTTTTTGGCCTTTTACAATATTGATTGTTATAATAATTAATACTGAAAAATTATCCTACAAGTATTTACATTCAGAATTTTTCAAATTCAATATTTATTCATGATGATTCTAGAACTGCTATTATTATTTGCGTTATTTAGAGATCTTTGCCAATACATTAACTGACAAGTGTTTCAGGAATGAATTTGATTGTTGTATAAGCATTCAATGGTATTTTTTCACTTCTGCAATATTTCAGCATTGTAATTATCACTAAAAATATCTCTCATGCTTAATTTGTGAAATTATAAAAAGTCGATTACATTTTTTGCATTACTTTTTATCGATCTTCAAAATGTATAACCCAATATGATTGGGCAATTATTAAAGGTTTTCTGTCCTTGAATCCTATCTGTATCATAAGCTATTCTAATTAAGGGGAATGGGGTTATATAGATGTGTATCATATATAATATATGTATAAAATCATAACTTTCTTCAATTTGTCATAACATATTAAAAACTATTGTTTAATTTTTGCTGTAATCAGTAACAATAAAAAATTAATGATCAAAAATAGATAAAAATATTCCTTCACTTCAGGATCAATATTTTATCATAATACTGAATTAAACGAGAATCCTCTGACTCATGACAGTTGGTAGTTTCAGAATGCCTTAATTCTTTTTTACTTATTCAATGAAGACACTTTAAAAATGATTTTTTTCTTTGTTAGAATAATGATATTGGAATCTGGATTTCGAGAAAATGCTCTGTGTATTTTTATAAATACATATTACAAATCATCCATGGTTAGTTGTGATAATGAATGATCATTTTTTTTTATTTTTAGACTAATCAAGATGTGATAGGTTTTTGGTTTTCGATTGGGCAAATTTGATTTTAATTCTTAGGATAATAGGATTTAATACATAAAATCAATATTTCAAACTAACAAATTTATGTCTCATATGATAAACATCTTTCATTTTGTAAAAATAAATTGAAATTATTATTTTATCATTAAAAACAAAGCTAATATTTAGACTGATTTGGTAGAATATTATTTAAATGTAATGGGAATAATTGAGCTAATGGCTATTCATACCTAAACATTGTTTGTGTAGTCAGGGTCAGATTTGTTACTTGTCAAATATATTTTTTTTGATGATTTTCTATATTAACATCATTAATTTTACTCTAAATTTTGATTAATACTTAATTACATAAAAATAGGAGCACCAAATTATTAAGGAGGACTTCACATGCAATAAAGTAAACTAGATGGAATGCCAGTATCATCAAATGATCAATTATTCACTTTGATTAAGCTATTTTTTATTTACATCTTAATTCTTCTCTAATTATTTACAGATGTCACTTTAAGAACTTAGCAAAATTATTTTTATTATAATTTTATATGTTTTCATTTGGTTATGACATTAAAAGATACAAACATTCTTAAATACAAAACAATAACGGAAATGTGGAATTTGTTGCAATCCAATATTTTGCAATGGTCAAATACTATCAGTAACAGCAAAATTGACTATCACACTATTGTATGTGACGTATATTTCCATTTGATTGTGTGTGATACTTTTTTTAAATCAATCTTTCAAAATGTGAAATGAGTAGACTTGAAATATTTATCTTAGTACTGAAAGATGTGGAAGACATATACATGCAACAAAATCTTATCTAGTGAACAAGTATTCAGAAATAATTTCGCTCACTCATGATTTTTATTGATTGCATTTATGTGATGTTACATAAATTGCTGTGTAGTATTTGGTATTATTGTGCAAAGGTGTATTAATTGCATCAATAAAACATTGTGGAAAGTAAAGCGGCTTGTAATAGCAACAAGATTGCAGATGACATTGCTGAAATTTTGGCCTCACATCTCCGATAGTACTGTCTATAGACCATGGATGATGTTTTTTTGATAAATAAATAACTTGCTGACAGTCTTAATTTGTTTTGGGAGCTGTCATTTTTTTGCAGTATAAACTCTTAATAATATTTCTTTCCTTTATGATTGTATTGTAGTTTCTAAAGCTGTGTTTCACTTAAAGACCATTTAATACTTGGAATTTAAAGATTTTTTTTACACATTTCAGTGCATCATCACTTACAACATGTTATTTAATGTGGATGGCTGTCTGACTATTCTTTTTTTTTTATTCTGGCCTTAATAAAGGGTTGCCTTCACATCCAACAATTCTGGGTGTTTATGATTTTAATTTATAAGATCCAAAACTTTTTGTTCAGCCATAATATATAAATCTTTGTGTGATTCAAGATACAACAATTACAACTCAATTTGATCTCCAGAATTTATCTGATGCTTGTTGAGGTGGGTAAACGCATTGACAAATTGCAAAAAGAGACACATATATCGAAAAGGGAAAAGACTTTTTCCTAAAATGTTGCTGCCATATCACTTGCTTTTGATATTCATTGCATTCATATGTCATCAAATTATGTTGGCAATATGAGGCTGTGCATGGAAGCATATCGGTGCAGTGTCAGCTATTTGGTCATAATGCTCAATAGAATCATATGTTTTTACGAAGTCATGTATTTTCGGCTGCATATTTTAGTAATAAGTTGCTCTTTTACTAGCCGCTTTTGACAGACAATTTTCATTTGATATTGAAGGTTATTTTATTGTAAAATAACAGTCAAACTGTTGCAGTTTTTTGTGGATATTCCATTGGAAGATGGGTTTTATTATTTTGTCATAATTTAGGAACAATAAATACAATAAAGACAAGAATTATCTTTTATTTTATATATAATTGACATTACAAAG
Source organism: Himalopsyche japonica (assembly GCA_028555115.1). Lineage (NCBI taxonomy): Eukaryota > Metazoa > Arthropoda > Insecta > Trichoptera > Rhyacophilidae > Himalopsyche > Himalopsyche japonica. Next base: position 161,136 of record JAHFWJ010000819.1, read on the forward strand.
AATATTATATCCCAGACAGATTAACTGAATATGTTTAATGAACTAAGTGACCTTTGGTCTCAGTCCTGAAGGGATGGTCAATATATAATAGCATGGATCACCGCGCACTGTTGGCATCCCCTGCAGTTACGATTTTAGTACATTCCTGTTCATGGCGAGCGTCACCTGCCTGGAAGCTAACTGCTTGATTTGCCAATATTTAATTCTAGGACTGTTTTTTGATGAACTGTTCTGCAACATAAAAAGAGTTTGCTGTAACTCACTGTGTTCGATTAAAGATCATCTGAATTTTTAGAGTGTTGGTCAAATTTATCCCGCCCTGTTAATCCCGTATTCTGAATAGTTGCCTAACGCGCGGTAATAGGAAATTATGACCACTTTGGATCACAATTTCTTGAGGATTTGTTCACTGAATATTGCAGATTGATTCTTGACAGGATCCAGTAGGATCGAACACAAATTCTATGCTCCGCAAACGATTCTACTCCTATGATGACTGATCTGCTGTACAGTTGCAAATTAAACCTCTCTTAGACATCGGAGGTGAGGCTCTTCATTCGCGTGCATGGTGAGTTCTCAATGCTTAAAAACCATCTGCTTACTTTGCTAAACCATTTGGATTGATTCATCGTTTCTTTATTTGAAATTGAGTTAACTTTTTTCAGCCGTTGTGAGCTGAAGTTGACATAGGATTAGTTGCTTTGCATAAGATCATTTTTTTTTTAATTGGTGCATCTGTTGTCCCTTTTCCTTATCTTTAATTTTATTTATTGTCCTTCAGTACACCTGTCAAAAAAATATATATATTTTCTGTAAAATTTTCATCTCTGTATTTGAAAAACATAAACTGATTTTTTATTATATATGTGCTAAAAATTTTTTTTAGTTGATAACTATTTTATGTGCCTAAGTCACACAATTTTTAGTTTGTATGGATTTTTGTTAGCTAACATAAAACTAATAACAAACGATTTTTACAATAAATCGACAAATTTTTATAATTTATGATATCGACTGAAGGTGCTTGATAGAACTTCAATATTAAATTTGAATTGTTGCAACTTTGTACGATTCCATATGTCTAACATATGACATATGGAATCGTAAAAAGTTGCAACAATTCAAATTTGACAAATTTTTAGTTGAAAATAAAATAGGTTTTTAATATGGGTTCGGGCACTTATGATATGTGGACTTGGTTTTGTATGAACATCAACATTTTCAAATGTCACCATTTAAGAAAAAAATAAGATATTATTGACATAACATTATATGTATTGACCGACCGCTATAACAGTGCGCCCGGAATTGCGGCGGATGATGAAACTAAATTTGAAACCTCTATATAAAACGAATCAACAGACCGCAAAAATGACAAGTAAGAAGCCACGGTATTTAAGAACATTGAAACCTATTGTAGATAAATATTTTTTTGTAAAATGTATTCATGGAATAGTAGGGAATTAAAAAATTTCGAACTCTAGGAACTTTTGTGTCAACCCAGAAATGCACACAGCGCTACGTTTCCACGCGCATAAGTAACGTGGTCGATCTATACTTACATAGGTACCCTAAAATCAAGCTATTATATTGAAAACGAATAAATATAGTGTGTCAATACGAAAAATTATACAATCGATGCCGATAATTTTTAACTTGTATTTCTGGTACTTAGTCATAACTAGGCTTAGTTTTCCACCTGCCTTTCATTGCTCGTTCGTCACTTGTTTTCTATTGTAAACTTATCACGACATCAAAATTTCTTCGTGTATATTTATTTATTTATTTTATACTTAATAATGTCTCCCAAATGACTAGGTCAGTCTCGATCCTAAACCCTTTGCACTCGTATTTTTTTTGGGTGAGTGTAGCCTCAACTCGTAATTAATTTCACGCAAGTTTTGGTTCCCCAGTGGGGACATACGAGTAGAACGCTTTTCTTGTTTGGTTCTTCAGAGGGGACATACGAGTGGAAAGGGTTAAACCCCACACTCAATGATTGTTCATTACATCGATTGATGATATATTTGTAATTTGAATGATTTTTAAATCAAATACTATATGACAATTGGTGTATTATCAGCATATTTGTAACTGACTTATTGTGCCGATGAATAAAACCCGTTTATCTTTCATTTGACGTCTTCTAAGTAAGCAAATCATCTATTTATTGATTGACTTGGCATTCACTTGGTAGAACTCCATTATAACACGGTGAAAAAATAGCAATGTATTTTAGTTCTACAAAATTATTTTTAACAAATATAGTTGATAGCTATTTCGGCTCACCTGAGCCGAAATAGCTATCAACTATATTTATTAAAAATAATTTTGTAGAACTAAAATACATTGCTATTTTTTCACCGTGTCAAATCATCTATATTGATCCAAAATTAAAACAACATGATAATTATATTTTAATTATTATAATAATGAACACGATAGGCCGACTAATGATTATATATTTTTTCGTTTCATGGACAGAATATCAAAATGTAGCCTTAATAAAAATAAATTTAGTGAATTAAAAATTATTTGACTTAACGATTCATATTGTAAGTTTATACAGTACATCTTAACTCTCATTTAAGTGGTAATTTTGGTTCCACTTTAATGTTATTAAGAAAAATGTATTTTTAAGGTCGCATTCGCACAGCCAAATGTATATTGATAAGTAATGTGACCAAAAATGATAACAGTATGAAATATTATTCAGAAAAAAAATAAAATTCACAAATTTGATGGTAAAAGTTTTCAATATGCACGCAATAGAGTTTTTCACTAAGCAAGAAAAAGACGAAAAAGTTTTATAACCTCTGTATCTAACCCTACAGTGGACAGTGATCAGTTATATTATTCCCATTGGTACTATGTATTCGTCAGCATTATAATTAATTTCGATTCAAACTTTGAACATTTTTTATGCTTTTAAATTTTAACGAGAGCTAGAATTATCAAGACCAGTGATTGTTCCACAAGTAATGAGCGAAAAATGACCGTGTTTGCATTTATAATATATAGCAAAACGATAGTGACAATTCAAGAATTAGAAAAGAAATCGTCACGTCAGAAAAGTATAAGAAATTTCTACCAATTTTTTTTGGGTTTTTTTGGATTTATGGGTTCCGAAAACTAGCTTAATTAACTATGGGATTCATAAAAAACTGGTAGATAGGATTTGGAACTTTTCAACATGTTTTGCAATTTTATATGGGTAATAAGACATAATTTATGAAAAAAAATATGTCAATTTCTGATTAATAATGATTATCAATGTGTAAATTTAACATTTGATTTGAAAATATGTAATTGCATAAATTTTATGCAAAAATTATATTAATTGTGTCTAATTGTCCATGTAAAATTGGGATATGGGTTGTATAATATATATTATGTATTCTATATTGAGTTATTTGAGCAATATTACGAAGATAACGTAGCGTACGATATTTTTTTAAGATCTAACCGAATAATTGCAGGAAATATTCATTATTTGATAAGCGAGTATTCAGAATGCGCTGCAATACCACTCAAAGAAAGAACGTGATTGAGACTTAGTTCTGTTCATTGAAGTGATTTTGGATACACAATGTGTTTTTGTTTTTCCGTCTGGTGCGTACACAAATAAATCAGAAGGTTTACGACACGCGAACAACCCACATAAAGCTGTTGTGTGAGAAGTATATCAAAATTTTCATCGTATTAGTTGATAGTGCTTGCGATGAGCGAAACCGGTCCTATAATATAAATATATAATGGTCGAACTAATCCAGAAACCTTCACGAGCGTGTGCAAAATTTTTTAAGGAATTATTGTCATAATTTAGTATTAATCATGACCAAGTAGTGACAGTTGATACATTAAAATGAATTAAAAATGTTTAACATAGTTCTAGTCTGGATACATAATTTTTCATTAAAAGATAAACCACGTAAGCCACATTTAGAAGTTTGCCTAGAACGTGGCCAGGATGTTTAAAACATTATAACTTTTTGAATAATTACAGTACTTAATTAGAGTTTGTTAAAAGTATCTTTATATATTTAGCTTTTATCATTATAAATACGAGTTAAATTTATTCAGTCGTCTATTTTCAAATGAATTACATTCTGAAAAATTCGTTGAATACAATTATTTCGCGGTGAAAGAACTTATTAGGGTAAATTTTTGGTGTTAGTATTGTAAATTTGTTAAGTGTGATGTGAACGAACAATCAGCCGACATAAGTGATTTGATAATAAAATTCATTGCAATATCTGGTATATTAATTTATATCAATGATTTATATATAATACATATATTCGGTATACCATTAACGATATAAAATTAATTATCACTAAATAAACAGAAAAGATAATGTGTAACGATTAAGTTATTTATGTTGTGAGTATAGTGTTGCGATAATATTATAGTATCAAGTGGGCCATCTGTGTAGTATTATGTAAGTCATTTTCGGAAGAGCAGTCTAAACTAACTTCTTTATAGAGCGCCTTACACATTAATTCTTTCCTATCGTCTGTAAACGTAGTGCAATGTATTATTTCCAGTGAAAAGTGATAAATACTGAACAGGAACATCTATGAATAATATCATTCGCCATAATACATGAGACCTAACACTATCGATGTACAGTTAATGTATGTGCAGTGAAAGGTGATAAATAAAGATGTTTGTTAGTAGTGAATTTACAATGTCACCGCAAATTGCATTAGCGCTTATATTTCCAAGTGATGGGCGTCGCAATGTCAGTTTGTGGCACGATATGCAATGTGGTTGTCTCAGATCACACAATTGTGATTCTATCAAGGTTCTAACATTTTTTTTTCTTTGTATCAGGAATAGTCTTATCCGTTTTTATAGAATGTTAGATACAAATATTTAGAAAAAATGTCGTAATTTAATCTAGATGAAAATGAATGTTTTACTTATTTTCGTTCGACAATATTTCATCAAAATGACTATTATCTAAAAATTTACTAAAAATTTTAGTTTTATATTTGTTCATGTTTGATATCCAAGTGCGGATTTCAATACTATTTTTCAATGAATAATAATTGGATTTCTGAACTTCCATAAATTATTTTCCGTCAACAAAGGGTTAAAATGAAACGTAATTGATAAACAAACGATTTAAAAATAATTGAAATGAATGCCAAAATCAAATTAAGTACATAATTACAATATTTAATTTTGTGCGTCATCGTCAGCAGTTCATATGTGTGTTTGTACCCAATTTGTTAAAAAATATGCATGTCGAATCTAATTAAGAAATATGTTTTTTTTTTTATTTAGATCTGATATATTTCATAAATATTTTATATGTCAAAAGGTCGAAGTTAATTTTTAAAGAGTTGATGATTCTTATCTTATTTATTGATACTAAATATGAATATTTTTCAAAAGTTAAAATGTGTGACGAAAACCTTACATGTATTCATAAATTAGAAAAATAATTCATCACAGTTAAATTCGTTTAGTTGATGTAGAATTTTATAAATTTTCTTATCTGATTATAATTTATTCTTTAGATATGTATGCATATTGTTCAAGTAAAAAGTAATTAAAATTATTTATAAACGATTCCAAGCGATAGTTATACGGCTAAATAGTTTCCTGCCTCGAGCTGATATTACGATGGATTTTTCTCGCATAACCTGTAAAATGGAGTTGAATTAATTCTCGGTAAAATCGTTAAGACTAGAAACGAAACTTCACTATATTTCACATTTTACTGTAACTACTGGAGGGCGATGCTCTATTGCTTGCGATAATTATTAATACATGTCGATAATTCAGTATTAATTTATTTTTTTAAATGACAGATTATTCAAAGACAACATAATCCAAAGGCGTGAGTATAAATACATATAACTTTATGAGACGTTCCAATATTAATAATGGCTGTGAATGTGATAAATGTAAATAGTATTTGTAGCACTTAAAAATATTTTTTTTAGTGCTACGAACGATTTTGTTTTCATTGGATTGTATTTTTAGAATATTAAGCCAATTAATTAGCTTTTAAGTACTTTAGATCATTAATGATTTTCTTCAAAAATTATTCTAGATTTCCTTTTTATCGAAATCGGAAACAATCCGAAATAATTTATAACTGGAGATAGAGCTGCAATGGAAATCAAATTCATTTCTTTCATGTTGTGCTTTGCTACATATGGGAATGATCAAAATTGAACAGCATCCAAAATACTGAACATGTGAAGCAAAACCTTTAGTCATTTTTCATTTCACACAAAAATTTTATCATGTGCTGTATTTTCAGATAAAACATACACTTTTATGGAGATATTGGAATTTCCCTTTACGTTCAAAATGTCTTGTTGCTGCATATCACCAGTTCTTCTAATAATAGGATTGCTATACACTCTCTTCAAGATCTTCATGAAGTTGACTACAGGAGTTTACACCGGCACTGAAAGACTCGATGGCAAGACTTTTGTTGTGACAGGAGCGAACTCAGGCAGGCTTACTACTTTAATTTTGTATATATTTATGTAAATTAAAATAAATTGGTATAATGTTTTTATTGAATACTAGCGCGGCTAGTGTTGCAATGCCACTCAAAAAAAAGAAACCGCGAGTTTATAGAAGCGTCTCGTCGGGAGCCTCTCTCCTTCCAATTGGATAAGTCGGACATGAGACGAGGTCGGAGCCAATTACAAGCGATAAGCTTAGGTTATGTTTTTCTTACCTAAATTTGACAGTGGCAGCCGTATGTGTTTTTATTTATTGGAGAGCTTTTGGACACACAATGTTTTTTGTTTTTCTATCTGGTGCGTACACAAATAAATCAGAAGGTTTTCCTTGTTTCTAATTGAAATTTTCCCTTCAGGATACAAAAAGTACTTTACAATTCAAATAACACTATGATAAAAAAAATAATTGATTGAATTGTTATTTATTTGGTAGAACTCCACAACTCTATAACATGGTGAAAAAATAGCAACTCATTTAGTTCTACAATTTTTTATAAGGTACTAGTGTGTTCCCGGCATGCGTTGCAATGCCACTCAAAAAAAAGAAACCGCGACTTTATGGAAGCGCCACGTCGGGAGCCTCCCGCCTTCCGATTGGATAAGTCGGACTTGAGGCGAGACCGGAGCCAATTAGAAGCGATAAGCTTAGGCTATGTTTTTCTTACCTAAATTTGACAGTGGCGGTCGTATGTGTTTTTATTTATTGGAGTACTTTTGGATACACAATGTTTTTTATATTTCTATTAAGTGCGTACAGAAACAAATCAGAAGATTTTCCAACGCGTGAGCAGGCCACATACAGTTGTCTATGTGAGAAGCATGGATGTTATAAATTTGGTCCACACACTTGTAACGACTGTCCTTGTGCCTTATTGATAGTCATTGCAAAGGCGACTCGCACTGGAAACTACAGACGTTTAAATTCAAATGGCATATCTGTCGGAATCATTGGGATGCGTGGCAACATTACATCTTCTCCTTTGAATTTTCCATTTATAATTGTAGCTTCAATAATATTGTTCATCATTTTTCTTACACAATGCTTGGTACCGTTGCAAAATCGTTGTGGATTTATGTTTCGGAGAAGATTGATAGGCACGTCAATTTTCAATGTTAAAACATGCGGAGGCATGCCTGGCAAATCAAGCGAATTCAAAAATTCTGTTGGATAATTAACGACTTCGTCTTGATTCGTTATAGTATCAATGGACTTATACGTTGTCGCTTCTCCTGGTATTTCAATTAGTATGCTGAAATTGATTGCATTGACATCCTTATTTTTGGCTGCTAATATAGCACGTGCACTGAGCCATTGATGATTTTTATGATTGTGTGCAATATTTGGAAAAACTTTGTGAATCAATTCGTCTATGGTTGCGGTTATTTTACAGAAATTTGCTGGCAATGTGATACATTGTGTGGATTACTCTATTGCCATTTTCCCATTTCCTATATCCAACAATTGTTTTGCGAAACGTTCAGCGGATACATAATGTTGTAGTTGTACACGCATGTTGGACTTCAAAGTGAATCTATGTACGTATCGCCTCTATATATTGTATATACGTATAATTTCCTCTCAAATCTTTTGTGTGTCATAGTACATTCGTCCCATACAATGATTTTACATGATGTGAGTAGTTTGCCCGCTTTAGAATTTTTGTTGATATTGCATGTTGGTGTCTCAATTATTTGCATATTCAATGGCAATTTAAGTGCTGAATGTGCTGTTCGGCCACCATCTAAAAGATTTGCTGCAATTCGAGATGATGCGATTGCTAGTGCAATGTTTTTTGGCTTTGTGGCTGCCAAAATGAGTGAAATGAGGAAGGTTTTATCTGTGCCTCCGGGTGCATCTAGGAAATAAAATCCATCACTTTGAGTTGTAATTGCATCCATAATTGTGTCAAGCACTATACGTTGATCTGGAACCAATTTCGGAAGATTCGTTTGAACAAATTTACCCGATTCATCGACATCAAAGTGTGTTTCTCGTTGGAAATCACGATCAAGTAAGTCGTTAGATCGATTCAGCGCAGCGATTCTCAATTATACCAGTGATTTGTTAGCGATTACTAAACACATGTCCTCAATCAATAGCAATGCCTCATTATACACGTTTGGTGTGAATTGAACGTGTGGATTTTGAATTGTTGCACGCAAACTATCTAAAATATCTTCACTCATATAGTCTTTATATTTTCCCCAAAGATCTTTTGGATTGGACGGAAAGCACATTGTTAATATTACTGCAAATAACGCACGTATTTGTTGTGGGTGAGCAGTATTCGATGAATCGGCGAGTGAAGTGTCCCAATGTGCATCGTTTTCTAAAAGATTTAATTCGAGGCAAGCTTCAAGATAAGTGACACATATTCGACCGTTCACTGTTCTCAATTCTTGGAAGGATGTCGATCCACGTATGTTGATTAGGAATAATGTATAGAAGTCAAAATCAGCATAAACTATTTAAAGAGCAATTTGCTTTTGAAAGTAAACTTACTTCTCGCATTGAGCACAAAGTTTAGTCTTCTTTTTATACCATATACTTAAAGATTTTTAATCAATAAAAATTATCCTACATGTGTGTTTTTCCAATAATTTTACATATTGAAGAGTGAGGGGTAGGAAAAGTGAATTTCAAAAGGGGTGTTGTTTTTTTTTGAAAAAATGGAAGTTTTTCTCAATAAACTGGGTGTAGATGTCTGATATTTTCAGAATCTCAAAGGATATGCTGCAAATTTTAATATCTGCCCATATAATTGGGGTTTGGCTTCATTTCAGGCTCATATGAGCACTCAAATACACCGTGTCCGATGCTGAACAGAAGGTCGAATGATTTTTAAATGACCAGGTTGCATCCTGATGAAAAATAATATTGAAAGAAAAATAAAAAGCGAATGTCTCCACGAATTCATCGATCATCGTATTTGTCATTTTCACAGAACTCATATTGAGTAGATTTTTGCCGCAAATTTGTGCTGGCAGTAATTGGTTAAGTAATATGTGATACATTGCAGCTTTTTTTGAATTTCTAAATCAAGAAAAGCTTGATAAAAAACCGCGGCTTAGTAAGCCCTTCCATACTAATTAATATACTGAATTAGAATTTTTCTTTTAAAGGAATCGGTCTTGAGTCAGGAAAGGATTTTGCTAGAAGAGGAGCAAAAGTGGTAATGGTTTGTAGAGATACTGAAAAGGGTGAAAGAGTCAAAAAAGAGATTATGGATTCGACTGGAAACGCAAAAATATCTGTAGGTATATGTTTTACACATGTATTATCCAAAGTAAATGAAGATACTATCAAAATTTAATTGATGTACATCATCATGGATAAAAAATAAATCATGACGAAAAATATTTTTTTATCAATTAACGTTATTTATCTCTACCGTCTAATACCGTTCTAATAAACGAATTAGCATGTTCCATGATTTATTTATAATATCTTAACAGTAAAAAAAAATATCTGGATTTGAAATGTAATTATAAATATTCTAGTACGATAAAAAAAATTTATAATAATAAATACATACTGACTAAACGAATCCAGTTTTGTATTGTGAGCAATATTATCAATCACATGGGTCTACGTTAAGCATAATATTATCAATCGGAGTCTGTGAGTCTGTATCTAAACAAATAATAATTTCAATTAATTTGACGTATATATATATCCACTTTTACGTAGACTTACAAACTTAAGATTTTTAGTTTTATAAAACTTTGGGAAATATTTAATGACGTCAGTGGAGGACTTGCTGTACTCTTTTTTATAATTTTCTAAGGTGCTGTATGTGGACTTTTCAAAACTATCCAGTGTGAGGACTTGTGCTCAGTTGATACTGGCTAATGAAAAAAAAATTGATGTCTTACTTAACAATGCGGGCGCTGCTGGAGAGGGATTTAGGAAAACCGATGATGGATTGGAATATCTGATGCAGACTAATTATTTCGGTCCATTTCTCTTTACCAATCTCCTCCTCGGTTAGTTATTTATGTGCTTGGATTAGACATGCGTTGATTGTGAAAGTCCAAATCCAAAAAACTTAATCTTTAATTAGACGATAGTCAACGATTTATGAGCCATTGTTCGAATGAATGACAGTGTGGGAGTTTTACCTAACAATAAAACTCTTATTTTGTTTCCTACAATATCCATGATCCGAAATGAGATACAGCCTTCCTTTCTTTCAAGCGGTACATCGAAACCCTATGTTGGCAATACCTCCCATTGCTCTTTTTCACATGTCCCCACTCACGTTTATATTTGATATATCTCCTTTCCGAATATACTATCCAGATTGCTGATGATAAGCTGAATCTGTCTTAGAATTGAAAACGAGTCATAATTGTATATGATCCGGTCATCTCTAAGCCCGTTACCCAAATACTTCTGCAATATCTGATCATGTACTCTTCAAGCCAATGTTAGTAGGAGTAATTTTGTCATCCTGTGAGATTGCCTCATATTGGTTGGATGTTAGTGGTGTGCTTTCTGTCGGGTGCCGGAACACTTTCTGATATTCCGTATTCATAGTTTTTTGGGTTTTTACTCTGGCAAACGAGATGGCTCGGAAGACTTGCCTTGCCAAGAGTTTCCATTAAATTTTCTCCGCCCACTGGGTTACAGAAGATTGCTAAGGCTGACTTGTGTGCCAGAATCGTGAGGTATGCTAATCTATTCTGAAGGTAGAGGTGAGCTCGGTATCTGGCACCTTATTCCCGATGAAGCTGACCTATAATCACTGGTCAAAGAATTGCTCGTGCCAATTGGAGTACACTAATCCATCTTGAAAGAAAAGATGTGCTTTATGTTTAATAATCAACTTGTGACTATAAATCATTAGAAATACCTAACGAGTACTAAGCCCCGTTATCTTCACTATGATTCAACATATCCAAAAATCGAAAAGATAGAATCGATCACAAAGTAAGATCGATAAATATTCTTCGATATGTCCTTAAGATTTCGCGCAAACTAGGAGCTTTCTGGGTTCTGAACTCTGAAAAAGCTGAATTCAAATTCGTAGTTACACAAAATATTTGCCGTTTTGTATTTACAAACACTTCTTGTCATAGTTTAATTGTTACAACTTTGTATTCCATCACGCACCTTCAGTCGATATCATAAATTATTTCTTGTCATTTTGAGGAAAAAAGTTTGGAGGACTGTGGAAATGATGATATTCCGATGTTGCCAATTATTGATTTCGATAAACATCAAATTCTAAATAATTGCCCATGGCCAGTGAGGCCTCATATGCTCTATTTTGATGAAATATTGAAGTTCATTTTCCGATTCAGTAATTTCTTGTACAAACTAATTAACCTGATTGCATGCTTATGTTGAAGCAATAAATTACCATCAATCAAACTTACCTAGTAAAGTTTCTGGAGACATTTCTTTATAAGTAATTGATACATGGTGGTTGTAATCTACCGAGTCTAAATAGGATTTGAATCTTGGATATTGCATTAAAAATGAACTTAAACCTAAAATATATACTTTACTGAAAAAATGATAATTTAATAATAATTTATTTTTTAATATAGTAAATTCTGTTAAATCCGTATAAAAGAGTCCCTGAAGATACTAAACGGCGAAATCCAGGTGACAAAACGTGTGGAATCGTACAAAGCTTCAACGATTCAAATATATACTTTAAAATTCTTTGAGGATTTTCAAATAAATTGTTGGAATTTTTGTAATACTCATTCAATAAAATGTATTTAACAAATTAATTTTGTAAGGATATTATTTGATTCAGAAAATATTGAAAATTTAGCATTGTATTGTAAACACCCAGTTCTTTTTTTACGCGATACATTGGTTCCTGAAAACGGCGCGGAAAAAAAATCGCGTAAAAAAATCACAACTTTCATATAATTTGATAAATTGGTTCCAAAAATTAAAATATCGCGTGAAAAAGTACCAGAAACGTATGAAAAACCAAAATTTGCTCTTTAGATTTCGTGCAAAAAAAATTTTCATAGCTTTATTGCTTATAAAAATATAATGAGACTATAAAAATATTTTTTTTTCACTTATATGAATTATTCGCTGCTGTCACTCTCGGTTGCGAAATGTAATCGTTTGCGATGTATTTAAAAAAGTAGAATGCTTTACAAAATTAAGTTTTAAAAATACACATTTTTTTTTATTTAAAAAAAGAATGAAACATACATGACTAGTATCATATATAAATTTCTTCTTTAAAACAAATTTGTGGAAAAATCGCGTAAAAATGAGTGAAGCGCGTAAAAAAATGTAACGGTGCCGTCCAAAAAAATCGCGTATAATCGAATTCGCGTAAAAAAAGGACTGGGTGTAATTGGAAATTTAAGACACGGGTAAAATGATAATTTTTAAAATCCTCGAGTACAAAGTTGTTTCTAAGCTACGAACTCTTTATTTTCTAGAACGTATTATAAAGTCCTCACCAAGCAGGATCGTAAACGTGTCATCGGTTGCACATAAATATGCCGATTTAGACTTAAAGCATCTTGACATGAGCAATGTGAAGTCTGAATTCAAAATTTACTGCAATACAAAGCTGTGCAACGTTTTGTTTACTAATGAATTGGCTCAAAGACTTGTAGGAACTGGTAAATATTATCTTTTTATGAATATTTCGATTCATCAAATTCTAATCCCAATGAATATGTACAGTTATATCTGACTATAATGATCGAATACGACAACTTAATATCTTAATATTTTAACCATGCCATCTGTATTCATGTAGCATGCACTCTGTAGTGTAAGTGAATAAAGTTAGCAATTGAATCAAAATCATCTTACTGATATTCTTTCACTCTTTTTGCTCTTCTGAATATTAATGATTTGTTATTAAACCGCTTTTGGCTTAGTAGGAATGATATGATACAATAAAAGTGTTTTTTTAAAGGTGTCACTGTCAATAGCCTTCATCCAGGTGCGGTGATAACTGATATAGTAAGAAAAGCACCGATGTGGATAAAATTTTTGTGGAATCTAATGAGTTCGTTATTCTTCAAGGTTGGTTTTATTATTGAAATATTTTGAAATCATAAATATGATTAAATAAATTTTTATAAATAATAATTCAATATCATGTCATTATTTAACACAATTTAAGCTTACGATTTTTTTTCGTTTTATTTAACATTCAACGATCAGCACAAAAAAAAATTATGGTTTTAATATAAATTGCGCATGTTTCAATATCGTCTGTTGATGCACGAACATCGTTTTAGGATATCTTGTAGTTTGATTATTTCAAAAATATACTTTTGACCTGTTGTGTCCATCCTCCCAAATCCTTACAAATAGTTTTTTCTGTTAATATGTTTATTTTTGTAGAGATTACAGAAACTCGCTATTAAAATATTATAAAAAAGTACACTAATAATTTTTGGATGCATTCCAATTAAAAGCTCTTTTAAAAATTGCACATAAATTTATTTAATCATATATATAGGTACTCAACACGTTTTTGTATTCCATATTTTTATTTGTAGACTGCTGTGGAAGGAGCGCAGACAAATATCTATTTGTGCGTTTCACCAGAAGTTGAAAAGGTATCTGGAGAATATTTTGCAGATTGCAAAAAAAAGAATATGTCAAACGGCGCAAAAGATGTTGGACTGGCAAAAAAACTGTGGGAACTTAGTGAAGAGGCCTTACAGTTACAGTTGAATGAAAAATTTATTTAATATAACCAAAATCAAACGTGAATGAAGAAAGTAGCTTAGAATAAAAATTTTAAGCAAGAATAATTTAAAAATATGATTAATGATACATATTTTTGTATTGTCACATAAATTGTAGCATCTTATCATTTATGTATGATTGTGATGAGATTTTTCTAAAAATTAAATGAAATCTTTAAGGATTTCATATTATTATATGCTTTCATATTGTATTGTTTTCCCTTACCGACAAAAGAATGACGCCAGTACATATGAGGTTAATTTAAATAAAAAAATCATTGTAATATTTTTTCTTATTTTTCCTTATATACATACAAAAACTAAAAAATTTTCCGAATTCTTAAAAGAAACATACACACATAGACAATACATTTTGTTTTCATAAAACGCATCAGAACGGCTTTTCGTTAGTATTCTTTTTTCCATGTTATCTTCAGATTATCCAATACGTTCCAAAAACAGATTTTGAAAATTTGGCACCTGATTTACATCAAAGGATTGATTTATGGATTGCTGTTGGTGCTAATAAGTTTGAGTCATTAATTGATAAATTCTACTGTAGCAAACAAAAAAAATACGCAAAGGAATGAACGCTTAAAAAACAACCAGACATAACATTTAAAAATAAGGTACGTCATTTGGGGGTCCAGAAAAGCGATTTCTTCTCTTTGTAAATGTGAAGAAAAATACATTTATCCCCCTGTATACTGGTTTGAACATGTAGACGAAATAAAATACCAAGATGGCAACTTCCCCTTCCTCTGAAAAAAAATATTATATCGAAGGAAAATGTAATATAAACAGTTTTTTAAATAGCAATGAGATAACAGCCGCACGTAGTGCAAGTTGGCGTGATATCAGAAGTATGCTCGTTCTCTTACAATGTCATTATATACACTCGATTTTTCGTATAAAGCCGGGTAAAGCGGGCCGTAAAAGTGTATACGGTCCGCCATTTGGAACCAAGGGAAATTTAAGTATACACCATTACAGAAAATAAATTACACAAAATGCAAAGAAAACCCAATACCGAATATATCGGATACGATTTATTGAATGCTTTTTCGGTTTTTCAGTATGCGATTTGAATGCTCCAATGCATATGTGGCCAACCTATTCAGTAGTCGGGTCAGATTTCGAAAGTGAGATTTCTTGGCGGGTCACAATTTTCACAATGAATTCTGCCCCCTTATTTGCCACGCCTTATTTTGCGATCGGTTGAATGTTGTGATAATTTATCAACACGAAGGTTTTTCATGAAATGTTAAAAAAAAAAACTGATTTACTTTCACAAATATTAACCAAGCATTATTAAAATATTTTAGTGTGCATAGAAATTAACTAATTATTGACATCGACTGAAGGTACTTGATGAAATTTCAATTAATTTAATTTGAATTATTGAAACTTTGTACGATTCTGCAAGTTCCAGTCGTCAGCTCTGTTGCATTCGTGTATTAAAACGCCGGAAAATGATGAAAGGCGAAACGCTAGCGACAGACATGTGCAATTGTGCAAAGTTACAACAATTGAAATTTGATAATAGCTGACATTGAAATTTTATGTTCATCTCTTATGTGCATCTATTCTTGAATATGATTATTTGTAATGGAAGTATAATACATCTATAAAAACTGATGATTATGATTCACATTACATAAAAATAGATTTATTATCAAATCAAACTTTGATCTAAGAAATTTACAAAGATTAGCATAATTAAAATTTGTCAAGTAACGCATAAGGCAGAGTGTAATTAATAATTTTTCCGACGCTTTCCATTTATTGACTTTATAATTAAACCTGAACCTGGCAGGATTGTGAATATAGCTTCTGTTGGAGACTAGTGTGCCGATTAGATTTGAAACACTTAGATATAAGCAATGTTAAGCTGGGCATTAAAAATTATTGCAACACAATACTGTAAAACGTTTTGTTCACTAATGAATTGGCTAAACAACTGGAAAGAACAGGTAAACATTGGTGTTCTATATTGACTGAAATTCAGTACAAACCTTTCACGGATGGCTTATTAATTTATTAAATCATAATTTAGAGCTACATTTAAAAGTTTATCCGTCTCTGTTCAATCAAAAATTGCTCGCTCATTTTGACTGATTCAATATAAATATAAATCGTAATATATCGTTGGATTTGTGCTTAACGATAGACATAAAGATGTAAATAAAAATCTTATTATTTTACAACAATGAAAAAATGTGTAAAAAAAATATATGATCTTAAATTTTATATTACGAACAAAATTTCTAGTTGGGCTTAGCCACCATCTTAATCTTAGTAAGTTTCCTGTGTGTCAAATCTTCCTCAACCTATCCACATTTATCACGTTGAAATGTTCTTAAAATGATATTCTAAGCTTTTAAGTGACAGTTTATCCTTTTATGACACCATCTACAAGTTTTGCTGTTTGAAATTGCCCATTATAAAAAAAGGATAAAATGTTTTATTTTTCTGGCTTCTAGTGATGTTTATAAAAACATCCTTCCAATTTCAGTCTTTATTTTTAAACACCTTACCGCTTCATGAATCTAAGCAGGCTTTTTGAAAATTCCTATTTTTGTTTTCCTTGATTTCACCTCCTTTGAAATTAATTAATAACTATAATATGTTAAGTAAATGATTGAATGCCATTATCAATATCGTTCCAATGGTGCTTATACAAGTTCAGATGTTGTGGTTATTTAACGGTGTAAAAATAAATTCAATATTTTTTTTAAAATTAAAAATGCTCGTATCATGTAAATAACAATAAAAAGGCTTGAAATTATTACGGAAGAAACACATAAGTTCATAATTATGTCGCAAGGACAAATAAAAATTACATGTATTTATTTTGATTTTAAGCCTTTATTGAACTCGTAGTCAATATCATCATAATATAAGTATTGCAAGTGACATACTTCACATTTCGTAAAACGCCGTAGTTTTTTTGGGTGATCAATTATATACTATTAGTGCAATCTATTGAGAAAAAGTTGACTTAACATATTTTTTCACTGCCAGTACTTAAAACAGAAGATGTTTAACCTTTCGATTTATGGCGTAAATGAATATGATTAATAAATGACTCGCATATATTTAGTTACTAAGGATTCATATGTAAAATAGTAATAAATATCACTAGTTGTTTTTTTAATTTAACAAATCTCCAATAAACAGTTTTAAGATAGTAGAACGATATAGATTATGTTTTACATCAATATTTGTAATTTAATTTTCATCCACAGATGTCCCTATGTACCATTTCGTTATCCTCTTATGATAGAAGTGTTTATTATTACATAGGTGTCACTGTGACTAGCCTTCATCCAGCTGCGGTGATGACGGATATTGATAGGAAAAGCATCAACATAGTTGAGATTTGTGTGGGACTATATATTTTCAATGTTATTTATGGTTGGTTATATATTAGATAAAAATAAAACTTATTAGTTGATGATACGAAGGAATAATGATATTAATATGCCCACAAGCATTAGGCAGAAATGCATCAATGTGTATTTTTCAAAAGTACATAATATTTTAAGGAATGATCAGATCTTAAAGTTTTTTTTTTAAAAATATTTTAAGAAGAATTATTTATTTTATATATAAATGATACTCGTCCCTCCTAAGCTGTATATTTATTTGAATGTATATACTTTGATTCAAGCAATAAATTAATGAATTTGAATTGTTGAAACTTTCTATGATTACAGATAATAGTCGTCGGTTCTGTTGTATCCGTATGATAGAAAGTTTGAAGATGTGGAAGACAGACCACATGGAATCGTACAAAGATTCAAGAATTCAAATTTAGTATTGAAATTCCATCAACCGCCTTCAGTCGATATTATAAATTATCAATTATTGCTTGAACGGTCAGCGATCTGCTGTCAAAATTTCGAAGTGAATTCTTTTTCAGGATGCTTAAATATAGTCACTGGTAGCTCATTATAAATTTAGGATTTATTCGATTAGAAGAATACAGATAGAATACATATAAAATTGACAATATGGTAGGTGTGACTTGTTTAATTAGATTGCATTATTTATAATGAATGCCAATAATGCAAAATCTATCAACAAATTGAAAAATTTAGGATCTATTACTGATGATAAATTTCATCATATATACACAAAATATATATTATATACACAAAGAGAAAATTTTTAAAAGGTTTTATAAAATACTTTAAATGGTTCACTTGTAACTTTTTAAAAAGGTTTCAAATATATTAATGGCTTCTAAAATTTGCAGTATGTTGAAGAAGGAGCGCAGACGATTATTTATTTGTTTGTTTCACCGAAAGTAAAAAATGTTGCAGGAGAATATTTCGCTGATTTCGCTGTAAAAAAAAATAATTTTAATTATGCCATAGATGATGGACTAGGAAAGAAACTGTAGAAGCTCAGTGAAAAGGCTGCGAATTGGCAAACTGCCAATGAAAATTTTAATGAAAATTATAATAAAAAGTTTTACTAAGTTCAACGTTTTTTGTATTAATGTTATATAAATAATATAGATCTAGAATGATTGCTATGTATTATTATATATGTAACGAGAGAGGAATAATTCTTTAAATAAGGGGTATTATTTTTAGAAGAGTAAATTTTAAATTAAAACAAAGATTTTTTTTTATAAATAAAAATAAAAACATAATATTTAAAAAAAAATATTTTATTTGATTTATTTCGATAAAAAAAGCATTGAGCTTTTTTCCAATCAGCAGACGTTTTTTTATAAAAATAAATACATTACACAAAATATCACAATTTATTAAAAGTATATCGCCTATGTTATTAAGACCATGTAAAATTTTTAATATAAAATTTTCAAAGATAAATGACTGGTTAAAATTTCAAATCATTTCGGAAAATCTAAATAAAACATTTGAAAAACAAAATTGTTAAACAAAAACGTAAATGAGATTAAATTATCATAAAAGTGGTTAAATACTGAAAAATATAAAATTAAACTTTTCTGTACATAAAGAGTATCAACGTTCATTTTAAGCAAATAGAAAATTGTACAGATTTTTCAAACGCATTACGATATTAGAAAATCTCTTAAGTACCAAAAGGATAATTTTATTAAAAATGTAACACTTTAAATTGACTGATGGGATTCAATTATACAATGTTTATTCTATTCAAATTTTAATATGCATATGTGATAAATGCAATTAAATAACAAGTTTGGTAAATTCATGTTATTCTGTTGAAAGTAAGTGTGAAAATAATTTCACTCTAGAAATTCCTCCATCAGGAGCCATTGTGATGCGAACATGTGTCAATTCTTTCTGTTCATGACAGTTGTACCAGTGCTCTGCGTGTGCAGATAACTGTAAAATAAGACAACAATAAAATATTATTCAGAGATATATACATTGCTATCTGCAGAATGATTTTTATTATGACTTGAAAATAATGCGTGAGTAAAAGTTACAGAATTTCTATCATAAGGGATTGATTTTATGACTTTAACGTCTGGGAAATGTTCTTTTGATTTTATGATATCATTTTCCTCGCCATTTCAAAATATTGTACTATAGAATATAGATTTTTAAATCAATCAATACAGTGAAATATGAAAATATTAATAAATCTTACAAGTTTACTTTTCCTACTTAACATCTTTCATCTTAAAAATAAATAAGAAAAAATAAAAAAGCAATAAAACAGTGTTTATATTTAATAAGCCACAATTACAGATATAAACATATGTTGTTTTTATATTACCTTTATTTAATCGATGATAAGCGATCTTTTATAATCTTCAATTAAATAAAAGAAACAAAATTACGATATACGTTTACAAATATTAGTGAAAATGTAATAATTCCCATTGGATAATCAAAATTGATAAATGACAATGCCATCTGGTTTTTTAAACATAAAGATATGAGTTCCAATCATTATAAATACAATTTTACCGAAAATACTCATTCGATAATATGATATTGATCAAGTCAAAATACTCATACGTAATATATGTCATTAAACAAAGCTTTTTTTGCGACAATGGCGGCAAGCCAACACGAAAATACATAAAGACGCATTACTTTGGAAGAATATGCCAAGATAAAAAAAAGCAATCTGTGATGGACTTTCCAAATGATTTCAATGGATACCGATCAGACATACTCCACCATCGGTTCGCGGGTCACATGCGGTTCAAATTTTGATAAAATTATTTTAATCAACACGATTTTAACATAATTATAATACATTTGAATATATTCTTCTATGAGAATAGTTTAACATTAGTCGGTATAATATAGTCAATAAAAACAAATAGCTCTAGTAAAAAAGTATGGTTGAATTAACGTATCATAACAATGTTTATTTATATGAAAAGTGAACGAATAGAATCAAAATATTCCCCATAAAGATTCTTAGCAGATCTACATAGTGCGTGATATGAATTAAAAGTTGTTGAGTGTCTTGAATTTGGTATAAAAATCGCATTTAACGTCGTAGCTTACCTTGACTATTGGGAGTACAATATTCCACTTGTTAGTGTGGTCGCTGGCTTGATTCCAATCTCCAAATGTTATGCAGGCACCTTCTATCCTAACGCTATCGGGGAAGTTTCCTTTAAAATGGCAGGTATCAACGCATATTTTAGATACAGAACCTTTTTGGCCAAGTTTGAAGACTGCCCATTCACTACCTGAAAATAAGAAAGAAATGAAAATTGAATGGAGAAAATAAGGAAAATCATTCTTTTGAAAAACATCATTTAATACAATATTTTCCAGGAAAATTGTAGGTTGACATTAAACGCGAATAAGAGAAATTTATTAACATATTTTTTGTTAATAACTATAAAAAAAATTAATTTAAATTTTAAAGGAAGGTTGATCGTACCTGGAACTTTTAATGTCCCATCGTCATTTTCGTAAATAATTTCTGGTCTATCCAATCTTCTTGCGGTTTCCCACCCGTCAGCCATGTTCACTCCACGTCCAGGTTTTATTAAGTTTCTCGGGTGACCATAGTGGGCATTTGAATAACCTAGAATTTCGATGAAAATATGCAAAATTTAAAAAAAATATGTAAAATTGCCAAACTTTGCATATGATATTCGTGGAATATATATATAAAAAAAACACATGAAACTGAACATATTTTAACCTTGACAAACGCCTCCATTTTCCATAGCGAGCAAATCAACCATTCGAGAGTCCTCTACGACGGAAATCGAATTATAGCTTGGTCTTGCTGCTCCAAACACTCTTAGTCTGGCAATACCACCATCAGGGTACATATTGACTCTCAAATGTGTAAAAGCTTCGTCGTATATGACCTAAAACAATGTAAATTTAAAAAATAATTTTCGATAAGTCTGTCTCTACTAGAATTATCTATAAAATCATGTTTGCTCTCAAATGGTGTGTAAAGAAAATTCAGTGAAAAAATCCTTCTTTTTAGACATAGAAAGTATGTAATGATAAAACTTAGAAAGAAATAATAGAAAGCTAACCACACTTCAAACTTCTAGTGCTCAGGGTAGAATAGAGAGCTTGAGAAATAATGGAAACATTACAGAGATACATGGCGTCAGTAAACGTTCGGTAGAATAATAGTAAGAGTATCTAATAGCATAATCGGCTGAAATAAACAAATAAATAGTAATCTAGATTTCGTTAATTTAATTAATGTATGCAAAAAAGAATGAGTTTTCATCAAAAATAAAAAAAAATTAAAGATGAAACATATATTTTTTTCGATACACAACAAAGAGTATTTGTAAAAACATATATATATATATTTTTATATTACCTTCTGATAATTATGGCGCGTTGATTCATATCCTGGTCTCAAGGAAGTAATCGGAACAATCTCTTGCCAATTTTCTGAGGTGATTTTGCTGACCATCTGAAGATCACTGGAAGTGCACGCCGTACCCATCAGAGCTTTGCGCTTTGGAATTTTATCTTCTTCTGCAGAGGAGATTAATTTTATTGAAAAGCAATTCAGAAAAAATATTATTTTATTAATCAAAACGATAGATTTTTTAAAAGTTATATAAGCAATATTGGTTGTAAAATTTTCAGCATACCTTCTTTTGTCAAGCATGCTGCTTGAATAGAATATTTAGGTGTATAGTTTCCAGTAAAAAATGCCGTGTCCACATCGACCCCTGAAAGAAAAAAAAAAATTAATTTCTTTAACAACTTGCTTAAATTTTACAACTTGTTTAAATTTGAATGTTTTAGGAAAACTCGGTAGAGTGAAAATGTTATTAATGATGAAATGAATAATAACTGATGGTATTTAAGTATGACTTAAACATAAAAATGCCAATCAATGTATAAATTTTGACATATATTTCTGTTTGATTATGTTCATACAATCATATTCAAAGTATTTCACAAAGATTTAATAAAAAATAATTGTCAATTTATAAATTCTTTCTTTCTTGAGCAATTTGAGTAGATATCTATAAGAAAACCTAAATGGTTTTGAACGGTAAAAATGTAAAAAATGAACGGAATGTACATAAACACACGTGAAAAATGTATTAAGGCAACATAAAAAATATTATGTATCTGCCAACTATATTGTATGAAAAAAACGTGTGAAGTATTTTAATCTTCGTTGCCAAAAGTATTTCTCTAAAAATATCTAATAAGCTTGATTGGATATGCTGTCTAAAGAAGTCATGAATGAAATTATGTATTATACATTGATGTAATGGTTAATTGCTCACCATGAATGATACTCTTTGTAGCAAGCTTAATAATGCACCAGTCGTGTCCTGCTTTTCTTTTTCTTCTGGTTTCCCAACCGTCCATCCATTTTCCGCAATCGGTGTATTTTTCTGGAATAAAGATAGGTGCCGTGTCCATCAGCATATTTTCCGCAACGCCAAAATAGTCATCAGTAGCGAAAAGGATTTTTACGCCAGCCTAATATGATACAAAATAAAATTGCTTGTATTGTAATTGTACAGAAAATTTAATCTTAATATAATTTGTATCACAACAATATATTTCTAAATTACTATGATGATTTTGAAATAAATGTAATTATTTGTGAAGTTATTTATCATAATATTTTTACTCTTCATATGGATATTTCATAAATCTTGCAAACATTAAAAAAATTAATAATTGTTTATATATCATAGTAGCTATGGTAAAGATTATTTCTTAGTCAATGCAAGAATTTTTATTACAGTGATAAGTTATATAAAGTCTGAATAATTTGTTATATTTCTTGAAATACAAAATATTTATTTTGTAGAGATTTAGACAACATGAATAAAATAAAAAAATATCCATTACTTCTGTATATGTGTTAAAAACTTACATTTTTACTGCATAAATCATTAAGTTCTGTAAATTTCGGCAGTGGTATAATAGCTTCCTGTTTAAGAGGCATGTTATTTGAAAACATTTTCACTTATTTTTTAAATTGCATATATTGTTATTAATTCACTAGAAAATTTTAGGTGACGTCTAAACAACTAACCAACGCAGATGATTCAATTGAACTGATTTGAAACATTCACTCACTTTCTATTTATATGCGCGATGAAATCACAAAAATCAATATTATATCACCATAAAATTAAATGAAATATTTTATGCTCACTTGTTATCTTTTGAAAAGAGACGTATATTTTTTTGGGTGTAAAGAGGGCGTGGAAAATTTCAAATCATCGACGAAAAGTATGTTGATTTTTTATTAAATGCATTACATATCTACAATAATTAAATATGGAATATCTCAATATGTGAACAAAAATTATAAAATTGCTTGTATACCATATTTATCATATTATTATATTTTATTTATATTGTATTATGTAACAAATATTTTGTCAAAAAATCAAAAATCTTCTTCTAAAAATTAAATAGTCTAGGTATATATTACTAACGATTTGTACATATCTTTCCCTAATAAAATTGTGTATAGAAAAATAAAACATTTACTATCAGCAAAACATTATGGTAATGCAGGGTTTTCCATCGCTCAGTTTCATCGCCCTGCTTACTTTCATTGTAATAATTATAATATATATATATATAAATAATTATCGTTTAATAATTTTTCCTTTAAGATTATTTAAGTTTTCAATTACGGTCACTGGCATTAACCATTGACGGAAAAGTGGTTAAAAATTTGTGTGTTATGACTAGAATAGGATCATGTAGATGCCGCTATCACGTCTTTTATTTCTTAGTGAAAAAGATGTGATACCTAATAACTGTATAGAAAAAAATGTATTAATTTTATCTAGCAGATTATCTCTTTTCATGAAACATAAAAGATAATATATAGATTTCAACTCATTTGAAATACTATAAATCAGTTTTGAAACGTGATAATATTTGTAAAAGAATTATTGTAACGAAATCAAAAAAACTACTTTTCCACAAAAATTACATATAAATAAATTTTTATGCTTATTTGGAAATTTTTTATTATTGACAGTAATAGGAAAATCTTAGATTATTATTGAATACAAAACTTACTTATATATTCTTGTGTTACTATTTTTGCTTTCTGATGCATTTAAGACTTTTCAATCCCTAAAAATGTAAACAAAATCAATCTCACAGAATTTGGTATCACATAACAACTATTGTTAACAAATATATGCATGTTGCATATATATGGTATATTATGTTCAAATAATTATCTAGTTATAAAGCAAGTGCTGTGTTGGTTTATTCATTGTAGTTGTGCGAAGAATTGGCATCAGGCGTTGTTCATTTATTTATTATATTATTATAAATTTCTGTTAAATTAAACTACCTAAAAGCTATAAGCTTAAGCCCAATATGATTTTTTTTTTCAGGAACATGTTCATTTACTAGAAATGCAAATTGTCGCTATGAATGTGTATTGGGTTAACGTAGTATATTTTTGATTAATCTATTTATAAATCACTTAAGATGTAGACGAACTAAGCCAATATTACTTATGAATAAAATAAATATGACCGGATAAATAATCAACTTGATAGAAAGAAAGCAACAACAAAATAAAAAAGAAATAAAAATATCCCTACTAAATATATTTGTGGATTTTTCTGACTTGGACGAAATCATTTTTGTTAATAAAAATAAAAAAGTCCTTAAATAAGTTGTTGTTTAAATAATTGTAATAGTAATTAATTTTCAAATAATTATGTAATTTTTAATGAAAGGTCACTGTGACTGCAAAATATTTAATTTAAAAATTTCAACATTTGTTTCTAGGTCAGTACGACTATCGCAAAGACATCCAGTTATTTACTTGAATCATCAACAAATCAATGCATTTCAACGAGAATTAAAATAATAATTCTGTTAAATAAGTGATAACACACAAGATCCGCCGATCTTCTCGTGCTTAACCTGATATAACTGGATATTGTATTTTTTTTGTTTATTTACTGTCTATGGAGAATGAACACGTGATATCTATCACTTAATTTTTTTAACTGTGGCTAAAAATTAAAACAAAATCTTCGCTGTCTGGGAAGTGATATTGATAATAAAACGAAGCCGTCTTTATTATAACTACGCCCTTTTGAGTAATTTTATCGGAAGTAAAAATTCACACTATTACCTGATATAAAGATTTTCTGAATTTTCTAAAAAACTAAATGGCATTTAAGTAATGTTGCTAAAGTTCCATAGTAAATGTAATGGTAAACAAGTAAAATATACAAGTGGTGGCTCAATGCGCAATTTATTTTTTATTAGGTATTTATTTTATTAGTGTGATATTTTTTTGATTGTTTACATTTCAATGAATTTTCATTGTGATTTATTGTATGATTATCATCAAAATACGAAATAGTAGGCGGGTTTTTTGAATTATAAAAACATACATGTATATGGGTAGTCCTGGTCACATTTATAATGTGAACCATTATAGTGTGTATAAGAAAAAGATGTTAATTGTAGTTGACCAGTTCGTTTTATCAAATATTCTACTTTCATGACGACCTCATATGATAGGTACGACATTTTTATCTTTTTATTACCTAGGGAGTAAAATCCAATAGGCATATTCCAATGAACTAAATCAAAGTTTGTTGGCACTTAACACGCGTGTATTTGTGATAATTATTTGATTTCGAAAATATTTTTAAGATATTTTGTCACATTTGCAACAATTATAAATATGGTACTTTGTAATAACTGCTAACGACAAAAATAAAGCTTGAATCATAATACAACCTGAAATCAGCTTATCCATTAAGCATGGTTGTAGCAAAGCTTTCAAAATTGTATAAAAAGCTAGAGGAAAACAATGGCTGCCAATATGGGTTGCATACAATCAAAAATGACTTTTTATTACGTAATTATATTTTGAATTGTTACAACTTTGTACGATTCCACGTGTGTAGTGACTAACGACCCGGGTCTCACCTTTCGGCATCTTCAGGCATTCTATCACGTGCACAGAAACACAGCAACAGAAATAACACACAATTAGCACTTAGCATTGGTTATATACGAAAAGAGTTAATTACAAAAGTAAAACACAGACCCTAAGGCTAGGAGCCAAATAATACACTGAAATATTTTTCAATATCATTGATTTGATAATAATGACACTCAAATGCCTGTAATAAATTTTTATTTATCTTAAATACTGTTAATGAGTATTATATGAAAGGAGTCTAAAATGAATAATTATCAATTATCATTAAAATACAATTGGATGATTTTAAACTTAGAAATACCTATTAATTTCAAATTAACGGGTAACAGTGGAAATCAAGCACCAGGTGATGTAATATAGGAGTTTAATTTATGAGGTTATCGACTTATTGAAATAATTTCACGTAAGGGATATAACAAAGGGGAATTGGGAATCCATCCAGAAAACATTGCGAAAAATTGCCACTAACATACGTTAGAACATTCTTATAATACCGATTCTTTATGAAATACATATTGTTACATGTATGAGATTTTAGTTGAAATGGAAAAATACGTTTCTATGGCACAAAATCATAATTATACTAGTGTCAAATAAATGAACGAGGTCCACCTGAATTTCGTGCCAATCTCAAAAGACCCTATTGATGTATTTAAATTTCTTTTTACTTTTGAAATTCCGATTTGATTGCATAATTGAATAAAAAAAATAGTAAGTAGAGCTTAGAAATGCATCACAGCTGAAACTCTTTACTAGAATAATTTTCAATTATAATGCACAACTTCTTTTTGTAAAACTGAACAAAAAGTGTAGAATTGATCATTAATTTTATTCAGGTATTTCATAGATTTGACGAAATGTTTGAAAAATAGACGGATACCGTATAATATATGAATGAGATTTTGTATTGTTTTTTTTTTTGTTAAAATCTTACGCTAACCGAAGCATAAACAGTTCAATAATATGAATAGTATGCACATTTCAGTATTTTGTTGACTGTGGAGGCTTAAGAAACCGACCGATATTTTTCTTATTCGATAGACGAGAACGATATTTTTTTTCCACTTTATCAATTTTTCATTACTACATTAAAATTGTATCTATGTAAAAATATTTTTTTACGAGGCATAATTACACAACGGTATTATAATAAATTGCCAACTTAGGCAAAACACGGAAAAAACGTACCAGATATATTTAGTTCTTAACTAGTTAGAAAGTTTGGATGATGTTTATAAAACAAATCGACCGCAAATAATTTTTGGTTTAAACCAGAATCAGTTTCATTATCGGTTTAGATAATGAATTGATTGGGTAAGGGGCAAATAAACGGGTCATTGTAATGGAAGGTCTATTGAGTCGCTTCAGAGCTATAAATCAGAGAAGAATAAAACTTTTAAATAATAAATCAGAGTTTCTGTTAGTAGCAAAAAATCCTTGTGGCATAAATAAAATTTAAGTGCATATTATTTATGACATATTTTCTGCAGTGATATGATCAAAATTATTCAATTACTTCACGTTGATAACTAACACAACCTATCATATAATGTATTAAATTATGTGCATATAAGGTCAGTTGGTAGATATTCTATCCTCTATTTAATTGCATCAAAATTTATTGGATAGTCATGTCCGGACTAAATATTTGGATTCGATATAATATGACAAAACATTCAATTCTACAAGTTGTTGGATGCTACTAGCGTACTTTTATAAATCAACGCTAGAAAATGTGCTGATTTATAAAAGTAAACCTTACAGATTAATTTGAATACAATACGAAAGTAATATCTAACTTTCTGAAAGGTTGCAGGATCTTAGGTGGACTGCTTGAGAATAACATTGCTACTTTTGTAAATATAGATGTTTTATTCTCAAAAAATATTTTTATTGCCACCAAAATAATGCTGCAGACAAAAAAAGCGTGATTCAATTATCACGTCAACATATAAAAAAAGTCGATAGTCATTTTTCTATCAGTTTCTCTATACTTCTAACATCATACTATGATATTATTGATAAAAGCATAGGTAGGCTCCTCTTATAATACAAGAAAGCACATTATCAAATAGAGAGTGTATATCTACTATTATGCAAATATCGAGGAATAAACTAGGTTTGTAACATGTCAGCACCCGTAGCAATTAAGTGTCAAGCTTACGAGTGACACATTTAATTCACAATGAAATCGTCTACACTAATAATGTCTGAATAGTATAATATATACAATTTGGATTTGCTTGTAGCCATATACTTCAGACAGGTGGCATATTGATATTTGATCATACTGATAAGTAATAAGTGATACAATTATTACTAGTACTAAAGTATTCGTGAAATTTTCACTATGTTACTAATTTATGGACGTGGAAGTTTGCATGCAAAACGATCGAATAAATAATTTTCGTCATCGATTATAGAAAGATGCGATCAATGCAAACGCATTTAACAATGGGTTAACTGTGCTATTTCTGTAGATACTTGCGTTTCCTAGCACATACTAGTACTGCAATGAGGAAAATATGGATTCCTAACGAAACAATTCTTTATTGATGTTGTTAGGATTAGTGGATGTTTTTCCGTGATATATATATATTATATTATGTATGAATCGACTTTTTAAAAAATAGTGCAATTATTTGTGCAGACATTCCAATACTGCGTTCGAATCGAAAGATCACTAAATAATAATTACCATTCAGATATTGTATACATAATAGTTATTGTGAACGTAATAAAATAAAATTGAATAGTACTGGCGAGTTACACCACTTAATCACTACGCGCCGAGAAAAGCGTGGCTTTGTAAAGATATCCCAAAGTGTGCTTGACATCTGAACTCGCATTGATCGAATTTTATGCCAAAAGAATTTAAATTTTATGAATTTGATGTATAAAATAACACAGTCTCGCGATACGACTTGTATTATGAAGTCATTGTTTATAATTGTAATTTGCTTATACCCACAGTTAATGTAGTCGTCATCGTATTTTAAATTTAGAATGTCATATATTATTGAGTGTTATGACAAAAAATTATCGAATATAACAATGTCACCAATACATGACTATAATTTAGATATTGCTGTTAGATTATTGAATAAATTGGCATTTACTTGGTAGGACTCCATTATAACACGGTGAAAATACGTTGCTATTTTTTAAAATTTAATTTAAGACACTGGAAAATGGAAGGAAACTTTTCAAAAAACAATTCTACGAATTATATATCCCACATTTAGGAAATATAATTTGTAGAGCATTTTGATGGAGGTCTCTTGATGTAAACATTGTAAGTGAAGTAAAAAAAATACTCAAATGATGTTATATTTTGATTTACATAAACTTTTTAAAATATAATAATAGCATTACGTATTACTAAAACTTTTATTAATGCATCATGTAGGCCTGTCTTCTTTGATTTCGTACTGAAATAACAATATAAAAATAAGTGTTATCAAGGAAAAAAATCGTTTCATATTTATTTTTATAAAATAAACATATCATATTGTAAAAAGAAAAGCGTATTTGTTATGTTATATTATGTTTCAAAGTGAATTTTATAAACATTTTCAAAACTGCAAACGAGCAAACGAAATTCAATGTAGATGAAATTTACCAAACTACACATTTCCTATATACAATATTTGATTCTAATTTTTGACATAATTGTATTAGCCCTTTTTTATTGCAAGGAAAATTGATAACATGAATCTATAATAAATGCAAACACGCATTGGAGTAGACATAGTAACTCTATTGAAAAATTCCACATATTATTATTTATAATCAATAATTATTTTAGAATATGCTGTCCATTATTCCATTTAATTTAATCAGTTTGAACAATATAATTATTGTAGTATAACTGTTAGCAATGCTATAGTTGATACTGCAGTCCATTTTAGATATATTTTTGAAAACATGACCGACTGTAATTGTATTATATTATAAAATAATAATTGCTTTCATTGAATGGCAATTAAAATATGTATGCAGCATATGTCATTATAAAATTAAAAAAATTATTACCTTTGTTTCTTATTTCTTCATTTGGTCATATTTTCCCCTTCTATCATATTTCTCGAAACACTAGTTTTACCAAAAACTTCATTTTCAGTAAAAAAAAGATAAAACCATAAGTTCCTTTAAGGTAAATGATGGAAATATTATATGTAAATTGTTGATGAATTAAGTTTCGGAAATAGACATTTTATTGCTATATTTCACATTATAAAATATTTATGAAACTTTGAGGATAATGGGAAGTGAATTAAAAAAAAGTTATAACAGTTTTCGAATACAATAAAAAATATATAAATATCGAGAATAAAATGCACAGAATGTAAAACTATTGTAAAATCTAATTATGATAAGAAGTACCTAACATGATTTAATAGAAAATAAACTAACCGTAATCAACAAACCTGTTCTAAAGCAGCGGTTCAGTTGTAATGAAGAAGACAATTGTATCATGTTCATCGTTTTTCTGAATTTCATCAACAGACAGAGAAAAAGTGAATTTTTACATGCTGTCCAATCAAATTCGTACGATTTTTTGAAAGAGTAGTTGAGCAATTAAACACATTTGTTAAAGATTTTATTAAACTTAATTATTCCTAAAATAATGAAAACGTTTAATAATTCACGACTATATGTAAATTTCGTTGATGATGGCAACTGCATTTCTAATCCATATTTAACGAATATGTCAAATAATTGTGTTGACTTATTTCTTTTGTATTATATGTTGGTTTTTTTTTGTCGAAAATACTTTCTTTCAAGGCATGAAAAGGATACTAAAACCATACTCATAATTTTTAACCATGCTCATAATTTTTGTTTTCGATGATAATGAATAAAAAAATCATTATATTATATTTAATTTTTGTAAATATATTTTTGTATATTTATTTTTGTCTTTAATGCTCAGGATAGAATACGTAAAATACTTATCAACCTGATTTTTTAAGCCTTGGGTCTGAAAAATTGTCATTAATTAAGAAAATCTCGTTGCTTAGATTTTTGGGTTCAAATAAAATTTCTTATAACCCACTAAGTGTAACACAAAAACAAGCTCCAGAATGTTGATCTAAAAATATATTCCAATAAATCACATCGTTTTTTATAACAATAATTTGATGATAGCATAATTGCAAAATATTTAAAAAAATATATAGGTGAATTGTGTATCGACAAGATTCACTAGGTGCTGGTTATGACTGGAAATAATGTAGTTTGTTATCTATTTTCAAAGTGCAGACATAATATGTCTAATGATAACAAATGTCCTATTTCGATAAATACTTCAGATGAAAGTGAAGAATTAAAAAAGCAAAACTCGTATCATGTATATGCTTGGCCACGTCTCGCGTGATGTAAATTAATTAACTATTCTTTTATAGTGAAATCAAACATACACTGGATATACATAATTTAACCATACTGTACATTTGTCATCTTACTAATTTTGATAATGTTTTGTATCTTATATTTATCGATAGTATTGTCTAGAATGTTAAGTTGAGTCCTACACCTATGGACTCCTACTGTTTTTGGATGAAACCTGATTAGCATTTGCCCAGTTTTATTTATTGTACGATAAACTTGATATTCTTTGATGAATAGTGCTAACATTACTTATTGGCACTATATTATCGAATAGTAAAACCATATCGATATAAATAATCGACAGAATAATTTATTGAAAAATCTTTTCATGTGGTAGTATTGTATTGTTTTGTGATACCTATTAAATTTACATGAAAAAAAGACATTTATTGAAAATTTCGAAACGATCTATTGAGAGGTATCGAATGCATCGATAATTTTACCATTCATTTGATGTAAATCTTGCATAAATTAAAAAAGTGAAACTATTGTTTGTTTGCTTAAATTATAAATGAAATTTATATGATCTGTTTTATTTGGATGTAATAATCCATTTATAGGAAGTTATCTCATGTATTCTATTATATTATACAACAGGAATATTATATAAGAGCATAAGAAATAATAACGGAAATACAGATTCGTCATTATTTATTTTGTTATAAATTGTTCAATTTTTTCCCAAAAATGAAATCAGTATAAACCTGAAAAATGTCTGTTTTCTTTTATTGAATGAAGATATCGTCTAGATGTCGTTCTCCCCAGCAAGAATATTGCCATAATTAAGTTGCGTTTTGTTTTTTGGTTCTATATGTTATTCGATATTTACATCGTAGCATCCGCCTGATACATACACTATTATGTTGTCCAAGAGATCTTTTCCTTCTTCGACAGTCGTAAAGCTATAAAAAAAAAAATTTCAAGAAAACTGTCGTAAATAATTATTTGTTCATGTTTATACTAAATTTAATAAGAACACTCAAACATGTTCTAAAAAAGGTGTTTTAAATTAATATACAATCTGAGTAATTTTATTTCTAAAACCTAAGACGCCATTGCAGCGAGTGTTCACTTCAAATAAGCGAGAAAAAAAGTCTTATTCATTTCCATTTTGAAAGCCGCTGAGATTTTGGTGTTGCTTTTACTTATGTATTTAATTATAATTTTACCAATACTTAAAGCATTTAATTGAAATATTTGTGCAGATTTTCGTATGAATGCGAACCTTTCTGAAACAATAAATAAAGTATACAAATGTTGTTTAGTCATTATATAAAATAAGTTTTCAAAAATACGTCAAATGGTCACAAATCAGTATGTAGATCGACAGTTAACAAATATAAAAGTCATTCATTTACGAAAACTATTCAGTATTTTTATAAAACAGTCGGTATTTCATTAAACAATCTTGAATGGTTTACCAAAAAGTATCAAAAAATATATTATTATTTGAGGGCTTAAAATTTACAATGACACTCAAGTTAATAATCGTTTGTGTATAAGGTTTGGTGGTAAGTTGTCCAAAAAAGTATTAAATGTTTGTAATAGTGTTAAAAGTACACTTAAAAAAATAGGTGATACAAAATTTACTGGTATACGGAGCCTTATAAAATATTGTTAGCATACTTCAAGATTCTGTTGGATTTTTAATTATTATTTTGCTTTAACAACGGATCTATAAAGATTCATGTTCCTCAATATTATCATTAAATGATAGTTGTTATAGAAAAGTGTATATTCAAAACTTTTTAACACAATCGTCATATTCTTTTCAGAATCAAAGGTACTACTCAATTGAAAATTATTTCATACGAATGAATTACCATTATCTGTGTTTTTAATATAGTCATTTTCGAGTAAAGCATATTTAAAGCAAGTTCATTTGTAGAATAGCTACTGAAATAAAATATTAAATTAATGACAAATATCTTTTTAAATATTAAAAATAATATATAAAACTTATTTTAATTACGAAAATGAGGCTTACTCGCTGATGTTATCAAGTTGAACGGTGGTAGGAAATGAGTTTGGATGGTAAATACCGAAGGATTTATTTTCACTTCAAACATACGGAAGGGTTGTATCAAAATTAATTTTCGGACCTAAACTTTTGAAATGCGGTTGCTGACCATAACCCTTTATTTTCAACTCTATGTTGGGTGGACTTCCGCAAACGGTAATTATTATTTCAGAATAAAATCAAATTCAAAAAAATCAATAAAAGAACATGTGCCATGAAGCTCAAAATAGATTACAATTTCAATCATCTATTTATTTTTAAATAACAGTAAAGAGTTCAAATGTCGATGTCATGGGAAAAAAATATAATTCATGTAAAAAGTTAAAGTGGATAGCAAATAAAATTTTTCTTGGGAGTTGGGTAAAATTAAAAGTCTAAGCTAATGGGCCATCCTTGGTTCTAAACGCTCTTGATTCTCAAAAAGAGCAACAAAGAGATTTTTTTATCTTACGTATAGCTTTACATAAATTATCCTGATAAATAAATGACGACGAAAGTTAACGATGCCACTGAGATAATAATAAATTTTCATACATCACTTTAAATGTGTTAACTGTCACTTCTTCGTGGAAAGGCGTACTATTTTTTTTATGACATATACACATTTCAAGTATTTATTTTTTCAATATATTTTATGATAATGACCAATTTCTCTCATCGTGAGCAGAAAACCGGTCCTGGTACTAAAAATGTGTTTTTTTATTTAAAAAAATATCATATATATGCTTTTATTAATTCACCTTCGTTTTTAAAAAGGGTATTGAAAAACCGTGAAATCACCGCATATAACGTTATCAAAATATATTTTATCTGTATAAATATTAATGCGTGTTATTTTTATCGTCGCTTTTATAACAATATGAATAACACCATTTTCCACTTGGAATCGTTGTAAATAAGTGATATGTCATATCGAAAATATTATATAATAATAGCGATTCTTGAACTAATATTGTTCATTGTGTTGAATTAACAATCTCTTTCTAATATGTCCAATACATGGAAAAAATCTGATCAGAATAAAAAAGATGTTGATTCGTTTTGGGCTTGAAATATTCAAAGGTAGCGTTCAGTTTTATACTCATTTTGGATGTGATGTAGGGTTGAAGAATTAGTTGGATAGGGATATTTTCAAACACGACGGTATATTTTTATAATTTTTTTTAAGCGGATATGAGTTTTACAATTGTTTTTACTATAATATAAATATAAATTTTGATAGTCTAGATTACTTGTCAACACCAAAATCGTAAAATTAATGTATGTCATGTTACGAAAATATGTATTTTGTAACAATAATACATAAACGTACAACCTTATCCAATCGTAATATTTTCAAACACAACTGTATTTTTTGGTATTGTATAATTGATAAAAGATTTATTCTTCATAATTTGCTTTAATTATTAAATGCAAATCGGTTTTCATTATTTGTTTTACTTGAAATGTTTCGATCGCTAGCTTGATCTTGATAATTGTAGCACAAATTGTAATTATTTCAATTATTTTCTTATTTGTAGAATGAAAAATAAAACTCTAAAATTTATTAAAAACCTCATAAGATACAAAATGCCATCCACTTGATATATATTAATATTATTTTCTTCTAGATAACTTATGTTCAAACCGTTTGAAAAAAATACTTGTTATGGAATTGTTTTCAATATCTGGCGCTAACTTGATGAGCAAAACATATAAGTTTACTAAAAATTAAGTATTATGTAAATTTGTTGATATTAAAAGTAGTATCATAGAATTACACCTGATGTGAAAAAGTTGTTTTTGCAGATACATAATTCAACCTCTTCTGCTTGAGCTGAATTAACCAATGTTGACAATTTTACTCTGTAGCTCTGTATTTTTCCCAATTTTATTATATATCTCACGAATCTCATTGTTAATACATGACTTCAAATTGAATATTAGAAAATTCTCTTAATATTGGCAACCTCTGAGTTGCACCTTCAGATATATGATATACTAGAGGAGCTTCTGCGGAAATTGTTTGCTTCGGGCTAAAAGTAACATTAAGAAAGTTTTCCTCGAACGTTTTTAACTTTCCCTCAAATGGAAAAACTTAAAATACAAAAATTTTAGCAAACTTATCGTCACCAGAAAGGGCTACCTAATATTTTTTTGAAAAACTTTAGTTATTTTTAAAAAATTCGTTGATTAGCGTCATCATAATATTTTCAACAATACGTGATAATAATGTTAATAAAATGCATATTTGACTATGGTTTTCAGCACTTTTATGACAAGTATCAATAACGTATTTTCAATAAGAAGAACACATTTTTGATCCTTATTTGCAAAATATATTTTATGATCAGGAACGGTTAAAATTCATCATTTGATAATGCTCGCGATGAACAAAACCGATTCTGAAATGAAATCATGAAATATATTGTGGAAATTATTACGGAAGATGTGTATTCACTATTTAAACTTTTTCTTTTAAAAAAATTTAAAAAAATAATCTGAAAAAATATTTTAATTTAAATAGAAAAAATTGATTACGTCTTAAGTATGGTCTTTTTGTCATTCGTTTTTTTGATAAATACAACTGAATCACCTTGTTTAAATATCCATATGTTTTCTTTATTTCCTATATTACGAGCATTTCCCCAAGATAAACTGTAAGTTTTATTTCTTTTGTTTGTAGTTTTAATGTTGTCAAGAATAAATCGAATCTAATATTGGATCCATTTCAGGATTAATTAAAACATTTCACCCCACCCCGGTGGCGTTTAATGGTATTATCTGAAATTAAATTAACACAATGAATGAGGGAAATCGTTAATCGTTCATATAAATGTAAGTCAAATAACTTGATGCATAAGCGGTTACTCAAAGTAAAGAATATTATTTATATATAATCATGCCAAACTAATGTCGGTAACATTGTAAATAAAACATACAAAAATCTTTCAAGTTTTTGATACACTAATCGTTTTGTTCAAACACTTGCCTTCAAATTTACTTATCGGTCACATATAATATATAACAAGTTACAATAATTTATGATAAGTGGATAGACGCAATTTATAAAACGTTATGGTTTTTTAATTCATTAGCAAAAATTATTACTGCCAATTATTTTTTATAATATTGTAATAAGTAGTTTTTTTTCTCCAGGACGTAAACATATAGTGTCAAAGTCTATTGACCAATGACAGTTTATCTGTTTCTGTTGAAAAATGAAGATTTTAGTAAAAATTCTCCATTTAAGACAAAAAATTTACACATTTCACGGAACGGTTTCGTTGTATGACCGTTCTAGAATCGGGGTTTTTTATAGTCAGCAAAGAGATTCGGTACTTTTATGGATACCATATTAACACCGTAAAATGGCAAACTTTTTTGAAAATTTTATTGTTGATAATTATTAAAATTCTAACTTCTCAATATTATAATAAATGATATTGATTAGACGTTTTGCTGAATCAGAAGAGTTGATAGCTCACAAACAACTGGCCACCATGCCATGTGTTACTTCACGTAATATGAAATCTATACCGATATTCAAGGTGATAAAGTAACAGAAAACTAAACATATATTTTCACTTAAAAAACCACGCTATAAAAGGTCATCGATGGAAATAAAAATGGCTTAAAAGTAATATTTACTTACAAGACAGCGTTTCAAATTTGCTGAAATATGAGAATTATTCGTGGGCTCCATAATTTTTGTTTTCTTTGTTAAAACGTTTACTTCTCCGAAATCAATGCTATTCAAATTGCACGAAACCTTGGGGCCTATCCCAAATATTGTTATTTGGCACAGAAAAATGGTTTAATTTCACCAAACATTTTCATGCCGAAATGAATTTTTTAAAGACAAAGTATACAATCAATCGACTCATTTAAAAATTACTAACAATTAATTATTATATTTTTAGTCTGGAAAACGAAAGATGATGCTTTTATACAATAGTTTTAATGGCACAGGTTCTTTCATAAGGCCATCTGTAGGTCAGAAGCTCTATTTTCATATTCCTAAATAAGTAAAATAAAACAATTAATTTACATTTTATAAATAACATCAGCTTACATTATATCTTTGCACTATACTCAAGAGACTGTTGGTGACATTGTTTTTGTACATTTAATAATGTAAATTTAGTAATGCGCAATCTCTTCATAAGTAGTTATTCAGTTTCTCAATTAACAATATACTTATAATATGGTTATCTTTTTTTTGTTTCAATTCCGCTTCGATTCCGTCAAAACTTTCCTTTTCCGTTGGCTTTTTTTTATTATATTGTATATAATGTAGCTTATGATGGAATTTAAATTTTGTATTCTTATTAAGTGATGTAAAAAAATGTTTTAAAAAGAGAAAAATGATTTATGAGATGATCTGAAGATTGAATTAGACTAAAAAAGGCTTAAGTTATGTAATGGGTTAAAACTAAATATAAAATATGAATTATAGTTCTTACCGGATCTCAAGAAACATAAAAGTATCCTTTTTTCCTTAAATTTTTGCTGTATTTTGAATTGTTATATCATAGTTTCACAAGTATTCAAAAATTTTGCGTGATGAAATAATAAATTTTAGATAAATTATTTTTGAAGCACCAGACTTGTACTGTATTCGCGTGTTAATAAAATAGCTTAATTTAATATATGTAAAATTGCATTAGGTATTGTGAATGTGAAATTCTGGTTCTCATTGATGTGGGATAAAATCAATATGTTGTTACCTTGATGATTTGACCATCGATATCGAAATTCCTTTTAGATTCAACAGTAATGCTGGTTGGACAATGTAAATATTGACATATTCTAATGTCAAACTTGATTTTATTGCTTTATTGTATTATATCGATCTGTCAAAGCTTTGAGGTGAACAGCGGTTTGTGTCTTAGATAGCGTTTTCATAATCAGTCACATGCGTTTGTTTCTCCTTAAATAAATATAAAATAATAATAAAGTAACAATAAAGAGAACTAAATAATATATTAGAATAATATATGTAAATATAGAGCGCGGTAGTATTTGTTTTGAGATTTTTCATAAAAAAAAATTTATCGATATTTTACCAACTGATATAAGACCAAAATAAATTATGATTGGAGTATTTCTGGAATAATGGCTGCACCTCTGAAAAACGTTAAAAGAAAATATTTATATATAGAAAAAAAAATTACAAGCAATATACGTTCTTTTATAAAATGCAAGATATAACTATTTGCTTGAAATAAACGATAACTTGAACACCTGTAATAATTTAACATTTAATACAAAAACATATGAAAAAAATAGTTACACTTTAAAATAAGCTTTCATTTTTCTATCGAAATCAAAGCATCGAATTTTTTTTTATAGATATTTTGAATTTATCTTCTAGTGTTTTTCTGAATATGTAACAAATTTGCTTCATAGTATATAATTGATAGTACTCAAATTGTATTCAATTATCCCGCTACATTATTTTCTGAAAAATACAATCTCACAACGAAATGCTTTTAACTTTACAAAAGCAATACGATAAACTGTTAGGATATTTTTAATTACATTTTTACATTTTTATCAATACCTAAAAAACGCAAACAGTTGAATAGTAAACTAAGTATCTGTTAAAATTGTTGACATTTAACAATAGTTTTGATCCTACACATTCGGTCGCAATATGTATAGCAAAACGATTTTCACGACCAGATATTTCACAAAAAGCCTTACAAGAATATTTTCCAATTTGATTTGATTTGAAGTTTTCTATTATCTCCTTTTTTTGTGTTAGGCCGTATGTCTCCAGTCTAAAAACAGAAAGAAGAAATGTCAATGCGATTTAGACTTTTTCGGATGCTCGAGTTTTTGCGTATTAACACGATATATGAACATATATACCATTGGAATGATAAAAAAAAACTCGTCATGAAATAAAGGAATGTTTGAATTATATAAATTTTATAAGCTCAACTTCTCGAATTTTTTCACCTTTATTATAGGTTTTAGTGCTTTTATTTTTATTTAAGATAAATTCATCCAAAGCTTTATACTGATTTGGAAATACTGGAATAGAATCGTTTAAATGTTATAATCAGTTCATTGAAAAATAAGATAAAGTGCCATTATATTTAGTTACACAAAAATAGAAAAGTATAGTTTTAAGTAATGGTAAAATAATTATTAAATATTACATTACAATAAATAAGTAATACAAATGAATTTCAATCAAATGAATATTAACCTACAGATTTATAACAGCTTGAAATGTGTGATTTTTTGCAGAAAAAAATTGTTGAAAAATTATATATTTCTCAACAAAAGAAAATATTCGAGATGCTACATGGATGGCAAGGTTTCGAATAAAAATAACTACTTTATGAAGATTGGTTAGGTTTCATTCTAGAAAAATCTACCCTTGGTGTAGTTATTTTTAAATGTAAACGAAATTTGTGAAATTATTCCGACAAACGCTTCATGAATAAACACTGAATCTTGAATATTCAATGATACGTCAAGAACGAAAGTGCTCCACTGTAGATGTACTGTAAGACATTCTCCTAAGAAAGAATCATTGCTTTTTAACGTTGAATGAATAAAAACACATATTTTGGGTCATTCAGAATATTTATTGCATTGATTTTTTAAAAATAATTATGCAAAGTTTGAATGTGTTGATCATTTTAGTGATACATGAAAGAGAATGGCCAACATGTTATTTATATTAAAATTTATACAACAGCTACCGGTGTTCAATATACAATAACTTTCAATTTTTCATCTTCATCGCCAGATGTCGCCTTTAAAATTTTTACAATAACCATCATTTTATCATTAGGCAATAGATGGCCAATTGTGGGAAATATGCGAAAAATCTTCCAGAAAAAATGAAGAGAAGTGCCTAATATTATGTTCTGCTGATAATGGTATTCTAGAGGAAATTTATGAATTCGATATGTGACAATGCGATCAAATTATACAAGAGATATTTACCGTTCTTTTATAAACGAAAATGGTGTTTCAGCAGTCTCAACATTTTCTATATGAAATTTCATACTTGTTTCAGTTATAATGGGTGTTTTTGGTAACACGATGATGTCAGTAAATTTTATTAATGTCCTTGGTGCAACTCTTAAAAGTTTTAAAAATAATGTCAATAAAACACACAAATTATATACACGTTCAAAAGAGTTTCAAAAGATCCTGTTAATGTAAAGGGTTGCACTAATTTATACAATATATAATTTTATTTAGATAAAAAAAATGAATAAAAATTATTAGTACAATATAAGTAATTGAATAT
This sequence comes from Himalopsyche japonica, assembly GCA_028555115.1. NCBI lineage: Eukaryota > Metazoa > Arthropoda > Insecta > Trichoptera > Rhyacophilidae > Himalopsyche > Himalopsyche japonica. The sequence goes on from JAHFWJ010000819.1 coordinate 202,393, forward strand.
TTTAATCATTAATAAAAGTAATTATTTCATAACGTTTATTTATTTGTGTAGTATTTTATTAATTAAACTAATTTAACGAGTTTCACAAGTCTTCATTTTAGGAATGAATTAATGTGGAATCTGTGCCCTATAAACTTTATTTTTCCGATGAGATATATTTGATAGAAATACTGTAATTTTTATTAATTATTTTATTTTTTATTATATTATTTTATTTATTATTTTTTTAATAATTTTTTGTATCACCTATTAATGGAAGAGTATAAATGTTCTCGTGACCACACTGCAATTTAATTTCACATAGGTAATCTTTGCAGCACGCTGGATGGAAATTGACCACCGATGGTACACTTATTCCAGGAGCAAGATTTAAATCATTCTCATTTGAGACTAAATGAAACACTTGTGATTCGACGCTAATAACTTTGATATGCAATAAAGTCTGAAACACATTTTTAGCATATATTATGAATAGAAGAGCGTATGTGACACACTTATTATTGGTTGCTTTAAGATAACAAATATTATAAATTTATAACGTAATTTGTGCAGCATTAATACATAATAATACATTTAAGCTCAAAAAATGGCAAAGGGTGTTATATCTGCAGCCGTAATAATTTTTTGAGACAAGAGTGATTTTGATACCTGAGTGTGTTATATTCAAGATTTATCGATTATACAGCAATTATTATTACAGATCTTTTATAATAGAAAAAAAAATCTTCATTGGAAATGGAAATATCATCAGAATGTTTTTAACTTAATTCTCTTGTGTGACAACTTCCTGGACTCCATCTTAGCACGTGCCACACTGGTGTAGCCAACTTCGTGTATATTAGGCACGCTGCTGATTTTAATATGAATATTATGGCATCGCATCGACTCGGCGTAGGTGTAATGTATTTACGCTGCTTTCATATGAAAACGAACAGTACGCATCGACGTGACTTACTTAACGCAATGTTGGGTACGCGTCGCGAATTTTCTTTTGAATCAGGGGTTTGAGAGACTTCCGATTGTGCAACTTCGTATTATATACATGTATATTGTTTTGTACTGTGGGGATTCCATTTATGTCAGCTATGATAATGAATTGAAAACATTCTGCCACAGTGAATGCGTACGAATTTAGATGATTGATTATTATTGAGCCGTAATAAATTTAACATCATTTATCCATACTGAATAATTTTTATTTGATGCTTAAATAAGTAGCTTAAATTTATTAAATCCGATGATTACTTCGGGTAAGCCTACTGCTAATTCCAAGCTTAATTATAATTTTAACATTTCGTATCTTTTTTAGTAACTTATTAAGAAATGTGTTCTGTTTTTATGGCAGGTAACACATGGAATGTGTCACAAAATATCCTATTTTTTTAAATTAATTTCGAGGAGTTTTCTGCTGTATGCAACAAAATATAAATACAATGCTATAAAAATAGAATATATATTGTAATAAATCTTAAATGCGATATCAATTAACGGTGACACATATTTTTATGAGTTTTTTTTATTAAATGTATTCAATTTACCTGTGATAAATTTTTCACTGTGAAAGATGTTTGAACTTGATAATATTAGAAAATTATAATTCAAGGTTGTATGGAAAATCTTTGGTCGGATTTTTTTTCATAATATTCAATGCCGCAGCGTCAATGTTTTTGCTTTGATTCAATCGCTTAACGGTTATGTTAATTTCAGAAAAAAACCTTGATGGCGTCACTTGAAAAATGTAATGCTTTGATCTTATTATCTTTATTAGAAATGTTGTATTGATCCATTAATGCGAGATAAGCGATATTACATAAGGAGATATACATATGAACTATTTCCAGAAAATAACCACAGTTTATCATTAAAAAAAAAACAATGTGGGTGTGAAAGATTTTCAATTCTCTTTTTCTCTGTCTAGACTCTGTATGTGATTATATCATATATCTACGGTTTAATCCAGAATGTGGAGTTAATTTTTTACCACTCCCGAAGAAAACGTAACCAAACACTAATTTTGCTAAAAATATTTTGACAGGAAACCAGCATACAATTACATTATGCACAGAAATTTTTAGAATGTGAAATGGTATATTTACGGCATTTTTAACGACTTCGTTGCACTGAAATAATACAACCCATAACTCGTTATCGAATCTGTTGTGATTTTAAATTATTGACAAAGATCAAATTTTCACAATAAAAAAACTTACGTAAACATTTTAAAATATCTGTGCAAACAATTGAATGCGATGTTTATTTTTCTATCCCGTTACCAACATTTCGAAATTTAACAAAATTTTTGCGCATCGCTGTTCGTTTTTTTCTACGAAATTAATTTTTTAATTCTGGTACGGTTATTTTTTAAATTCACCAGCCATAAAATCTTTTTTGCTTAAATACAGTTTTAATTTTTAAATATCCAACATCAACATGGCAATAAAAATATAAAAAAATACACGTGTGGTTTGTCGTTTTTGAAGGATACTGCTAAAAATTGTATAGGAAAAAATATTTTCTGCGAACGTCTATACGCTTTTAATTAAACAAATATACCAGCCATACTTTTCAATATTCGTAGAAACGTATTTACCTATTTCCCTAATTTTATTTTTTGTAGCGAAATATATTAAATTAAAAATTATTAAAAATATTTATCAATGTCGTTTTCCATGGTATTAATTAAAAATAATTATAGCTGCCTTGATACACTAATCACGGTTTTTTTGAGTGAATTGAGGATTTCTTTGTATTTTTCTTTTTAAATATTTGATACTTTTATTTTTATATCACATCGTAAAATAACGGACAAATAAAAAAAAATATGAATAAAATAATATTATATTTGAATTGTTAAAACTTTACGATTTTCAATGTTTTGTCACTAACGACCCGGGTTTGCCTCTCGGCATCTTCAGGCATTCTATCACACGGATGCAAAAGAACTGACGTAAAATAAACAGTTAGCATCGTCTATATACCAAAGTTTTAAATTGCAGGAAAACACTTATCTCAGGTGAGCTGTGAATCGCAGCTAAAACAAATTTAATAGTATTAATCTAATAATAATTAAGGCAATTGCTTGCGATAATTTGTATTAACGATCTTGTTAATGAGTCATTCTTGAAAGGGTCGTACAACAAATATTAATCAATTAACATTAAAACGTAAATGTTTTTTTTTATAGAGATACCGCCATATTTCAATCTGGCAAGTAAGGATCAAACATCCAATGATGAAATATAATATAAGAATTTACGTCATGAGATTGTCGATTCATTGAACCAATCTTACGTAAAGGGTACAACAAGGGGGATTTGGGAAGATTGAGTTGATCATTGAGAATGAAGTTTGTATTAATAACTGGCCTCTATTAATTTCTAGAATCCCATGATAAAATAGTTTATGGTCCCCCCTGTTTTGGTGTGAGAATTGAATCCCCTCATTCGCATCAAACGAATGTAATTCCGACAGCAAATGGTTAGCAAACGTAACAAAGTATCCTTGCTTAATCTATAAGCAGCTAAGTGCTCTGAAACTCCAATCTTTAAAGTGTGCGTGGTTTTACCCACATAAAAAATAAATTATATCAAATATTATTAGTTTAAAAATGGTATTAGTAATGGTAATATATAGAATATTAAAGAAAGCATATTTGCACTTGTACATAAAATCATTCCATGCATGTCAAAAAATGGTCAAACTCTATTGTAAAAAGTAAGTGCGCTAGCTATTTTTTTTAATTAAAAAATAATCAAATAAAATTTTTACATAGTCACTTAAGGTCAACTAAACTAAACAGGTTGAATCCTCAAATAATGTTTGTTATAAAGTTAAAATTTTTAGAAGATATTTAGTATTGCTCTGCTAAATCGCTGAAATTGCCGTGTTTCAGAAAAGTAAATATTTACTGTTGGGATGAAATCGGGTTTCATCAAGTAATAGTTAATCATTCATCTATAGTCGTACAATACTGACGCAGTCTGATATTTTATTTCCTGAATTTCCTGATCCGATTAAAGATAAGATTGCTAGCAGTAATTGCTAAGTATCTAATCTAATCTAATCTATATTTGATTTGAGTCTGCGATTTTCAAACTTACTATCGGAATAGATCATCGTATAAAATAATTTTAATTAGACATTTTTTGACAATGTCATTTTTTTGATTGTAAAAAATCAGATCATATATGGTAATTATAATAAACAAATTCAAATTAATAAATTGAAAAGCAATGTGAAATCAAACATGAAAATGATAGTTTGTCTGTTCATGTCCACATTTGAGGAATAAAATGTTTGTACAAATAAATGAGTTGCTTGCTTGAAGAAAATGCTTTACTGATGTATTGGTAATGTGTATTTATATGCCACTTTTATTATGAAAAGAAGAAAAATATTTTATAGAACGGTTTGATGATATCTGTATTGTGAATAACTCACTTGACCTGTTTTTTTTTAGAGAAAATAATCATTTATGGATGAAGCTAAGAAATATTTAATATTAAGCGTATTGGCCTTTTTCTATGCTTCGTTTTCAGTTTAGGAGTTTTGAGTGTTACAAATGGATGAATGGAAAAAAGATTCATGAAACAAAATCTGTAGGTCTATTCACGAAAAAATTTATGAAACTGTTCAAAGGGAATTTGTGGCTTCAGCAGTGAAACCGAGTTGGGTAAACACACTTGAGCAGTGATGGCGAACTCTTTCAGCGCGGTGTTTAGTTATGATATAGTATTTATTTATTAAAAGCTCAAAAAGTTATGGGTCCTCTCGTTGATCTAAATTTTGTGAGATTTCTATTGAAACTCGTTAATTCGAATATCTGAGCCAAAATAATTTTTCCGTCGACTTCGTTTATAAGTTTCAATTCTATTCAGAGGGAATAGGATCTTCCAAAGTACGTAAACGAGGAAAAAATGCTAGAATTTTCTGATTCAGTATGAATATGAGGGGAAGAAATACAGAGCACGTTGATTGTTATTGGGTGAAATAATCCGTGAACAATGCTCGTCACCCAAAATGTATTGGTGTTTCACTTTGAAAAAATCGTGACATGAGTTCACTACCCCAACGTTACATCGCTACGATTTGGTGTTATTTATCAACTTTACTGCATATGATAATATAAAAAATATATTTTTTATTTGAAAATAATTTAATCAAAAAATAGCATTAATCCTGCAGCAGCTTAAAGCTACAAACTGTTATTAACTGACAATTATGGATGTGATTCAACTGTTGGTGTTGTTCCAAGTATGTACCTGAATTGAATATTAAGTTTAGTAGACTAATGATTTTATAAAAATACGCGACATCGATCCGAGTCAGAGCCTCGACCTCCCGGTTGACGGACGTTGCCAAAATTATATGTGTCGAGGTAGCGCAATCTGTTGGTAGATATTTTTTGCACATTGTTGTTACAGTTTGTACGAGAAAAAAACGAAATGAGTATTAATGATTTAACGTTTCGAATGATCTGTGCAGTTTTGTAAAAAAGTGTTTTTTTTTAAATTGTATTATACATAACTTTCTGAAACGTAACGACCGTATCAATTAACGAAAAAAACTTTTTTCTAGAATCATTTTCCAGTACGAAAAGCTAAAGCTTTCGAGAAGAAATCTTGTGTAAGAAGTGAAAATTTTAACAAGTGAAGAAAATACAATATTGCTTGATTAATAATATGATAATGTTAAATATAGTAGTTAAAATTGAATTGTGAAAACTTTGTATGATTCCACATGTTTCGTCACTACCGATCCGGGTTTCGCCTTTCGACATCTTTAGGCATTCTATCACACGGATGCAATAGATCTGACTCTCGTCAGTTCTATAACATCCAAAAGGTGAAACCAGGGTTGTTAGTGATAAAAAATGTGGAATCGTACAATGTTTTGACAATTCAAATTTGGTATTGAAATTCCATCAAGCACCTTCAGTCGGTATTATAAATTATTATACTACAAATTTTCAATATTACAGCTGAACAACGTGAAAAACAAAAAAGACACATGTGTTAAATGCAATCACTCAAAATAATTAGTATTCACGAAATTATTAAAAAATGTTTTATTGCTTAGTATTAAAACGTATTTTTAATAATATACCTTAGATATATAAGTCAAATGCTTTTGATTTTTATGATCTTGATAAAAAATCGCGACATATATCCACATTATGGGTTTGCAAATAATCATTAGTCAGTTCTCAAAAGATTTGACTTAAACAGGACGCGTAATTTGTTGTGCAATGTTCAGTGTAAAAAAATAATTTAATAAAAATATATTATGACGACAAGTACAGAAAAGATAGTGGCAAAGCCGAATAAGGCATGGCCGCAAATTGTTGCCGTTATGAGTTGTGAGTAAAATACAAATTATGTAATAAGTTGAATAGAAGTTTACAGGATGAAAGTTATAAATCTTCTATTGTCGATAGAATAGTGAATAATATTCTAATATCTTAAAAGTGTCATTTAAATATTTTCGACTTAACTGTGACCAAATTAAGTTTTTAAATAATATATAAAATAATTAGTGTACTTGTTTGGTATTGATTTCTGGAATATAAAATGCATAAAAATGCTTAGTGTTTCAAAAATTATCATCGGAAAAATAGCAATAGTTTTTTGATGTTTAGAAAATATAATTGGTTTATTGAATTGGCATTAATTTGGTCCTTCTCTGGATGTAAGTGAGAAGATATTTCACAGTAAAAAGTATTGTGTTTTAAAATAAATAGACATTTTAAAATATACATGTAACTTATTCGGTAACCAAGACGTGAACCAAGATGTGGGAAATATCGTTTACAAATATATTTAAAGAATTTGTAAATGTTCATCAGTTCGTTCATTGTCTTGTTAACCCACAGACTGTTAAATGTTTCAATTGTTGATATGGGAGCATAATAGTGTGTTTTAGTTTGTTCTTCAACAGTATAAGAGTGTTAAAAATACTAAAGTTTTCATGTAAAATATAATTTGTGAATAAAATATTTGTTTTGATAATTTTCACATTATGTTTTAACACTAAAACGGTTGATTTTTTTATGTACTTTATGCGGTTCGGCAAGGAAGGTGTTAATAATTCTACCTATGATGTTATGAATAAAACTATACAAGTACCTGTATAATACTATGTGGTGAGGTCAATAAAAAATAATTTTGCAAAGAATATACAAGATGTTTAGGAACGAAGGTGAAATTCATTTATTTACAATAAAAAATAGGTTAAGTTGATAAAATGCATTGATTTTACTTGTACCCGTTTTTCACATTCAGTGTCATGGAGCATTTTATCATCAGGAAGGAAACCATTTAGAAGTTCAGTTAACAGCCAAATGCACCAAATATTTCTCGTTTCTTTTAAAATGATTTGACAAAATTTCACGGAGAGTAATAAACATAGTCGTTTGAGAAGAACGCGAAGGAAAAGTCACTATGATCACTTGTGTAATGTTGAAATATTAAAACGACAAAAGTACGAGTAGAATTACTTTTTATTAAATGTCTATCCATCTAAGACGAGCAGTAAGCAATATTTGGTTTGGTACTATAGTAAAAATGTTCTATTTCTTGACAGATTCCTGGTTTCAGGTTCGAAAGACTAACTCACCACCAAGTTTATTAGATGGTGTGGTAGGTAGTAATTAGTTTGCTCCACATTGGAAGTGAACATGGTATAAAAATAATAAAGTAACAAGAATATTTTTCGTATCAAATCGACTATCATTTTATAAATAAATGAATATATAATTTTATAAATCGATTAAGATGCTCTGAAAACTTTCTTTAATTATCAGTTGCATCATACATGATCATGTCAGAGATATATGATATCTTCACCATATGTAAAAAAATATTTTTAATTAACACGTATCACTCAATTACAAGATGAAGCACTGAGAAGCTAAAAATATATATAAATATACACATGCTTATCGACATTAAAAATAATTCACTTTAATGTATGTCAATGATTATAAATAATTGATAGCGGTTTCAAAAAATATATGTTAAATATAATATTGACAAACAATATATTATATTTAATTTATTAATATGAGATTACAAATACAAATAATGATTTTTTTCTCCCAATATATTTCATTCTTGCTATAACCCATTTATTTTAGCAAAACAGGTTTAAGCAACTCTAACGATCGGGCATATGAAGATACCATTACCGACACAAGAACTTTATTTTATACGTGTGAAAATTTCCAGACATATAAAGTTATTTAATATTCATACAGTGTTGTCTTCGAATGATTGATGTTGTAATTTTTCTTTTCAGGTTACATGTGCCAATTTTCCACCGGCTGTACTGTAGGATGGATTTCTCCTTCATTGATTAAGCTACAGGATCCCGATTCTCCAATTCCAACGACTCAGAGCCAGGGATCCACAATAGCTTCTATTACATTCATCGGTGGCGTTATTGCACCAATTTTATTTGCATACAAAATGGACAAAATTGGTCGAAAATGGATGGCATTCTTTGCTTGTGCGTTCTTTGCACTATCATGGATAACTTTGATATTCTCAACCGAAGTATGGCACATCTACATTGCGAGAATATTTGTCGGTTTTGGCAATGGGTATACGTTTGGAATCGTTCCTATGTACATAGGAGAAGTATCTGAAAAGCACTTGAGAAGTTGGATAAGTATCGGTGCGACAATATTGTCTTTACTAGGTTCATTAACCTTCTATTCGGTAGGACCATATATAGAATTTCAGACCATGAATATAATTGGATTGATATTTCCATTAATTGGTATTATTGCTTTTACTTGGATGCCTGAATCACCGTACCATTTGGTAAGACAAGGTGAAAGAGAGGAGGCTATTAAAATTATGATGAGGATAAGGGGACACAGCGATCCTGGAAATGTTGAGGAAGAGATGAATATCATTGACAAATTTGTAGAGATGAGCCCAAAAAGGCCATATAGAGAAATTGTCAAAGAGTTAGGACAAAGAAGTAATCTTATGGCCATTGCTATCCTTACTTTGGTAATGGTCTCTCAACAGTTTAGTGGATTACCTACTTTGAAAACATACTTTCATATAATTATCATAGAAACTGAAACGCCTCTCAATCCCGATATAACTGTTATTGTAGTGGAAGTAATCGGTATTTTGGTGACATTATCGGCTATGTTCTTCGTCGAAAGATATGGCAGAAAGTTTTTGTTTCTCGTTTCATCTGCAGGAAGTATTGTCAGTTCATTTGTGACAGGCTTGTACTTTATGCTAAAAAGTGAAGATGTTATTGGAAAAGAATTCTCATGGATGGCTCTTTCAGGACTATTTAGTCTCCAAGTGTTTACAAGTTTTGGTCTTTCTCCAATACCAACTATTGTAGCGAGTGAAATGAGTTCTGCTAGTATAAGATCATGGTTTGGGGGATATAAATCGATCACATTGTCGATATTCAACGCCATCAGTTCTAAAGTATTTCAAATAGTCAAAGATGGAATAGGAGCCCAGTACGCCTTTTGGATGTTTTGCTTGATATTGTCAGTATGTTGGGTACTACTGTATATAATAATGCCAGAGACAAAAGGTAAAACCTTCCCAGAAATACAAGAAAAATTAGCCAAAAGACGGAACAAGCCGGAAAACATTAATATTGAAAATATGAAACAAGTGTATTAAATGGAAGAAAACATCATTACTTTTATTGATAGAATGCGTTACCTAAAAAGTCTTACACAATACGGGGATAAAAATAATGTTATCATTAATTTGTATATTCATTATTTAGTAAATGAAGAGGCGATTTATTCGAGTGCTTTTAGGTGTTTTAGACTAACACATATACTCTGTAATCCATGTCATTTTACATCTTAATCATCGACAAAATTTATAAAACAAACGCATTCAAGCAATAAATTTACTTAAAAAAAATAAAAACTGTATTCGATTCAAAAGTTCAGTAATAAAATTGTAAAAAGTTTTTCTAATTAAAAAAATGCAGATATTTATAAAAGTATACTAGTTCTTCCTTATGTTGGTGCGGCAGACGAAAAATATGCAAAAAAAACTAATTAATTAATTAAGTAAGAAATTTGTCAAAATATTTATTTCCTTGGAGAGTTATTCAGAAAATTACTTTTTAAAACCATCGTATAATTTTTCATAAATACTGAAGTGACTATTAAAAAAAATACATTAGTCAATTATTAACCAGTTACTACAACCGAATTAAACACTAATCGATTTCGTTTTTATATTGAACGATTAAAATATTAATTTAAAATGAAAATATAATTATTATATTTAGTATATTTAAGTTCAGTTAAATTATTATTTTGTAAGACAGTATTTTGCCCAGTTTGTTTATGTTGAAAATGTGATCATTTATTTCTAATATTATAAAATCCAATGTGCTTATTTTTTTAACTCAATTCTGTGATATTTATTTTAAGTATGATATGGTTTTACTGTATAAAATTACGTTGATATTTACAAGACATAGCGATGTCCGCCAAAAATATTTGGTAGGCCAAATAATAATAAAAAAACACTGATTGAACTTGGTTATTTTCTTCTGAATGACGACGTTATTTATCCATATATGTTATAATCAACTCAAACTGCCTAAGTCGGTCAGATAGGAGAATTTTGGAAACATGTTATCGCAAATGTGTTGGTAGTATGTAATTTTATTCCGATTTATTATTAGACGATTCATTAAAGAGTGTTTGTTATTCTCAATTTGATGTAAACATTGTGCAAATATTTGTGTTATTAGTCAATCTTAGAGGAGTTAGTATTTTACGAAATCTTTTGATGCACTAATGTAAAAACCAAAATTTCCATTATGAAAAATTAAATTTAATTTATCGATTAAAATGAAGATTATTAAAAGTATAGCGCATGGTCAATACAAATTATAACATAAACACATTTTTTTCTAAACTTATTTAAAATTAAAGTAAAAATATATACTTTGAAACAGTTCGCTAGTATCGATATGAACTTTATGATGTAATTGCATCTGTTGGCATTTATATAATGAATTTTGATTGGTTAAGAGAATTTTTTGTAAAAAAATGTTATCAAAAATAAATTGGTATTTTTCATTATTCAACAAATATTAATGCATTATTTTTGTTATTATAATGTTTATAACTCAATTGTATGACAATTTACTTATATTTTAATAAAGTGATAAGAAAGAGTAAATAACAATGATACCTTAATTATTTGATAGCCGTTATTTTTATAATAAAATATTCATATCTACAAACCTTGGATGTTAAAACCTAGAGTTCTGTACCAACTATCGTCACCTATTGAAGGTAAACTTTTCAAAAAAGTATTTAATAAAATACTAAGTCTTTTACTAGATACACAGAAAATAAAACATTTTAATAGATGAACCAAAATGATTTCAAACATATTGCCAAATTGAATTATGTTATAATAATTACGAGTTTATGCTAGTAATTGTTGTTTTTCACACACAAGTTTTATACTTTGCAAAAATGTTGTTAAGTTAAATGAAAGGTGTTCGCGCATCGGTCTTTACTCTCAGGTCATTCATTGATTTAGCACACCAATTAATTTTCTTTTTAATATAACACACAATATATATATAGATATATATGATGATTGTTTGTTTGTACGTATGTTCTTTATGTATTCATATATGTAGGATAGGAAATGCTTGAATCTTTCAAAACATCTTCTTTCTAGCCTCGCAAAAGTTTCTGGATTACTACAACCGCACGACAACACATCTGAAAAGTTTTTATCCATTAAAAAAACTCTTCTTTCAACCATGTCACGCTTTGAAAATGACATTTTGCATACTGTCAATTATTCATACTCAAAATTTGATTTCGGAACAAACTTTTTATTGAATGAAAACTTTTTAAAAAGTATTCACCCAATTCGATTAGTTTGAATCTAACCAAGAACTTTTGGTATTTTGAATAGGTATCTCAGTATCACCTTTGCGAAACAGGAAAAAAGTGGTTATGAATTTCTAATGACATTTTGCAAACCATTGATTGTTCTTCATATTATCTTCTATTCCTGATTCAATTCAGGAATAAACTCTGTAAGAGAATGATTTTTTTTAGTATTGACCTATGATACTCACCTAATTTGAATACTTTTAATCTATCAAGAACTATTGGTATTTTAAAAATATATTATATATAAGCAATCATTCATTTTTATATATATATATGTCCCGTATGCGTTCCTATACCGTTCATCGGATTGCAATGAAAATTTGGCGGGTTTTGTGGTGCGCATGTCCGCAAAGGTTGATGAATCAATACGATCATTAGATCAGGATCGGTTTCGTTCACCGCCAGCACTATAGACTGTGTTGATATGCTGCTCACGTATACAGTGTTATGTGGCGTGTAAAACCATCTGATTTTTTCGTGTACGCATCAGACGGGAAAAAACAATTTTGTATCCAAAATCACTTTAATGAACAGAATTAAAATACAAATACTTTATTTCTTTGAGTGACATTCCAAAGCATGCCGGGTTTTCGCTAGTATTGTATACGACTGCCACGAAACACTGACATCTATTAACAAACAAAGTAATTGTAAAAAATAATTTAAATTTGTTCCTTCAACCATACAATCGAAATAAGAGAGATATATTAAATATTTGAATTTTGTTTGATTCGTGTGTTACTTGAAACATTTTTTGTAAAAATGACTGTTTTTAGGAGTTAGTCTAATCGATAAAAAATTGTTATATAAACAGAAATTCTAGAACTTTTATAGCACTAAGGATTAATAAGTGTAAGATAGAAATTTCATAGAGAGTAATAAAAAGTTAATCAACATATTTGATAGTTTTATTCTTACAACATGATATCTTAAAGAACTAAATTTGAAGTGTCAAATATCATAAAAGAGAATAGATTAATAGAGTTAAATAGAATGTTATATAACTATAATGACACAAACAACAATTATTATGCTTAATAATTTTGTATACATAACCAATGATTCAAACCAGAATCAAATATAATAGTTTACATGTCGAATTATAGATGCCAGTATACGAATGAATTCTTTTTCATAACAATATTGTCGTGAGTAGTTGAGAGGCTCATTAAGTTTTCGCTGAAAGTCGGTAACCAACCGCAAATATCGTTCGTACGGCGATCCGTAATTTATGGTTATTATCATGGATATGTTTTTTTTTATATGAATTTTATTGTTGTTTTCACAGCCTTTTAGCATTTACCTGACTTTACATCACACAAAGTAATCACTCGTTCAACGCGTTGAAAGATTCATTAAATAAAAGGATAGAAATCATGATTTATCTTTTAAGATTTTTTTAAAACAATGTTCAGCTATTCAATTAACGTGAAAACAATCGACAGCTGTACACATTCAATTATTAAAATTACAATGACACTTGATATTTTTTCCCACATTTTTTTTGTAAACCTATTTTCTAATCTAATTTTATCTGTGGAACCATGTAAATCTTCAAAATATTAAATGCCAATAATTTCTCAAAGCCGCAAAACGGCACCATATTGTCAATTAGTATAGATGGAAAGGTGAATGATTAGTAATTTGAGGATTTTATATTGCTCATAACCAACTACTTATATAATTAAGTATCATTTTTAATGATAATGGGTCTCAAGACTTATAATAATGGTTCGTGAAAATTAGTGTTATCGTGAGCAAGATGTAACATCGTATCGGTAGATGTACGGTGTCGTTAATGAGTGCATTTAAATAGAAACAAATGTAAATCTTAATTTAAAGTTTTTCACGAAGTTGTTATCTTAAGCCCTATTTCTTGAGCGCGGTGTCAGATTAAGGTTGATGGATTGATTTGAACACTTTCTTGGACAGCAGCAAAATTTTTGGCTGATCTATTCTCGTACGACGTGACCAAAGCATGTTTTTAAATAAAACAGTGCTACTTTCTTTTAAATTATATAACAAACAATCGATAAATAGTTGCATTGCTGAAACTTTGTACAATTCCACATGCTTTGTCATTGACGACCCGGCTTTCGCCTTTCGGCAACTTTAGGAATTCTATCACACGGATGCAATGCTTTATTATTATTTCCGTAATATTCTAATTCATTCAATTTTGAAGAGTTTTTGACATTATAACACGTTGGCGTATCAAATATTTTGTTAATTATAAATTTATCATATCCATAGTTCACGACTAAAAATATGAATAGTACAATTCTATGCTTATCATAATAGTGTGGAAAAAAGCTAGTGAGCCTTCCCAGTGAATACATGAAGAAAAAAAACAAAAACCTTACTTTCAAAAGCGATCGAAGTAAATAAAACTAATGAATATCAAAACATAACATATACAACATGATGCTTTATCGATGAAATTGAATACAATGTTTCTCCAAGAGAGTAATTAAGTTTAAAATGTTGTACTATTCAACGCGAGATGTATTTGTTGAAGTGTATTCCGTATAGAGCTATGAATTGAAATGTACAATGAAGGAAATTAAATTATTGCTTGCTAAAATTGCACAATGTCCGCCCTTCGACGCAATCAACATATCTCAGACAAACGAATCGGATAACTTTTATAAACTTTTTTTCTTGGCAAAATATAGATTTTGTAGTAAAAAAGTATGTACCGAACTTTAGTAAAATCAATTATTCTCACAGGTATAGTTATATGTCATAAGTGTTTTCGGATAATTTTTTTTTTTTTTTGTATTTAAATGCAACTAATATTCTTAGAAAAAAATATTTACTGGGAAACATATATGACTTTTTTGATCATCTATTTTTTGCCTCAAAGTAATTCATTAAAAAGTTTGAGACAATGTTTTCTGGATTCTATGATGAATACAAAGTTCTACACAAAAAAATCATACGCCAAATGTAAATGAATTTCAATAAGTTATAAAAATTACATGTACTAAATTATTGGTTTTTGAAAACGTTTTTGTGTATATATACATTTTAAAAACAAAAGATCATGACTTTTTGTTATAGAAATGTAATGCTAAAAGTATTTTTTTTTGCTTATTATTTGGTTTAGTTAACACTATTAGTTAGACGTGTATTGAAATGTTTCTACAATTGCATGATAATGATAAATACGAAACTTTGGACTGCAATGTGTCCGATTCATTATAAGTGAATCATAATGAAAACTTTTGTAAGCTCAATATCTTCTTCGACCAATGATGCTTTTTCTATGGAGAATTGAATATTTGAATTGATATAAATTTAAAAGAACTGAATACATTATTTGTTTAATCAATAAATGACAATGCGTATATATTAGAATCTTAATTTGAAAGCGGATTATAGTAATTGTTAATGCTTTATTCGACAAGAATGAAAATACAATTTAATGTATTTAATAAAACTTTTATGTGATGCGGCAAGCTGGTGAACGTATATCAATAAACGATAAAACTCTTCGGTACATAATTAAAGTGAGTAAATATTATCAATTTTTATAATAATTTTGTTTCAATAGCGTTATTATAATTTCAAAAGACGTTCCCGCTCACGCTTCACGCTCTCTCTTTCTATTATTTTCGTAAAAGAAAATAATTCTTAGCAACTTCAAACAGAAAAATAATACTCCATTGCAAGAACAGAACCTAAAAATAAAATTGTATTCAAAGGATATTAAATTATATAATGTCGCAAGAGTTTAGAAGAAAGCTTTTATAGAGAAACTTACAACAAAAAATGCTCTTTTGAGATCTACAAATTAGAACATGTAAACTATAACAAAATGATTTGAATTTATAAATATTGATTAACGCCAATTAGTTATATTGTTTTGTGCCGTTGTGACACTTTAATATATTATAATTTTTTTCCAGTTTTTGAGTGAAAATTGTAAGATTTCTTAAGAAATATTAGAGTTGGTATTTAATATCACATTATGTGCTGGTTATTTTGATTATGAAAATTTCTCACTCATTATTCATCGTAATGAGTCTTTCACAATTGTTCTGAACCCTTGATGGGTTATTGATTTTTCCTAAAATTGTTTTACGCCATTTGAATGTATATATAACTTCCTATAAATTGTTTCTTAGTTCTTGAACCCTTGGTTTTGTATACCTACCAACTTCAAACTTGGTAAAATTTGTTGGAAAAAACATATTTTTGTAATATATTTAAGATACTAACCGCGAAATCTTCTATAATATAAGCAACTGAATTGGTTTGAAATCTATTTTTGGTGACGAAGCTTTGGTAACTACTTCTTTATCGTATTTAGTATTGTCATTTTCTTCATTTTTGCCAATATTCTTTTCATTACAGATCATCACTTTTTTGTACGCAAAATATATTTTTTGTTTTTGATATATCATATTAGCAAGTAGAACTTTATATTCATAGTTGTCACATTTCCTTGAATTATAGTTGTTATTATCTTTTGATGTATTTAAATTAAATGTCTGTAAAGTGAACCATTTATAAAAATACTTCTATCTAATTATTTTTGAAACATTTTTTCCGATAATATTGAAATTATAAAACCTTTCTGCATCATTGTGTGCAACATCTTGTATCAATTTTGTAATATTCTTTTTGTGATTAAAATACTTATGAAAAATTTGCTTTTTTGTATTTTTGGATCTTGAAAGATTGTTCATACTTTATCGGTAAAAAAATAATAATAACAAAAAACCTGTTGATTGCTGTTGTAAGTCTTTGATATAAAATTCTAAGAAAAATGTATGTATAATGTCTATGAAATATTAATTGATTAATAAAATATAATGTAAATATATTCCATAATTAATATTTAAGTGTAAATTTATAATTTTTTAGTATTATTTCACATTTTGTACCGTAAATAAACAACAAGCAATAAGTTTTTCAAAATTATGCCATAAAGTAATACAGAGTATAACTAGAGAATGAAAGGCAAAACCCGGGCCGCGTTTGTGACAAATATGTGGAATCGTGTAAAGTTTCAATAATTCAAATACAATATTGAAATTCTATCAAGCACCTTCAGTCGATATCATAAAGTCAAGCAAATCACCTTGAAATAGCAAAGCAACAAAAGATAACAAAATTCCATAGGCTTAGGAAATTACAATTAAAAATATTGATGTGGACTAGGGATTGCAATTTATCGTCAAATTCCAATAACCGGTAAACGGTAAATAATGTCACCTCTTACGGTAAATTATCGGTAAATGAAAAAAATAGACATGGATTATATCATTATAACTGTATGTGGCTACTTTCACTAAACACGGTAATCTGGATTGAAACACAAATAATTAAAAATACAATTCAGGTGAAAAGCAATGTCATAAAATGTACTTTAAATATGTTTCAGGTGAATATATGTTTGTTTTAAATGTACTTTTCAAGTAAATCAGATAATTTATTATTTGCCACACAAAGATTGATTAATCTAAATTACAACTATGTAATATTTGGTTTACCTGTCTGTAAGAAGTTCATACGATAAACTATTTGTTTATCCATTATTCTATTGATGTGGTATATAAAATATATATTTTGTACATGTATGCATAATTTGTATCTATTAATATAAATTCATAATTATAATAAAATTAAAAAAAAAACATTATAATACATTTCATTTTAGTATTTTATCGTGAGTGGCTTTGAAAATATATCGTTTATTGTCTATGCAATTAACAAGAATTTCGAATGAAACAATAAATTTAAGTGGAAACAAATTAAGTTGAATACCCAATTCACAATATAACATATATATAATATTTGCAGAGTAATTTTTGAAGTCAGTTATAAGTAAATGTATACAAAAAATATGTTGAAAATAAGTTTAATGATAGATTTATATATGCATGTAGGAAATATAAAAATGGATTCAATAGGTTTAAAAAAAAGGTTATTTGGGAATGGTGAATTAGAAATATATCTTTTTGTTGTAAACAAACACAACTTTATGAACGAATTTATTTTCCCATAGCTGCTTTCACCAGCAGGAATTGAAGTAATTAATTAGTGACAGCTAAGAAAAGGAGATCCTTACGTCTATCGCTTCTTTTGTCGTTTTTAAAGATCGTTTTCAATGTGTGTTAAGATTCCTAATAATGTATTATTTGAAAGCATTTCAAAGGTTCAAAAGCTAAATCATACGATAAAAACTACGGAAGTATATGTTGTAAGTTTTATTGTTAAAGTTATATTTAAAATATCACTGCGGTATAATCGCAAAAAAAATATTTAATGTGTTATGATCAAGTATTTTAATATTTTTTTTCTCAAAATATTGTGTTAAAATATATCAGCATAGGTTTCTTCTTATTTTTTGGTTATTGCTCCCATTTTTTTTAATAATTACAATTTTTACATAACTGCGTACCATACTGTGCTATTTTTTAAAATTTTAAGTATTAATATTTTTGACTTTCATAGTATATTACTTTTTTTCTAAGCCAGGTAAAAAAAAGAAGTGTGTTCAAGAATTCACCACTTTTGCAACTTGATTTTGAAAATATGAAAACAATGCAGAAGAAGTAATTTCAAAAAAAAAATTTTTTTACTCTTCTCCGACAATTCGGACAGTATTTTTCTGATAATAATGTCACAAGCACTTTGATATTTTCTCGTGCTTGCTTGTAAATTCATCACCATTACAAAATGCATATCATTAGATCGCATTATTTTTGAAATACTTAAAGCCATCATCAATATCCGATGTTGCTTACTTGAACACTATTAAGAAATATTATATATTCTAAAACCACCGACGGAGGAAGATGAAAGAAATCAATCTTTCAATAATAAAATCACTTTTCGAAAGAAATATCTAATATTTAAAACATTATATGTATTCTCTAAATCGTACACAGTTAGATATTTCGCATTGATTAATATTGCGATAGGCAGATGTCGTTAACACTGATATACAGGTATAAAAACAAATGAAATCCTACTACACAGCTAAATTATTCATCCGCTTGATTTTGATAAGTATTTGTCTAGCTTGTATCTTGCTTTAATTTAGAACGATTTGTTATGATTGTGAAAATATTGATGAGATATTCTCGAAAATGTACGGTGAAGAGATTGCCAATTTCATATCATTATATCTATATTTAATATTGCATTACCATATAGAAGCTAAATTTTCAATCTAACGGCGGTGATGACGCGAAATAAAATTACATTGTGATACAGATATAAATACACCGAATTTTCCACGTTTATAAGTTTGGTGTAGCATTTAATAAAAGCTCGTTTTCCAACAGGGTGCATAAACCTATAGATGTTTTATAGAAATATAATATGTATAAATATATTTCCAATTTCGATAGTTTATTGAATACCAAAGTTATTTAGAAGACGATTAGTAAAGTAAATATGGTGAAATAGTACACCGTGAAAAGTAAATTATCAAATGTGAAGTCAGGAAAGAGCTTTTGGAGACTACTATTTAGAAGCTATCGGTAATAATGATATTGATCGTCATTACTGATAGTTTAGATTAATCACCGTGCGAATAAGTCAGGCACACTTATTCACAAGTAAAGCTTATCAAAATAATGAATTGTTTGTGTTTTTATAAAATAGAGCAGGGTTGATATGAGTATAATAAAACTTATTATTCAAATATAATATTTCATAAAATCACGAAGTAATGAATAATTTATATCGAAAAGCATTGATTGATAAGAATAATATTATAAGTATATAAATATTTTATTACGCCTTCTACTAAAATTTCCAGACCAATCAAAAAACCATATTGACTTTGTTAGAATTTTATTAATGTTAAAAATAAAGTACTGGCATAAATAGAAATCCTTGAATCTAATCGAAAAACGATATCATTCAACAACTGTTGAAAAGAAAATGATAACAAGGATAATGCGAATGTTACACACAGTTGATTTTAACTCCACAAGAAGTAATTTACTTAAAGAAGGAACGTTTGGAAAGCATATCGGTGCCAAGGTTTTCTAAAGAGTTTTATCTTTCAAGATTTAAGAAAGCTTTTGCTGTTGGAAATGAATTCAATGATGAAAATAAATTTGAAAATTATTCCAGATTATTTTTGTGCCCATTAATACTAAAATAAAATACACAAAAAAACTTTATAGCCTTAGATTATAAAATATAAGATCTGCCGACGCCGACGTATCTTTATTGAAGGACGATGAATATTTGACCGAGTAAAAAATGAATCATTTAGCTGATTGTGTTGAATTACAACCAATACAATAGAATGCCAAAAATGGATGTGAAATAACAAAATATAAATCTACTAGAATTTAAATCAAAAAATCTTTTAATTAAAAGAATAGGTTATTTTCGTTAGAGATACTGATGTATATTTATGATGCGATTATTGATTAATACATATCGTCTAATTAATTTAAAATTAATTATGAAAAACTTATGAAGAAAAAATAAGTAATTTTTAAGATATTCTTTCGACCACATTCTCATTTTTTTTGTTTCAGCAATTTGAAAAAAAAGTCTTGATCATGCTTGAAACAATATTTTTTCAACAAAAGAAACCTGTAAAGCGCTTATATTCTGACGATGGCTTAATTTCTTCAATATTTTACGGGAAAGGAAAATTACAAAATTATGTTGACAATTCGGTAACAGAAAAACCTTACAAGCTTTATTAGACGTTTTGTGTTCGTGTTATAAAGGTAAAACTACATAGAAAAAATTAAAAACAAAGTACACCCAGTCCTTTTTTCCGCGAATTTACCGTTACATTTTTTTACGCGCTTCACTCGTTTTTACGCGATTTTTTCCCCAAATTTGTTTTGAAGAAGAAATTTATATATGATGTTAGGCATGTACGTTTCATTATTTTTTTAAATAAAAAAAATATGTCTATTTTTAAAAATTAATTTTGTATAGCATTCCATTTTTTTAAATACACATACAATTGCCAAATGTTGACAAGGGTATTGGATATTATGCGAATTTAGGGTGTGTAAAGAAATATAATGCAATTGCATAAAATCATGGGATTTATGTCCGCTCTTAAACTTGTTTAAGAAAAAACTGTTGTTTAAAAGCTCACAATGCATTTATTAAATTCGTTGAGTAGCACTTTTCTCGGCCATAAAATTTTCCACTTTGAATTATTATGTCAAATAAATGCCCTCCGATGACGTCCAAATATTTTAAATGTTAAAAAATAAATGCGAACCGAAGATAAAAATATTACTCTTGAAGTAAAAAGCATTAAAAAATTAAATAATTTACACTTGCATGAGTATTTGAAAAAGTTTTAAGCTGGCTTTCATACATATTCCTATATACAAGAGTCCGAGCAAAATTCATATTCATACAAAATACAATACTTTCGTTCAAAAAATCGCAAACGATTACATTTCGCAACGGAAAGTGACAGCAGCGAATAATTAATACAAGTGAAAAAAATTATATTTTTTTAGTCTCAAATATATATAAGTTATATAGAAATGAAAATATATATATTTTTTTGCACGAATTTTAAACAGCAAATTTTGGTTTTTCATACGTTTCTGGTAATTTTTCAAGCGATATTTTAATTTTTGGAACCAAATTGTCAAATTATATGAAAGATGTGATTTTTTTACGCGATTTTTTTTTACGCGCTGTTTTATGGAACCAATGTATCGCGTAAAAAAAGGACTGGGTGTATATCTCAAATGTGCTTGACTCTGCATTCGAAACACTTTGATTTTTTTAATAACAATGACTCTAAGAAAATATCTCGATGAAATCAAACAATTATTTGCTGCCTGGTGGTTAATGGTCCCCACGTGAGTGTGAAACATCATAGGTTCTTAGTAAAATACTGATTTATCCAAAAAAAATTATGATTCATAATGAAAAAGTATAAATTTTTTAGGATATCGATAAAATACGTGATCTTCATTAAAATTAATTAAATTTTTTAACAAATTGTTTTATTTATTCAGACATTAAAAAAGTTTTAGTAAAAATAATCAGGAAAATACGAATGTATCATATAAAAAATGGTAAAAATAAAATAATAATTAAAAATATTCATTAGAATGCCAAACAAAGAATCTTAACATTCTTCTATCGTCGATACATTTTTGATATGCTTGGTTTAGACAGTTGATTCAAGTTACCCAACTAATAGAGGTTTGTATAATATTAACATAAAACATTGAAACTTGATACATTTATTGATTGCGGGCTACAAAATGAAGATGTATTTCTAGAAATGAAAAGAAATAAAAACCGGTCTAGACCGGTTTCAAAAATGAAGAATATGGTTCAAAAAAATATTTTTTTTACGTTGATGACGTAATACCAAAATAACTTGATAATTTATTCTTCAAAACATATCTAGAAGACTTATTGCTTTAATATTGGGAGCTTTAAGGTAGGTAATATTTTGTTAAAACGATTAAAACATCAATGTTACAATACAATTCATCGGCGCTTTTTATTTGGTAGTTCAACAATTCAAAACGATTCTTGTGTACAGTTGTCTAATATTGAAAATTTATATTTTCAACAGATTACGATTTGACAAAGTAAAAATAAATTAATTAAAACAGCAGAACGCGTCAGATATTAATCTTTAGTGAGATTTAAATGAAAAGATATTGTCCAATTTAATACTCTTGCGATGGACACAATTAGAGTAAATAAATAGTTCATAGCTTTTACCACTTGGCTAATACTGTTCGAAGTCGTTGATAGTTGAAAGCTTAAATAAATCAATGAAAGTCTCATTTTGGAATTGACATAGTTACTGCAAAATATCTTTTTATGGTTATCAGTTCAGATCAAACAATTCTCATCTTTATATGGAGTTTTCTTAATATAAAATATTTGTTTATTGAATTGGCATTCACTTGGTAGAACTCCATTACAACACGATGAAAAAAATAGCAATTTATTTAAGTTCTACAAAACTATTTTTACCAAACATAGTTGATAGCTATTTCGGCTCACGCCATCGTCAGAACTATGCTTAAACTAACATTCGCTTATCTATATATAGCTGTGCAGAAAAGGCACACAATACATCCTCTCTCCTTTTCTAACGGCCTAGCTTGTTACTTTAACACAATGACACTACGTTTTCAAAAATTCTAAATGAAACAATAGGTCTCTATCACAATAAGTTTATATGTGGGACGGAAGTGGTCATTATGGAAGCAAATCAGACCAGCCGTTGTACAAAGAGGTGCCTTTTATGCACAGCTATATGTAGATAAGCGATTGTTAGTTTGAGCATATTTCTGACGATGGCGCGAGCCGAAATAGCTATGAACTGTATTTGTTAAAAATAATTTTGTAGAACTTAAATACATTGCTATTTTTTTCACCGTGTTATAAAATATTTGGATTTCAGTACGTCAAATTCAGCCATAAGCAAGCTTCATTTCCCGCTGTAATTCACTTCATGAATAAGTGATATGCTATCGCTTCATATTTACAGAATGCAATCATTTCCAGCGCTACGAAGTCTAGATGCATTTATTGCGGTCGATTTAACACATATGTATAAGGAAAACGATTCGGGCGTTTGACATGTTATTGAAATGGAGAATCGAACACATGCACATATATGTTAAAACATAATATTATTGATGATGTTACATAATTAAAAAAAAATATTTCTTACTTTAAGATGATTAACTTCTTGAAAATTCATATGCCTAAAATATGAATATTGGTAAAAATAGATTTTTACAGCATTATTATCATCATAATATACATAGTTTTCATGTATTAGATTCGTCATGTATATTTATGCAAATTTTGTAAAGAT
The DNA here is from genome assembly GCA_028555115.1 of Himalopsyche japonica. Lineage (NCBI taxonomy): Eukaryota > Metazoa > Arthropoda > Insecta > Trichoptera > Rhyacophilidae > Himalopsyche > Himalopsyche japonica. The sequence continues at coordinate 226,143 of JAHFWJ010000819.1, forward strand.
AAATTTAAATATTGTAAAATGTATAATATAAATTTAAATCAAAAACTTTTAAGATGTTAATAGCTAATTATTGGAGGAAATACATTATACAATATTTAAATAAATGAAATATGGCCAGCAATTGTATTATAGTAGAATCAAACGCCTGTGTAACTAAATATTAATGTACAAACGGAAAATATAATTTGATTATTACTATGCGGGCTCTATCATTTTAAAGCGTGTAGAATTATATAAATAGAAACCGTAATAAACGACAGTTTGATTTGACTAATCGTTTAGTCATGTCGTAAAAATTCGATGAATTGAATAATAGTTGTTGTGCTTTTTAACCTGATGACCTCATATTAAAACGTGTAATTTTAAGCTCATGTGTTTCCACTAAAAATGTACAGTTTATTTAGCTTGTTAGTAAATTTGTCGACAGATAATAGTATTTCAAACCTGATTATTTGGCAAAATGTGATAAGAAGTTTGAGTACTTCAAAGTAAATTGATACTGTGGTGATTTTCCGTCATATTTTTAGTGTATCTCGCGGGATCGGGTTGAGGTAGGTATCAACGATTAAGATTCTGGACTGATGAAGGAATTCAAATATAATATTAGAAAACTATTTTGGAATATTTTGGGTCATTAAACAAATAGGTCAAATAAGTTATCTTGAACAGATGTATGATATTCTATAATCTGTTAGATTTTATTTGTGTTGCTTAAAATATTGTTATTTTGTGTGTGAATGTAAAATAAAAGAGGATTTAAAAATATTTAATAAGAGTATGTGAGATTTGTGATCGATGATATTGTTCAAATCCCGATTTGATAGTTTTTAGAATGTATGTTCTTCAGAAAATACTTTTTTAAATCGAGTACGTAAATGTTTAATAAATCCATATTAATCCTTCAACATCTTGTCACTAACGTATAAATAAGGTTTTCCATAATAATGACATTTGAGCGTTAACGAGTCGCATTACGATGACGCTGAGGGTAAACAGTATATTTAATAACACATATAAGATAATTAATTTCGAAAAAATATTATTCTAGACAGCTAAGAGTACTTTGCCATATAAAATTATTATAAGAGTGTTTTTTTAACTCTTAACCGGTTAACTGCCGGCAGGTACATGTATGGCGGTACCCAGCATGCCGCGAATTTTACGACAAAAATAAAACCTTCTAAACATATCGTTATTGAAAGTCTAATAAAGTTTATTTATAAAACTTACCAAATAAATGAAGAGCGCGCCAGTCGTGCAGTCATTTATCCATAATCATAAAATTAATTTTTCATGGTGCAGGGTTGTCAAAATAACAAGGTCAAGGTTGTTAAAACGGCGCGTCTTAAGACGTAATTTTTGTATGAGCGGCGCTCCGTTCACAAAAAATTATGCGTCTTAAGACGCTTTTGGCAGTTAACCGGTTAAAATGTAGGTCTGAAGACCTGTATATACAATATAAAATTTGAAAACCATAATAGCGAATGCTTCATCGCGCTTGCACGATCAAAGCTAACGCGATATTTATTGTAAAAAAAGGAACGATTTTAATTATCATCGAAGCATAAACATTCTGTTTGTCATGGGTTTTTTCATAATTTTTTGCAATTCGGACAATATTCATGATATATTTTCTTTATAAAAGTTGTTTTTTATAGTTTTGATATGTTGACAAGGAATTCAATTATATCTTTGGGAATGAGTAGCGGAGTAATCAATATTGTCATGATATTGACAATATTTGCTATAAGCTGGACTTGAGGGTAAAAAAACATTAAAAAGAAATTCGTAACTAATATTGATGCAATAGTAAAATATCTAATATAAAACTAGAAATTGATTTCAACACACTCTTCGAAAGATTGATTCAAAAGTGAAAGTTAATATGATCAATTAAATCGTGAAGTAGTAAATCGTTTTATCGTAATCAAAAGATGTGCTTAAGTGAATATTAATATTTTGAAATAGCGAATTTCCTGAAAATGATTATCATGACAAATCCAATTTATGTACAATACTTATCGGCTATCTTGTGATCAAAATTTTTGGGATGTAAAAATTGGGTCATATACGAGAAACCTTATGAATTGGTCGGTAATTTTTCAAAGTAATAACTAAAATGATAAAATTAATTTACCATATGAAATATTGTTCCATGTTATATTTAATAATGTAGTGTTGGTTATAAAGGTTGAATTTCGTATTGTATTTTTGTAAACGTCCTAGGAACATATGTGATATAATATATGTTTACTTAATATACATATCTTAGTTTTGTTTGCAATATTGACTATATTTGAAAGCATTTTGTGTGAAAACGAGTATAATTTTTTTATTCCATAATATGAAATCAGAAAATATAATTTTTTTACGACTGGTGAATTCACATTTTAGCTGTGTATATTTAAATTTTGTAAGATGAAAATGTTTTATTTGAGCTCGCTGTAGTTAAAATAAAAATAAATGAGACATAAAAAATATGCAAGATATTGGAAGGTATGAAAAGGTTCAAAAAAACTTTTAATTAAAAAAACGTTCACGCTGAAGCAAAAGCTTTAAAAGACGAGTCGCAAAATTGAACGAAGACAATGAAAAATGTTAAAAATTCAAACGAATTCAGGAAAGTATTGGGTACTCACTGTATAAAATGGCACGTTTTTCAATCTGAAGTTGAAATCGAAGTAACGGTTGTATAATATATACCTGATAACAATGATTTTCTGATAAGGTTTCTGTAATAAGAAATAATAAGAAATTAAGCGGAAGTTTATTGAACTTCTTATCAGAGTAAGACTACATCAAAAGATATTCTAGCCGTAGATGACGAAAGCTTTCAATGATAAAACTTCATGCACTTCCATTGATTCCATTGGAAAATACTTAAAATAAATTCTTTTTTTTTGAATAAGGAACATATATTTTGTTATTTTATTAAACATTTCCAAGGATTGAAAGTCTGGTTTATATTTCTAATACTATCTATAAAAATAAAACGACATACACACATCACAAACAATTTGTTCAACCTTCTGATGTCATTGGAGAATTTATTATTAGACACTTCTAGTTTAATTATAGTTGGTGAGTTATTTGGTTCACACTCTGATACGATATTAAAGTAACTTTCATCTAATGGGAATTTGTAACCTCTAGAACGATAACATCATTTTAAAAGATTTCTTCACTAGAAGAAGTTTGTTGAAACTTGCTTTGGTCTAAATTAATAGAGCAATTACAGAAAAAAATTAGCAATGTAGATATCATAATATCATTTATAAAATTGAAAATCAGTATTTAAAAAATGTATCATAAATAAATGATTTTCAAAAATAAATCATTAAATTGATAAAATTGGTCTATACTTGATAGAACTCCATTATATCACGGTGAAAAATTGAAATGTATTCCAGTTCTACATAAATCATAAAGAATATAGTTGAAAGCTATTTCGGCTTACGCCCTCGTAAAAACCATGTTTAATTATTTAATAAAAATCATTTATTTGATATGGTGTTATAATGTGTATAAATAATAAACATTTCAGCAATCAATAAACTCCTTATGGGCACGAGCAATCTTATCGCAATTGAATTCTTAATTCATTTAATACACAAATTACTATAATAATCAATGCTTTGAGATTGAAAGCTCACAAGGTCAATTAATTAAGATACAATGAGATTGTGACTAATTGAGATGATTGTAAGTAAATCTCCAAAGAACGAAGATTCGTATATATTTTAATTGATTAATGTTACTTTTCAATATTTGAAATTAGCAACAATCTTCATGATATTTTTGAAACAAAGAAAATTTTATGTAGGTGCCTTAGATTCTCAAATGAGAGGTAAGGAAAAGTCTTCAACGTTGATTAAATACGTCAAAGCAAACCACTTTGTTGAGAACTGATTTCTGTATACATTTTAATTTTTATTGTGTCAAAAACAAAAGTGTTTTAGTAGCATTCGTTGTCCTATAGTGTAAATCTTATGACTAAAGTCAGAAACTTCACTTAAAAGCAAAAAATAGTGATAATTAGAGTTTTTTTTAAAGAATAAATAAATAATTCGGCGAACCGAGATCGAAAGAATGTGGATGATTTTTCCCTGATTTAAGGTATTTTTTTAAGTTGAAGTTATCGCTGTTGTCTAAATCTCAAGTAACACTCAAAATACATTGCTTAATAATAATGATGAAATTCGAAAAATATAAATAGAACAAAAAATTACAGTCAACCAATTTTCACGTCATTTCTGTTCACTGCTTGGGATAAATTCTTGCGATGACTTAATTTTTATAATATTTAAAAACCCATATTGCATTTTGAGTTTTAGAGATAACAGAAAACTAAGTTGACATATTTTTATATTTAATTGAGTTCACCAGTATGTTGAAAATGACAAGCGCTATGCGTGTATAGAAGTAATAAAGTATGTAAGTAAAAAATCGTTTATTCTTAATGAGTTTCTAAAAATTTAACTCATATTCTTTACCGTTTAAAAATAGGTTGATATTTTTAACAGCGTTTTTAGAAAGAAATTCGTTGAATTGTAATCTTGTGAGTATATTTACGTTTTGGTAAAACGATCTATTGTGATAATATAAATCATTTTTTGAAATCCCGTGAGGTTCCAAATGTCGTGCTTTCTATTTATGAAACTGTTTGGACTCTTTTTTTGTATGGAAAATTACATAAAATAAACACGATACCAACGATGTTTTACTACAATTTATAAAAGTTTCACAAAGTTCGTCACGCAATCCTTCAATGAAATATGAAAATAAATGCATAGTTATAAAAAATAGTTAGGTTACGATCGTCTGCTTTCGAATTTGAATTGAAATGTTTTTTACGTATTTTGTATTAGTGAAAGTGTGTTAATTACATCGGTTTAACATGGAAACGACACAAAAAGGAATACTCAATATTTTATTACCCCTTTTACAATATATATCGGATAAAAAATCGTTACCCGTTAATATTATGATTATTAGTTGACATTTTTAAAATGTATACTGATCATAACAATAGTTAGTAAATCATGTCATATTAGATCACGACTATTGTCGTTTATCTCGCAGTAATTTTGACAACATTACAAAACGAACCTTTTCTGTTCAATCTTTTTTTTCTGTTATCTATGTGAGAAACATGAGGTTGATATGCTTTCTTGTCACATTGCGTAGATTTTTATCTGCCAATATAACAGTTATGTGTAGTTATATTTTTAGTTAAAAAGATTTTTTAAAAATACTAGAAAACATAAGTCAAAACTAGCTTCAATTAAAATTTTTGGTTAAAAATAATTAAAGTTGGTTTAAAAGAATTTTTAACCTTTCAATTCATAATAATTAATTGTCATATTGCACCAATAGGAAGAAACGCGGCATCGACATTCAGCAATATTATATAACCCTGTTAAAGGGACGCTTAAAAGTTGTGCGCGTTAGCAAATACACAAATTCGCATGAGAAACTGCCGACCTTACCCTTCGGGGAAGGAAATAAATCATTTTTACGTTGGGCGCCATTGTGCTACAATTTCCCCCTGCCCCACGCAAAGGTCACAAAGAAAAGCTGGCCAGTCAGTTAGGCGGCTACACAGACAGTCAGACTCGGCCGAGTTGCTTTTTATAGTATCGAATGCTCAAATGGAGAATTATTTTCTTGTAAGAGGTTAATTTCTTGGATGAAGGGTGTGTAGACATATCGGTAGGTGGTTAGAATAGTATTATGTATTTTCGAAATAAGGAATTATATTCAAAATAATGTGAAATAGTAAATATAATATTAGATGAACTTTTATGGGTTATTTTATACAGAACGCTTTATGCAGAACTTTTATTTATGAAAAGTTATTTACATGTTGCTTGATTAGTAGGGCAACTTGTAAATGTACATGACGCAAATTACGCCGTGAAGGATTATCTCGAGTAAGTCCGACTTCTGGCTGGATCAGTTACCATGAAATGTCTTAGTGTGTGAGCTAATGAAACAGTTACAAAATGTATAGAATATACATAGTTTGAACCAAATCTTGGATAGTTGTTCTAAATATAGATATTCATTGAAACACTTCAAACACGAGATGCACGAGATGTGCACGAGATGTGATTTTTACAGATGTTATAATTTATAAGAGTAAACTGTAAGAGAAAAGTTTCATTATCTTATATTGAAGCCAATGAGAGCAAGTTTTTAAATATATTTGTTTAAATGGATTCAGCAGTAACTCTGTACACATGTTGTTTCTAAGCTCAGTTCTATCGATAATATTTTTATTAAAAAAGAAAAAGTGAATACAAAGCCATTCTATAATAACGTCCTTTTAAAATAGTCAATAGTTATCTTAGCTCATAATAGAGTACAGGGTTCTTAGCTTTGATTGCATTTTGATTGGTTCACATAAAGTACAAATAGTATCATTAAATGATTTTTTAATCATCATACGGATTTTTGTTAAAAGATATGGTGGTCTGTGATGGTTAAGTTCCATCCTATTTTAATGAAAATTTGAAGAATATTAATACTTAATACAATTTTCATTTGCTGAAGGCACCTGTTATTTTAATTACCAAAGGTTTACATATTTTCATAACTTAACTGAAAATAAGATTTTAAAGTCACTACCATTTGTAAACATGACGGATCAGTTGAAATTAGCTTAAACCGAGAAAATGTTATCGTCTGTGGAAAGGAATGGTTTCCTTAATCCCTGAATAAAATTATTTGCCTCCTGATCTACCTACTAACTAACTTACAGAGTTTCACAATAAATTAAACGAGGAATACATTTTGGAAGAGCCTAGAAGAAAATGTTGGCTAAGAAGATGTCGACTATAATTGGTAGCGATAACAATAGACAATGAGAAATTATTGCGGATATCCGAAAAGTCTTGAAAGCGATTAAGAATAGGGTAGAAAAAAAAAGATTCATAATATTACGCTCATTGTTAAATCAATTATGTACACGGAGTTAATTTGAATTTACGCATGAAGTGTCAAAATATACCCCAAAATTTTGTATGTTATAATAAATAACTTAATCTTAGCATCTTACTCGTAAATATATATTATAACTTAAAGGATGTTTATATTCTATAAATGTTATTTGTGAAGTATGAATGAAAAATAAAATTTAAAGAAAAGAACTTGTTATATATTATTCAAAATGATTTAAAAGCATATTATATTGGGTAGCTTTTGATCCAAATACTTATGAATATATACCCTCGTTTTATTTCAATAAGCCCATTGAAATGAATGAAAACGCCTTTGCCAAGAGATTCAAAACCGTTACAATAGTGATTATGAAAATCTGCCAAAGGTCAAAGAAGTTTGATGCTTATATTAAATATGAATTTCAAGAACGGTTTATTCGGATGAAATCCTTGGATCTCAGTCAAAGAGAAAATGAGAAATATTCTCAAATACTACTTTTAAAAAAATATTCTCATGTATTCAAAGCATTTTAAGAATTTCACTTCAATTTGAACAAAAATATAAATATGGTCTTCAAAAGTTGTAAATATACATAAAATAAAAATATTTAATCCAATTGTTTAACGAACTATACAGTTGTTAATTTAAATTTGTACAATTTGCTGTACAAATATAATCTAGTGAGTTCTTGCTAAGTGATTCGAGCCAACGGAAGCCATGGATACAAATTCAATTAGAACAGTAAATAATTTGTATGTCTTTTCATTACATTTGCACGTGCATTGAAAGTTATAACGATAAGAGTTATTCAACAGATGTCTAGTTGACCTGTAGCTGATTGGTCGTTAGAGGAGTATATGTGTTCGAGAATACGGCAGAATAAGGTTGAAAAGATATCTGATATCTCAATTAAATAATAAATTTCTTAATGGAATGATTATGATTTTATTTTATCCCAGTTTGTTATAAAGAACTTTGTACAACTTCAATGATATGAAGAGGGATGAGTATTATTTGGCAATTTTAATAATTTCAGTTGTATAATTTTTAGAATACAGCTTTTGTGATGAATTTTAAAATAATACTTTGGATAAAATAATAAATGGGTGACATTATCGATTCGGAAAACATTTTAAAATTAAAAATGAAAACAATGTAAAGTTAATATCATTTGGGATCAAGCTTTTTTGTAAAGATATTTTTTATAAAACGTTTGATTATTGATAACACGTGTACGCTATAAAAGAGCTGATAAATTTCTACACACCGAAAGTAATATTATGCTTTATGGTTTCAGGAAATTTGAAAACTGATGAAAGGGTTTACCATTCTTTCTGACAAAGGTGTATCTCATGAATATCTTACCAGCAAAAATAACAAAAATCAATGATTTGCAGAGCAAAACTTATAAAAAATCTAGAACACTAAAAAAATATTTTCATTTAGATGTGCGTTGTTGCTTAACTAAAAAACATGTAATCTAAAAAACACTATGCACATTCAAAAAAACGATTGAATTTTTTACTATTTATAATCCTGTAAACTCACTGATTATTTAAATTAATGATAAAATGACTAAAAATCATGTTTTTTTGTGAGTTTTTTTTAAATCATGCAACTATTCATTAAAATTCAAGCTGTCTATTAAAAGCCATTTATAAGATACATTCTCGTCTTATAATTATCAAGCATATAAAGTAAAGAAACATCTAATATTAAAAAAAATAAGAATATGTTATTTTGTTGGACTATTTTCATCTCATTCAATGATAAAATTGTAAACGCATTTTATTTAATATATACATGATACCGAAAGAGATAATAATTAAATTTTTGGATAGAAATTGTTTGGATATATGCCAAACATCAGATTTATGTGAAATTGAATACATTTGATATAATAATATGATTGTATTTCTTTTCCTTCAATTTGAATTAAATTAATTATTAAAAGCTAGGTAAAATGTATCAATGTATAAAAGTATAATGTATTATCAAGAGTCAGTTTTTTATGTTTCGTCTTTTTCTATTTTTCCATATTGCTATTTCGAATCTGATGATGTTTGTGAAGAAAATATTCTCTGCACTTTGGAAAAAATTATTGTTAATTAAATAAAGCAATCAAATATGATATACAAGGAAATTATTAAAATGATAAAATTTGTTTTCAAAGAAAGAAAAGACTATTTTTCAAACGATTTCTCTAGCTGAATTTATTCTCGCTTAGACAAGATTTTTCCAACATAAATAAAATATATAGAAACAGAATCGTGTTAAAAATGGCTAAAACTTCTACCGATTATCACAAACCAAATTATTCCTAACTTCACAGCACACAAAACGCTGTTTCCCAGCCAACAGGAAAGCGCGTAACGATGACAGGCAAAGTTACTTTTCCGTTGGAGTATAAATTTACTTCTAGATTCGAGAATTCCCCTTTCACAGTGAAGCATAAATTGAGCTTACTTCCGTTATACCAATTTCAATGTTGCAAAGTCTAGCGCTTCTGAAACAACGTGAAAGGAAAATACCAATAATTTTCTCGACAGCTTTCGGTCATTCTGTTTCTATCGATGATTAAGCTGAAATTATATTCTTGAAAATTGAAAAATTTGTGTTTTCGAACCCCCTTAAATGTAAAGCCAACCAATATGAAGCATGTATTTACTGCCACCATATGACTTTCACGCAACATTTCATATCTGATAAACGAAGATTTTGACTAGCGGCAATAATTTTGATCATTCAAATACACATTGTATATCTATTCATGTCAATAGTTTTTCATTATTAAGATCAGGACAAGATAGATATTTTACCCGACGATATTATATATTATGATATTAAATTTTTTTTTTAAATTGGATAACTTTATTCAACCACAAAAAGATTTTTAGATACCGCGTATCCTACATGTTTGAAACCGACTAAATCAAATGGTTTCAAATAAAAAAATCTATAAGTAAATATCAGTCATTAATAAATTGGACTAATGAATATATTAAATACTGTGAATAAGAAATAAGGTTGATTAAAAACATAACAAAAACTTGCAATTATGATTGAATCGTCGATGAATTATTCGAAAACCTAAAAATTCTTCTAAAGTAAAATTTATTATGAATTTAAGTAAAACCGACCATTTTCATCAATGTTTTAACAGAATAGACTCGTGGAAATAATAATATTAAATATAAGAAGACACAATATGTAAAAGCATGTTGCTGTTTATTAAAAAAGATCATTATTTATCAAAACGCTGACATAGCAAACATGATGAGAGACCCATGTTTTAATTTCCCTGAGAATTTGTAATATCTACAAATTTAAGGTCATGTTTGTAAGAAATGCTTTCAAAACATAATATTTCTTGAACATATATCCAAAATCTAGATAGATGACATGAAAAATGTTAATTTTTCTCAACCCATTATTTAACTCGATCGATTGATTATCATTTGAAAAAATGATAAGGCAAGGTCTTGTGCCAAAAGATTATATGAGATAATAACAATTACTGATCGAAGCGAATGCATTAAAAATGATGTTGCGTTAAAAAAGAATAATTCTACTTACCTTGCACGATCCATTCTTCGAGATGATTTTTAAGGGTCGGAGGCTATTTTTTCCCGGGAATAGATTGATGGTAAAAGCCAAGAATCAATATTAACGGGATAAATGGAAGATCTACAAAAAATAATGGTCTAGCAAAAAATCTGCACATGTTTCTACTATCATTTGCATATTGAATAGGATTTTATAAAAATGAAATATTTTTGTTTTTTTTTTCATGGATTAAGATTTTTAGGTAATATGTTTTCATATGTAAAAATACATACACATATATATTATATATGTATATATATTGACGAAAGTACATTATAATAGTAAAAGTGTTGAGCGAATAATTTTTAACATTTATTCAAATTTCATGTCACAATCTGGATTTGAAAACAGATTGTAAGTCAACTTTTCTTTTAAAAAATGATTGAAATAAATGTATTTTTGTTTTGTAGTCATGCATTATAATATTTACAGCGTGAAATGACCAATTAGTAATTTTAAAGAGAGTGTTTCGAATAATGAAAAAATCACCTAGGTTTATATATTTAAAAAGAAAGGCTAATATTTTTTTTTGAAAAAGCAATTAAGTTGCTAAGTCATGTGGGTTGGAAAAAAACAATTTAAAATACCAATATTTTTTTACCATATTCACTACTTATTGAAACCAAAGAGCATCATCCGATGATTCCACGATTGTCTATCCTTTTCAGTCTCTTTGTATCATCACACCAACGTCGTGCGCCCTATTAAAACAAAAGAGAGGCATTTGTGGGACATTTTTCAAGCCAGGTTGTTGTCTCTTTTTTAATTTTTTGATAAAACAAGAAGTTCCTTAGTCCGCTATATTACCTCCGTGTTTTTGTCAAAGTCAAACTATCAAATCCCAAGTATTAAGATAAACCCCCGTTTTAGAAATATCTTTAACGATTACTCTGTGCTTTTGTAACGTGTTCAGGATATATAAGGTGCATTGACCAGTAAGCATTTGATTTTGATTGCATACAACCTGAGCCATAGAATTTCCGTCCTGAATAAGCGGTTGTTCTAAGTATTGATAATCAGATCGTAAGCTCTTTAGGTAGCTTTCTTTTTCACGTAATATAAACCTTACGCTCCATCAATTTGATATCGCAAAAAAATCCAAAAGTATTTGAAGGATTCAACTCCCTTAATACTTCGCTTGTACTTGGATAATTAATAAATTCATGAAACTTTTATAAAAATAATGATAGCATTATGATCTGCCGTCCTTTAAATCGAAAGACAATTTTGATCTCATCCATTAAATATAAGAGTAAAATTTGACTGAAAAAAGTAATGATATGACGTAAATACAATATTTATAAATTTCAAAATTATGATGGCAATGGCTTCTTTCTAATAGTTGAAAATTTAAGACCGAGTTCATTGAAAGAAATAAAAACATCCCATATTTACTAATTTAAAAAGGGAAGTTTCTAGCTGAGCTGAAAAAAATGTATCAGATATATTTTATAATCGCTTTAAAACACCTTCGTCACGAGATTGTATCTGTATGAAATATGATGGGTATGCCTTTTTTGTATTAAATATTTTTGTGTTTATAAGAAAACTTCAAGAATTTTTCAGAATTGAAATAAATTAATTTGAATGTCGAAAAAGTATCTTGATCAATCAAGTGTCTGATTTTTAATTAGACTTGGGAAAACGAAAATTTATGATATTAAAATAAAAAAAAACGATACGGTAGATGCTATTGAATATAAAAAAAAAATGATTCAGTTTGAAAGAGGAGTTATAAATTTGGGTAATATATATACTTTTCTCGTGGTACAATAATACTTATACGATAAGCATTGATCAACAGTCATTTCAGCATTAATTATAAACATTGAATTTATTTCTTATCTGTTAAATTCGATAACTTTTTGATGAAAAAATTATCACCTCCCGTTATGTAATAGTTTAACATCTTAATTTGCGTTAAATGAGTGGTTTTTCATATACGTATATTTTTATAATCAAGCAATTATTTTTTTTTTCAATTAAAACAACGATGCATCGAAATTATCAACTATTTACATAAAATCTTTTATTGCGAATGATGGTATATCAAAGGGCCTTCCTTTAAATAAAGATGTCAAACGTATTTTCGACTCAATGTTTAAAATGTTTCAACAAATATCTCTTTTGAAAGTATATTCATTTGCCAAAGCCAACCGCTAATATTAAAGTTTTATCCAACTTGGATACAGAACTCGTGTCAATAGTTTAAAAATACAGGGTCAAAACCCAATATTATTTTGCTATTTTTATACAAATATTTTGTAACTGCCCGAAAATAGCGAACACCGTAGTTAAATTTTAAAGCTTTATATACATAATGACATTCATTTTAATTTTTGTAGATTTTTTTTAAAAAGGGCATCATTTTTTATGACCTGTCAAAAAATTACAAAAAAAACTTTCAGAAAGTCTTTTTTCAGATTTTCTAAAAGGTTAATTCAATTTTCTTGTGAAAATTACAACACAAACTTTTGTTCGCCTGATAAGTGTGTTTACTGTTCAAATTATCTACGATACTTTCGTTTAATTTATTCGTTTATTTGTCTAAACTGAAAATTGAGATTTCTGTTATTATACTTCAATGCCAATTTACTTTGTTTACTCGCTGGGTGTTTAACATGTCTATTCCCAAAACAGATTATTATATTTATTAATTGATTCTTAGGGTGTGTTTGACGGTATAGGTATGTAAACCCAACCGATAGAAAAGAGGCGTAGGGGAAGTGGTTAGCTTACCACTATTTCTATCCTAGTGGAATCGAACTTATTTTTCTCTCAAAAATAAAGACAAATTGAAAAAAATTAATGGATAAATGCCAACAAAATTCAATGGGATCCTGGAAAGTGAGCGTAAATATAATATCTTATTCATACTCTTTTTCTTAAAGAAGTATTTGGGTGTTTCAGAAAGTTGATGATACGTTTTATTCTACTAAGATGATAAAACTTTGCCGAGGTGAAACAGTTTTACTTTTGAGAATTCGATTTAAAGTTGACCGAACCAATTTGGTGTACGCAAATGTTATTATCAAAGTTAGGCCGCGTTTTTGTAAAAAAAACTTATTCGACCATCAGAGGATTTCCCATTTTCTCTAAATCATTTGGAGATTATGATCACTCAAAAAAGTGTCTTAATAATATAAAATTTAGGAAAGCTTTATTAAAGAAAATGTAGCTCAATAATAAATGACTGTTTTATGATAATCATGAGAATTTGTATATTTTCTTTATCATTACTTCATAAATTTACAAGCACCTAGTATATTATATATACCACGCATATTTATCCACGTTTTCATAATTATGAAAACGTGGATAAATAAATAACAAATTAAAATTTATTCCCTGACATTGGCTATTCTTACCATAAATAAAAAGATAGAAGAGAATGGTTTTACTAAGTTTGCTAAAAACCTGTTTCGTTAAAAATAATTGTTAAAAAAAAAGAATCAAATGATAATTAGGCTTCGTTAAAAAATCAATGTCGATAAAAGTGGAAAAAGAAACAAAAAACTGTTTCAAAAGTGAAAATTACTAATTATAAGAGATGTGATAAAAATGTATCATTTCAAGACGTTTGTCATCCATAAATTTTATTTTTCATGTTATAACCATTTTATAATTCGATAAACCTCTTTGGCTTGTTAACCAAAACCTTGTGAAATTATAATATCTAACATAATTTCACAAAAACGACGACAATTAGTAATTATAAAATAAAAAAAATTTTAATTTTTGGCAAACGGTTTGAACCTTTTTTTAGATTTGTTATTCTTGAGAATAACAAATTTAAAAAAATGGTGATTGCATGTTGGATAACAGATGAAGCCGCATGGAATAGAACTATACTGGCTAAAGGCGAGCAGATAAAACTGTACAGGACGAATCCGCACAGGAACGAAACAGGACGAAGTAAAAGTCGGCTGCGGTTAAGGCGTCACATAAACTGTACACCGATAAAACTGGATATGAAAATAAAAAAATACATTTAAATACTGATTTATTGCGTCCACCCACAAAAGATGAAAATGCCTTTTTAAATTAAAAATAATTAATAACTTAACATAATAGAAAAAAAAGTACGTTAATATCGATAGTTTCGTTTTTGTTTTTCAATAGATTTTCAATGAAATACGTTGCTGACGTAAAAAAATTACTGGAACAATTTTTTTGAACAAAAAACTTAAAAATACATTACTCTTTTTGTAGCATAACGTGTTTCATCTTGTAAGATTTTACCATGTGCAGTTTTACCCATGTACGGTTTTGCTCTCGCGTTGATAAAAATCCCCATACGGTTTGATCATGTCCGGTGTTATGATTTCGCTTTTATTTTTTATGACTTTGTTCTCGAATTAATAAATATGTGTTTAGATCAAGTGAATATAAACAAATGTTGACATTAACCATTTGTAAAAATGTAATTTATAACATATAGCGTTGACCGAATGAAATGAACTGCACACAGAGCGTTCATTTAATATTTTGTTTTGAGCACTCTATGAAATAATAAATGACTTTAAGTTCATCTGGTAATCAGCATTTTTCTGCTAAAGCACCATCAGTATAAATAACAGCAGAGCATTTTAAATAGTTAGTTTCTACGAATGCCGTTATGTCCAGCTATAAGGCAGCAACACCAATTTTAAAAAAATTTCCGCCTAGTGTAGAGTATGGATCATACACATGAAAAAAAGTGCGGCAATCAACTTCTGTCGCGGAATTAATCGCAACACTGAAAAGATACAATGCATTTGAAAGCACGGTATCGACATGCCGTAGACCAAGACAATAAAATATCTTGGACTAACACTCGACAAAAGGCTCACTTTTCATAAAGATATCAGTGTTAAAGCTCGACAAGTCACCCGATGATAGTTAGGAGAAGCAACTTTTCCATAAAATGCAATTTGCTTTTCTACACAGAAGCTCTCATATCGATCATGACGTAGGTGGCCCCCATATGGATCCTCGCACACATGAATCGCAATAAAAGCCTGTAAACGACCCAAAACAAAAACCTGCGTATAGTCACAAACGCGCCGTGGTTTGTCCGGGATAGATCCTCCACAAGGATCTCCGAAAAGATCATATCCTGGACCATGTACTGAAGCTGTCAAAGAAATTATTCAGCGACATGAAGGACAATCCCACCCTCAACGATTTACTCTCTCCGCAATGATTATAACGAATACACGCCGATGGACTTCTCCTGGGAAGTTTTACTTTTTAAGCTTCCTTAGATAAACCACAAACGCGCCTAAAAAACAACTTTCTTCTCTTACAGCATACCTGGCCGATGAAAGAGTGTATTGGTACCAGTAAAAGAAAAAAGAAGGCGACTACACGACTCCGAAGCGAGAACTTCGAGACAATCTGAGGCTTTGATCGATTGACTTCTTTCGAGGATAAAAATAAGAAAATGGCAAAAAAAATAATTATTAACGATAGAACATGGCAGCCACACAATTTAAACTAAAAAAACTCCTAGCTCGAGGTTTATGTATACCCATTGGGGACTACACGAGCCACCATCCACACATCAAAAACCTTAAGACACAACAAGCTACCACCAGGGTACCACATGAAAATGGTAAAGACACCAATTAAATAGCTTAAGTGATTGGTAATATGTATCCTAATAAGATAAACAAAAGTCATAAAAGCTTAAAGTAAGCCATTTTAAAATTCTTAAAAGAATTTCGCACAAGATTTCAATTACTAAGACGTTCGGTAAATAGCTTTTAAAATGAGATTTTTTTATTTTATTGCTATGAAAAAATTAAGTGCTTTTAGTTATATTACAAATAAAAAGTTTCTATTAACTTTTTAAATAACATCACAGTTCTAGTCATGTTAATTTACAACAGAAGTCATATTGGTTTCTAAATTAGTACTCAAGTATATAATATAATTATTTTAAAGTAAAATATACACGTTGAGGAACAAGATGACGAACATTTTAAACAAAATAATAGCATATACAAGCCTTGATGTTGTGGCCTGACTGAATTTTAAGATGTTAGCTCCCAAATCTTTGTGATAAAGAAATATATAATTGAAAAAAAACACGGCTTGCGTTTGACTTTTCCCACATTTTAAATAATGATAAACGTACATTGAGAGATCTGTTGATAATGTTAAAAGTGAGCAAAATAGGCAATGAAGATTTACCATAGTATTTATAGTAAATAGTTCAATTAAAACGGTGTATATTTTTGAACACTAGTTTTTTAAGTATGTTATAAAACGGTGCACACGTTTTTCGTTGAGGATATTATCTGTCGAAACGTAAGAATCTTAAATAAAGAAAACGTGTTACAACCACAAGTGTATTGATATTGAATTTTGTAGTTAATTTTATTAGTATAAACCTTATTTTTTTTACATCTTGAGAGAAAAAATTCTATGGAATATCAGCGACACAGAAAGTAATGTGTAATAGAACTACATTAAAGAATGTATCCTTATTAAAAATGGGGAATAAACTATCGTATGGGTCAACTATTTCGAATTGATCGATTGGAATACAAAATCTTAAATGTGATAAAAAATAAAATGCTTAGAATTAGAAAACACAATACACATTTATATATTACCAGCGTGTATTCTGCATGCGTTGCAATGCAACTAAAAAAAAAAGAAACCGGGACTTTATGGAATCGCCTTGTCGGGAGCCTCTCGCCTTCCGATTGGATAAGTCAGACTTGAGGCGAGGCCGGAGCCAATTAGAAACGATAAGCTTAGGTTATGTTTTTCTTACCGAAATTTGACAGTGGCGGCCGTATGTGCTTTTATTTATTGGAGTGCTTTTGGATACACAATGTTTTTTGTTTTTCTATCTGGTGCGTACACAAATAAATCAGAAGGTTTTCCAACACGTGAGCAGGCCATATACAGTTGTCCATGTGAGAAGCATGGATTTTCTAAATTTTGTCCACACACTTGTAACGACTGTTCTTGTGTCTTATTGATGGTCATTGCAAAGGCGACTCGCACTGGAAACTACAGACGTTTAAATTCAAATGGCATATTTGTCGGAATCATTGGGATGCGTGGCAACATTACATCTTCTCCTTTAAATTTTCCATTTTAAATTGTAGCTTCAATAATTCATCATTTTTCTCACTGAAAGCCTGGTACCGTTGCAAAGTCGTGAGGAATTTATGTTTCGGAGAAGACTGATTGGGACGCCAATTTTCAATGCTAAAACATGCGGCGGCATGCCTGACAAATCAAGTGAATTCAAGAATTCTGTTGGATAATTGATGGCTTCGTCTTGATCCGTTATAGTATCGATGGACTTATACGTTATCGCTTCTCCTGGTATTTCATTTAGTATACTGAAATTGATTGCATTGATATCTTTGTTTTGGCTGCTAATATAGCGTGTGCACTGAGCCATTGATGACTTTTATGACTGTGTGCAATATTTGGAAAAACTTTGTGAATCAATTCGTCTATGGTTGCGGTTATTTTACAGAAATTCGCTGCCAATGTGATACATTGTGTATTCCTTTATTGCCATTTTACCATTTCCTATATCCAGCAATTGTTTTATCAAACGTTCAATGGATGCATCATGTTGTAGTTGTACACGCATATTAGTCTTCAAAGTGAATCTATGTACGTGTCGCCACAAAACGGATGATTTGAGACATGCATTAAGTTCATCGGCCATTGTTGAACGTGATATAACAGGTAGAGTTTGTCGAAAATCACCAGACAATAAAATGAGTGCGCCACCGAAAAGTTGCTCATTTCCTCTAAAATCTTTTAGAGTGCAATGAAGTGCTTCCGATGATTTTTTGTGTGCCATAGTACATTCATCGCATACAATGATTTTACATGATGTAAGTAGTTTGCCCGTTTTAGAATTTTTGTTGATATTGCATGTTAGTTTCTTAATTATTTACATATTCAATTGTAGTTTCAGTGCTGAATGCGCTGTTCGGCCCTTTCCAAAAGAGTTGCTGCAATTCCAGATGATGCGATTGCTAGTGCAATGTTTTTTCGTGATCGTGTGACTGCCAAAATGAATGAAATGAGGAAGGTTTTACCTGTGCCTCCGGGTGCATCTATGAAATAAAATCTTCCACTTTGACTTGTAATTGCATCCATAATTGTGTTATACACTATACGTTGATCTGAAACCAATTTCGGAAGATTCGTTTGAACAAATTTACCCAATTCATTCACATCAAAGTGTGTTTCTCGTTGGAAATCACGATCACGTCAGTAGTTTTCATATCGATTCAGCGCAGCCATTCCCAATTGTAGCAATGGTTTGTTAGCGATTACTTAACATATGTCCTCAATCAATAGCAATGCCTCATTATGCACGTTTGGTGTGAATTGAACGTGTGGATTTTGAATTGTTTCACGTAAACTATGTAAAATATCTTCACTCATGTAGCCTTTGTATTTCTTCCAAAGATCTTTTGGATTGGATGGAAAGCAAGTTGTTAATATTACTTCAAATAATGCATGTATTTGTTGTGGGTCAGCAGTATTCGATGAATCAGCGAGTGAAGTGTCTCAATGTGCATCGTTTTCTAGAAGATTAAATTCAAGGCAAGCTTCACGATAACATGCACGACACATATTCGACCGTTTACTGTTCTCAATTCTTGGAAGGATGTTGATTAATAGTAATCGCAAGTAAACGCATTCGAAAACGCTGTGGTGACAATGCTCTTACACGTGCATTTTCGCTATACATTTTCAATGCTATACATTTTCAATGCTATACATTTTCAAGGTGAACTGCCAAATTAGTAACTGGTGGATGCCGTTCATGAATTGGAAATGATAAATTGCGCCACATTGCTTCATTGCTACTAATGTAGCGTCCCAGTTGATATTGGTTGATTTCATCGATAGATGCAGTTGAATTTCCCACTCCAAAAACTGCCATATCGCTTCCTTTGTTGACATATTTACAAATGTATTTGATGGATTTCACTGAATTACAATACTCGACGTTGATGTGTGCTTTGTACGTTTTCGAGAGAAGCTGTGAATACGGTACAATCCAACGATTATCAATTTCAACCTCATTGTGTCACCCTTTTCTTTCGTGCTTGAGTTGTACTCTGACCTATGCCTTTTCGTTTGGGTGGCATAATTGATTTCACAGTGAATGTTACGTTTTGAAATTCGCTTTTGAAAAATAAAAAAAAAATTGATATATTGAATAAATTCTTTCTATATCACACACGATTTATACGTAATATTTATTTCAATCCGTTCTGTCATGCGACATAAAACTAAAACAAAAAAGTCGGTAAAAAATAGAACATTGAAATACTTTTTTCGAAAATCGAACTTTGTTTCAAAATATTCAGTACCTTACGTAAGTACCTACAGGTGAGTGAATGTGACAGATTTGTGTCGTTCTTGTTTTTGGCGTTGCTATGGATACAATGTGTCATAAATGGCCATTTTGTATTACAATAGTCTTGTATGAAAACATGTTTTTCGTAAATATTCAATTATTTTTTGTAATCAAATCAAATTCTGAGTATCCTAACTTTTGCCCGGTAGTCTAAGCAATAATTCGACAAAGTTTTATCGCAATCGGATTAATGGTGTAGGGGTTAATAAAGGACAGATATACAGAAAGACATTCATTTTTATATATATACATTGGAAAATGTACGGAATTATAAAAATATGTGAAATGACATCGAGATTTCATATTTTCTGTGTCTTTATTTGCTAATGGTAATGACGTCTTAGTTTCAGTAACATGTTAGATTGAAAAATTATTTTCATTTGAACAGAAAGCAATAATAACGAAATTATACTGTATATAATACAGATGATATTTGTTGAAATCTGCATACGGAGTATCATGGCTGAATGATAATTAATAGTTAGAAATGAGCTTGCTTCTCGGTTTCTCATCAGAACTGCAAAGAAGCTGTGAGAAAATTTATGATTTAAAAATAAACTTATATTCAAATGTGAATTTTTCTTCGGATCAATAACATGATTGAAATTGATCAACAGTAATATCAATAAATAATACCTTAACTTCCCACAATTCCTTTGCGCGTTACATTATGCGGAAGCTAAAAAAGAGTCATGATGATGTATGCTCAGAATTTTTTTATTTTTCTTCTCTATATTCAGGTTTGATACAAATATTTTGTAGTTGAATTATATGAATAAGCATGACTCGGAATTTTTATTTTAAGTTTTATAATTTAAATTGTTTCAGAGACTATTGATGATATACTATCAGAAACTATAAAAAAATCATATTAAAATATATTAAAAAAATAAAGATTTTTCACTTTCTCGTTTTTTTAATTTGTTTTTTATACAGTAATTTTGTGTGAAATATTTGAAAAGTACTTAAAAAATTCCATTAACATCAGTGTGTGAACAAAAACCTTTTGTTAAAGTACTTAAGTCATCTTTGATGTAGGTTAGGTAGATAGGAATCTAAACTTATCCTCGATTTAATATAATTAATAGCGTTCACAGAAATTTCTTAAAATATTGTCATATTATGTAATAAATTAAAATTAGTTATTTTAACTTTGTACGTAAACCGACAGAAATATAGAGTATGTATCGTCTTTGTACTTGAAATAATTAATTATTTATATCTTTGTACACGTTTTCATTAATATTAATTTCACGAAGAAATAATTAAAATAATATGAAAAGCAAAACTGAAACTGCTGAAGAATTTATGAAAATAAATATAAGTGACAAATTATTACATTTTATTAAGTAAAACTTTTCATCTTTGTTTCTTTTCATGTTATGTTTTTCATTTCTAACAGAAATAAATTAAACGAAAAATGGTATTTATAAAGCGTTTGAATAATATTCACGACAGTGTTTTAAAGTAAATTTGTTTTTTTTTCATTTTTAATTTCATATAGGGGTTAAAAATCTCTGATCTTTGAAATAAAAGTCAAGTACTATTTTTAGTTGAACGTTCATGTCTCAAAATGTCAGCTCTCTCATTGGAGAGACATTTTTACGATGTAGTTTTTAAGGTTGGTCCGTTCATTTCTGGCCATAATATTCTTACGTTTTACCACCTGTTTTCTATTTTGAGACATGCGAAGGTTTTTGACCTTGTCTGAATGTAAAATGAAAAAAGACGTCCCGCACAATTGCAGGATAAGGGTGTGAGGTAAAACAAAATTTTTTTTTGACAAGTGACTTTATTTTAAATGGAATTACGTATTTAAAAAAACGTTATTCACGACTGATTTATCGGAAAACTACTAAACAATATTCTGTTCTAATATGAGTGAGTAGGTATGATCCTAAGATATCCCACGAAAAAAAAAGAATATTAGGTATTTTTGTCAGAATATACCGTTTTATAGTTTTTTTGGGTTTAAAATAAGATTTCTTTTGAAAAAATGAGGATATTCGAAATGATTATTTGGATGAATATTGTATTGTGAAAAAAGTGGCTTTCCATTCAAAATCGACAACCTTAGAAGTTGTAAAAGTGTTTCATTATCATGGGATTTTTTCATTATAGAGATGAGGCTTACACTGTATACATCTAAAATGACGATATTATTGTGACTTGAGCGTAAATTAACTTATTTGTGTGAATAGCGAACGTTTTCGAGAAATGCGAAGAAGTAGTCAGGGTGCATTCGGACGAAACGAGTTGTTTGGGGAATGGTATTCACATAAAAAAATTCGGTCTAAAAGTAAAATTCCGATAAGTTTGAAAAATATTTTTCTGAGTTAGATCAATAAATCTCTTTTGTGTAGAGCTGTCAAAAAAAATACTCTAAAACATTTACTTAGTCAAAATTTTATATAGATTCGGAATTTCCCATATTTTTTTGGTTCGACTATTGTAACGATGTTAATCAATATATATTAAATTAAAAAAAAATATTATTGAAAGAAATAAAAACATAATTTTACTTAAAGACTAATAATATATTAAAGAGCATTCAATATTTATGAAAAAAGAGAAAATGGACCATTCTGATAGCAACATTCGACCGAATCAAATGTTAGCGTAAATTCGTACGAAGAAAACTAGTTTTTGGTGTATACATGGGTCGATGACCAAAAAATTTTATTCAAATCTTTTTTTATTATATGACACGCTTATAAAATAACAAGTAATTTCTCTAGGTATCCATGTCTTAGCGTATTTAGCTTTGCTTTTTTTATTTATTTATATTGAGACTCTATATATTCACCTTCTCGGCTCATTATCTGCAAAACAGGGTATAGTGCAGTAGTTTTCACAAAAAAATGTAATGTGGCCGTATTATAAAAATCAGGGTTCTCATGAAAATATCTCGCAAGCAATGAAGTTGTAAGAGGCCTCAAAAAATCCTTTGGTTGCCATAAATGAGTGCCACTGGTCAAGGGGTGTACATAAGTTTTCTCCAATATTTTAATGCACCTTACAGTGACTTTATGGTGACAGATTTTAAAAGTTAATTTTTAATTTGCATTAAAAAAAAGTAATATAACACTTTAAAGAAAAAATACTTCAATATCTGACTTATTTTTAAAAAATTAAACTGAATCGATATAAAATATTTTGTTAAATTAACAAAATCTAAAATTAGTTCAAAGATTAATCTACAAAATTAAGTCAACAAGAAACAAATTGAAAAAGGGATGATGAGGGTTTCGTTTTAATCAAAAACACATAAACGCAATTAATTCCTAATCCTAGTTTTTTAAAGGTTGAAGAGAAAATCCTGCCAATCAACTGCATGTAATTCCCTGGGTAGTCAAAAATGAATGTGACGTAAAAAACTATTAAAAAATATGAAAATCTATGAGCAATTAAAAAAACCTCATCAATTGGAAATTCGTTTTCACTTTATGGCTTAATTGGAGTTCAACGTAGATATTTGCTGTATAAAAGTAGCTCAAAAAAGCTATATAGAGCGATGCTTACAAAAGACACAAAAAACTAGCACAGGGTTAAGCAATAAAATTTTAGTAGGAATGGAGGTGCATATCGTTTACTTCAAATTATTTGAATATTGTTTATACAGCAACCACTACTTGGATTTATAACTTATTGAACTGATCATGTGATTGTAATGTTGGATGAAGGATAAAAATGAATTCAAAAATACTGAAATACTGAACAGAAAAAAAGTTCACGAAACGATTTTGTGTCAATTATTTGATACCATAAACAAATAGTAAGCATCCAAATTCACTAATTTTGAACAGAAGGATATTTGTTTTAGGAATTACTCGTACTACCTATGTGAAGAACAAAACTTTAATTATTATCATTGTCCTTAGTACTAGTGAGTACTTTAATGAATAATATAAATTTTATAAGAAAAATTATCGAAATTGTGTGATATAATAATCAGAACCGGTTTCAGTCGTCACATGTAAAAATTAAAAGTTTTTTTTATATGAATCAATGATAAAGGGAAATTATTTCTGATATTAAGATCGTATAATGTTGAAAACAGTTCTAAACTATTTTTTATTCATTTGAATAAAATAATTTTTCCTCGAGAAGTTTTAGCAAACAACTTTAAAATATATACACTGAAACATGAAAGAAAGTCTCTTGAGATGCTTAAAATGATAATAATATAAAAACGCTATATTTTACTAGAAATTTCTGGTCATGAAACGGTATTCAAATATACCAAAATGGCAACAAAACAAAGTTATAGCCTTTCCGGTGAGCATCCTGTAGATTCGAAAGTTTTAATGACCGCCAATCAAAATATATTTGAAAAGTATTATTAAATTACTATTACTAAATTATATTTAAAAACTCAGTTAGGCTTTGTTGATTATTTTATAAAGCTTCCCAGTATATGTATGCACGAGAATAGAGATTCATATTGCAGGATTATCGTTAACTGCCATCTGCATGGAAAGTAGGTCAAATGGTTTTCTTTGAAGTGTTTTATGTAAAAAAAAATATAAATATATTTTATTAACTAGAAAGATTGACGACTAGCAATTATTGCAGCAACACATTAAAAATATTGATACAAATCTTCAATTATTGATTGAGATATTGAAAAAGAACCTGAGCGGAGAGATTTTCAATAAGGTATTTTGTTTCATTGAATGATTGAGACTAACAAAATAGTAGGAAAGAACGAGGAAAGAAATAAATGTTGTTGAACTTGTATAAAGGTACAAAATTTATGTTGCAACGTAATTAATAAGCACATTATACATAATTTACATTCTCAACTTATTCATTTTACATTTACAATTCATTCGATTCTTAAAACGCATTGTGAATGCTACTGGACAATTCTAATTTATTTCTTATTCGCATTCTTCTATTCTAACTGTATTATTAAAAAAGGATTAAGGGAATGATTAAGAAGTAGATAGTTTACTATTTAAGTTATTTAGCATTAAGTAGTTGTGTTATGAAAAAAATACTGAAAAATAGTGTATTTAAAACTGACAGAATAATGAACTAAAGATCCATTATACATTCAATAGGTGGGTTTTTTAATGTTTTATGTGAGAACATAAAAATTTGAAGCTCGACAAAGAAATTTACAGACGTTTCAAAAATAGCAAGATAACAATTTGCAGCGGACAAGTTAATCCAATTTAATATTTTCCAGACGAGAGTTGAAATGAAATAAAAATAATTATCTCTGAGGTGGGAGAGTAAATAAAGTAGATTTACAAAAATACAATTTTTCTGACTGAAGGTACAACATTACTATTACGTAGACGCTTTAGTGAACGGCGATCTTTCAAATATGACTACTAGTGATTTTTGATCAATATTAAAAATGAAATGAGAAAATAATCATCCATTTGAAATTGAAATTTTCCCTTCAGGATACAAAAAGTACTTAACAATTCAAATAACACTATGATAAAAAAAATAATTGATTGAATTGTTATTTATTTGGTAGAACTCCACAACTCTATAACATGGTGAAAAAATAGCAACTCATTTAGTTCTACAATTTTTTATAAGGTACTAGTGTGTTCCCGGCATGCGTTGCAATGCCACTCAAAAAAAAGAAACCGCGACTTTATGGAAGCGCCACGTCGGGAGCCTCCCGCCTTCCGATTGGATAAGTCGGACTTGAGGCGAGACCGGAGCCAATTAGAAGCGATAAGCTTAGGCTATGTTTTTCTTACCTAAATTTGACAGTGGCGGTCGTATGTGTTTTTATTTATTGGAGTACTTTTGGATACACAATGTTTTTTATATTTCTATTAAGTGCGTACAGAAACAAATCAGAAGATTTTCCAACGCGTGAGCAGGCCACATACAGTTGTCTATGTGAGAAGCATGGATGTTATAAATTTGGTCCACACACTTGTAACGACTGTCCTTGTGCCTTATTGATAGTCATTGCAAAGGCGACTCGCACTGGAAACTACAGACGTTTAAATTCAAATGGCATATCTGTCGGAATCATTGGGATGCGTGGCAACATTACATCTTCTCCTTTGAATTTTCCATTTAAAATTGTAGCTTCAATAATATTGTTGAACATTTTTCTCACTGAAAGCCTGGTACCGTTACAAAATCGTGGTGGATTTATGTTTCGAAGATTGATAGGCACGTCAATTTTCAATGTTAAAACATGCGGCGGCATGCCTGGCAAATAAAGTGAATTAAAGAATTCTGTTGGATAATTGACGACTTCGTCTTGATTCGTTATAGTATCGATTGACTTATACGTTGTCGCTTCTCCAGGTATTTCATTTAGTATGCTGAAATTGATTACATTGACATCCTTGTTTTTGGCTGCTAATATAGCACGTGCACTGAGCCATCGATGATTTTAATGATAGTGTGCTATATTTGGAAAAAACTTTGTGAATCAATTGGTCTATGGTTGCGGTTATTTTACAGAAATTCGCTGGCAATGTGATACATTGTGTGTATTCCTCTGTTGCCATTTTCCCATTTCTTATATCCAACAATTGTTTTGCGAAATGTTCAACGGATGCATCATGTTGTAGATGTACACGCATATTGGTCTTCAAAGTGAATCTATGTACGTATCGCCATAAAACACATGATTTGAGACATGCATTAAGTTCATCGGCCACTGTTGAACGTGATATAACAGGTAGAGTTTTTCGAAAATCACCAGACAATAAAATGAGTGCGCCACCGAAAAGTTGTTCATTTCCTCTTAAATCTTTTAGTGTGCGATGAAGTGCTTCCAATGATTTTTGTGTGCCATAGTACATTCGTCCCATACAATGATTTTACATGATGTGAGTGGTTTGCCCGTTTAAGAATTTTGTTGATATTGCATGTTAGTGTCTCAATTATTTGCTGTTCAGCCACCATCCAAAAGAGTTGCTGCAATTCCAGATGATGCGATTGCTAGTGAAATGTTTTTTCGTGATCGTGTGGTAATTCTCTTTTTTGCCATTCAATTGAATACATCCAACAGCGTGTCTCTCCAAAAACATGACGTTTGACAATGAAATCCATTAAAGATTTGAGTTTTTGTCTAAACACCCGTGCGCAAATATCATGACGATCTGATGATGATTTTCCGGGTAACAAAAGTTGTGTTATATCTTCCCACATCGGATTACAGGTAAATGTAATAAAAAAATCTGGACGGCCATATGCCCGAACATACGTCATTGCATCTTGTGCGTATTCATGCATGTGACGTGGACTTCCTGTAAATGTGGCCGAGAGTATGACTATTTTCCCCAAATCATTGGGATTCACATTGCCATCATTAACAACTGCATCGCGTAAATGAATATATTTTTCGGAACGCAACTTGGTTTGATTTAATCGAATGTAGAGGAGTCGTTCAATTTGTATTTTCGCGTACATATCGACAATTTATTGATGAAACAAATGTCGACATTTTAAGATATGATTTTCAGCGTTTTCAAGAATCATCAATCGACATGAATAGTAATTCATGGGACTGACTTTCTTATTCGTTTCCTCATCTGTTTGTGGATTTCTCGACAGGATGTTGAAATGGTATCCATCTTCTCCTTGCCAAAATAAAATCGGATATTGCAATCCATCGTACAATCGATGCGTTTCTGAAACTCGCTGAACATGACCATTTCTACGATGAAGAATAATATCATGCGAGTTAAATTCTTCACCGACTATAACGATCGCTACTTCATCAATTGTTGGTGCATCGACCTGTCTTTCGTGTTGACTGACAGGTACTTTGTCAGCTCTAATTACAACTTTGTAATCATCAGATGGCATTTGTTCGAGAGCAGTTCTGAATAATTTTATTAATTTGTTGTTCTGATCTAATAAAGTTTGTAATTGAGCGATTATTTCTCGTTTAGTACCCGTATTGAATTGACAACGTTGGTTAATTTGTTTGTCAGTTTTTCCAATGAAATAAATTTGAAGAATTTTATGATTTGCGTTCGGCAGTGGTAGTAATGATCCTGCACGATGATAAATTTGTCCTTGCACTTTAAATGTTGGCATGTAATCTTCGCGCACGATATTGGTTGCACCAAAAGATGTTATTTGGAAACTTGAATTGTAGTTTCGTATGTTTGTCAAGAAATGTTTTGATTCACTTGTATCACCCGATACCAACGTTAATAAAGGTTTGGGCGGTGAATGTAATTCTGGCAATTTCACTTTTCCACTCGCGCAGCACATTCCTAGTGTTTCATTTTTTAATTTAAAGGCACTACAATACACGCATAATTTGTCCATTTTGCCAATAACAACACTTGGTTGCAGACTGTAGTCATAATTAGGATCGTAATGGAAAGCACTATAGTTTAAATCAGCATGCAGAGTGCGTCTGGTACGATCTACGCGTACTCGATCTGTTTCCAATCTTGCTTCCCTTTGCTTATCTGTTTTGCATATCTTTTCGTTTGGATGGCATAATTGATTTCACAGTGAATGTTACGTTTTGAAATTCTCTTGTGAAAAATAAAAAAAAATGATTGATACAATACTATTATAGGAATTCCAAAATTAACTCTTTCTATATCACACACTATTTATACGTAATATTTATTTCAATTGACAGAACGTGTCATGCGACATAAAATTAAAACAAAAGAAGTTGGTAAAAATTCTAACATTGAAATAATTTATTCAAAAATCGAATTTTGTTTCAAAATATTCAGTATCTACTTGAAATACCTACAAGCGAGTGCATGTGACAGCGTTGCTATGGATACAATGTTTCATGAATGGTCGTTCTGTATAATTATACAATAGTCTTGTATGAAAACATGTTTTTCGTAAATATTCAATAAATTTTTGTAATCAAATCAAATTCTGAGTATCCTTTCTTTTGCCCGGTAGTCTAAGCAATAATTCGACAAAGTTTTATCGCAATTGGATTAATGGTGTAGGAGTTTATAAAGGACAGACAGACATTCATTTTTATATATATAGATAGTTGATAGCTATTTCGGCTCATGTCATCGTCAGATTATAGAACTATCGTCCTGACGATGGCGTGAGCCGAAATAGCTATCAATTATATCTTATAAAAATTGTAGAACTAAACTACATTGCATTGATTGAATTGGCATTCACTTGGTAGAACTCCATTATAACACGGAGAAAAAAAATAGTCATGTATTTTAGTTCTACAAAATTATTTTTAACAAATAAAGTTGATAGCTATTTCGGCTCACGCCATCGTCAGAACTATAGTGATAGTTCTGACGATGGCGTGAGCCGAAATAGCTATCAACTATATTTGCTAAAAATAGTTTTGTGGAACTAAAATACATTGCTGTTTTTTTCACCGTGTTAAACTACATTGCTATTTTTCACCGTGTTATAATAAAATAAGGTTGATAGCTTCTTGTGTGCCAATTAATTTTCAGAAATATTTTTTTTATAGAAACGAAGACGCAATAGTAAAAGTCATATTTTATAATTTTTGTTGAATAAGTTGTTAATTTATCAAATATTTGTTTTTAAGTGAATATACTAAGATAATTAAGAAAATTCATCAAAAATATTTTTTTTTAAACAGGATGTTATGTTTTTGTTTTATATTTGCGATTCATCTACATATATCATTGGAACGTCAGTGGTCTTGTATTATATTATTTGCTCCTATATTTTAAATACGACTTGAATATAAAATCATTCTAATATTACTCATTGATATGAAAAACTGCTCACTTAACGTTTTCTTTTATTTTTTTATGGATCACGAAAGTTCAAAGTGCATTTGAAAAGTCATAGGAGTGTTTCGGAGATCGACGACTCTATATTTTGTACAGTAAGAGATGAAAAACAATTTAAACGTTTAACAGAATAGAGAAAAATTTCTAAATTGAATAACTGAAAAATACAGTCAACCTCCTATAGTGAACTTTTTACAGAAATGCTAAGTTTTCAAAATAAATTAAAAAATTTCGTGAATGCCTATGTATATAATACATGCATATACAAGAAGAAGAAAAAGATCTAGTCAAATGCGCTTGTAATAAACTGAATAAAGATTGAGGTCATACTATAAAAGAAAAATGTTAGATTTAATATTAATAAATTAATTAATATTTTGTATGGATGCCAAATCTTCTATTGATGACTTTAATATAATTTTATTTATTTATTTATTTATTGATTTATTTATTACAACTATACTGTACAAAACTTACAAATTATTAATTCAATGCTTTTGCACCGTAACATATTAACATATATAAATATAAAATATAAAAATATGAAAATTCAACAAATAATATAAAACAATCAATAATGATTGCAAAAAAGAAAGTCAACCAAGTAAGCTCATGAATTGTCTACTTTAACTGAAAAAATAGCATTCGCCTGAGCTCACTTTCGTCCACATGAATACATATGTCAACATCCGAAGCAAATTCTATAAGGAATTCTCTTGTTGCGTAGTTCCTATCTCAATTTTATAAGAGAGTTGGCTGTAGTAGCAATTAAATGCGATCGAATACTAATATACCAGTTGGAGTGTTACTCTGTCATATATAATATAAAAAAATATTTTTACAGTTCCTGTTATCCCTTGCGTTTATTTATTACATATTTTACAAATAGATTAACTATATACTTTTTGAAAAACTATTTTGTTTTCAATAAGTGATATTTGTCGTTATTGCTATATACTTTTCAAACTTAATCAGATTTCATTCATTATTATCTAGTATATTTTGTGTAGATCTTATAGTATGTAGAGGACTTGTCGATTTATTGAAATGACTCTTTGATAGAGCTGAATATGTATTCACGATTTAAGTTTCCTTGATTCAAAGTATTATAAAATTGAATTCATATTTGAGGTGTATCCAAAGAATTTGATTTTGTTTGTCAGTACCTTACCACGTTTTGGAAAAACAGTTGAAATATTTATTAAGAAAATATAAACTATCGATTAATTAGGCTACGGCGTTATACATGGATCAATAAGCGTCAGATACCATATCGTATGGCGTTCAACGTAATAAATATTATTAATATAACCTTTTTAAGAACTATTATTAATAAGTAGGCAAAAACTGTAAGTTTCACCATCACTGAGGGTGGGTGGCTACCAGACTTGACACCCTAAAGTCTGAAACGTCTGTTAGCAAACAAACTGTTTATTGACGCCGTAAAGTCGAAAAGTCACGTTCTTATGAATACGACAGTCCATCGTACACGATATTACATGCATAAAATGCTTATCGGCAGCCAAGCTCATTTTTATGATGCAAGAAGATTATTGAATATTGTGCATGCCGACTTTTTTGATTTACAGATAAAATTGACAAGGTAATTTAATACGATGCACACAATAAAAATGAGATGTACAGATAATATTTTGCTTTTATTCTGGCCTGAGAAATAAGCAATTTAAAATAATCTTCGACGGGATGATATGTAAAATTTTCTGTATATTGAACTGATTATTTTGTAGTTAATCGCTGACAAAAATAAACACACATCTGTGTCTCTGAAAACTTATGATTTTATTGAATTCAGAAAATTGAGACCAATAAAGATTACATTTGTTTATTATATTGTTTTCTATATTGAAAAGCTTAAATATCGGCTAAGATGAAGATAAATTAAATATAAAAATGAATTGTATGCTAAATATGCATGTGTAGTTTATACGCACAAGAATCTAATAAATTGAAATGAATGCATAATTAATTTGATTTGAACTGTAAAAATAATATACTGAAAATATACTGCAGAGCTTAATACACACCACATTGTCATTCAGCTGACTAACCGCTGTCAATTTCCAACTGAGAAAATTGACACCACCATAAATAATCCGCGCAAAAACAGATTGATACTCTGGCGGGAGCTACAATATTAAGTGTAGTCTGTGAATTCAAAACGCAATAAAAGAGAGAAATGATAATTAAATGAAAAAAGGTTTTGAAATGTATTTCTTTTCAATCAATGTAGGGAAAATTATTTTTTGAAAACGCATTACGCGTTTTATATTAGTAAGTTTGATTGTAAATCATACATTTGAAATTCAGTGTTCTAAAAGTTATTTATTATATTAAAAAAATATATGATACCATCATCTCAACTCTACAACAGAAAATTATCCTAAAGAATAAAAAAATATGAACATAATTTATGATATCGACTGAAGGTGTTTGACGGAATTTAAATATTAAATTTGAATTTCTACAACTTTGAAAGGTTTCCGGAAACCGGGTTTCGCCTTTCGGCATCTTCAGGCATTATATCACACGGATGCAACAGAACTGACGCACAATAAACAGTTAGCATCGTCTGTATACCAAAGGTATTTATTAATTACAGGAAATCACAGACCACAAGGGAAAAACTAAATGGCAGGTAAAACATTTTGAATGATATTGATGTTTGAATTTAATATCAAACTTCATTCTCAGCGATCAGCTCAAACTTCCCATACACCCACTAGCTCTTTCATTTACGTGAGATCGGTTCAATGAATCGACAATCTCATGAAGTAAATCTTGTAAAAGTGTATCACTAGATATTTATTCTTTACTTGCCAAATTGAAATAAGTAGATATTTCTTAAAAAAAAAACCTAATTATATTTTAATGACAGTTGATAATTATTTGTTGTAAAACCCATTCAAGAATGACTCATAAACAAGATTGATCATCAATAATAATTATCACAGGCAATTGTGTTGATTACTATGAGATCAATATTATTACTTAGTTAAATTTTAAATATATTTTTTGGATAAAAATGATAACTTGGGATAGGAGCATAAGTACTTTATTAAGTAAAGCTTTATTGTGGGCCACTCCATTGGATTTTCGGTAACGAATTTTAGTGATTATTTTATTTATTTTTGAAAAGTTGAATTAGAGATTGAAGGAAACTTTACAAATTAGTTAACAGAGTTTCTTAAATACATAGCAAAGATACACAGAATTTATTCATCTTATTTGTTGTATATAATACAATGGAAGGACTATGTATTGTACTAAAATTATTGTTATCAAGTTTGAAAATACAAATAAGAAAGTATAAACAGCCTAAAAAAGAATAAGGATTAGTTCAGACTACTTTCTGAGAATATTAAAGAAAAAATTAATAGATAATTTTATTTAAATTGTCTGAAGTTTGTGAATGTTAGTTATAATACATATTATATGATTTTTTTTTGTATAATGTCGATAAATAATTAATTTTATGTCAAATTCGAATTATTAAAACAGTGTAAATTTTAATATGCTTAGTCCCTCACAATTCTGGCTTCACCTTTCGGCATCAACTGGCATTCCAATCTAAGCTTCAAATTATCCAATACGATTTAAATTGTTATTGTAAAAACATTTGATTAATAGGATTGGTTTCTTTAATCGCGAGAATTTTAAACTGGCCAATCAATAGTGGGTGGTTATTTTTTTAAATAGAATTCTTTTCCACCTAGAAGTAAAACTTAAAATATTAATTGATATATTTAGTTCCAAGTCACATGATCGATATTTTTTCTTGTGTAATTCCTCTTGAATAAAAACGGTGCAAACTGCTTAGGGTGATTCAGTTCTATTGTATTCATATAATAGAATTCATGTGACAGAATGGCTTAATATGCTGAAAAACGACACCCGGACTGAGAATGAATAAACATGTCGAAATGTACATTGTGCCAAAAATTTAAATTTGATTTAATAGGATTGAAATTACGTCAAGATTCTTCCGTCGATATTATTAATTGTAAAAATATATGATAATATGTAAAAAATTATTTTAAGACGTAAGTGGATTCGAATTTGTTGTGCGTGTAGTAAGGTACTGTTATGTATAATATATATATAAGAATAATATATAAAATGAATAAAAATGTCGAAATGTACATTGTACCAAATATTCAACACTACAAAACCGTATTTCTCAAAGTTTACCATCGAAAGCAATGAACGACAAACGTCTTCGTTATGATTGTGATGATTTCTGACTCTTTTTTATATTGATAGTATTATATTATATAATAAAGGCAGCATATAATCACTCTACATGAAGATTCTTATAGATATGTACATTACGTGAAATGCACATTTAATTTGTATGCCAAACTGAATAATTGTATTTCAAAACTAATTATTGTTCGCTTTTTGAATAGTTCAGTAAACGGCTGCTGTATTTGTATACATAATAATAAATGTTAAATATTTAACAAAAAGATTGTATTAAAAACACTCTAAGAATCGCAATAGACATTGATAAATAAATAAATAGTCTCCTGAAAATCATTTAAAATGATGTTATCCTCGAGTGAATAGTTCCATAAACCGCTATACTGAATATGTATTTGATATTTCTTTTAGTTTACGTACGTCGTTTCCGAGATGCGCTCATTTTATTATATCATGCAATATGGTGTTATAGCTCTAAATTTTCTAGACTAGTAGCCATCTAGGAAAAACTGAGCTGAACTGCTAAGCGACTGTAGTTTCTGTAAAAATACTGTAGTTTGTTCTATATTTTAAATGTATCATGCCTTAAAGCTTTACTTTATACTAAAAAACAGTTTTTTTTCGTCTACCGTTTTTATGAAGAATATTTAACACTAAATCTTATTATTCAACAATAAAGATTATTCCATCGAGCAATATCCAAAATCATTCTTTGTTTCTATGAGACAACAAGACAAACAAGAGTTAATGTGACATTAAAATTTTAAACTACTTCTAATTATTGATAATTTCTGAAGCTTTTCTAGATACTTTTCATTACATTTGCTTATATTCATTAAATTATTTAAGAGGTTTCTTTAGAAGGGATTTATGATAGAGGCCTACTGGTTCTCCAATAACTATCAATATCATTAAATGATGATTAAAAAACGACAGCAATTAAGGTATTCAAACAGTTTCCAAATACAAAAAAACAGTGCACCATTTTAAAGTAGGGATGCCAAAAATAAAATTTCTCCCCACTACAAATAGCAGTGGTCATTAGTAGCCGCCAATAAAAAAATCTGTATAGATTTAACTACTAATTCTTTTGAATGGAATGGAAAATTGTGTTTGTAGTTTAATTCTAATGTAAGAAGAATAGTTTTATTCACTTTGATTTATTGGTATAGTAAAAAAATATGATTGTTACTTTAAAACAAATGAAACAAGAGTGCAATAGAAATACAATCAAAATGAAAAAGAGAGATATTTTTGCTTTATGCACATAGCAAACTCTTCATCATTTTTCCATTCAATTTTTAGAACAAAACAAACTTCTTATACAAATTTGAGAATATTCATACAAAAATGAACTTTATGTGTAACGTAAAATTATTTAAAATTTCGCCTTGTAAATTTTTACAACACTAACAAATAATCCAATTAATTTACTACTTTCTTTGTGCTTGAAATTCAAGAGACGTGCGTGGTTTATTTCTCGTGGAACATAATACCCTGGAATTAATGAATTATTGTGCTATTGTTGCAGGTATTATAACTATGAAATAAATAGTGACTTGAGTTCTTAAACATTTTTAGGTAAGGTTAAAAAATTGAGAAAAACGTAGCGTTTCTACTATTTGTGTGTTTTTTTTAATACAAACAATTCATTAATCTAGCCACCATAAAAGGCTGCATATATAAACTCATACTGTAGACAGAAACTCTTCTAATATTCTAAAAATCTATTTTCCCAATTCACGAATTCAGTTTTTCAATTACTTTTTAATAAGTTTTTAAATTCGTCGTTAAATTATTTTTCTAAATTTTATTCTAAAATCGAACGTATGCTTATTTTTTGTTTTAAATTAAGTTCTCGCTTAAAAGCACAAAAATACACAATTTTTAATAATAGTGCCCATGTATTAAAATAAAAAGAGCTTTTCATCAATGTGACTTCATTTACGATCGGATTTTGTGTATGCTTCAAGAACAACTGGAACGTTAACGCGTATTGTTTCTCATGTCAACAAGCAAGCACAAACTTTACAAAACTCTTTATTTTATAGTTTGCAACTACTTTCCATAATTTTTGTTGAAATTAAATCGTATATAGCCTGTAAAGAAGCATTCCCTTTTTTATTATTGATATTTTTTTGAAACAATAACGCATAGCAATGCAAAATAAATAATGTGAAAGTACACACCACAGAGAAAGCAGTATATTCACCAATAAATTTTACGATTCTGATCGTTATGATTATTACGACGATTTTTATCAGACAACTTACTGGTCATGTAATAAATAACGATGTATTGTTGTAAAATGGTCAGGTTTGTTAAAAATAGATATCATATTATGGACGGTGTTTATTGGAAACAAATAAATCTTTCCTTTAGAACATTTTATGAAAATTTTAATGTTTATACTTGTTGCAATGATGCGCATTTCAAGGTGATTTTTATTTTCCACTCTGGAAAGTAGCAAAATCGTATATGTTTATTCTATACAAGTAATCGATGGATTTTCTTCGATTATTTTTTAATTTCAGTTATTACATCTAAAGACTGTTTTATATGATTATTAATTTATCCAATATGATTTGTAAATGTCCAATTTGGTTTGTAAACTTTTCTATTAAGAGCGTCAAGCTGTGTCGAAAAATATATGACAACCATAACTCTGGAATAATAATATTTTTTTAAAATTTAATTAAATGGACTATACTTTCGTTGTTTATAAATTAAAATTCACACTAAAATACGTTTTATATGATAATCACTTTATTCAAAAATGGTAAATAGTTATTCTTTTTAGTGCACATTGCTTTGAAATTAACGATGGTTAAATTTGATTAATAGAATGTTAATCAATGCGTCATTGAAAGAACGATTAACGAAATTTTATTTTGTGAGTAAGCCAAAAATGTAACCTTCACAGCAGTAGCTATATTCCAGAAATAACATATAATCCAAGCCAAATCCTTATAAATGAATGGATCTGAATAAATTATTTTAACAACGTAAGAAGCGTTTGTCATTTGGTTGAA
Organism: Himalopsyche japonica; assembly: GCA_028555115.1. Taxonomy (NCBI): domain Eukaryota; kingdom Metazoa; phylum Arthropoda; class Insecta; order Trichoptera; family Rhyacophilidae; genus Himalopsyche; species Himalopsyche japonica. Next base: position 263,066 of record JAHFWJ010000819.1, read on the forward strand.
GCACGCACTTGAATAAGACAAAAATGACTCATACACCCACTATTCCTGTAACTGACGGTATTTATTCTAATATTACGAGACATTTGGTAATGATTACTGTTGAAAGAATATTGTAAATGTTTCAATATTTGACTAAACGTGCCGGAGTTTAATTAAAAGTTTGCAAGTTAACAAAATACGTGCCTAGTAATCTTTATCTTTTAGCTTTCGGTGGAGAGTAGATTCGATTTCTGGAGGATGCATTTTTTCATAGTTATGTGATTAATTTATGGATTTGATTTCAAATTCTTAGACAATCTTTTACAATCTAGTTATATCGCAGTTTTTAATTAATTTCCAGAAAACTATTTTCTTTTTGAATTCGGAATGGAAAAGAGACTTTCTTTTTTTATGTCTATTTTCACTTTCTTTAATGAGTAAAATAGAGATTCAGAAAGGCACGGTTTTTTTGATCGATTCTACATTAACTTTGTGTAAAATAAGTTTCAATGATTACCTTAAAAATAAATAGCCTTCAGCGAAATACGTCGTTTTTTTTACTTTACACGAATTTTAGAAACCTGTTTTAATTAAATTGAAGCTGTTCATATAAATTGAATTTGAATGATGTGTGCTTAAAATTATAGAGCTTAGCGCTATATTTGAAAATAAATTTAGCATGTTTTTAATAACAGATTTAAAAAAAATACTTCACAGGAAATGTTTGAAAGATAAAGTATTTGCGTTGATATTTTTTTTTTGATGCGTTGGCACTCTCGGCCTTCCGTTTTTTAATAGCGATTAAATAATTCAAATATTTTGCTGGAATTGTAAGTGCTGATAATTGCACTATAATGACATATTTTATCAAATCTAAGCCACGTATTGTAGAGCTGGCAATGAGAAAGCCTTTATGTAATATTTTATTAAAACTTACAAAAATCTTTTTCAACTTCAAATATTATTATAAATAAACGTTTGAATTAAAAGTGAAACTTATGCTTTAGAGTGAATGTTTTTTATGATATATTACTCAATTATTGTGAGATAACGATACTAACGTAAATAAGATGAAAGTTAATTGACAAGATATTTTCTATCGTTAAAATTTTTGACTATCGTTAACCCGAAACAACAAATTGATTAGATAAACTACAAAAAAGAATCAATATATTGTGTTTGGTATTATTTGAATTATCATCTACTTGACTTTATTGAATGTATGTCATTAATTCGTTTATGTCCTTATCAATTCTGTAACTGAGGGAAGTAATGTAAAGATTTTTTTAACAACCATTGTAAGAAGAACGTAGGCGTAAAAAAGTTTCACTCCGGCAGCCTTTCCATAAATCACAGCCCACTCTCGATTCTTTTTTTCGAAATTTTAAGCAACAAAAAAAGGTTTTCGTACCACTATTGATTTCACTTAAATCACAGAGGTTCAATTAAAACATGTTTTGTAAGGTAGTGTTTTAGTGACGTTAAAATCTTCAAGAAAATCTAAAAAAATTCATTTTTATTCTGTTCGGATATAGTTCAAAAAAGAATCTTGATCAAATGATTTGATTTAATATGTAACCATTATATCTTAATAATGTTCTGTTAGCAATTTAGAATAACGGTAATTATAATATACAAAGTTTAGTATTGAGGTATTTCTACTATACTACATGTACAAACATACATATGGTTTACCAAAAACCAAAACAATCCAACAACATAATAATGTATCTAAGAATAGGAGTTAACTTTCCTCGTTGCGTATTTTGACTTAAGTCTATACTGCTGCAAATTTCGCGAATGCGGCGTATCGCGAGAAGAGTAGTGCGCAAGTCAGGCTCTACGAGGCGGCCATGCTACGTAAGCTTCGACTCTACGATCTGAGTGCTTTCTGCCAGTACTAGAGCTTTGAGCGCTATGGAAGGTTATTCTATATAAGACTTCACTCTTCTCTGTAAAATCAATTTCGCGCTGAAAATTGCTGTGTTTTTATAGGGACACAAGTTTTGAAAAATTACTCTGTTTTAGATATAAATTTAAATATAAGTTAATGCTGAAAAGAAAGTGTTTAAAAGTTTTTTTTCAAAGCATGTTGTTTAATTCAAATGACAATGTATAGCATACAAATTAAAACATTGATTAAAATATTATAACTTCAAAAATGCTGAATATATTTGTATTATGTTAGATAATTACGTAACATTTTGGTGAACTTTAGCGATACTATGAGTTTATACATATAAAAAAATTGGTTTCGAAACTGTGACACAAAATGTTAAAAAGTGGTAGTTTTCAAAAAGATCCGGATAAAGACATCAGCAGTGATCTAAATGGTAAGTTCATTTGAAATAATATAATATTTCATTTTTACTTTGAATGCATTCGTTTTATTTGAATTAGCCATTGAGATAGATAATTTTATCAAAAAATAAATATTCTCTATGTTATACAATCGTGAAACATCGATTAAGGTAAAATGGCTTTGTGTAATATATTCTGGTATATCAATTTTTTAAGACAAAATCGAAAATTTATGCGATTTCTTATTATGTTAGTCTAAATAATTAATATATGTGAGGAAAAAATTTTGCAAAAAATAAAAAAAAAATAAAAGGAAAACTTATGAAATCTCAACAGCATTGCTTTAAATTTAAATTGTTAATAATCTTTTATTTTATGAATTGTTGTGTAATCAAAATGTCTTATGAGCTTTTACAATACAAGTTTGCATTTAAGCACATTTGGTATGCAGACTCATTCCCATGCAGTAACAGAGCAAGTTCGTTATAACAACGCAAGAATTTTTAATTTATTTTGACTGCCGGTTATTTCCGGTGATGAAAATATTTGAATTGTGAAGTTATTGCGATACTTTGCTTATGAACGTAAATCGGGCAATATTTTCAACTTCAAGCAGTATTTATTTAAGTACTACAATTATTGTCGATAAAGAAAAACAATCTTTAAATATATGTAATCTTTAAGCAATCGTAAAAAATATGTATAACTGAGAGGGAAGTCTTATTATTACCAAACTTTATAAGGTAGAGGCAATAAAAATATTATTCCATTTAAATCACAATAAGAATCATACATTTAATTGATTAAAAGAAAGCTATTTATATTTCATTCATAAATAACCGGAACCGTTATTATGTTGTAAGGGGATATAACATCACTTTTAAGTTTTGCTTGGATGATATGTTTAAAGATATTTTCATTGAAATAATAAAAATTAAATGAAAATAAACAAACAATTACACAATTAAAAGGGATACCAACGCGCTTGTATGTAGAAGTAGTACACGAAAAGGTAAAAGTATTATGTAATTTATCGCTAATGAATAAAAAAAAAATATCATATATTTTAAAAGGACGATTGACTCATCTGAGTTCATTATGTCACTTCCATCCCTCGATAAACAAAATTTCAAGGAAAGAAGTCAAGCAAACCAATTATTTTGAAAACTCACATGAAATGAAAATTGATTTGTTAAATATTGAAGTGATGCCAATGCGTACCTGATTGTTGATTTATACCAAAAGAACCATTCCTATTGAAACAATAAAATAAGATTATAATTTTTTTGAATAAATTCGAAAAATGCATTATACCAATATAAATTTTATCGTATGCCGAATTTGGAATAGATAAAACAATTAGGTGTTATTTTTAGTTAGATTCGTAATGATATTGAAATGATAAATTTAGCCGCAACAACATCTTAATGGAGAAATATTTAGAGCTTGGGTGTCAAATACATTTAACTTCCTGCCTTAAATATCTCCCGCCTCGGGAAAAATTCCCCTGCGGGTTTTTTTTATGCCTATAATATATAACCTTGGTGTAAGTACTAATGATATTTTTGTACGAAACGGATTTGCTCATTTAACTTTAAAGCTCCTTATTTTTAAAGACGCTTTGTAATGCTGCGATGATATTGTAAGATACGATATTTTTATAGCGCCAACTTCATATTATTGCAAGGGTTAAAGTGTTCAATAATAAATAAATCATTTTTAAATGAGTATAACCAAACTCATTTGTATATAATTTATAAAGCAAGTGCCTATATATTATATACATATATGTATATGTATAAGAATATATAAAAATAGCAGTACATATTTGAATAATAGATGATAAAACTTCTCTACATTCGCATATAAATATTATTACAATTTTTAATATTATTGGATTTAAATTATTTTTTATTAAATGTTTGAGAGAAAAAACAAAGGTTTTTAAACTGATTAAAAATATATCAGTAACGCTTTCGCTTAAATATTTACATGGATATTTAATTTAAAGAAAGTAGATGTTCTAATTGAAACTGACCACATCAGCATAAGTACTACTTGTTGTGTTACATTGTCAAAATGTTATATAATTTCTTCCCTAAAAAAATAACTCTACATAAGCCGTTTAATCTTTTAATTTAATTTTCACTGGTGCCTATTGACGATGTTGATGATTATTGTTATGCATTAATGAAACTCAAGTTAAATTTTTGTTGTACTAACTATATGTGATTTTAATTGTGTCTAAGCTAACAAAATATCTTTCGTTAAAAGCATTTTATAAAATATAAATATTTGAGCAAACAAAATTCAAATGAAATGTTTAAAGTACAATTTTATCTTTACTTTTTTGTTGTTCATTTAGTTATGTAATTAACTGTCCACCATTACATCAAGAGTTGTTGAAATTAAATTAATAACTTCTACCGCTACAGCCACAATCTCGGGTCGAGATGTATTTGCGAGTCATAATATTATCTCAAGTTTTCAAAATCAAAGATGTTATAGAAAATAACTGTCCAACAAAAATTTCATAATGATACAATCTCAAAAATACAAAAGATTCTCCTGCCCATTGTATGAAATAATAGATTTTTTCTATTTGAAAATATAAATTATGATTAAAAAGAACTACATATTTAAAGTTTTAATGATATTTTTTTTTAACTTAATTTGAAAACTTAAAATTTGTAATGTTATTTAAATAATTATGCTTAGAGAGCAGTACCTCCAAATTCTTATGAAAGATTAACAAAATTTAATTGTTCCAAACGTTTAATTTTTGATTTTGCGCTTTATTTTTTCGCGTAAGCGGGTGCTGATGATTTTTTGATGAAAAAAGATTTGTTTGGCAGAAAAGCTGAAAATTTTAGTAAATATCTGCGGTTAAGAAAAATCTTGACTTATAATAAATAACCCATAAAGATTTGAAAATAATTTTGACGGATAAAAATTCTGGCTAGTAAGTTATTTTACAAGAATATTATTATTTGACAAGATTTAAAAAAACAAACTTAAAATTACACGATTCTAATTTGATTATAACTTTGAGAATGCATTTTCTTTAGAACATATTGAAACGTGATATTTTAAAATTCTGAATAATATTAATTGACGAATATTGTAAAAAAAATACTTTCTAATACAAAAATGCTGAACAGGATTAAAATATACAATTTTTAGAATTGTAATACAATTTGTCATTAACAAATTGGTTTCGATTTGTGGCATCTTCTGTTCCGAATAAGGATTCATAATTCGAGCTTAAATGATATTTAATTTAGCAAGTTTATTATAAAAAAAAAGCTTAACTACTGAATTAATATTATTAACATCCGTCTTAGAAAACATTGTTTTCATTTAAATGTTTTATTTTAAAACGAGTTGCTTCTTCAAAAATATACTGGTGCTCAATGGCAAAATAATCATCCCAAGTATTTCTTCAAATTGACTCACAGTTTTAAATTAACAATAAGTATAAGTACGGTTTATGATCGTCGTGAAAGAGGTAAAATGGTTTTGTTATTGATGGTATCGCCATGTCACTACTCAATAAAATAACGTCAATATTTTTTCGTATTTAAAGATTAAATAATTTTAAAATCATTCGTTTTTCACTATAAACACTAAATGATGTTCATCTTACATGGTGAAAAAACAGCAATGAATTTTAGTTTTACAAACTTTATTAGATATAGTTTATAGCTTTTTCAGCTTACACCTTCATCAGATCTATTTCTGATTAGTTATGATGAAGGCTTGAACTGAAAGAGCTATCAACTATATATCTTATAAATTTTGTAGAAATAAAATACATTGCTATTTTTTCATCATGTTACAATAGCGTTCTATCAAGTATATGCCAATTCAATCAATAGATATTCATGTTTCCTTTCAATGCATTTGTTACTTCTGTAGCGTTAAAACTAATATGAAATGAAACTTTAAAAAGTTGTTTCAGTTTGAATACGTAATATGGTTTTGCGATACTATATCAGCCAAAATATTATTAATATGTTTTTTTCAATAAAAATACTATTCAGCGAAACATAATAGATTGGATTTCTTGATTTCAATTTGCCATTCTCTAAGGAGAAAATAAAATGGAAAATTTTATTGAATGTACAACATTTCATTTCAGCACACAATACTATCAATTACGCCATTTAATATGGTTAAAACAAACAACCATATGAAATTTTCAGAAGCATAAAATTATTCTGTCGAAATAGCACGTTTAAATTATTACTAAACGTTAGCAAAGTCAAATATTATATTAAAGTGATATCATTGAATTAATATTAAAAGCAATTAAGAAAAAAATTGCTTTTATTTGTACACCTGCACAATTAAAAAACACATTTACACACATTTTTGTTGATAAGTGCTCGATTTTAACAAAAAAACTAACTGTTAAAACCACTTAGTTTATCATGATTAAAAATAACTTCAAGTAGTTTTGAAATATCATTTTATAATGGACGAGATGTTTAGCAACACTGTCAAGTAGGAACTCGACCACAGGGTGGCCCAATTGATTAGAGGGATTATGCTACGGTACAGTGGTTCTTTGTCTGTGTAAGTTTACCTAGATAGGAGATTTTCAGGTATGAGGTTACGGTAATTAAATCAAGTACAGCTTGTCTGTAAAAGGACTTCACTATCTTAAGAGTATTAAGTTTGTTCGTCAAATATCTCTGTAATCATCTCAAATATAAAATAAATCTTTTAATAAAAATAAATGTATCATATGAACACTCAATTTATTATGACAAGCTTAGAAATTGAAAGAGAAAATTCTTTAAAATAATGAAAATACATGAAGCATAAATTTTTGGTTGCTAAATTAGCATTTATATGTAAAATAAGTGTTATGTTAGATATAATTTGCGATGCAAACATGAAGTTCATGAAGATTAATTTAAGCTAGATTCACTAGTCTAATAATATTTCATTTCGGCCAAAATATTCAACTTTTTTACAAATATTTACATTTATTACGCGACAACGATAGATAAACAAGTCTTTAATATGATAAAAAAACAATTTTTTTCTTAAATAAATAATATAATGAAATATGAATTCTATTACTTGGCAAAAAATTTATGTTTTGAGTGAGGTTAAACAAAGCATTCCTTTGTCATACAGTTGTGGAATAACACACGTATTCATCGAAAGTATTTTTTTGATAAAAAGCACAAGCGTCACATAACATATAACAAAGAATGTCAAGATGTATATTATAAAGTCATATAAAAATACTATCTTTATTCAGATGAAGGAATTTATCAGTAGGAAATGTGGTAATTTTATAATATTTTCAGTGCAAATGGTTGTATAAAATATTATAATAGATACACAATTTATTAAAGTTTCACGCGATAGCATAAGACTTAGAAGATGTATATATATAATATAAAGGGTCCGCAAAATAACTTTTTTTTTTGAAAATTCTATAAAAAAAAAACTACTAATATTTTCTCAAATTTCTTTTTTTATTTGAAAGTACAATCCTTCCAGTTAATAATGGAAAATAACTTCATTCAAATGGCTGCCTCGGCTGGCCATGCAGTAGCCTACACGATCGGTCCAATTTTTAAGCACATTATCGATTGTGTGCAGCTGTATTTCACCAATGGCTTCACGAATATTGTCCTTTAAAGCGTCAATTGTCTCTGGCTTGTCGGCGTAACACTTATCTTTGAGGGCACCCCACAAATAATATTCCAACGGTGTCAAATCGCAGCTCCGAGGTGGCCAAACGACATCAGCTCTGCGGCTGATAATGCGATCTTCAAAAACAGGGCGCAAAACATCGAGTGTAGCTTTGGCTGTGTGGCACGTAGCGCCGTCCTGTTGAAACCAAATGTTGCCAATATCCTCCTCTTCAATTTTTGTGAACAAAAATTCGTTCAGCATGGTCCGATAACGATCGCCATTGACTGTAACGGCCACTCCTTGCTCATTTTCGAAGAAAAATGGCCCAATAATACCTCTGGACCAAAATCCGCACCAAACAGTGACTCGTTTTGGGTGTACCGGTTTTTCAATGTATGCGTGCGGGTTTTCTGTGCCCCAAATGCGACAATTTTGCTTGTTTACATACCCGCCAAGATCAAAATGAGCTTCATCCGAAAAGATGATTTTTTGGCAAAATCGGCATCTTCTGTAAGTCGATCGCAGGCCCACTCAGCGAAGCGAAAACGCATTGGATGGTCAGTTGGCTTCAACTCCTGAACCAATTGGACTTTGTATGGCGTCTTACCAAGGTCTTTATGCAAAATTCGTCTCAATGATGTCTCCGAAATGTTCAATTGTTGAGAACGACGGTGAATTGATGGCGCTTCACGCACACTTTCTGCCACAGCATCAATATTCTCGGGTGTACGCACAGTTTTTGGCTTTTCACGCTTTGGTTTATCGATGAGGATGCCAGTTTCTTTCACTTTTTTCACAAGATAACGAACATACGGAGCTGACGGTGCTTCTCTTCTTCCAAAATCCGTACGCAATTTTCGCACACATTCTGCAACATTACTATGATTTTCAAAGTAATGTCGCAATATTTCCCAGCGTTGTTCAAGCGTATACACAACCATATTTGTTCAGCGGAAGGATAAAACTAATTATCTGTTAAATCAGACATGAGCTAAGTGTTACCATTCACGAAATAAGCACTTGTTGAAAAAAAAACTTTAGATGGCGGACCCTATATACTACTATTTAGACATCATAAGTTATTTCTATAATTGTTGACATTGTTGTATCAAAATCGTCGAAAAGAAAAAACTGGTTTATTCTCGATTTTTCTTATTTTAGGATTTAAGGATGAATTATTATTAATATTCAATGTAATAAAACATCCATGAGAAAAATTTCAGCAAATGAAATGCCAAACATTTTTTTATTGGCGCTTATGCATCGCGCATTAAGAATGCATCGGAGAGATGAATTAATCAACTTCAATAATCCAAAATTTGGTGTTTCACACAAAATTATGACGTAAAATATATCTTCTTCAAATGATAATTGAAAATGATTTTGTATAAAACTTTTTCATGTCACATAAACTGATTAACGTAGTAAAAATCAATATTAAATTAACTGGATACACAAATAATTCCTCAGGCTGTAGTGTAAATTAACATATCTTTTGATTGTCATCGAAGGACTTAATTGTCAATTGTTATTTTATTAGTATTAAAATATTTTAGTATGTTAAACTATAATTCGAATTTGATAGCACTTTGACAGTTTCAATCATAAGTGTCATGGTCTGTTTTGTGTAATCGGTGACGATTTTTCTATTAATGTCTCAATATAACATGTAACGTAAAATAGTAGTTAAAATATTTTGGCAGATAACTAATTACGTATCAAACAATATAAAACTTTATCAACAAATACGGTCTGTACCTTGGCGAATATATTATCGAATATATTAAACATAATATTGATATGTGAATTTATTTAAAATGAGTTTTAAAACCAAATTTAGTTTGCGACCGCAAACGTAGAATAAAATCATTTAGGAACTATAACTACATATTGTTAAAAGTTTCGTGTTACGATTTTGTTGCAAATAGTGTTGTGGATTTAATTTTGGTATATATAATATTTCAAAGAAGATATCAGTCTTAAAATAATAAAATTAAATTGCTTCCTGAGACAACCAATATCTGTTATTTGTTTTTATGGGTGTAGCTGCTAGAGTTATTTTATTCAATTCATACCACAACCATTTAGAAAAACTACTGAAATGGTTGTGGACATTGAAATGATTTATCCATGAAGTAACTATTTCGTAGTAGTTGATATTATTTAATAATCGCTCTATAATACTTATTTCAATATAAAATCATTTCTATAGGATTAGTTTATTTGAAAACATTTAATTCATATTCTTATCAATTTAAATATCTATCCAGATGTACTATAACCGAAGTACAAACATTTTCTAAAGCTAAAAGACTTATCGAAAATTCTTGCCCGCTCTCTTTTTAAAGATTTCTTTCTGTTGTAAGCTAAGCAAAAAACTCTTCAAACGTATCTCGAATTCGGGTCGCGTTTTCTATTAAAATTCTAGAAGTTGTATGCAGTGCTTGCTGTCAGTAGTTAGTTTGTGTACAGAATAAATCAAATTCTTCAGACGGTTTTACGATTTTATTTTTAAGAAAAGTATGAAATACGTTTTTTTTTAATATTGCAAAATTATTAATTAATAGCCATCTAATTTATAAAATAATAAATTGTCATGCTCAGACTTTTCTACAAGTCACTATATGTTGTAAGATTCTGGATTATCAGACCTAGTGGTCGTTCGCTAACAGTCGCATGTTAGTTTTGTATTTAGTTTTACCATATCTCGTCATTTTTACCAAACTGTTTGTTGGTGATAAGAAAAGGAACGTTTTATCACACATGTGTCTGGTAAGTGACAAAATATTAAGTTTATCCGTCCAACACTATCTCGAATAGTCACTTTCAGCAACGAATCTTGCATTGAAAATTTCATCCCAAAATAGAAAAATTGTATAAATTTAATTTATGATGCGTAATATTTCAAAATATGAGAAAGACAGACTTTTATAATTAGTATATCAGTAAGTACCAAATAATAATTTGTTTCGTTATATAATATACCTACGAAATATTGTGAGTAAAAAACATTGTAGCATTTCCAGGATAAATGTTTTTCAAATATTTTTTTATGAATTGACGGGAACTTTTAATTTTCATTTTACAAACAAATTTAGAACCCTTTAAAATTTTGAAAATGTTTCATGACATTGATTGATTCAATTGGATTATTATAGAAAGATAATTAAATTTTCTGAAATTAAGCTTAGCCAATCAGAAAAAAGTAATTTTTCCATCAATCATTTTATTTTGATAGAAGCTTTTGATATACAGACCAATCAGAAACAATTAACAAATCAACATTTTATTTTGATAGAAGCTTTTGATATACAGACTAATGTCTAAACAATTAACAAAAACACATGAGAATTCTTTTTACAAAATTGAATTGACGACCAAAAAAGCGTTTCGAATATTATTAATTTATAAACTTTAATTTCGAATATTTCAAAATTTAAATATATATTGTATCAAAGTTTTCGAATTTCGTACAAAATGAATTTATACTATATAAAGATATGACTGTGATTACCTACAAATTGTTTTCTCGATTCTTAAGTCTTTGGTTTTGCATACTTGTTCATTTTTGATTCAAAATTTGTATAAATATCCTTGTTTCTAATTTGTATTGTATCAGTTTATTATTGCTTGCGATGAACGAAACCGGTCCTGATCATAAATATATTGTTTAAACCGTACTGAAATTGTTGTTTCATTACTTAATTATTTAACTTTTAACAATTATAGTATTAACTCATGTGCGGCTCTAAAATAAAATTAACCTTAATTTACAGTACTTGCTTAAACAAGAACAGAAAACTTGTTAGTTTCAGTTCCTTTCTCTAACAATCTACTTCTTTGAAGCTCGTGATTCTATAAAGATTAATTTTACATTTGAATTGTTGAAGCCACCAAATTTCGCCTGTCGGCATCTTTAGGCATTTTATCTCATGTATGCAACAGAACTGAGGTCAGTTCCGACAAAATATGTGGAATCGTACAAAGTTTCAACAATTCAAATGTGATATTGAATTTTCTTCAGTCGATATCATAAATCAAATAAAAAAAATCTTAAATATATTTCTTTAGATATTTAATGCTTCTAAGTAGTTTCTTGCTTGGGTTGTTCTTATTCGAATAGTATAATCGATTCAAAAGTCGATGCTTGAACGTATACGCTTCGGTAATGATCCTGTGACTCTCCTACCAAATGTTGACTATTAAGGTACGCGATCGATGAATTAATATAATTATATATATATGCCAACGACTGTACCACGTTGTAAGCGCCGGCTCTCGTGCGATCACCGAAGTTAAGCAACATTGGGCGCGGATAGTGCTTGGATGGGTGACCGCTCGGGAACACCGAGTGCCGTGTTCTCTTGGCTATGGGAAGGAAAACCCAGACAGAAAACTGGGCAATGTCCATAATTCATCCAGCAGTGGATCGACCCCGGCTGATGATGATGATGATGATGATGATATATATATATAAATATATATATAGAAAGTAAGATAATTCTGGTATGCAATAGGCATATTTTGCCACAATGGCAATCTAAGCTATTTCCCCTTGGACAAACCGAGGCAAGACAGCGGTGAATAACTCATTGTTATTGTGACAAAAGTACTCCCACCTCGCTCGTTGCCTTGTTGTCTTGGCTCTAAGTCAGCACTCCTCAAAACCTTGCGGCTTAAGTTCTCAAAAAGATGTCTTTCGATAAGATATTGTTACCCTGGGGCAACAGAGTGATTGTGAAAAGGAAGAAAGGGATAATGCAATGGTTTAATACTATTAGATTAGTCCTACCTTTTCAAAGTGAGGATTATGTTATAATTTTGTCTGTGACCATTAAACAATAAAGCAATAAATTTTCATTATAAATTATATTTTATCATTTATTCTATCGTACTTTGCAGTACATACTCACTCGGAAGGTGTATAATGTTCATACAATTTTTATTATTGAATGATATATATTTACATACTTTAATTATTTTTTTCTGGCGAAGTACAAATTAACAGTAAAAGAAATGGATGAATCTAGTGTTATAATCCTTTTTTTTAAATATAACTACATTAAAACTACCCTTCATAATTATATAACATTATACGAGGTATTTATTGTATTTAAGTATTTATTTAACACATTATCATCATGATGCTTACAACCGAATTAAGTTGCCCACTGACGTCATCTTTGCAGCGCTTTGTAATGAATATTGGAAATATGTATACGCTTTTGTTATATCCCTTGTAAGAGATTAATTTAATAAACCAACGATGCTTAGCTTTGCTGAAATATAATACTGTATTTTCAAAATTAACTCACTATTTAAAGCGTTAATGCATCTCCAGAATACCAAATTTTGTACAGAACCTGATGTTTAAAATAAAATTTTAATTTTGAAACCTATAACATAATTTTTTGCCTGATAAAAATTATTGTCAACGGAGGATTTATTTTTGATAATACATCTTCAACATATTTCTAAAAAAGCGGAATTTATTAAAAATAAATTAAAAACTTTTTTTTGTCGTCAACATTTCTATTATTTCTGATGTAGTTTGTTTCATATTAAGCAGATACATTTTTATTGTAAATTTAAAAGGGATTGATATACATTAAAATAACGTTCATTTGTGTATTATTTCACCGATTTTAATATTCTTTTGACTAGAAAAATAACAAAAATATGTAATGAAAAAATTTACAAGAAAAACTACAAATTGAATCGGAAATTATAGAAAACAGTGCAGTGACCGTAATGTCCATTCCCCAATGTTTTCATTAACATTGGTTTCTATACATTTTTTCAGATCAAAACAGATTTGAAGAGGTATTTTGTCAATATTAGAATACCATCGAATGATTGTCAGAAGTAAGTAGACCTAGGTTTTTTAAATTACAAATAGTAATAGAAGACGAGTTCAAGATGCCATTGATGTTGACAAACACTGTTTGTATTGTATACTCTAAAATAAACCGCACTCTCGCAAATACGTGAGTGAGGGAATACAGAGTGGCTGAAATGTCAAAGTTTAAGGATCCAAAGCGATAAAAAAGAATTGATGTTTTGTGACATGTTGTATTTTTTATTGAAAGTATTGAACGATGATTATCAATGAATCATTTTTGCATTAATTGCTTAATACTTTCTGTCGAAAATAGGAAAGGAGCAGAACAAATGTATTGTTTATTCATGTCATTTAAAAACTTAAAAATTGTGTACTACGATATATTTTCTGATACAATACATTGAAAACGTTTAGAAAATATTGAAAATTTTTATTCGAATTTAATATTTTTTAATTATTAAAAAAAATAGACTCTTTCCAAGTGAAGTATCATTTATCTCATTCAATTATTCACACAATTTTCAACGATTGTTCAAAGTCTCTTTGTGTACAAATGTGTTGGCTAAGAGATCATAGTTCGCTATAAAGAAGTCCATTGTATGTTTAGTTATAAATGGTAATTTTTTTTAATGATAAAAATACATTTTTTAGTACTTATATTTTATAATATATTTATTTGACAATATATTTCACAATATATTTTTTGATCAAGACCGGTTTCGCTCATCGCGAGCGTAAGTACTAAAAATGTGTTTTTATTATTTAAAATATCATGCCTTTCAATCAAGAAGTGACAGTTAACACCTTAAAAGTAAAAAAAAAAATATATCGTAAAATCGTATAATATTTTGTAGGAGAGTTAAGAAAAGATTTTAAGCGATAGTTTTTAGATAATTATATGTACATGTATGTATAAACGAGCTTTAAAAAATAATAGCCTCGTGATACTGTATGAATTGCCATTTTAATGAAATTATTACTGAAACAAGCCGACATTAGGAATAAATACTGGTGTATTTTGCATGCTTATTGCACAATATGATTTATTTTGTATTTAAAGCGAATAATAATAATTTAACTGTCATCTTCGTATTTTGGTGAGCATTACATATTACACACTTATTTGGTGTTTTTTTATTAAAAGCTTCATCACTAAATAATGTTCTGTTATATTATATTAGCGAGTATTAAATCATTTAAATGATTATAAGGTATTCTTGTTCAACAATCTATGAAATAATATATTTACATTCCTAAATAGAAAGTTTATCCTTTGTTTCGTTAGTTATAACAGTAGTGCCTATATTAATTTTGATAAATATATTAATTAAAAGTGTTTTTTGTATCGATATAACACGGCTCTTTGATTTGACAAAGTTATTACATTACATTGAGAATATGCGACATATAATCTCAAACGAAAGTCACTGATTTAGACAAATTACTTATATAATTAAGCAACGCATTGCCAAACCCAGCTTTAAGGGCCTCCTGGTATGGACAAAGTTTGAGAGCGCGTTAGTGAGAGTGTGTAGGTCAATGAATAGCCACGAGTGTGAAACTTGGGATTATTGAAATGGCTTAATTTACGCGCAGGGTAGCGTGTCAAGTTATTGATTCAATTGAATTACTCTGGTGTGTATGTGTATCGCTTACACAGTTAACGATTATACTGGTATTTTCAATGTTTCAAGAGATTTTGAAAGCGATCTGAATTTATAAGATACTTTCGTTTTAAATTAACGTGAATTTAAAATATGAGTGTACAACATTATGAATTTCAAAACTGAAAAGTAAAATGACTCATATTTTTATTTAAAGATAAATCGAAAACGGTATTCCTTGTTAATGTATCAAGAATAAATAAAAATAATAGTTTAAACATATATGTATACTTACACATTTAAAAATATATTCATTATCTGTTATTTACAAATAATAAAGCGACAATTCATATCAATAGGAATTAAGCACCGATAAATAATTAAAACGTTTTGTCCAGTTTATAACAACATAAAGATTTAGTGTTACGACATGATAGAAAAATCTGATAAATATTTTTTTTAGTTTCCAATTATTATAAGAAAAAAACGTTGTAAAAAATTATTTACAAGAAATTTGTATTAATTATTAAATTAAAGGTATATTAAATGATACAATTTATTTTTGACGATAAAATATTATTGATTATTAGATTTCTTGAAAGACTGAATTAACAGTAATATTTCAATTATATTGCAGATATAAAATATCATTTTACTTGATTTAAAATGATTTGGAAACATTTTAATAAAATCCATTTGACGTCATAGAAACTCCCTGAATTGAAATGTTTACGAATAAAATTTCGGCCTACTGTCCTGAGCAAAACCTAACGTAGAACTGTATCATGAGTTTCTGGTAGCCGTTGTTATAAAAGTTGTTTTTGAAGCGTTTTTGTAATCTGATCTAATCCGATATATTATTATACTGTGAAAAGTAGTATACAGACCCTAGAAGTTGTTGTCGATGCAAAGAGATTAATGGCTTGAAAGGTATATGTACACAATCCCTAAGAACCTGAAGTTTGACGAGGGATACATCGTCTGCAAAACTTGGAAAAGGTATCCCTTAGCTACATTGAGAAAACATGTCCATTGTGTAAAAATATTTATTTAGTTTCTGATAATATATATATGTATATGTATATTTATATGTACAATAAAATTATCGAAAAAATACTATTTTAATAAATGATTGATTGAAAAGATCTTTGTTCCATTACTACTGAGCATATAAAAGTACAAATAAGTACAAAATATGATGCTGATATAATTTATTGATTTAATGAGTCATTTTACTTGTAAATAGATTCTTTTTATAACATTATTATTCATGTTTTATAAAGAAGTATTAAAAACCTCAGAAAATTTATTCAGTAAGTAACCATTTACTTTTTAATTACTCGTTTGTGAAAAAATTCTCAAGTAAAGTGTAGACAATATGAGAGTGAAATGACAATAATAAAATAATGAACTTGGAAATGGGTAAGGCTTTTTCGTTTTACCGATATTCTAATGGGAAAAAATACAATTTGATTTAGCCATTTTAGAGGTGTTAAGAAGAAGGCTTAGCCTTAAAAACTGATTTTATAATCCTTACAGTATATAATAAAAAAAAGACAGCATAATATCCCGTATTGACAGATTAGAATCATGAAATTAAAATATATATATTATAGAACAATTTCAACATTACTGAAAGCAAAAATTCGCCTTTTTTAAGTCAGTAATGGAGAAAAAAACTCGAGTGATATTAATTTTTTAATACCATGCAACAATTAAGCAGGCATAATAAATACAATAAAATTTATTATTTATATTTTTTCCACAACAAAACGGTACTAAAATGTATTTTGACGTCACATACCTTAAATATTTCAATTATTAAAATATGTACCATTCATGGAAAATTATACAACGCAATGATTATTTTGGCTATATCAATCGGTGAGGAAAAGCATATATCGTTATGAAAACAGTCTTATCTACAACCACTGAAGCTGTTCACTCAACAATCACCCAAAACTTTTTGAAATGTCGTAAACTCCCCCCAAGGAAGCAAAAGGCGGTCGTAAATTTTTTAATACTACCGAATGAGTCTAAAGTTGCGACATTTGTGCTTTTGGTGAAAACAATCAAGTATTTATGTCTCTTAAGAACCCACTTGCGTACAAAGAGTTCTGACGATCTCTAACATTGACCGGAAATGCGTTCTAAATTATACCTCTTTCATTGATTTTATGCGAGTGGTATTAATACGGTTTCTGAAAACACCCTAATGGTTAAGAAAAATATATGATATGGATGTAGAGTAATTCAAGTTGTCACTAATTGAAATATGCAACCCTTACACTTTATATGAGCTATAATGAATATACAGTACATCTTTTTAGTTGTTATTTGTCACAATTGTGTAGAATCTGTAATTATGAATGGTATATTGTATAAGGTAAAGTGTGTAATATAGCTTGAGATGGTATATTAGATATCTGTAATAAGTTTCCTATTTAAAAGTTTTTATAGATAAAATGGTTTTTTCAAAGTGGATCGAACAAAAATTAAGATAAAAGAGATTTTTAATTGAATATAATCAGTGCTTACTTACATGTATTGTTGCATGCGACATGCCACTGTAAATATTGTAGATAGATTATTGTTACAACAAAAGAGAGTAACAATGCGAAAATTTCGCGTTGGCAGAAACAAACATATTTTTTTCAGTGATATCTTGAAAGCCTGTCAAGGAAAGCTAAAAACGTCAGATAAAACGGTTTTGAAGTTGATTTATACGAGAAATAATTCAAATAGTTTTATGTTTCAGATATGCAAACTCAAAAATAAAGTCATTCAATACTTATTCTACTTCAGGATTTATAATGGAAGTTTTTGAATGTTGATGATTTGTTGGGATATTTCCACAAGGTGTTTTAAACAGCGAAAATAATGACAATTTTTGTTTTAAAACGAACAAAATATATATTTAGATATTTGTATGCTAAAGTGGTAGATGTAAATGATCACAAAAAGCATGTCGTCAATTAAATAAATCGTTATTTTTTTGTTATGTTGGTAATAAGATTTTGGTTTCCTTAATACATTTATGATGATAAAACTATTGGATATGAGACCGAAATGCTACGTAAGGATGAAATTGTATTTTTATATATAAAAGTCCTTTATATTATCTCTAATATTATGCACTCTAGTTGATTGTTCATTTTAAATCACAAATATGTATGTACATATGTCAGAAATATATCACGTGTCACGTTAATCAATACTCGAATAAGCCAGAGTCGCATGATATTAAATTTGATAAAAGATAACCAATTTATGTATGAGGATTGGATTGAGAAATTTACCCTTTAAATTTATGAATACATCCATCTTTTACTTTTATAAATGTTCCGAAATGTATTTCATTTTGATTAAACTTTACAAAGAAAATTGAATTTATTTCTTGTTTTTTAAGCTGAGCCAGGTTAAGTTAAGTTACAAATAATAATATGGGTCGTGAAAAGGAATACAATACAAAGTTTATCATTTTTTGTAACCTTCGTATTCAGAATAAGATAAAATTTTGATGGCTTTCAGGCAGATTTCAGACCACATTTCTCAAGGCGAAAATATATATACTTTAAAGAATAACTGGCGCAAACATGCACCTCTTGTTTAAATCTTGAATTATTATTATGAGTTGTTAATGGTTGTATCATGATAAACAAATTCTATTAAATTTGCGAGGACATAAGCGCCAAGAGCCTTAGAACTTTATTAATCTAAAACTTATCCGTGATTTAGTACGGCTAAAAATATTTAATTTAAATAATACAACAGAGGGAAATAGGTATGACCGCTCGACACACAATAAGGTCAATCCTAGGGGATGTGCCTTCTGAAAATGACATGGGTCCATACAGTGTATGACATTGCTTGTTACCTTTCAGTTATTAACAGAGTCCGAAGTGAGGTGACCAAATAATGAATAAATTTTAAATTATGTCTCTATCAGTCATTATGTTAATTTATTACAAATCATTATTAGTCATTAATATAGTCATAATTGGTGTAAAGCAATATTACTTGTGCCCAGTGATATAATAAATATGATGAATTAAAGCAACACTTTATACTGAAAAAAATAAATAACGCAATGTAAACATTTCAACCAAGAAGTACTGTAATGAGGTATAACACTGATAAGAGAAACATGCGAAAAAAATTCATTGTTAATGGCCAGAAAATAGCTGTTTTTTTGCCATTTTCCCCATACCAATTCAAAAACATTAGTGCACTGGAATGAATTAATTTTAATGGGCGTCAATAAAATAATAGAAACCTATAAAAAAGCATAGCAAATGGTCACTGAGATTCCGATAGCGGATGTTTCAAGTGACAATGCACTTAAAGCTTTCGAGGAAGCGTTGTCTCTCCACTTTATCGCCACTCGATAAAGCTTCACAATAAGAGCTTTTCCATTTCATTAAAATAAAAGTTAATTGAATTGAATGGACGTAAGAAAACCGTATTAATTTTTACAGTTATTTGTATCCCTCAACGTATGATCGGTAATTTTCAACTAGAAGTTCAATATCATGTACAGTGATATTTAAAAAAAAAATATTCAATATTCGCGAGTCGTGATCGTAACTAAGAAATATAACCTTCACGATAAACAGAAAAATAGTGCTTATATTTATCTCAGATACAGAACGTAAATGCGCAAATAATATTATGTAATAAATTAACAATTTATGAAAAGCTGATAGATATTTTTTATATAGTTTTATTTATATAACATATTTTTTAATCACGTCTTCACTCAGCATGGAACATAATTATGTATATTGTCAGAAATATTTTTATTTCAATTATATTATAATTATAAATGAGAAGTCAATAGTGCTAAAAATGATTTGGATGAGGTGAATTACTGTAGTGTTATAATACTAGTCTTAACATAGAAATTTTCAATAAAAATACGTGTTTTAAACTTTAACTGAAGTCAAAATTTCATTTCATATTTATATTTGATTTTATGTGATATATAATACATAAAAAAAGATTCCTTGTCAAAAAATTATGAAATTCAATTTAATAGAAAATAATGTGTTAAAGTTATCTCATAAGCTTATTCAATTTATGCATTCAATTTTTAGGAAAACAAAATTCTCATATCCGTAACACAATAAATCATCAAAAACAATATTCTCCTTTGAAAACCGTGTATGGAATTCAAGTAACTCACAGTGAGTGCGTATCAGAATTTTGTAAATTTTGCATACATGTATATACGTTTATTATTTTAAACAAACATTAATCGCTATCAAAATGTTTTTTTTTGAGAAAAAAATTATAATAATCAAGCAAAAAATAAATTTAAAATGTAATTTGAAGTCCATATTAAATGCGGACTTAATGACATTGTTATATTATATAAATCATTTTTCATGAATTAATAAATACAGATTCAACTTTTGACAAAGAAGTTTATTAGTATTTTTTTCAGATTTTGTTTGGCACTCAACTTTTGTTATTATATCTTGCGGCAATAATAATTATCTGTACGACAGTTACCTGCGTATACCCGATATAACAATTTATCGTTTTTCGAAGGGTTTTGGAAAAGTGTTGCCAGGGCTGTAATCTGATTTTGTTTTCCAGTTGAATGTGAATTTACTTTTTCGTAACAGAAAAAATTACCATTTTCAATTTCCTGTTCAACTGATATAATCGTCAGCATCAATGCTATTTAGAACAACAGTGGTTCAGTATCTTTTTAAGATTTTAATGGCAAAATTTGAATATTTTTATAATTTATAAGTCAATATTGTATTAACCACTCTTTTTCAAACCATCAACAAACTATTTTTTGATGCGAATGCAAGTGAGAAAACATTCAATATATTTTTGACATTTTTGTTAATTATATTGTGTAATTGAATTACTATGATATTTATCAATAATATAAAATTAATATTTTTAATAAAAAAAGTTTTTCCTAAGAAACCTGAAGGTATATTTAAAGAATATTCATGAATATTGTGTACTGTATAAAATAAATTTTATGACGACATATTCAGAGAATTGTGAAATAAGGCTAAAGTCGATTATTTTTCAAAAAAAATCATTGTGTAACTCACTCGACTGTTGAGTGTTACTGACATGGGAGGTTGTAAATCATTTCACGTTAGCTTGTGTTGTATACAGCGAAAGTCTTTTATCAGCGCTGCCAGCGTTATAATAAATTTGTGTTTTGTTATTGGATGGTATTTTATGCATTTTTTTTCGTAAAATTAGTGCCATAAACTGTAAATGATTAATGCAGTATTATTTTGATGTATTCTGTGATCATAAATTTTTGCTACCGAGTGAAAAAACTAAATCTCTTTATCCATATAAAAAGATCAAGTTTTTTATTTCAAAACGATGACGCAGTTGTTGATATTGTCATTCGGATGTATTATTTTGCATGGTTGTTATTTTTTATTAATATCACGTATTACACATTATTCAGCACGCTTTTTAACTGTTGCTTAAACGAATTTTCTCAACGTACTAATGGAATTATTGAGTGATATCTTAATGTTATAAAGTGCGTACGTACGTCGTTTGTAATAAATTATTTAGACTAATTTTTCACATAAAAAACAAAGTAATATTTACGATGACTACTAAAAACAAAAAGTATTTGATTAAAATTGTGCGTAAGCTTTCTACAATCTAAATACAAGAATGTTACTTTTTTCAGTTTCTTTGTACGAAAATAAATCAAATTTATTTTATCAAAAATAAAATAAATAATAATTAATCAGATTTTGAGATGAGCACACGTCTAATAATTGCGCAAATACAATTGAATAACCAATTAGTAAAAACAGCGTTTACACGTGAGCCTAAAAATATGATTAATCATATAATATTGGATTAAAGCTATTACTTCATTCACATTTCAAGGATAAATAATACCAAGGACATCAAGTTCAAGGTTATCACACTATGCATGTGATTCGTAGAGTTAGCAGTCTGTATTATCGACCGAAAACAGTAATAAATTAGTATTACGAAGAGGCCTCGGGATAAATATATGTAGCCATTTCGGAATAATTCATGACTAAATTGCTGGCTATATCCGTTTACTTGGCGTAGCGATGGGCAACTGTAAATATTTTTCATTCAAAATTCATGTCTCACTTAGAAATTCATTCGTCTATAGATACTGAAAAAGCGTTCTTGTGAATGAGACTACATAGATGTTTTAAACCTTTTCCATTACATTTTAAGACAGACATTCGCAGTTATATAATATTACATAAGTGCGATTTTTAAGCGAAATTTAATCAATAATCTTCATATGAATTGATTATATTGTTTCAAAAATTTTATGAAAAATAAATATTAAATAAAGATAAAAATGTTTTAAAATTTAAATGGTCATTTCATACGTTACTTATTATGTGTTTCAAACCAAAAATTTACCTGAAAAATGAGAAACTATTTTTCGATAAACGAATTCGTCTATCACGGTGGTGAAAAAATAGCAATGTATTTTAGTTCTACAATGTTATTATTTTTTATGCTATAATTGATAGGTATTTCGGCTTAGGCCATCGTCAGAACTATGCTTAAACGAACATTTACCTATCTACAATATATATAGCTGTGCAGAAAAGGCATACAATACATCTTCTCTCCCGTTTTAACGACCTAGTTTGTTTCTTGCTCGCAATAAAACTAACAATTGTAAATGATGCTAAAAGGCGACAATATCAATAAGTTTACATATGGCACGAAAATGGTCCATTACAGAGACGATCGATAATGGCGATCGAAATATATTAATTTGTTCGTAAAGAATCATTTGTGATAGTTGTCTTAATAGCATAATTCTGACGATGGTGAGCCAAAATAGCTATGAACTATATCTTAAAAATTATAATGTTGTAGAACTTAAATACATTGCTATTTTTCTCACTGTGTTATAATGGAGTTCTACCAAGTGAATGCCAATTCAATCAATGAATTCTTCTATGAAATGTTCGAGTGATTTTTTTGTAAGAAAAATACTTCCCTGTAATAACAAACAACTATGTATCTTGTTTTAAAAACCTACTCTTATTTTTGTATCTATTCTGTTAACAATTTTTATTATTTGTCTATTTTTTGAGATTTTTCATGCAATTTGTAAATAGAATTTTAATATTCACGAATTTCTTCATATTAAGAAAGTAAAACACATTTTATTATATTGGTTTCATTATAAATATAAATTTTAGAACCAGCTTCACTCAAAGAGATCGTTTTCACTTCTGATTCTGATATTTATATTTGTCATAAGTCAAATCAGTCAACATATAAAATTTTCACAAATGAAAAAAAGGGTATGTTTTCATAAATATCAAGAGTCTCACTGAAAATAAAAATATTTTATTAGAAAATAACCCGCAAAACATAAATCTTATATTATATATTTAGTCCAAAAAGTTGTGGAAAGAGACCGGGAGATCTTACGAAAAACATCTTCAGTCATTTTAAGATCAATTACAAATGAAATTGATATTTTTCAATTTTCAGTTTCATGGGCGTGGTTGTAAAACGGAAATTTTCTCTTCCGTTTCAATTGTAAATATTTAACATATAGATATATCTAATGTCAAATATATTAAAGCGATGACGTAATTTGTTAATGAACTCACTGAAGACATAAATGAGAAAATAAACTCCTTATAATAATCTTCTAATATTACAAGCTATCAGTATATGTGAGAAACTTAAGTTTTGATTTATGAGTATAAAAAAAGCTATCAAATTGAGAAAAAATAAAAATCAACAAATTTACTGCAAAAATCGTATTGAATGAATACTGATGACGTCACGTATATCTTAGGATAGTAATCCAACTTGGTTTAAGAAAAACCCGAATGAAGATTTTTCTAACGTGCAAACAGTCGATCATCATAGCAAAAATAACTGACATTACTTACACACATTTACTTGAAACAACAATATTGACTAGCAGACTACAGAGTTGCGATTCTTAATTCTAGCAGTGTTATAACCAAAATTGTTACTATCAGCCTCGGCGAAAATTTGGCAAAAGTGTACAAAAAAAAATTATAATTATTGTTATTTTGGATAAATCAAGTAAAACTTTCTCAAATGGCTTAAAAAGTATTGTAATTAGAACTAGTGTAATGAAATTGAAAATAATTTCCGAAATGATCGATTGATGTCAAACTAATAAAATTAACATTTGAGTGTGTAGTTTAATTGAAGATACTTTCAAAAATCGCATACAAAAAAATATGCAAAATTGTTTATGAAATTTCTATTAAATAAAAAAATATTGATAAGTAAATGTTTACTAATAATACGAAGCTCGTAGAGTTTGAAATGATTTATAAATGATATTGCTTATGCTGATGGTTTGTTTTTGTTCACTTCTAATATTGTATGATGGAAATGGTATTAGCAGTCTTAACTATTCTGCTGATTTATGTTTATATATGAGAATAGTTGGAGTAAGTGTTTATTTTTACAAACGAAATGCTTTGCTTTGCTATTGTATGAAATAGAATTATTAATGATTTAAATTTATATAATAAAAGAATAAAGTTAACAGTGATTAATAGTTTTTCTTTTAATAAGTTTTGAATGAATGTTTCTCAATTGATTACCACAATTATAATAAGCATAATTTTTTGATTGAATTAGTAATATTTTGTTTTTAAATCATATAATAATGACATGCAATATATATCTCTTGAAAGATAAAAAATTGTGTCGTTTCTTTATTTCCAATATAAGTAATAAATTTTTTAAAGAAAAAAATCCTCAAGTTCCAGACTACATAGGTTTTTTTTACAAAGTACGTAAAGTACTGCTTAAATTGCGCTTAATCATAATGTCATTATGTCAAGTATTTGAAGCTAGCCACAAAACTTATTGACGTGACAACGTCTTATAAACCGATGAACGCCCGCTGCACGCACGAAAAAACATGACTCATTGTCCCGTTTGTCGCGTTACGCCGAAGGCAGGCGTGCGAGCGAGAGCGCGGATAAGCGATAGAGAGGCACGATCGGCCTACCGTTCGGATTGTGCCGCATCTATCTCTCTTCCACTCGATTGGTCGATACGTCTGAGTAGAAAAGAGACAGCAGCAGCAGACAACTTATACTCCTACAGTACCTACACGTGATCTGTTTACAACTGTTTATAAAGTGAAGTGAATTGTTAATGTGGTTTTCATTGTTTATATTACAACAACAATTGCGGCAATAAAGTTAATTAATTCTTGCATATTAAAAATCTGATTAACGTATAACAAATATACTTTTAACAATAAATTATCAACGATTTCTTTCAGAAAAAAAATTGTAGATTTCATTTCAGTCCTTCTTCGTATCCATACAAAATAATGATAATTCAATAAAAATGATTCCATTTTATTCATAAAAGTATGCAATCATTTCATCAATGTTTTCTTATGACGTTGTCACGTTAAACTATCGTCCGTAAACCGACTTTACAGACAACCAATTTTTTTTATCTTTAGTTTTGTTGTAAGTTTTATAAAATAACACCAAAAACTCCCATTACGGTGAATTGTTGAAAGGTTTTTAGTTTCCACACATTTATAAATATCGAATATAATACAGTAAAACAAATTTTTATTGACATAACCATTACAGGTATAAAAGCTTTGGGCGTGATTTTGAAGTATGCAATACACCTGCGATCCATTGCCGTGTTCGACCAGTTGTGAAAACTGACAATGATTGAAAATTTGATTCGACAATTTTCCGCAAATTTCGATCGTAGCTAAATTCGCGTTCACAATTCACCGCAGTTTTCATCTAAAATATCGATGTTCGATGCAATAAATGGAAATAAAGCATGTTATTTAGTCAATTACTTTATAGTATGCATCTACACTTTGACGTCAATAATTACTCTCTTTAACTAATCAATATAGTGTCACCGTAAGATTAGTTTATGGAATATTAATTTTGATTAATCTGGTATTCAAATATATTTAAAATCAAAACATGTGGAATCGTACAAAGTTTTAACAATTCAAATTTGATATTGAAATTCCATCAAGCCCCTTCAGTCGATATCATAAGTTGTATTATATTAATTTATGATTAAAAATGTTACTTGATTGAAATTTATTGAAAATCCTCTTTCAATAACGACGACTCATTAGCAATATCGTTAATGAATGTTGTTATAGGTAATTGAGATAATTATTATTGGATTGATGTTGTTACATTTGTTTCAGCTGCAATTTACTGCTTGCCTATTGGTAAGTGTTTTCCTGTAAATAATAACTTCAATATATTATATATATGATACTAACTGTTTATTTTACGTCAGTTCTGTTGCATCCGTGTGATGGAAGATGAAGATGCCGAAGGGCGAAACCCGGGTCGTTTGTGACAAAACATTTATTTTATTTATTTATTACAATTACACGGTACAAAACTTACAAATGATCAATTCAATGCTTTTGCACCGTAACATATTAACATATTTAAATATAAGAATATAAAAATTCAACAAATACACTATAAAACAATCAATAAGGATTGCAAGAAAAGAAAGTCAACCAAGTAAGCTCATGAAGTGTCTACTTTAACTGAAAAAAAAGCATTCGTCTGAGCTCACTTTCGTCTACATGAAATATGTCAACATCCGAAGCAATACTGTTGAACATTGTTGATGCTCTTACCATTGGCAGACTGGTTCTACACCTTGGAAAAACAAACAAATTATGTACACGATTTCTTAAAAAACTATCCGGAACATACAAATTGTTATTATTAAGCATGCCAGAATTCTCATTTTGGCCTCGAATTAGTCGAAAGAAATATGTGGCTAGAATATAGTCGAAAGAAACATGTGGAATCGTACAAAATTACAAAAATTAAAATTTGTATTATATTAACTTTAATAGCACATTTTTATTTTATTCGTCACAAAGATTTGAGTGACCATTTTCTATTTTCGTCAACGTGCTGATAATTTGAAATGTTGACTCTTATTTTTGACAATTTTTATCACCGAATCGTATATTTGCATTCAAAAGAACAGATGATTTTGATGTTAATATTTGTTTAAATCTACACTACCCGATTCAAAATCAAAGAATAAATACGGAATTGATATTACTGATCAGATTAAAACAGATTACCTTGTTACATCAACAGGTGTGAAAAATATTGTGCCTTTTAAAAAAAGGTTAGTTAAATATAACAGTTTTATATTTTATATACTGCATGTGAAATTATCCTCAATAACGAGACAAATATTGTGTAAAGTGAAATAAAAACAGGAGCGTTTCACAAGACATCGTCTGTTTACTGGGAAATATAGTACTATACGAGAGTATAATTACAGGTTCATGCTCTTACAAGCCAGGTTGAGTGTCTGGCTTATAATGGGTTGTCTATACACATTTTTAGTTGAAATGCTTCATTAGAGCGACGCAGTTTACTAAGAGCGGATGTGATTTAAAAAATGTATTTCAGAGAGAAAAAAAATGTTACTTAAAAATATTTGTGGGTGATATGTTTACACAAGGGTGGTTTTAATAAAGACACATTTTCAATGAACCCGATCGAGTATTTGATGTGTATTAAAGACAACACCTAAGAAAATTTTGATTTTATAAGAGTAATGTGAAAAAATGATTCAGTGAAGGTTTACTTTTGTATAGAAAACCCTTACTACAAAATATTATTTGAAATGGCATTTATTTGTCTTTAAGTTATGAAAATTCATAGGTATCCAGTTGATAGCTGTTTCGGCTTAAGCCCTCATCAAAACATACATTACTATTTTTTCACCGTAATAAAAGATTTACTTTGAAAATAACGAAAAAATGACTAAAGTGATATTGTAAATTAATATATTATCATGAAAGTGTAAATTAATGTATTAAAAATGGATTTAAAAAGAAATCAAAAATACTAAGCGAGGTTAAATAAATACACTGATTAAAAAAATACTAGTTTTCCAAAACATTTATATGAAATTACATTTAATTTATTTATATGAAATGTTATATGACGGAGTCAAAGTAAATTCAAAATATTTCATATATAACCTAAATAACAAATATGCATTACTGATATGATTTAGATTCAGTTATTTCTTCGATGCTTAGTTTTGAAAAACTAGCGTCTAGATGGATAACTGCGAAATTAAATTATTTAATATTGAATATGATGACTCAAGTTTTAAAGAAATATTGAGATTTCGTTGACCCATTAGACGTGAAACATATTTGACTTTACGACTGAATAAATAAGTTTATTTTAATATACCGTTATTCTCGAACAGGTTTATAATTTTAAAAAAACTGTTAACAACATAAAACCTTGTATGTATTTAAATATGTAATATATGAAATATCCAAAAATACGGCAAGATTATTGCTTTAACTGAAAAATATGAAATATTTTTTTTATATAGCATCTGTCGTGTACGAGAGAAAGTTGATAAAATTAATTTAATTAACATCTTTTGCTTTGATATAAATATTTTATTGGTATAAAGTGTCACAAAAATCTTTGGCCGACACCGGTAACAAATCGAAAAACATCAAAGCGATTTTAAAAACGCTGCCGAAAAAATTCACCAATCACTGATCGCAAAGCGTTTCCGAGCGCCATTTTATTATTCTATAATG
Source organism: Himalopsyche japonica (assembly GCA_028555115.1). Taxonomy (NCBI): domain Eukaryota; kingdom Metazoa; phylum Arthropoda; class Insecta; order Trichoptera; family Rhyacophilidae; genus Himalopsyche; species Himalopsyche japonica. The sequence goes on from JAHFWJ010000819.1 coordinate 292,086, forward strand.
GTTTTTCTACCGCCAGTAAAAGCTGAAATATCGCTAACCCGTTCCCTCTGGATTCAGGATATGTATGACCCTATTACAAACTATATATTCTTCCCCTTTCTTATATTACATATACGATACCACGTGTACAATAATCACGCAGTATCTCAAAGAAAAAATGTTTATACTATGCATCAAAACTTTATAAGCCAAAGATCATACCTGCCAAATAAGCGAAGTATTTACAGGTTTTGTTAACTATCGATTTTTACAGTTTTAATACTGTTTTTGATATTGCCAGAAGGAGGTCGGTAAAATTTATTATAAATAATACAAACATATTTTGTAAACTATTTCTAATACATATTCATGCCTTTCAATCAAGAAGAGACAGCTAAAACCTCAAAAGGGAGTAAAATTTATTTAAGCATATATATTCTTAGTATTTATTGAATACTTTTATGTAAAATGCCGTAAATTTATTACAAATTTTAAAATACATAAAAGACTCTCAAGGTCCACACTGTGAAAGGAATTTCTATAAAAAAGATGACTTCATTTCACTTCGTATATATCAACATATTTATATAATATTTTGAAAACGAGACAATCATATTTAAAACTTTCAAGTTTTTTTAACAGCAGTAATGGTTGTCTTTTAGATTTATTATACTCTTTCCATTTTTATTCTGTCTAAATGTAGGTATTTATATATAAAAAAATATTGGATTGGGTTAATAAGTGAGATATCGATCTTCTCTTGCTCATCCTACTTAAAACATTATTCAAAATTGAACAGCGCTCTATCACAAAAACACGAGTTATCGGGTTTTAAGCCCTGATGCTTCTATGTAGAATAAGAAAGAATGTTTGCTCTCAACCAAAAAAGTGTGTTGAACGTTATTTCTTAAGCGAGTTGTCGAATTTAAGCAAACAAACCATAAAATCGCGACGGATGGCGCTCGAGTCTGAAGTCGACCATTGTTGCAGTGGGGCTAGAAATAGAGAATCGCTGGTTCAAACACTATGATGGTTGGCAATAAGTGAATAATTTTAATGATAACTATTGAGACAGTAGTCGTTACTCATTTTGTTGTCATTTAAAGAAACTCTTTTGGCTGATATATTATTACTCTAATTTGACGACTCGGTGAAGTTTTTCGTGTTTTATTTAAATTATAAATACAATAGTAGTAATATGTCAAGACCATCTATATGCAACCTCTTCAAAAAGTTTGCTTTAGCAACTGAATAACGATTAGGTTTCAAGAAAAACTTCTTTTGAGGTACATTTGTTTCAAAAACATGTGCTCTTCACTAGGAGAAAATATGCATTTAAAAATCACGTGAAATTACAAAGCATGCAATTAGTTATACGATTAACGTGCAGTCGTTTGTGAAATCATAACTAGAATGAATTGCTTAATTAGTCTAGGTAGTTGCAATTTAGCACTCATTGATTAGTTATTTGAGGTGACTTTATATAAATATGCCATAATGACCAACAGAATATCTTATGTTTTGTATGTGCAACTATTACTAGTGAATCTACAGATGAAATGGAATGAAGAAGTATATTTTTATTTATTTTGTCAAGGTGGAAGATTTTCTTGATTTATGAAAAGATGATTAAATAAAATGATTAAAAAAACTAAAATATTTGGATATTTTCAGCTAAATATTGTACATACTATTCTTATAGGTTAAAGGTAAATACTTAATATTAAATAAGCTAAAATTAAGTAAAGGGGCCTTATCTGAAGTATTAATCTATATAGAATTTCATTTATACCGTAAACTCTTCAAATATTGAGGGTTTGATACTTGATGCTTAACATGTGCCATTAAAGAGAGGAATGCTAGAAAATCGTTAACTCAGATTCAAACCTTTTTCTATGTAAATGTAGATGTCGCTTGCCAATCAGAAAAGCGATCAATCACCGAAGAAATAAAAAGAGGGATTTGAGATTAAGTATACTTACGTGAGACTCTTATCTAAAAAAAGTTCATGCTGATGACAATACAAAAAAAATCATTGAATTATGAAGGTTTATCTACTGATTAAATTCATTGATTTGATAATGAATAAATATTATATATCAATGATTAATTTATATTTTGTAGTTACAGAAGAATAATGTAATATGTAAATATATGTACATGATTTAATATAAAACTTATAGTTGGTAATTTCAAAGAATATATCATAGAATATACGAGAATTCACTTAAATATAATAATCTAGAATGAATCCCAACGATGAAAAAACTACCAACGCTCTCTTTTTTTATTTGGTATAAAGCGATTTAACTGGATTTTCACAAGAACTACACTTAATTAGAATTGCGGTGGGCAAGGTTCACCCAAGAGTGAAGAACAACAAAAAAGCTGTTTAACTCAATAAAAAACATATTTTTGGAAAGCTCTTGTAAGTCTCAGAGTGTTAATCTAATAATGCAATTTTACAATATTTCTAAAACAAGAAGAAAGTGACAGGGCATATCATAAAAGTAAAATTTAGCGTTATGACACACAATATTCACCTCCGTAGATCGCCGTTTTTGTCGTATGTTTATTGTTATGTTAACTAGCTCATTTATATAGAAGTTTCTGAATTAACTTGAATATTGAATGTAGAGTATAAAAAAAACAATAAGTTAGACCATGTTAATGCATTGAAAATTAGTTATTTTTATGTTTAAGGAAGGTTGTAGAATGAAAAAAACCACTGTTAGTAATTAATTTAAACACAAAGCAAACTAAGATACTTTTTATAAAATTTGACGAAAGAAACGCGTCGAGTAGAAAATTAACTGCTCGACTGAATGCGAGAAAAACGTGCGTTCATCTCTTTTAATCTTTTTAAGCGTGTTCATTCTTACCAAGCGTTTATACAATTTCCTCACATTATTTGATTAAATATTATTTTATCGCATAACGTAATTGAATTTGCAGCAATATTTCCTAGAAAAAGATTTTTTATTGTATGATCTATCGCTTGGTATTTATTTAAAAATTATTCAAGCTTGAATAGTTTATTCTATAGCATAAAATCATTTGTTTAAAGTATAGACACTATTCATTAAAGGGGCCATTCTGGCACTTAATAATTGCATTGTAATGATTACTAAGATTTTTACATAGGTAAAACCATGCGCACCTTACAAGTAAGAATTTCAGAACACGTAACTGCTTTTCGATCATATTTCTGTTTTCAATTGTCAGAAAGTCATTTATGTAATTTATATAATGAAAAAACAGGGGTCAATTAAATTCGAGCTATATTCTTAACGACCAGCTTAATCTTCCCAAGTCCCCATTTTTATATTTCTCGCGTGAACTTGTCCAGTGAACCGACAACCTCATATATTGGATTACTATATTACGTCACCTGATGCTTAATTCCCACCGTTACCTAACATTTTAAAATAAGTAAGTTTATTTCAGCTTACAATTACCCTTTGTGTACAACCCTTTCACCAAAGACTCATTGGCAGTATTTAGTGATAATAAAATTTATCACAGGCAATTGATTTTCATTATTATTAAATCGATAGCAAGTTATTTCAGAAATATATATGGATTGTAGCCATACGGTTTGTATTATTCCTTCATAATTAACTCACCTTGTATATTGCCAATGCTAATTGTTTATTGTGTGTCAGTTCTGTTGCATCCGTGTGATCGAATAGTTGAAGTTGTCGAAAGGCGAAACCCGGGTCACACGTGACAGAACGTATGGAATTAAAATTCCATCAAACACCTTTAGTCGACATCATAAATTAGAAAATTTATTCATTTCATTTCGATATTTTGAAAATCAAAATGGATTATTTTATGAACTATATTCATCAATATTATTTGCGAATATAACCCGACGGTTAATTCTTTTGGTATCGACAATAGATGGCGATGAAATTGAATTAGTCAGGTCAATTTGAGTCCCACTAGAGTGGTTTCACCGCCTTGAATGGTTTAAAAATAATATGCATAGATCCTATTGAATGTACGTCAACGAGTTGGAGCTTCATTGAATTATGACTGGGAAGGATCGTATGCGAAGTAATCATTTCTTACCATTACTCGGTAATCATATAAGTAAATTCTAATAAATCAAAGCTTGGCATGCGACAAGAAAGATATTTTTTCTATAAAAGGCAAAATGGTTGTTTAAAATGTTTACATATATTATTTGTAACTTACAAAAAAGCGATATCCATCATTGACAGATGCTACGACAAAGTTATTTACTTTTTTTAACGACAGTTTGTTATTATTTCGATTATTGACAATTCGGAAAATGTCACGAACATGTATGATATCAACATTCAGTTTGTTTTCAGTAACCTAAATAATGTAGATTGCATTTAAATAATAATAATTCTCACTCAAATTTTGTTTATTTAAGAGCTTGACAAAGCTTATTATACACACATATATATATATTTAGTGATGATGTGGTTATTACATGTTTGTTTTTATGCAGATTGGTAAGAATAAATGATGCCAAGTGTGTGAGTCTCACAAAAATGATAAAAATAAAATATTTATGTCAAATAATAAACAGAATGTTTCTATTATAACAAAGATATAACATAATTTGAATACTCTATAAGATTTGGTATCATTATTTTTTTGTTTGAGTTTTAAACATTGATCATTGAGTTTTACATAAGAAGCTATTTTTTGAGAAAAGAATTTAGTTTATTTAAAATTTGAAATCCTTAGAGTAAATACTGATTTCGAGTGACGTGGCTTGAATTGATAGTAAATATGATTATTTGCATTTACAGTATAACTTTGTTTGTTCCACTTGAAAAAATAATTCTTGACAATGGATTTCATTAATTGAACTTGCATACTTGCGTAGCTTACACGACTATTTCTATGAAAGTTTTATTAAATTTTCCAGATATTATTAAATGTGATATATTGAAATTCTCGGCTTGCCTTGCTTAATGGAGTAGTAAATGGAACAAAGTTTTATTATAAAATGTAAGGATATTTACGGAAATTTATTTATTTTCATTTGAATGGTAAAGCAAACATTTTATCGAGCTGCAAAACAGAAATGCATGAAATAAAAATAAGCAATAATATCAAAAACATGCTTATCACGGTAAATATTTAAATATCAGTTTTAACACAGGCAAAAATTAATAGCGATGCATTATTTATTGCTAAAAGGTTTATTTTTAAACGATATATTTGTTTTATTGATTGAATTGGCATTCACTTGGTAGAACTCCATTATAACACGGTGAAAAAATAGCAATGTATTTTAGTTCTACAAAATTATTTTTAACAAATATAGTTGATAGCTATTTCGGCTTCACGCCATCGTCAGAACTGTGCTTAAACTAACATTCGCTTATCTATATATAGCTGTGCAGAAAAGGCACACAACACACCCTCTCTCCTGTTCCAACGGCCTAGCTTGTTACTTAACACAATGACACTAAATTTTCAAAATTTTTAATGAAATAATAGGTGTCTATGACAATAAGGTAATATGTGGGACGGAAGTGATCCTTCTGGAAGTAAATCAGAAGCGATAATAGCATCGCCACTTGTCCAGCCGTTGCATAAAGGGGTGGTCTGATTTACTTCCAGAAGGATCACTTCCGTCCCACATATAATCTCATTTTCATAGACACCTATTGTTTCATTTAGAATTTTGAAAATTTAGTGTCATTGTGTTAAAATAACAAGCTAGGCCGTTGGAACAGGAGAAAGGATGTGTTGTGTGCCTTTTCTGCACAGCTATATACAGATAAGCGAATGTTAGTTTAAGCATAGTTCTGACGATGGTGTGAGCCGAAACAGCTATCAACTATATTTGTTAAAAATAATTTTGTAGAACTAAAATACATTGCTATTTTTTCACCGTGATATAATTGTTATTCAGAATCCGTGATGAGACAGCATTTGGCTTATTAATTTATATATTTCTTCTGAGATGTTATCCGGTTTCATTTAAAACTCCGCTGGTGTCACATTTTATGGTTTCAAAAAGACCACTTTATCAAAAATAAATGGTATTTAACGTTAAATCGGTTTTAAGTTCAACTCGACTTCATAAATTATAATTGGAAAATAAATTGTTTTCAAAAACATTCATTTTTTTTTCAAAATGAAAAAATAACAGGATATTGAAAACGTTGATAAAATATAATACCGGAATTCTAAAGAAAACACATCGAAGTAAGAATGAGAAAGGAATATTCATGTATTGATAACTGAAAGCTTATAACGAAACATGAGTAGTACTTACTAGTGTTTCAAAGATTTATTTAAAATCTTTGTTTTAAATAAACTGTCAGTAGTTTTTATGATGGATATTAGGTAAACCAATTAATAATGATGAACAAATAAATAAATGATAAGCTAATCCAAAATGATTTTCAATATCTTAATATAAAAATATTTGTAAAATAAAATATTTTTCAAATAATTTTAGATAATTGAGCTGCTTTATTGCTCGTAAAAGAAAATTTATTTAAAAATTCACATTGATACTCTATTACAATAGTACATCATGTTAAATGTGTTGAAAATATTTTGACGACAAGAAAACTACTTTAGTTTTAAATATATAAAAACTTATTTATTTCTATTGAAAATAATTAACAGGAAAAGATATAATTATAAAGAGAAAAATAAAGTTTTCCGGCCAATTCGAAAGTATAATTAGCTGTGACTGCTCTGAAACGAATTTTAATTAATTAATATAAATTCAAATAACTTAACTCCTTTTGTAGTGTCGTATTGTCGTATAAACATTTAAAATTTTTAAATCCTATTATGGCAATATCCATGAAGTGTTAGAAACTAGTTGTACAAATAATATTAATTAGTCCTCTTTTAAATATGTCATTTTCATTCACGAAATATTTTTTAAAAATTGTTACAGTTTCAACTACAATATATAAAACTATTTACACGTGTACATACGTAAGAAAATATGAATATGGATTTTTAACTCGATTGGTATATTTTTCATGCAAATATATTAGTATAATATAAAAGCATATTTGCTTCTTAATCATAAACAAGGTTTCACATTTGAAAAATATATATAAATTCATTGAGAAATATAAAAAAGGCACATCAAAGTGTTTTACCCAATGAAATGAATGAACGTTTCATCTGATTAGTGTAAAGTTTACCTCTGAGAAGGTATTTGCATTAATGTTAATCAAATTCCACTTCATTTTAGGTAAGGTATTTAGCAGCTTTCAATCATATGATAAATATTTTTATTGCTTGATTTATTTTTTAATCTGTATTTTAAATAAACCCTAGTCATAAAAGCAAATGCTTTTTTAATATTTAAAATAAAAATTACAAAAGAAATGCTAGTGTTTTTATTAATTTTAGATCCTAGTTATGAAACTTAAAAATTTTAGAAACATAAATAAGATGAAATATCAAAGTATACTTTGTCATTATTTTCGATTTGATAGAAATAAAATTGTTAAGTATATTACTTTACTATTACTTATATAATAAATATCGTTAGTGTATTCGAAGTTTAAAGAACTAATCTCAATTTTCGATTGTCAAACGTTAGTAATAAAGTAGAATCGATTACAAATAATAAATGATTCAAATTATAATATATCTTGAAAAATTATCAAGTACGCTTTGTCGAAATATTAAGAATACGTTTTTAGTATGGGATTTATTCATATCATGGTAGCAAACTTTACTTAAGCATTTTGCTAAACATTTTCATATTGTTATTAACCGAATAGAATATTTTTAAATTATCAATCAATGTGTCAAATATGTGACTGTTAAAAAACATTGATATAATTTACACTGCAAAATTATATGAAGATCTTTTTGAATTTCTTTGAACATTAAAAACGTTACTTATTATTGCACAAAGATTAAATGAACACTTATAGCAAATATCGTGTCAAATACTGATTCACACCATACGAATATGAGATTTATTTACACGTATTTCAAAGAGAAAAAAGCAAATAATTGACAAAACGAAATAAGGAATTGAAGGAAAACTCAATTTACTCTTCAATTCGTCAGCAAATTGAAACAGTAGAAAAATGTGATTGTAAATTTTTTTTGTTCCGGAACCTCCAGCATTATTTTTTTAGGTAATTTGTTTTTCATAAATTGGTAACATCGTTGGAAGTAGTGGTCTTAGTACTAGACAATACTAATCTCATTTATTACAATATTTATGTTGACATGACTAATTCAATTAATCGAATACATTTCATTATTAAAAAGGAGAAAAGGCTAATATATACTATTCAATAAAAAAAAAACTTTTATTTGGTTTTTGGTAAAAAAAAAATCTCTAAGCAAAACAGTGATAAAATCAAATATATTACATAATGTTTGGTTTTCCATGTATAACGTGCCTGACTGTATAAAAATGCAAAAGTTTAAGCCTGTATACTTTTCAATAATGGTGCATTGGCTGTCACTCTGAAATATAAATTAAAAAATAAAAAAAATGTTTAAATTTATTTTGATAATAAAAATATGGTGACAAAAAACGAATACAGCAGCTATGAAATAAACATATGTGTTTTTTTATCTTTCACAATATTTAACTATTATTGTGTCATTTGCTGTGATGAATACCAAAATTTTTATTATAAGATTGCAGTATTAAAAGTGAAACATATTTTTATTCTCTTTCGAGCCAATGGTAAAGAAGCAGAGGTTACTCGTAATCCGTTCGCAGAATACAACATTTTCAATTTGTTTTTTTATTCCATTTAAAACGTTTGTGCTTTATGTTATGAAAAATATTTTATTTGTCAAAAGAAAATTTTGCTTACGTTATCTTAATAGATATTTCATAGAGTCAGTTATATTAATGGGGGCATTAAAATTTAAAGTAGACTTTATAATAAACAAAAAAGAAATGTAAAAACTTAAAGATGTTTTAAGTTTATAGCTTTTCATAAAACTTAATAGTAGTATCGATTTTATGCATAACTAAGATTTTCCTGTTGAGTTTTATCATTTTAATAATGTTAAAATCTCAAAAAGCAAGTGCAATATTAATAAAATTCCAGAAGAAAATTTTAACAATTTAAGAAGAAAAGATTTGGTTTTGAAAAACCGACAAGAGTACGGCTGGAAATGATTCTATTTTTCAATATAATCTCCTGGAGGCTGAATGCATATCCTCAACGATACTATAAAGCCGATGCTGTAGTTTCATGAAAGGATTTTTCAAAGCTTTTAAAATATTATTTTTCCATAAGCTTTGCATGTGGCAGTATCATTCTGTTAAAAATCTTCTATCGAAATATGGAAAGTCTTGATGATAGCATGTAGATATTTTATTGAAAACATGCCACTAGTGTTGCCATATCAACAAACGTTAAGTGAACAACAGCATTCTATTTATGAAATAATTTTTTTGTCAGCATTTAAGGCGTTTTCCCGCTTACTTAAATGTTTTAATAATCAATTTAAATACTAAACGAATATGAGCAAGTATTCTTTAAGTCGTGGCTGCGAAGGCTTCAGTGTGCCCAAAGACACATATATATATCCTAACAATAGATAGTACATATTACACAATTAAATTTAAGTTGCTAATATATATTTGAAATATATTAAACGGTCTCTAGGGAGAAAAAATCTATATTATTGAAAAATTATGACAAGATTTTAAAAATTACCTATAAATGTAAAATCAATATGAGAAATGTGAAGAAGACTTTTCCGTATAAAATGTCACTAATACTATTCTATTTTTTATCATGCGGTGGTAAACAATATCCGTACTAATCTCTAAGTGTGCGCATTGAAACTGAATAACAAAAAAGACCAGATTCATATAATAAAGATAAGAAAGCAACAGTAAATTTTTTAATAAACGTTTTACCAAATCCAATTGGGTAAAGTATAACAGGAAAAAAAAGCATATTTTTTACCGATTGGTAGAAAATGTAGTATTTTTCGTACCGTAGTCTTTTTTGGATTGGAACTAGGATTAAATTCTTTCTATGACAAATTTTATAATGCTTCAGCAACTATTTTGTGTTAATGGAGTCATCGCTAGTGCTATTATCGATTCAGCTATGTGGTATAAAATAACCTATGACCATGACTTTCCATCAAGTAAGTCAATAAATAATGCTGTCAATACAATGGAGTAAGACGGGTAGTGTTGCATGTTGTTGTTTTATACTCAAAAGGTCCGGCAAAGATTGACTGATAAATTAGCTTGTCAAGGTAACTCAACTGGAAATTGAAGGTCTTGCATTTTGTCATACACAGAATTTTTGCATTCGGAATATTTTAAATTGTGGCTACTAAAAATACATTTTTTTTACCGAATAGAAACCGTAGTGCTTTTTAAATATAAAAGATTCCCCAATCCAGAAACGATATATGTATCATATAGATATTGTAAAGATTCGTAGTGAATATTGGTAACCTATTTATTTCATGAAATTATAAACTACAATAATTATCATGTTCCAATATGTTAGCTATGACCATCAATTTAAGACTGTATATTATATGAAAAGTACTTCGATCTACCATTAAGTGTACATATTATAGAAACCGATACATTATCAGTTCCAGATTCAATCAAAAACTTTATGCTGTATTTGATATTCAAAGTCAACCAACATGTATTCGAACCTAAAAAACGAAGTGTCAATCGGTATCTAAGGGTAAGGATGATTATTAGGTACAGTATATGCAACGAAAATCTACATATTCAGTCTAAAGCACGTCCTATGATAGAACGTAGCATGCATACATTGTTGAAAGCATATGCTATATGTTTATGAAAAATAAAGCTAATTTTAAAAAATAATCGATGTACTGATTTTACCACTACATTTAAAGTCGATTAAAGTTGAACAAAACCACATTTACTTTACGAATTTATATATTTTTCGTTTTTAAATAATATATAAATGAAGTTATTATAACTCATTCTGGGTACGATACCTTTTGTACAAAAATTAGTGTAACTTAATTGAAATAAAAAACTTAGGAAATAGAATTCATTTGTTTTATCCGTATTTGGATGAGTGAACAATTTTATTTTCTAAAGAGTAACATTTTATAACGTATTCGTTTCATTGTCTTGTATCTATAATAACACTCATAAAATTTTCTTATGCATAAAATAAACCAAATAAGTAAAATCAAAGCTAATCCTAAATTTGTATTTGAATCCACCAAAAGAAACAAAAGGGTTTCTTAGCTCCTCGAGTTGGAGGTGATTATTTTCATTTAATTACAAATACAAGTGAAAGGAAAGTCTCAACAAAGTAAGGTAGCAGAGGCACTTAGTCCATTTGAAAGAGATTTATATCGTCGACCAAAGAAAATTACTTGATTACAACGGCGTTTCCAAACAAATTTCATAATTGGTTATTGAATATATATAAGACATAGAACATTTTTTTTTATATTTTATTGAAACAATTTATTTTAAACGATTAATAAAATTAATACTACAATAAGTGCTTAAAAGATTTAAATAAGATTTAAATCGAATGAGAAATTGCGTATTACAATTAATATGATTGAAGGTCTTGTAAATGAAATTAGGTACTAAGGAGGATAATTCTCTCGAAGGGTCTCTCTAAAAGACGTAACTATTTCAATTTAAGTAGATTAAACGAAGGACTCATACTGCACAACGTATGGTAAGGATGGTAGAGTAATATTACAATATATATATATATGTCCAAGAAGAATAAATAACGGTTCCTTTGTATTTAGTATATTTATGCCACTTAATTGATTTCATAAAAGTCATGTAATTGATTATACCAAAATATTTATTTCGTTATAATCGTTTACATAGAGAATTTTCAAAATTTGTGTTATTATTAAAATACTAAATAAATATCGCAATATAGCTATTATAATATATCTAGCCAAATCATTTGGTTTTTGATCAAATAAATACATAGGAAAAAATATTGTCTTAATGAACGATAAAATAACCGTACAGCGTAACCACTGGATAAAAAATTAAATGTTGTCATAAAGAAAATCTCAAGTCCGTATTTCAATTTTGGTATTTGAATATATTATAATATACTAACATGAATTTCGAAAATATATTTTATTAAATATAGTTATAAAAACAACAAATAATAAGCATGCTTTAATTAACAACATGATTGTGATATAAACTAAAAACATTTTTATTTTACCTGGTGTGTCACCAGTAAATTAATCTAATTTGAAAAAAAATAGATATAAAAATAAGTTATTGCCGAATCCGTAAAATGCTTAAAAAACATCTTTGCGCCAAATTACAATTACTGACAAATCGAAAATATGGCGTAAATATAAAATATTTTTCACATAGCATAGATTCAAAAATTATAAAAGAAATATTAATATATAATACTAAAGCCGCGCGTAGTACACAATATGGTCTCAAAATTTGACTGACGAAACACGTCTAAATCTAAACATGTACAATTAATAAAGTAAAATTGTTTGATTGATTGATTAAAAAGTCAACTTAAATTCGTTTTAAATAAACACGCGCAGTTTTATTTAATTTAAACCAAATTTAATCACGATAGCGATACGATATTCCGTTGTTTACTGTTACCGATTTACTACCGATTTCAGATTAAACCAATCATTAAAATTATTGCAATAAACAAATTCAAAATTTCATCTTAACTAACTTTCATAAATGATCGAGTGGTCGTCTAAGTCTCTAAATCGTGAAACATCTAAGGTATTTCAGCGTTAGAAGCGTATTATGACCATATTTTATAGAAATTTTGATGATAACTATACATCTCTTTGTTTGTTGCCATATAACATTACGTTTTTCATGTCACTGAGAAAAATTTATCCCAATTTATCAAAAAAATATATATTTCATTAATTCGGAATGTATTGTTATTTTTGCCAATAATTGTTACAATTCAGTTATTTTGCTGTAATAGTTGAATAAAACGAAAACCCGACATTTTTTAAATTGCGCTGTACAAAAATATATACTGAAGCGATAAATTAAAGCGACGGCTCTTAATGTATAAAAATGTTTCCAACTACCCAGTCGAATGCGTAAATATTGAATCTAACATCGTAAATAACTGAGAGAATTGATCATTACGGTTTTTAATAAACTTCATTGCTTAAATTCGATTTAAAAAGACTGTAGTTCGACATAAATTTTCAAATGAACAAACATAAAAAATCTACACATGTGTATTTTATTTAAGGAAAAAAAATGAAAGTCTAACATTTTTTGTCGATAACATCGAGAAGACTCGATTGTAATTATATGCATGTAAATAAATATTCAATGAAATACAGATATATATTCCAATTATATTGTATTCACTGTTGTTGAATTCAATAATTATAGTTATTCTCAAGATTTATTTTCAATCACATACGTCTACATTTGGGATTATAACGGCTTAGACGCTCTCTAGGCTAACATAAATCAAAAGCAAATTCTGTAGCGAAGTATACAATAAAGTAAGTTTTAAGTAACGTGTGTTCTAAATTGAGGCAATAAATTTACATTTGTTATTTAGTTATCTTATATTATTTTGCGTATCTTAAACGTGAAAATACCCTTCATAAAGGTTGAGATAGAGAGCTTGATCATAGAGTTATACAGATTGGAATTATCACCGAAGAATAAAATTAATGATTTCTACGGCAAACGCATAAAGAAATATTGATAATCAAATTAAAGTAATTTATTTATGCTTAATTTGAAAACAAAATTCGTTAGAACTTGAGTTTTGTATTAGAATAAACAAAAATGTTTGCATGGATTAGTGTACTCAAAATATATAATACAAGGCTTTGATAAAGTTAAAAGATAATAATAGTTTGACTTTTAGATACAGATTGTTTGAAATAAAAAAATATTTTACATATAAAATTAATGTATAATAGTGTTTGAATGAGAATCCAAGAATATGCTTTATTGTTATAATCATTTAGTTTCGACAATTTCGTAATATTAAAATTACCATATTTTTTAATTACATCTCAACTCCGCTTTCATTTTTTTATGATTAAAAGATGTTTTTAGTTTAACTCAATCTACATCGAAGTATCACGTAATTAAATTGTGTCGTGCTTAATATTAACCTTGCAAAAGAAAAATCTAATATAACATCGTCATATCATTTCGTTTGAACAGGGCTAAATATTGATTTTTTGCTCGAGTATGCGAGCTTATTTATTCCACAATCGCTCACTGCACCCCATTCATAAATAGCGACTGAAACCTTAAGATAATGATCAGAATCGACCTTTAACACTCATAAAACTGATACAAAACAAAATAGTATCGTTTGCAGGGGCAATCTCTAAGGAACACAAAGTTTATTAATAGTATTATTTATAATTATCAATTAATTTTGTATTCACCTTTTATGGTTGAAATTTTGTAAGATTACTATTCAATAAATCTAGTTGCAAGTAAAACACTGCCAGTTTTAAATGCAAATGAATTTCGTGTTTAATTTTCACAACAAACTATATTTTGTACGAACGGACGTTGTTATGTTTAGTTTAAGATTTGGAGTACGATTCCTCACTACCCTGGCAAATACCCTCGTGCTTGATGGAAATACAATATCAAATTTCGTATGGTTTGATTAATTTTTCCATTACTGAGCTATTTACTAATAGTTAGTTCAAGTACATTCATTTATAAAATTTTCATGAAGAGAATGAAATTTCATGGGCCATTAAAAATAATCCTGTTAAGACTTATTGTGTATTTTTTAGAAATATTTTATCTTTTTTTTTAACGATTTTAATCGAACTTTCAAAAGTCTTGTTCATAAGCCAATTCAATGACATATGATTTTTAAGCGAAACCTAAACTATTGAAATCATTAGAATTAAAAAAAATCCATTCTCCAAAACACTAACAGTACATACTTTATATAAATGGTACATTCCTTATTGAAATTATGTTGTATTTTATACGTATTTATCTACCAAAACAGTGTCAAAGTAAACCCCAGTTAGCTGGTGAGTAGTTTGTTATTTTTTAACATAGCGTGATATATGTGCCTAAAGTTAACTTTCGTTGCACGAAAGGCAATTTCGATCAGTCCTTGGACTTAGTCGTATGTTTTAGTCCAGTTTTGAGCAAACATATCAGCAATATGATAGACTTATGTTCTAAATTTACGTGTTTACTTTATGAACAGTGACAAGTATATTATAATGTTTTCAATGTAAAACATTATATTTTATGAAATCTCTGCACCTCATGTAGAAAAATAGTTGTTCAAATTTACGACTTCTTGTCAATATTTACAGTTACAAATTGATTTTATTAATGATTGGAAGAATTAAAAATTCATGGTGAGAATTTTTTGTTAAATAATCATTAAATTGCCCATGTCCGCTCTCGTTCTGAAGGATACGGCGTCTTGACGGTGGTATGTCAGTAGATTTTTGTACTGTTACTCAGCTGTCTGTTTGTATTTAAATACCAGGTTAGAGCTAGGAGAACATTTGTGTTAGACTTACTGCTCTCACAACACCTTGTTTTAATAATTGAATAGAAAGAGAGAGGATGAGGGTTTCACACATAAAATGTCTTTGGACCGCAATCTATAAAGAAATAATTGCATGAATGTATTAATATTTTAAACGTAAAATTAAATGTTAATTATTCTTTAAATCTACCATTTTTTTCATTGCAGATTTAAAGAGATCAATGATTGAAACGGGTAGTAAATATACAACTTTTTAGCTCTCTATTTTGATCCATTTTTTCATATTTAAAAGTTTTTAAGACACGTTTCTGAATACAAATGAAGGAACGGAAAATTTCAAATATTCCTTTTGTTAAATAAATACAAGTTACGTAGTTGAGTAACAAACAGTTCTCGTGAAAAACTAATGTTTTAAAAATACTATCCATAAGGAATTCATGTGATCCTCATTTGCAGCGAATATTCAGTTAAAATAGTATGTTTTGTATCAAATACAAATAAACATTTTTTTCAAATCGTACATTTATTTTATTATTAAATATTAAATTGCCAGTCTTAACGAATAAATTGTTTCAGCAAGAAATACCATAGCATATAGCTGTATTTATGTCAATGCACAGATTAATAACACGAAGAGACAATGAACATTTTTCGCTAAGGAATTCAAGTAGCTACGCATTTACAATATTAATCATAGGCGGCTTTAATCTAATGATTGCTTAAAGCAAGTAGGCAGTCTAGCTATAATTTCTATGTCACTAATGATTAATCGAATTAGTACAATTAATTTGCGTTGACGTTCAAGTGACATTTTGCTCGACGGCTCTTAGGATATATTGGTATGGGGGTTGTAAAATTTGTTTACCTAGTAAGAGTAAGTAAGTAGAAATATAAAGTATAGATTTCGAAATTCTTGTGTCTTAAGAGTATGTATTATTGGTTAGAAACACTTACACAGAATTATATTATTGTTAAATACGAGTGGAAAAAAGATTCTATTCACGTCCAAGGCTTAGATTTATAAAGTCATATAAAATAGTAAATTTTACTAGATTTTAGCTGTATAAAATCAATAAAAGTGATTAACCTTGAACACAAAGAGTAAAAATTTAATTTAGCAGATAAGTAACAAGATAATTAAAATTATTAATTACCAGATAATTTGTTTGAGCATTGCCTTAAAAAAACACTTTTCTAGAAGCGGTGGAAAAAATGAGCTTTATTGCGACTTACTATATAGTCAATGTATAAAAGCTTTGCTTTCAAGAATAACGATAAAAATCTAACAAACTACTAAATGTACTAAATTTTTGACACAAATTGAAAAATAAATGAATATGAAATATCTTTAATTTTAGAAAGCTAATGAAAGTAAAGTTATAAATAATATCTTGTCAGCTATGGTTATTTTTATCTACATAGCAAAACTAACAGTGTTGCCTAAATCTGATAAAAGATTATTCCTTTTTGAAACTACAGCAAAAAATTTACTTGTAATTTATGTTTATTAAGATATTCTATTTACAACGGTATTTATAATCTAGTTTTACCGTTGTGTGACACCTGCTCTATTAAATAAATTGTACCTGTCTTTGGGCTTAATCTAATATTATCTACTATCATTTATTGAATTTAGTGTTCAATCAAGCCATGTAGAATACGAAGATGTCATGTTATCGTGGAATACGTTTTATATTTATTCAGTGGTAGTGACATCAAAATATGAAACCATTCGTTATAACCGAAATACAGAAGAAAACGTGACAGAATACAATTTTTCCTCATTGTTACTTCTGCGTGAAAAGTAACGAAGGTAAAAGAGAAAAGATCGCAACCTAGGTGGTGTTTTATTCTAAGCACGTAAAAAATTCATCTATGTCTAAGGAACGCCGTGTTTTGTAACGAGAAAATGACACACAAAGAAATAAAAATATCTTGATCATTTTTACAAGTCTTATGAAATATGTTCATTTTAACATATTGAAAGAGTAATAAAATTTTATTTCAAGCAAAAGTAAATATAAGTTTTTGGTTTTTAAATATGATTTTAAAAAAAGAAAACTATTTCAAAAATTATTTTTCTTGTTTTGACTGAAGTTATGTAATAAATTGAATAAAATATATGTTAGAAAATGATAATCAATACAAATTTTTCGTTTAAACCTTTTTTGTTTTTCATGAGAGAAATATAAAATAAATATTTTCCTATTGCATGAAAATTCATGCAGTAGAAATGCAAAATGTATGATTTATTAATATTTTATAATGTAAGTATCATATAAAACCTACATTTTTCTAAGTCTTATATTTCATGAAACTATTGAAAACAAATCAGATCGCAAGAAAATAAAATACCTGTCATATAAGGAAAATGATAGTTTTAAATATAAAGATGTATTTTGAATCATCGCACAAGTAAGATTACTGTAGCGGAGATTGAAAGATTCCTTTAACAGAGACAACCAATAATTTTTATGAAAACAGAACGAAATATGACATAGCACAGTAGCAAAGTATTTCAAGCTTGTGATTTTCATTCATTGGCCGGAGTGCAGTCTCAGACAAATGAATGTATAGTGGAACTGTGAAGCACTAAGTTTGAAATACTTTTTTACGTAGTCATAATTAGGGGTGATACATGGATAGCTAACGAAAATATAAGACAAAAAGCAATTGCTTTTAAAGAATGTTTTTAGCATTAGGTGACATATTTACGATATATTTCATTTTTGAATTTTAAAAGCGCGATGATATAATTACTTTAGAGATTTACTATCCTCGATAAAAGTATTTATCCAGAAACTGCTGGTAAAATATTCTCAATTAATAAAGCACAATAGAGTTAAAATTAATCATAAAAATGTGTGCTCTAACATTAAAAAAAAAATCAAAATAAAAATATTAGAGTTGAGCTATCACAATCACCATATTCTCAAGTATCGCTCGCTCAGACTATTATCTATTAAAGCCATCAAAAGATATATGTTAAATAAAATTAATGATGGGTATGTTTATAAATAGCACTTAATAAGATATTTCAATTGAAAATCAGATATTCTTTATATAGATATAGGAAAACTACAAGATATTTGGAAAAAAGTTTTTTGGAACAATGAAAATTTTAATAGATATTTAAATGTATTGGAATAGGAAGTGGCATAAATAAATCATACCTTTTGATTTATGAGTTGAAAAGGTGTCTTGATAAAATCTCGTGAATAATTTTTTATCTAAAACATTATTAATTTACACAAGAACTGATCTACATCAAAGTTCTCGATTTCAAAGAGAGTATTTAGTTAAACCTGAATGCTTTCATGGACATTTAATTATTATATATAATACAGCTCAATCTTTCACGTTGCCCAACAATATCGTTTGACAATATCATTGCATTAAAAAGCAGTCGCTTGGTGAAAATATATTGATTTTTGATACTTGACTTTCATTCAAGTCTTTTATGTATTAAATGAAGTTGAAAAATATAAAGTAGAACATATTATTTAATTCGTATGAATTAATATTTAGCATAGAAATAATTAAAAAAAAATGAATAAATGCAAATATAATATATCAGATTTCATGCCAGATTCCACTTTAGACTTTCAAAATTAAAATGGTTAAATTGAAAAAATATCGAAGGTAAAAAACAAACCATGGCTATGGTAACTTAGAACATGGGAAATAATGATGTGTAACAACCTTCATAGGAAAAGATGAATAAAGCAAATGTCAATAATAATATGAAATAAAAAATCAATAATTTTTTCACAGACTGGTGAAATTTTAGGTGATGTCACAGTTTCGATGTCGCAGTTTTGTTGTACAAAGAAATTTTTGTCTTTCTGTGAGAAATGGTTTTGCTTTGAAAATATTTGAGAGACTTTTTATTCTATTTAAAAATATTACAAAAATGCTCCTCCCAAGTGGTACATAAATTTTTAAGCCGTCGCGTAGCAACTTGGTAAAATTTTAAATGTAATTCATTGACAACAGAAAGTCGCAGTGCTCAAAATAAAGTAAATAAATATTCAAAAAAAAATTACAAAAAGTGTACAAAAAATATTTGACATTTGAACAAAAAATAAAATAAAATGTATTTCACGCAATAATGAGATAATTTTCTCGAAAAAATAACCTCTGGAGAAACATCAGTCTTGGTAAGATATTTCAAATAAAATTATATATTTTTATTTTTCATTTTCGTATTTCTGTCTTGTCAGTGTACTGATTGATTTTAAAGTTTTTTTTTTCATCAATTACTATCAAATACTTGCGTTGCCGCACACTTCCAGAGAACTTAATTTCATTTCTCAATCTATTAATTTCATCGATCCACTGATTTATAGGCCAAACATCTGGTTGTGATAGCTTTAGAATACAACTGCATAGCGTGTTTGTTTTGCACGCGAGTAACATTTCACGTTCATCCCATTTGTGTTTTGTAAAGTAATTCATTTGTACACATCTTTTCTAGTTGGATTTCAAATCTATTTTATAATATTTATATATAAGTTTTTCGATCTATGAAATGTGAAGTGTACTTATAAAGTTATTACTTTTATATTTTGTAAGACGATGGTTCATTCTTCCTTAATTATATAACAGGCGATTTCTCAATCAAGTTTTTAAAACAAGAACTTGATTGAGAAATCTATAGATGTAAATTTTTAAAAAAGGGCGTAGAGAAATCCTAATATAAGTCACTGAGTCAACGTGGCAAGAAGCATCAACTTGCCATAAACACAATACTTTATCAAATAAATAATTTAAAATTCTCGTTAATGAAATACACCAAAAATTTACAATGAATAGCATCAAAAGATTTCTTTTAATGTATAGCTTTACTAAAGAAAAAAAACCACGGAGAATTCTAAAGATTCTTATTGTCATCCAAATACAATGAGAAAAATGACGCTTTTCTTTCATCTCGTTAGCGGGCTTGTAATGTATTTCAGTCCCTTGGCAATAGAATGAACTAGCGGTCTATAAATTGACCAACACACCCCCGGAGAATTTTATATTTACATGGAAAAGTACTTTTGTTAAAGTCGACGAATATTATATACATTCGCTCTGACTTATCTATTGAAAATACTGAATTCGCCTTAAAATTTGCTAAATTTATATTTAAAAACAATTTTAGAAAAATTATGTAAACTAATTAAGAGTTTTGAGAAGGTTTTAAAATATGACAGCGTATATCGTATCAATTTAGGGAAACTATATTTCAAAAACACTAGCATCGATTCATTTAAACAAAAAAATCTTTTGTGATTAAATCACCTAGTATCAAAAACTAATAATTACTACGATATTTTAACTTTGCCAACATGCATTAAATGTCTGTTCTAAAAAATACATGCTTGATTGTTTTATACTCGTATTGAATGACTAAAAACAAGTAATTTAAACATTTGAAAACATCAGTTTTTAACACACATAACAGTTAAATTTGAGGGATCGAGTTCATTGGTCCGTTTGGTAGTGTGTTTCTATATTGTGCCTTAGCAGTATGATTCCGTAAGTAATAAACAAAAATCTCATATCTGTGATCAAATCTTTGGGAAGTTTATTGACTGATTAATGTTTGCAATATCACTAGATATGTATATATTTTTGAGGCGGCTTGTGAGTAATGATTAGTGGGTGAAGCAAAATTAAAAATGAAATATATATAATTTAAATAGAAACAAAAACGGCACAAACAGCAGGTCGCTCATCTTCTGTTTGATACCAAAATCAATCATTTATACAAAATTTCGATATATATTTTTAAGTATTAGTTAAATTCAAATTTATTTCGTTAAATTCAATTTTCATACGACTAATATAACAAGAGGTTTACTTCTACAAGGTTTTTAAATAAAATTAAAAAAAAATACGATGGTAAAAAAATGATGATTTTTTGGACAATGTTTTGGAATAAAATAAATTGGACTGTACCACAAAATTTTTGAATTGTCATTTATTAATGATGCAGCAGCAAAAAACAAGAAATGTTGGTTTTCAAAAATAAAAGTAAAATTCCATTAATATTTGGCAATAAAATATTCTTCAATAAATAAAGAACTTTTAGGAAAAAGTTTAAGTTAAAATGAGCCATAAACAAACTATTGGTACTGGAGTTATATAGAGAAGGAAGAGGGTTTTTTCGTTTCTAAGTCTCAACGGAACGCAAGCGATCCAAGCTCATTTAACTAACAGATATTTTAAATTCAACTGAAATTTACAAATACCTTTTTGTCGGATCTTTGCGCATTTCATCTGTACACGAGGCCTTTTATGAATTGAGAACAGGAAAAGATTTGAATAACAAATGTTTTTTTTATATTCCACAATGAAATTTTTACTACCAGAAGCCGTGTTTTTACGGTTTTATAACTCATGTTAATAATTCGCAGGACAAGTTGTACAGTAAAAAATGTACAATAATCAAAAATTATTAGATTGCCTTTGGACCAATTAAAATTTGCGTGTTTTTTTGTATATTAAAACCACCTAAGTATTTATATTTAAATAAATGATTTTTTAAAAATTGGTTAACAATATAAAATATTAAAATAATGCTCTACTAGATAGACATTGCAAAGACAGAAAAAATGATTTCGTGGCCGCCGATTTAATATCTGTTCGAGGAAATTTGGAAAACTTAAGTTTTTTTTCTTTTTTAACTTCGTAAATCAAATCATTTTTCAAAATATCTTAATATTTCTTAGTTTTTAAAGTTCATATTGTAAGAGTAATTAATTGTAAAACTATAATCACTATTATATATGCATCATTGGCATACACTTTTCAAGAAAGATCTTCCTGGAATATTTAACATTTTTTGTGACTCCTCTTTGATTATTATCTTTCATCAAGTAGCTTTACAAAGATATTCAATATAGAGGTTGGCGTCTCGTTTAATAAAAAAAAAACTATTTACAATGGCTTGAATAGATATATAAAAAATATTTTCGAGACGAAAAACTTTAATATATCCAAGGATAGCAATGGACACACAAATATAATTAAATAAAAATGACACCCTTAAGATTTTAGCAACTGATTTTTAAGTAAGAAAAAAGTTATTGAAAGAATACAAAACACGAATGAAATAATCACTACATACTATCAAAAGGGTTAATTTTAAATAAAGAGCATGTAAAAGATTTTGGTAACTCTATCTTTGGATTTTGGTTTCTTTGGAAGCCATTGATAATGAAATTGTATTAAAAGTACTATCAAACGAACTAATCATTTTTAAAGATAAACTGCTTTCTTTATACGCATAACGTAAAACAATTAAAAATTTATAGTGCATTTAAACGCGATTCAATCTAAAGCAACTCTACCTATCGAATTTTTGATGTTAACTGTCTGAATAAAAACAAATCTTAAAACAAAAAATACTAAAAAATAGACGTTTTTCCATCTAATACATTTGTATATTTGATATACAATATCTTTATATATTCTTAATGTAAAATGATGTTTATCAGCAGGTTGGTTTTGTTCAAACAAAATTAACATTCGTATAACAATTTCAACACTGGTGAAATAAAATCCAAATCGTTTAAAATGATGCTTGTACTGTAGCGCCGTGGATAAAAGGGATACTCTTTTGTTTATTTCAATAATTTCATTGTATATTGAAGACTAAAATCCGGTGAATTCGCTCTATGCGATGACAAGAGCTTTTTGTTTTGCCATAAAAGTGTCAGCTGTTTTATTTAAGTTGTTGAAAGTTTGATATTGCAATGGTGAATAATTTTTAATTAAGATATCCACTGACGGTGCTCGATGGATTTTCAATAGCTGATCAATGTTCATAAATTCTTTGCATGTTTCCATATGTTTTTCTCTAAACAGCTTGGTTTCCGCTTTGGGCACTTCCAAGCATTAATCAACATCAAAGAGGTTATAAATTTGAAATTATGTTATATACTAGACAAAAAAGAGAAAAATAAAGACATTGAATCTAGTAACATAATTAATATCTATATTATTTTAGCGTAATACCTATGAACCTACACGTTACTAATAATAACTACTAATCTAAGTGAGAAAAAAGTCATAATCAATTAATTATCATAAGACTTTGCAGTTATAAGTAGTCGTAAAAATTCATTACCATTAAACGTACTTCGGGAAATTATAGCATAAATATATCTACCGATTAAGGTAATGTATTGATGTGAGAAATTAATTATTTAGATTCTTGTTTATTGTGGATGTCTTAAAAAACGATTTCAGCTAAATAGTCAACCAATTTTAAACATTAAAGTTAATCTTCATAATTGTCTCTTATTATTTTAGGCTTAACAAATTGATAAAGTCCTACACCAGTGCTCTCTCACATCGTTTATAATATATGGCTCAAATATATCTTTGACATTTTTTTCATGTCAAAAAGTTTTGCAACCAAAAAAATGGTTTCTTTAGAGGAGAAAGTTGTTTATCGCCTTCAGCGTCGAGTAGACGTTTCGAATTCTTTGGAAACAAATTTTGAGTCAGTTCAAAAACAATTTCACACAGAAAAAATGTATAGTCATCCGTGAAAATTGTTTGAAACATTCTAAAAAGAAAACTATTGATGAGTTTTTAAATGTAACCGAAAATGATCATTAAAGCCAAACCTTTAAAGTCCTTAATGCATTCACTGTTCTATAATAATGGAAATATTAAAAATCTGTGCGTTGTTTAATTTAGTGCGTGATCAAAACGATAACCACACAAATATAATAGATGAACAAATATGTTTGCTCTGCATAGATATTCTAAGTGTGAACAATATATTTTGGTTTGAAAATATTAAAATGGCTACACCTGCATCATTTTAAGTCATAAGATTAATCTATTGTAAATGAATATTTTGAATATCATTATTTTGCTAATGTAATTCTGTGTTTATGTTTACTTTATTTTCATCAGTTGTAAGAGAATTGATAAAAACTATTTTCTGACACCTCTCGTAGCTTTTGACAAAGAATTTATTTTCATGCTTCAAATCTGATAAAACTTTGTAAAAAATCAACATCATATATTTAAAAATCTTCGACTATGTGTATTCACCTGAAAATAAGTAGATAAAAACTTTTGATAAGATCAAAATTTTCCATTAGTAAACATTTTTCCAATAAGAAAGTGCCCTTACTTACTGATAAAGACGTCAACAAAAGGGAAGGTTTCGGCACGTACATAAATGCTTTTAAGCTTTATTCGTCCGGGCAAAAATTTTGCTTACCCTAATTTAGGATCGAACCCAATTATTCAATTATCCGTCTTTCCGAATGATCATTAGGAACTCCTTTAGTTTCCTTACTTAAATTATCATTAAAAGGATTTATTTATAGATGTTTGTTAAATTAAATACGTTGTAACACGGTGAAAAAATAGCAATGTATTTTAGTTCTACAAAATTATTTTTAACAAATATAGTTGAAAGCTATTTCGGCTCACGCCATCGTCAGAACTATGCTTAAACTATCATTCGCTTATCTATATATAGCTGTGCAGAAAAGGCACACAGCACATCCTCTCTCCTGTTCCAACGGCCTAGCTTGTTACTTTAACACAATGAAACTAAATTTTCAAAATTCTAAACGAAACAATAGGTGGCTATGACAATAAGATTATATGTGGGACGGAAGTGGTCCTTCTGGAAGCAAATCAGACCGCCCCTTTGTAATACGGCTGGACAAGTGGTGATACTATTATGTTAGTTTGTTCGTTAAGAATCCTTTGTGATAATTGATTACTATTGATTTCCAGCTGTTCCAAAGCCGTCATTCTCCGACCCTTACTACAAAGATGCAAACATTTAGGGGCTGAGTTTGAATTTATATTATGTGATTCATTAATAACGTGATTAGCGAATTGTGAATCTGTTTTTTTACTGTTGAATGATCTTACATGTTCCTTAGCTCGAGTAGATATACTTCTACCTGTCTGTCCGATATAAACGGATAAACATGAGCCACAGGACATTTTATAAATACCGCTTCTGTGCAGTTTATTGATTTTATATTTACTGTTCTTAAGATGTTTGCCTAAGTTATTGTCGACCTTGAAAGCTACGTTTATTGAGTTTTTAATCTCCTAATGAATTTTCCCGCTAATGCTACCTAGGTAGTTAATAGATTTATAGAAGCGGTTATCTTGTATTGGGTTCGGGTAAATGAGTTTTCTAGCTAGATTTAATTGTTTTTTATATAATAAAAAAAAACAGATTCACAATTCGCTAATCACGTTATTAATGAATCACATAATATAAATTCAAACTCAGCCCCTAAATGTTTGCATCTTTGTAGTAAGTGTCGTAGAATGACGGCTTTGGAACAGCTGGAAATCAATAGTAATCAATTATCACAAAGGATTCTTAACGAACAAACTAACATAATAGTATCGCCACTTGTCCAGCCGTTGTACAAAGGGGTGGTCTGATTTGCTTCCATAAGGACCACTTCCGTCCCACATATAATCTTATTGTCATAGACACCTATTGTTTCATTTAGAATTTTGAAAATTTATTGTCATTGTGTTAAAGTAACAAGCTAGGCCGTTGGAACAGGAGAGAGGATGTGTTGTGTGCCTTTTCTGCACAGCTATATATAGATAAGCGAATGTTAGTTTGAGCATAGTTCTGACGATGGCGTGAGCCGAAATAGCTATCAACTGTATTTGTTAAAATAATTTTGTAGAACTAAAATACATTGCTATTTTTTCACCGTGTTATAATGGAGTTCTACTAAGTGAATGCCAATTCAATCAATAAATACGTTGTATTTTTTCACCAAGCATGTATGAAACTGATTGCTTACAAGTTTATGGTTTGATGGTTTTGGTACAAGATAATTATTTTTAAAAGAAATTCCTAATGTATGTTGGTATTCACGGATTTTTATTGATGATAGTAATAATGTTATATTAAGTGATATATAATAACTACACTGCGCCTACCTTATATAAAATTAAAACTTTTAAAGTGTCACTCATCGTGAGCATTTCATCTCTTTATATATATACTTTTCTTCAATTAACAAATAAAATTTGACAACAAGAACAGAAAATGTTTTCTTAGGGTAAATATGTGTATGAATTAATTTTATACACAAAAATATTTTATTAACAAATATGTAGTAATATAATATAAATTTTTACGAAGAAAAATATCATTTAACTTAAAAAAGAAAATATTTTTTCCTTTTCAATAATATTTTCAAAACATTTAAATTGTAGTCGATATTTATAATTGAAGGATGTATATAGAAAATATCATTAACTATAAAAATACATTCCCTTAAGCTTGACACAGACAGAAAAAAGGTATTCCATTTGCTAGAATATAACAAGACTCTAGAGAAAGCAAACAGATGATGTAAAAAAAACAATAGTTTCTTGTTTCTGAAAATTATAGATTATGACTCACAGTATCAAAATAATATTTGCAGAAAGAGTTTAGAATATTTTGAATAGTTTATTTGAAAAGTTGATGATTTATAATTAGCGCAACGTATTTTATGTGTATTCATGATGATACGGTCATATTGGCAACACCTCGTAATCGGCAAAGCGCTGTCACACGAGTTCTACTATTTGCTGATACCATAGCGGACTGGTGTGAAAACTGGCGAATTAAAATCAATACAGAAAAAAGCGCAGCAGTTATGTTTTCAGGGTTTCATTAGAAAACCCAATTTTTATTGCATTCGTACATACAATATAGAAATCTAGTAGTCCTATACTATAAAGTATCTTGGATTCACTTTAGACATTATAATTAAATAAATGAGCACACCGTGATTAAAAAGCGTCGGTGTAAAAGCTAAGCTATACTTTACGCTTAATGCGAGGAGCAATCTTTCTCTCAAAACAAGCTACTCCTCTATACATCTATTGTGTAATCTAGTGTGAGTATATGCTATTAAGAAACATATGAAGACACTCCAGATTGTAAAAAATTCATTGCGACAAATTCGTAATGCCCCGTGGTGCGTGCGCAGTTCACCGTGTCATAGAGATTTGAAAGTGCTTGCAATTTGAATGTTCGTTCGTGATATTTCTCAAAAAATTCACAGAAATGTAGGCAAACCTTATGACACTATGATTTCTTATCTACATTATTGTGCTGATACAGTACTGAGTAATCTTTTAAATACGAGAGCGGTTCTACTCGAGGGCTCGCATAGATTTGTTTTTAGAAATCTTAATCTCAAAATACACAAACTCGGCGCCGGAAAATGGCTTTCCTAGTTCACTTTCTTACGTGTTGTATATGTACGTAAAGTGTATCTATGTGTGCGTTTTATGCATATGTATGTCTGTTTGAATTTAATGTTTTGGGAATATATACTAAATTATAATGCGTGTGATGTCCACGTGAGCTAGATTCACCGTGGATGGCTCAGCTCTGCAGCAATTTACGTTAAAAAATAAGTATATATATATAAGAAATGATAGAGACTTAAAGAACTCTGATGCTAACGCGTCATAGATCTTAATGTTCAATCAATTTGATGGAAAAAATTCCATATCGGTGCAAATAAAGTTTTAATACAAAAAATCATGAATTTGTGAAGACGCATACCAAAAATATTTGACTGATGTGTTAAGAATTATTAAAACATAATATTACTCTACACTAAGTTGACCAAGATAACAAATTGTTATTTTTTTATTAACTATCAACACGTATTGAATCTTGCGTATGCATAAGTTGAGATGAAGTTGTAGCAATAATATTATATCCTTTTTATTCGTTGACGTCTGTGTAGTTATAGCAGACATGTTTTCCACGTTTAAGTGTTAGGTATAATATAAAAAAAAAAATTAAATATTGGGGTATCTAAAAGAATATGTATTTTATACACATGGTTTGAATACAACACAACTCCAATTGATCTGTTAATAGGGCAACATGTATCAAAGTATTTTTGTCAAATTAAATTGTCAGCTAATTCCTAATTGGATGAAAATTTTTAATTCTTAAGAGGAACACAATCCGATTGTGAAATAATTTTCGTTCTCTTTATGGAGGGTTTACACATACCCGTGAGGCGATTCATACCCTACAATCGCACCAAAAGAATCTCTGTAAGTGGCCTGTTCTAATTATACATCTAAAATATATTTTAGACACAATGATAACATAGATAATATTACGTCACAAGTACATGTAAAACAAATGTAACTGTTTGAATAGAATGGATATAATTACTTCATTTGGCTAATTGGACGCTTAATTAACAACGTTTATAGAAGCATTTCATAGAACAGATATTTAATTGATGTACTTAATAAAAGCTATTCTGCAGATATGTTAATCAGGTTTACAGATTAAGATTTTTATTTGACAACAATTGTAGTATTGAAAAAAACGTTTTTTTTTTTTAATTCGATAATAACAAACTACGTTTGTTTTAGTATCATTATAGTTTCAAGAATGACCGGGCATAGCAAATGACCAATCCTTTTGTTTGAACCTTCTCTTATTTTATAAAAAAAAAACGATTATAAAGATAGAATTCTTTTAGACAAAAGGTTTGTTATTATAGGGTGAATAATCAAATTTAAAGCATTATAGAAAATAAAGTATGTGTAAAATGTATACCATACAAAAAAGTGTGATTGTAAAATAAAAAAAGTGATACATTTTTTTCCCCTATAAATTCAAATACGAAAGAAACAATACTCTGTTCATTGTTAAAATATCCACTTCTATAGGCAATGCATTGCTCAGATAAAAAACTATCATAAATGGCAACTCATATGACTGACGGGAAGAGGAATTTTCATCAGAAAAAGTTTGAATATTGTTTCAGCCATGAAAAAATATTAAGAGTATGAAAGTTGCTACTAAAATATATTGAAAATGCTTTAAATACAAAACTATTCTTAACCACCAAGAAATGGAAACAATTGCATAATAAAAGACATTTGTTCGCATAGTTTATATAAAAAAATGCAGTGGAAAAGTTTTGTACAATAGATTAGTGGCTAATCTGTTGTTACAACAATTACAACTTTTTTTTTATTCGTTTTCCATTTATATGTCAGCGACAACCGTTCACAATGAAATAAGAATATTAACAACTTTGATAATTTTTTAATGTAAAAAAAAAACATTCGTGTGTCATAGAAATTTTTAAGCCTACATATTTCAAATATTTATTAGTATAGCATGAAAGCTTTTCATTTTTTTCCAGTGGTAAAACTTTGAGATAGATATAAAATGAATTTGATAGATGGTGGTATAATAATCTAAATACTTTTAAGTTAAGCACTGGGATTAAATATTAAGTGGTATTTACATTTTATATAATTTTGGAAGAACAAACTTATAATATAAGATTGAGGCATTTCGTGCTTTGGTAAACCGCGATTTGTTTGAAAGTGAATTGTTATCAGAAAATATAAGAAATAATAACATATCATAAATCAGTGTTATTTAAAATTGAAGAAATACTTCATTTATCTAAAATTATCTAAGCCGATTGTGTGTATTTTAGGTATTACATAAAAAAATATTTAAGCAAAAGTAACACTTTTCATTTATATCGCATTAAATAATTCACTAAATTTGTGATGAATATTGAACCTCTTCGCAAGACACTAAATACATAATGTGCTTTCAAATAATTGTGAAATCGCATTTACGCTGATAATAAACCATACACTGGTTATTAATGTTATCTAAGCACCATTTATTACTGTCAATTGTGTTCCCGGAATTACCTATAACAAAATGGTAAGGTTATTTTTCCTTGTGATTATCTTTAAATGATTAAAAGAAATTCATTTAAATTTTCAGTACTAATAAAAAAACTCAAATTATAGTCTAATGACAGCAATTAGTTAGCTGAGAGTGTTAAGGGTCCAGATTTTTCAAATTCTTTATTTCTCCAAAGATTGATCGACTTCATAACAGTTCTTAAAAATACGAAAAATTGTGAAGAGAAAAAAAGTTCAATAGAAGAAAAATATATGATTCTAGTCCTGAGAACGGACAAAATCTCTAGTTAAAATTATCGAAAATAACAGTATATTAAAAAACATTTTTTTACACAATATAATTTATGAATATTATGATTGCGATGATCTAAACCGTTCCTGATTGTAGTTAATAGTCCCAAAACTGTATTTTTTTATTACATAAAATGGTATGTCTTTCCACCAAGAAATGATAGTTAAACACGGTGAAAAAATAACAATGTATTTTAGGTAAAAATTTTGCAGAACTAAAATACATTTTTTCACCATATTACAATGGAGTTCTACCAAGTAAATGCCAATTCATTCAATATAATAATAGATAACACCTTAAAAGTGATAATAACTGTAATAGAAATTTATACTATTTTCGAATAAATATTTGGTATTCACTTCATCACGTATTTCACTTCTCAATATAAATGTGTGCATAACCATGATACAATAAAATTAAATTAAACTTGTCAGGAACCTGCATAGTGTAGAGAATATATTCTTGGAAGGGTCCATCATTCAAATATCTCATTTGGTAGAAAGAAAAAGCTCGATATTTTCCCAGAAATAACTGACACATTTAACCCAATAAAGTTTGTCTGTTATATTTTTTTGACTAAATATTGTCTTTCATGACGACGGAGATGAATCCATTTAAGATATTACAGGCACTATCGATTGACATAGGCTATAAAAAAGCTTTTATTCTTATCTAAAATAAATTATCAAAAAAATAAACTAATACAACTTCCTCATTAAATAAATATTTAGACTAATTTTGCTCATCGCTCAGTTAATAATGTTCGCCAAGACCAAAACCGGTCCTGATCATTAAAAAATTCAATAAAATGAAATGAAATTCAAATGAAGTGTTTTTCGGAAAAAATTGATGATTTTTGAAAAAAAAAACAAAAACAATTTCATTAAGCACATAATTGCGTTTCATAAAAAAGATATCCTTGGAAATTTTTAAGACAATCGCAAATTATCCAGGGCATAAGCGCAGTGGATGGTGATGAGAAAATAGCTTCTCAGAGCCATGCTACGCATTGTAAAATTTATCGTTATTGCCAAAAATATTTAATAAACGTAATATCTAGCATCTCATACATTTGCTTTACCATTTGTGGATAGCAAATAATTGATTTAATAATTATAAGCCGATTTTATTATAACCGTATTGTGATAAGAGTATCGGTGGTGCGTTTAACACTATGATTAATTGTGTTGTTAATTGTAATTTTTTTTCTGTTTGCAGATCATTGCCGAGACAGAGTGTGAAAATTTGCTGGATAATAATCACAATCATTGATTTATTAGTATACAGTAAGCATTACGAAAAGAGAAAATACATTCAATTATGAACTACAAATTTTAAAGTGTGAGAAAGATATTTTATGTAAAAAATTAAAATCCTTTGTATTAAAAATATATATAAATTAGCAGTGAGGGCATGGTGATAAAACAATTATAATCGCGTGATTGTTCTTCGAGTGAGAATTTCTGTTAAAAATGTTGTTGAAATTGAAAAAGAATTATCTCTCTTTTAAAAGACAAATCTAATTATAAAACCCAAAATGCTAGTTAATCTTTTGACCCAATTTCATACAACGGCTACGCTAACGACAGACCTTTTGGTGTCACCATCTTCTCCTATACCCTACAATAACTACACGTCCCAAAATGTAACAAATGTTCTCGCGCCATCGAGCGCGTATGAATTTCGGTCTGCTTCAAGAAATTCAAGCCCTTCTCATTTTGATCCGCAACATAGTTATAGTAATTCTTTATTAAATGCTACAACCGTGGAAGTTATAAACCCCAATTGGACTGAACTTCTTGGATTAGTATTAAAGGGGTTCATATTCGGAACGATTATAATCAGTGCTGTTCTTGGTAATGCTTTGGTAATCATATCAGTTCATAGGCACAGAAAATTAAGAGTGATAACTAACTACTATGTTGTCAGCTTGGCTATGGCGGATATGCTTGTTGCTTTGTGCGCTATGACATTTAACGCAAGTGTTGAACTGACTCAAGGAAAATGGTTGTTTGGATATTTCATGTGTGACGTGTGGAATTCTCTCGATGTGTATTTTTCTACGGCGTCCATTCTACATTTGTGTTGTATTTCTGTTGATAGATATTACGCCATAGTGAGACCACTAGAGTACCCAATCACAATGACGCACAAAACGGTATGCTTTATGTTGGCGAATGTTTGGCTTTTGCCTGCTTTAATAAGTTTTACCCCTATATTTCTCGGGTGGTATACAACTGAAGAACATTTAGTTTTCAGAGAAGAGAATCCAAATATATGTATATTTGTAGTGAATACATCGTATGCAATTATTTCTTCCTGCGTATCATTTTGGATACCAGGAATTGTGATGATAACAATGTACTGCAGGATCTATAAAGAGGCAATAAGGCAGAGGAAAGCACTGTCAAGAACAAGTTCTAATATACTATTAAATGCAGTACACATGCAGCACACGTCACACGCAATGCACCACTCTCATCATTACCTCCACCCGAGCGATGGAGATATTGGATTAACAATTCAACAAATTGGACAACACACCAGCTTAGGAAATGTAAGCCCAAACTTAAGCACATTTAATGAAGTCGTCGGTGAAGAAAAACCTGAAGAGACGATCCCAACAGAACCAGTTGTAAATTTTAGTGATAACCTTGAAGTTGCGATTTCTAATACTGAAAATAAGGAAATTAGCCCACATAAATCTGTAAATATTAGCACAGATACAGCTTCAAGTGGATATTATTCAAGTGGTTCCAGTAACAAGAGAAATTCTAGTGTAGGAGTAGTCGGCACTCATAGAAATAGCAGACAGAGCACAAGTTCAGCAAGCACAGCAGCAGGAGCAACATTGCAGTACAGAGACTACTGCAAAACAGCAACTGAACTTAACGCAAACGGTAAGATTTTTATTTTGTACATAAACTACATAATTAGATTAAGTTTTGTGTATCGTAAGTTAACCGTTGATATTTCAACTTTATTGACATATTCCACGTAAACGATAGTGAATTCAGACGAATACTATTTATTATTTAACGTATGAAAGTAGATTTTACCTTAGATTGCTTGGTGAACTTCCTTGTTATCTTTACTATTTTTTCATTCAATTTTCAATTTAAGTTGTTGCTAAAGCAGTAAACATGATATTTTTTTAACAAGTATGTACCAAATAAGATAATAAATAAAATTGTAGAGCTTGTGATTTCTACTGTCAATGCAGTCTGATATATTAAATAACGTATGTGATGTCTTGAATTCTATCCCATTATTCAATAATTATGACGGGGCGTAGCAAAAGCGATCATGTCCAGCTGTCTTCTACAATTTTCTTCGAATGAAGTAAGCTGAATAATATAATAACTAGTAGTTTATTAGTTTTCGTAGTAAAACTTTCGATAACATAGGCTATATTTTGTGTTCATATAGTACAAATGGCACAAATAAATATGGAGCAACATTAAAACGTACACAGTCACAAGTTTGTTTTTAAGAACAAATAAAAATAGCTTCCAAAAAGGGTTCTGCAAACATGTTTTCCGATTTGATTACAATGTACATATTTTTAATACTGCGTCAGTTAATTTGATAAATGTACAGAAGGCGTTATAACAATACGATCCTTTGCAGTGTTTGAATAACGCAATCCTTTTAAAGGTCTGCACGCCTTTTGCTCATTAACTTGACTTGGAACGTGTCTACTTTATCTGGAGCTAGCTCGTGACCTACCGACTCATTGTTTTCAAACATTTCATTGTCTACAATAAGGAAGTCAATGTGAAATTGAGAATTTCTTGTTAATTGAAGATTCCTTCTGTCAAAATTAAAATGATTAATAAAGATAATTGCACAGTTAATTATAAAGTGTTTTTTATTTTGTTTTAGAAAAACTATTAAAAAAACTCATAAATTGAACAGCCACTCGATATTTGTCTACATTAATATTTTTATAAGATTTTTCTTATAGAAAGTATTTCCTTTAGTAATAATGTTCTTTTGATTCAGTAAATTTACTTTCTTTAAGATACAAATTATTTCTTTCCGATGTACTCTTCTATTTTCAATATGTAACTTTTTTTTCATGATACTGTGGTGTCCTTTGGGTTTCGTTTTTTGGAATCTTAGCACGAAGACCTGAGCTACTTGAAGTAAAAAATATGATGAATATAATTAGATGTTGTCCAAAATATCAATTTAATATTTTGAAGCTGTAATCAAATTGTCATATTATCCTTATATGATTCAAATAAAAGTTGCGGTAGTATAAGTAAAAAAATAATAATTCAAAATAACATAATCTATACATTTTGATAATGAATGATACATGAACATGCTTTAATCATGTATATTTGCAATAAAGATACATATCTCGTTTAGCCAGGGTTTTGTAAAGTAGTATTTGCTGAATGCTGCATTTGGAGGCCTATTCGATCTTTTTTTAATCTACTCAAGTTAATTGCATCGGAAATTAGAAATCAAATCTGAAAATATTTTACATGAACCAAATGGATTTTGAGATCGAAATGAGCACGAAAATCGAATATGATTTATGTTTACATGTCAAGTTACATGTGATCTCATTTTCAAATTGTACATAATGGAGACTAAACATTATATAATATATATATAAACAATTACCAAATTTTTTCTCTGACTCTGGGAAGCATTTTAAAATTTTTGTGTATTATTTTTAAAAAATCTCTAAATTTGATTGTTTAATTTTTATAACAGTATGCGATTTTATCATCAAAAAAGCCTGTCATATAAAAAAATAGAAGTTCTGAGATTTTAAGTACCAAAATAATTATAAATTCAAAGTAGCAATAGACTTTTAATCATTATTCAAAGTTAAAACAGTTTGTTTTTGATAAAAACAAGAACATTATTTTTATAACTGAATATAATATAAAAAAGCTGTCTTAATTGCTAAATTGAAGATTTAAATTCAATTGAACCTTTGGAATTTTATGCATATATTAAGTATGTATATTTAAAAATTTGCTATATTATGAAAAAGGTTTTAAATGCTTTGATGTAAATAGCAGCACAGGTTTGGAATGTTATGTGTTTATCGTGCCATATATATAGTGAAACTTTTAATCCTATTGAACCTCTCTTGAACAAAGTTTGCAAGCCTCGACTTCAAACGAAGTGTACAAGCCATTTAGCGTTATATTATTTGCCGTAAATCACATCTATGAGCACTTCACGTAAAGATATTAAATACGTTGTATAGTAATTGGTGAATTTGACATAATCGAAGTAAGAAATATTCATGATCAAGATGTTATATTTCTTTGTCATCATCGTTTTATTATCGAATTCCTACAATATTTCATTAGGGGCATATAATATATAGCCATGGTAGTGTGTTAAACACTTTCACACCGAGCGTGATGATATTTGAATATAATCTTTACATCTTTATGATGTTGTAGCATAGCATAATTAACATCAAAATATAGAATATTTATATTCAAAAGCACTTTCCTCGGTGTAGAGAATTACTGCTTAGGCTCTACAAGTGTCTAGCCACTATCAAATTTGAACTAGAGACCAACTATATTTTCTGGAAATAAAATAAAATAAATACGTTTACAAATATAAAATCACTAAACACAGAAATTATATCTTAAAAAAACATTTTAATTTAATTTGACAAATAAAAATTCCATATTGATTTTTTCACAACGAATTTTTTGCAGCTTAAAAATTAAAATAAGTAATAGACTTGATGTTTGTATGTATTGTCTTTATTTTAATGAAATAACATGAATTATAGTAAAAGTAATTAAAGAAATTAAATCTATTGGAAAATGTTTTATTTCTGAATTATGTATGCAGCCATTATTAGGTAATCGACTGAAAAGCTAGTTTGTACTAATTAATATAGACATTACAAATCATAAGTATTAGCTAGAATAGCTGACCAACATTTCGCTGGCTTGAAATTGTTTTCCCATCTCACACTTGATAAAAAAACTAAATGTAAAAGTATGTAATAAGACTTTGTAAATTAAAAGGGTCTGGTATTATTGTAAAGAGACTATGATACTTTAAATAATAAAAACAAATTTTTACTACTTATTTTAACAATACACTTCATAATGAAGACCGGTACATATAATCAGTTGATAATGTTTGAGGTGAGCGAAACCGGTCATGATCATAAAATATTTTGTGGAAATAAATATTAAGGTATATATTTTTATCATTTAAAATATCATGTATTTTCATTTAAGGAAGAGACAGTTACCCCATAAATTTGAAAGTTTAAAACAAATGATGATAATTAAAATCACGAGCAATTCCTGTCGAGACAGTTCCAGCAATAAAACTTAATTATCACTAATGTTCCTATGCTACAAAAATGTCTACTTATATCATGTGCCCGGTTGTTAAGGGTATGCAAATAAAATGAATTAATTGATATATGTATTTAGTAAAATGAAACGAAGCAGAAAGACAAAAAATAGCAAACCTAACGCAAACAAAATAAGTATAAATGATATTCTATAGAATTTTATTATTTAAACATTCGTTGAGTGAATAATATAAACATGTGTTCTTTATATAAACTTATTCTTAAGCTTTACAATACAACAATGACAGAATAGTGGGTTGAAATTGATCTTATTATATTGAAATGTAATTCCAAAAATATATTTATTTTTGGTTACGTCGAAAGTTTTAAAGTTTTGCATTAAAATCGTAAGGCTTAGAAATAAAGAGACTTTATTAACTTTGTAGCCTGTCACACAAATAAAGCTTTGCACAATCAACATTCACGTTCAGTGTTAATTATTCCCTCTCACAAGGTAGATAAATGATTTGACTTGCAAATCAACTCAGTAGCTGGATGTTGCTCATGCAAAACAAGCAATATATAATTAAAGTTATTCAACTAGTAACAGAATAAATCAATTGGAATCACCTAGATGTGCAAATAAAGCAGTAACTTTGTAAGCTGAAACCTCAATGGTGCTTAGAGTTATCGCATAAAATTGTAGCAAAATCTAATATATCTTATTGAGTCCACAATGACATAAAAAATGTTAGAATTGCCGTCGACAAAAATCAATTAATCGACTACTTTTTTCCCAGAAATATCTTGCGCCTTTAGCTTTTGCAATATTTTAAGCTAGAGGTACCAATATGAAATATACCATTTTTTTATATTTGTTTACCAGTGATTTCTTAAATTTAAAAACATGTTATCAATATAACTCCTAGTCTTGGGTTTCATATTGTTTGGCGTAATTTTTCTTCTTAATAAGCCATGCGAAATGTTTACTGATGTTCAGAATATTATGATAAAATGCCAAAAAATGGCAAATAGAAAAATACAGGTAGTGAGTAAAAAAGTTGTGGAATTGTGCACAGTTTCAACAGTTGATTTTTTTGTGAAATGATTCAGCAAATAATCATTTTGTCAATCAATATATATAGGAACAACGATCATAAACTGTATAA
The DNA here is from genome assembly GCA_028555115.1 of Himalopsyche japonica. Lineage (NCBI taxonomy): Eukaryota > Metazoa > Arthropoda > Insecta > Trichoptera > Rhyacophilidae > Himalopsyche > Himalopsyche japonica. Next base: position 330,027 of record JAHFWJ010000819.1, read on the forward strand.
GATTGATTAATATTATAACATTATTTAGAGAAACGTCTAGAAAACTTGGATGGTTTCTTAACGTTCATAGTACATATATACAATAATTTGATATTTAATAATAATAAAATAATTTGAAGCAGTTTGTTCAAATAAAATGTGACTGATAGCTTAGCATTCAACATTTCGTGAATAAATTTTACATACTCGTTCACATGAGTTGACCGCAAATATATTCATGTCTTCTACGAGAAGTGTATGTAGACATGATCAAAAGTAAACTTTGTAAATGTGAATTGTGAAGACAAATTTAGAATGTCAAGTCCTCAAATCGTTTGTAGATAAATATAAATATATACTATGCCTTTGTGGGAATTTTCTTCATTAAATGGAATGCTTTTTTTACTGAGAAAAGTATTTAGATCGCAACAAATAATATTGATCTTCTGCGTGGCCAATAGTTCCATACACTGATTAAAGATTTTTTTTTTGAAAAATAATTTTAATTAGTCCACTATACGGTCTTTAAAACAAGACGGAGATGAGTCAAAAACTGGTTATTTCATCATAATTGCTTTTATTCAATAAACAAAAATTTACTTCAGAGTAAAATTGTGTAATTTTTAGTTTAACCATATAACAGCTTGAAATAAATAAAATAATAGGAAAGTCACACACCGGTGGGCCGTTATTTATAATTATTAATATAGTATTAAAATTAACACATCGAATCCCGGAAACGTGTTTTGACGTGATAGCCTGGCCTCTCGAAAAAAGGCAAATTAGATAGATTAAATCAAGCATTTGACAAAGAATTTTGATGTTTTTTTATTGTCAAGACTCAAACCATTTCAAAACAGTCATTTAATTAGTCTTATCACTCATGAAAGTATTGGTTTACACGATCTAAAGCAATACACTACACCAACGTTTTCCCTCCTGGAGACGAAATAAAATTGGCACCGAATTCATTCCGAGAAAAATTTTTGCAAGATTCATAAAACAAATTGTTTTGGGGATGTATAAAATAGATTAAGATCCCTATACCGGCAACAGAAAAAATAGCTCTTATAGAGCTTGCGAAGTGTGTGCAAACCAAAAAAATAAGTGAGACTCGGTACATGTGTAAACATTAAAGTGTGGCTCTACACACGGGGAAGCGTTGACAATTTTGTCAATCTAGGGATATTTTTAATAATGTTGTTAACAATCTCAGAAAGTTTCATTAGATTTTATCTAACATTACCATAGTTATCACACTTTTAGTAAACACTTAAGAACAATGCCGTTTGTTCAAAAATGGGCCGGGACTGATAGTGTTTTAAAAAGTGTTTCATTGATATATCCATATAAAGCAATATTATTTTTGATTTCATTGTAAGATAAAATTAGTCCAATTTTATTAAAGATCTCGAATATGATACTTATTTAACATTGACCATTCTTCTTCTAAGAAAAATATACGTATATGAATCATAATAAAATTAGAAAATCTGATTTTATTTTTTTCCTTAACGAAGCTGGGAGATGAAGATTCTTTGATGTAAAATACAAGATTACAAGAAGTTCATTACTATTAACAAATTCTTCGAAAGTTAGACACTTTAAGATTATATCTAATTATGCTTAAGCGCAGGCATTTCCCAAAGATCTTCTCATTTAACAAAATTTAAATATCACCTCACATATAAACGTGATGCCAAGTTCCTCCATTTCCAGAGGGTTTTTGCTTATTCAAGAAAATTTAAACATTCCAATTTAAATAGAGGTATGTTCTGGAAATTTGAATAAGTAAATTCCAATTCATTCAACATTATAACAGTGGTTACATAAACTTTATGAATATAAATATTTAATAATAAATACGTCACTAAATAATATCCGTACAGTTATATGTATTCTTTGACATTCACCTAAAATGAACACTGAGAATTTTTAATTTATCACATAAAAATTAAATATTCGATAAAAAAAATATATTGGATTTTTTTTTATTCGTCACTCTTGGCTAGCTTTATAAACTTTTGCAAACTTTTCACTTTTAATGCAAGGTTCGTTTGAAAGCATTCGAAATATTTAACTTAATGTTGTTTACATAATTAGAACTCTCAATTTAATTTAAACGGTAAAAAAGTTGGATAATACAGCCTATGAAACAAAAGAATCGGATTAAAATAAATCTTTCTCGTCGACACAATCCTAAAAGAACAATGCTTATCTCTTAACAAAGTAATTTCATTAGAGTTACTTGAGAAATATTTCGCTCTCTTACTAAATGTCACCTGAAATATTTCCCAGAGCTTTTTGGAAAATTGGAAATGTATACACAGCTGAAACAAATTTAACGAATTTAATGAGAATTGAATATTTCAATAAAGTAGTAAATTCTTAAAAAGTTTCCGTGAATTGAAAAGTATAATTCAGCGTAATCTTATTCAAAAAGTATTTTTAGTGCTGTAGATTCATATAGACTATATATTACGAGAAAAACTTGAAAATGAGAACTTTTTATATTTGAATAAAAAGTTAGCATCATAAACGTATATGGTGCTAAGTTTGTAATGGTGTATATTTCGCATTCACATGTTTGTGAGAGTTCTTAAAAAATCAAACATTTTAAATATTTGTGCAAATTTTTTAATTGATTACAATTAAATTGGTTCAAATTAGTTTTGGGTATTAAGAACTGGCAGGGTGCATTAACTGTTGAAGTATGTACATCGAGTTATCTCAAGTAGACTGTAATTTATTATTTGTGTAAAAATATGTATTATAATATGATATAAAATGTATATGAACTAAAATTCTTAATCAGCTTGATTTTAACATCTCATGGAAACACATATCGTTTCAGCTGCTGCGAACCATTGAATCATATACAACTGAAAGATAAAACAAACTTAAAATAAACATGCGTTATTATTATAAAATCTCATTTTAACCAGATTGCTTCAACAGGATTTTTAGTTCTTACTAAATTTGATGAACGTTCTAAAGTAACATTTTAAAATAAAAACGCATTGGTGGTCGTAAAATTTTGAGCTTATTGATCCACGAGGTCCGAATAATCATTGCTTTACAAAAATACATATGGTATTTATAAAAAATATAAATGAAAAATTATTTTCAATAGTTGTAAGCTTGTAAATTCTATAATCAACTGAATTAATAAATACTTGGCATTGAAGTGAATATGGCCAGACTTCAGATATTTTAACTCCATAAACGTTTCAATGTCAATTAAGAAATATTATCAGAAATACGCTTAAAAATAAGATCTTATTAGAACTTGAACCAAAGTCCTTTGATGCTAATAACATAAAACCAAAAAAACAAAATTAAATTTTCTGTGAAATGGATTTAGTTTTTTTAGTTGTAGTTGAAAGTTATACATTTTTTTAGTTAATACAAAATCTAAGAAAATACGCGTAAACTTTAATATTATATAATAAACTTACACTATTTATATCATTATGTTTAAAAAACACTAAAACACCTTTTTGTTACTAATTCGACATTTGTTTGATTAGAAAATTGATTAAATTATTACATAAAAATTTCACAAACTAATTTATATACAACTGAGTAACGATTTTGAGCCTGTAAATCTTAAATTCAAAATCAATGAATAAAAAATATTGCATAAACTATTTTTATCCAATGGTGATGATTTTCTTATAATTAATTATTATAACCCTTTATCTCAAAATTTTTATCAACATAATGAAGCGCCTGTATTACCAGTAAACAAAATTAATAAAAAACACAAATAAATGAAAATAAACTGAACAAAAAAACTCGATTGATTTTGGGAACGATATTGAAGACAATAGATTTCTTTCCTGGGGGCGTTAGCATTGTAATAATATGAATTTCAAACAAAACAAAACAAATTTTTATAATTTACTATATGAAATGAGGGAGCTTGATGAAATTTCAATATCATATTTTAACTGTAAAAAGTTTCAACAATTCAAATATAAACCAATCTGTGTTACATTTTTTATGATATGAAATGTATACGATTATACTTGAATTATTTTTTTCTTCCTTTGACTTATATCATATCCGCGATATATTTAAACATATTTGATTTAGAAAATGAAATTAAAAACTTTAGCACCCATCGGTAAGACGAGAGAAATATTTTTTTATTCAGACAATTTTATAAAATTTATCACATTTATGGCCTAATCCAATAAAACTATAAGTTTATGATAAGCAAATGAAAATATTTATCGTATTGAACTGATAAAGTTAAATTAGATTGGAATAGAATAGAATTAATTTTGAAACTTTATTGTCGGGACACGAAGATACCCATTATTTGCAGAATTGTGCTTTTCATTGTTTTACCCATGCAAATGATAAGTAACTAAATCAAAGCTAAAATAAGCAAAGTTTAATTATTTAAATTCAAAAGACAGATGTATTCATTTGTATTGTCAGTAAAACAAAGGATTAAAAAATCCGTTGTTTATTTGAAAAGAAGATAAAAGCATTGTTTGTTTAAATATATTACGCTGAACATTTATGTAAATCTGTAGCTTATTAAACGAGATAATAGCTTGTTTGTATTTTTAAATGTTTCGTCTAGTGACAATAATGAATATTTAACATGATTTAGAATATAAAATAAAATAATATATACGATGATAATATATACAATATAATGTGTAAAAGATTCTATTTGTAAGCGAATTTGTAATTTCAATAAAAGATTGATGATGAGATTGTTTGGGATCGTTTTTTTTTAAATAAATTCTTTGTAGAAGTAACTGCAGACGGAATCAATATAATATATATCAGAGTTATTATGCTAATATCGATTAAAGTATCTGGTGCTGAATACGAAGATACAACGTGGCAAGAAAAATACAACGAAGGTCTGTATGCATTGACAAGCAATACGTTGTTCCCTCAAATGCTTAAAAGGGGTAAGGTGGATGGGCGTCATGTATATTTTTATTGACTTCTCTAAAATTATCTAGGAGAGATAATACAAGGTCGCCAAACATACATCATGTGATGATGGACTGTCTAGAAAAATACTAAGATTCTCTGAAGCTAAGGCAGTGGGGGCATCTTACGTTAGGGAGACGGGTGTGGAGATGAGAATAGCGGTTACCAAGAGTCACATTGAGAAACGGTGCCGGTCATAGAAATATGGTGATAAATTTGATTATTATTATTTTGGAAATCTATGTCAAAGTTTACATTCGCTAAAACAAATCGAATATTTTATATAATCTATCTTTGTATGCATTACATAAAGTAGTAATATTTTTTTGTTTGAAATCTTTTTACTTATAACTTTTACACATAGAAAAAAATCTTGGCTGTCGAATGAAACAATGTGCGCTTATAAAATCATTAAACCTTGTTAACAAGAACTTTGGAGAAAATAATTCATCCAATCCAATATCATATATGATATCGACTGAAGGTGCTTGATGGAATTTTAATTTCAAATTAGAATTGTTAATATTTTGTACGTTTCCGCATGTTTTGTCAATAATGATTTGGGTTTAGCCTTTCGGTATGATAAGTATTAAACATCAAGTGACGCGATATAAAAATTTAATTCACGAGATTGTCGATTCATTGAACTGATCCCACGTAAAAAGTACAACAAGGGGAAGTTGGGAAGATTGAGTTCAATTTTCCAATTATTTATTATTTGTTGTAAAATCCTTTTCTTCCAGTGATTATTATGCTTAGATTAAGTAATTTTTGTAAAACTGCGATTATTGTCATTATTTTGAAAAAATAATTTTAAAACGATGGCTTTAATAATATAAAGTATTAAAGTTTTTCAAAAAAGATATTCATTACATGAAAAACATTTTTGAGATTAAATTTGAATTGTTGCAACTTTTTACGATTCCATATGTCTTATCACAAACGACCCGGGTTTCACCCTCCGGCATCTTCAGGTATTCCATCGCACGGATGCAACAGAACTGACAGTCAGTCAACAATTCTAATTTAATATTGAAGTTCCATCAAGCACCTTCAGTCGATATCATAAATTTTTGAGATTGTTTTGAAGATAGTATACAAAAGATAAAATAAGAAATTGCTGAGTTAAGCCGACATTGGCTTTAAAGATTAATTTTATGAAGTGAATTACAAACATGCATTGACAATATAACCAATAAAAAGTTACACAACTTAACAAACATAAAATAACGGATTAAAATAATATACTATTGTATTCCCTAACGTTGAGATAGTAAATATGGAGAAAATAATTCGAGTTTTAGAATAATAATTTTCCTTTTAAGAGTGCGAAAATTTTTTCCTTATCACAGAGTTCAAAAACTGCAGATCTCATAAATTATTAATATAATGACTGGCCAAATCAATCAGAAAATATTTCAGAAAGATGTAAAGTTTTAAGTGCTTCCATTGTCCGAGTGCTATTTGCGTGTAACTTTTTGCTGACTGAGTCAGAGCAAAATTCATTTTGATGTTAAAAACCATTATTATAAAATGGCGTCCTAAAAATAAAACGACACTGATTGTTATTTAGTGTTTTAATTATCCTTGTGGTGTCCCATTAAATTTTGAAATGGGGATTCGCCGGGGAAACGTAGGGCGTGATTATCAAAACAAACCATTTACCGAGATTTATTTTGACGTTCTTTCTCATCTTTATTATACAGTAAGAAGATCAAGTAAAAAAATAGCTGTGAATAATTTGGATTGCTAATCATTGAAAAGTTACCGTAAAAAGTTTTGTTAAGGTTCGTAATTAATTAAATATAAGTCCTTGTTAAGTGTTAATATTTTAAGTTGGATTTTAATGGATTATTTATATTCTATGGTGTTGGTGATTTTAAGTAATATACTACATGTTAGCCTAAGCCTTTTTAATAACATAATAAAATATAGTTGAGCAAGTTTAGTCGCCAAATTATTTCAGAATGCGTTAAATAATTGGTACTTTGTATATTGAAAAGTAATATAATTCTTGTTTTGGTGAAAAGTCCCCTTGTAATAAGGCCCTTATTATTTATTTAAAACACATATTGCATAAAGTTACACTCACGTAAAAATTTTATGGCTTGACAAAATCATTTAAAAATATTTTTCCAAAATATAATAGTAACTCAAAAGCTAATGATTACAACGAACTGGTTTAAATTAATATCATTGAGAAAATTATACAAGATTCTGATGATGGTTAATGGAGGTACGTTTTTTTTCAATATGGTCAAGAATGATTGCTATAAAAATATATTTGAATTTTTGTAGTAAATTTTCAAAAAGAAAACCTTATTAACAACAGGTTCTAAAATATGAATTCATGTGAAGTATGGGAAAAACTTTTTAATAGAGGCTATTTTTCATCAGAATGGGTTTTTTATGCAAAATTTTGTGTATCCAAATGGCAGCATCTCGTTCAGAAGGAAAAAAATATATTCCAGTGAATTTTTTCAAAATAGCCGTTGAGAAAAATCATGTGTCTTTGTATTACTACCAGATGACTTCTCTCTATCATATACATTGCTGTTTTTGATATGTTCATCATAGGTCAGAAAAAACATCATATATACATGTATGGAAAAAAATCATAATCGCTTAGTTTAACTCATTTTTTAAGCACGTGAAATCGTACAAAGTTTCAACAATTCAAATTTCATATTAAAATTCCATCAATAACCTTCTCGAATTTTGAAACACATTTGTAATCACTTATCTCTTGAATTTGACTTCAATGACTTTTCTTCAATAATTCATTACTTTTTTAATCAATACAACGTATATTTAGGAGATGATAGTTATTAAATACAAAACCATTGGTTTTACAACAAAAGAAAAAAAGTGTTTAAATGTATTACTACTGATTTTAATTTGTTTCATAAAAACATGAACTGAACAAGAACTTACGGTGTTGTTAAATATTATATAATTTGTATGTGAATGAATGACTAGTTGTAATTAAGTCAGCTTTCTTAGTTTTTCAGAGAAAGTGAAGGTAGAAGAATATCGAGTAATCGTGATATATTACGTTTACATAAAACAAATCCATGCTTTATAATAAAACCAGTAAATTTATTGAAAATCGTAGAACCAAGGAATCCACGCAGCACTACTGTCGTAATTTATTAAATCACATGCCCGGCTAAAATTTCCAACAAAATTAATAAGTTTAAATACTTTATTATTTATATGTTTCGCTCAAGAATAAATAATTTATTAAACTTAAAAACAATCGCAAAAATATATGATCTGTAGAAAAAACGTTAAAATTGCTTAAAACGGGCGTGAGAAATTAATATTAAGCAAAAATTATTATTCATATTTAGAAGTACGCGTTATTAAAAATATAAAATAAACATGTTTTTAAGCTAGCAAAACGAGATTCATAAATGTATTCGTTTAATAAGGCATTTGCAAGTTATTATATGTCGTTATAAAACGATATTTTTTTTCGCAAAACCTTATAAGTATTTATGTTTGAATAATAAATATTTCTTTCAAGCTGTATAAATTACATTTTATTTTATCTTTCGCATAGAAATGACATTTATCAAATAAAAAAAATTAAATGAAAATTATTAAAAGCGTACTTCTCTCAAAACTTAAAGCAAATTTATTTAAATGGATTATCATAATATAATAAAGTTTTCAGTAACGCAGTATTTCTCATGGTATAAGTCTGTTTAAATTATAATTATGCATATCCGACATTGATATAAAAAAATGTAATTATTTTCAAATTTTATAATATCTAGCGTTCTTGAACACGAGTACATGGAAAAATTTACAACACCCGCACAAATTTGCTTCTAAGCGGTGGTGAAAAATTTAAAATAATTAACCCATTACAACTGTGCCCTATGTGTTGATATTTTTACCCAGTAAAATGCTCTTTAATTTGCAACATCAAAATGTTGATTGTATGAAGTGAGTGATGACTAATCATATTATTATGAAAAAAATATTAATAGCTAATAAATGCTTAATCTTAATACGAACACTTCTAATAGCATGATTTAATAAATATACAATGTTAGGTAAATTATCGAAAGCCTTCTATAAATTTATCATAAGCTAAAAAAATAAAAACAACAGATATTTTAAGAAAAATCAATTATCGTGCCAATTGTTTATATTTTATTATTAATTTTAGAAGAAGAACTGTATTATCTTAAACTAATGTCTATAAATGTCCAGTCGTAATATGAGGCAATCTGATATGTAATTTGTAAAGCAAAATGATTCAAAAAATTGAAATGTAACCTGTTAATTGCAATATCAAAAAAAAATCTTATCATATGAATGGATGCACTCCAAATTATGAATAAAATCAATAAAATATTTTGCTTTGTTCTAAAATTTTATAATCACATGACAAAACTACCATCAATTAGATTTTATTAACGTTTTTCATATTATAAAGATGAACCGATCAGCTTTCACGAAATAAGCTATCAGAGAATATATTTATGAGGGTAGAAACAAATTAAGCACGTATGGCGTTAAATTAAATTAAGTTTAAATAAAAAGTTACGGAAAATTTAAAAGCTGTTACATCAGCATGATTTGTAGAGACAACAGTTAAAAATGAAATGAAATATCTTTATAGTAGATATACTGTTATACATAATGAGAAAAATAAAAAATCATTTTTTGAGATAAAAACCGATCTACGTGTTCGTATGTAAAATGATGGCACACAAAAGACTGTTGAAGAAATGAAGATTATATCAAATTTGAATTGTTACAACTTTGTACGATGCAAATTTGATATAGAAATTCAATCAAGCACCTTCAGTCGAAATCATTATTTGAAGGTTATATCTTAATTTTCGATATATTTACCAATAATGGAAAACAACACAAACTCTCAGATTGGCTCTCAGTCTTACTTAAAAGAGTTTCTTTAAAAATCTTTTGCTTTCATCTTTCTTGTCTATTTAACAAAAATAAATGAATTTTGAAGTACATGTTTGTGGGAGAAAATATGGCAATGAAAGTTTTATATAATTTAAGAATTTTTATATTTGGAATTGATATCCAATTTTCCTAGTGTGTTATATTACCACATTTAAGCTCAAAGATTACGATAAAACGTAAAATATCTGTGTATTAAGTGTTGTAAAAGTAATGTATTATGAGATGTACGACCTCTGTTCAAGGCAAAGTATTTGTGGGAGTACAAAAGTAAGGGTGGAATCATACCCAAGCGACGTCACTCATCCCAAAGCCTTCGCCATTGTTCGGTCCGCCACTTTGCGAAAGCATTTTACTTCATAAAGAAAATTTATGAGGCTTCGCTGCCATAGAAAAGTTGTTGGACGAGGATTTTCTGGGATTTATCGCCGTGCAGCTGTAGATATAAGAAAAAAAATAAGTACTCAAAATGAAGAATATTATTGTATTAGTCACCAGTTTTTTTAATCCAGCACTTGAATAAAAGATTTTATTTGATCTTCAAAAACTTCAAACAATAAGCCACATGACATTACATAATTAAAATAAATTCACGAGGAATCTCTCTGGATTTATTGAATTTTTTTTGGCTTTGTTAAATATACATAATAAACAACAGTACATATATGCAGTTTTGAGTTATTTTATAGTTATTTATTCGATTATGAATGAATTATTATAAAATTTCAAATATCTTTCGCCATGTCTCAAAGTTTTATATTATAACTGAATTAGTTTGATTGTCACAAAAATAAATTGAGCATAAAAATAAAAATTGATTATTTTAGAGGAAAATTTCTCTCAAGTTAATATGATTTATTGCCAAATATGCAAGAAAACACAAATCATATTATTTTTTATATCAACGCAATTCTATAAAAACCACCATTCTAATGCAGTCATCGAAGTAAAAATATTATTGAAGATAAGATACATTATAATTTTCTTATCTCATGAAGGTGAAATTGTAACATCTAAATATCGGTTTTATACATTGAAATATAAAATTCTTCGTAATACGTTGTTGTAGGTATTTAATTCAATCAAATGAGTAATTTTATTTTCAGAAATAATTACTACATATTTTGAAGAAAAAAAGCCATTTTATTGTTTATTGACTATATTATTTAAATGAAATTTGCAAATGCGTAAACTATAATATAAACATTCATTTAGGCACCCCATGTGCGTAGTTAATAAAAGAAGATTGAATACAGATGGTGAATAACGTCACAACGAAGCTTTTAGAAAGATTCTGTCAGGGGCGATAGACGTTGCAAAGCCTAAGTGGCGCCGGAAATCTCTCTCGACGCCATATTCAGCGAATTCGGCGCCCCCTAAAACACAATCTGGCAAACAGCACATCTGGCGCAGTATATGAACTTTATGCTACCGTAGCCTTGATCCCTCTATATCTGCAGTGAATGTATTTTTCAAATTTTTTGAATTCTTTAAAGGGAAATATTGATAATGACTTTGAATCAGTAGCCGAGTTGTGTTTGTTTTTCATCCGTTGCTTTTTCAAGAGTTTACATCTCTTGAATGTATCTTATTTTGATTTATAGATTTGTATCCAAAAAGTACGGATTAGTTCTATTTTTCGGTCGATTTTCGTATACCTAATATCTTATCCTTTCAGTAACATTCTTTTGTTTGATGTGAAAATTTTTAAAAATGAAAAAAGGAATATTTATAAATTAATCTTTTCAATAAGATTCTATGAGCATTAACGTTTAAGTTAAACCCATAATTTTGCCCAGTTTTATAAAAAAATTAAAAAATTAAATTTATATTACAATGAGTTTAAAAGCTAAAAATTATAATTTTTTTTCAATTAAACTCTCTATTACTGAAAACATTTAAAAAAAGAATTAAATTTTAACATAAAATATTTTACAACTAAATTGTTTATAGTTAAAACGTAATATCCCAATATCAAACGAACAATAAAATTGGCGTCAAAGATAGCTGGCGCACACGTGAAGGCTATTACAGACCGGTCAAGGGCAGGGGACGAATTTTGAGGGAGGTGAAGGGTAAGCTACATTCCCACAATCATATTTTCGTTGTCAACGGGGTGTCTAACCTTTCACAATTGTTTGGTTTCTAAAAATTATTTTTGAAAAATTCAAATGTTACATAAAAATTTTAATGATAGAAAATAAAATAACGAGATTTTTTTCGATTGATTTCGCGAAAAAAATGCGGAAATTATTTTATGGTTTCATAAAATAAATAAATAAACAAATGATAAAATTTTATATTTTAAATAAACATTCATCAATATACAAGATGATATCTGTAATAAATTTACAAATCTAAGTGATTGGATTAGGTGCTTAGATTTGGTAACATATATTTTTTTCAATTGAAAATTTTATTGACTGTGAATAAAGATAATATTTTTACTCTACCGTTATTTAAGTAAAATATTTAAAATAATTAATAAATTAGTAAAAACATTGTCAAACACACAACATATATATGAGTTACAATGTTTTCACAAAATATTAAACTCGTTGCTTCCTATAATATAAAAGAACGCTACAACTATACGTATTCAAAAATTATATAGTCATAATTAATAAAAAAAAAGAAAAATAAATAGAATGAAAGTCAATATAAATGTTAACAACCCCTGCTCTGTTATATTATTGTGAATGAGAAAAAGAGAGTTAGAATGATAAAGTTTTGTGATTTATCGTTTCTGTAACCTCTATTTCAACCATTGCGTCTGCGTGCTAACTTGTTTGTTGACCATTTATAGGATTTTCCCGGGAGAGATTAGATATAAAAAAATCCCTTGTAAAATAAAACGTATTTTAACATGTACGTTACATATAAGTAATTTCAAAAATCAATACTAATTGTGTATACTAAGCGATTGATACTGATAACACAATAGTCACATATACAATTGAACACTATTTTGTATGCTTGTATGTTACCAAACACTCCAAACTATTTCATCATAAAAAGCATTTAAAAAAAATACCGAATCACTTTTTCGAAATAGTTAGAAAAATTAAAGTAGAGATTTGTTACCCAATATAAAATCAATATTTTCAAATACATACCAAAAAAAGAAATTTGAGAAATTCCTCGCAATTAGTAAGTTTTTTGAGCTTAAAAATAATATTTAGGATATGAGCACTCTCTTGATGAAATTTCAATGTTTAAAATATTGCATACTTTTGTAAATATTTTTATTTTTTGTCAATTGACCCGGGTTTTGTCTTACAGAATTTTTAGCTTAAAATTCGATATAATTGTTTTGGATTTTATTCAATTAAGCTAAAACATACATGTAAGAAATTTAGTTTATTGAGAACAATTACTATAACTTTGTTTGTCTATATGCATATACATGTAAAGTTTCTCATCTGTTTTCTGTAAACCATACGAAGGTTATTTTTAGTCATTGACAGATCGATTTTCAAAGCATGAAAGTTGCAAGAAATAAAGTTGGCGTTGAAAAGCAAAGGTTGCGTTAGGGCGCCGTATAGTCTAGCCTTGTGTTTTTACAATGGCATCTATCTACCCTTGAACGTTGCAGCAAGAATTTCTGAAAACATTTTCACCGGAAATGTCGTGAAATGAGAAAATTGAATAAATATGCTCCCATTAATTATTTTTTCAATTAGTTTTACATTATATAATCTTTTACATAAAAAAAGTAAAAAAATGTTGATTTTTACACTTGTACACTGATATATTCGGTAAAATCAATATATGACGAGTTGGATGAGTTAATGCTTTATAATTTGTAGACCTTAATTTTGTAATAACTTTAATATAGAATATTTATTTTTCACAAGTAAGATTATTGTGCTCTCTTTGTATTTCTATTATTTGCATAAAAACTAATTTAAAAAGTACTACAAAACAAAAGAAATGTTATTTTTTACCAATCATAATGCAACAATATTATAATTTATTTATTTTTTGAAATGAAAAAACTTTCTTTTCTTACTAATTCAATAAATTGACTGAACTCATTTTTTCTCGTATTAAAAAATGCCCTTTTAATATTTAAATTATGATGCGTTTTCATCAAGAATTGATAGCACCTTAAAAGTAATACTTTTAATTGAAATGATTAAGTTGTCGAATAAAAATGGGTTTCGCTGGGTTGTATGTATATTTAATAAATATTATATTTTGAAAATCGGTAAGGTCAAAATCATAATTTTAAAATAATGTTTATGTAATATTAAAATAATAATTATTCGTATAACCTGCTAGCGCATATTGGTTGATTGCCTCATTGTAATCAAGAAAATACTTAATAATTTTTTTAGTCTTTCTCTGAAACAAGTTTGTCTTATAAAAACAAGTTAACTTTAAAGTATACGAAGCTCTACCAAATATTTTAACAGCAGTTACAAAGTAATAGTGAATTTAAGATTCTATGGATAAATGACTAAATGGTCTTCTTGATACCGAATTATTTTAATTTCACTCAGCTTCATAGGACGTGCGTATATATCCGAAGGAATATCATCAATCCATAGTATTCTTTGTCTCTTCTGAGCGGTGATAAGGATAGTTTTTCTGGGCTTAAAGAAAAGGAAAAAAAACACGATACTTTTTGTTATGGGTTTAGTAGAAGTTTTGAGTAAACTTACTTTTCACATATGATTTAAATAGATAACCTTGATATACCACTAATTATGTTTTGACAAGCATACCAATTCTTTGTCATATTTCTTCAACTCAATAGTCGATATATATCTTGCATAAAGGTCAACATTTAAGACTCATTTAATAAAATCAGGCTTTAAATCCCTTTATCATATAACTTCAGTTATATCATTATTAATTAATATTTTGAATAATTTTTCAAGAAAGAAAATATATCAAACTTATGACGAGGAAAATATTAATTAAACTAGGGCTTTTCTATTGTACATTAAATTGTTCGCTATCTTTGCGCTCTTTCACTGACATAAATCGATCCGTCGGGACTTCCCCACTATCAACGGAAAGCTTTTGGCGCATGAAAAATCAGAAGAGACTTGGCATAACATTCGCAATGAAATTTGAAGGCTGCGTTTTGGCGCCAAAATGTCTCGACTGGTCTCCCAGTGCCATCAACATGACCTTGATCGCTGTAGTATAAATACAAAAAGAAGGAAGAATTAGATGCTCGTTTGAGGAAAAGCAGAGACAATAATAATATTTCTCAAAATGACCCCCAGTAGCTATTTTGTGGCAGGTTGTCTTTGTTTTCTTCTATTAATGATATTTGATTGGTTTTAAAATAAAGTATGTAAAGTTCTTACTTATGTTAAGTTCGATTTATTTAAAGATTTTAATGACAGGCAAACAATGCAAACCGTGTCAATGCAAAAAATGCCTAATTTTTTAGTTTTCTAAAAAAAGATGAAGTAAGATAAAAAAACTTTCAAATAAATCCATTCCATTCCATGATTACTGTCCATCTTAAAAAAAGTGTTTACAGAGACTAACCTGAAATAACTAACGTGCTGGTGTTATAAGGCGTTTACTGTTAAAAAAAGATTGAATAAGTATTTTTATATACAGCGATATTTTCAAACACAAACAAATGTATTTTTATTATTGACGGTCTTTAAATATGAGGGGTCAAGGCAATTCAAGATTAAAAATATACTTATTTTTCCTCGACAGATTTTTATGTCTTCATGTAATGGAGACTATACCATTAGTAAAATTATCCACGAAAAAGGAAAAAACAAACGTTTTTTTTCAAAATATGATCGTTAGTAATTCCTATTTTTATTTTCCTGCAAGTGATACAAATTTTAATTTGAATTGTTGAAACCTTGTCAAAATTCAAATTTGATATTAAAATTCCATCAAGAACTTTTAGTCGATATTATAAATGATATATATTTATTATATCTACCAGATTTTTGATTAAACGGATATTTTTTTATTAGATGTGCTTTTTTTTGTAATAATTCAAAATAATATAAAATTCTTGCATTTTTTTAAAATATCAGTTTCAAGAAATTTGTTTACAGATATGCCGTGATGGTGCATTTGAAATAAACGTAGTCGATGGATTAAGTAATCCATATTGCATCAACACAGATCGAAGATTTGGTACCCTTTTGCTTATTTCAATAAGTATTGATTTTAAAGGAATTGGTATCAATATTATTTAGAATGAGTATATATATATCTATGGTTTCGTTTAGTATGCCAAATATGAAAAATGGTCCCTAATTTTTCGTTATATTTTTTTATATTCGTGATTCTAATTTTTTAAAATATGAATTTCTAAGAGAAAGCTTCAGTTATAAATTTTTTGAATAGCGTAACTAAATATAAAGTGAAGAGATATATCCTGTTATAAACGACAAGTCCAGGGACCGTACTTAACCTTTAGTTAAACTAAGCTTTTGAAAAAAGTACAAAATCAGATAAACTTTATGTGTCCTTTAACTTCCGGTTTCTGCGCGAAGCAAACATCCGGACAAAAAGGGCATCTGTACCGTAAATCAGGAACTTATACGAGTCAAAAAAATTCACAACAATAAACCTTGAATAAGAGTAGACTTTCATTAAAACGGTTTGTTGGGCCACATAATACGTTTTATTATGTGAGTTTCTGGAGAATTTAAGAAGCGATTTGATATAGCAAATATAAAATGACATATAAATAATGGTTTGTGCTTTGTTTCAAATCACTGCTAGAAATTTTCGTTTGAAAAGTATATTGAATCGATTAAATAGCTTCAGGTAAAGAAGACGTGTTATGTAACTTTCTCATGTTATAATAATATATGAAAAAATTAATTATTTTTTGAATCAATAATTTTCATTTATTTCGTAACCACCAAACAACAATTTTTCTGAATCAGAAAAGATTTTTATGAGCTCTTAGGCTAGTTTTTATTTTTGATAGGAAATTATAAAATCGTCCGGTGAATTATAAAGTAGAAAGGAACCAAACAAAAATTGCGGAAATTGTAGTGCTGATACATAAAATGGTCGGAGAGTATCTACTTTCTGATACCTATCGAATATTAAAAAAAACTGGCGAAAAGTAATATTTATCAATTGACTTACGAATTATTACTAAAAAGGAAAAATCATTGTCGTCAAATTCAAATCGTAACACATGAGTAAGAAAGAATTTCGAATGAATGAAAACGTGGATCAAACGAATTATAATATTTATAAAAAAAAACAATTTTTAATAATATTCACTAAGTATGCTTTGGCTGCCTGAACCTTTACACTTGATAGTTTTGAGTTTTTTTCCAAATTTTATCGGATATATTTTTATTCTACAGGTTTTGTTTGTTTTAACTCAATCGCCAAATTCGAGGTTAAGAATAATGAAATAATTCTTTTTTTTTTCAAAATGAATTTGACTTTCAATTCAGTATTAAACTCACTTAGTGTATTCAAAATTTAATAAGATTGATTTATGATATTAACTGAAGGTGCTTGATGGAATTTCAACATCAAATTAGAATTATTAAAACTATGAACGATTCCAAATGTTTTGTCACTAACGACACGGGTTTCGCCTTTCGGCATCTACAGGCATTCTATCACACTGATTCAAATATGTCACATATCTGTTGCAGCCGTGTGATATAATGCCTGAAGATGCCAAAAGGTGAAACCCGGGTCATTAGTGACAAAACATGTGGAATCGTACAAAGTTTTTACAATTCAAATTTATAAAATTAGATTAGTTAAAATCAAAATTCTATATAATTGCATAAATAAACATATTTCATAATAAAATTGTTTGTATATCCCGAATTGTAAAAAACATGTAACAAACGGGCTTAATACTGTGAACTTATCTTCAAACATTCTTAAGTCAATAACCCTTCTGTCTTGCCACCAGTTCGAAGAGTCTGAAATACATATAATAAGATAACTTCAAAAGAAATATATTATAAAACCACCCTAAGTAATATAAAAAAAATATTTTTCCTCTACGGTGTCATTTTCCACGAAGATTATTTTGCGAAAGAGCGCTGTCACGATCTTTCAAAAGACAAAATAATATGACTACAGTTAAATTTTACCGAAAAGCACATGTAGTGTGAATTTTTCTTTTTTAATAAATTTTATCATACTTTCTAATATGTAGAAAAAATACGCCGATATTTTCTTTTACAATTTATAAAAATATAATTCATTCTCAAAAATAGACCGGAAGGTTTTTAGATAAACGGTATTTAATGGTAAATGGTAAAAAGTCAAAAGATAAAAAGTCATCCTCATAGTTGTCAGATAAGATAACAAAAATTACACACACATATTATCATATATATAACATAATCATCATCATCATGATCATCAGCCGGTGTCGATCCACTGCTGGATGAAGGCCTCCCCCTGCTTTTTTTTCCAGGGGGGTTGTTTGAACATAGCAACACCACGCTGCCCAGGCGGGCTGGTGTTCGGTTTTCTGTCTAAGTTTTCCTTCCCATAGCCAAGAGAACACGGCACGCGGTGTTCCCGAGCGGTCACCTATCCAAGCACTACCCGCGTCCAATGCTGCTTAACTTCGGTGATCGCACGAGAGCCGGTGCTTTCAACGTGGTATGGTCGTTGGCATAACATAATAACACACACATAGACATTACATAATAGCTGGCATAAAAACATAAGGAATTAATTCAAATTTAAAATTATATCGCGGGGTTTTTATATTTAAGGTAATTTTTATTTGATGAACTTTGAACAACCGAGTAAATGATCATTAAAAACTACTGCTAAGAAAAGATTGCCTTAATCCGCACCCTATCCGTAAGAACCTTACTTTGTGCTTTTAAACTATGCCCCACAAGTGGGATACATTTTGTCAAGATAAGGACTGTCTTGTTTCAATGACTTCTCTATTTCGGGACGCGCTTGACTTTATATAAAACAAAAGCAATGAAAAAAATCGTAACTTTTACATTCTTTCGAGTGCAGCCGTTTAGTTGAAAGAAATTTTCTTTTGAGATAAAAGATATTGTAATGGTTTAATTTCAACATTTTACAAAAAAATGAAAAGGTAAGTGTAATAATTGTAGATTCGACTTGACTTACACACAATATCAAGAATTCTAAGAACTTTAGTGATATTTCAAGTTATTTGTTTAAATCTACTACCTATAACAGTATGTTTATTGAGATTTCTCTTAATGTCCGGCTCTTTTAACAATTCGATGCTCAGATAAAAGAAAATGGCTGTAGTCAAGTCTTGAGATTCAGAAGAAACACTTTACTACAATTAAGACATGGTCTTTTTGAACTGAGACAGAATAAGTTTTGGGACGCGATTGAAAAAAATATATATTTATATCTTTTTTAATAAGTAATCATATTTTTTATATCAAATTGAAGGATCGATAAGATCTGACGCTTTATTGTTAGAGATTTCCAAGTCTCCTTCATCCCTTATGTATAGACTGATTAAGTTGTATATCTGTTGTGACGTTATTGACGATCGTAGGGTTATAATTTTGCCTTTGTCACTGTAAATCTCACTAGCGAACTCTCAAAATGTAAGCATTTTTAAATCTCTATGCAGCAGTAAATGCACACGTACCATGGAGTATGACATTTTTTTTTGCAATGATTTATTTTGAGCAATCTGAAATGTCTTTATTTGTTTCTGGTGAGCATAATCCCAGTCTGGAGTAGCGTAACATATAGAAGAGCAGCTTACTCTGAGAGTAAGCTTGCTCCTTGCATTGAGCATAAAGTTTGTCTAGCTTTTACACTACAAGCTAGAAGTTTTTTGTTCACGGTGTGGTCATTGAATTTAACCCGTCCCCTGGTGAGCTGTTAAAATGATATTCCACCACCGAAATTTTAAACATGTATTGAATAATATTGATTAGAAATAATTGTTATTCAGTTTGTCAGAACAAATCGGGCAATGCATTAACTCAAAAATTAATGTTTAATTGAGATTTTAATACTGATAATTAATATATTTTCGACTATAAAATATTTATACGGTAAAATCAGCCGTCTCAACAGTTGAGATGTTAGCAGTCAGTAGGTCAAGTGTTCAAGATAAGAATCTTAGCCAGTATTGAACCACTTGATTTCTGTATTGTGCCCACGAATGCAACCAAAATTGAGGTTTTTAATGAAACCATTTACAAATAAAACTGCCTCACCTTTTGCGGCAGTAATTTTAATTCGCCAGTTTTCACACCAGTCCACTACACTATTAGCAAATAGCTGGGCTTGTGTGACAGCGCTTTGCCGATTACGAGATAAAAAAATAAAATGTATTATCTGCGTACTGGGATATAACTGCATCACTTTCCCTACCAGAAGGAATGTCATGCGTGTTTATATTATACAATATGTGTCCTAGGACGGAGCCTTGCAGAATTCTTGCCTCAATCGATCTTGGAGAGGATTGAGTTACACCCATTTTGACATTGAAATGTCCATCTATCACGGACGAGTTGATGATCCTTATAATGATTATCCTATGATAGCCTTCGACATTTTAAATACAAGCCTTTCGTTCCATACCTTGTCGAAGGGCTTTGCAATATCAATAAGTAATCATAATAGTGCTATAAAATTCCTGGTCTTTTCACTTAAGTATGTGAACAATTAAATCATAGTAAAATTGCAAAAAGAAATTTTAGAAATTTCCAAATGATTTAATATTCATTAAATTTTATTTTATCGACCCGCCTTTTATTATAAGTTTATATGTCGGATGTGGTCAAGTAAGAGAACTTATACTCTTACTTTAAAAATAAAATGTCCGTGAAACTAACATTTATGCCAAGAATGACGTTGAAAAATGCTGACGATTACTGATATTATTTCATTAAGATAACATTGATTTTTTGCAAAATAAACTATATAACCTGTTTTATTTGTTACAATATTCTCAAAAATTGGTGTATAATTAAAAATCCTCACAAGCTTTTGGTACGCTTACGAAGAACCAATCAATGGGTGTAATGAAATGAGAAACGCGATAATAAAAACGAAGTTAAATACATTTATAGTAGCTTTTCTTTGTATAAATTCTTTACTCTGCATATCACATTGTTAATTTATCACTATCAGTAAACATATGGATAGCGGAAAAAAAATCGTTTAAAAAGACAAAAACACGGTTGATATTTATTATATATATATATGTTCAGTTTTTATCATATAGCGGTTCAAGACTGTACTCTATATTTTTATTTAAAAATAAGTGATTTGAATTTAGTGATAAAAAAGTGTTGCAAAATGCTTAATAAGATTAGCATAATAAAGTTTTTTTAAGATTAGGATTGATCAAAGCCGCAGCAAGTTTTATTAAATAACTTGATAATGCTATCGAGGAGTCAAATTGGTTATAATATCACTTATTTTAAGTTATGTGAACCCTCCTAAGAATTGTGTGAAAATATTAAAATATAGTTATTTTTCAACAAGAAATAATGGTTAACACCTAAAAGAAATTGACGAATTATTATTACATCTAAGAATAAAAAAAGATATGATTAAATTTATCACCAAATAAAATGTAATTTATATAATGCCTCCTACTGACGATTCACCTTTGAGAGTGCAGAGTCATTGGTAAAATATTAATGCTATTGTAATATATTCAAATTGCGTAGACTGGTCAGCAAAGATACAAGTCATCAAAGTTATTTAGATGATAAATTCACCTAAAGCAAAGACTTTTGTGGCAGATGGCGGTAATAGCAAAAGCTTTCAATTACACGCAAGACTTGGCCAGTGCTAATTACGTAAGCCGTAAGCTTTTTCGAGACACTAAGAAGAAAACGACGCTCAGCTATACAAATTGTGTATTTTTTTGTATTCGTTTTCGAATTGCTTCGAGTCACGATAACGTAGGCTTATTAATGTTTACTTCGGAAGTCACCGTTGAGAGTATTAATCAAAATTTTATCCGGCTCCGAGAATAGACTATACGTCAATCGAGATATTGATGTATTAAAAAAAAAAAAGACATTGTTTTTAAATTAAACTAATGAAAATTCAAGCAATTACTTTAAAGGAAAATAATTGTACTGTATTTTCAGTATCACTTACCTTTATATTAAATATCCTCCGATATTCAATGTAATATTTTGTTAACTATTTTATTTTCCACCCCACCTGATTATTTCGTCTGCCTAAAACTGTGGTATTCAATTATAGTATCAACATACATATATGTATATATATATAATATATATGGTTTAATAATATGCCATTATATGTGAATAGATTCTAAGAAAACACTGCCACCGATCTAGGAGTTAGCGCCGAAATTCATTTATTGAACACTTAAGTTCATTTGTTTATCCAATGAAAAAAAAAAGAAAAAAACTGAGTTTTTTTAAAAACAATCATTCGTACAATTTTTATCACACATTAATGTATTGAGTAAAATTGTTCGTTTTTATCGTTTAAACAAATTTATGTTCATAAAAAAGCACCTTTATGGTATTTTTTTCTATTAAAGGATACACAACAAATATTTTTTTACGACCAAAACTGACGTGAAGTGTGTAAAGAGAGCCTGCTGGGTAAATTCGTTTTTGTGAAAATCTTTTGCTTACGGATCATTTGTTTACTGGTTCAGTCATGTCCGTAATCCAATTATTCGAGCAAAACATCTGTGAATATACTAAAAAGACAAAGGGTGTGCCCTAAAATCGATAGGAACATTGCATTATTGATATTGCACTTAATGTGTCCATATATGTTGTAATATATACAATAAAACTTTCCACACACATAATGCGGAGAAAGAGAAGAAAAAAAAAAGTGTATAAGTTTTTTTCAACCGTACGTCATGCTTAAAATTACTTGAGGTACAAAAATTTTACACCTTAGGAAAGATATTAATATTATGATTAAAAAGAAGTAATTGACAAAGATTTTTCAAAAACACGAATTTTGATTAGATCTTGATTCATTTAAGGTACCACATTATAAATTACCTCTTCTTTGGAAGTTCTTTTAGAGTGTCGCTTTTTCTGGATTTTTAAAGTTATTCTATATAAACAAACAAAAACGTGGAATAATAAAATTATTATTATCAGGAATATTTTCATTAGGAATCAAAAGATTCCAGTCGAAAAATGAATCAAAATTGTAGTATTTAAAGTTTTACCTAATTTATGAAACATTCTGTATTTTTCATAGAATATATGTTCTAAAATATCTATTCACGTTAATCATGCTCGTTAAAGCGTCAAAAGTACCTGTAACTTCAGATATGTAGTATCATTTATCAAGTAACATCTTTGAGTGTTAAAATTTATGGTAGAAATTCAGTCCGCAGATGAATATACTAGATATATTTTAACACAATTGCTTGACTTCTAAATAAATCTTATTAAGTAGATAAAAATGAACTTAATATACTTAAGCATTAATATGAAATCAAAATTTTGAATCGGGTTTTTATTATGAACTAGCGTGTACCCTGGATGCGTTGCAATGCCACTCAAAAAACAAAAAACCGCGACTTTATGGAATCGCCTCGTCGGGGGCCTCTCGCCTTCCGATTGGATAAATCAGACTTGAGGCGAGGCCGGAGCCAATTAGAAACGATAAGCTTAGGTTATGTTTTTCTTACCGAAATTTGACAGTGGCGGCCGTATGTGTTTTTATTTATTGGAGTGCTTTTGGATACACAATGTTTTTTGTTTTTCTATCTGGTGCGTATACAAATAAATCAGAAGGTTTTCCAACACGTGAGCAGGCCATATACAGTTGTCTATGTGAGAAGCATGGATTTTCTAAATTTAGTCCACACACTTGTAACGACTGTTCTTGTTCCTTATTGATGGTCATTGCAAAGGCGACTCGCACTGGAAACTACAGACGTTTAAATTCAAATGGCATATCTATCGGAATCATTGGGATGCGTGGCAACATTACATCTTCTCCCTTGAATTTTCCATTTTAAATTGTAGCTTTAATAATTCATCATTTTTCTTACTGAATGCCTGGTACCGTTGCAAAGTCGTGAGGAATTTATGTTTCGGAGAAGACTGATAGGGACGCCAATTTTCAATGCTAAAACATGCGGCGGCATGACTGACAAATCAAGTGAATTCAACAATTCTGTTGGATAATTGACGGCTTCGTCTTGATCCGTTATAGTATCGATGGACTTATACATTGTCGCTTCTCCTGGTATTTCAATTAGTATGCTGAAATTGATTGCATTGATATCTTTGTTTTTGGCTGCTAATATAGCATGTCCACTGAGCCATTGATGACTTTTATGATTGTGTGCGATATTTGGAAAAACTTTGTGAATCAATTCGTCTATATGATACATTGTGTGGATTCCTCTATTGCTATTTTCCCATTTCCTATATCCAATCCAAAATCTACCAATTTGACTTGTAATTGCATCCATAATTGTGTCATACACTATATGTTGATCTGGAACCAATTTCGGAAGATTAGTTTGAACAAATTTACCCAATTCATCCATATCAAAGAGTGTGTCTCGTTGGAAATCACGATCACGTCAGTCGTTTTCATATCGATTCAGCGCAGCCATTCCCAATTGTACCAATGATTTATTAGCGATTACTAAACATATGTCCTCAATCAATAGCAATGCCTCATTATACTTGGTGTGAATTGAACGTGTGGATTTTGAATTGTTTCACGCAAACTATGTAAAATATCTTCACTCATGTAGCCTTTGTATTTTTTCCACAGATATCTTGGATTGGATGGAAAACAAATTGTTAGTATTACTGCAAATAACGCATGTATTTGTTGTGGGTCAGCAGTATTCGATGAATCAGCGAGTGAAATGTCCCAATGTGCATCGTTCTCTAGAAGATTTAATTTGAGGCAAGCTTCACGATAAATGAAACATATTCGACCGTTTACTGTTCTCAATTCTTGGAAAGTTCTCGGTCCACGTATGTTGATTAACAGTAATCGCAAGTAAACGCATTTTGCATTATTTGGTTGAACAGTGTACACACGGCCTAATGCGTCGGTTTAATATACATTATTATGTCCTTCAACTGCTTTACCTTGTTTGCGGCGTTGAATTTTTTTCTGATGCATTCCATCTGTAGAATGTTGGCACTTCAGAGTAAGGTAGCGTCTTTGCAAACATATCATCCCTACACAATAAGAAAAATGCAGTTAACGTTGTTGGCTGTGTTGATAATGCTCTTACACGTGCATTTTCGGTTGTGAAGTACACTCGCTGTCCATTTTCAAGGTGAACTGCCAAATGAGTAACTGGTGGATGCCGTTCATGAATTGGAAATTATAGAATGCGCCATATTGCTTCATTGCTACTAATGTAGCGTCCCAGTTGATATTGGTTGATTTCATCGATAGATGCAGTTGAATTTCCCACTCCAAAAACTGCCATATCGCTTCTTTTGTTGACATATTTACAAATGTATTTGATGGATTTCACTGAATTACAATACTCGACGTTGATGTGTGCTTTATACGTTTTCGAGATAAGCTGTGAATACGGTACAATCCAACGATTATCAACTTCAACCTCATTGTTTCGCCCCTTTCTTTCGTGCTTGAGTTGTACTCTGACCTATTCCTTTTCGTTTGGATGGCATAACTGATTTCACAGTGAATGTTACGTTTTGAAATTCACTTTTGACAAATAAAAATAAATAATTGATATATTGAATAAATTTTTTCTATATCACACATGATTTATACGATATATTTATTTCAATTCGTTCTGTCATGCGACATAAAACTAAAACAAAAAAGTCGGTAAAAAATAGAACATTGAAATACTGTTTTCAAAAATCGAATTTTGTTTCAAAATTTTCAGTAACTTACGTAAGTACCTACAGGTGAGTGAATGTGACAGAATTTCATCGTTCTTGTTTTCGGCGTTGCTATGGATGCAATGTGTCATAAATGGCCATTCTGTATTACAATAGTCTTGTATGAAAACATGTTTTTCGTAAATATTTTATAAATTTTTGTAATCAAATCAAATTCTGAGTATCCTATCTTTTGCCCGTTAGTCTAAGCAATAATTCCACAAAGTTTTATCGCAATCGAATTAATGGTGTAGGAGTTAATAAAGGACAGACAGACAGACAGACATTCATTTATATATATATAGATAAGATACGTTCAAGACTAAACAGGATACATAAACTATCTATCACTGCAACATTGATATTTAATGCACTCATTTTTCTTTTGAGAAGAAGCACTTGTCTTGAGACTTATAGCACTGCTTATTGTGACTAATTTTTTACAAGAATACGCCTATTTCAAATATATTTTCATTATTAAGTAATTTTAATTCGTTGACTTTTAAAATTATCGTAAAGATCTTTTTGAAACTATTTTAGGTTTTAACTTTATATTTGTGAATATATTGTCATAGTCTGTCGCAATATCCAATGCGTGATATATTTTTATTTCTCACACCAATGAAGTCGAATCGAATCTAGAGAAACGTGGCTGTCATGATATTATGTGCCGGGGTTGTATTAAATTATAATAAATCAATGCTAGGTTTGAGATTAAAGCTTTTATTCGCAGATCTAGTAAGCACGAAAATATATTTACTTTGGATTAAAATGTATCTAAAAAGAGCTGTAAACAAAATAATGAATCCAAAATATGATATCGCAAAGATTTAAAAAAAATTGTTAAATAGCTTACTATAATATTGATCTCTACTAAATGAATGTTATAGAGAAAAGAGATGTGTAATGTTTATTAATCTGAAAACATTGGTGGTGTTTTAATTATTTGAAACATCAGTAATGCAGGGTAAAGAAATGAAGTAAATCTTTACCGAACACAACTGTAACACGTTCAAGAATGTTTTATTATGTCACGGTAGCAAAGAGCACGAAAGCCCATAAGAATGGAAAGTGAAATCTTCTTTCTAAACCATAAAAGCCTAACCATGTAGAAATTTAACCAGGTGGATTGTAAAATATTTTTATTTGTATAAAATACTCTTCTGTCTTTTGAAATATATATATATAATAAAATCAACATTTCTACGCAAATAATGTTTCCTAGTCCTATTTAACACTAATGATTGGACCTGATTCATCAAAGTATTAAACGAAACAGCGTAAGTGCAACTTGAAAATATAAAGTATTCTAATAAAAAAGTCAAGAAAATTTATGCAATTGTCAACCTCTACCTCTAGTGTAAATTTAATGTTATAATGGAGAGAATTAGTTTTTTCTTAAAATTTATCTTACTGTCTATCTGTGCATTGCCAAAAAAACATAATATTTTCTGCATAACGGTGGTTTTACTCGATATTTTTATTATTTTATTTAAAAAAAATGATTCCAAGTAATTCATAAAGACTTTGCGAGCAATAGGGTTAGCGGGCTGCCCATTGGTAAATCGTCATTTTGTCGGTAATATACTGAGGTAAATAGGAAGTAATTATTTTCGATGCACACTTGAATAATAGAGTAATTCTCTTCACATTGAAATGGATACATTTTGGATTTTTGTAAAATGTCATGACTTCCTCTAAAAAGAATGTTTCTAAATAAATCAGTGACGCGGTGGAAAAAATAGCAATGTATTTTTAAAAAACATAGTTGATAGCTATTTCGGCTCACGCCATCGTCAGAACTATGGTTAAACTAACATTTGCTTATCTATATATAGCTGTGCAGAAAAGGTACACAATACATCTTCTCTCCTGTTTTAACGGCCTAGCTTGTTATTTTCTCACAATAAAACTAAATTTTCAAATGAAACAAAAGGCGGCTATGACAATAAGTTTACATGTGGCACGGAAGTGGTCATTATGGAAGCAAATCAGACCACCCCCCGGGAATAGGTTGAACTAATGGGGACAATAATATATTAGTTTGCTCGTTAAGAATCCTTTGTGATAATTGATGTCTATTGATTTCTAGCTGTTCCAAAGCCGTTATTATACGACCCTTACTACAAAGATGCAAACAAAGGCGCTGAGTTTAAATTTATATTATGCGATTACTTAATAACGTGATTAGCGAATTGTGAATCTGTTTTTTTACTGTTGAATTATCTTACATATTCCTTAGCTCGAGTAGGTATACTTCTACCTGTCTGTCCGATATAAAAGGATAAACATGAGCCACAGGACATTTTATAAATACCACTTCTGTCGAGCTTATTAATTTTATCTTTACTATTCTTAAGATGTCTGCCTAAATTATTGTGTTTTTAAAAGCATGAGATGGGTGGTTGTATAATTATGTTTTTTTATAATAAACACATCATCAGCCGGGTGTTAGCTAACATGTAAACAAAACAGGATTTGATTAAAAGAAGTCAGACAAATATGAAACGTATATTACGAATACCGTGGTAAGTGAGGAATGGGTGTAAATTTTTCAAGTAAATTAATGGTATTGTGTAAATATAAAATACAAGTAGCTTTTTGAATACATATTTTTTTTTGTTCATTTTTAAACATTTCCATTTTTTTAACATATTTTTTTTTTGCTTGATTACAGCCGTAAAATATTCAATTATAAGGATCATCTCTAATAACTGATATTAATTAAAGTTAATTTAATGTAAAAAAAGTAAAAAAAATATGGTGCGAATCTGCAATATCATGAAGATTTTAAATTAAAATCCGATTTTTTAAAATTGAATGTATTTAAAAGAAGAATAATTGTAATTGGACAACCATCCAACATAAATAAATACTCATTAAATCTGAATATTTTGGCATACTATTGAACTGTTCGACAAAAAAATTGGAAATATATTTTTTTTATTATTTAAGCATAAAAATATCGAGAATCGTTTAATATAACAGATTGATTTAATTTTGCATATTTTCACAAGATATTTTCTGGCATTCATAAATGAATTAGTTTCCTAAGGACATACCATCCAGTCCTATATATCCGAAATCAAATAAGTCATAAAGATGAAAGAAAATGAGATAGAAAAATATAGTCCTCATTATAAATTGTTTTTAATACATAAATAATTTACACTCGAGATAAAAGTATGATTTTTTTAGCAATAAACTCACTAAAATGTTTCATGTATATAAATGTACCCGTGTCGATTTAAAAACTATAATAACCCAATAAAATGAGATAGACAGTATTACATTTTTCTCTCAAAGTTTTTGTGTACGTTTCCTTAAAACAAGTGAAACCACAATAGGCTTCACATATAAAGCCGTGACACTTGAGTAGGATTTAATATGATATATGAAAGGTTACGTCACGTAGTAATTGAATAGACCTTGAAATATATGATAAATAAAAATAAGGTACATATAGAAAATAATGATATAAATAAAAAAAGGTATTTTCGTCTATTAAACGAAAAAATGAAAAAAGAAGAAAAGGGATATTTAAAATAGCTTAACTTTTGAGAAATTACTAAAATACTACATAAAGAATACGTTACATATTATAAACCTGTCCGATTGTAAAAGTATACATACTTCGTCCAAAAATCTATCACAAGTAGATTTATGCGACTTATAAAAGAGTGTATCATATACGAATAAGGCAGCTTCTATAAAGTATCCAGTAATAAAACTTGATAATTAAATGGAAAGAATCTTTAAAGAAAACTGCATGAATAGAAAAAAAGAAAGCTTAAGTATATATGTACTTTCTTCTCAATAATAATTCTCTAATGGGATTCATGTTTGTATTGAACCTAAACAATAAAAACATGAAAATATTGAAATATTAATTAAAATCTTAAAATGTATTGTTTCCATAATCATTTATATCGTTTGTATAAGGATTAAGACTTCAACATTGAAATGCAATATAAATAATTTATTTCACTTCAAAATGTCATATATATAATTGTATTGCTTGGGTTTTTAAATATAACATTAATTTGGGTGGAGTATAGGGAATTTATAACTAAAAGCACCAACACATGTTTCTTTCAAAAGCGTTATATTTTTGGATAGAAAGCAGTAGGTACATGTAAATTTATAAATTTATCAACTTTCGTAAGATGTTTGTGTAAAAAGCTTTCACGAAAACAGTTTCAAAGAATTTTACTTGAATATTATAAAAAGTTACATATTGGAATTTTAATGCGCACAATATTTATTTTATAGACTTTCTCGACTTGAATTTATCATATTTGTCATTTCGGAAAACACTAGACTTGTTGTGATTTTTGGTTATTGATCGATGTATTGAAATAAATATAGATTTTAAGTTTAAGTGTTTTAAAAACATGAATGATGAAAATATTCTACATCTGAAGTAATATAATATATAACACAATTATATTTAAAAAGTAAACACTTTTATTTGATAAGTCTTTGGCACGTGTGTAACTTATATTTAATATTGGTGTATTATAATTATAAACAATATTCATCACAGCTTATCAATGTATAAAAGCTCTCAATAATAATTATAGTAAGTTTATATGTATTATATAGTATACAGACAACTCTAAAAAACTGACTGTCATTGATTCTTAATGTATAAATATTTTTTTACCGTTTTAGCAATTTTGATTTCATATTCTCTATAAATAAATTTCCATGTTCATAGGTGGTGTGTGACATTATTATTATGAATGATTTTTTTGTGTTGTTTTTTATTGACAAGTTTTTAGATTGACAATGCAAGATAAGTGAAGTAAAACTCGTCCAGACTTGACTTGGCTAGAGCTTGAAGATATTTTTCCAGTTGGAATGAGTTTTGTTGAGAGAAAACTTGAATAGAGTGGCGTGGAGAAAGCTCTCGCGGATACTTAGCGTGAATCATCAGACTTAATAGGAAATGGTCGGACGTGTTCGACAGGAGTGTGTTGCAGGGCTTCTATCGAATCTATTAAAATAAGATATTTTTCCATCGGTTTTATGAAAATATATCAAAAGACTATTATAGTAGTGTATATCAATAAATTGGCTATGAAATCGTAGAGTTTATTTCAGCTTTATCGTCTTCTCAGTTTTATGAAGAAACATTATATAAAACTATTGATATATATTACATACAATAAGCTTAGTATGCAATTGTTATTGATGACATCACCGAAGTCATCTTGAACAGATAATCATTTGAAAAAATATGCTTAGAATAGAAACAATAAACTCTTCACATTTTTAGGTTTAAACTAGTTGAGTGACACAACTTAATCGTTTGACCGTGCACATTAAGAGAAATGAATTCCACAAATAAATATGCGTTTTTTGTGTTTATTCATTTAATTTTTGAGTTTAATTTCCAATTTGTTCCATAACGTACATTTAATTATTTTAGGTTAAGCCGTGTCTAAAAATAGGTTTATTTTAAATTATTTTATCATTTTTTATGTTGGTGTATTTGAAATGAAATAAAATGTTGAAAATACACTGTAAGTGATGAATTAAAAATAAAGCGAGAAAAATCATAATTACACGACTGTTTATAGAGTAACTACAATATTACGAAATTAGAGTATCTAGTAATTTATAATCTCGAGGAAAGAAATGACGTCAATTAGGCCGGCTGAATTGTCACTATCCCTAACAGGTCGCTGATTTTGATTTTTTTATAAAAGTAATTTCAAAATGTAATTTTTGTACGTAGATATTTTTGGATTGTATTGTTGATAATTAAAATTGAATTAGCTCACAAGGAAATAAAATCTTTGATAAAATTGTCAAAAAGAAATGTTAAGCATGCGTATACTGAATTGTTTCTAAAAAAATCGAGACCTTTTGAAAAAAAAAATATAATATACTTTTTATACCTTTTCATATAATTTAAATAAATCTTTCAATGAACTTTAATCAACACTCATCTGCCATATTATATGATGTCTATTAATCAAAAATTAATCACATAATGGTAAAAGCAGAGTATAATCGAATTCCCAAGCCATTGATCAACGAAGCAAACTAGCGTAGCACAGCGTAGTCTTATAATGCAGAATTCCTCTGCGTAGATATACCCGTTTGTAGCACCTGCTACGCCAGCCTACGTTATGAGTAAGCAGTGATCTCCAATATTTGGTAAGTAAAATTATGGTCCATTTCAGTTAACATATAATTTTCTTTCAGTTTCAAATTATAAAATAGAATTTGTATGAGTTTTACCTAGAAAATTGTCACAATTTTTTTGTCTTATTCTAAAACCGGATTAAAAAATCACAATTAACTAAAAATAAGTGATGAGGTAGCCCAAAATATCATTACCTTGGACATAATGCAGATTATATAAACAGAATAAAAAAAATGACATTATGTTATAAAAGACATTTAAATACTTTGAGAAATACTTTGATGAAATAGATACTGTTTTTTCAAATTTATCAAGCGCTTAAAGTTAAGCATAATAAATACCGTGTTTTTTGTCGATTCTCGTAATGAATTGGCCAAATATATTTACAAAAAGTTATATATTAATGAAAAATGAGAATCACATTTGATTGATCTATAATCTAATAACATACCACCTAGGTAGAATATCAAGATAAATAAAAAAGCAATCAATTTTATTAAGGAACTGAAAATGAGTTTTCGCTAAATTTATCGAAAACAATAGTAGAAATTTAGTAATTAATTTCAGTTTTTGCGAAGAGAAGCATAAAATATTTTGAAAAAATCCTATGTTGAAAAATAAAAAAAAATGATTATTAAGGAAACCACTGCAATAACCCAGAGGTTCCACCAAAACAGTTGTCTGCGCGTTTTCAGTCTCAACCCATCTACCAATATACGTTACATAATACGTTGCGATTTCGTAGCAATGCGGGAAATTACAGTATGATTCTTTTGAGAAAAAAGAGAATTTGAAAAGAACTTTATTTAAGAAATTATTACCCAGTCACTAGCATATTTTAGAATTAACGGGAAAAAATATTTTTCAATTTCTTTGGATCGTATGGGATTCTGAATTTTTTTTTTTTTAATTAAAGTTAAACGAAAAATCATCACCCAAACCGTAATATTGTTATGAATGATATTATTCCGCAAATATGTAATCATATGCATTACGCTTTCATTGTATAACTCGCACTTTTATTGTAAGATTTCCATATGAGGAGAAAGAAATAATGAGTGTAAAAAATTATAATATCAGTATAAGTAGATTTCAGTTTTTGGAATTAAATGAAGGTTGTTAATGAAGGCATTCAATATGAGAAGTTTTCCCCAGTAAATAGCGATAGGCTTAGTATAAGTTAATAATTGTAATTAATATCCGAACATATATTTAGAATTATAAAATTTTTCTTGTAAAATATGCCATTGAAGGTAAAAAAATATTTTTTTAACCTAAGTGAAAAAAATCTTTTTTATTTAATGTAAAGAAAAAGTGACATATTTTACATAACCCATTTATTGCCTATTTAACTCATTCACAAATAAAAAAAATTAAATTCATTTGGGCAGCAAATATTTGTAATAATTGATTTTTTTTAAGAGTTATTCAAATCAAAATAATATATTTATGAACAGTAATTAAGTGACACAGTGAAAAAATAGCAATGTATTTTAGTGATAGTGATTTAGGATGAATGCCGAAATTGTCATCAAAAATATATATATCTTATAAGTTGTTGTTAATGGATTTTTACAATTCATTAACAACGATTTTTCACATTAAAAATACTAAAAAGCATTT
The DNA here is from genome assembly GCA_028555115.1 of Himalopsyche japonica. Taxonomy (NCBI): domain Eukaryota; kingdom Metazoa; phylum Arthropoda; class Insecta; order Trichoptera; family Rhyacophilidae; genus Himalopsyche; species Himalopsyche japonica. The sequence goes on from JAHFWJ010000819.1 coordinate 363,510, forward strand.
ATTTTTGTTTTGTCGATAGCCACAGTATTTACAAAGCTTCTTTTTATTAAATATACAATATAACCGCTTAAAAAGAAAAACAAACGAAATAAAAAGTCTTTAAAATTATCTTTCAACATTTTCATTGAAAACAGCATTAACTCTGTTAAAAGTATTATGTTATAAAAGCAAATTCAACTCTGTGGCAAACGAAAGCTTTCAACACGTTTGAAAAGCCTTCCCAAAAGTGTTATTTTAACCCTCTTTAAAATAATATCTTAAAAATCAAAGCAATGAATAACTCTGCATCGTATAAATATTAGTTCATTAAAATTGATGTTTATTTTTGCCTATATGAATGAGAAAAAGTAAGCCCAGATAATTATTTTGAATTTAATGATATTATCACGTTTTTGACCACGTATTGTATTTCATTTTTTACCGATCAAAGTTATGCTTATGTATTATTTATTTTTGTGAAAAAAAAGAAATGTCGGAATTGTCATAGTTAATATGTACGGAATTATATACACTAATTTATTTTCATTTTAATAATATTCAATAAAACCTTTTGTTTATAATATACATTGCCGAGCCAAAGGTATTAAAAAATAAATTATTCACATTGAAAAATAATGAAAACAACAAAAATGGCTAAGGAAGACGATGGGGTATTTTGAATATAGTCTCCGCTTTACATAAACATTGATTTCGGCCAAAGTTTCAAGGGTTGCGATATCTTAACAAAAGGAGAGTCCCAAAGGATGAGTGGAAATAGCGTTAACGGCCTACGGTTTTCACACCTGTTAACTCAAAAAGCTTTTATCAGGGAATAATGGAGAATATACAAAACAAATTGCCGCTTGGTTGTAAGTGAATCATTACAATAGACCCAGAGCTAAGATGAAAGTAAAGTCAGTTTTCAAAGTCATATAGTTTTTGACCTCGTGTTAAATGAATATCATTTTAACTTCATATCAGTATAAAAACTAACAATACATCTCACAATACGACATAAAAAAATGGTTTTAGTACTTAAAAAAACAAAATTATCATATTAAAAATACCAGGTGTAAATACTCATATGATAGAATTTGATCGATGCAAACAATGCCCCATGTAATGTACAATACAAGTACGATGTGCATGTATTTTAGTTATAAACAGTCACAATAAATATTAAAATATAACGTCTTTCCAACAAGAAGAACAGCTTTACATATAAACGTGAAAAACAGAGATGATTTTAAATAAATGTTAATTAATTTTATGCAGCACGATTTATCAATTATGTTTATTTTTTTACTACAAATATATATGTAGCTCTAATAATTTTTTTAATTAACAAGGTAAATATTCTGTACCAAGCAAATTTCAAATAATTTATGTAATATTTTTGGGTTGAATACCGTATTGAATATTCGTTTGATCATACAAGGATTGAATAAAAATATCCCACGAACAAATTTTTTATTCTCTTCAATTAATTTATCAAACGAATTATCGACGGAGAAAATTGGCAGTTGGGCAATTTAACCTTATTTGAATATTATTTAAACTAAAAATTTCAGCGAGTATTTAAATTATTAATGATTCTAGACCAAATTTTCAATGGGTAAATGGAAATTTTGGAAAGATTTTTATCTGTTAATTTATAAACTTTTACACCATGAAAGATTAAACAGTGTGAAAATAAATATGGAAAAAAATAATAATGCGTTATTTGAGGAAATATTTTTGATCATTTGTGAATTTTTAAGTAATAATCAACAAAAGTTTATTTGTAAGTCACCGTTTCCTTCAATGGATAGTAGAATGAGTTGAAGAAGTACTAGTTCCTGTCTCAAAACTGTTTCTACGCATATTTATGAAAAGTATACGAAGTAGCAATGAGATTCTTTCATTTCATTTCAATGGTTTTTAATCACTCAACTTTAGAAAAAACATGTTATGAATATTGCGTATCTACGTGAAATAACATTTTTATTATCTAAAAAAAATCTGACATTGGATTATCAGATATTAACGCTTCTACTACCCCTATAGTATATTATTAAATCAACTAATTTCAATCAATTCAAACACGGGGCTTAAATTCAAGTTGGCTATAGCTTAAAATACTTAAAATAAGAAAAAACTTCAAAACAAAAATCATCGATTTATTCAACATAAGTGATCGCGTGACGTCATGTACACGCCCTTGACATGCAGCGTCCTTGCTCATACGTCACGTGACCAGTAACAAGTGACGACATGACACTGCTTGTAAGAAATTGCTTAGTTTACACGTAACTTGATGAAAAACCATTTATTTTGTTTTATTTTTACAAAAATATTGAAGCGTTTTTTTAGGAAGATAAGGAAAAACATTGAAGATTTTCCAATATGCGTTGAAGATGGTTAGATTTATTGAATTAAGTAAAAAAAAAATTTGGTTTGTTTCTTACCTTTTACACCTTCAAGAAGAAAGAAGGATTTTATTGGGGTATCTCAATAAATCGTTTAAATAGAGTTCGTTAAAGGCCAATCATTAATTTGCCGAGGGGATAAAAAATATTTAATGAAAATGATGTACAGTCAGTTGATTGCTTCTTTTCGACACCTTTTAAAAACCTAAAGGAAAAAAGAGATACGAAAATATTATGAACACGGTTTTCTATATTTTCATTTTAAAATTAAAGCATTTGTCTGATCTTGTGAAGTTGTTCCTTGGCAGCCAAATGGCTATGTTCAAAAAGCAAGGGACCCATACATCACATAATAATCGTTATTGTGTTTCTTAAATAGTTTTTATTCTCTAAATATCCATTGTTTTGTGTGTTTTGAAGCGGGAAAATATATTGTATCCCGTTTTCAGGAATTTATGTGTAATTCAAAAATTGACCTTTATTGCTTTAAAATTATTTCTAATCGTTCGTTTATAAATTTGTTGTATTTTTGTAATATTATTTCGAAAAATATTAACATTTCGAAGTTTTCATTTATTTTACAACCACGACAAAATTTTCAGACAGCTAAAGAAGCCCAAATTTTGTAATAAAATGATTTTGGTTCAAACCTTAAAGTCTGCGATAGGTAAATGAATCTTTGAAAACCATACCTATTTTATTTTGGTATAAAATAACTAAGCTAAGCCCATCATTCATCATAGGCTAAATTTTAATATCATGATCATGAAAATAAATACGAACGCCAGACGTACAAAACGTACAAATAAAACTAAAATTCCCGTATAAATCTCGGTATAAAATAACTGGATATATTAATTTTTGGTAAAAATTTATACAAAATAGAAAATCTGTGTTGTTAAAATTCTTATTAGAATTCATAAGATTCAGCGTGTGGAAAATATTCTGCAATAAGCACGCAGTGCAACTGGATGCAACTGTATTATCTCCCAACGGTCTGATGATTTTACCTGAGCTTAGATTCACCGAACTAGACATTTTTTTTGACTAGACCAACTCTTAGTATAAATTAATTACGTTATATTTTTCTATCAAATTAAAAATAATGAAATTGCGAGATAGAGTAAAGCGGTTTGCATTAAACATAGTGGATATTCCAACAATTTTTTTTGAAGAACTAAAATACATTGCTATTTTACCACCGTGTTACAATGGAGTTTAAACAAGTAAATACCGATCAATCAATGGAATATTTCATAAAATTTGCAAGTTATAACGTATGCGCTGAGCGTTGTAAACATTAAGCATGCATGATGTGAACGTTTTGCAAGATGGCATTAGACAGTTCTTTGTTTCCTGTCACGGATGAAAGTAAAAATTTTCACAGCAATTAAAAAGTGTATAACATTGAAAAGTTCACAGATTTTTAACGTCAGATGTAAGAGGCAAAATACGTCATTTGTCTGAGTTTACACTCAAATACGAGAGTTTGTAAAACAGTATCAAACTGCGACAACTTTTAAGTACCGTATATAAGTTTGTGTTTTCATATATCCGAAATTATCCCAATAGACTCAATAAGTTTGTTTAGCATCAATAATGCCTAATTGATTTTTGGAATATCTAGAATATCTTTTACAAGACTCAATTTTCAATTGAGAAGAAAAAATTAGCATGTATTACCCCGAAACTTCTAACGTATTTTTATTGTAAATAAATGAACCAAAGCCAAAAACAATGATTCGAAATTCAAGACAATAATTGTGGGCGTTCTTAACATATTAAAAGAAAATTTTAAACATTATACTTTGAAAAAAGATTTTTGAGACATTTTAATTTGTATCTTTTGTAACATAAAAAAAAAATATAATATAAGTTATAATATAAGATCTCATAGAAATATAATTGCAATTGCATATTATCTATAATCTAAAAAAATATTATAAAATTTTTCTCAAATTATTGGTAGAAATGACCTTTTATAAAAATATGTTTATAGTATTTTAAAACGTCCAATAAAAACGCTGATTCTTTGAATGGAAAATTATTCTTCAATTTATTACAGTTATTTAGAGCAGACCATTTTTTGTGAGGATGTGAGAAAATATTTTATTTAAAATGCCAGACTTCTGCAAATTTAATTTACGTTATTTTATTTGTATACGTCGTAATAATTGTGTATATAAAAAAGCTATTCGATATATCTTGTATCGCGATGAAATAATGAATATATTCTTATATATTTTAAAATGTTATTTGAGATCAGCAAATCCTTATTTTGTATTTATTTATCTGAAAGTACAATCTTTATCATTCAAATTCATTGAATAAATTTATTTGATATTATGTATATAATATTTTCTTTGATGTGTTCACATATACTTGGGCTGATTAATCTATAAATTTATATTGCAGCAAACCTTTACCATACCTCTGTGTCAGTAAAATCGTGATAATAATACAAATTAAATTCATTCGTTAATTAAGAAAAATAGTATCATCTGTAAATATAAGTATTATTTATTAAAATAAATAAATGGTATTTATTTTGTGACCTCAGGTAAAAAAGATCTTTTTTCAAAGCATTACTCATTAATAGCTCACATAAGTTATAAATTGAACGATTCAAATATTCCAATCAAACATTTAATTAATAAAAATATATATAACCATATTTTATTTAAATATGCTGACATTAACTCGTTACTGAAATGTTGTTGAAAAACAAAAAGTATTTAAAAAGGGACGTACTAAATATATTGCTTTCATTATTCAAATAAGCTTTTCAGTTTTGTCTGTTAAAGATTTTATTTGGTAATTAATAAAACCACGGCTTAAAAAATTTGCCTCAAAATCGATTTATTTTACAGCTATAATAGATTGTAATGAAATAGTAGGGCTATAACAGAACACGGTTAATTGTAATGGTAATTTTTAAACGTTATTCATCTTTTGCTTTGGATGGATTTTTAAAATTAAAAAGTACATTTTTTAAACACATATATATTTTTTTGTTAATCTTATTGTGCAAACAAACATATATATTAAGCATTTGCATTTTTGTAATTATAGTTAAATTTTGTAAGCTTTAATAAAAAATTAATTGTTATACGATAAATGCTTAAAAGAAGTCAATAGGAAGAAAAGATGATTACTTAAATTTCTATATGATTGTTATAAATAGAAACAAACCAAAACAAAACAATTTAATATGTCAACAGAATGTGTTTCAACAATCAATTGGAAAAAAGTTACTTATTACTAAATTTTAAACCAGTGATTGCTATATTAGCTTTGATTCTCACACTCCCCAAAATTGAGATTTAAACAATTTTGAAGCTGTGAAAATAGTTTCATCAAATATATGTAACACACCAACGCGAGCATTAAAAAAAATGCAAAATTATGTCAAATGGAGCCGATGTGAAGCATATGGCATATCAATGAAAGCAACTTAACAGGATTGCTCAATATCCAGTTAATTACTTAATGTCTTTTTTCGTAGATACTCGATATAAAAGATAGAGCGAGTACTAGTGGTTAACTAAACGCTTTCACTTTGCCCCGATTTTTAAGTATTAGATGGGTGGAGGTAAATTTCTCGATTTTGACCAAGCACAAAATAACGAGAGTAAAAGATATTTTTTAATAAATTTAAAGCTAACACCAAAAATTCAAAAATACACTTTGATGACTCATTTTTTTGTGTTTGTATGTTCAAAGGTCTCTGGTATCATTGTAAAATATTTTTTGAATTTATTTTCTTCATAAAAAATAGTAATAAAGTTCATTAAAGATTATTTGTTATTAAGAATAAAAAATTTTACCGTTATTCAATAACACTAGTATAACAATATTCAGTAAATAAATATTTTATCAGATATATAAATTGCATACAAACATACGACGTTTTGGTGTTTGACCATGTAGTACGTACTTAAAAAAGGATATTTTTAAACGTCAAATAAAAATATATTTATATTTTTTTTTATGCTTGTATCTTTTAAAAGTATGATACATTTTCTTTCTCGGAGAGTGCACTCGTGCTCGCCCATTAAGCAAACACTCAAGATTGCTTCGGATGACGGTTGTCAAGATCACTTTGTCACTGGTACATTCATAGAATGGCTATTTGCATTTCAAAGAGCATTTTTATTATCTATTACATTTTATTATCCATAAAGGTATGCTGTGATACAATTTGTTATTCAATAAACTATATTTTACCTTGAAAATATTTTTTTAATAAAGACATTCTTAATGCAATATTTAGTGAAACTAGCCTGTTAGTTATAGTTGTAATCGATCCATGCCATTTTTTCATTAATTCATGGATGTGATTCGTTGCATCTGATAAAATTTAAAGGATCATGTTAACTGTGACCGAAAAAAACCTATTGAGCTATATAACAATAAAAAGTCATTTTATTTCTTAAGGCTCTTGAAGATATGAAAGCAGAATACATAGCACTATCAATGAGCACAAGTAATGAATGGTGAAATCTTTCAAAAAGGGGTGCATTCAAATTTATAAAATCTCTTTTAATTTATTTTTATATTTCAGTGAATATCATTGTTGATGCAGCCAAATGTTTCAACCGACATTCCAGGCTGAAAAAATGAAAGTTACACTATAGAATACATCCCATAAAAAGGTTAAAATGCCGTGAGAGATGGTGATGGTTACAACATTATGAAGCATAGAAACATAAATGGCACTTTTCATAATATTGTTAATGGAAACAAGTAGATTAAAGGGTTTATATTTCATGCATTTATTTTTACAACCTTCCATCGGAAATAATCACAAACAATAATACATTTAAACACAAAAATGACGAAATATTAATAGAAAAAATCCAAATAGAACCACTTGTTTGACAATGCGTATATTAAACTATAACCTCTGGCCAATGTCGCAGGCCTGGGCATTTCTTTAGAAGAATGGAAAGGAAAATCGAGGCTTTCTTTAATTTCTGTTTTCAAGGGGAGGTTTTGTTATGGCGTACATGCGAAGGTCATTAATATTTACGCTACATATCAAGGTGGCTTTCGTTTTAGGTGTTTATATTAGAGATGTATGAAAGTAAAAAAAACTAATGACAGAAAAAGTGTTTTTTATAATACGCTTCGTTGAAACAACAGCTCTTACTATTTGAACTAGACGTAAGTTCGGGACTGTATACAATATTTATTTTGATGATGATTACATGTTTGCGTTATTTATAGCTCGAAAAACATTTGCTATAATAATATATTGAGTTGGCGATTCGCATTGGACTTTCTTTCTATTCAGCTAAGGTTTCCATATACCCAAGTAAATGTTAATATCAGTTTGTATGGATTCGAACAATAAGCCACGAATGTTTATTATTTTATCATTGTTTCTCGTCCATCTCTTTATTTGAAAAGCAGGTGTATTGTGATCGATATAGAAGCTTTTGGTGCTTTCCTCTCACATTGTCTTTTTCTCAATAGTTAAGATCTGAAACCATTATGATGGTGTCATACAGTTTTATAAAATAGAAAATGTTTTGGATAAAAATATGGTATGAAAAAATGAATTAAAATATAATAAAAACAATCGGTATCAAAAATCTCACTAATTTGAATGTTTTAGTAAAGTTTCTGATGCATATAAGATAATTATGATTTTACTAGTTTTTCATATATATATATATTCATAAACATTACCGCGATTGTTTGCAAATTACGTTAGGTTTTATTTACTACTAAATAATGTCCAATGCTGTAAGTTGTTAGGGCATTGACCTTGGCTGCAAAATTTTATGATTGGTATCGACATTTGTTATTGAACCTTCTGTAACTACCACTAATTGAAAATCAATATCAGAATTAGAGCTCTAGAACGGATTGGTTCAGGGTTTACTAAAATATCTGCCGTTTACATTCACAATCAAGTACGTTTAGTGAGCTCTACATATTTTTTTATGATTTGAATGATGTACATGTATATAAAACATATTTTTTTCGCGGAAAAGTGTCTGTGAAAAGGTTGGAAGTAAACACGTCCGTATGTAGATTTTTAATTGGGCGTTTTTATATGAAACATTTGAGAAATATTGAAAATATTTTCTTTTCATCAGTATTTTTCTAGCCGTATATTTAAAAATACTACACCGCCAGAGTTAAAGCCAGATATCACCAGTCAAAGAGCAATAAATGCTTACATTATGAATGATTTTAATGATAAATAGATTTCATAATTAAATAATAAGCTTGAATGCTGATTTTATCATGTCTTTGAATAAATAATTTTTATTTGTAAAAATGAATCTCGAAATTTAGCTTTGTTGAAGTTTTTTATGACACAGAAAATATCATTTTTGATATATTGATTCAAATCAAACAGTAAATTATTTTGATAATGCCATGGACAACAAAAAGTTTTTTTTAGAATTCGATAAAAAAATGTTTACAAAAGCATTAAGAAGTCATACGTATCTGTACCTGATGTTAAAAGCTATTTCATTTTAATAAATAAAGTCTTGAGTCAATAAAACGATAATTCTTTAAGTGATACAAAATATGTGATCCGCAAAATAATGTACTTGTCATGTCTTTTCAATTCAATGAACCGTGCGAATTATCGACAGATAACGATATCAAGCAGGGGAATATGTTTGTATGAAATAAAGCCTTTTTGTTTTCTTTTTTTTTGAAAACAATAAAATTTTCATTAATTGTGGTACAAAAGTATTTTCCAAATATTGTTTTTTGATACATAATATCCATATTTGTTTTATAATAACTTTGTTAAGAAATGTACGTGTAATGGCGTTGGTTTAAATTGTTAATGTCATTTGTAAATTAAAAAACAATGTTTGATGTGATACGTATGCGTTTTATTGTAAAATTCAATATTATTTTTTGTTTTTATCACATATAAAAAAAATCATTTCTATCGAATGAATTCTTTATATTGCATTGCTCAGATAGATCATAAAAGCAGTAATCAATGTTGGAATTCATCACGAAGAATTCAACATGATTACTTATTTTTTTCAACATCAAGCGATATTATTTACAAAAGGTTTGTAAATTATATGAAGCCTTTTTAATATAATAAAATCTATTACTTCTGGGTAAATATATATTTAATGTTGAGGCAAGAATACATTGCTTTGCTTTTAGGTAAGAAAGGTGCCCTATTTTTAAATCCACTACAAATAACAATGAAAACTTTATCTCTTAAAGCTATGGCGTATTTTGAACATTGTAAAAGTTTTGCTTCGGCAGGAAAGACGTATGTTTAAATTTAAAATTCTATTAAAATATCGTCCTGCCTTTTTAGTAGGTTTAACTAGGGTTTCACAGTTTCGATCAATAAATATTCAGAGCATTTCAAGATAATTGGTTGGTATTTTAAACAACAATAAAAAAAATAGTAATATTTTCATAATATATTTTGTGATCAAGACCAATTTCACCCATCACGAGCATTATCAATTAAAAATGGAAATAGTACTATTTATTTATTATTATTATTTAAAATTTAATGATTTTCATTAAAAAGTGACAGATTGTTGGTATGGATTTCTTTAATACGATTAAAGCAGCAACAAATAAAGAGAGTAAATAATACTGCATCTGAAAACTTTTCGGTGACTTTTTTATCATTTAAAAGAAAACCTGCTTCTTTCCTTCATCCATTTTCATAATGACAGGCATTTCTGCGTGTATCGTTTTTCAATGATACAATTAATTTGTTCATATATTCTAATATAGATGTAGCAACTCTTCAACCAAATCTTCTCTACTATAGTAAAATGATTTATCTTAATATTAAGAGGTGCTTGGTGAATTGTCAAAAGACGATATTCTTTTAATGGTTAATGTTTAAATGATTGGATCAAGTTAATAGATAATTAACGTAGGAGTTCTTTTGTTTGTCATCTCGATTTTTAGATTGAATTTTCTAATAAATTACGCGTGCCCACTTATATTGATTTCATACATTTAAATAGTTCAATCAGTATAACCAAATTATTTGGCAATCATAATTTCGTTTGATGCTCAGGCTTAAAGTAATCTAAGCAAATTTTTGAGTTAAAATTATGATTGAGAGTAAAAAAAAAATTCGATATTATACTCAAATATAAAATTTTTGGAATATTGTTCATCCATAAAATATTATTATGCTTCTGCTATCTCTTTTATTTTGCATATATAATTTAATTCAAAATGTCCTTTCATTAAAACGGAATCTAATGTTAAAGGAATTAAAAGGAAGCAAAGGGTGAAAATTTATAAATCTAAATAAACAAAGGATTAAAGAGTAGTGAATGAATGGGTTAAATGAAAAGTAGAGGAGTCTTTGTAAGACAAATGTGGTATGTTTAAAAAGGATTATTTTGAGTCCATGAATAAGTATTCAATTATGAAGATGTGTTAGAATACTTAACGCATAACAATTAATTCGAGCGTGTATTTCGTTGGTTAATTTTATTTTAAATCATTTAAATTTACATGTACGATTGAATGACCTAAGAAAAATATTATAGATAAACGTACTTTTGTTTTTATTGAGAATATACAAAATGAAAACATAAAAAATTTGATTCGTAAATCTTAGAATACAACTAATTGAAACATTGGCAGCTTATGCCATAAGTGGAAAAGGTTTACGCTCAGACCCTCTTATTCTTGAAGATTGCAAAAATAGCTTATATTTTACCTGTTTCCTTTTATTTCTTCACTAAACATTTGCTAAACAAAGACGTCTTATACAACTTGTTTATAAGTAAATAATCAATACTTTACTCTACCATTATCTTGATTATGAAATTAAAGAGATTATAAACAAACAAGTTTCAATCATTAATGTAAGCATCTTGCATTAAGCATGTGATGCTTTTTTATTTCATATAGTAAATAGAGCTTGCAAATTTATCTTGGGGCCTCCTAAGTGTATAATCTACCACTGAATTGTAACTACTCTCATATTTTACTATACATTTGGTTTATTTAATCAGTTAAAGACTTAATTGTTTCAGTCGTGCCAGACAAAAAAACACCTCTCCGTTTGTCTTAGTCCGTTTTGGAGTCCAAAGCGCAAATTTTAAAACATAGCCTTTTCACAAAAGATTTTTAAAACAAATCATATTTATAAAGTCAAAAGGATGTAAATGAAAGTAGGTTTAGTGGCTTGTTAAAAGACGTTTTGTTTAAGGAGATACCAAGAAATTTTGTTTTCAATTTTATAAAAAAAAGTCAATGATTTTGCATTCAGTTGAAATTCAATTTGTCTAATATATTTAAAGTCGTTATGTATGTTTTCAAAAATATCATAAATAAATAAATAACATAGCTTCTAAAATATGTCTATAAAATGTTTTGTCAATATTTAAAAATTAAAACTTAAGAACTTCGTAAACAACCCAAAATAATCATAATTCTTCGTATCCAAATATTGTATGATTAATATATTTTAGTAGCAATTTTCACCGAAGATATTTATGTTATTAATTGTTTGATAGCGCTTCTTTTATTCACTTAAAACCTCTTGTTTTATAGAGGTTATCCCGTACCCCCTGATTAATGTTCGTGTACAAATATATTAGTCCCTGCAAGGTGAGGCAAGAAACCGGGAGCACGTAACGAATGTTATCCTAGAAACAGATTGCAGCGACGTTGCCAGACGTTATTTTAAGCCCTCACAATTTCTCACATCACACTTACTTTTCTTAATCATTTCTAAAAACAATCATAGAAATCTTTCGTTACAAAAGATGATCTATGATAAATTGAAATTGATTTTTGGAAAAAAAATTGTATACAAAAAAAAAAAATGTTTTTTTTTTCCAGAATTATTCTTTCAATTGTTGTCGTGATTCAAATATACATTTAGCGTCTAAAATAATGTAGCTATGTTTCATCTGATTATAGTGTTTCAACCATTTGTTGTTTCCCTAAAAAATATTAATATTGAATATGGAAAAAATCAAAATATTGTATGGCATTTAATGATAAATATTTTATAGGATTTAATCAAATAAGTTTGAGGCTAACAATTCGACGCTTTTTTATGATCGATACTATTTTCACATAAAACGGTGTCAAAAAATTGTCATAAAACAAAATGTGGTACTTTCCTTTATTACATCCCCGCAAAATCATCATGCTGTCTTAATGTAATTTAAGCTTCTTAACTTGGAACATAGACAAATTTTAATCCCTCGAATAGCATTTTTTAGATAGCAGCTATAATTAGCTTTTACCGCAGATGTGAAGTATATAATTGCTTTACACACATAAAAATAAGAATAAAACAATTGATTATGAACTGATTTATGTCATTATTTTTATAAATAATTTCAAATATTATATGGCATATTATTTAAATAAAAGCTCGTGATAACTCCCCATTTCTTTTTCATTTCCACATTAATTACTAAGAGGGAACGCACTTCCAGTGTAAAAGTTATCAACTTTAATTTTATGTTAAAATAACGGGATTCGAGAGTGATTTTTGGTGTGACTCAATAATCTGCTCTTGGTGTATATGAAATAAATTTAATAACATATGAAGTAAATATTTATCCTTTTTACTTTAACTAAGAGTATTAATAAATCTTCAACCATATCTCAATAATAATAAGAAATAAAATATTCATATTAAAATCTCGTTTGAAAAAAATGACGTAAAACATATATCGTTAAGAGCGTACTTATTTAATTTGATGGTAATGTTTATTCACACTAGAAAGCTTTCATTAACAAAGCTTCCGCCGGATACATAACCAAAGCCACATATTATAGAAGCAAAGTCTTTGTTAATTAAAATGGATTATATTTAATACCAATATATACATTTAAATATTGTTTAAAATAAAAATTAAATGTTAATTACAAAGAAGCGTTTAATAATTTTTAACGTGTCAGAATTTGTATCATTAGTCACTTGATTTTTCTCCAGCTATGTAAAACCACAAAATTTATTAAAATTGAACTTTATTTTTGATTAGATTTGTTCGAGTTAGTTTTGCCAGAAAAATGATTAAAGCTGGAATTTGCTTAGTGGAACTAATCTTGGTAAAACGGTATTACTATCAAAACGTGACATAGAAAACTTATTTTTTTTATGTATTTATTAATGTATTCCTAGATTGTTATATAGGGTCCGCCATCTAAAGTTTTTTTATACATTGTATATAAATAATGTAAATATATAAATATATATATATAAATATAAAATATATAATGTAAATATATAAAAAAAAAAATCTTAATAAAAAATGGTTCATAGTTTTATATTATAACAACGGCGTGCGCCAATCTAAACGTAAATAATAAGAAAAATAGTTTAGAAATAAAATGTTAAGGAGCTCTTAGATATAATTTGTAAATTAAATAAATTCATTAGCACTGAATTTTCTTTTATACATAACACTTCTACCAATAAATAATTTTAAAAATCGTTAATGGTAAAAATATTTTTTTATGTCTAAAGATTTATTTGTATTCAATGAAATTTTACATTTTGGTGCAGTAAAATGAAAACATATTGCTTTCAATACTTTTTAAATGTGTGTAGGAAAAAATTGGAGTAAGATTTTCTAAAGCTGTGACATTGTCCAATATAAAAATGGAAGCTTTTCATAAAAAAACAGGATTATTGGATTTGCATAACTCAGCGGTTTTTATTCTGTAAGTTACAGTACAATAAAGTTGGCACGCCTGGAAAAATTAAATTTAAACGCAAAATTGGCTTGTTTTTGTATACGGCTTTCAATTCAAGTAATATTAAATATCTCAGGGAAAATTTTCATTGTGATTTAATGTAATGTTATGGTATACAGCCTGTTTCAAAGCGATGCTTGAAATTTATTATTTGGTAAGAGAGTCTAACCAATTGTTGGTAGTGTACCGAAAAATGGCTGAGGATAAAATGTAAATTATTATGCTAATATTCACCAATATATCTTTGTAAATTGAGTGTCAAAATAAAATAAATGATTCATGGAGAGGTATTTTCTTTATTGTTGTGTACAATAATCGAATAGACTTTTTTGAAAAATTCCTTTAAATTTGGAAGAAACACTTATTTTTTATCAAAAAAAAAAAATAGCTTATTGAGTATGATGGATTCGTATTGAAGACAATTCTTTTTAGTTATTTTAATAAAAATAAATGTAAAGACATAGCTAAAAAATAATGTTTTATATCGAACTAATTCATTTTTTTTCGATTTTTTCACCTCAATTTTGTAGTAAACATGATTTAAAGCTAAGAAATTAAGATTTTAATTAGTCTTTCAGTCAAATTACGGTAAAAATATATTTTTTCAATTAAATATTTTTTCTGACCTTAAGGAAGTATTGAGGAGTAGTGAATTAACTCGCTTTGTTGTTCTTGTGTATGGAAGACATTTTTTTCAGCACAGTTTTTCGATATTTTTTTGAAACCTAATAAATGAATAATTTTAAAACAGCTTGAAGCTCAGATTATATATAATTTTCACATATTTGCCATGAATTGTGTATTTTACGTTATACTTAAAAATCGATGATAATTTCATTTGAGAAGCATATGGCGCCTTAATAAAAATATCTCAACAGAAGATTTTTACGTGAGCTATTTTCTCTATATTGTTGTTCAAAGTATATTAATAAGATAAAATAGCTCGCAAAAAATGCAACAGAGAATATATTTCATTTAAAAAAATGGTTTGATTCTAGAAAATTCTGTTGATCCATACGAAGAGATAAATAATAATTATATCTATTAATGTATGTAAAATGTTATCACGATCGACGCAAATTAACTTTCATTAATATAAGTTGATGGAATTTAGATAAATATAATTAAACATGACTAGTTACGTGTTTTAAACGTGACTTAATTATACCTCATATATTGAATTCATTTTTCAATTTCTTCATAAGCAAGTAGTAACATTTATGTATCCATGTGTACTGTTATATCGGTAATCTTCTGAAATAAATCATGTAAAAATCACATTTCACTTTCTCGTTACTTGGCATGAATTTCGATTTGAAATAGATATTCATGATATCATCTGCTAAGTGAACCGGAGTAAAGGTATAACGGTTGTTGCAGGTAGTGCTTCTAGTGAGAGTTCATATTGATTTTGCAAAGGCTTTTTCTTGTCAGTTACTAAGGTGCGCAGCATTAGTCCCAAACATCTCTGCTTGTGTAACGTTGCTGCAAATTGTCAATATCAATGTAGCTTAAATCGCTTAAACTAGGGAAAATACATATATTTGTTTACGAGAATAACTTGTTATTTGAAAACAAATTTGATTTAATTAATTTGCGAACAATTTAAATAATATTAAAGGTGTAGTATTTCACTCAATTCAATGATTAATTGAAGTTTTTCATGCTTTCCCGTTTTTTGAAAGAAAATTACGCAAAAAATCGAGTTTGTTAAAAATAATTTATAAACGATTTAAGGTAAATTACGTCTTATGATGAAAATGGGTTTTGCTCATTGCGTACACTATTAACTGATACAATAAATATTACAAATACGGTTTAAAAAAATAGTTAAAAGTTAAGTTTTTTAAAAAACTAAAGCCTTAAAATTAAGATAATAAAGTAAAGGTTATCATGAAATTTATATATATAAATGAAGAAAAATAGTTTAAAAATAAATTTTCTAGGACTTCTCAGTAAAAAAGCAAGCCAAAAATCCATTAAAGTTCAGAAACATTCATGAAACTCTTTGAAAATGAAAATATTTTCTCTTGTTTTCTATGTGGTTGTTAATTATATATTAGAAAATGATTTTACAAGAAAGAATTAAGGAAAAAAATAAAAATTTAAATTTAAAATTGCTTAAAGTAACTCTAAATAGATTTACGCCTATTGGTTCGCTGCTAATTTAGTATGAAACGCCCATATTAGTCCTAAACATTGCATGCAATAATAATATTATGAAGCAGATCATTTTATACAACTTTATCGTGTGTAATTTTGCCGATAGTAACATTGACAATCATTGTTTACATATAAAGTAAAAGCCGCCATTATGTTTGTCAAATATAAAATATAATTTTATCGTATAAAATATTTTTTTTTAATAATTATTTTATATATATTTACTTGCGGTGATTTTCTTTGCTTTGCATACAATTTTTGATTTTGAACTATGATGAACAATAAAGTTTTAAAAACACATCGATTTTCGAAAAGAGCTATTGCTTTTCACAAACTTACATCAAATCATTTTGTACATTTGATCAATAATAATAAAATAGACATAATTACTATTTATGATATCGATGGAAGGTGGTTGATAAAATTTCATTACCAATTAAATTTTAAAATATTTCCACAGAATAATATTATATCCACTACTTTTAGTAGTTTCCATTAAATTATAAAAATAGCAACAATTCAAGCTTATTTTTATACTATTGCCATTCAAAAATAAAAATAAATTGTGACAGGAAAAAAAAGTCATTCACGAATTTCTCCCTAATGGAAGTTTTGCGTAAAGTTTTCGGTGCAATATATTTATATATTATTAGTCTAAAGCTATCTTAAACACAAATTTATAAATTAAAATAAAATGAAAATGGATTTCAATTTTTAAATTGTGATAATCAGATAAAATTTGAAAGATGACATTAATTTGAGTTTATTAAGAAACAATTCATATAAATATATTTATTTTCATAAATGTTCTTGGTGCGGTATTTGCATAACGGGACGTCATTGGCATCTAAGCGGTTTGTTTGAAAAAGATGAATCCTTATTTCTTTGTACCACTTCATTTTTTTCGTTAACTACTGGTAAAGACTAACATCAGAGCATGATAATTATACTGAAATAAAACGAATCGAAGATTAACATTCCATAAAAAGCAAAAATGAATGTTGTTAAAATTATATAAACATAAATGATATAATATACGATATGTTATTTCGGTATACTCATACATTCTATCACAAGGATATAACTAGTTCTTTTGCATCCGTGTGATAGAATATATATGTGAATGGCAAAATATATGATATAACCTTAGCGATAGCGTAAGCCAACCTTATGTGATAAAATAAACGATACAAGTTTTTGATGTTATATTGTAAAACTAATTTTGGCCAAATATTGACAACACTCGAGGCGTGCTTTGCGCTCGAAAAAATTGCAAACAAGAACATGTCATTAGCAGCAAATGGGTTGACAGCGAAAAGTTAACTTATATAAGAATTATGCATTGAGCAGTTTGGGAATGACAACACGCAATAAAGACAATTTTAAATGACTTTATTGATGTAATGGTATGCTCTATATTATAAACGGAAATGACTATAAATAACAGTTATTTTAAGCACACTGTATAAAAGTTGTCATAACAATATCAGAGATTAATCGTAATTTGAGTTTTGTTTTTACGTAAAGCCTTACAGAAATGTTTATCTCCAATAATTAACTGTGTCAAGGTCAGGTTTTTAAATATCAATTAATATAATAAAAAAATCTGGCAAAATTTAAGAGCCATCCTTCAAACACGTCAAGTGTCACGCCTAAAATTCTATTGAGGTTAATTACTATAAGAGGTGAACGATGTTTATTTATTTAAAGTTTTATTGGCAAACAAAATAAATAATACCAATATCATAAGCTAAGCCAATATTTCTAAAAATATGTAATATAACGGTTTTTGCGTGAACGTAATACTGTTGAATCGGTGTTTTGTTTGGTTATAATTACTCAATGACCTATAAAAGTAAAAAGCTCCATATTTACATCGAAGTCAGAATTAAAAACCTGGGTAACCACAAAGCTCCCGGCAACGACGAAATCATTCACAACGCCCTCAACCGCCTTCCCGAGAAAACGGGGTCAGGGCGCTGACGAACATAATAAATTCTTGTCTTAAAATGCAATATTTTCCATCCCAGTGGAAAAAAAGCTGACATAATTATAGTGCCAAAGCCGGGTAAAACCGTACTATCCCTGAGAACCACCGACCGATAAGATTGCTCTCATCAATGGGTAGGCTTGTTGAAGAGGTAAAAAAACACGATTAGAGAGTACCGAAAAGGACCTGCAATACGGTTTCAGAGCGCAAAACTCCACTAATCATCAACTATTTAGAGTAGTACCACCGGCATTTTACGACAGGTCGGTTCTTAGTTCTAGCCTAAGCATTTGAAAAGGTTTTGACAGAAGAAATGATATTTGAATTATCCGAAGTTTGTCTCTACCCCTCTATGCTCAATATCATAAATTCATTTATGACTCTTCCGCGTTAAAGTCAACGGTATTAAATCTTCATCGCACACCCCGACGGCGAAAATACCGCAGGGCAGCACACTTTCGCCTTTATTGTACAATCTGTAAACTCACGACGTTCCGCTTTTAGTTAGAATCTCGAAAACCATAGTAGCACAGTACGCAGACAACCCGGCAATCTAAACAATATCTAACGATTGAATAGGCATTTACTTGGTAGAAACCTATTATAACATGGTGAAAAAATAGTAATGTATTTTAGTTCTACAAAATTTCTGAGATATATAGTCTTATACCTTTTTCGGCTCACACCTTCATCAGAACAATTCTAAAAAAGGCATGAACTAATAGAAGCAGTGTCACGACAAAATATATCCAGATGCACCATAACTACATTCCGTATAGTAAAATATATGTGACTCATACTCAACAAAAGGCTGACTTTTTACAAACACATCGGTGTGAAATCCGACAAGTCAAGGAAAAGCTCTATCCGATGATAAGTGGGAGAAGCAACCTTACCATAAAAAGCTCCTCTACACAGCAATTACCTGACCGATCATGACGTACGTGGCCCCTATATGGGCCTACGCACACATGAATTTCATTAAAAGCCTGCAAAAAATCCTAAAAGAATCCTACGAATAATCACAAACGCGTTGAGGTTTGTGCTGGTTACGACTCTTCATAAAGATCTCCAAATAGATCACATCGTGTACAATGTCGTGAAGCTGTCGAAGAAATTCCAAATCGACACAAAAAACCATCCCAACTAAAATTGAAAATTAGTAGTAAAAGTGATAATGTTTTTTGGTGATTACAAAAATACATCGGTAAATCTGGATGAAAAAAGGGTAAAGCGTATGATTATACAATATTATATTTCACATTAACATGTTGTTTATAATAAGTTATCAAATATCATTTTTAATAATGATAAAACGGTATGATTGCGTTGCTTATCAGAATTGTTAATATCAAAGTTGTCGTGGCTTCATTATTTTTAAATATCATTCACTTGTTGGAATTTAATCTAAGATGATAATTATTATGAAGTGATCGGTAAATATTTACAAATTTGCCGTGATAAAGGAAAAATGTCATTTTGTCAAAACTTGGAGACATTTATAGGTTATACAAAAATATTTCTCAAATTGATGAAATATATGATAAAGAATTACAATTTTTAACCAATCATTTAGAAACTGGGAAAGACTTTTGTTCAAAAGATTGTTGTTTAATTTGATTAATTGTTATAATATTGTGTGAACAGAAAAAAATCATACATGAATTGATTTTTATTAAAGTTGTTTTTTTATGATTTAAAACGAAGGCCGAGTTTGGAAATATGTTTTCCAAATTTTGTTGTGCCAATTCAAACAAAAACAGTTAGGGATATTTAAGTGGGAAAATGGAGCTGTGCCCGTTTCAGGATTAGTGAAATGTACAATGAGGTTTTGTTATTTGAACTTTATCGTTAATTCGTTGAATGTCGTTTAAAGTTCACTATCAAACCGGCTTCCAAACATAGACGTGCAGGTAGTATTGAGCTCAAGACAAAAAATGAGAGATAATGAAATCAAAACAATAGTTGGCATTCAAATAAACAATCACGTATCATAAAAAAAAAGATGCAATAAATTTGTAATATCTCATTTTAAAGAAATTACTTGACTTACTTCTTGATTAATTTGAACTATTAATATAATCCTTATGAAAGCTTGACGAAACGTACTATTTGCTATATATTAACAAATAACTTTATTAAATAAGTTTTAAGCATTATCATTATTTCATAAATAGATATTTATATTAGCCATTGCAATTTTAAAAAAAGCATTGTTTTAACCATCTGTCCTTCAGTACGCCACTAACAGTAAAAATAATTCGAAGCGAAACCACTTTAACGGATTGCCTAACGTAGGCATTAGAATTGTTTCAGAAATAATAGTGGGAATAAACCCGAATATTAATATAACGAAAATAAAATGAAAATTCTTAGGGCGAATGACAAAAATATATTTCACTGTCAGTTTTAAACAGCAAAATTATTCAAGGCATAGAATTATGAAAATTTACAAATTATGCCAAGACTTAATATATCATTTAGAAAAATATTGTAAACAGGCGACTTTTTTGCTTTTGGTATTCCGCATACAAAAATTTAAGCTAAAAATATGAATTTAGACTACGATCTTGCACAAACAAATGTTAGATCAGCAATAATAAGATATTTTAATAAATTATACGCAATGTTCTATATATCTATATAGCCGTAAAAATAAGCGTTTTGTAAATATATATATTATTTTTTAGGGTTTTACCTCATCTTCATATTGATAGTTTTTATTTATGAATGGTTGAGTATTAAAATACTCTCCGATTAATTTGCAGTATTTATTTTTGATTCGGTTTTTTCATTTCACTATCGGGCTTTATTAAAAAAATAAATGAAATGGAGATACAGAATTTCTTTCATTGAATGTAAAATTTCGAAAATAATATCATTTTATTCATATGTTACATTGAGTTTAAGATCTTAAGAGATCTCTAAGAGTTAAGATTAGTTTTCTTGATTGACGTGAGACAAAGCAAAATATGCAGATAATTGTTTTTTGAAATTACATGACTTATACTGAGATTTTATAAGATACATAATAAATTTTATGAAAGTGATATACTGTTTTCGATAGAAAATCATTTTCATAGATCCATTATTTTTATCACATTCTACTAATAGCGGAAGCAACCTGAATTTTGTGGTTGGATTTGCGTGCGTAATAGTTTATTTTGGTACTGATGTCGTGTGAATGTCAGATAAATTTTACTGTTACAATACTTTAGCCTTACTTTACGCGAGGTACGTAAAAGTTTTATGCCCGTGTTATTTTTTCTTATAATAGATAAACTTATATAATAGGCTTTTTAATGGTCCCAAAATATCCCAGGTATTGATTGAACATCCTACTTGTGCCGAAACTTATTTATAATGAATTGGATTTTTTATTAAAAATTGGTGACCAAATTGCAAATTTTTCTCTAGCCACTAGTGTATAACTTACTTCAAAAGTGAATTGTAGTTATGGATTAATCTTTAATCCATCATCAAACAAAGATTTGAGTTTATGATTCTATTGATCTATTGTTCTTTGAAAGAAATTGTGAATTTATTGTCACGGGTGTAAAATATTACCTACATATTTATTTTGTACATAACTTGGAATACGAATACAAAAAACTGATAAAAAATATTTTAGCCTCATTATTGTGATCAAATCCTTTCTTCGTTCAATTTGTGTGCGTTTTTTTATTTTTCAGCGAAATGTTATTTGAAAATGTACGATTTAATTATTCAATTACAAGCTTTTAAATATCAATTCATGATGGTAAAATATTGTATTTAAAATAATCATCATTATATTTTTTGATCAGCACCGCTTTCGTTTTATGAATGTATCGTTGAAACAGTACAAAATATGTATTTTATAATATTATTTAAAATCTCCATTTTTTTTTATTTTCCATGCACAGTGTTATTTCACGAAGATTTTTTTTTTAAATATCATGCTTTTCTACCAAGAAGTAAAACTTAATTAATTATCTGACATTTAATTTTTAAAGTCAAAAAAGTGATGTCTTTAAAATTATGTATGTGTGTGTTTTATTCACAAAAAATATTTTTTGGGTTTCGATTGTTAAATTAAATTTGTGGTCAAAGAAAGACCTCTTAAAACAAATTTTATCCAAAACTATGTTTTATAATTTTTCTGTTCAAAAAAAATAAGTTTACGGAAAATTTTCATTTCTTATTATATTCTTTCAAATAAGCATCCAACACACAAAAATTATTCGGTTTAATGTCGCATATTGAGCAGATATACAATTATATTTATTGAGTTTATGTTTATTGAGCTTCCATGAGAGTGTTTATTAAAAATATGATGAAATACCCATTAAATATTTGAAAAGACCAAACTTATTACGACGGCTTACCACTTTGCCACTAATGCGTAAACAAAATAAACATGTTTCCATTTTTTTTTAATTTTCACGACGTTTTCATTTGTCTTTGAATTGAAAAAGTCTCTTTTTATTTTGCGTGACGGATTTATATTTTTTACTGTATTATATTGGTACATAAAAAAACACAATAAAAATATTTCAAAAGGAGTATAAATTATTGAATAATATTCTCGGAATACGAATAAGGTGGGTGACAAAAAATAAGTCTCTTAGTAAGAAAAATTATGAAAGACCGGCTTATATGACAAAAAATATTTTTCTAATAATAAATACACTTTATTTCGCTAAAAATATTGGAAAAAACCAAAAGATTATTTTTAATGACATTTCTTGATCAAGTCAAAGTGGATTTCAATGTTCATAAATTTTATATTCCAAAAATAAAATATTCTTGAGAAAGAATATTTCAAGCTATAAAACAAGCTTATTCTTGGTTGGTATTTCTTTCTAATTAAAAATATTTAATTGGATCTACAAAGAAATTTTAGTAAAGTTAAAATTTTGAAAAAATGGAACATTGTCTTTTGATTAATTTTTACATTATTCAATTATTTTAAGTTTGTTATAGACGCGCGTATGTAAGAACAGATTGTAATTAAAAAAAAAAATTTTGTCTTGAAATCATTCTTTTATAATGATTTCTTTCGGACAAATATGGTAATCACACTTTGGACGGCTTCAATTTTGACGTAGGTAGATCACTATTCCCTTTAATTAAATAAACTATGACACCATACGACTGATATTTTCACTTCAAGTCAAGTGAAATGAAAAAGCCCTCAAAGACTTGTCAGTGGAAGGCATCATTCAATTTTATACATACAATGGTTCTAAAAAACAAGACCCGTTCTGTACTCTTCTGAAGTGTTCTATTTCATTGTCCGATCGACCTTCACTCACGACTCGAACTTTAAAAGCTTATTGCAAACCAGGAATGTTGTATGCCACGTGGAAAAAAGATTTTGGAAAAAAACATTGCCTTTTGATTATTTTTAAATAAAGTAAGCATAAAAATAAGGATTGTCAATTAAAATAAACTTAAAAATATAAAAATCAACGGATTCAAGTCATTTGGGGGCGAATGTAATAGTATTGATGGTTAATCGATATTATGTATTATACATAATATATTTTTGTATTCGATTGGAAAACGATTGCATCATTTAAACGTGTTTTTTGGATTCAGAAATAATTTACTATTACTTTACTATTCCACTAAATACATTTTGTTTTTAACCAATCGTTCAAATGTTTATGAGCTATTTTTCATAAGTTATAATCATTTGAATATAAATTAAGTGAAACTGTTTCAAGACTCATAAGATCCGATAATTTTTGTTTTCTCAAACATAGTGGAATGGCGGGAAATGATTTTTCTCATCATTTACGTTCTTTGAAAAGTGCACGAGCATCAAAAGTATAATTATTTGCAAAGCTTTCAATCAGTAGTTCAAGTAAATCTTGAAAGATCTTTGTTCTCTCAGTAAACATTCCGAGAGCAAAATGCTTGCACAGCTTTTGGTTGAGCTAAAATTTATTATTGATTCAAAAGGTTTTCTAAATAAAAATACAAGATATGTGTTTTTATAAGGTAAGTTAAACGAAGACGGAATAATAGAATACTCTTAAAAGAAACATATATTCATATGTATCGTAATATTTTTTGTGAACTCTATTATAATTTGAAAGAAATATTTCAGAATTAGTTATTCGTGGAAAGTAAATTATTTAATGACCATAATAAATCTATATTAATGATAATATACCGTAAATAAGTGTGCTAAAACCAAACATATTTAAATCTTATTTCCACAATATATTTTTTGATCAGGACCGGTTTCGCTCATCGCGAGCATTATCAACTGATAGAATACAATTTACAAACAAGTCTATTTATACAAAACAAAAAATTAATTTGAGTTAAAGTGTGTACAAAACCATGGGTACAAGAACTAGGAAACAATTTACATAAAATCATACAATATTGACACAAATAAAGTAAATTAGTATAAAAATTAAATGGTCACAATCACTTATTAAGAATTACAATTACAATAATGGTAAATCAATAATCCATTAGGAGCTCTGAACAATCAATAAGGAAGTAAGGAGTGGGAAATTTTTAATGACGAAAAATTGTTTCCTAGTTCTTGTACCCATGGTTTTGTACACCTGCTACCTTTAGCTCAACTTAATTTTTTGTTTTGTATAAATATACTTGTTTGTAAATTGTATTCTATCAGTTGATAATGCTCGCGATGAGCGAAACCGGTCCTGATCAAAAAATATATTGTGGAAATAAGTACTAAAAAAATGTGTTTTTATTATATAAAATATAAAAATATACTTGTGACATAAAAATTCGGTAAAAATGTTAGATCAGTGTAAGTTTTCTAGATGACAACAATTTATGTGGTAAATAAGTAAGTTTTGTGACAACAGAGTTCGATCAAAGACTAGTTTTGCCTTTAAAAAACGTGACCGAAATATTTCAAACGATTTCCCTCCCTTGATTCAAAGTTACCTTGACACATCGTTCGATCTTTTATTCAGGGTCGCAATAATACATTTGCCAAATACTATTTTCAAGTAATTATTGAGAAGATGGCGAAGAATAGCAATGTATTTAAGTCTTAAAAAATTAATTCTATAAGATACATATACTATAGTTATATATTGAGTATAGTTGGTAACTATTTCAGCTTAAAATTTATATTTGCTTGATATTATTCTACTACTTACTATTAACTGAATATTTGTTTATTTACTGATCACAGCTGTACTATATTTATAATAATTATATTTCAGAAATGATCATCAAATGTTATATTTAATTTTTTTTTCGTTTTGGTGATAAACAACTTTAACTTGGACTCGTAATAATAACTAATAGAATAAAACAAATTTATATCGACTTTCATCTTTTCAAAACTGCAATTTGATTGTGCAATTTACGATATAAATGTATATTGCAGAAAGCCCTTACTAATACAAGACTAAAATTGCGCATAAAGATTTTTTCTGTTTTTTATAACGATTGCCAAGGATAAAAATTTATTTTATCCTTGGCAATTTCAAAATCAAATTTAAAAATATATAACACTACAATAAATTTTGAAATGTATATATAATTTACAACGACCTGTATGTTTTTTTCAATTCTTTCAAAAGTATTTACGTCTTTTCAACGTCAACCAAATAAGTGAATATTTCGTTTTTTTAATAATCCGACATGAATATTTATTTTATCTTTTAAAATCAATCTAATAGTTACTTAATTCATATTATTATTATTTTAACTCAATAGACTCAAATACCTAATTTTATTCAAAAACACTAAAGCTTCTGATGATCGCGAACAGATTTAAATTGGGTTGCTTAATTAAAGTTATTTTTTTTCTTATGTGTGTATCTTACAATGTGTAATATTTACCCGCATTTTTTTAATTTTAAGTTAGCTATTATTTTATTAAAAAAATATTTCATTGCTTTAAGGCTATGAAAATAGTCGAAAATGTGTTTTCCCGACTGATTTAATCCTAAACAACCAAATTATTTAAACTTTTCCAAGAATTATTAATTTTGATTGGTGTCTATAAATTTTTAGTCAAAATGGTATGTTTTTCCAGTTTTAAGTATTGAAACCGACATTTGATCTTTTTATTTTATTTTCTTGGACCATATTTTATATAAAGCGTGTAGCCGTCACGCAACAATTTACAAAAAAAACTTATCACCTACGGTTTTCTTAGCATTCTCCCATGAAATAGAACTCACAGGTCATTTAAGACTCCGGAACTCCGGACTCCAGAATGGAGACTTTCTGGCATCTCTCTTCATTAATTTTTTTTTTCAAAGATTTTACTACTCAAAAATATTAACCAAAATAAATCATTCAATCACAACAATTCCGGCTTAGTTTTCTATAACTTGACATAGAAACAAATTTTTACAATATAAAAGACTTCTAGAATAGTTCACACGACTTCTTAAATGTCAATAAGTGTTATTTTTTCTTTCCGAAAGTTGAAGCATGTTGGTAGAAAAGTGTGTATCTTGTTCAGTAAACTCCTCTATAAAAGGGTTTACGGAAAATAAATATATATTTCTTTCTTTGAATAATATAGGGCATAAAAAGTTGAGAGTATTTCTTCAACAATTCGAACTTGTAATAATATATCTTACAACATAAACGAAAATAAACGTTTTATTGAAAAAGAAGTCGATTATTTGTCATTTTTGTTTTTAAGGAAAATGTTTTGAATTGTTATAAAAAACTTACCTGTATGGTTTATTTCAACCCTATTGCATTAAAAAAATACGACTTAATGTTGCGTATTCTTTTTTATTGCTTGAATTTATAATATTTAAAATATTTTAATCATCGGTCTTTGTTAGCTAGTTGCTCACCTTTAACTTTAGCGATCTTGTGGATCTAGACTCAAGTCCCAACGAGGTAATGTCAAATAAACATTTATTAAATGTATACTTAAGAATAATTCGGAAGATTTTTTAATATACAATAAATAGAGAACAAAAACACTCCAAAAAGTCCGGCTTTCATTTTATAAGGACTGAATTACTGCTATAATATTAATTTATACAGTTGTTATTAAAAATAAAGAAACAAATAAAAATAAAATGTTTATTTTATGTGTATTTTATACTTTAAATGGGTAAGTTTATTGATTTTTGTCATGATTTAAAGGAAAAAAGATAAACAAATAAATACTTCTTCTTTAATGCATGTAACATTTTTTATTAAAAATTAGTATATTGAAAAAAAAAACATAATAAATTCAAAAATTTCTCATCACGTTTTAACGTGACAGATATATGCCCGCCTCAATATGAAAATTGTAATGCTTGAAGATCAAGAAAATGAAGATTAAGTTGAGTCCGGATAGTTAGAGCATGTAGAATCGTACGAAATTTAAACGATTTGAATGAATATTGTAGTTATAAGCTCAATTTTAAGATAAGAATTTTTTTATGAGGGGAAAATAATAATGAATGTGTGCTTATGATTTATTAAGATATTGAAGGATTTTAAATTTTTATTGGAAAAGTAAATAAGTATACTTTATATTTTACATATAAATGTTTCATATGGTTATGCTTTGAATCTATAAAAATTGTGATAAGAATATTATTGATCAACATTGAATAACGTGTTTCCTATAAATATGTTGACAATTTTCGAATTGTTTTATAGAAAAACTATTAAATGGTTAATTTCCACATATTTATACTAAGTTGTAAATTTTAGATTTATTCAAATATTCGATTATTTTTTCCAGGAACAAGCATCAGACAACAAGCAAAAAGCTGGAGAGCTGAGCACAAAGCTGCAAGAACCCTTGGCATTATTATGGGAGTTTTTCTTATATGCTGGCTGCCATTTTTTCTTTGGTAATGAAAAACTTCCATTTTGACTTATTTATCAAATTTTCTTTGATCGATTTGATTTGACTAATATCAAAATTTTAAATAATTTATGGAAATGTTAAAATAGTCGGAAACAGTGTTGTAATTTTTTGTATAATGAAACATATTTTTAAGTTCTATTTCCACACTATATTTTACGACTAGGACCGGTTTCGTTCGTCGTGAGCATTAATATCAAAAATCTTCCATTGTTGTATTCATTAGATTAATATATCCGCATATTTATACTACAAAAGATTTTTGTGTTTCAGAAATGAATGAGACGACCCTGACTAACCCTTTCTTCAAATTCTTTTGCTTATCATTAAAATTTCATTTATTAATGTATTATGTTCCATAAAATATTATTGTGAAAGTTCCTTTAATTAAAAAAATCCCACTAATTTTTCTTGCTTCTTTTAATGGTTTTATTGGTTGGTTTTCATTGTGTTTCAATTTATTAAGAGGTGTTTAACACCTCACTTTAAAATTAATTTAATTTATTTCAATATACATTGTAAGACTTACTGTAAATATTTCCCTCATTTTTTCAACCTTTGGTTTTGTATACCTGCTAACTATTAACTCAAAATTTTGTAAAAATAGGTGATAAGTAAATCGATTTTTAAACTTAAAAATAGGCTATATTTTAAAATAATTAAAAATTATTGATTTATTTGATATTTCCAGAAATGCAAATGCGATACTTCAAATGCTTCCGTTGTCATTTGATGAACAGACTGTCATCATAAACCAATGTTGTCGCAAACGATGTTATTTTTTAAAATTGTTAAACCTTTTACAATTCTATATAATTTTTCACTAACGACCCGAGTTTATCGTTATGTTATCTTCAGGCATTCTGTCACACTGACCTCAGCTCTGTAGTATCCGTCTGATAGTATGCCTAAAATTCTGAAAGTCGAAACCCGAGTCATTAATAACAAAATATGTTGAATTTTTCAATGTCTTAACAATTTAAATTTGGTATAGAAATTATATCAAGTGCTTTCAGCTTATATGTTGTATTAATATTTTTTATTTATATTTCACAAGCTTAAGAAAATTATTTTTTTTTTTCCCACAAAATCATTTTTCGATTTAGTTTCTTTTCATTTATCTTTTGAGACATGTTTACAAAATGCTGTCGCTTTTGACACAATATTTTATTGATCATCATGTAATTGGCTCTGTGTGCATGATTTAGTTGAACTACAATATGATTTTAAAAAATCAGAGTATACTGATATATATCGCCATAGATGAGTAAATAATTTTGTGTTTTTGTGTTAGGTATGTTATCATTGCAATTTGCGGAGACGTCTGCACGTGTCCTGATGAAGTGGTCGTGATGCTGTTTTGGATTGGATACTTCAATTCAGCCTTGAACCCTCTTATCTATGCCTATTTCAACAGAGACTTCAGGGAAGCTTTCAAAAATACGTTACAGTGTGCTTTTCCTTGCTTTCAATGCTGGAAAACGACGCAAACTTTACATTACGTATGAGTAAGGACCGAGCAGTGAACAAAAGCTTGCAAAAAGCCTTCGTTTACTTTGCGTAATTAGCTGTTATCTTTTTTCATTATTATTAAAATGAAATTAATAATTACGAATGCAATGACATTTCTTATATTATATAAGATATTGTAAATTTAAAATATTGAATTTTTGTACAAAGCCAAACCAATTGTAAAATCAAAGTTTATATAGTGAAAAGAGTGAATTATTAACACTTGGCTTCAATGGTGATATACTATGCAAAAGAATGTTTATATTTTATAAAGAATTTGTAAAGGCGTGAAATAATATGAATATGTATTATAACAGATCATTCACGTTAATGTATTTCATAATTATGTGGTCAAATTTATTTTATAGATTTTTTTTTATAATAATCCATACTAAATTGGATAAATTTATCGAAAAAATAAATAAAACTGTCGTTCACCGCATAAGAAAATCATAATACTAAATAAAGAATTTCTCGTGCATTTTTATAGATTGTTCACGTGAAGAAGATTTTCATAAATTTTGTATTTGTATTTTTTAAAAATTGAATATTGCTTATTGACTCAATTTTTGCTGATGTTTTTAATTAACAATGGCCATAAATATACAATTTTGCATTTGCTTATTCATAGAATAAACGTGATTTCAGGTGTGCTGCAAGTAAAATAAATTAGTCTCTTTGAAAAATATGTACCTATTTCTTCTCAATGTTAGACTTCAAGTAAAAAAATATATACCTATCTTTTTAATGTTTAAATGTTTAAAATAAAGTATAAGTAACTCTCAAGAAATGAAACGATTATTTTCAAAAAATGCAGAATCACTACTCAAGTTTTAGACTAAAATTACATGTAAATATTTTGTTTCTCTTAAGCAATTCAAATTTTAAATACTCATTAATTTGAATGATATTTCAAATTAAATATGTTGAGTTCAAATGTCATACCAATTAAAAGTTGTAAGATAAAAATATTACAATATTTCCCTCTACAAAATTTAAAATAAAAAATTGATAACTATTTTGTACTTCGCCACCATCATAATTGTGATTGGAATAGATTTATTCTTAGCTTTGTAAACTTATTAAATATTTCGTCAAGGAGATAGACAATATGTCATCTTGTCTATTCTAGCATCGAAAATTTCATGAACCAAGTATGTCTATTACTATTTTTATTTAATTAATGGCCAAATTTATGTAACAGAAATCAAAAAATTTAAGTTAATAACTTTTGAAAAGAATTATAAAATGTATCATTGGAAAAAAAAACAATATATGGAACTACTTGTTAGGGTTATTTAATTTTTTTGAACAATTCGTCACACAAAAACAAGCTAATGATGTAACATATACAAAAAGAATAAATAAGACGACATATTGTCTTTCTCTTCTTAGACAGTAAATAAAAATAAACTTCAATTATGATTGATTCAGAAAGGTGTGAAAGCTGATATGACCCTAAAATTTATACACATGTTGTAGAACTATTATAAGTATTGCGTTATTTTATAATAATCGGTTTCTTCTGTGAGAATGCCAACTCAGTAAATACATTACATAGCAGTGGTTCTATAAAGAGTATTTTTTAACAAATTTTTTTCACACATATAAATTCCCAATAGTACCAATTTATTTTTTGATTGTTAAACTGATACATTTTTTTATGTTTTCATTAAATGTTAAGTTATTATAAGTATAATATTTGCATTTATTAAAATATTTAAATGATAATACCACTCACGGTAACTGTGTTCTATATGTCAACTCGTTGTATTTATGAGATAAGTAAGAATGTTAAATTTAGGTTAAAATGCACAATGTTTTAAAAAATGATATATTATTATTTATGCTTTAGTATTTTTTATTAACACTGATACAACAAAAGCAATAAAGTAAAATATTTAATTTTTACTTTATGACCGTTTTGTTATAAACCTAGTTTAATGGATATAAAAGTACTATTCTTACTTCACTCAGATTGTTGTTAAATAAAAAAAAAAATAGTTTTAGTAATAAGCATATTTTAAGAAAAACATCGAAATTTAAGACTTGTTGAATTCATTTGTAACTTATTATCCGAACCGTAGGATTAAGAACTCAATGCCTACATCAGAAGCCTATCAAAAGCCTATAAGAAGCTTGCGATAATAGAGGTTTTTATTAAATAATTTCACATTATTAAATTTAACAATAAAGAAAACTTAAAAAACTTTAAAATTTTATGTAATAAATAAATGAAATATTTGCGGAAATTAATTAGTATTTTACGCAAAGAAAGACTGAAGATAACAAATTCAGGAACAAAATAAAATAAAAAGAAAGCTTAATAAAGGAAGGCAAATTTGGATGATTCTTCAAATATTGCGTTCAAACTATGTCCTTCTAAGCATGTTTATATTTATAACATCAATTTTAAGAGGCTTTTAATTATTATAATACTATGTTAGTCATTTTAACCTTCTTTAGATAAATTATATGGTAAAAATAATAATTTTTCTATATAGGTACATTAAATGCGCAATAATCTAAGGTTGAATTTTATGTTTATTGAAAATAATTCATTATTTGAAAATCTAGAAGTTCTCTATTACAATAGTTCTTTTTTTTATTTAAATACTGTAATATAAATTTATGGGCGAATTAAAAAATCAACATCCATTTGAATAAATGATTTTCTATTAAACCTTATCTCAAAGCAAAAAAGTAAATAAAAGTGAAGTAAGAATTTTTATGTAGTTATATAAAATCATGGAACAATATATAGTTTTTGACAAAACGATAAAAATGGACTTGTTCTGAAATATTTAATACACTATTGACTGAAAACTTAAAAAAACGAAATTTCAATCTTAAATTTCAATCTTAAATTTGAATTGTTGAAACTTCAAAATATGGCAATGTACCAAGATTCAACAATTAAATTGAAATGTATAATTTAAAAGAGCACTTAAATCTTTTTTGTTTAACTCTAAATTTAAAGAAATCGTCCATATAATGTTTATACTTCAAATGCTTTTGCTTCCTTCTTCTATTTTCCTACTGTAGAAGTTAAAATTTAAGACATATAAGTACAAAATAAATAAAAAAAATGGTGTTAAAATAAAAAAAAAATGTATAATTTTTATTGTAGTATGAGGATTTATTTCTCTGTTTAATTTAAATTATAGATGCATTATGTAATTGAAGACTTTATAACTACACGATATTTACTAGTTTTAAGATACTAAGCAATATTTATGGAGACTACAAAATATTTCGGTAGATGTTTTTTTTATCTACGGTAAAAATTTATAGCGTAAAATAATGATCTAAATTCTAATAAATATTAAAAAGTTTAATAACATGAAAAAATAGCTTTCAAAATTTAATCTCGAATAATGACTAACAATCCCATTGAATAAACTTAACTGCTTCCGATATCAATAACCGAATATTGATTTTAACTATTATTAATAAAATATTTCAATGGTACATTAACGTTTATTATTAAATCCTAAAGCAGAAAGAGATGTAGATATTTATTCAATGCCACGTGCTTAGTGAAAAAATATTAAAAAACTTTATGTATCTATCTAAAGATAAAGAAGCGTACAAAGGCAATAGTTGATTTTAACAGTTTGCATTTTAATATTATCTAAATGAAAAAATTCTTTCAATATTGTCAATATTACCATACACAAATGAAGTCAATGTGAATCGAACTGTTTCTCAACAATGTTTCAATTTTATATTTAATTCAAAACATAATATTTATATGAAAGTGCTTGTGAATATCTTACCTTATCTTTATAATTTTTGATTGAGCTACGAAATATAAAAAAAAAATATATATTTTAAATGCAGGACAGATAAAAGAAAACTATTCCTTAATAGGGATTCACAATATATATTTTTAACAAAAGTGCACATCATATGATCAAAAATTGTTTATTCCTGGTGTATGAAATCAGTTTTTAAGTATATTACTGCGACATTAAATAAAACTGTAATATTCCAAAGAAATTAAATAAGTAGTGAATTACACATTCATACTTATATGAATAAATCAGAGAATCAAAAAAATTCTTTATTATAGTTTATCTTTTTTGCGAGCTTGTAAATATTATTCGATGCAACTGTGATGACTGTTTTATAATTCTAGATTTATCTTTGTGTAGAATAAAATGTTTAAATTATATATAATAATATATATTTGTAATAATGTGTCTACTAAATTGTATATCGTTAAAAATAAATAAAATAGTAATGAAGAGCACGCATACTAAAAAATATACGTAATTTTGTGAAAGAAGTATAAAACATGATAAGCGTATGTAAATAGCAATAATAGCCAAGTAAGTAAATGTGATATTGAAAGAAATGTGTCAGTTTAGAGATATGTACACTTGTTCATAATATACATTGTACTTTAAAGGAATATAAATACAAATATTACCGCTATAAATAAAAATTTATAATAGCATTGGTTCTTTTATTTCTTTTGTATATCAGATTTAAAAAACAAAATTCAAATAGAATATTATTTTGTGTATGGCTTTTTAAACAGATAATGCTTCCAATCGTACATAATATATATATGTTATAATGATATACACCACTAAACCATTAAGATAATATAAAAAAATACATACCTATTTTTAATAGCATATTTGATGGGTATTTTAATAGTGGTGGGCATTTTTTATACAATCAAAAAAATACTATGACATATAATGATAATTAAAAAAAGATATGGAATCAGTTTTATGATGGAACTGTCAATCGTTCATTTATATATATAAACGATACTTGTATTAAATTAATGCAAGAAATTTCAAGAATAAAGCTTACTTATTTAATGAAGCGTGTCAATTCTATAAGCCCAATAATTTGTTTACGTCACGTATCAAAAAATATACCTTATTACTCTAAGGATACTAAAAAGCATGCCTGATGCAGTGACGAAAAGAACATCTGTGGAATGAGTGAGCAGTTGCATTTCAGCTGCATGTAAGATTTTAATAAAATTCTTTCTGGTGGGAATTATTCACATTAATAGTAAATTGTAAAATGTAATCGTCAAAAAATATAACGATTCTAATACAGTGATAAATTTAGTCATTGAAAGTATCTGGAAAATGTTTTTTATCTTATAATGGTTTTGTTGTTTAAATGTTGGACTAACTAATACTAGCACGTATTATGTTAACGTTTTAATGAGACACCTGGGACGCGAGATTAAAATAAGGACATACGTATTCCAAAATTATCAGTAAATGAATGTTTAATGTTCATTAAAATTACAACGTCATGTAAATTGATTTAATATGAGTTAATGCATTTATATCACATATGATAGAAGTAGGAATAGCATTGTATTATTAGTGATATACCGTTGGTTCAAGACGGTGTTTTTTTGTATAAATAAAACTTTAAGAGAACAGTTACAAAACACCGCATTACAAACATTGCACTTTTTGTTCTTTTCAATACTCTCGTTAGATATAATATTCCGGATATGGCACAAGCGACATATTGATTGCAGACTGCAACGGATGTGGGTCATCTCTAGCGCTATTTATACGCGCAGTTTGCTCCGGGGGATGATTTTAAAAGTAGATCTCAGTGACAGGTGACTCGGCTTCACACTCGTAATAAATCTTAGCAAAAGTTTTGTATGTTATTTTGAAATACTAGATATTTGTAAATTTATGAAATTAAATAGTATAAAAATAAAGTTATCAAATATTAGATTCATACTGGTTAAAATATTTCTCAATATTATTAATGAAAATTTTGTGAAAATAAATATATCCAAGCTATAGATTTTTACGACTAAGTATGGCTTCCATAAGATATATTAATGTCTATATTAAAAATATATTTGTCAGCCCGTTTTTAATTATTCGTAACTATCTTGTGTTTATCAGGCTGCTTGTTTTCATAAAGTAATTAGTCAAAAGAACAATGTATAAAAAAGGATATTTTTTGAATTTCAAGTACGAAGCCAGTCATCGAGATATCCGCCCTGTATCAGTAGATTATTACTTGTCCTACTTATTGAAGAGCTTTAATTAGTTTGACCA
Organism: Himalopsyche japonica; assembly: GCA_028555115.1. Lineage (NCBI taxonomy): Eukaryota > Metazoa > Arthropoda > Insecta > Trichoptera > Rhyacophilidae > Himalopsyche > Himalopsyche japonica. The sequence continues at coordinate 399,153 of JAHFWJ010000819.1, forward strand.
GTGATGCTCAACTTTTTTTTCACGTCGATGATAATTTTCATAACATAATTTTTGGTACAATAATATTTATGGTACTTGTAGCTTAATTTTATTAAACGTGTAATATTTTTCAAACGAATTTGCGATAAACGATGCGTATCTTCCATTTTTATTTAAATATTTAAAATTCTATCATTTTAAAAAAATCTTGAAATTGGAACAATATCATTGTTAATAATATAAAAGAATATCGATCAGATTGTTTATATTGTTTGAATATAATTTCTATGTTAAAAAATATTTGAATAGAAAACGTTAAACAGCATTGTGTAACTATTTGAAAGAATTTTTGTACCCAAAATTTTAATTGGAAAATTTATAATAAACGTATATAATGACAATAGTCTTTAGAAGTTACTCCCCAAAAAAACTTTTTATTATGAATGCGAATATTATACTTTTTTAATTTATGAACCGAGTTTCCGTTTCACAGAAACTTCTGCCAAGTTTCAAGTGTTGTTACCAAACTGAAGCGGTTTGAAGCTCACTAATCTGCTTAAAATTACAAAATAATTATATTTTGTTAATAACGTGGCATTAATAAAATAAAAATGAATCAAAAATAAGAAATCATATATGAAATAAACTATTTACAAATAAGTCCCTAGAAGTTTTTCTAGAATTTTCTTATGGAAAAAAATAATCTTCATCCCCTATTATTATATAACCATGTTTGTAAGTGGTTGAAAAAATGAAATACTCAAATTTTACTAATTAAAGGGCAGTAATTGTCTTCTCGAAAGATTTATGGTTGAGATATTTAATCAATTTATGAGCAAAAGCAATAATTCATATCATATCAAAAAATATTCTCTTTAGATATGATGGTTAAGAATTTTGATTAGAAAATTAAGTGAAACCAATCAGTCAAGTGTCCTAATTATAATCAGTTGGTATAAAGAGAAAACTGTTGATATGATCCATATTTTCGTTTTATTTGAAGACTAAAAAACGAAATGCTCCTAATTGAATACGGCTAGGTAGTTTTTTTGATATCCTTTTTATATCACAAATTGACTGGTAGAAATGATTTTTTAAGAATCATTCATTTGGTAGAACTAGAGACTAATAGTTTATCAGTGTTATTTGATTTAACATACCCAAAGTTTTATGACATTTTTCGCAGTCCCAGACATCATAACCAACCCCCAAGTAAATGAATTAAAATTCATTACGAGAATAAATCGATTAATACAGAACAGTGAGTGAACTCTGAATGTAAATAATATTTTTTTGAGATGCTAAAAAAACCTTAATACTTGTTTCGTTTTAAGTACAATATGCTTATTGTTGAAGCATTATTAAAATTATTGAAAAGCATTAGTAAAAATTAGCTACAAATTCAAAAAAGGTTTTCTAAAATGCAAAAAAAGCCATAAATTCAATACACCATTGTTGTTTCAGTGCATGTAATACAAGAGAATGTTGCAACACATGAAGATGAATAAATTACCACCTCCTGAGAGAAATTTCTCTTTCAGAAAAATGAGCTAGCTTAAAAGGGGGAAATATGAAACCATTGTTGATGTCACAACAGCCCCAGTGTTATAAACTTTTGTCCATATCTATCGCATGTTTCAAAAGTAACGAAACCTACTAATGAGACTGCCATGTTATGCTTATGACATGATAAGTTATGATTTCATAACAATTTAAAATACGTGTTTGTAAAAATATGCCATACCGTTGAAGATCGGTTTTGTTAATATGATTTAGTCAACAGATTATACAATAGATACACCCAATCCTTTTTTTACGCGAATTCGATTATACGCGATTTTTTTGGACGTTTTATGTATTTTTTTCCGCAAAATTGTTTTAAAGAAGACATTTATATAATGATGCTAGTCATGTACGCTTTATTATTTGTTTAAATAATTTTTTTTTTTTATTTTTAAAACTTAATTTTGCAAAGCATTCCATTTTTTTTAAATACACACACAATCGCCAAATTTTAACAAGTGTATCGGATATAATGCGAATTTATGTTTTAGGGTGTGTAAAGAAATATAATGCAATTGCATGAAATCATTTTTTTACGCGATTTTTTTACGCGCCTTTTTCTGGAACCAATGTATCACGTAAAAAAAGAACTGGGTGTATATCAAAAGTGATTCACGAAAAGATTACTTTTAATCAGTTTAAGAGTCAAAAACACCAAACAGTATAATTATAAAACTTTTACAATATCGTGAACTGGTACGACAAATTTACATCTGATGATGAGTAGAAAAAAAATGATTTTATTTTTATACTGTATTTTGTAGGAGAAATTCTTATAGATATCGAATTTATGCATGGAATTTTTCGTATATCTAATTGAAAATATTTTTTTATGATTTGTAGCTTTTTATAGGAAGTTTACAGATTATTATAAAGCTATATTTTTGAACTCTTTATTATTTGAATATAAATTCTTCGTTTCTTTCAACACCTTTATGTGGAGGAGTAAACACAGTTGTTGCACTACCCTCAGTGTGTATGCAGATCCTTGGTGTGAAACCGTTTGATATTGAATTACAAACGACCACTATGGTATGGGAATACAGGGGAATTTTACTAACGCAAACGGATAGCTGCATTCTTAGGACCAAAGCCAGTTTTTTCTTCATTTCGCAAGCAGCTGAAATATTCTTATGTCAGAAAATTTTAATTTTGAAATTGAAATTTTATATAGGAAAACTGTTTTTGGTTCGAACATAAAATATCCATTTTTGTAGCCGGTAAATATTGTTGGCTTGCTAGTAGTAAATCACCTTTTATAAATCGATTATCTTTTGTGAATCCCACAATCAATCATACGGATATATTATACAATAAATTGTGGATATGTATTATAGACATTGACAGTAAAAAAAAAACAGCTAAATTCATCAAGAAACACAGCTGGGCTCACAGTAATTTACGTATTTGAATACATGTTTATGAATCGATTGAAAAAAAAACTAATGGACAGAAGAGCCTATTTGTTAAGTTTGGCTCAAAATCGTTGTCATTCATAAGTTCAAGATTCATTAATCAGTTAAAAACTTCATAGCGATATAAAATGATTTAAACAATAAATATTAAAAATTCATGCATAAAGCATCGGAAACTTATTTGTAATAAATCGGCAAATAGACATCAGAAATTAATCTAATAAATTTCTCTTCTGATCTTGCTTAGACACATCCTATAATGGTTCCAAATAGACAGTGTAGAGTGAGTATACTTTTAGTATGAGTAAGGACGGCTTACCTAATCGGATAAGCTGGGATTGAAGCGGGTCGTTCCAGTAATAATTCTCGTAATCCTCGGTCACAGCACTGGAATACGAAAGACATTAGACGTAGATGCTTAATTTGGCTTTATGTTGAACCTCTAAAGGGTTGTTGGAAATCTATAGGAAAGTTTATTGAAAGTTTATTATTAAATATGAATCATTATTAAATATGTTTCATTTGTTTTCTGAAATACGTAATTTCGAAATAACACTTTTTAATTAGCGTCATAAAAAAAGACAATATTCTGATAATATTAATTAAGAGTTTCATACAAAACGAATTTAGCATTCGAGTGTTTAGTAATTATAAAATATTTTTTTATCCAGAATTACATCAAATCTATTTTCAATCTTTATAACAATTTTCGTATTTACAATGAAAATTTGAGGAACCAATAAGCAACTAATTATCAAACTTTATATTATGTACGTTTGATCTGTTTGATTGTAACATAGTGTGTGCTTAGCGTGATTGGATTGGAAGATGACTCTAATCTCTAGTGTGTAGTTTACAGTACTTTTCGTCAATATTTCAGTAATGTATGAAGTGCTACCGTGAAAATATTCTGATCGTAAAAAATGGTTTTAACTGAATAGAATTCGTCCTGTTGTATTGTGCGACATATTCAAATAATAAAACTAACTTTGTATAAACGTCATAGCATAAATAAACAAAAAAACCCATTCCAAAGTCTTTATTATACGTATGATGTAATAAATTGAATACGCACAGTTTACGACGCGAGGCTTCGCATAATCCAGATAAATTTTTGTAAAAAAAAAATAGCAATCAAAACTTGCGTTCAATTTATTACAGAAGATAATGATATGGAGGTAAGAAATAATGTTGATAACATAAGTAATACTGGGGAAATTCTTTGATGCAACTAACGAATAAAATATTTGAATCGAGAAAATGTTCAGAGTTTTGGAGATTTGTATTCTCATGCAAACGAGGATAAAATGAATGAGAAATTACAATAATGTACTTTTGATCGACTCGTTAAGCTTATTTTTCGTTCATTTGATCATATCTGTTTCCTATTGGTGAAATATTAAAACCGTCTTGGTGTCTTTAGAATTTTCCGTCATCCACTCAATACCTTGTTTTCTTTCATGAAATCAAAGCATATTTCGGTTATGCTAATTAAATTCATGTGTGTTCTGAGTAGCCCCGCATTTTTAACAACCAATTGAGTTCTCACGTTCTCTATACTTATGGCATTCCTACCACAAACTTGAGAATAATATTGAATTTTAATTTAAAAATATAAAAATGTTCTAAAATTTGAATGCCTTTAATATTAAGATTTTAATTACTTTACCAAGATGGTCGGTCATTGCACTCATAAAACTAATTTATCATAATAAACCTACGCAGTTTTTTTTGAATTTTATCTTTTATAGTGATGTGCACTTTCACTGATTAACATCTTATAGCTTTCGCTTCAGTTATAGAAATTTAAATATAAGCAGCATTTAAGACCGTTTGATGAAACTTTCTGAGTCTGCTTTAAAAATAATATAAAGTAACTTTATTTTCAACGGTACTTATAAAATATTCTTTACTTCTCATTTTATTTAAATATTGTTGCAATAACAGATGAAAAATTAACGAAATTTTGTAGTGTAATGTGAAAAATTGGTTAATGTTTTTATTTTTTACGATGTTTTGTATCTAGTATGGATATTCCAATATTTATAGAACGGATGTAATAATTTATATTATGTTTATTAGCTTAAGAAATGTTTTCCATTTGAATCAATATATTTGTTCTTACTTTAAAGTATTTTCATAAATTGGATAATTGAATACCGTGTAACAAATTTATTTAATAAATGAACAAAAAATCTTCGTCTTTTTTGGCCGCTTAAATTATTTTTCTTGACTACTTCGGCTCATCGCTCTTGTGAACCATTCGCCGTATTACAGCATTCGTAAGTCCTAATTTCTGTAAAACTCCATTTATCTAGCAAAATCGCTGTCTACCAATGCTTTGTCTTCGTTCAGGAGTAGACAATATGACGAGTGAATTCAGTGAATTTATCCTTATCGTGTGCCATGTATATGTGGTTCAAAATATCTACTGTGTTTTTAAAAGTAAACGGATTATGTCACGATAAAAATGAAAACTTTATATTGACCTGCAAAGAAGAAAAGCATACTATAATCCTCAGTTGAGTTTGAGCGAAGATTTAACTATCCCACGATCGCATATTTTTTGAACGAAGTAAGATTTAAACAATGATTGTCTTCTATTTAGACAGCGTTTTTGACAAATCGTTGCAGTAACATGTTGGCATATTAATTAATTCAGTGATTGGTTTTTGGTATATTGGTTTTATTAACGATGTTACGGAAAATCTCTTTACAAGGTGTTAAATGTAAACAAGCCATCGTAATATTCAAGCCTAATTAAAATTCACCGATATATATTTGCATATTTTTTATCTTGAAGACGCCATGGTGTGACGAGTGGTTATCAGTCAACGATCAAACATCGTAACAAATTTCTTTAAGACTCTTCAAGACTTAAGTTAGCTGTAACATAAATACTTCAGGTGATTTCTGCTTATCGCAACACAGTGTTTTAATAAGTGAAAAATCATTCACTTTTTAACAATAAATATTTAAGAATCATCAATGGTTTTATGTCGAGCATGCTATCAAGCAAAAGGTGAATGAAAATTCCCAATGTTATTAAGCACTTCATACATCCTTAATTTTTGACGGAACTCTTAGACTTTAATTATGTAAGGTAAATAGTAATAGTAGCATCGTATATTCAGCGCAAACAATCACTCAGATTTTTTGCAGAACACCTAATCAGGTTTAACTAAACACTGGTTTACAAATGTAGATAGCTTAAGAAATCCAGAAAACAATGATACAAAAAAGCGTTCGAGCAATTAAATTATTTGCTTAGTGATTGTTGAGCTTTAGATTTTCCACGAAATGACTCAGGTTTTCAATTAAATTCAAACAATGATTGGTGGAATAATTCATAAATATATATTATTAATCGGATTAAAGAAAAAACTTTGCTTAAAGCATTTTGCATTATCGCAATCGATTTGTGTTAAATGGTTTTTAGTGTTTGCTAAAAGTTCGAAATCTAAATTTATTCACAAATCACCCATAAACACAAAAATGCACTGCGGGAAAATTCACAAGCGTAACAAATTCTTGTAAAGGTCTCGTCATTCACGGGTCATTAAGGCAGGCAAGGTCCCAAAACAACAGCCAGTCGAATCAATGAAAGGTTAATGTAGTAATTCTAAGTGGTTTCAACTGATAAATTGTATTAAACTATCAAAACGGCATTTGAATAATTTGAAAACTGCTGTCAATGATTTTAAGTTTTTGAAATTTGAGGCTTAAATAAAAATCTCTTTTCAATTTTCTTTTTTTTAAATAGCGTAAAAATATTTTTAAGGAGGTACACTCACTAGCGTGGTAAGTGAATGACAGTCCAGCTTTTTTGGAAGCGTAGATGCGTGACTATATATAACAGATATACATTAATATAGTATTTTTCCATAAATTTTATTTAAATAAAACACGAAGGTAGATTCGAGTCAAAATAAATATATTATATACAATGAATCAGAGCAACCCTTTGCAATGTTGCATGTTTCTTTAATGCGTTTTCAATTTTACTAAAAGAGTTTTTCGGAGCACTTCTACATATTGCATTTTTTTGTTAATATTTTATTGATAAACAAATGTTTTCTTTTGTAAAAGAAAGCTCATGCGTAAAGAAAGAAGAGAATACAATATTAACAATATCAGTACCCTTTTAACATTATGAATATTTAAGCTAAGGTTAGTTTATACAAAATATAAATGAAAACGATACGTTTGAATTATATAAATGTATTACTTTTTCAATATTGAGAGAAAAAATGGACGGACAATAAATAAACACCTTTTGTAAATGGCTTAAAACTTAAATAAGATGCAAACCGATTCAATTGAATAGATCACATGAAAAAGAATAGTTATAAATGTTTCGATAATAAATATTTACACTTTTTTTTCGCCCAGAGATTGTTATATAAAATATTTCACGATTTAACGAAAAATATAAATTTACAACTCCATTTGTAACAAAGTAATGACTACACTTCGGGAGGTTCTATGTACATTACACCAAAAAGGTTTTATGGTGGTGAATAATGTCTTTGTGATAAAATACTTAATAGGTACTAGCATATAATAAAGAACAAATAGATTACTTTAATGGATTTTCATGTGATTCCTATTTACGTTAATGTGAAAGAATAAATTATACTGTGCAATAAATGAATAACGTGTATAAACGCAATAAATAAAGATCACTTAAGTAATACACACAGTAAAGTGATATTTTAGATAGTTACTGGGTAGTTTTTGTCTTTAAGAAATTAAACAGTTAAGATTTTAAATTCATTTTTTAAAAAATCTCATGTTTTAATTGATGGCTTCAATAACATACGACAAAAAAGGATGAATGCTTTTATTAAACTATTATTTATTTTTCTCACTGTGTTGGATAAATAATTTACAACGAAACGGTTACGATCAACGCAGATAAGTAAATGACGTGACTGAAAAAATGTGATATTTCATAATGATTCATGCTTAAACAAACAGTTATTTGTGATAGGTAATCAATAAAACTGTTCTTTATGTTCATTCAATATATTAAACAAATACATGGTATGACATAACTTGATGTCCAAATGACATTCGTGCCAAATTTATCTTTAGGCTAATCAAATGTTTATGTTTTATCTGCACTCAACTACAAGCCTTGTATTGCTACACAGTTTTCCCTCATCCTATGGCTATAATTGTTTGTTAGCATTATTACCATTTTCTCAACTGTTTCCAAAAATATGTAAGTATTTTTAGCAGTGCATATTTGATCACTTGTTGTATGTATATTGAAACACCCATTACAAGGGTTAAAATAATACATTTTTAGAACAAAAGAAAAAAGTCTGCGTCTGAACCATCAAAATAGAAACCTTTCCAGTACATAAAAGGACAACTCGACAAAGGTTCGTCGACTTAAAATAAAGTTATCAACGGCCATATGTCATTTTTGATCAAAAATTCATTAAACATGTTTGGAAAGCAAATTCGTATTAATATTATATTTTAAGACAAATATAACTTTTTTTTATCTATACTTTGAAATACTAAGCTTAAACAATAACGCTTTAGCGACCATTGAACGCAGTGAGTATTAGTTTGATATTTTTTGATATTTCCACAAAACAGTTAGCATGACCTCACATATTATATCATCAACATAAATTGTGAATGATAAAATAAAGTAACATATATTTAACAAATATACTATTATAGCATCAATGAAAATAAAAAAGAATTTTTTTTTTTAGTTTTTATTGAATTACTATAAGTGACTATGAATTGTATATTAATATCAGCTAAAATTCAAATTATACTTCAGCTTAAAATAAATAAAATTGGAAAATAACAAATTGGCTTTCAAAAAAACCAGTGACCCCTAGCTTAGCATTCTATCCGAAAAAAATTATGATGGCATGAATTGAAAATTATTAAAAAATATGTTGTCTTACATTGTGAGAAAAAATAATTACGTCAATCACTCAATTATTTATCATCTTAGGGATTAAAAAAAACATAACCGTCATAAATACAACCAGTGACAATTTTAAATACACCCAGTCCTTTTTTTACGCGATACATTGGTTCCAGAATAAGGCGCGTAAAAAATGATTTCACGCAATTACATTATATTTCTTTTCATACCCTTAAACATAAATTTGCATAATATCCGATACACTTGTCAACATTTGGCAATTGTATGTGTATTTAAAAAAATGGAATGCTTTACAAAATTAAGTTTTAAAAACACACATATTTTTTTTATTTAAAAAAATGAAACGTACATGCCTAGCATCATATATAAAAGTCTTCTTTACAAACAAATTTGAGGAAAAAATCGCGTAAAATCGAGTAAGCGCGTAAAAAAATGTAGCGGTGCCGTCCAAAAAAATCGCTTATAATCGAATTCGCGTAAAAAAAGGACTGGGTGTAGTGAAAATTTTATTAAAATAAAAACATCATCCATTCATGAAATACTAGTATTTTGTATTTGTGGTAAGGGTCGCTGGATGACGGCTTTGGAACAGCTGGAAATCAATGGATATCAAGTATCACAAAGTATTCTTAACGAACAAACAAATATATGTCGGTCACCATTATTGAATCCTCTGGGGGGTGTTTCTTTGTTTTTGTAATGGACCATTTCCGTGTCATATGTGAACTTATTGATATAGCCGCCTTTTTAGTTTCATTTGCAATTTTTAGTTTTATTGCGAGCAGGAAACAAGTTAGGTCGTTAAAACAGGAAAGAAGATGTATTGTGTACCTTTTCTACACAGCTATATATAGATAAGCAAATGTGGGTTTAGTCATAGTTCTGACGATGGAAAGAGCCGACATAGCTATCTAACTAATCGAAATAACTATATTTCAAAAAATATTTAGTAGAACTAAAATACATTGCAATTTTTTTCACCGTGTTATAATGGAGTTTTACCAAGTGAATGCCAATTCAATCAATAACTTGCATTTGTGTTTGAAAAAACATGTATCAACCGTTTTTCTGAATACTTCGGGAAACAAATTGTGTGTATGTATATTGTGTGCTATCTCAAAAAAATATGTCTTAAGCCTTTGGAAAACCAATCATCACTTTCTTATTGTTAAGTATTGATAAATTCATCTTAAGTAATTACGTACATCCGTTATATATATATTCTGTAAAACAAATAGTGCTAGTATAATGCTTGAAGGTATTTTATGAAAGCATAAATGGGTACGCTTAAGCCAAGTTGAACTGCTTGTATCACTTTACTAAAGCTGGCTTGAATTCAAAAGATATTTTTATATCGGAGCGTGAATTTTACTGGACACATACAGCTCAATAAAACATGCGATAAATTCAATTTTTATCGTCAGGTGAAGGTGATTTTCAAAATGAAATACCCGCCACATGTTTAACTCGAAATTGGAAAAAAACAATGTGTACAATGTTCGCTGAGAAGATTAACGATTTTATTTCTGTATGTATTTATGTAAAATATTATAAAATATGATTTATGAACAAAAAAATATTGAATTTTGGGAATCATATATGGAATAATGTATGAGCTAAATGTACGCGTCTGCCAGATTCACATTTGCTGACTTTCAAAACATTTATCATTACATTGTCACACATTTTCATTAATTTCGTCACGAATGTTCTGTATAAGTTGTTCAAGTGTTTATAGCTTGTTGACATAAACCTTGTCTTTGAAATAGTTTTTTTCTTTTGAAAAAGTTTTCTCGATCACAACCATCATTTTTAAGAATAATTGTTGATGTTGAGGACACAGATCACTTAGTAATTGAATTTTACTATCGACTGTTAATGAAATTGTACCGTTTGCTGGAGCCATGTGATAATCAAGCTAAAAATCCAATTCTAGAGTATTTTTTTAAATTTCGTTGTAATAACATTTTATTATACCGTAATGCTCTATTTTTCCATTGATTAGCGACTTCACTCCACTTTTTTCAATATTGATAAAATGTTTTTTTCGAAATACACTTAATTTAATTTTATTTTTGTAGCATTCTCTATATGAATAAAAGCACATTATAATTTTGAAGATTGCCTTTGTCATAATATCGCATTAAAATATAAATAATTTTATAATAATTAAAGACTCTTTGGAATAAAACTGATACTTAGGTTTTATTTTGTAAGCCTTATAACATGTATCGTGTTACATAATTATTTGCATACAAGTCCAGCGTTCACCATATTCTGTTTTTAAAGATTCTTCATTCAAATGTAGAACTTTACCAAGCTATGCCTAAAATTTCGAAAGAGTAGGTTGAGAAGTATGGAATGTAATTGAAATTGTAATATTATGGCTTTTATTGACAACGACAATCATTTTATAGTAAATGTTATCATTTTATTTTTAATCATTCTTTGAAATTGTTCTGTATTGGTAACAATTTCAATGTTCTGTATTGGCAATTCTTATTTCAAACATTAACATGAATACAATGAATACACGGTTTATAAAAAGCGTTTAGTACTCTCTTGTGGAGAAGCTATGAAGTTTTATTGAAGTATCTGTATTAGAGTGATAGTTTTTTAGCGAAGGTTCAACCCTAATATTGCTCAAATGAGATTTTGAATATTTTTCACAGATGTCGTCAGTTCGAGATTATCAATCTGAATAAATACATTAAAAAATCTCACAAATGGTTGTTATAACTTTTCTTACGTTTTTGTTATCATGTATTTAAAAACCTGATTTAAAAACATTTTGAACATGCTCTTATTTTTGTCAGCATTAAAAATACAAATTAATATCAGTTATAAATCTTCGAATCGTTTCATCGCCTTGTTATATATTGTATATAAAGCATTTAAATAATATGATATACAAATTATACTTAATACGTTGAGTATTAATCGAAAAAATTATGTGATTTAATTTTTCGTCATATTCCATGCTTTTTATCGCTTTTGGAATAATTTAGCGATTTTTTTCAGTGAATGATTACAAATCAAATAAAAATTAAATATCTTCCGTAGAGTTGTTTTGGTATCAATTCTTACCATTATGTGTCCCAATCGGAGGAGAAAAACTTCCTTAATATAAACAAACATGACTTCATAATTAAATCAAATTACATATGAACATTTTTCAAATTAAATATTCTTTATATTTATTGATATTAGTTAAGATTTCGTTTCTTTTAAATAAATATGTCAAAAGATATACAAATGATTGAGTGAAAAACATGTCTGAGAAAATATTTATATTAATCATTTTCACTCAATGTAAACATTGATAGAACCATTTTTCTTCACTGGCATATATTATTATTTTCTAAAGAATGAAAAAAATAAGCTTTCTAGATGAAAAAGGTGGAGGCGTATCAAAAATGCCATAAACACGATGCGGTGTTACCTTTATGCTGAACTGTCATAGTAAATCTTAAGGGTATTTGTTTTATTTTATTTTCCTGCGTCACTTTTGTTGACCCGAGTGAAACATTCTTTGACATAACTTAATGTTACTGTTTTATTAGTTTAGAGACTTGGCATCCAATGAAATACACAAATGACATATTTACGTAGAATATTTTGTCCTACGTTAAAAAAATCTTGTAGAATAACTCAAAGGACGAAAATAAATTCCTGTTAAATATATTTTTATATTCGCCAAAATACATAGTCTATATTCACTGCTAAGTAAAAGTCTAAATTTCTTTTCCATTCATCCATATAGAATTAAGACTTCATAGACCGGACTGTGTTGAATATGATTTGATTGCTGGTTAGAAATAATAAGAAAGTGGGTGTAAAGGTACGGTTCGAAAATTGAAGGAGTAATTTTTATACCCTCAGTTTTTAAAGCAGTGGGTAGATATCAAAAAATCTTTTATGTTTTATTCTGCCGTGTATAGAAAAACTGTGATACTGTGCAAAAACTAGAACTTGGATCTATAAAAGCGATATCAAATATGATGATTTTTAGTATTCAACCAAATGAACCGAATATAAAATGTGTAGAATTGTAAGATTGAACACTGAAAATTATATTTAATAATAATTTGGCAAAATAGCCATGTTAAAATAAAATTGTTTTAGTGATCGAATCGCCATTTACTTGGCGGAATTCTATTATAACACCGTTTGAAAATACTAATGCATTTAAGTTCAACAAATTGTTTAGTTACATAGATGATAGCTATTCCGGCTTATGCCTTCATTTGAACTATTCTAGTATATATCTTACAAATTTTTTAGAGCTAAAATACATTAGTGTTTTTTCACCTTGTTCAACTGGTTTATTAACGAGAAGTTTTACATCAATCGTATAACAGAAGAGTAATTTATTTCAATCTTTACTTTGTAAAGCGATATCGTTAGTAAATAATATTCCTTTGAAAGCTGAATCGCATCATTTAGTTATCATTTCATTAAAATATTGAGAAAATGTTATAAATATTAAGCTGTTTTATGGGAAAAATATTTTATATTACCAATGCAAAGTATTAAACATTTTTGTTTTGAGACTTGAGTAATTTCATATGCACGTTATGGAACTATTATAAACTTTGTAATACCTCTATAAATGGACAACATAATATGAGAATTAAATGTTTCGTTTATATTTTAATACTAAACAATTAAAAAAATGGCTGTAAGAATAATTTTTGCTGTTTTCTCATATCTATACTCATTTAAATTCTATGTAAAAGAATTCATAATTTTTTCTTTACTTTATATCATGTAAAGTCTTTTTGAAAAACAATCTGATGTAATCCAAAACAATTATATTTCCTTTTGTTTTATTTATGTATTAGATATGAAAACAAACAAATCGAATGGTTTTTGGGTGCGTTGAAAGGTCACGATATAGAAAATATATACCCAACTGTACTTATCTAAGGTCACCATTTGTGTCGATTCATCGAATCATTGTCGGTTTTACACAAAAAAGCTTCATGGCTGAATATAATAAATAGCATGTGATTTTCATACTGAAAGTTACATTGTTATCCTTACATTAAGTATCTTGAATTATTGATTGAATTGGTATTCACTTGGTAGAACTCCATTATAACACGTATATATATATATATATATTAGTTCTACAACTAAAATACATTGCTATTTTTTTCACTGTGTTATAATGGAGTTCTACCAAGTGAATGCCAATTCAATCAATAAATTGAAAGTAGCCGATATGGCTACCCAGGCAATTCTTTTTAAACGACTAAAAGTTAGACATAAAAAAATATCTTGAATTATATTCTAAAATATTCCCTTATCTCATACAAAATTTGTTTTTCTATTGAATATGTACATTATATGGATACCATAAAATTGTTAAGAAAGTCGTCAAAATAACACCAATATCAATATGCGAACAAAAATAAAATCTAGGAAAATATAAAACACACATGTTCCAGGTAGCTTTACCATCTTTTAGAGGCTATTTGTACCATTATTAGTTTTAGACCTTATGCATTATTTCAAAATCAATCCAAATTTCTAGCTAGTACACTTTATCAAAGTCTCCGTCTATTATTTTTTGATTCTTAATTATGTGGCAATTTCCATGATCACGAATGATTTTTTAAATTAATATGTATAGGCATGTGATTCAAATTATTTATTGAAAAATTTGGCTTTTTATGTTTATATAATATATAAAGAAAAGATTTGATATGAAATATTTGAAGCTGCGAGTTATCCTGAATACAAGCATCACGCTGGTTAGCTAGTTTCAATTAAACTTTTATCGATTTTGTTGAGGTGCTGTTCAGTGACTGACGGATATATTAAATGTGTATAATACATAAAGCCTATTTAAAATTGATTAAATTAACATTCATAAACTTTGTTTGACCGTATATGAAAACAGATTCGATATAAGGTGGGAGTTTTACTATTTTATATTATATTATAAAGTACCCTCATATATATAGAATTTAATACTTTAAAACTAAGGGTAAGCTTTAGTGTCTAGAACCATACACTATCGAAAGCCATTATCAATGTTAATAAATAATCTTTGGGACATTAGACTTGACGCGGGTCAAAAGCGTTGTTGGAATATTAGGACGAACGAAGCTCTGTCTACATGATAACAAGATGTATCTAAAACATTTTCAAGATTTAAAATTTTTTTTATGTACATATTTTTCACCGTGTTATAATGGAGTTCTACCAAGTGAATGCCAATTCAATCAATACATATTTTTTGTTATATCCTAAATGTGAAATGAATTCACAATTAACTAAATAAAATATATGTGTCATACGAAGTAGAACTCTAAGCGTTCTCTTTACAACACTTAAATTGTTTCCATAAATAAATACACATATAAATAAAAAAAATTATTCAATGGAAATTTCTGTTTTATGAATGATAAGCTACGACCCATTTTCAAAATTTATATGGAAGAGATGATAATATTTTTAATTAAAATTTAAGATATCATTATAAAAATATAACAGTTTACACATCTTTTAGAAATACGAATTATTGACTGGACATTTGAGCACATAGTACTAATACTATATCGCATACGTAGACGTTGAATAGTATAAGTAAAATAAAAATATTGATATGTTTACACACACACACACACACACACATACACATATATATATATATATATATATATTATATATAATATTAATGAAATATTTTTATAATGGCGGCTTGTGTTAACGTTACTCATTTCTGCCTGCACGTTTTAATGTTGATAATAACTGGATGCATTATTATAACATCACGCAACTTTTAATATAAAGCAAAATTAATTTGAAGTAATTTCATAAATGTTTGAATGCAAAACTCATTTATTAAATACTATAAATCATTTTTCGGACAATATTGCTTACGTTGAAGTATTTTTCTAGTGTATCGGACGAATGATTTATTAGGATGATGTATGAAGGGTGTATAATCTGGTAAGCTCATAGACGACTGTTATGCTTACAAGTCACAATATCTCAACACACAACAATTTTAAATTTTAAAACGATTTCAAGGGAATTGAGAAATAAGGATGAAAAAAAATACGATATTCTTTTTTATGATAACTTTTGCAAGAAAATTCAAATTGCTTTACTGGATATTCTTATATCGATGTGTATAATTCAAGACTCCGTGATTGCCAGTTTATCGTTTCATATATAGTTAAGGTCAAACTATTTTGTTTTTTATACGACATGAAATATTAGATTTGAATGTAAGAAACGTCTTGTCGTTCAAAAACTGTCGTGAGCTTTTTCATATCTTTTTTTTTTGTCTTTACAAAAAAACATATAATTGTATACGTCTTATGAAACAACTGATTCTTCTATATGTCAGCCGGGAAAGATATTGAAACATTTAATATTTTTGGCGCATTTTTTTATAGAACCATTTGAATATTGATTTAGACTTCTTTTTTTAAATAAACTATACGTAATGAAAATTCAAAATATATAGTTTTGATTTCAAAAGTTTCCAAAAAAACATTAAATTTAAACGAATAGTTTATTTACATAAAGTTGAACGATTTATTAAATTCAACAAATTTTTAAATTGGCCCTCAAAATTATTCACTAACGATGAAGTATTATACTTCAGCGTTACACATTAGGGAACGTTTCGACTTGCAGGTACCTCGTCCTTCTTTCCATTGGACGTATAAAAGAAGTTTCATATTTCGTTAGTAGTAGTAAATTGGTATTTATACTAGATCATAATTTGACGCTGATTGTATTTTAATCGATTTGATAATGAAGAACAAAAATTGCATTGATATTCCACATTCAAAGATGACATCATAAAAAAGTGAGTATTTATTAAATTGTTATTTTGAAACACCATTACAATTTTTTTTATTTTGATTTATATTTTAATAAAATATGTAGATTAGCTTTAGATTGTCATTTTCACATTAAAAAAGCAATAACTATCTTTAAATATTTATTGCGAAAACTTATTTTAATGTAATTCATTTTTTTATGTCGGAAAGAAATTAATTAGAATCACAGCAAATATGAATGTACAGATAGTTTCAAAATAGTCTTTTCGCTATAGTCTAAGTTATAATTTTTTGGAAAATACAAATTATATTTTTGGTGTATAATAAAAAAAAAGTCTTTTGTGCTGAAAGCAATAAAAAAATATCTGATTAAATAAACTAATCACGTATTTGTATCTTAGAAGTAATTTACTTAATGGTGTTTGTAATACTCATTTTAAAAATAGTCACTTTTTGGTGAATAGATATGATATTTAAAATAGGCGCTTATCGGGCGAAATCTGTCCTAAGTATAAAATATATTGTAAAAATTGTACTAAAAAAGTATTTTCATTATCGTGTAATTTGATGAATATATAAGTGTTCAGAGAATGAAACAGTATTAATTAATTTCCCGAATCAAAAACATTTTATTTGTGATAAATCCGCTAGCAAAATTTTAATATTATATTCAATACTTTAATTTATCAATTTATTATTATTTAAAAAGTTTTAATAGTTAAGAAGATTACAATTGTTCTAGTTTATTACGCAATTCAATTTGATGTCAACACAGTGACATTAATGAAAAACATTAATATTTTTCGATAATATCACAAATAAATAAATATTACCCAATCACTGTGTAATTAATTTAGTGACAATTATGACAAACTGTAAATAAAGTTTGCTGCTGCATATTTAGCAAGATTATTTTTTTAATCAATAATGTTTAACAACAAATAAAACACTGATTCAATGGAGGTTACTATATAAACTAGGTGAGCATCCATACTTCGTTCTTTATTCGGTTTTTTTTTTATCATATAATACTTTTGGAATTTCATCGCTTATAATGACATCTTGTTAATAATGATGTCAGTTTACATATTCTTGCCTTGTTTTGTTAAAATTTTAATTTATCGAAACGACCATTAATCGCTAAAAAAATAAACGGTTTCTATTTAGAAAGAAAGCTTTCTTCCTGATTACGAATTATCAATATGTGGCTGCTTTTATTAATAACTTTCATTATTTTGAAATGTATACACTGTGTGGAATATAAATTGTTTGCTTACGAGAATAAACAATGAAATTGTTTTGGTCTTGCTTACAGTCTTCAGAAAAGAAAACACTCTTTTTGAATAAGATGGTTATATATTTTTTGGCCAATCTGTTCAAAGAAAACTTTTCGAGATACGATATAAGAAAATCAATGGATCTGTTGTGATAGAAGCTCAAGTTTTTCCGATCATTCCTCGCCAAACGATTCTCATGAGAGTACTTTTATTGTGGGATTGCTTTCTATCAGAATGGGTATATCCCAAAGTATATATAAGAGGGATTCAGGAACTGTGATCGAGTTTTGCGAATGTGGTAGATATACGACACTTAAAAACGTTTCTTTGTGTGTCATGAACGTAGTTAACTTTTTGGTCAATTTATAAATAATTTTACGATTTCCTTCCAACCTACGATGACTAGAATGGTGAGTATTTTTTTACAGTTGAGAATTATTATATAATTTTTTTCAAGCCGTTATTAGGATCATTAAAGCATAGGAATATATATTTACTATTTGTGTTTTTAAAATGAAGTAAATATAACACTGTAACTTTAAAACCATATATAAATTGTTTCATTATTTGAACTTTTTCAATTACTATGCATCCTTAAAAAGAGGATATATATAAATAAGATCCTCACCCTAATGCAAATATAAATTTGGAAAATTGTTTCTATAATAAAAAATTGGCTAATCAAGTTACTTGATTTATCCTCTACTTGAAATTTTTAAGTGATAAACTCGCTTTTTTTGCAAAGAAAATCACCACCTTAACAGAATAGGAAGTTAAAAAATGTGTTTCAAAACTTAAGAATGATACTTGGACTTCATTTATTCGAAATATTTTCATGTTAAAATTGCATATTATGCTAAGTTAATTAATTAATCATAAATTAAGGCACGATCAGAAGTGACGTTTCTAAGCTGAAGGTGCGAAGGTGGATGCTTGAAAATCCCAGTCGGTAGTGTGTAGAGGTTAATCAATCCTAAAGTTAGCAGACTGAAGAAGCAAGAAATTTTGATGGCATCTAATTTTTTTATGTATTTGTTGAAACGTTTCAAAGATCAAAATAAAAATATTATAAAAATCTAATCACAATATTTTTCGTTGTGAGCTAATCAGTAAAAAATAATTATTTAAATAATTTGGTTGGGTAAATTTTTTTTTCAATAATGAAAACACATTTTAAATACTATTTATATATTTTATGATCATGACTGGAATTGGTCATCGCGAGTTGATGACTTTAACAGATAACGCTCGCAATGAGCAAAACCGGTCCTGATCATAAAATATATTCTAGAAAAAAGTACTGAGAATGTGTTTTAATTATTTGAAATATATAACAGTTAACACCTGATCAAAGTTAACATGATTATGATGAAAATGAACTTGCAAATTTAAAATTTTTAAAGATTTTTTTTTTTAATGATTTTAAAACATTTTGACAACAACGCGTAATATTGGGTGTAACTGATCATCAGGGCAGAGCTGGTCACCTATTTATTTAAAAAAAACAAATATAGTAAGCAAGATAACTTAGAATGTCCGCTGAATCCATTTATTTTCTGAGAAATATACATCTTACGGTAGAGCCTGTGTAAAATCTTTCTTAATTACAGAATATTTTAATTAAAGCAAACAAATGAATATAAAGTTCATATCGCAGCTTCAATCGTTTCTTATAATATAATGTTACAAAAATTAATTGATTCTCGTATTTTTACAACTTTTGTAGTGGAAAACGAGTTTTCTAAAATTTAATTATTGTGAGGATAAATTATGGTTGTTCTTGTAAACTCTAATAGTTTATATGTAGTAAATAAAAAAGTTATTTTAATGTTTTAAATTATCCACAGTTTAAATTGTGAAACACGATTTAATTTAATTTATGTAAGACTCGTGATTTAAATTGTCATAATTTGGTAGGAAATATCAATTTTATAATTATTAGCATTTGCAGTTTTACGTATTAATGAATTTAATGCAATAATTTTTGATTATTTTGAATAAAGATGGATTGCTTTTATATGTATTAAATCGGGAGAAAATGTTGAAAAATAATTATTTATATATTGAGTGTCGATACATTCTGAAAAAAATCAGTTTGATGATTGTCGGTTGTCATAACCGAAAGGGCTTCCGTTTTACTTGGTTATACGATCAAGTGCTATGGGCAATTAAATTGATTTATATCCATGAGTATTGATAATTTTATCATCCCTCCCATTCTACATTTCCGTTCTTGAGAACGATCTGCAGAGGGAGGGTAGAAGCAATAAACCTTAATCCATTCCTAGCCCTAACGATCTATTTTAGCTATAAATCGATTGGCCATGATGGAAAACTTCTATTTATAAAATTTAAGATATAAACTGATAGCACATTATAGAACAAAAATTTTAAAATAATAATTACTAAAAATTGTATAAATTTCCGTATTTTATGTCACATACAACCTGGGATTCGCTTTTAAGCATATCTATGCATTAAAGGATAAGATGGATTGTTTTGATTGGGTCAAATAATGAAAAAAATTCACGCACAATAATAATTCAAAAGGCGGTGTGTACAAAAAACAAAGTATTGATTATATACCACATGGTTTTGTTTGTAGCTATATGTAGATAGAGATTACAATCTTCTTTTGTACTACCCGGGGAAGGTATTTTAAAGATGATATTAATTTAAGTTGAAAATTTGCACAAGTTTATTTTCTAAGGCGAGTTTTTTGTCGTGTTAACGAAGTGATGCCTCTTTGGATTGAACAAGTGTTAACAAACGAACAAAAGTTAACGGTGCAGTATTTTTATAATACTTTATTGATGCTGAAATAAAACAAATATTCATATAAATAGTATTTGGAGAATTTCGTATCTATTTTATCTATAATACACAGTACAGAATGGTACTATTGAAGTATTTTTCTTTCATAAGTGCCCATTTATTCTACCTGTTAATATTAATTGAGTTATAAATAAAATCGTAAATGATGTCTCAAAAATATATTTATAAAATAATTGATGTCGACTATATTTATTTTAATAGGCGGTTTGCGCTTACGTCCGAAATCCTCAATAGTGTGGGTCAGGATTTGCGGTGAACAAGATAAGATTTTGAAGGGTTCGTCTCTGAATACATAAGGTCATTGGTCACCAATTAAGGTCCACTTACAGGCGTGGTGAATTATTTAATGCGGTCTGCGGCCCCTCATTAAATCCTACCCATTCAGATAACTTTGAAGCAAAGTTGTTAAAGAACAATTATTTTAATCCGACAAATTAAAGTACTTTTGAATTATACTCAGAAGTTTTAATTAATCACACTAATTTTATACAGTTTTACTTATCATAAAATCACATTTATGAGTCAAAAATGTTAGTGAAATCCATGTACATTTACTTTATAAATTCTTGTATGATAAATTTTCTTTTTAAAAATGGTTGGTTTATAAAATAAAATTCAATATTACATAATATGCACTATGCTAATATTTGGTATTGTTTTCTATATTGAAAAATAATTAAATAAAAATTACATTAGAATATTGTCAAAGCAGTCAACTAAGATGTATTGTATTTCCACCAAGAGAAAAGTTAATAAGTTATTTTTTTTTTTAAATAATTTTGTAGAACTTACATATTGTACATTGCTATTTTTTTCACCGTGTTATAATGGAGTTCTGCCAAGTGAATGCCAATTCAATCAATTAATAAGATGTTTCGAGACATTTTTCAGTGTAAAATGGAACAACGTTTACACGCGAATTATCGTTTTATTGGATACATCAAATCATCATTTCATTTTAAGAATCTATTTGTTTGAAAAACCTTTCGTGACGTTGGTCGCTAACTGTATAAAACGGTTACACAAACCTTCATTTGGCATGAAATGGTTGAATTTGAAATTTAAATTTTCATAATTTTCTGCGCAAGCGAACGAAAATTAATGATGCATTTTATTCATAATACAAAAATATACAACAGCGGCATATGAAAGGTAAATTAAACGTTTAAAAAATACTATAAATTTTGTTTTAAATTCTTGGAGAATTTATAAATTTTTTAAGATAAGGTAACGCTTTCAAGCAAACTACACAGTACCAAGTCAGATGAACAATGCTTTTTTTCCTTTTTGATCGATGTTTTAAATGAAGATGGCTAAATCTAATATGAATTTAATCATCAAATTTGTCTCATTTTAGCAAGTAACCATGAGAAAACAGTGTTACACAAAATTTGAAAAAAAAAATATAACGATCAGATTAGTATTTTTATGGATGACCGATATTTATTTTCATTATAATTGTAGCACAAATAATATATTGTTATAAGCGAAATACTTCTTTTCGTTGGATTAGGCAGCTGATTAAAAAAGATTCAATGTCAATATATATTTTTGGGTGTGGCCTAGTTTTTATAATAATTTATTGCGAAAAGGCAATAACTGCCAATGTGAATAAATTGAAGAAGGGAAGGCATTTAATTGAGAGAAACATTTTTTTCTCTTAATTAATTAGGATTTGACTTATATTCGACAATTATGAACAGCCAATTATCAAACTTGTGTAATTTTCGATAAAATGTTTTAGAATTTTTTGGTTAACGATAGTTTATTATAGATATTTTACAAGGAAATTTATTTTTTAACGACGTTTACTTATTATATCTGTTTTAATTTTTTTATTAAACAATACTACAAAAATGGAAACTATAAAAGTATTTAAAAGATTTTTTCTATTTCAATAACTTTATTGAGTTGTATTAAAAATATGACATTGTAAATTAAATCTGACATAAGAAAATTTTCCGCTTATGTTTCAAAAACACAGTAAATTGTGTTGTTAATAATTCTTGGTTGATCGTTTATTGAATGTACATTTTTTATTTGAGACACATCATTAGATTTATCGTAAAAATAGTTTGTACAGCAAAATACAGGAAAGCAATTTCATTATAAAAATTAATAAGGCACTAGTGAAATAGTGAATGAATTGGTATATATTTTAATTATAAAATTATATAATTAATTTTGATTTTGTCGTAAGCGATGATCATTTATTAATGTTATCGAATGAAGGAACTTTAGAATTTATAGAATTTTATAGTTTCAATAATTCAAATTTGATGATCATTAAAAATATGCAGTTGAAAAAGACTGTTCTGATTTTCAATATGCATATTCAACTCTGAATGCGCAATCTTTGCGAATGCTTGAAGAAATTATATCACGGTGTGGTGAATTCCACAAATTCGTGACGAAACAAAAAAAAATTTTTTACATAATTTATAAATAAACGAAAAAAGTAAAGTACACATTTATCAAAGTATAGTCGTAGTAAAATAAGAATTGATGAAAATATGATTATTAATCTTTCATCCTTAGTAACTTATATTATTCTCCTAAAGTGGACTGAAAAGGGAGACACTAACAAGTTAAAATTCATTGCCCTGCCCAAACTTATTCTTATCAACCTAAAGTGATTCTAATTCTCGCAATAAAATTGATTTCATGACTGCTACGAAAAATCTGTTTTATTTTAAAATCAAATATAAGCATATATGGCTTAAAAATCTCATTTGTATGACAGCAGGCACTACTTAGGCTTTGTAATATTTTTATCGCAAAAAATTAATAGTTTTGTTTAAATTTCCTGATAAAAATGAGCGATGTCCATTTCCTAGAAAAGTAACAGTTATTAATCATATTTTCTCCTGCGGCGCCAGGAAAAAGCTCCATACGTGAGCTAAGGTTTCCACGCATTTTATCCTTTTTCAGAGGCGTAACATAGCTAGAGGGTTAAAAACAAATAAAGGGTCTGTACTGCAAAGTCCAGCGAGTAAACATTTGGACAGCTGTTCACACAGGCGGCTGTTGTACTTTTACCTTTCCTCGGATACTCTCGCGAAGGCAAAAAATGAAATATCTGTTGGTAAACATTTATTCACGCACCACTATTGCTCAGAAGTTGACGGAAAGGAAGGATGATTGATACGACTTTTTATTGAGGTATGGTTTTAAGATAAATAACTTTGTTTCAATTTATAAAAATAAAATCTCATGTACGTATCAACGGGTTTTTATGAATGTGTTCTATTAAAATAATTGACAGTGATTTTAAAGAGAAACAAAATAATAGTTATTGAAGCTAAATATTATTTATTAGATTAAGATGTCTGACTAACAATTTAGTGCAAAGATATTGATAGATAATTATTATAACCGCTTTACGTATAATATATCATTTATACACAAAAAATGATTATTTAATTATGCCCATTTTTTATAATACACAACTGAAAATGTTTTGACATTTTAAATGTAAAACGTAAACTAATGCTTTGTGTGTGATAGGTCAAATAAATAGAAGCTTTGGATACAATATTTTGGCAATACACGATTAATATCCTGATGGAAGCATTGTCTTTATTTCTCATTTTAGTTTCATTCTCCATTCAATTTCGAGCAGTCGGTGGTACTGCAAATTGGTTTTGCGGTGATTTTTTGCCATTCTATTACTTTGATGAAATTAAGAGCCTGTGCATTAATATATAAATACAAAATACAATCCAAAATTTGGCCAGCGAATATCATTCATTTTCGTTTATTAATTATTAGTACATACGAAATTTATACGCTCAGAATGATTTTGTTGTGAAAAATTATTACAATTTACCTACTATTTTATACAGCAATTTCCATTTTTTCCTCAAAACGCAGCATTCTTTGAGTTATTTGGCAAATTAGAATGAGAAAGTATATAAACTTGATGAACGTAGATGACGGAATAATAATTTTTATTGAATATCGAATTTAGTTTTTCTACACTTCAAAAACTGTAAAATAAAATTAATTGTCTCACAAATAAATTAAAAGCGGTTTAGTGTTATTATATTTTGTTAAATATTGAAAGCACGGTTACGTATAAAGTCAATAAGTTCAGACAGTGGGGCTGTACAACGGGCAATGTGTTTTTTTATGCATATTTACGGTTCGGTTCTTCTTCTCCCCCGTAAGGTTCAAGTGTAGTCAAAGTGGTATAAGGTAAAGAAGAACGATGTGATTGCTGAATCGAGTCTCATTCACAAGAAGAATGTCAATACGTAACTTTATTGACATTTCATTGTGTTTTACCTTCCATACTTTATTAACTGTATTTGAAAGAAAAGCATTGTTGATTTTTCAATCATTTTTCAACAAGACAAATTGTTTATGATGTCAACTTTAGGTGCTCAATCGATTTTCAATATCAAATTTGAATTATTAAAACTGTATAAAATTCCACAAATTTTGGTATAATGAAGACACCGAACAGCAAGCCCCATTCATTAGTAAAAAACATGTGGAATCGTACAAAGTTTCAAATACAAATAAGGTATATTGTATTTTTTCAAAAAGGTTTGGAACTATGCTTTTGTATCAATTTTTAACTTTTTGTGACTTTTAAAGAGCTATTTCATCCGCTTACGTTTCTTAAAGCTACAGGAAAAGATTGTTTACAGATCAAATAGCCACATCTGAATAAATAGAATTTGCCGTAATTCTCTGGCTTTGAGAATACAGCGTATTTGTGTGGCTTTAAGATTAATAAAGCATTCATTTTAAATTGAATGAAAATTTCAATGAAGCAAAAAAAAATTATACGAGTAGTTAAGTGGATTAGTTAAACATTTACATTATTTTTGAAGATATAATACGACAAAACGAATCAAAATTATTTCAGATTCTGTTGGTCTTTATACTAAAAACATATTGATGGAAATATAATAAATTTAGTAAAACATTTTTGAGTTATGTTGTAAAATGAAAGAGACAAATAAATAAAGAATAATCATAAATTTAAAGGAAATGCTTATGTTTCTTGAGATTGACTAATATATGCGATGTTTTTTTGTACTCTTCTTGTATCTTAAGTAAACAATTTTTTATTGTACATCAACAATATTATTTTTCAACTGAATTAAAACAAAATCATGATCATATTGATGAAATCAATTGATTACTGAAGTCATATTATTTTTGCATTTCGAATAAAAAATAAGTATCGATGAATATTTTTTTTTATTTGTTTAAAGTAAAAAGCTTTTAAAAACGTACTTTTTTTTCCTTTTCGTAACAGAATGAATTATGCATATATGATTCTTACTACAGAATAAACTCTTGAAATTTAACTGAAAAAAGCAATAATTTTGAACACATAAATTGACCACTTATAAGCATTGCTGCTATAAAATATTTCAAGATTATGGTCAGATGGTAAAAAAATATGTATTTATTCTTGATTCACAAATAAAATTGATCGATTTGTTATTTTGAGACTTGTCTCAACTCATTCTTACGCATGGCATTGCTTTCAAGTTGTAACTCAATTTATCAGGAATCACACATCCTTACAAAATCTCTGACAAATCACTCTACAGACCTTTTCCTTTATATAGGAGAATATATTATTATACTCGACCACCTTCCCCATCTATTTGAATAGCGCCCAATTTGTCTCTAGATTTTAGCAAACAATTTGTCATCTGATAGAAAAATGATATGTTATTTTTTTGTTGTAAAAAATCTCGATCAAACAATGCATTTATTAAATTACAACCAATTTTATTTTGAAAGACATGACAATTACAATAAAGTTTCATGACTTTTACAATTTATTCTGATTATATTAATTAAAATAAAATAATATATAATATTAGAACTTGACACATTATGAATAAATAGTAAGTGGAATACTTCGACGGATAGTGCCAATCCCTTAACAAAATTTTCAAGTATTCAAATCATTGTATTGACACTGTGATTTATTGATTATTGAATATTTTTTTAATTCTTTACAATTGCAAAAGGTAAATTAGGTCATTTAGTGTATTCATTATTAAATAGTATTATAAATTATTATTCTTCATTGTTTCTGTTTTACGTTGATTTAATAGCATAATTTCATTAAGGTTATTGGTGTTACTGTAATCAAACACGTTGCCCAAAATATTTTAGTGTATGTGCACTGAAATTTGATTTGCGGTCATTGGAATCCAATCAGTTTAATATCTTTATGTGCAATTCAAGAGCAAACTAACTTTTAATAATCAATACTACTGGAACAAAGTAATCCTAATGTTAAGCTTTATCCTATGTACCACTTCTTTAGAGATGTTATAATTTTGTTATTTTTAAACAATGTCTTAGTACAGAAAAGACTTGAGAGGTGGTCTGGTGGAAAAGGTTTTGAGGAAACACTTGAGATTTATAAATCAGAGAGCATATGGATAACCCATGGACTTATCTAACTGCTTTTCCATTAGACATGATAACTTTAATACTACAAATGTGACCACATATTTATTTCGACTTATACGTGGCCAAAATGAGAAGCCTGTCATCCTTGACAAAGTCAAATTATGGATTATGTTAACCATTTTGATTGTTAGATAATAAAAAAAATATGGTGTTTAATACGGGAAACAATTGTCAAGTATTGGTTTGAGGTTTGTCTAAAATGTATGTAAAAACGCATAAAGCTGAGACGTTGGAGATCTGACTAAAGTTGAAGCAGAATAATTGGGCTTCAATTTGCATTGAAATTGGCTTCTGTTAAACTCCGAGACACTGACGAGATTTGTCATTACATTCTGAGACACAAGTACATCGTTTTCACTATAAAGTCATAATTAACCAAAAAAATTAGTTTCATCGTTATAGTTAATGGAGAGGTTAGGAACTTCTCTAGATTATTTAGGATTTCGCGGCTAATGTTTTTCTGAATCTTATTATTGCGTAATACTAGAATTCTGTCTTTGCTGTAATTGTTAAAAAATATTTATACATAATTTGTTGATTGAAAGCTATTTTCGGTTTGTGGTGAAGTGGCAACTGACAAGATCTTTTGTTCCATGAAATATGCTATGAATGTTTCTAATGGCGGAATGAAAATATGAAAACAATAATTTGACGAATAAATTGATTTTAAAATTGTTACACTAATTATATGCAGCTTTCATAATATATTTATATACGAACGCACGTCTTCAGTTGTGTTGTAATACTACACGTGATATCATTACAAAAGATATTTATTGTAGGAAATTCCAGTAGCACTATAATATTTATAAGCTTTTGAATTTAAAGCCTAAGAGTGGTTGACAACCTACAAAATTAAAGAAAATCAGTAAAAAAATATTTAAATTTTTACCACACATTAGGAGTCTGATAAATAATAAGTTTTGCATGTCAAGTATTGTTTTATATTTAAATTTCTGACAATTTCATTTATATTTAGTGTAGATAATTATAAGGAATATATTAAGAAATTATGGAGAAATATTTTTAAATTTGATTAATGTCTCCTGAAGTTACGGAAAAAAATAGTTTTATAAGTTAGTATTAGTATAATATGTTAGTTTGATTTCAAAACATTACTTTTGCTCTTCTGTATTTTTTTTCAAATAACTATCCTCTTTTAACTTGAAAAGGTTTTCAATCATGTGTTTGAGATAGCCAATGAATTATATACAACTTTTTATATTTATCAATTGAATGAAGAAATTTACCGTGGATATTAAAAGAAAATTACTTAATTTTGAAGCGAAATATTGGCATTACAAACGCAGACTACCCATTTAACAGTTTCCTTAACTCGCTTGCTTGTCACACCCCAATCAACATTCACAGCAGGTAACCTTTGATAGAATTAATGTCAAAGAAATTCCTAACTAATCAGAGATTGTAGGACTGTTAGCGTCGCCTATTCATTTTGGTCGCTTTTACTGATACAACTCCCTTAACCAAGCGATTCAGACAAAAGACTTTTAAACGCTTGACTGGAGATAAGCAATCCGCGAATTTTTAATTTATTAAATATGATAGGAATCTATTTTGATCAGATTAGACTTTAATTATTATTTTGGTAGATCAATCAACATAAAAACCGATATTATAAATACACGTGTTACTATTGATGAATAGCATATAATGTGTCAAAAACTATATCAATATTTTAATAAAATATAATAATTTATGTGAAATTGCTGTATTTGACGATTTTTTTAAATTGAAAACTATTTGGTAAGCATGTATTGAATTTTTTTTACAAAGATTTTTTGAGAGAAATGATATGCATTAAATTAATTAATTAAGTTGTGGTGAAATCACCACGTTTTTTTTGTTGATCTAATTGAGTTCACACATACTTACAGTATTAATTCTTGGTTTAATTAATGATATTAAGGAATTTTTCTTATTTTACTCCTTTAAATAAAACGTTGCTCTCGATAATTTTGGTAATTATTGATTGTTCATGGTTTTTAGTTTTAAAAATATATTTGCTTTACCATAGAGTTTTGCATAGATCAAAGATAAAAAGCGTTGCTGCAAAAATTCCCTTAGATCGATATGTTTTGAGTAAATTGAAATCCATAAGATGATTGACAGATATGTGTGAAAAAACTTTTTAATCGGTTATTTTTATTTTTGGAATTGCAAAAACCTAACAGAGGACTAGCCATAGGGGTATGAAGTCAACATTATTTTCATTAATTTATTATAATTTTATCAAAGCTTTCATGAATACAAAACTTAAACTAGATTTCAATTTTGTCCATTTCGAAAGTTGGCTCTTCTGACGTGGTGATGTAAAAGTAGCAAAACAAAACACTGTTGAAAGTGAGTAGTGTGCAAACCTGCAAGAGAATAGAAACTTTTTATATAAATAAATGTTCTCTCTGTGTAGAATTGCAACGGCTGCAAGAGTCTCCACACTTGACCCGGTTTTCACGCCACTGCTGTGCCATATTTTATTATTATGATTAGATAGTGCTAAAAGTGGCCTAAAGGGTACCTTCGGATTTTATGAACAGATTTTTGATAAGTGTGTAAGAATAAAAGGATGACTTAAACATAACACTTTTTAGAAAAGTTGAAAAACCCTGTATGTATTCACGAAATTGTCTACATTATATTTTTAAAGAGATAATCAAAAACATATAGAATTGGTTTGATATATACCAAAGATACTAAATTGTGGGCTGAAAATATCAGATATTTAACTGATTGGGAATTGACGTCTTTTGCCCATACCCGATCATGAACAATCAATTAAGCATGAGTAAATAGCTGTCATCTCGTTCCTGTTGTAATCGTATATGGTAAACATATTCAAAGAGAGAGATTGATCGATTGACTGACATCAAATACTCTTTAAACGTGTTCTGTTGGACTACTTCATAAAATTTCCATATTTTCATCATGTTCAATATGAATTTAGAAATATATACTATTTCTTAAGAAAACAACAATTTAAACCATATTTTAACCATTTTTCTTCGATTGAAAAACATCAGCGTATGCATTAAAGTTTTATCAAATATTTTAAAAAACAGTGATCTCTTCGAACTCGAATTCTTTTGTAGAGTATATATAAGGTGTGGGAGTTTGTGATTTTTCTCTGACCAGAGCGAACGGCCCACGACCTAAGTCCATAAGAAAATTTACATATCCAATTTGCGAATCAGTCAGAATTTGGCAGAAGCTATATTATGTCCTATAGTTAAAAGGTTTGGCATATTTTTGAAAAGTTTTTTTACAAGGGAAACAAGAGAATTTTTGATTAAAAATAACAAATTTCATGTTGCAAATAATTTTCTTACTATCCCAGAAAATAGAAGCCATTAGACATGGACCACATATTTTTATTCAAAATAATATACAATTATAGTTTACATGGCACATTGTCTCTGAGTAATAAAGAATAAAAGCTAAATAAATTATTTAGCCCGTTTGAATTTGTTCAATATTAATAATTAAAACAATTTCATAATATTATAATGAATAATTTTTTGCCAAATGGTCTGGAAATTTTTAGATTCACGCATTTATTTAGATAAAGTCATCGGTCACTTTGAAAAAATATTTTATAATTTAAAATAAAAAAGTGCAAGACGAAGAGTTCAGGAGAAAGCGAATAATATTCCAGTTACTGATACAGTCTAATATTAGCAATTATATTATAATGTTATTAATGTCCTTGGTATCAATAGTTAAAAAAGAGAAATACAAGTTATATCAAAAATAGAAAACAGTATTTTTGGTTAAACTTTTTTATTTCTCGTATTTTTATGCTATTTGAGATTTTATTTGTGACAAAAGATTTTTTAAAAAATTATAATTTAACCCTAAGAGCCTCCATTATTCACAGCTGTCAACACATATTTGGTTTTTGAGTTGATGTACATTTTGTGTTTTTAATTAGAAAATAATATTTTAGACAAATATTAGTAAATGGTCTGAAATATTATTTAAAACGACTTTTTTAAGCAATTGCCTTAGTCAAGTTACAAAAATGGTTAGATAAATTGTTTTTCCATGCTTTTATTTCATAAATACATTTGTTATAATGTTTTTTTCGAAAATCACTTTACTTTTTTGTAAAAAATAATAACTATCACTACACATATGTTTAAAAAAATAATTCGTGCTAAGCTTACATAAAAGTGCATTTAACCGTAAAAATACTGTTCTCCAATTCACATGTCAAAGTTTTGAAGATAAAAGTATACGCGAACAAAAATTTTCTTTCGGAAAGTTTTCGCTCAAAAAAAATGCTTCAGCTGGTTTACATAAGAAGCTTCCAAGAGTCTTACGTCAAGTTTTCCTCTTTTCGCCTACAAAATAAAGCCAATAAAGAATAAATAAATTTGCACTTCTTTTCACCAAGTTCTTGAATAGCTTGCACTCATAAGACAGCTAGCTATATACGTTATAGCTGTTGATTATTTTTTTAAGAAAATGCAATTAGGTTTGTAAAAATCAGGCGTTTTTTGTCAAATGAATGCACATAAATTTATGTTAGTTGTGTGTATCGTGAAAAGCTTGTTCAAAGAAAATAGCAACACCTTTAACTTGGTATCTGAAATACAAAATTTTCGATACATAAATTATATTTTTTAGATCGAAAAACATACAAAGTTTCAAAGTACGTGTATTACTTTGCGCAGCGAACGTGATAGATTTAGGGAGATCAGCATACCGGTTACTAAAATTGATTATGGATGTAAGTTAGTGTTTTATTGTTCTGACCGAATATGGAGAGAAATAAATTGACGGTCGCAAATTAATTATAATTTTAGTACTCCATATTGCAAAAGGCGATTTGTTTGTGTCGTATAGTATAATTATTTCCAATAAACCACAATTAAAAAATAATAATTGAGTCTAGTAGAAAAGTACCGGACAATCTATAAAAAATAATACATTTTTTAAGTAGGTACATAACACATTTCATATTAACGTTGAGTGAATAAAGAAACTGTTTATTTCAATAAGGTTGCCCCTGATATCATGATTATCTCTTTTATCACCAAATTTAGGTTGTTTAGAGCACAGACTATAGTTTAAAAACAACAT
This sequence comes from Himalopsyche japonica, assembly GCA_028555115.1. Classification (NCBI taxonomy): domain Eukaryota; kingdom Metazoa; phylum Arthropoda; class Insecta; order Trichoptera; family Rhyacophilidae; genus Himalopsyche; species Himalopsyche japonica. Next base: position 431,503 of record JAHFWJ010000819.1, read on the forward strand.
TATAATAGCTTTTTTTAATTTATCTCACAATTATTTCAAAGTTGTGTTCTGAAACTGAAAAAAGCTTTCACCGTTAAGAAAATTTAAAAGATTTAAATTTAACATCCTTTGTTACTGTTTTTATCAGTCGAGGAAAAAGTTTTAATGCGTTTATGTTTTAAAAGTTTTCTTTTCTACTGCTAAGCTGTTTATATAATATTTATTTTTTTAAATCCAAAGCCAAACTTTTTTCTGTTAACATAATAGCTTACACTTCACTTGGGTGTTAAGTGGGACGATCAAAAGTTTTATATCTCTACGCTACACCTTTTGGCATTTTTCTCAAAAAAATTAATATGTTTCTTGTTACATCTAATAGTAAATTGTAGTGAAACATTTATTTCAAATTCTTTTAATTGCCCATCGAGATTGTTCTATGGATTTGGAAAAAAATTCCAAAATGTTCGATGAGTAAATACTTTTTTTATAGAAAAAATAATGTTAAGAATATTTGTAGAAACTTTTTAAATTCAATCTTTGCGGGTGTAGTTTTGTGCTTTACTTGAACTGATTTCTTTGTGAATTTAGCAGACTAAAAACTAATGAGATTTTAAATGATTATCTGTGAAAAAGTAATTTATGTTTAGCCGCAAGTGAACCCAAATGATGTTTTAAAACATTTATTTATTCTGGTGGCTATTTTTTATCTATCATACATATTAGTTATAGTAGATTCAACGAGAATTATTAAAAAGTTTTTTTATTATATCCATAGAAATATGGAAAAGGGTTATGGTGAAAAAGGTTGATTTTAGATCGTTATTTTTACGGTCTCTGAAGCTGAAAAATCTTTTATTGCACACTTACTTGCACTCAATCACGCTTTTCAGAAATTGGATAATATGAGTGAAATTAATTTGTATAATTTGATGTGAGTTTTCCACCTTTCAAACAGTTAGCATATTGATGAAAATCGTTAATATAAAAACAAGTCTAAAACTATTAAACGATTTATTGTTATTTATAAAAAGGCACGCTTCGTTCAATTCACATCATATTGCCATCAAAGAATAATGCCATCTTTATTGTAATAATGGGATTCACCGTCACGTATTTAATTGTATGAACGTGACAGATATTCAAGTTGTTTTTGTTTAAAATAGTAAATAAATACAAATTTTTATTGATTCTTCTCATATTTATTTTTTTAATGTAAACATTCAAAATTTTTGCATCATTGAATAACATATTTGTACATTCATGGCTTGCAAATTTGAAAGAAAATTTGTTGGTAAGATACTCAATAAAAACAGATTTTTCATCACAATTATTTACACTTAATATTAAAATAAATGAAAATAAAATGTCTCTTATTTGAATTATGGATTAATTTTTAAAAATCGAATGAAAAATATTTTAGGTAATATTATTGACCGATGTATGTTAATAGATTTAAGAATATATATTTATCCCAGGATCGCAGACTGGCTTAGAAATACCGACCTAAAGGTGGCAAGGGAAAAAGAGATGAATGCTTTCTACCTCAAAAGGTAATATTCTAGAAAAGGACGCACGCCTGGAATCTGTATGTAAAGCGGTGAGAATAAGCGAGCAAGAGAGCTCGATCGATCGAGCGAATGTTTACAGAAAGAGATGAGTGTACTAGTGAAAATCACTGGTTCCAATTGATACCAACGGATGTAAGTAAATGTGCCAAATTTCATTAAACCCTTTGTGGAAAAACTATATATACAAAAAAATCCCGCGATTTAAATGTTACTTAATGAGCACGTCATAAATATCATTTTGGTTTAGTGAAGTATTAACTTAAATTACTACAAAATTTTATATATATGACTTTCTCAAACAATATATGTCGAATAAAGTCACAATTTCAAACCATATGGTTGTTTACATATAAACGAGTTGCTTGCTTTATCTATGGTAAATATTATCGTGCAAATCTAAGAAGAAAATCTAAAAAAATACCTCACGATTAATTATTGCGAGTGAAATGATCAAAATGAAAAATACATATATATTATTTCACTAAAAGACAAGCAACACATGTTCATATGAATTTATTTGAGTTATTCGAGCTGATTTAAAAAAAATCATCTTTAAACATTTTTTTGTTTTTCTCCATTTGATTTAAAATTTAAAAAAAGTAAATGTTGTCAGATTTCGGTTGATTGAATTTGAATTTTTTGTCAGCTTTCAAACATTAATTTATATTGATTGAATTGGCATTCACTTGGTAGAACTCCATTATAACACGTAATTTTGTAGAACTAAAATACATTGCTATTTTTTCACCGTGTTATTAATTTATATATTCATTATTTGTAAATATTCAAAAAATTTAATGTATCATGATAATACAGGTCTTTATAATAAAACGTGAAATATTTTCAATAAGATGTTTGATGACTCAAAGTTTTCTGATAATTAAAGACAGTATAAAATATGTAAGCATTAAGTTTTCCAAGTTTAACACAGCTCGAAGCTTTTTCGTCATCATCAGAAAGTTAGGCTGAATTAGATATTACCAGATTAGACAGCTATTGTAGCAGTAAATAGATTGCTATTTTTTCTGGCAGATGAACATTGAGATGTTATTAAATCAAAATTTTTTACTAGTGCCTATTTTTTATATATTAATATTTCAAGGCAAACATGATGATGTAATTAAAATATAAAAAGTGTCAAGTAACTAGTATGGCATAAAATTAATTTTCGAATAAATAAGAACATATATATTTTTTTTTACAAATAATATAACAGTTGTTATCACCATCGTGTGAAGTAAAATATTGTTGAGTTGTTTTTTGCGCCTTCTTTTGTTGTTGTTGGTAAATAATGGAAGACTTGATGTATTTGAAATAGGTTTTTAGGATACACTGTTTGAAAACTTTTCTATTTGTGTAAATATCAACAAAAAGTAATGCGACTTTTAGCACACACACATATGTATACTCCAGTCAAGTTTGGGCCGCGAAAAATACATAGATTTATTTTAAAGTCTTAATTGAATACTAATGTCAAACTTTTAAATACTATATTTTTAAAATAAGGATAAATATTTGAAATAGTGCAAAAATTGTAAAATTTTAAAAGATCTTCATTTGTTTTATGTGCATGTTAATGATAAAAAGTAACAAGTCACTATATTTTTTACGGTTGCAGAAATAGAGTTTCAATCCTTAAAATTATGCATTTTTACAAAAAATATAACAAAATGTAATTTCTCACATAATTTTTAAATATATTTTATTTGACATATGAATCTAATGAAGAATAGTTATAACTCTATATTTTCTATTGATTCGTAATCATAAATTGGACATTGACAAACGTCATGTATTCGTTCCTGCCGTTTGTTACAAGGCTGTTAAAATCACTATTGATTAGTCTTTTACTTGTCATCTGCTCCAAACGACTTTAATTATCTTTTTTAAAGATCTAAGCAATTGTCAAAAATCTGAAACGATACTCTTTTGGTAATCAATATATCACATAATGTAGTAAAATTATATACTATTTCAAAAAACTATTACGTATCTTTCATATAAAAACAAAAGTTTTTAAAAGAAAGAGCCTGGACAATCATGTCAAACGATATAATATTATATTAATAAGAGAACCAGAAATAATTGAAATAAAAACTTTTGATGTTGAATAATAAATAGCTTCTCTGTGTGTTTTCTTTATGGTAATAGTTATTTATGTCCATAGAAATACGTCGCGACAACTTGGAAATTTTGTTTATAAGTCTGGTGTCGCTTCACAAATTTCTATTCCTTTTGTTTTTTTATTCTTTCTCTGTGGTCTTTTTTCGAATATTATAAGCAATATTCAACGATGATTGATCAGTTTGTAATTCAGAGTATTTTTACGAGGAAAAAGTACTCCATGTGAAAAATTTTCAAAAATGACTATCTTAGAGTTTATTAAATTTAGTTCTAAAATATTAATGTTTTAAATGTTAAACAAAGATAATTTATTTTTGAGACTTTTTATTTAATGTTCTGTTTATAAACAATAAATTGAATTCTTCAAATTTGGGGATGATTAAATTCACTAAATCAAATTACTGTCAGTTTTGTTTCATAGTTATTCAAAAATAGCAATTAACACTAACAACCAGTACAAAAGATATTAATCAGTGATTATAACAAATTGTTTAGGGCTCCATAAATTTCGTCGATAACTCCATAGCTTTCACCTTTTGACATTTTCCAGGATGTAAATGAACTCAAACCACCAATAAAATGTCAGTTTTATTGTCTAATTTGTAGAACTATTGTCTGCTAGAGTCTGAGAAGGAAGTATTTTAATATGGGAAGTGTACACAAACTGATGGATTAAAATTTGAAAAAAAATAATCTACTCTGAATTTGTCGCGTTTGATATGAAAAGCCGTTAAATTAAGAATTGTGTACACAGCGTGAATAAGCCATATTAATGGTGTGTAAAAAGATGACTTTGAGGACGAATATAATATATTATAGATACAGTAAGTAGTTGTTGATTAAATTTTTATGTGAACATTTTGTAATATTTTAAATCTAATTTTTTTAAAGAATTGTTTGAATAAGTAAATCAGAAGCTGTGTAGTACTTCTTTACATTTATTGATAGGATAACCAGTAGTGGTTTTTCTCATCGTGGACGTCAAAGCTCTAAGTACAGTTGATCAGTTTCCCGTTGAATAAGTATTTACTGTTTTAAATGCTTCATTAGTTGAAACCATTGTCTTAGGGGAGAGAGATGGATAAAAATATATATTTTTTAATTATGTACCTAAGTAGAGAATTTGTGTTTAAATTTCGTCATAAAAAAATACTACATGATGAATTAAAGAAGGTTTGTTAAAAAGTATATGTGCTTAGGAAAATAAAATGTTATTTTCGACTTTATTGCCTGTAAAAGTGCAACGTATTGTGTACCTATATAACAATTACAACATGGTGATTTTGACTGAATCGTATATTACGAGACTTACAGTAGGTTGAGATGAAAAAGTATTATCCCACTTTTTTCAACATATTGCAAATACTCGGATTATACTCGAATTAAAGCAGTGAGACATATCAATATTTTTCTTAAATATTGTAATATTTCATATTAAATTAGAATAAACGGTTTTATAGTTTTGTAAAACAATCAAAACACTGAGATAAACACGATAATATATATGCTTCATTTTTTCACCGGAAAACCCTAAAATATATACATCCTTCATGTCAGGGTACTTTAAAAGAGCCCTGAGTTTCTCTGTCTATATCAAAATTTAAACAATTATGAAGAATGTAGCGGAGCCACAAAGAAAATAGATCAGTTATGTGAAGGTTTACTCTATTTTCTGCTCAAAATAGTCTCGCTGCAAAAATATATCCTTTCATTAAACTACAATAGAAATATTCTGCTGACCAGACAACACGTCTTGGATGTAATCAGTAGAAAATAGACACACTAATCTGGTTATTATATAAAGTGAATTGTGAATCATTTCATATTCTACATAAAATAGATTAAGACATTTGTTCTTATCTCAGCTCTAAATTATTATAGATTTGCTACATTTAAAGTCTTTGGTCTTTGAATGTATGCGAAGCTTTGCAGAAACCAACTGCAATTCAGTAAGTCGATAGCAATACTTTCGATGATTTTTATTTTGTGCTTTTACTCAAAGGGGATTAAATTTATAATTTGAAAATTGTTTCTGTATAAATAAATAAATATTAGAGAAAAATGACAGCATTGGGTATTTTACTTTATTTGTTATATGCGCTAGTTTAGTTGACGACAATCGTTCACTCAAACTCTTCTTGTACATGTATTGAGTATCACGATGTATTTTAAATAATAAAAACGCATCTTTCAGGAACATTTACAAAATATATTTTATGATCAGGGCGTCGAATGATGCCCTGGAAATTCGAGTAGTTTGATAATCAACACGACTTTAAAACACGTAACGTTAACACGTTACGGTGGTTATGTCGAAAGTGAACTTTTTTGACGACATTGTAAAATCTGGATTTAACAATTGCATCGCCAAATGATGCGCCATCTTTGATATGAAAAATGTTTTACCACGCCACGGAGGATGATTATAAATTATCAATTCATAATGCTTGCAATGAGCGAAACCAGTCCTTATCATAAAATGTATTATAGAAAATGTACGAAAACATCTGTTTTTATTTTTTCAAATATTATGTATTTCCATCATGATGTGACAGTTAACACCTTGTAGTGATATTACGACGTGGTTTTTAGTGCAACTGTGTTATTTATTCATGTATTTGACATTTAGATTCTGCTCGTTAAACATGTTATAAAGGTAAATTACCGAAAATGTATAATGTTCTGTCGATAGTTTTGGTACGAAAACTGAAAGTAGGTCGTCGCCAGGTATATTGCGATATTACTTGCTATTGCTAGAAAATAAAATGCATCATCTTTTGTAAACGCTTTGAGTTTCAGTGGCTGCGTTCGGCTGAGAGAATTGGGCCCGATAAAATTCACGAGCAAAATACAGAATTCCCTCAGCTGGTCGAATACTACGCACACACACGCCAGCCAGTCCTTTTTGTGTACAATGTTATTGCTTTGGGAACAAGCGACATTAATAATATAACTGGAAAACACACGTTAAACTTACACTTAAATTCACGCGCATTTAACAAAAACAAATTATTTCTATTGTCTGATGACAGATTCTGACAACTGATGAATTTGTATCAAGAGCAACATTTTACAGACCCATTAACGATCATAATTTTAATATGAACCTTTTTCGTTGTTAAACTACATGTGATTCTATTTTTATGCGCTTAATGATGATGCGGATCTTCATAAATACAGTGTTACCATATTTTTTTTTTAAATAATCTTGTAAGCCAAAATAATAATTAATATTACAATAATTAATTTGAAAATTACCGTTTGTTTTGATTTATTTATTTCTGCGATAAATAACACGAAAAGAATCTTATACATTGCTCGTTTAATTTTGGAATCTTATTTCAATCAAAAAATAACATTTATAATTAGGGGAATGAGTGTCAACGTCACATTTACATTCTCCCAACATATGACACTATTTTTAAAAATCATATAAATAGAGATAAGCTACATAAAAGCATAGTTCTTAACCATTTTTCCCATTTTCTTCATCGAAAAAGAAATATTGTTTAACTAAATCATTCACATTTTTTTTTTGATTTTCCTCGGACATTCATGAAAAAAAAAATGAAACATATATAACGTGGTGACACTGTGTAATAAACCTTTTTTAGAAAAGTGTGAAGTCGCGGTGGATAGAAGTAAATACACGGTTGATTACAAATGAAAAAAAAACTTGCCTTTAGTTTGGGAAACACGGTCATAGAATATCCATATAAATATATATATTTATATCCGTCAAAATGCGCCAAAATATAGGCTATTTAAAAACTTATATATACTTTTTCATTAGTGTAGGTTCAATCAGTAGATCAGCTCTTTTTGTACCATTTTATATTAGTGTCATAAATAACATTTTTTACATGATAGCATCTCGCATGTATAAGGTTCCTTTGAATCTTACAAAAACTCGAAAACAAAATATCATTCAATAGTTTTTTAAGCTTTTAAAAATACTGATTGGTCATGGACTCGCCCGTTACTCCTATTTTTTCTAAAGATGAAGCACGTTCACTTTTGTAACGATCCAGGAATTCAACCTAAATTTAATCCAGGATTTTCGTTTTCTTGCTATCGGCTTAGTAACAAAAGAAGGGTGCACATGTGAATCAGATGCAAAAACACACCACTAACCCTTATAATTGTACCTCACCTTCCTAAATGCTTGAAATAATACGGCATATTATGCTTTTGACTTAAATTTGTGAAAGTTTAGCCTTGAACGCAAAAAACAGTTATCAAATGATAAAGATCTAGTGATAAATTTTTTCATTTATTTTATTATAATCCTTCCCTTAATAAAAAACTATATTTATAATTGTAATAAGATTTAAATTTGTTTACGTTCACAATAAAATTTAATAATTCAATTTTGCTAAGTAGTTTAAACATTAGTGTATATCAATATCAAAGTCTTTATGGCCATAAACTTACTGAAACATTTGATATTGTAATAGTTATAGTAGATATTATCTTTATTGATCTGATATACGCATTTTAAATATATTTAAAAAATTATAATTTCAATCATGTAGATGTTTTATATTTTTAAACAAAAAATATGTTTATTAGTGCACGTGTAAATGATTTCAGCCTTCAAATTTAAAACAATAAATGTCGTTTTACATCATTTAAAATCCTCGGCTTTGCATACTTTTATACATATTTGAAGAACTTAAGTCTTTGGTGTGTTGTAAAAGTTTCTTTGTATCCAATAAATATACATTTTATCCGTTTACATTGAAATCATTTCCGGAATAAAAAGCCATTCAATTGTATACCCATTGCTATTCTACCGGAATAAATTAAGCTTCATATTTAAGTTGAGCTGAGTCAAAGAATACAATACTTATCCAATAAATATCGACGATACAAATTTACAATGTGCTAAAAATATAAATTGGAAGCTATAGCGTATTTGCAAACTATTGTATGAGCACATTGACATTTTTTGAAAGTCTTTGGATCAAAATGAAAGTGTATTTCTATTTCACATTAGATAAAATAATTGCAACCCGTTTATTTCCATTGGTGAGATATGTTGTACAATATTTAGACTTATTTAAACAATGTATTATTGTAGAAGGCTGATGAAAGGAAATAAAAAAAATATTCTACAATAATTTTACATTAAGTTATCAATTTAAGAATAAGTGTTATTCTATTATTTTTATCTATTAGAAGAACTTTTACAATATTCAAATGACAAACATTGCATAACTTGAATGTAAAACGGTATAATATAGCGTATTTAATTAATACAACGCTGACAAATACAAATGTGTTTTATTTCATAAATAATTATTTTCTTTTGCTTTATATGATTTCATTTAGCTTTTTGTGTAAAATATTTCTGAAAATATAGACTATTTAAAAATGTAATATTTGGAACCGTCCGTTTTCAATAATTTTTACTCCTCAGGAGTCGAAAACCTAAAGATATACTCATACAATTTTCAAACTCGGCTCAAAATCAAGAAATGAAATAAGCCTTTAACCTTTCGAAGAGATCCCTAAGTCTCGATAGTAAACAAGTAAAAAAAAACAAAAGAGTTAATGAAATGTAATCTGGACCCAAAAGAGGTCACTACGGGCTCAAATCTATTATTTATTCTCGTCAATTAAACTCATTCGTCGAAATGTATAAAAAAATATTCCAAAACTACTCGCAATTCTCGATTAGTACACAATAAATATCGGGGACACACAAGCTTTTAGCGTCTTAATCAACCATTTCATCTCAACAAGTACAAGAGAAATTTTCTATGTTGCATTTTGTTATAAAAAAATGGTTAACAGTTCGTTCACGAAGAAGTTGTATTTTTTTAATAAAGATTTTTTTTTTTAAATTGATATTGTTTGAGAAACAAAAATATAATTCTGTTTCTTATTTTGCCATGACCGTGCACATATTAAATTTTAACGTTACTATCTTTACTACCAAACTCATATTTTATTTTCCGCAATGAAAAAAATATTTTCTCTGGCATAATAATTTTTATATATGTTATTTCATTTGACTTACATTTGTGACTGAAAACGTATTTGATTTTCCAGTGGTATATATAAGAAAAGTTTTGTAATCAATTCAAAAAAAAAAGTGGTTACTGAGTGAAAATCGTTGTCGATGTAAAAAAGTTTTATAGAGAAATCCTTTTTTCTCAAAAAAATTCAAACTCCACTACAAAGAAATCATATGATATTTTGAATACGTTGTCTTCGTTTTTACCAGTTTATCTAAAAATGCCCTTTATGCATTTAAATATTTTATGTGACGCTGAAATGATAGCCTGTCTTCGAAGTAAATTGGTATGTATTTGACAAGCTTGTATACGCGTTTAGTAAAATCGCCGATGTGGATATTTGGTGATCACAAATTAATGCTCTTAATTAAACCACTTCAGGCAGCTTTGCTATCGCTGGGATGAAATATAGATATTTACAGTACAATAAATCTTTTTCCAAGAAAATCAACGTGAATAATGAAGGCAAAGACGCCACCTCTATCTATAACAAAATATTCCGCAGAATCACTTGCCGTTCATTTTTAAATGAGTTGACACAAAGAGCAGTCCTTGAACATTAATTGATAAAGTGATCTGCATTCACAAAATGGTGTAAACATACATTTCTTTTTCCCGGATCTGTCCAGGAAGTTCAAAGTAAATAGTTTTTTATGTACTTTTTAATTGTTTATGAATGAAATTTTTTGAATACAATGTAACAAGCTAAAGCCTTTGAACTATATTTATGTACAAAAATTTTAGATGGGAAAAATAAGCTTGACATAACAGGTAACAGCCAAGGTAGCTTTTTCCACGTGGTATTTTTTCGGAAAAGTTTTCGTGATAAATTTGAGAAGAATCAACATTACAAACAACCATGTACAAAATAGCAAACTTTTATTTATACAAATCAGATTTGATTTTGGTATTCCTTGGATTTCAACAATTTTATATCATTTTAAATATATATATATTAATGAAACTATGATTCTAAATATTTCACAGTTGAAAAAACACCTATTTCATTCAAGGTTAGATTATATAAATCTTATATTTGGTATACGAAAATAATTATTTTCAACCAATTTTAATACAACAAAAGATACTTTTCATCCAATGACAAAAAGAAAAGATAAAGGAAGACGAAAATGGCAAACATTTCCGGATTTGCGACTTTTAAACTTTTGTTTTACTTTAGCTCGTCATTTTTAATTTTGTGAGATAAGCTTATCGCTGTGAGAATGTTTCGCAAGACAGTTTTCTTATAGCATTATTTCGCAAGTAACATTAAAATGTATACTTATTACAGCCATTCCTTTTTAAGCAACTTTGTCTAAAATGAGGATGTATGAGTTGCATGTCTATAAATATTATATTTAATTAGCTCAACAACGAAGTCATATATTTGATATACATGGTGGTGAATAATAATCTATTAGAATATTATCTACATTAGCTTATATATATTCGAAAAATGAATTTTATTACTGTTAAGAAAAAAATTAAGCTTACAATATGCTGGTTTAGGTATTAAGTTTCCTATTTAATGTATTTCAAACGCTTGCTAATTTCACTTTTATGATATAAAATTTTTGTAGGGTGTCCAATCGTGTTTGGTTCACTATATTAGTATTCAGTGAAACTTTAGTTTTAGTTTATATTTATATTTACTGGAAAGACAATATTTTTTTTAAATTTTTGATAATATAAGAAAGCTTTGAAATCATCTGTTATATTAAGATAATTAGAAATAATTAAAACTGTTCGTAAGGTCAATGAAAAAAATACACATTAAAAAACGAAAAATAATAAAAGAAGGCTTGAATATCATTATAATAAACGCAATTTAACGTTGTTCAGTTAATCGTTATATTAATATTTGATTACAATTAACGTAATTGTGCTTATTACATAACTAGTTATTACAATGACCATTTGTCGCAAATTAATTTATTTAAAAAAATTAATAGTCTTTTTAAAATTAATAGGTAAAAAAAGATCATTTGATTGTTTGCATCTTGAAAGAGACAAAGATTATACTTGTTAATATGACACGATTAATTGGACTGAAATGAGAGTTTGGTATATATTTTAACAATTTCAGACAGTAAAACGTTTTAAAATAATCACTCATTTGATATTTGTTTTTGAAAAATGTTGTAAAAACAATTTTTTTAACGATACCAAATCAATAATATTTCAATGACGACATCTATACGAGTTTTCCAAATGTAGGAATTTAAGTACTGAAAATATACTTTATAAGTGATTTTACTGTGTATACTACAAATAATCAATTTTTAAAAATGCTGTGAAAGAAAATTTCACATGATTCGTGAATTATCGCTAAGCATTTAGCCAATCTTTAAATTGACAACTTTTTCTCCGCAGCCTTCGGTGATAAGACCGTAAATTTCAAATCCAACTTTTAATTACATAGCTAGAAGTTTCAAAACCCGTTCATTTTCTCACAAAGGACACGGACCGATGGCTTGGCTATGGTTTAGCTGCATATCGAAAGTTTGAGTGCTAGCTAAATTAAATGTTATAAATTTATTAAATCTTTGTATTAAATGTAATTGTAAAGAATAATCTTTTTTTTTTATTTTATTCATATCAAATACATGACTTACTATTAAAATAGCTGAAATAAAACATTTCTACAAGTAGTTATATGCATGCAATTCTTTAAATTATCAGTTTCGTGAGAAATATAATATTACATCATGGCTATAATAAAATAGAATATACTTTTAAGATTCAAAAATCACTAATCTATAAATTTCAATAAGCAACAATGATATGAAGTAATACTTGATTGAAAGAAAAAAATCATCATTTTTTTGTTCACTTAATGACTTCAAAATAATATAATCACTTTTCGTGTAGAACAAATAAACTGTTGTGGAGCTGATTAAAATATTATTATTAAAAGCTTTGCTACATTTAGAAATATTCGTTTCACTGTTGCTCACTTTTCTTTTTTTCGAATAGGGTAAACAATTAAAAGATACAGATTGGTCAAGATAAATGGGTTACTCACCCGATGAACACCCGTATTGTTATTTGTATTAATATATATCGGCATTAAAATAGTGGAGTCGACCGCTCTGCAAAATATTTGATATTTTTTAAAAATATTTCAATAAATGACTTTTTTTTCATAATAACGATGAAATTGGTTTGGATTTTTTTTAATAGAATAAATAAATTTAAAAAAAATCTTGAATAGTTCTAGTTTCAAAATACAGATATAAACTTAAGGAATGCGAGAGAGCTTCTGTGAACTAAAGTCCAAACTAATACCACTCGCTTAGCATGTTAGAGTTTAGGTAACATCCGATTATACCGACAGGCTATGACGGTTCACGTGGTTGAAAGTTTAAACAGTTAATATGGAATGCACTCTTGTCGAGCTTGCCTATTAATTTTCAATCGTTAACTGTTTTAGAACCTGGTAAAGATTTTTTTAAAAATTAAATTTATTTGCATACTTTGAAGCTTACGTTAGTTCATTAATACTAAAAACTTTCTATAAAATAATCAATACGCCATATTGTCATTTAATTTGATGTATGAAATTATAAAATAGTGTAAACGATACAATCTGACTATACATATATTCGCTAGTCAATGTAAACAATTTTTCTTTTAGTCAGGTACAGTGTGGACAAAAAACAGATGTATACTTTATTTACTCAAAATGTATATATGTACTGACATAGTTGGCTTGTGAACAAACCTAACAATCAACTCACTCATAAGGCTGCCAGCCATTCTCCACGTGTCACTTAATGTCATCTGACTTAATTATGTTTGACTAACCTTACTAAGACGAACATAACCAAAATCATTATATCATCTATACCTCGTGTAGTGCTCATATGTGAGTTTATAAACATAATCTAATGAATAAATACATTAGCTAGTAATAGTAAATGTGTACTTTATAATAATTAAATGAAGTTAATGTCTCCATTGACTATTTACTGCATACATTGGTGAAATTTAAAAATGAACCTGCAGCATATATATAACTTAGTGTAATTGTTTTACAACAGTCCACTTAAAAGGTTAAATAATGCGCCGTTCATGACGTTCATATAATTTACCGTCAACGGCTGAACAACTGTAAAAAATCTATTCATTCGCTTCATTAAAGTTATGAAATTAAGGCATGTAACAATTGTTTTTGTATGAATTGAATTTATTTTAGTTCTACAAAATTATTTTTTTATATATAGTTGATAGCTATTTCGGTCATGCTATCGTCAGAACTATGCTTAAACTAACATTTGCTTATCTATATATAGCTGTGTAGAAAAGGTACACAATACAGCATCTCTCCTGTTTTAACGACCTAGCATGTTCCTGCTCACAATAAAACTAACAATTGTAAATGAAACTAAAAATGCGGCTATATCAATAAGTTTACATATGACACGGGAATGGTCCATTACAAAAACAAAGAAAAGAATTAAGATTGTTCATTAAAGAAGAAGATTGTTCATTAAGAATCCTTTGTGATAGTTGATATCTATTGATTTCCAGCTGTTCTAAAGCCGTCATCCTGCGACTCTTACAACAAAGATGCAAACACTTAGGCGCTGAGTTTGAATTTATATTATGTGATTCCCTTATAACGTGATTAGTGATTTTGTGAATCTGTTTTTTGACCTTTTCTACACAGCTATATATAGATAAGCACATGTTAGTTTAAGCATAGTTCTGACGATGGCGTGAGCCGAAATAGCTATCAACAATATTTAAAAAAAAAAAATTTGTAGAATTAATATTCATTGCAATTTTTTTCACCGTATTATAATGGAGTTCTACCAAGTGAATGCCAATTCAATCAATGAATTGAATTTGTTGGCGAAATAATGTAACTGGTGATTGAACATAAATAAGTTGCATGCAAATATGATAAAATCTCATTGATAGATTTGCAAGATTACCATCATTGTATCTTAAAACGCTACATTACTATCGTGGACATAAATATTAACAAACATATTTTGATGGATGTATTAATAAATGTTTAAATTACATCTTTTATGAAATGGAACATTGTTAGAATAGAAATGTAAGCATCTATTTGTGTGTACCTTTTGTCCTCCTTTAATGCAAGCCAGCAACTGAAGAAATAAAATAAAGCAGGTGCATACGCTGACGATATTTTTGCAAATAAAAAAAATGTAGTGACTTATAGAACAAAACCTTATTTTATATAGGGCTTTGACATTGATAAACTATTCATTTCTGGCCCAACTACAACTATTTCTAATTATCTAAATACATTTTTAAGACTTCGGACTACCACGCTTATGATAACAAAAAAATAATTTCGTTTAGTTGGCAACCATTTTCACTTCAAATGATTATCATATGAATACAATTAATAAATAAAAAATCATCTTTTTTGAGCGCGTGTTTAGCTTCTTTGTCGAATGAAATATATGTTTTATTATTATATAAAAAACAAATTTTATAATATAATTTTGGTAAGAACTTAACGTAATTTGTAATCCGATCAAAGAGAAAATTTGATAAAAACCTATGTCAGAAGATCTTATATCAAATTTGGAATCAAAAAAATCCTATCATATAATATTGACGGAAACCTGAACCTAAAACCATAAAATTACCATAGAAAACATTTACTATCAACTAGACCATAGCCGAATTTACAAATTTATGAGCTTTTACATCTGTATTATTTCAAACTTTAATAAATTTAAAATCGTTTTACACTGGTTAAAACCAAAGAAAAGACGTAAACAATAATTGGAAACAGTTCTTCAAATTTATAACACTACTAGCGAGAAACCGGAATGCATTGCAATGCCACTCAAACAAAGAAAGTGTTGTTTTCTATCAAAAAAAAGGGCATTTGATAACAATATGTGTTTTATATATATTTCTTTAGCGTACTGGAATAAACCGAAAGGTTTTACGACACATACACGACAGACCACATAAAGCTGTCCATGTGGGAAGCATATCTACATAGTCCAGAGTATCAGTTAATAGTGCTTGCGATCCTGATAAAACCAGTGCTGATCTAATAGTTGAACTAATTTTATAAATTTTGCTTGTATGTGCTCAAAAACCCACCAAAGTTTGATCGCAAACAGATTAGCGGTTTTGGAACGCACACGGAATGAACAAAAAAAAAACATTCATTTTTCATATAGATTTAATAAATCAATATAAAGTTCACTTTTAAGGTGTTAACTGTCACTTCTTGATGGAAAGGCATTATATTTTAAATAATAAAAACACATTTTTTAGTACTTATTTCCACAATATATTTTTTGATCAGGACCGGTTTCGCTCATCGCGAGCATTATCAACTGATAGAATACAATTTACAAACAAGTCTATTTATACAAAACAAAAAAATAATTTGAGTTAATGGTAGCAGGTGTACAAAACCATGGGTACAAGAACTAGGAAACGATTTACATTCTTAATTCTTAATTAATTAATTAATGATAATTCTTAATAAGTGATTGTGAACATTTAATTTTTATACTAATTTACTTTATTTGTATCAATATTGTATGATTTTATGTAAATCGTTTCCTAGTTCTTGTACCCATGGTTTTGTACACCTGCTACCATTAACTCAAATTATTTTTTTTGTTTTGTATAAATAGACTTGTTTGTAAATTGTATTCTATCAGTTGATAATGCTCGCGATGAGCGAAACCGGTCCTGATCAAAAAATATATTGTGGAAATAAGTACTAAAAAATGTGTTTTTATTATTTACAATATAAAGTTGATTTTTGTTTTGGTTCTATTGTTGTTTTAAACGCTAATCAAATTAAAAATATAATTCGTAAGACTTAAATATATATTACTGTTATAAATATACGCTTATATTTTGAATTAGAACATACAAAATCGAGACCAGGGAAATTCAAGGAAATCTTTTGTAAAATAAATTCTCAAACGTCTTTTCGAAAGCTCTCTTGAGCCCTTTACCGGAAGTGCATCTGCACATAGAGTTTTGCCTGAAAGCTCTGTGAAATATTTATAATGCGGAAAAGTTTACCGTTGACCATTAAAATCCATTTATGTGAAGTATGCATATAAAATCTTATTTTTTACGAGGTACCTTTGAACAGTAAATATTTTATTAAAATTTGTTTACTGGAATGGGCATAAATATTTTTAATAGCGAATAAAATTCTAACTTGTTTTTGTTCTGATAATTTCGTGATTCCAAAATAAATATCAAGTAAATTGATTTGAAAATTTTAATCCGATGGCGATGAAATGAATAGACGATTCACTCAAAAGAATTTTGGTATTTTAGTCAAGACTAACATGTAATTTTATCGTTTTCTTATATTTGTATTTGATTACATATTTGGAGATGAAGGGAAATGAAAATGAATACAATATTGACATTGCGCATACACAACTGGCAAATGTGATTGGACGTTTTAGTTATGCTTTAAAAATAGTCTAGGTTTTCAACCAACTTGTTTTGAGTTAAATAACCTGTTTATAATTTATAGTAAATAATTGAAGAAGTGAAATAAATATAATGGATATAAAAAAAATCTGTTTGATAATGCCAAAGAAGAATAGAACGTTGTATCAGAGATACTTATTTTTTTTCTTTAATTCGATGTTTTGCTAATTGAAATATTATCTTATATTTATTATTGCCGATACGATTTTTTTTGCAGTGCACAAAGTAACAGTTCTTAATGTTTCAACTTTAACTCGTTCCACTTAATTCCCAAAGGTTGGTTGCAAACAAAGTATAATGTCGTTTCTATTTAAAATACTCTACAACTGTGAAAATAGACAATATTCATTGAAAGTATTGATTTTTATTGTTTTCCTAACTATGGTAATAGTTTCAACAGCTTTTTAAAACTGAAAAAAATCTTTATCATTCCATTGATTGAGTTGGCATTCTCTTGGTAGAACTCCATTATAACACGGTGAAAAAAATAGCAATGTATTTTAGTTCTACGATTACATGCTATAGTAAAACTAAAATACATTGCTATTTTTTTCACCGTGCTTATCATTCCACTTATGGTCAACAGTCAAAACAATATTGACTGGTAATATATAGATCTTTTTTAAGCAGTAGCTTATTTAACACATAAATGATAAAAAATAGCGTAAATCGTTGTTGTAAGATCTCCGCTGTTCTATATTTTTTTATGTTTCAAATAAACATATTTGCATATCATCGCTTTCATTGCAAAACCACGCGATTGCGATTTTTAGTTTTGAATGCCACTTTATGCAAATGAATATTCTATATCAGCAGGTGAAACCCTGGAAATGAGGGATAAACACTAACCCTCAAATTTGAAATCGTAAAAACACTTATCACATATCTGATAAAATTGTTAATTTTGATGACTGATACGAGTTTTTGGCAGTATATACTTAGATTTATCGAGGTATATAGTAATATATTTTACTACTATGTTAGTTGAATGGTTGTTTGATTTTTTAAATTTTTTCATTCATACAAGTATATGCATATATAATACATGTTGATAATCTAATGATATTGGACTTTAAGCAGATTGAACGCCTGAAGAGATTGAATATTATTACTGTTCGAAAATGCTGTGCAGGAGGACAATATAAAGGCTCTGCAAAAAAATTAGATTAAAAACATATCGGTTAATTTTATTATTCAAGCTGAGATAAAACTGTTAAATCTAAATGCGGAATTCTAGTATTAAAAGTTCGGTAAATTATAATGATTTCATTAGAAATATTGATGATAGTATACCTCTTTCTGTTTTAAGAATTGGAACATATCATAACGCAGAAAGCAGTACTCGGTCTACGTCGCAGCAGAAGAGCAAATATAAAAAATATTTAATTTGGAATGAAGTATGTAAGTAATGCGTAATAAATATAATTAAAATGGATAGTAATTAAAATATAATTAAAACTTTTCGCTGTAGTTTTGTGTTTTCAATTTTTATTGTAATAATTTGTATTATAAATTTTTTAAATATTATAAATTGTTTTTAATCCATATGTGATGTTTTCGTCTTCTTCTGAACAAAGGCCACAATTCTTATAAGTGGTTTTGCAATAGAAGCGACGATTTGGTTCATTTTTGTATAAGAAATATTTTGAAAACGACTAACATCATTCACGTCTGACAAAATAAATATGTTGAAATATTTTTGGCACTATTCAAAATCTAAGCAAGCGAATATTTTCTGAAAATATAAAATATTCATTTCCTTTCTTGTTTTATATAGCGGTGAATAAAAAATACACTACATTTCAGCAGTTTCGCAACTATGATCGACCCTGTTTTCCCTAGAGTAATGCTTGAAACACGACGTGTGTTTTATTTGTCAAAGCAAAAACTTTGTTAAAATTTTTATCGTTACTGCATTTTTTATGAATTTTGATTTTTGTCAGTCATGAGTAATTTTTGATGAACATGGCCAGAAAAAGCTTACAACTTGATGATAAGTTTTCCAAGTTGGATCGTAAACAGTTTTCTATCTTTTCTTAAAAGAAAATATTAATCGTAAAATGTTTCCAACATTATCAATATTTTATTGGTAAAGATATTTGGAAATAGTTTAAGAATGATTTTCATTCAATACTTTCATTTGATTTTATTAGCAACACGGCTTGCAAGAAGTCTGGCACTTCCAATTGACCTTTTCTTAAAAGAGGCGCTTTCAATTAACAGCTTTTATGTTACGTTGCTCTATGCTTTGTATCAAATGGATAAGTACAGAGTAGCTAGATTGTAATCAATTACATGAAATGCAATTCAATTCTTTGGCACAGTTTTTTCATTGTAAAAGTAGAAATTTTATGTTTTAGTGATAATTTAAAGTGAAATTCTCCATTTGATAATTAATAATATATATGTAATATAAAATGTAATTTTTGATACATTAAATAATTTAAGATTTTAATAAACATTTCACTTCAATGGTTTCAAAACGAATACGTATACGGTTATGGTGTACTTAGAAGATACTTAATAAATCATACACGTATTATAGTATTTTTATCTTAAATGAAGGCGTTAGTCAGAAACATATATTCATTGATCACATAAAAAAAGAGAAAATGTAGACACTATTTAGTACCGAAGAAATACATTAAAAGCATTACAAATAATTTTGTGAGTGTATACTAAAAGGGAATGTAAAATAATGAAAAGTATGTAATGTTTATTTACGTCTTTGTTTTATTAGATTATTTTATTTATTATTGTCTCATTTCGAACCAAAAAAATTACTGTGAAATAGAAAATATGTTATTTAGTTTATCTAGGTTACTGTTTGTACACAAACTTCTTTCCAACGATGTGTAATATTATATATAAAAGGCATATTTTCGAACAATTTAAAAATTATCTGCGATATAAAATTGATATTTAAAGTATTTTTCCAAATTAAGATCATTTATACAACAATGAAAATGATTTTAATATATATGCTTAGAACTTTTGAATAATACTTTGCTACATGTTTGAAATAACTTGAAAATAACTTAAGGAAATGATACTTAAGGCGTTAATGCGTAAAATCGATATAGACTTCCAAGTTCTTAAGTCTTTAAGCTCTATTCATCTTGTTAGATATAAGTTAAGAAAGCCACATACTTCGAAGAAATTACCCACAACACATACACCGAAGCAAAAAGGATAAACCATATTAACTAAGAAGGAAAAGCAATATATTATTATTATTTGCTATAAATAAGAATCTTCAGACTTTACTTCAATATCAATACGAAGTGTTTATATAATTTAAGTTTTTGAAGCAAATAAACAGATATGAAATAATAATATCATTTTGTTGTGTTGTTATTTCTGCACTTATTTATATGTATAATGTTCATCGTCACAAATTATTTTATCTAAATTGTCAAACAATTTTTTTTAAGACAATATATCACATAATGAAAACATTTGATTTAAAGCTTCATATTTAAGCTCTGAGAATCTATTTCATTTGTTTAAGCAGAATGTGTTTTCTGGCAATGATTGTTTGAAGCAGATACTAGATGAGTGATAAAATTTAAAATAAGCCTATACACAAATAATATGAAAATAAAGATGGAAATAGACAAATTCATATCGATCGGCATAAAAGTGTCACAGAAATTACAGCATACAGAAACAAAGTTAAATAAATCGTTAAATGTTAAAAAATTTCAACTTTCCAAAATTAAACGGCGGACTTCGCCGTCACTTCTAGTAAAGTCTAAAAACAAAATTTTTACAAGACATTTACTTAAGATTTGCAGAGAAATATTTCTAAGACCTCTTTTAAAATAATCTAGCAATTGAATCAGCTTGGTAAAAAAATAGTTCCTTGGATTATTCTAGATAGTCTCAATTTTATTTTGATAAATTTTTATAACCGCTTTATATTTCAAATATAGAATGAAAAAATATTTTTGGGAACATTGTGTCGGCTATGATTAAAAAAGGCGTTATAACAACGACAAGGTTTTAAAAATATCAAAATGTCACCACCCATAACAAGCTTCATTCTGGAAATTTTCCACTAAAGAACATGAGTTCTGTAGGTTGTTGTAACTAATGAACACGACTGATAAAAACAATAATGTTTATCCCTAATTGTGTAAATGTTAACCTTTAAAATATTGAAATGTCAAACAATATTTAAGCTAATACCATATTTATATGCGTAGGTGTGATGTATATATAATATAAATAATTGGGAACTCAAATATGGAAACTGGTAACGATTATAGTATTTGTAACGATAGGAACGATTCTAGTTAACTTGAAATCATATATTTTTTTGAATGACTGTTGTTTGTTTCAATAAAATTATCAGTGATTCGCATGAAACTATGAAAGACTTAAATAAATTTAGTTATTTGTACATTTAATATATACTATTTCGTGTTGGCTTAAAATTAATACTGGTATTATAAATTTACAACTACACGTTTTGATTGCATATCAGATTTCCTTAACTCGTTTTCTTCTGTTAACTTTTCAAATGACTTATTATAGAGGGATTCTTATGAAGTAAACTACAACAGCGTATAAATAAAATATTTTTTATGTTTGAATTTATTTAATAAGGAGTAGCATAAGAAAAATAGTGATAAATATAACAAAAATGCAAATGGCAATACCAGTATAAGAATATTAATTACAAAAAAGTATGTATATATTCCGGTCAATAAGAACCCGAGTAATGCACTTTTGATTTGATGGTTGATTTTTTCGATCAAGCATTTGATCTCTTGGCTTTATATATATTTGTGATGTTATGTTAATTCAAGTTGATTTCTAGCCAATTGACATCTTAGAAAAATTCTATAAAAATTATAAGATTTATCTTGTGGCAATAAGATATCTTTAGTATTCGTCAATCAAAGGAAATTCGCAAGAAAGTAAAAAAAAGTGTATTCAAAATATGTTGTGTTAAAAATAATTAATTCATTTAAGATTAAAAAGTATGTTACATTATTTATAAGGCATATTAATCTTTTCTTTAATAAATTAAATAGAATGTCTACAAATACATTTAAAACACAAGGTATGTATTTTGATCATGGCAATGATGAGCGAAAAAACGCAGCAAATTTTGTCAAGCTATAAATAATTTATTATACCAGTTATAATTGAATGTGTTATGTTTTTAAAAACTTTATTGTGGTAAGATATTCTAGTAAAAATGAATATTTTTGAAATACTTGTTTAGCTTTCAATAATGATAGTAGCTTTCTTATCATGAATCGTACCGTAAAGAGGAGTGTTGTAGCGAGGGTACGGAAGCACAAATTAAGTTTGACTGCGATTAAGTAGTGTTCAGTTTACGCTGTTGTTTTTGGCTGAAACTGGAACACAGTCGTTCATAATATTAAAGTTCAACTTATTTATATTCAACAAAACTTTTGAAATTAAAGATGTGTAAAAACCCCAATTGAGCCTACAGTATGTTTTTGTTATTTACACGATTATATTAACATGCTAATGATCATCGGCCCATTTTTTAATTCATTCATTTATTTGGTGAGTAGGTCTAAACATGTTTTTATAAAACCAAATGGTTATTATTATTATCAATAATTACTATATATAAACGTATAAGAATAATGTAAAATTATTGACAATTTAAATAAATAGATTCTACCTTGCCTAACAAGTAATATTAATAATGAATTATTTTTGAATAATCTTACAGAGGACCCCCAGATAACATGAGACTTAAGATTTCACTTTCGTACACTTTTAAAGCAATTTCACCTTTTAAAAGTACGCCTAAATCTAGAAGGAATGTATTCTCTGGTATTGAATAAGCGTGATTGTTACTGATAATGCTTGTTATGAGAGTCTATTTTATTTCATTTTATAAAACTATTTCTGTACGTGTAAACGTTTCATTCTGGTCAAATACCATGAATATAAAAGTGCTTCATTAAATTAACCGTTTTTTACTTATAAAGTAACATGGAAATACTTGATTTTGAAAAGAAATAAGAATAAAACTTTCAAGTGTAAAGCATATACAGATTGGATGTTTTTTTTACCATAGATTATACTTTTTTTACCATTTTTATTACCAAGAACGTTGGAATTGGGTTCATCTTACAGTCAAACAGAATCTACATTTTGTAAAATTACCCCTCAAGTTTTTATTTACATTTTAATAAAAAAAAAGATAAAATGATTGGAAAATCGTCAATGCTCGTAGACCGTTTAAATCTCAATTTTTATTCATCAAATTCGCATACCTCTTAATTCCCCTTTTTCATTTTTCAATTAACCTAATTTGAAATTCTCTTTCCTCGTAAAAAAATATTCTTACCGTTTTTGAGAACTTTATCCTGCGTTACTGTAAAAGCACGTCCGTTTTATATACAGGTTGATCATAAATCTCACAAAAATATGACTGTGCAATCACCGATGTTGCCCTATAATATTAGTCAAAATCTGCCGAAAAGTTTGTTGATAATTTGTCATTCACTCACTATACATAAGTAAAATAAAAACTATTTATTCTTGATGATAAATAAAATATGATTGTTTTAATAAAAAACTTTACAGAATTTCGTTAAGAGACGTGTAAGGTAAATACATGATCAAAAACAATATATTATTTTCGTATTCGGCAATTTTATCTTTTTATTTTGTTTTTATTTGAACATCCAGTGTTTATTTTGATTCTTAACGATAAAGCTCCTTCTACTGAGAAATCATGGCTTCAAAGACTCGAGTCAAGTGGTCGACAAAAAGGTTTTAAAAGGGAATAAAATCAAAATACTGGAAAAACAGACTTCACAATAAAAAACAGCTGTAATTAAGTAAAATGCGAAGGATTTTTCAATTGAAAAGCTATTCCATCAGCAGTGATTGGCAACGTATGGTTCCCGAGAATTATTATTTATTTGTTTGTGTTTATTTAAATGTGGAGAAAATTCAAAATTCAGAAAACTTTGAATGGGACCACATTAAATACGTCATAAATATGCAATTAAAATAAACATATATTGAATTACTTCTTCACACGCGTGCCTTTAAAAGATTTCAGTTATGATTGAAAAGTGTTTTTAATGTCTTAAATTAGTGTTATCATTATCATTAAAATAAAAAAAAATTGAATAATGTACTTCATACTTTAAATCGGTATTTTTTTTTATTATTTAGTAGCGTGAGAAAATATACCCGTGTAATTATATTCGCAAACACTATTTATACACGGTGAAAAAAATAGCAAAGTATTTTAGTTCTACAAAATTATTACTTTTTAAGATATAGTCGATAGCTATTTCGATTGATAGTTCTGACGATGACGTGAGCCGAAATAGCTATCAACTATATCTTAAAAAATTATAATTTTGTATAACTAAAATACATTGCTATTTTGTTCACATTGTTATAATGGAGTTCTACCAAGTGAATGCCAATTCAATCAATATACTATTTGTACATTTTTTAAAATTATATACGACAGATTTGAAAAAAAGTGCATAATTGGCTTTGTTTCATTCTATACAAATATAAAATAAGTAGAAATGTTTCAATGGAAAAAACAAATTTAACTTTACAGTGATGTTTCAAGTTCAATTAAAAAATACTTTACTAAGCTAGAAAAAATGAATCTCCCAAAACAAAGAAAACTGATAGCAATAGCAAAACCATAATACACTGTGATATTAACGAAATTTATCTCCATTATTTATTTTACTGTATTTCTTTAATAATTTTTAAGCACTATATTTTTTTAACGGATTTGGCGGTAACTTTGTATGTATGCTATTACTAATGTTCTAAATGTCGTAAGACTGGTTGTTCTACCTAAAATGTTTTTGCCTCGTTGAGAAGCATGTCAGATAAGATACTTAAGTATAAACTTAGTATATTGATTGAATATGAGTTTTAAGAAAAGAAAAAATGTATCGATAAAAGTTTGATCAAATATAAAATATTGATCGAATAAATCTTGCCCTTTTAGTTTATGACTTCTGGTATAAAAGCTTGCGGCTACTTCAACATTCAGTCTATTTACTTCTGAGATGGTTGATGTCTATATCAAACGTTTTAATTTTAATATTCTTCAGTGCAGACAGTTTGAATTCAATACGACTCACAAAGTAAACAGTTGCGATGTTTAATTATGTCCATTAAAAGAAATCAAGAGCATTTAAATAAAATATTAGACAAATCTTAAGATTGGAATGCATTTTAATGTAGGAACTTTGCATTCAGTGTTTTCAATTAACTTATAAACAAAATGCCGCCTTTTAATTGCTGTGTTAAACATGTAAATGTGTTCGGTATCAATTTATATATAAAATTTAAGAAAAGGCATGTGTAGGTCACAGGCAATCATACATTTCTGCAAAAGTTCATTATTCGATAAAAAACAAAATGTTTGAGTCGTTTAAATAAATTTCATTTGATAATTGCTGAACAGAGTCGATACCATTTTATAATTAAGTAACGATTATTTTGATTGGTCATTCACCCAAATATATGAATGTATTAATGTATTTTCAAAAAAATTGACATTTGTGTTAGTGAAACTACAACACAGGACATTATAGTTAATGTCAATATCCTATGCATTTGACAAATTATGGACTGTTTGTTCAGATGCAGTAATCAAAATAAAATTTAACTGACATGTTAGAGAACACATTTTTTTAGTACTTATTTCCACAATATATTTTTTGATCAGGACCGGTTTCGCTCATCGCGAGCATTATCGACTGAATCAGTTGATAATGCTCGCGATGAGCGAAACCGGTCCTGATCAAAAAATATATTGTGGAAATAAGTACTAAAAAAATGTGTTTTTATTATTTAAAATATAATGCCTTTCCATCAAGAAGTGACAGTTAACACCTCAAAAATATTAGAGAACATTAGAAAAACGTTATCCATAAACAAATTCAAATTCTCTAGACAATGCACTGATCAGCCAAACATCCTTCGCAACTACGTACCGGTGAAATAAATAATAATGGTGGCCAGAAACACAAGATTATCGGCAAACTAAGTAAACCTTGTTTATTTTTCTTTGTTTGATAAAAATAGCCTGGTTGCTTGCCGTGTAAGGAAACACTGGTATTGATTTTCATAGAAGCTTGCAAAAAATTGAAGCATAAATAAAAAAGGGTGCACTAACGACGTCATTACGTGTTGACAAGCGCAGTTTACAAAAAGATCCTATGTAAAACGACGTCTCCATATAAAATCTGTAATATCTGAAAATGTGAAAACGGAAGTCTTACAAAATAAATAAACGTAAATGGCTATTTGAACAAGCCATAAAATTTATAATATGTGTATATTTTGCACGTTTAGCTTGTTTGTTTATTACATTCTTTTTAGTTTTCAAATATATTTTTTTTAACATGTATCAATAAATTAAGCAGTTAAATAATCTTGAATTGTTACAACTTTGTACGATTCCACATGTTTTGTCACTAACGACCCGGGTTTTACCTTTCGGCATCGTCGACTCGTCAGTTCTGTGGCATCCGTGTGATAGAATGCCCGAAGATAGCGAAAAGCGAAACCCGAGTCGTTAGTAATAAAACATATGGAATCGTACAAAGTTGCAACAATTCAAATCTGATGGAGATTCCATCAAGCACCTTCAGTCGATATCATAAATAATTAGTTAAATATACTATTGATTAAAAAAATAACTTCTTACGTGGTGTATCTTATGCATTATAAAGCGTTATTTTAGTAATAATTATGAATATTAAGGTTCGTTGCTATTACAAATTTATTACACGGTGAATAGCAATTTATTTATAGATTTTAATGAAATAAAATACGTGATACACTATTTTTTCACCGTGTTATAATAAAGTTCAACCAAGTAAATGCCAATTCAACCAAAAAAATATTTATTTATAGCATCCACGCTGAGTTGAAATGTTTTGCTTACTGTGAAAATGTAGCGAATAGAATCTGACCCAGTATTAGACAGCTTGGCTAGCTTTCTGTGAGTTAATATGTTAAATGTATCATAAATCGCAAAAAAATGTATTTTTTCTAATTATTTCTCGGTTTCTTCACCATTCACAAAATATTTTATTTGAAATCAAAAAAATAACGTTATATCTATCATAATTATTGATTGAATTGGCACTCACTTGGTAGAACTCCATTATAACACGCTGAAAAAATAGAAATGTATTTTAGTTCTACAGAATTTTGTAGAACTAAAATACATTGCTATTTTTTCACCGTGTTATCATAATTATATTTTGAAAAGAAAAAAAGTTTTTTAAATTTTTTTTTAAGTAAATGATGCGATCAATGTCTAGCACGCAGTTGAAAATATAAAAATGGTTTATATGGCATTGTTCTCAGTTAAAAAGTTTTGATTTGGTCTTTATTCTAGTAAAAATATTTAAACATAGGCAAAAATCGGTGTAATTTTTCTTAAAGAAAATGCTTTATTTTAATTAAAGTATGATAATAAACTTTTAAATGCCTCAGTGAAAACATTATTCAATAAAGACAAACATATTTAATAATGATAAATAATATTTTTAACTAGGCAAACTACTTTAAAAAATAAATCTTCCAATATTGACCCCAAATTCTCGTTTTGAAAGTCACAGTGTCACAATAAGATTCATTGGTAAAATTTTACGGTTTGTTTTAGTTTAAGTTTAATTAATTAAGCCATGTCTACATTTAAGTTCTGATCGCATGACCTACAATAAAAATACAAAATTTTATGAATACTTATCTGTCAACTTTTTTACCATAAAGTAAAAGTAAATAAAATAAATTTAACTGTTTGAATAAATCAGTAAAATTTTGTCGATTTCTCTGAATCTGCAAAAAATCTAATGATAAATGACAAATAAAATGGGAATTTACTAGACAACAACTATAAAATTACTAAAAAATATTTTAATCTTTTGCAGGAATAAGTTGTTTAATATTTAAAAAAGAATGTCTCCAGAGATAATATTCTCATTCTTTAAGCGAGAATAAAAACAAATAAAATTCTTCAGATCGTTGTGTATATGGATACACTTTGCGCAAACAAATGAGTATATACATTCGTTTACCGATTCCAACGATGTGTTTTATAGTGACAAATATCTTTATAAATTTAAATACATTTTATGGCGTACATTGCTTATTTAAGGCTTGATATTTTACTCATGCCCTTACAAGTAGACACGATAAAGTCTCTAAAGATAGAAAGCAGGCTCTCAAATATTGTAGTTGAAATAAATGTCAAATTAATTAGATCTAAAATCACAGTGTTTAGTGTGCAATTTTTTTATGGAATAAACTTTATATAAATAAAATGACAGATCCACATAAGAAAAATATTTTTTACTTTGAGACGTACAATTTGAACAAATTTCTTTTATTTAAAAGAGAAAGTAAAGGAAAACTTTTAAATACCACGTAATAAACCAAATTGGATGTATGTCCATGTTCTAAAATTTT
This sequence comes from Himalopsyche japonica, assembly GCA_028555115.1. NCBI lineage: Eukaryota > Metazoa > Arthropoda > Insecta > Trichoptera > Rhyacophilidae > Himalopsyche > Himalopsyche japonica. The sequence goes on from JAHFWJ010000819.1 coordinate 460,139, forward strand.
TGGTAAATATTGGGAATGTTCACAATTTTACTTAGGTCATTTCGTGTTTGGTAAACAAATTTTTCTTTATAATAAAACTTATTGTGGCAGCATTATATATAGTACAGAAACCAGCTGCTTCTTCTCAAATTAAATAAAAATTAAAGATAAACTACACGATAAAATTAGCCATATCGATTGCAGTCCTTAATACCTGAGTATCTAATCTAAAGTTGTCCAAACATATTAGAAAACGCTGATTAAAAAAAGGAATCGAATAATTACACACTTAATCTAATGTTACTAAATCTCCTTCTTCAATAACAATTTGATTGACTTTCCCATCACTTTTAAATAATCTTCGTTTAAGTGATCGACATTCGTAGATTGTTCACTAAAAAAACTTAAATGAATTTATTTCTTTTATGAGCTAGAGCGCGTTTAATTGCAATTTTTTTTTTGCAGGTCACAATAAAAAAAGCATTATAATAAATAATATATATGTGAATAGATTTAGAAACTTTTGATAGTACGTTCTTCTCTCGATACATTGCCGTTTAATAATTCATAAGGCGCGAAAGCCTTCCACCACCACCTGCCGAACAGACTCACCGGAACATCACAAGTCGAAAAGCATGCGGATGCTGTGAGGTAAAGTGTTAGTAAGAAAAGTGCATCTTCATAACGATGCATCCGAAAGAGCGTCTAAATAAGATTTGGTTTTCAACTCCAGCTTGCGAATTATAAAAATGAGTTTATAATCGAGTTTTTACTCAATTAAAACTGAACGAAATAGTATTTGTATAGTTATTCAAAAAATATTTTCATAACAAGTAATAACTCTTGTATATATGCATTAAGTAATTTTTTGGTATTATTTCATTATTAATATGAAAAACTCGTGGTTTGATTCCGCTTCACAAGCGATACAGTTACTTAATTGCGACATCTTCTACTTTACCATGTTTTTGAAAATTACATTAAAGTCATATTTTCTTGGTGGTTGATATGAATATAAAGCATATAATATATATATACATAAACTATTCTATTCTATTATATACATAAGTTATTCTTCTGTAAACGGTCAAACCGATATTCTTTCCAGTTTTTTCATAATTTCATATGCTGTGCGACAAACGAAAAAATTGAAATAAAGTTAAAAAAATGAATGATTTCCTGATATTATAAGAGATATCTTTTAAGTTAATAAGAACAATCAATCTCATCAATTTCTTAGCGAAAGGTGTTTGCTGGCATTTATTGTTTCAAAGTACCAAGTATTTACATAAATGAGGATGAATCTTAATTCAGATTGTTTTTCTCGTATATCTTTTCAACTTAAGAAGCGTGTTGGGAAAAGATTGTGGCAATATATATTACTTATTTAATGAAGAACTTAAGCGCTGAGTAAAATTTATAGGGTTAAATAAACCACATATAATTGCTTTGATCTACTTTCAGGAATTTTTCGACCAGAGAAAAGTTTTCGGCTGTTCAAACGAATAAAGCATTCCAACTTGAGAGCCTGAGCGAAAAATATGTTTTATTTGGTTTTGCAAAAGAGAAATGAAATTTTAAGTCTGTTATTTATGGCCGTTTATTTGATATGAATAAGTGGCTGTGGCTTATTATATAAATTCAATTAAAATAGTCAAGTTACTATCGCTGTAAATGTATAAAAATTAAGTGCTTTATTTCTATAAATATCAAATTTAATTTAGGTATGCGTTAAAACGAGAAAATTTTTGTTGCTTGCATCAGCCATAAATTTCTGGCACATTTTGATATAATAAATCCATAAAATGTAACGATTCTTTTTCAAATCAAAAAATAACTGCATTTTTCAATGTGGCTTTTGGTTTTGTCAACAAAACAAATTTATGAACAAAATGATTGGATCGAATTTTACTTGATTGAAGTGCGCCATAAAACAAAATGGATATATTTCGCAATGTATTTCCAGGCTATATTTGTTTAAAGAAATATTTGTGTATGTGAAAATTATATTGCATTAAAAATATATATAAAATTTCATTAAGTTTTATTTACGATAAATAAATATATAATATTTATTTCTAGTACCTTTTGCCAATTTGTAAAAATGCAGTTAAAGTGATTGTTCACACTGTACACCAGAGTGAAGATAAAATGAATAAATGAGAGACTACTGAACGTTCTAAGAAGACTTGAAATTAATTTCAGACCCAAATCAAAAATATTAAATAAAATAAAAACTTTTCTCACATTATAGCAGTATTATTTAAATATCGAGCTTGCTTATCGCTGAGTATTACTAATTTACTCCAGACAATGTAGAGCAAGAATTAGAATTCTATTGAATAAATAAAAGCAGATATGAGTTTATAAATACATTTGTGGAATTATATTCCTTTGTTTTGCTCGTCATAGATACGAATAAGAGACCTGATAATATTTTGCAGGTTAACAAAGAAATTGCAATTAACCCCTGTGAGCTTTTTGCGTTGCCATTGTTTCAAAAGGCAAATGTGGGGAAAGAGAAAATCAAAAGTAAACAAACCATTGTATTCACAGAGAAATGAGACATTAAATGTATTCTATTTTTTTGTTGATATGAATAAAAAATAAGATATGCAGGAGCTTTTATAAATTTTTGCGTTGCTGAAAATTTTTCATTAAAACTGAAAACAATTTATAACCACCGAAAGAATGTTATTTCCATATTTTCATAATATTGAATACAGAAAGCGAATATAATATATGCTAATAATTGATTGTATAACATTTTCTATTCAGCATTTGAGATAAATTTATTACCCTGAAAAAATTAACGATGCTTGTATTTTTGTGTATTTTTATGTTCAGTATCTATAGGTCTATCTACACCCGGGTCACTTGAGATAATAATTTTACCGCCCCAGTCGTCGTCCTGCACTAGTGAGTACCACGGTTCCATGTGCGTTAATCGGTGATATCTTGATAATTTTAAACATGGACCCGAATAAAGGGTTTGAGAAATACGAAAATGACTTTTCTCTTTTATAACATACTTTTCAGAAAAAAAAACACTTTATTGACGGTGTTAATCGGTGAACTACTCTGTTAATTGAGTAATGAATAAGATATGCTAGACTTGCAAAAATACTTATAAGAGTTATGACATATTTCAATCAGACTTAAATCGAGACCACTTCAATAGTAGCCTCAGAAAGAAACAAAACATTTAAACAATAAAAATGTCGGTTACGATTCTCTCATGGTACACAAAAACAAATCAACAAAAGTATTATAGTTTTGTAACACAACCGCAGTCGAATAACTGATGAGAATGTTCTGGGCTCAAAATGGCCAAATTTCTAATTTTTATGGGTTTTGGTCTTCTCGAGAGATAAATTTATTATAACTGGTTATATATCTTCCCTAACTTGTGGGGTAAATTTAAGGCTTAATAAAGAGTCCGAAATCTTCTTTGATAGTGTAAAAGCCTTCGACTAAATATGGGCCCAAGGAGTGGTATTCAAAATTTCAAAAATTTGCATAGGATTTCTACTAGTTAAAATATTAAGCTAAATTGTGATGGAAATAAGTTTCATCTGAATGGAGCCTAAGCTTCATAAAATATATCTCAGATAGAAAATCCATCAGGTTCTGTTTTAAAATCCATCCTTTCAATCATCTAATTTTTATAGTTGCGACTAGGGATTGCATTACCGGTTTATCGCGAATTAATGCCAGATACAGGAATATTATAACGATTTTTTATTATGATATATGCATGAGGGAGTGAGAAGTTTTTTTCAACTCCAGCAACATTGATAAAAAGTTTTTTACTCGTCACACTGGTGTCATTTGTCATCGCAATCCTGGTCACCGAAATGCCCACTGCAGGCTACAGCTGATTCAAGTTTTTATGGGATAGATAGCGAAGAAAATTCGTATTTAGGTACATGTTCAACTATATTTTCATTATACCGAAGCAAATAACCATTTATAAATAAACTCTATAATCCACTACATTAATTTTTTATTTTATTTTTATTATTAATTTATATTCATAGATACAAATTATGCAAACATGTATAAAATTTATAAACTACATCAATAAGTTAATACATAAACTAATAGTTTAGCGTATGAACTTCTTACAGGCAGGTAAATCAAATATTTCATAGTCGTAATTTAAATTAATCAATCTTTGTGTGGCAAAAAACAAATTATCCGATTTACTTAAAAAAGTACATTTAAAAAATACATATATTCACCTGAAATGTATTTTAAATTATTGTGTTTCAATCCAGGATACCATTTTTAGTGAAAGACGCCACGTACAGTTATACTTTAATGATATAATACACGTCTTTTTATTTTTTTCCATTTACCGGTAAATTAACGGTAAACCGGTAATAGGTGAAATTATTTAACGTTTACCGGTTATTGAAATTTGACGGTAAATTCTAATCCCTAGTTGCGACTAGTCTAAATTATATATTTTTTTTCATTAGTAACAACATTTTTTGTAGTACTATTTCACTTATCTGATCAGTGAACTGATCAGTTGAATATATTGTGGAAATATTATATTACTATATATAAAAGCACTTTAAATTTAATTCACTTCAATGACCAACGAATATTTTTTTGTTAATTTATTGATAAGAAAAAATTACCTCAAAATAAATTTTTCTGTAATCACATAGCATATCTCAGAGAAACATTTGACTTCCTACATATGAGTAAACTTTAATTTAATTACATTAAAATTCGTTTGCAAAGGCTTTGAAACTTTCACAAAGCTTCTTTGGAGTCTGTTTCGTTGGATACTCATAATTCAAAGATTCTCAAAATATTAACAGTTAAAGCGTCTCTGGTATTTTTTCAATCTATGGGATTGATTTGGTTTGAAACTTAGCCCAATTTTTCCTTAAATTATTCTGAAGTGTAGTTAATAAAACCACGATTATATTTATCAGCTAAGCCGCGAAAGGGTTGAGATAATATTTAGAAGAATATGTATCATATGAATTTGTTATTTATATTATATTTGCTTTCCTACAGATGTTTTATTGAGCATTGTTAATTATAAAACATTATTCATTGAGAATTTTAATTAAAAAGAATTTTTAAAGAAAACACTGGTGAACGACTTTTGGAATTGTATTATTTCCATATGTTAAATTGATGTGAAAATGGAAAAATTCATATTAAAATTATCGATTTTTTACTTTTAAATACAGCATTGGTGACATGTCCTGCAATGGTTTTGCTTAAGAAGTGACTTGAGTACTCATAAAAAGGAATGATTTAAAATATTTAAAAAGCCTACGTTATTTAAATTTTAAGTAACAGAAGGGGGTAGAAGCATTAAAACTCGTAGCAGTTTAAGCGGCAACGGAGTAATATGATATTTCAAAGATATCATCTACATCCCAAGATGTGATATAAAGTGGGTATTGGTGTGTGTGTTTGCTAACATTAAATGGCACTGACATTAGTTTGGTAATCACATATGGATCGATAGTTATGTATAACTTTGCATTGGTAAGTTCCACTGAAGCGATGAATAGTTACAGAAACTACATTATCAAGATTTGTTATCAATAACTAGAAAAGTTAGTAAAATTAGACTTCGCCAACATGTTCGTAACTTTTAACGAGGACTTTTACGTTAAATCAACGTATGGGAAACATTTATTCTGTAACGTTATCAAATGTTCAATCAAGTGATTTTCAAAAATAATTGTGTATTTAATTGAAACATATTTTACGGCTCTTCGAAATTCTCGTTTTCTATATCTTGAAAATAATGTTTAAAATCAATAAATGTCGAAAAAAAGTTTTACAATAGATTGACAGATATTTGTTGATATCCCATGTAGTATTTGAATCTGTTTTTGGCGAAGTTGATATATCAGCTTATAATGAATTGCTGTCAATGTTTTGGCTTTGAACACGAGTACTCACCGTCAGTTACTAGTGCATGAAACTAATTAAAAATCCAAAAGTTTACCTATTTAAAGTTTCATAATAACAAGTACAGAGTATTCATAAATCTAATTCTTTCTTTAACAAATAATATGACACGCTCTGTTGCCTCATGAGCAGTTACTCCTGAAGTATTCCAGTCAAGGAAAGAAAAATATGAATGATATATTTAAAATTTTCTTCTCTACAATATACTGTCGTTTTAAATAAGCTGATGTAGGTTTAGCTTTAGATTTACGAGATAATGTAAACTTTTGACTTTGAATAAGAGTAGATCTTCCAATTCATATTTTTTAAACAATACACTATCGATATTAGTAAAAAAAGTTTTTTATTTGAAGTCTTAAATACTCAGAGGCTTATCGAGTTCTTTTATATTACGTTAGGTAATAAAACATTAGCCTTTACGAATACGAATAAGCTGAACTGGGCTTCGTCTGATTCAAGTTGAAATGAAGGAAAATTACCACTAAGAGAAAGATCAACAAAGGATACATTTAATCCTTAAAACAAATTGGATAAAACTCTGTGACACTTTTCTTTTCATTACGTTTCGGGACAAAGGTCAAGAGAGTCTTAGAAATATAGATCCTTATTAAAAATGAATAAGCTGGGATTAACTTGCCTCTCTGTTTGTTTACTTTGAAGCAGAAAGTTTTTGGTGATATTTCTAAAAAAGGTCCTTTGGTTAAATTCTCACCTCTTCAATAAAATATGCTTTTTAAGCACAATCGATTTTCAAGTAGAGTAAAGTTTAAATATTTGATGATTAAGAAGTGTAAGTATTGAATAGTTTTAAGAATTATATTTTATTTTAATTAATGTGTTGAACTGTACTGTTTAAAAAACTACATTCCATAAGGTTTTGAAAACCACACTTACGCTATTAAATTTTTTTTTTCTTATAAAGAAGTAAAATATAATATTCATACTGGCTAGAAATGAACAGCTGTTATTAACTTAAAAATGAAAAAAGACATTTTGAAGTGCTCTAAACAAATGTTCGTTGAGCGTTACTTTCCATACCTGATTTCAAGAAACGTATTAATTAATATACCCAAGGATCAGTTGACATGAAGCCTTTCCTGTAAGGGTATGTCACACGTTCACTTGGTTGTCAGAATAGTATACTGCCTGTGTTCCGCTTGCCTGTCTACCCTTTTCATATACAATTCGAGTAATCCTCTTATGAAATGTGCGTCAAATTAATCGTACCCATCATGTCTATATCGAGTCCTACACATATAAACATATTTATGGTCCAATGAAATGAACAATTCTTTGATCGTTTTTTTTTTTGCTATAAATGTTACTTATTTTATTCACATCATTTGAATGGTAACACATATATAACATTTTTTTTTTTTAATTCAACGTTGTATCCACCATACAGTGTACGACTATTCATTTTTTACTCTTTATATTTTGTACAATATAATAAAATACATGATTTTTTCTCACGATTGTCTTGAAGCTAATCGCTCTGTACATTATTTTCTATTCTTCACTCTACACAGAACGGATATATGACAAAATTCTTTTCCTGCTTGTTTATTTTCAAGGATGCAACCAAGTAAAAAAGATTTACAAGATGACATATCCGATTTATTGTGAAGGTATCCAGTAACGAAGCTTTTATTTATGCAGTATTTACATTTTTTAACTACTAAGTAGGCAATCGTTTAGTCTTACACATTACTTTAACGCTTTGTTAAATGCCATCGTTTACTTCAGGTTACAGAAAAACAACGCTCTTAAAGTTTTTTCGTGCTTTGTGTTTATTCACTTAAATATTTTCAGCGATTTTAGCTGTACAAAAAAGATGAAAAAGGTTATTCGAATATAAAAAAAAAAAAATTTTATAAATGACCTGATAGAGTTCGAAGTTTTTATTGATCAAAATATTTCATATTCAATAAAAATTGAAAAAACTTTAAGAAAACACTAGTTATTGAATTAAACGAAAATCATATGAATATTTCGGCTTTGTTCCAACTGAAAAAATTAAACGAAAGAAGATGAAGTATAAAATTTGAATAAGAAAAATTGTTGGTTATTAAGTTACACTGATTAAATTAAATGATGTGAGAAATTCTGTTTTTATGTGAAGACTGCTTTCATCGTTCATTGCAAAATAAATAAACATTTCACCAGTTTATCGACTGAAGTTGTTTATAGAAGAAAGCCAACACTGCGTTAAGTCTTCATTTACTCGCTGTTGTTCGTTTCTTTCTTTGATAATACTGTTAAAGTTATGTAATGACCAAACAAATGAATGGAAATAATTATTGGCTTAGTGAGTATTTATATTAAATCGTGATTTTACTATAATATTAAAGTAATAACCTGATTTTTGTTTTGTTTTTTTTTTTTTTGACAAAATAATGCTTTTTTCTGATGTCTTAAGCCACTATTACTTTGATATAATATATTATAACATGATAAAAACAAATACTTGCAAAGTGATTTTATATGTATGTTTTTAATTTTTATCATTACAATCTGATCCTAAATAAGACAAACCAATCTTGATGAGCAGTTAACATGTCAAGAATCTTAAAGTTCTTCATTTTAGTATTTTATGAATTGAACATGTCGTGAGATTCTAAATGTATTTGATATATTACATAAATTGGTTAATACTTATCGTTTTTCATCGTTCAAGAATTTTTAATGACAAAATACAGTGTTTGAGTTCCGTTAAAATTTTCTAATAATACGCATTTCTTTTCAACCTGGACTATAAACCCCCAGATGGAAGTTTCTCAAAGAGATTTTTTTTCTAGTCAAAATAAGTGTTATTCATTTGTTAAACCGATCGTTTTTTGAGAGTGTTGGAGAAGAAAATAAAAGGCTTAATCTAAACAAGTAGCTCTCTTAACATTCAGGTTACGTCCAGTTTTTTTAAAGTTGGATGAGTGGGAGGGAATTTTCAAATATTACACACCCTGTCTGTGAAAAAAACGATAAATATATTTTTATTGAAAAAACGTTCGTACGTACTATCCATCACTTAATGTTTTTGACTCTTTTATATAATTTGTCAATCTCATTATTTTGTCAAAAGAATGTTATTTGAGAATAAAAAAGAAAGTTGTTGCTGAAATTGGATGTTTTATTCAAATTTTACAGTAGTACAATGAGTGGCTTTTTGTTTCACCAAATGTATAAATACATTTTTAAAAGAATTTTTCAGTGGCATTCTTATTAAATCAAACATATAAAACGCAAAACGAATGTAATTATATTCATGATTTCACGAGCTTATTGATAAAAAGTTGTAATGTGATGAATAAATTTCAATGATCATGATTGACAGCTTGAATTTTATGTGATTTCCTTGATTCAGTACATCGAATTCTGTTTTGATTTATTTTACTTTTGATTAATTGTCATTATCACTATAATCAAAATATGCGGCAAAAATTTTCATGACAATAAAGGGGAGTTTTCAATATTTCAAGCATATAGGTTTCGCTTTTTATATTTAAAAGTTCATCTCTTTCAATTAAAATTAGACTTGGGATGTTACTCCGTCCGGTCAGTGTAAATTTCTTCATTATAAGAGAGAGAGAGAGAGAACAATCGCAATAAATAAAATTTTCACTTCATGACTGCAGCGTTGAATAATTTTATTATGATAAACAAACATATATTGACCGATTTAATAAGCTGTAAAAAGGACTGAAATTTTCGCTTATTCCATACAATAAGCTGTAATTGTCGCTAAGCCAAAATATCTCAGTGTTGTGTGGTTTCAAAAACTGGTTTTGTATCTAACAATGACCTCGTGAATACAGCACATACTATGAAATAGATACAAAATATATAGTTATTACTCTAATAAAATAGCTTGACTCGGCACGCCACTGAATTGAAAGCAACATCAGAGAGAAAATAATGCAATTCGCGTCATTAAGTTTGGATGCCAAGAAGTGCATTAAGATATTTCTGCTGTATGAATGCATTTTTGTGTCACGGCCAGTGGAAATGATGCACATACGCTATGATATCAGATGATAATTCAAGGTTATGCAACATTTGAACTTAGTCAATTCTGGCAAAGAATAGTCTTTTCAAAGTGTTGTATAAAATGCATTTGAAAAAATTGAGTTTTATTCAGTATTTTAAATTTTATATTTAATAAGTACATTCTATTTTATTTTCTTGTTTCATTTTGAAACAGTCTAAACTGAAATCTTACAATTTGAAAAGTGTTCGTAAGAATGAGATTAATTGTCTTTTCCTTATAATCAATAATTTCAATAGGCATAGATGCAAGAAAATTCGTAAAATATATCATATTACCCAGATGTATAAACATCTTGCACATTGGTCATTTTCCATTAAAATTTTAAAAAAAGCTTGCCAGCTAAAGTCATTCATAATTCAATTATTACTCTTAAATAATGGAGTTCTATATATAATATAATATTATACATATCTGGCGAGTGAATTTCAATCCAATCCATATGATTCTTAACATATGTTTATAAAACGCACATTTATTTTCTTCTTTTTTATAGGCATCATAATAAAGCTTTATGTGATTCAATGTGTTAATTCAGTTGTGTTTATTACACAAAATAAATATAACAGCGGTCGTTAAGACCAAGTATTTACTCTTAGTATGGGAGCTTTAACGATGATTTGCCTGATTTATTAGAGGTCACTGAGTTATATATGATCACCATTCATTGTAAACTAAGCGCTTATGTCTTAAAATTATTTTTTTGTAAATGTTAACGTAATTCTCTAAATGGATAATTTGTTAACAAAATGTGTAAAATTATATGTCTTAGACCAACCCTGGCCAAACTGCTTTGAACTATTGGATGTGGCTAGCGATAATAATAGTATTTATTGTATGATGCATTGATCAATGGACGATAATATATTTTTTTGTAACATTGGGCTTGTATTTCATGAAACTGCTTGAATGAGACTCGTTTCGGTAAGTATTGTATCCAAGACCAATGACGCTGTCAAATGATTCAAATTGAGTCACAAACCATCTAGATGTTTCTAATAAAATTTGTTGAATAGGCCTTTAAGTATAGAAATTAAAAGTTAAAAGCATTTCATTAAATTACTACAGAATCTCAACTGCTTGAGAAAAACATCTGAAATTAAATTTATAATCGCATGAAAATAAATTATACTTTGATTTCTGGGAAGGTTAACATTTTCAGCAATTTCATTCTAACATTGGCTATTTACATACGTTTATCAAGTCCAAAGCATCCTATTCTGCTGACAAAAAGTTTTTAAGCATCATTTTATTTAAAGTTTATTTTTTTAAAAGAAAAAGTAATTGATTCTTCCAGGTCACATAATATCATAAAAAGTAACTGATGACCAATTTGAATATTTTATATGTCCCAAAACGGATTTTTTTTGTTTATTAGTGTATCCATTTAATTAGGTATTGGCTTCAATAGTCATTGCGAATTTTTCATGCAAATTTGGATCATCAGAAGCAAGCTGTAAAATCTGATAGGCATATAAAATATTATACTGGGCCGTTAATGGTCACGTAGTAAAAACTCATATGTCAATTGAATTCAAATGTAAAAAATGCAAATCTTAGTGCACAATTATTCATTAAATTGTTGTTTGAAGCTTAATTTATTGAGCACTGTGAATGACGTTTTTAGCTCTTCTCGCACTTTTCTACACAATCATACATTGAGCGACAAAAAACAGTTTTAACCGAACATTATTTACCCAAAATTTTACGTTATTTTCAAATCGTCACAATAGTCGATGATTGAATGTGTGATTTTTGATGATCAACCTAAATTATTTTGCCAAATATTTTTTAACTAATTAAATTTTTATTATGTGACCAAACAACATTGTCAATCTTATGCGCCAGCCTATATATTTTATACAAAAAAAAAAATTACATTCTTACACTGTGTACTTTAAATTCTTAATGCGGTTCACCATCAAAAAGCTTCAGGTGTGGTTGGTTAAAATCTATAGTTTTTAACTTTTATGAGAAATATAATTTAAGCAATAAATACTTTTGCGATTTATTCTCATTTTTTTTTTTAAATACAATCTTGTCCAGTAAAGAAGTAATCAAACAATATTGTCCAACTTTGTATCCATTATTGAAACTATGGCCCAAGTAATCATTCTGACAATATATTAATAAGATTTTCGTGAGAAGTAATACTAAATTATACCAATGTTTTATTGTTTGCTAAAAGTTTTTAGTTAAGCAATACCTTATATTGTCCCACCACTAGTCAAGTTTTCTCTCTCGAGGTTGTTTCTAAATTTGAGTTCTCAACAAACTACACTTAAGGTACCTTCTCGTTCAATCATTGTTATTACGGTAACTTTCTTAAATGAATAGATACATCTCATTCTCCTAGAAAAATGGAAAATGTTATTTACCTTATCCGTCTGCTATGTTGTATTGTATAATAAAACCGATAATACGTTGAATGAAAAAAAATATTAGGCCATACAAATCCAGTGTGGTAATATGTAGTTGTATATATTTTTTTATTTAAACATTAGTTTTTAATGTTTTGAGTCTAATATATGACTAATGGAACCATTGTCTGAGTATAACTTTTTTGAATAAGCCTGGCTGTAAAATTTGATAGTATATCGAGCGCCTGTGGTGAAAAGCTCTTAATTCAATAAACTAAAACATTTCAGCATACCATAAAAATTATGTTACTGTTTTTTATAATGTAATGACAGAGTTCATAATGCCTCAAACATAATATTTGTTTATTTATATATAATATTTTGAGATCGATTAGGTCATTTATACTCTAGTCAATTACTTACATTAAAAATAAACGATTAAATTTTTAAGTGATTTTATTTTATGTATCTTTATAAAAGATTGATTACCTAATATGTTTTTTATGTTTTCATTATTTAGAGTTTAAATTAAAGATTCATGTTTTTATTTATTGGAAGACATATTTTAAAACTAAAAACTTTTGAAAGTCTCATTCATTATTTTATCTAGTTATACAGATGTATAAAATATTATATCAAAAATATAAAGATCCAATGATAAAAAAATTTTTTTTTTAGAAATCAAGTTGTCATTTTATTAATATATTTTTTTGTAAGTTAATATTCAGCATGGATTTTCATTTAAATTATTCAGGGTATTGATGTCACGAGCTGCCTAATACAAAATTATTAAGGCTTTCTACATGCACATATTTTCGTAGCGGTAATACAGTCGTGTTAACTTCAATTAGCATCTTAGGCGAGGTTAACCTCTTGAGAAATGAATATGTATACCTGTCCCTATTAATTAACACATAAAATCAGTAACTTAAATACCTATTATATATGTGAGACTTATTTACTGACAAAGTAAATTTTAGATAAATAAACTGAATTCTATTTAGGGTTGTAGAATTTTCAATGACTTGTATGGAAATATTCACATTAAGTAACATCATTAAATTAAGCGTATTAAACAAATATGGTTCATAAACAACGCGCCGTACATCATCGAGTTTCACACAGGTATTCAGAATTAACAAAGAACTTACAAACACCGTAAAGTGTTCTGATATTTCTAATTCAATTATCGTTAAAAAGACTTATTATGCAACTACTAGTTTTAATTACATTGTATAGACTAGTTTTTTTTTCAGAAATGGTTTATATGTTTAAAAAAACATTCATTTCAATTTTGACATTTTGACATTATATTGTTAATGAATCTTATCAAATAATTAATTTAAAATTCAATCAAGCACCAAATTAACAGTTGATGTGAAAAACGTTTCATGACTGAAACATACAACGGAATCAAATCTGGTTTAATAAGAAATATATATTTATATTAAAATCCGTTTTTTTATAGGAAAAAAAAAATAACTGAAATTCATGTCATCATCAGAGATAAAAAAATACATCTTCAAAACAAAATATTCATTTATATAGAATGCATTTACTATCGCAAGTATTTTTTAAAAAAATAATTGATACTTAAATGGGCTTTGACTTTCCAATTTTACATACTTATCATACGACCTAATTTCGATGAGCTTTCATCCTCTCCAATAGAAATTTGTAACAATTTCGAAATTTCACTTTGCGATCAGGTATGCGAAGATTCTTCAGTATGTAAGATTTTGTATTGATCCGAAATAGTATAGTAAAAGATGATTAAATTACACTTTACTATGCCAAAACGTGGAACTTTTAATGTGGTAAATATAAATTCTTGTTCGAACATCTAAGCAATATTCGTATTACGAAAACTGATTGTTATTTCATCGCATTAACTAATAATGTATAATATTAATAAATAACATGGAAGTTCATCGAACTCAAAATCTATATTGAATACTTGATCTTTCAAGTATTCATTATAGTTAGCTCTGTTGCATCCGTGTAATAGAATGCCTGAAGATACCGACAGGCGAAACCTGGGTCGTTAGTAATAAAACATTTGGAATCGTACAAAGTTGACAATTGTTCAATAAATTGAAAGTAATATAAATATTTTATGAGGCCTATGTTAAATTGAATAAAAAATTGTAGAATAGCAATGAGATTTGTTTTGCCATAACTAAGTATTGAATAATACAACTAAGTATTTAATAAGACTTTACTGTTTAAAGTATATTGCTATAAATTGAAAAGAATATTTATTTTGTAAATGAGAATAATGTCTCCTATAATTATTATTGCATTAACCTATTTCAGTCTCTGGTGTCAATGTGAGATTCGTTTTTAAATATGTAAATTAACAAATTTGAGTTACTTTAAAGAGTATTAAGAAAGAAATCATTGGGTATTTAAGTCACTTCAACAACAACTCACAACTCACAATTGACTAATTATGTATTTTAATAACTAATAAATCTTTTTTATTGAGCCTCGATAGAATTCAATGGAGAACATTTTTTTATCTGGATAGGTAATATTCATCTGTTATATAATTGTCATTAAAGTTTTGGCTGCGCAATAAAATAATTCAAAGCATATTTATTATACGGTAGAAAATGTTAAGCTTCGACTACATCTAAGTTATTTTTGTCAGTATGTAATGAAGGTTCCGTAGTTATAAAAACCACTTAATTTTAAGTTAAACGTTCATTTGTAATTTTAACACTCAAATTAAAGTTAAAATTACAAATGAACGTTTAACTGACAATAAAGTATTCTTAGCTGTTTCTTGTGTAAATAAAAAAAAATATTGATACGATTATTATTTTATTGAAATTAAAAATTCAAGGATTGACACATGACCACTTGAAATATATTTTTAGACTTTATTCAGAAACAAGGAGGGAAAATCCCCCATTACAGTGTAATTCATTACGTGTAAACTTTTCATAAATGAATATGTTGATAGCTTTATTAATATGTAAGATAATGTAGCAATTTTAATTTCATTAAAAATTAAATATTTGAATATAATTTCCGTAATCCTCCAACAACTGAAAGAAGTTATCCATAGAAGCAGGCTGCGTGGAGGTAGAGTGAGGGTAGCGTTTTAATTAAAACACGAAGAGAGATAATGCTGTCGCCTGAGTTTAGTATTCTGTCCCACCTGTTATAATCTCGTTTAGTTTCAGCTATAAATAATAATCCACTAGCTTCGTCTTGTATTTCAATAGGAAATCTTAGTCAGTAGACATTTATCCCAGACTTTTTCTCTGAGCTCTGCAAGCTTAAATGAGGGTTTTTGACACTTCTCTTTAAAAAATGCAGAGTTAAAGCAAAACCTTTAACGTATGTCAGAAGCTTTTGTCGCTTAGTGACAAAAAAAACATTTATCAAAAATTATGTCAATTGCATTATTTTTTCCAACCCAGTTAGCTCTTGAACAAGCTAACAAATAAAACATTTAACACGAATCGGTTTCAATAATTGTTATTACTATAAAATGATTGAATAGTATTTAAAAAAAAGTTTACTTATACAAAGTTTCGTACTCTAGGCAACATCAATTCACACTCAATATGAACTGCAAAAAGCAAGGTATATGATAAACCTTAAAGAGTATCACATCAGGTATTGTAATGATTAACCTTTCCAACGTCGGTAGATGGCGGTTTTGAATAGCTATTACTGATTTACAACCGGACGGTTTTGTAATTAATTGAAAAGCAATAATTAACAAAATGAAAGATAAAATATAAATCATTTATGATATCGACTAAAGGTGCTTGATGGAATGTTAATATCAAATTTGAATTGTTAAAACTTTGTTGACCATGTGGAATCATACAAGTTTTAACAATTCAAAAAAAAATAATATTAATCATATTCAAATATTATTGAAACATATTCGCACTTGGTTTGCTGAAAACAAATTATAGTGGCTTTTGGGCAAGGTAAACTCTAACAGTTTAACGTGAATTCAACATTAGAATTCCATACATGCCGTCTTCCTGCTAACTGAATTAGATCTACTTTTCTTCTGAGCCTTTATTGTATTCATAAATAGTATCGAATATAAGATTTCTTCTAGTAGTATGAAATACCAATATTTATATTTGTATTTATACTGTAAAGTTAACGTATTGACCGTATTTTTTTTTATTCTAGTTACTTCAAAACGCAAGATAATTAAAGTAAGAAGTGATACCATTTATTATGGTTTGACACAAATATTTGCATCTTGTTTGATAAAATTCAGGTTGTAGTGTTTTTAGAATTCGGCGCAGCTGGTTACAATAAATACTAATTGTCCGAATCTTAGCCAGTTACATCAAGATTTAAAGTTATGGACTTTTGTGTACCAGACACTAATCAGAATCACATGGTCAAAGGTCTGCATACCCACATGGAAAAATTTGTATATTTATTTATTAATTTTAATTAGTCAATTTTCTTACTGTAACCAGCCAAACGAAAACGATTTGACTAATTGACAATTAGTTCTGATTTAAATAACTTGTGTATAAACGTTTCATTATGAATAAATTTATTCCAAATTATAAAATACAAAGCTATACAAAGAGACATTTTGTGCTGAAGACTAACTGGTATTTGTAATTTGTTTGTCAGCAGTTGTAATGTTTACTGAAAATAGAACAGTTTCATTCATACAAAGTCCTACCGCAATAGGTTTTTGTTCTTAGTCCATTGGGATTACTAAATATAAGCAATTTATCTACGTTAAAGCGCCACTGACTTAAACTTAACAAGCGGTAAAACGTAGCGAGTAAACTTACACGAGCCTTTTGTTTTGTAATGCCTTAAATCTTAAATGTTAGTTTTAGTGATTAAGTATGCTTTAGGGTGAAATAATTACAGAATCTGTAATCTAGATTCTAGTGCCGTATTTTACGGTTTAATGTGATATATTGTACAAATAAATATTATCGAACACTTTGCTTTTCACCATTCTTATAAGTGAAAAATCTCTTTTTTGTTTGTAATTTTCATATCTATTAGCGTAAAGAATTGGTGCCTACAACAAAACTTGACAGATATTGGATATCAGAAAATGAAGTGTTTCTTAACTGGTGCAAACACCATTAAAATTTTCCGGTAGAAAAATAAATACAATTTGAGTTATTATGCTTGTGTATAAGATTAACATACCGATGACTGAGTAACTATAAAAAATTTGGTTTAAATTTTACGTTTGTCGTCCTCAACTAAAAGCTTTTACGCTTAGATGTTTTGACTGATTGACGAATTCATTCCAAAGATTTTTCATGCACGCTAAAAAGTTAAACGTCATTTTTTAAAAATCTTTTTGCGGTCTATAAAGTGAGCTTTATAGTTATAAAAAATCAATTTCTTTGAATACCTTGAATGAAATATTCTTTAATTTAAAATTACTTTACTTAAGCAAATGATGCAGAATTTTAAATATTTAACATATAAAATAACCCAAGAACAAAAATTGTGCTCATAGTGCAAAAGACTTAGAAAATAATATAAATAATTTATTTGTTCCGAATAAAATGTACATATATGATGCTAGAGACGTAAGTTCTAATATTGCTATTACTTACGGAAAATTCAAGGCAAAAATGAACACAAAATGTTTTTTTAGCTAGCAAAAAAATCTTTTTCTGAACTAAGTTTCTATGGTTTTGTATCTTTCTGGGATTGGAACATAATGTGTAGCGTCTAAGCGGTTCAATACTAAATATATGACTCGTTTTGGTTATTTTGAATTGAATATATTCTGAATAATATCCGAATAAGTCAATTGATTAAATTTTGATAGTTTCGTTGAGACAACAAAAAGGCAAAATAAATTTGAAACTCACGTGGCTAAAAAAACAAAAAAGTAATTTATATATTTATCTGATAAATAATAAAAATCAGTGAATTGAGTCGATGTCTTTCAATTTCCGGATATCAATTAATAATAAAATAATTTATTGTTACTTCACTTTGCTGACTTGAAAAATGCAACAAGTTTTTAACGTGCTGATCAAATTAAATCCTTTTCGTACAACTTGGAGGCTTGCTCTTATTTTATAAAGATTGAAAGGTTATATAAATTACACGCAAACGATATTTGAAAAAAAATGTCTTTAAATCTAATATACAATATATTATATAAACAAGCATTAATATTTAGGAAAAAAAATATATTGTACTAGAATTAAAGCTTTATTAGCTGATTGTTGTTCGCTGTCTATTACTGAATCAAAAAATTTTATAATATAAAAAGTATGAATTATCCGGTTAAATTTCCTTTTATTTAATTTTAATACTCTTTCAAAATGCCTGTCCAATTCTCTGACGCATTTGGTTTTAAGTACGGAGGATCTTAGATCTCAGCTAAACAGTTTACTCAAATAATTGTTGAATGCGTGACATTCGCTATATATCAAAGATACTGTTGGTTTAAAGTTACAGCTCTTATAGTTTTGAAGTATTAGTACGGTACTTTTACGATAACATCAGAATAAGTCTGCAACATCTCAGCTCAGTAAAATCGATAATTTTACTTATTGCAGCAATATGGACAGATAAATGCATTATAACAGTGTGCGAACAAATCATTCTGATATTGAAATAAAAGTAAACAAGAAGGTTAAAATTACCTGATTAATTATGAGTCTTTTCCTTTATAGGATAGTTTTGTCAGTGTGTTGTCTCTCTTTCACAATATTGTAGAATGCTACCAACCAAAAGTCAATTCAAATAAACGATGCTTAACGATTCACTCATAATTTCTGTACAATAATAAAAAATTCAAAATTTTGTCTTTGATATATTGATTTTAAAAAGTTTTAGGCAAATATCTTAAGTTCTTAGAGTTTATGTTAAATTTATTATAGATCGTTAAAAACTAAATTTATATTTCGTCTCTTTTGTATACACTATCATGAAATATTTCATACCATGAAAAGACCTCTTTTGGAGAAAAAATAAATATTGGAGTCTATTGATATACCAGTCACGTACAAAGTGGGCTTACAAACGAAGTTTTATTTCCAGAAAACAAATACTAAAATGAAAACAAGTATTCTGGCTGCGCTGGGAATATAATACATTGTAATTAACGTAGCTAATTTTTATGATATGTATTAAATGCTATATTTATAAGTACAATGATAACAATTCAGTGTGTAACATCCACATTACTTTTATTTGAAGAAAAAATGAAAATTAGCACAATTTAAAAACTCGTTGTTATTATTATTGCGTATACACATATTAAATCGTTTCCGGGTAACGCTTTTGGAATAAAATTAATAGGATGAATATGTCACGTGTTTAAAATGGGTCAGATTCATAAGAAATGTGGGCTGGAAAACCTTAGCCCACTATAATATAATAATATAATCGTATATATTAAATAATTAAAGAAGTCAAAAATCTTTCGAAAATGAAGAAAAAACATTAGTATCGTTTCTTTTGTTTTGTTATTATATCGATATCATCGTAACAGGAATAAAAAATTACAAATGAAGTAGCGTGTATAATATTTTATTGACTGGAACCCCTCATTTCCCAAGAAAACTTTATAGCCTGTCATATTTAGTACTTGCCAAAACCAAAGTTACATAAAATTGTGAATGGATTCTTTTAAAATGATATATCTGTATGTTTGCTTCATGAGAGAAACGAATCAGAAATGACAAGGATTTTCCACGTTTATATTTTAGTTGACAGTATTTGTTTTCATAAACTGAATTCTAGTCCCTTAACCCATCTGTAAAGAATAATGAGGTTGTGTTTCTACCGTGTAATGATGGATGAATTGTTACTAAAAAGTGCTCATCTACAATAATTTAAATTATTTACAACGATACACATATCTTCATCTACCGATCCTTCATACCTTTGCGAACGATATCTTATCGAACTTGGAATTTATCCATCCAAAACAATACCAGTTCTATAGTATAGAAATTCATATCATAAAATATTGAACATATTTGTTTTTTTTCAATGCACAATTATACGTCATAAAAAATGTAATCTGTCGAGTTCTTTTTTGTCGCTTATCACAAAAGTATAAACATTGAAGGTAAGTGTCGACTTGAGTTTTGAAGAAACATATTATCTAACTGAGGTATTGATAAAACTTTTACCTTTTACATAATATATCATGCAGACTTACTAGCTCTCTGGTCTACAAAATATATAAAAGGGATCTAGCACAGGTGTCTTAAATTGGGTCTAAGCCTATTGTACTTCCCATTTGATTTTTAAGCTTTCAACCGTCAACCCACATAAGGTAAGATATTGTGAGAGAAACAAAGTGACACCACCTGAATTATTCATTAGAAATCGAAAGTTTTCGGCCGCCATTCTTTGTCAGTGAAACCTTTTCTTGATTAACTTAAAATACTCGTAGTGATATATTATGATAACTAATGATAATTTTACTACTCCTTGATTTTATGAATTATAAAACATTTGTATAAAGTATCATGTTTTTATAAAGTAACTTAACAGAAATAGATAACATTTAATCTAAATTTCGGTTATCAAGAAAACTCTCTTATTCTGTTAATTTCGCTTATTCAGCTTATTGCAACAGTTTTTTACAGTTGTAAGTAATAAAATCTGGTTTTTATTGGATCATTAAAGAATATGATATTGTACCATTATAAACAAACTAAAAAATGAATGCGGTGCTATTTTTAATCTTTCATTATTTTTTAAAGTAGAATATCTATATAAAATAAAAGCACTGAATTTCTTGAATGAAAAAGTTTTCTTCAGACAAAAAAAACTCTTTTCGAATTCTTTCATCATTTTAAGTCAAATTTGAAAAATCTTTGAAACTGAAAATCGTTATTTAAAAATATCTTTGTTGAAAAACTTTTATTCCATATCGGCCACCAATGTGGTTTATATTAATTCGGAACAGAGGTTTCTTAACGAATGTTTTTGACAAAAACTGCTTCTTTCTCAGTTGCTCAACCTCTCTGTTATTAGAACAGATTATAGATTAAAAATTTCACCTCAAACGAGCCCCGTACGTAATCTTATCGCTTTATAGGATCGTCGGGGTAGTAAAGAATGTTGTACAATTAAAAAACCAATTTAAGACTCTGTGTGTAATTATAATAGATTCAGGCCCGTGAACGCCTTTTTTTTTTAAATAAAGATCCAATTGGAAAAGATATTATCAATTAGGAATTTGATTGATTCGATGTATCAAATAGCATGGTTTTTTTATCTGTTTTAATCATTCCAATGTGGGTAAATTATTTCTTTGTTGAAAATAATCCCGTCAAAAAGCCAAATAAATATGAATTTCAAATAAACCTAGTTTCATCGTCTGCTTCAAGAGAAGAATGAAAGCGACAACGCTGTGGTAATGCAAAGCTTAAAATGTATGAGAAATAAAGCTTTAAAAAACATGCTAATACATTTTGGGATCCAAGCTTTCTGGCTGATTAAAGCCACAAAAGAATTTCCCATTGCTCCGGTTCTGGATTTAGTACAGTTTGTATATTTCAATCTACTCCATTCAAAAATAAAAGAAAATATATTGAAATATTCGTTATGTGGGGTTTCACTACAAATTTACGTTAGTGAATATTTGTGGATAGTGAATATCACTCATAATTTTTAAAACATATTTTTAACGTGATGAACTGTTTTAAATAAAAGTATACAATGAAATGTGTATAGTCTTTTTTGGAGTAAATATATACAATTATTTTAAGAGGTCATAGAGTCATAGAGGTTTAAGAGGTGTTTAACTAGTGCCTATCTAGTTTATACATTTTCATTGGTAAATTTCATCTATTTCTATATATAAATTTTGCCATCGTCAATGATAGATTATTCCAGAAATAGAACTTTGATTCATTTAATAGAAACAAATAAATTTTACCCATAGTCCCAACATTTCGCTCTTGTTTTCATTTCACCTAATCATCACTTTTAATGTGTTATCTGTTACTTCTTGATGGAAACGCATGATGTTTTAAATAATAAAAACACATTTTGTAGTATTTATTTCCATCATATATTTTGTGATACGAACTGGTTTTGCTCGTTGTGAGCACTCTCAACTGAATATATTATATATAACTATCAGTTTTAAATGTTCACGAAGTACAAAAAAGTGTGTTTTTATTATTTAAAAAAATCATATGATCATATTTCGCTCTAGGGCTGATACAAATATTATGTGAAAGTAGTGGTATCCTTAACAATCGATTCATTATTTCAATAAATAATTCGTTTTGAAATATTGATTTTCGTCTAAAGTTGCAGACGGTCTTTACGATTGTCCAACGACGCTTTCGGCAAATTAACTTGAAGCCAGTAAATTGATAAAGTCTCACCTTAAATAAAAGCAATCTTGGTAAAGTTGACATTTATTTATGTATGTTTATGGTTCCAGTGATAATTTTATGTGTAGGTTGGCTTGTCTGACCTTTCACATTCGTAAATATTAAATAGAGCCAACTGCAAATGGTGAATATTAAAAAAAATAACTAAAATCAAAAAGAGAATGAAGGATAGGTGTTTATTGATAAAAATTACTTAATTTATTTATTTATACACTTTTTATTAGAGATCGTTTGTTATTACAAATTTTGTTTTTGTTTATATACTGAATACTAAAACGAAATAATATTAATAGTGTATAAGAATCTGAATTTTCCAAAATCTTTAAATAAAACCTGAAATCTTAAGTTTGCACGATATTTTGAAAAAAAGTCTCATTTGTAATAATTTTCCTTGTATCGAAAACGGTTTTAAATTTATAAATACTAAATTATATTTAAACTTCACATACATTCATTAAAAAATGAAAAAAATACATTTATTTGAAATTTTCTTATCATTATCCCCATACAAATATTTCCTTAACTTTCTTTTAGAATAAACGATGTCAGCCTTTGAAAACAAACAGCAAAACAAAGTTCAATATTCTTCAATGAGAGGCTTTCAAAGTTTCTCGCTAACATTTCAGGAAAAGTTTTCGTACGGAAAAAGAATTGAAATCAGGATTTTTACGTGACAGACATACGAGATGCATGGTGTATCGAATATTTGGAAATATTTATTATTTTCTTATGCTGGTATGAATATATTATTATTTGATTTCGTTGAGGACGTCAAAACCTTTGTCTGTATTAGGTTGGATTAAGAAGCAAAATGTTCTGCGGCCATTTACATGCATTAACATAAATGGCCGCTCGTAACGCGCGTTTCGTTTGATTTTTTTGATGGCATGTATTTTAATATACGATTTGTTTCCTTCCTTAAAAAAAGCGATATTTTTTTCGTTTGAAAAATGAAGAACTAAATAATTTGCTCGTACTTATGGAATTAATTTGTAATGATAGAACCTACAAAAAATTGATGATTTTTGCAGCAGAATTAAATTGGGGTAAATGAAATACTGAATATAGTATTTATAGTTCTTTTTTAAAATAGCGATCATACCAAATTTGAATTTAGTTTCAAAAGTTAACTTCATATTCTAGTTTTGATTGACTATATATTTGCTATGATTTCGTTGAGATTTTGAAAAAAATCCCTTTTCAAAAGATTCGTCAGTGGTATACGTAAGGTGAATATCTGTCAATAAAATATTCTGGTTATCTTTTATTTAAAACATTCATCACTTTTTGCGTGTAAGAGGAAAGCGGCAATTGGCTGGGAAAGTTTAAAACTTTGTATGGACGCCATCATAGTAAAAATGATTTCCCACAGTTCATATTTGGCCATCATGAAGTATAGACGTATCAATTGCCGTAACGATAAAAAGTACAGAAAGATTGATTAAAAGAAATTTGCTATTTAACCAAATATTTTTTGTTTAATGAATGACTTTGAAAAGAGAGACTATGTAGCTGATAATAAATTTGAGCTAGAAGCATATAATATAAGCATAAATGTTTAGGCGAAACGTATCACACATACGTTTTTAAGGTAATCAAAAGTAAAACATTTTGAGGACATTTAACAAACTTTCATAATAGTGTTAACCGAGAAACATTTAAAAATCTTAAATATTTAATTTAATTTACCAAAAAAGTTATAAAAATAGAAGTTTACTAGATTTTATATTAAGGAAACATTGGTTAAAGAAAAGTCGCGTTTGCTTTTACAACAAATTTAAGTATGCAGGTTTTATCCATTTAATGTTTTCGTGTTAGAATTTTACATGTTATTTTTGAATAACTTTGAACATCAAAATGGAGTCTTTCAGACATTAAAAAAGACCTTTATTTTACGCATCCGAACGATTTTCTAGCATTAAACTCTCGCCAAAAATTATTACCGCCTAGTCGTCACAAATGGGAAACAAAAAACGCGGGAAAAATGTTACGACATGAAAAGAGCGAGATGTTATATGACTAGACTTAGAACCCGGAGATAAAAAACGAAAGCGGCAGATCCGGATACTATGTGTCATGAAAATTTCTTGTTTATTTCACCTACGTATCCGAATACAGAAGCAAAAGCGTGTCACATAATAAACTGTTTGACATTTATACAGTCTCTTTATTTTAAATTTATTAAAAGCTATTACAGAATATAGAGTTATTGATGTGCAAAATATTTTACAATTAAAGTAAAAATGAAAGTATTATAAGAAAAAACAGTTTGTTTTATTATTTGGTTACTTTCCTTCTAATTACGGGGTTACGTTAAGCCATTTAGGTTGAAAGTGAATCTCACAGATAAAATAAAAAACGAATTTAAAAAAAAAACTTTAATTAGACTTAATTCATAAAAATAAAGAATGTGTTTTCAATCGTTATTCTGGAATATCTATATCAAACTTATACCGTTTTTTTATTTTTGGCGAATTTCAGCGACAGCATTGTATTTGTTTATCTTTATCATAAGAACACATAATCAATACTAAAATAAAAATCTATAAAATCAGTTTTATATCACCAAAAAACTAATAGTGTGATAACATTATAATTCGCCTATTTATCAAACCCATAAAATAATATTGAGGAAACTGTTTAGCACTAAAACTTTATATAGTTTATTGGTATATTTTATGAAACTCTATATTTTCTTTTTAAACGATCAAAGAATGCGATGTTGAAGAGCATAGTAGCATTTTTACAGTTAGGTGTAATAATGTTATACTATCAGAACTCGATATCGATTCATTTGAATCAGACGGTAGGTGATAAAATATGTTTTATTGTTAAAATATTAAAATACTTGGAATGCAAAACTTAATGAAAACTTCATGTGTTAAAAAAACATATATTGATTTGGCCAAAATAAATTAATTTGAATTGCTTACAAGTGTCACCAATATAGCACATTGATTTTTTTTTAAATAACTATGTTAACAATTATCACTCACTTAGTATCAATAATTATTAAGCACATTTTACTGGCATTATTGTACTACAATTTATTGTTGAGGAATGAAATTTACGGCTTTATTTAATTTTTGTTTGTATGAAAGAAAAGAAGTTGGTGTTGTCTTGTTATACCTTTTTATTGAAAAAGAAATAAATTTGATAAAAGCTTGAAATCAAAACGATTAGAGATCTATAAGAATCCTCAATTCGTCACTGATTATATCCCCCGCGAGTCCAATATATATGACCGTCTCGCGTGGCATTATGGACATGATGAAAATGTACGACGGCATGTATGGAGATGTACGAGGCATCAAAGAAAAGCTCCAGAGAGCTTTCGCTGGCAGGCTCCGCAAAGTAGTAGGTGAGATTTCTACTTAAAAATATACTGGCTCGCGAAAATGTATTCGCTGCGGGGTTCATAAAGCTTGGTTGATATGGAAATTATCAATTACTTTAAATATACTTAGTGAATCGATTTTTATAATTGATTAATTTATCATAATAATCAGATTTCTACGAATTTTATTGAAAACCTATCTTTGTTCAAAGTATTATTTTTTTCTCTTAAGAAAAAAAATACTTTAAGCAATTTTAACCATTTTTGAAAACATTGTGATTTTACTTAAACGTATTTTCAAAAGTATACAAAACTTGTCATAGTATCCTTACAATAGGACATATATTCATGATTGCACATTTAGAACTTTATGTCACCTGATCATTTTGATAAAATGCTATACTTAAACGATTTAAACAAAAATAAAACAATTGTTTGGTATTGTGAAGAAAAAATGACGACAAATAACACAAATGTAAAAGTTAAGGAAGATGAAAAAACTAAGCATCATGGGAATTAATAAATTCCTTAGGTTAAAAATAATATATTAGACATGATAACTACATTTATAAGTAATTAAGATGCGAAAAATGATCTATTGTGAAATTTTGATTTAGTGTATGGTATCAGATACTGTTTTTACAAAAAAAAAACTAGTAATCTCGAAAGAGTGAACCACATTTTATGAATTCTTTCTGACTTGTTTTAAATTATTTAAAACGAATGCGAATAATTTATTCATCTTTAAATGGAACTCTGAATTTTTTAAGAAAGTATACATACACATATATTGGACGTTATCTTTTTAAAGATGTATGATTCCTGAATTGTGAAAATATAAGCTACTCGTGATGCAGACGAAGAGTTAAAAATAGAACAAGATTTTTAAAGCGTCTCTCATATCCGTGCACCAAGATTGAAATGACAAGAAATCACATAGCGTGTACAAATTTAATTCAATGCTTGGTTTCGTAAACAGTGGAAATTGAATTATTATTGTGAATTGTGAAACAATACGTATGTTGTGTTATTATAAGATAATTGAATTGCTAAGCATAGTACAAGACTATTGCTTTCCAAACTAATAGTATAGCAGTATCGGTGATACAGTAACACGGATAATTTTACAAACATTCTTTAATTACTTAGAATAGTCTAAGATAATTGGAACTTTTTTGGTAAACATATTTCACATTAGAAGTAATTACACAGGCGCCAGACATTGTCTGTCAGAGATATCCAGATTTCAAATAAACAAAACTCTTTTGAATTTCAGATATGTTAATGCTAACTAACAGATAATCACTTTACAATAGAAAATTTATCTTGAATATAAAAATTTACATACTTTTAATAAATAATCAAACTTTTATTTAACATTTATAGCTTACTATATTTCGATTTCTACTTAAATTTACATTGTACTTACCTGTATTATTTTGAAAACAATAGGTCTTTCAATAGGAACGCTGAAAATTTGTTCGGTTATAGCAGTCATATTGTCAAAGTGACACCTGTCAAATTTGTTATCAATTATTAAATAGAGTACGGAAAATTACCATAAATCGTTATAATGTTGAAAAACGTGTGCAAACTAATGAGAATTGACATTTTGCATGAACGGTTTGAAGGCGTGCTACTGTCCACCGAGACCGCACAATATAACGCCTTTAGATTTTTTCCTTTGGATCTTTCTTAAATCGAAAGTTTTCAAAGTCAACATAACAAACGCTATCAAACAAGCTTACCAAAACTTATGCGACAAAGTCATTAAAAATTGGACCTAAATTAAATAACATTGATATACGTGCCACCAAGCAAAACCGCGGTGGACATTTAAACAACGTAACATATATTCTACGATATAAAATATAATTTCCAAAGAAAAAAAAAAAATACATGAATATCTCACAACTTTGTTAAACTTTAATCTTACAACATTTTTTTATTTATATTTACATACATTTTGAGCGTCCCTGTTGAAAGACGTTTATTAGCGTCAAATTTGAAATTTCAATAAATTATTAAATATATCAAAATATCACTTTTAAGGTGTTAACTGTCACTTCTTGATGGAAAGGCATTATATTTTAAATAATAAAAACACATTTTTTAGTACTTATTTCCACAATATACAACTTTTTTGATAATGCTCGCGATGAGCGAAACCGGTCCTGATCAAAAAATATATTGTGGAAATAAGTACTAAAAAATGTGTTTTTATTATTTAAAATATCAAAATATGTAGGTTAGAAATTGTTTTTTGTTGTTTTGGAAACATTGACGAGCTATAAATATTATTTTACCTCCATTAGTGATGCTTATATTCAAAAACAATATTTTCGCATTTCACGTCTGACGGAATAGAAATATTCGTAAAAGTTTTATTCCCAAGGCATCTGTGATTTAAAATAAATGTAAGAAAATTATAAATAAAATAAATTCCCAATAATTTCCCATTTTGTAAATCGATTCCATGAATATTTTTCTTTTCTGAAAATTTATTTATGATCGGATACATAACACATCACTAAAAAGACTCGCATAGTATATAATTTAGTTTCAAGAATGGTGTTTAAGATTATTTTAATGATTAAAATATTAAATAAATAGTTACCATTATTATTTTATTGAAATATAACCATTGCTATCTTCCATAAAATAAAAATGAAATACAATGATGTTATGAGTAGATAAGAAATTGTAGGGCTATAATGTTTGTCTATATCGCTGTGAAAGTTTCGAGACATTTCACGAACAAACTCTCGAATTGTAGGCATTTTCAAGTCTCTATGTAACAGCGAATTGCGAACGTACCACGGGGCATTACGAATTTGTCGCAATGATTTATTTTGAACAATTTGAAGTGTCTTCAGATGCTTCTGGTGAGCATAAGCCCACACTGGAGTAGCGTACACCATAATTGGCCGAGTTATAGCTGTATAGAGGAGCAGCTTGCTTTTGAGAGTAAGCTTGCTCTTCACATTGAGCATAAAGTTTAGTCTAGCTTTTACACCATAAGCTTGACGTTTCTTAATCGCGGTGTGCTCATTAAATTTCAGTCTATTGTCTAGAGTGAGTCCTAGATACTTGACAGTATTGGACCACTTAATTTCTGTATTTTGCATACGAATGCAATCGAAATTGGGTTTTCTAATGAAACCCTTTAAAAACATAACTGCAGCGCTTTTTTCGGTATTGATTTTAATTCGCCAGTAAACACACCAGTCCGCTATGGTATCAGCCAATAGCTGGACTTGTGTGACAGCACTTTGCCGATTACGAGATTTTGATAAAATAGCAATATCATCGGCGTACTGAGCTATAACTGCTTCGCTTTCCCCATCGCAAGAAATGTTATGACATTTTGAATACGAGCCCTTCGGTCCATACCCTGTCGAAGGCTTTAGCAATATCTAAAAAGAGGCCCATCGTGACCTCTTTATGAATGAATCCACTTGCGATCAACTCTACTACCCGAAGAAGTTGGTGGTTTGTCGAGTGATTCGCGCGGAAACCGTGCTGTGTGTCTGGGATTATCTTTTTCTCTTCCACCACTTCTTGCAATCTAGCTTTAATCACACGCTCTAGAATTTGGCTCATTGCGGGTAGCAAGCTTATTGGTCGATGGTTTATCGGAAGAGTGTGATCTTTCCCAGGCTTTGGAATTAGAATAATATCCGCTTCCTTCCAACATGATGGAAAATATATTAATCTTAAGCACGCATTTATAATTTTGACTAACGAGCAAATACCTTTAAGCGGTAGATGTTTGAGATCCTTATTACCGATTCTGTCATTTCCCAAAGCTTTTCTGTCAGGAAGCGCTTTATTCAGTCCTTCCACCTGAGTAAATGTGGAAGGACAAATAGCTTGACAGTCTACAGTTTAGGGTTGTTCTAGGAATAGCTTAGCGGTTGCTTCTATATCTAACACGCAATTTTTCAAGCATGAATTACTTGTGTCAATTGTATTGGGTGTAAATTGTTTCTGGAAGCTATCCGCAAACTTTTCCACCTTTTCACTGATGGTGAATACGGGACCCTTTGCTCCGTGAAGTGGCATCAAGAGGTATTTTTCTGCGCGGAGAACTTTGGAGAGAGCCCAGTATGGGTCGCTTCCTTTGACGAGTTCATTTAAGTAGTCGTCGGTAGTTTTTTCGCGATAAGACTTCATGGCTCGTCGGATTTCTGCAGACAATCGATTGACGCGTTGTCTTACTAAAGGGTTGCAGAACTTTTTCCATTCCTTTCTCGCGCTCCGTCTATCATTTATAAGCTCTCCAATATCTGTTGGAAGCGCTTTACTGTGCGGTGAATTTTTTACCGTTTTACTGGCATATGCAGCAGCTAAATTGATATTTGTTGTGAGGCTATGAATCTCAAGATCAATGCTTTGAATATCCGTTAAGTCACTGTGCGGGATAAACATGTCGTCAACAAAATTTTCGAATTCCTTCCATTGGATAATATTTCGCGTCTGATTAAAATTATTACAACTATGGGTAGACGATACTCCTAACAATAAAATGACAGGCTGGTGATCAGAGTTAAGCTCGTGCAATATATGAGTATCGTACTGAAGGTTCACTCCACTCAGTATAGCAATGTCTATGACATCTGGAATGCCGCCATTTCTCGGTAGGGTCGTTGGCTCAGAAGGTGCTGCTACCACTGCATCGATATCATTGATGTAAGATTTTAGTAGACGTCCACGTGAGTTCGTCAGTCTACTATGCTAATCGAGGTGTTTTGCGTTAAAATCACCTGCTGCTATTGTAGTTATACCACGGGGAATAACTACTTCTAGGTCACAAGTCATTATTTGTCCATCAGGGGGGCTGTAAACTGAAACGAATCTAATGAGTTCCGAATATATTGTATTTACAACTATCGCGTTTGCTTCTAGTTTGCCAGTAAGCGCTGGCATTGGCACCGCACAGTGGTCAATATGTTTTTTTTTTTTATATAAATCGCAGTTCCTCCTCCCGAAGTTCGAGTACGATCAAATCGGTATAAGGAATAATTAGGTATCGATGGACGATGCGATGACTTGAGGAAACTCTCATTCACAAGAGGGATGTCGATTTCATATCTCGATAAAACGTCAATCACTATCAACTATTATGGTCGGTCACTACTATTTAGCACAGATAGCGAATGGGGCGGAAAGACCTTTTTAGAAAGGCAGTCTCACGTAGTAAGTTATTTTGTAGAAACAAAATATCACTGGTCAGCACGTCTTACTTTGAGGAGATCTCACGAAAGAATCAAATACAATGATAAACTAATAAATTTATTCAATGGTTATTCCAAAATTAGGTGATAGATTATATTATGTATAATTTTATTGTTAATTTCATTCAAAGATATCAACTTTGAGTTAAGTAATTACATTTATTTCATTGAACATAGTATTTACTACAATTTCATTTAATAAAAACTTTGCACAGAGGCATTAAGAATTTTAATAACATAAAAACAATATTTACACCAGATGACATTTAGTCCAAAGTTCGTTTCCTGTTGGAATTGTGTTCCAAATAAAAAAATTCATCAATCTTAATTATAAATTATTTACAATAAAAGTGGGATTTGAAAATTTTTAAATGAATTTCACATATTTTTATATACTAGCAAAATTGTGAATTGTACAGTTAATGTTTCGAGGGGTATTTTGTTGGAACATACCGAATTAAAGGGATTAAAACTTTCATTTCAGAGCTAAGCTGAACCATAAATGCTACGCTTCCCAAAAGTACTGGCTCTACGGATTCACGGTCTACGATTGATATAAATTACGTTAACTGTAAAGTACACTTTAGAGCTGTTTATTGAACAGACTATGGTAAAATAAAACCGTTGTATTATATGATTGTATATTGGTTTAATATGCGTGTAAAACGTTATTTTTGAATAAGTCAAACAATTTTTATAAACGTTATTTCTAAATGTTTAAGCTGTTTTTTTTTCGTTAAATATACAGTAAACATAATAAAACCAATTCAATAACAGCTTCATTATAATTAAAAAATTGCTTTAAATTCATCATTTGTAAGGATCTAAATTTAAAAAAACTCTACAGTTTGCCAAATTGAATGAAACAGTGATAAAAGAGCTAAAATTAGTTGTGACGTGTATATAATTTATTTGAAAACCTCATTTAATTAGCCAAATTTTTGAAAACCATTTGAGTGGTGTCAAAAATCTGTGGCAGCAAAATAATATTTCATTACATTTCCATAATATTGTGAAATGATTGTATTTTAACAAACTGATTATCATCGGTAGTAGCGAAAAGATTGAACCAGTTAAGCAAGGTGATACGCTTTAGCTTTCTCACATTTCATTTTATACCATTGCGGAAGAAAAACGTTTTATATTCCATTTGCGTAATGCATTTTCACTGTCTCCAATGTTTTTTGAGCGTTAAATTATGCGATTTGTCGCATGAATTCTCACTCTTGTTTTATAAATACATCGAAGAGCTTAAGTGCCCTAAAGTTCCCTGAAAAGTAAATACTTTTCACATATAATAAACGACAATTAGGATGCATGAATAATAATCATCATGTAATTATTTGTTAATGGTTTGATAGAATTTCATAACTTAGGGAGAAAATAATAGTATTTGCTTTAAAGTATGCTTTTTTTTCGCTTAGTATGATTTTTGTCGATATCATAATCTCTAAAATTAACTCAATATAGAAAAAAAAATCAAATATTTTTGACCAAATGTACACTTACAGAAAATTAAAAAAAAATGGTGATATTCGGTTCAATAAATATATAAAATTGATTGATATCTATGTTTTTATATATATAAACCGTATCAGGCCGTACTTTAAAAAATAACATTATATGTATGTATATTTAGAATAAAATTGGAACCCGTGCTTCATTCTAATAGAAAACTCTATATAAGCTTCATATATCCAATTACATGGCGCAATATCGCGCCGTGATCACTTCTAATATCTTGATTGGTATAGAGTATTTACTGAAAGCAATTTCACGCAAGGGTGAAATCCATAATATAATGTTCAAGTCGAAAACGTTTATTACTTCCTACGAAAACGGGTTCATCTACTATAGATTTTGGTACGTTATATTACCTCAAAATGCACTAAGTCTTATTTAAAACCATATATATCACATATTTTTCAACAAAATTTATATATACATAAATACATACAAAATGATCAATAGTAATTATATTCAAGAGCAGGTGTGGGTCTGTTTTTATTGATAGCAAATTGTTGTAATAGCTTTTGCTTTTCGACCTTAAAATATTTAAAATTCTCTCAAATTATAAGTAACAGAAAAATCTCTTTGATAATATAAGATTATTTAAGTTTGCCACGGTGGAATTTTTCTAAATCAAAACTTCGCCTTTCTTGTTTTTTTTTTTTTATAAACGAATTGGTTTTTCAGGTAACGATTTTTTATCGTGCTTTGGAATATAAGATTTTTCAATTAACCCCTTACTGCCGCATTCAAGCTTTTTGTAAATAATATATTTTAGCAATAACGAGATATTTTCAATAATATCCTGCTGATGGAAAAACTTATAATAACATATTTTTACCGTGCATATCAAAACTATGAGCACAACAAATCTTTCAAATGTCTATTTTTTCATTACAGAGCTGTAAATAAAGCTTATGACTGCATTTTAAATGCAGGAAACTACAATTCTGAAAATTTAAGAGTAAAGAGTATATACTTATATAAAAAAATGCATGATGAGTTTTAATACATTTGCCTGCTAGATATTGTATAAATCACAATTAATTTTGGAAATTGTTAGACTAATATATGAAAGACTTTCAAGATTGCATATCCAAAAGTTTTTATGACATATTTTTACACTAAACTGAGATTCTGTCTTATGAATAAGGCGTCAATGCCAAACAAATAATATTATGAAGAGTTTCATTTACGCGGTAATCATCCGATAATTTAAATTCTTAACGTGTGAATTTTATTTTTTTAAATATCTTGTTATTGTGGTTGAAATTTTATTCAAATTATTTTTATTAAACTTGTTACAATGTAACTTGTACTATGCAAACGAAGATTGTACAAGAAAACTTTGTCAAGTCATTAATTACGACGATGAGATAGCTTCGTAAAGTTTACTCTGGATAAAGATCGCAGAAATTTGACTCGGAAAGTGAGTAAGGAAGATATAAATTAAAGGCCAAGCGTTTTGTCGAAGGTATAGCATTTAAAATACCTATTATCTTTGTAATTAAAAGAAAAGTCGCGGTCAATGAAACTGACTTTGCAATATTGTAAAAATACCCTTAAGTGGAATTTTTATCAACTGCGCGGATATTTTTGCTGTATTGAAAATATTGTTTTATGTCGTGCTCGATAAAATTTTTGAGAATATTCATTTTTATAGATAAAGTGACTATTAACAATGGAAGAGAATTAGCGATCAGTCATTTGCATACGAAAAGTTTCAGTTTGCATATGATAAAAATGGTTCGAAAATCATCAAAATAAAACTCATCACACATTAAGTTTTGAATGGTTTTAAATTTTTATTCTGAAAACAGGCATTTATAACATTATTATCCGTCGTTTTTCCAATAAAGTTGAATTACAAATGTATTTGTGCATAAGCAAAATTTTTCTCATACCTTTCAGGTTAGTTTATAAAATGTACAAATATTCAATAGTTTTTAAAATTATTTAAAAATACGTAATCTGAAAAAAGAAAGCAGTTATGATATTTTTATATCTTTGTGAATGAAATTGATCGATTGTATTGATAAATTGCATATTATGCGTGTGATAATCAAGAATCATTGTTCTACATAGTCAGAACATCTCAATATGCTTTGAAACGCATAAAGTTCTTTATATATTAATTGCACAATGGACTTCATCACAAACATTCAATCAAGCGATATTGAGCTTGTGTAAACATTTTACCTCTTATTAAAAAAGGTCCTTACATTTTATCTCAAAGGAATTTCTTCAAATATTTGGTAATCATTTGGAGTGCTTAACGAATCGAAAAAATACTCCAATACAAACTTCATAGCAGATGCTAACATTGAGATATTTCAGCAGCAAAAAAATATAATTTCTTTTAATATTTTAATAATTATTTATATTATTATATTAATAAATTTTGAAATCACCAGCTATTTTCAAATGTGAGGACTTTGAACTTATGAAAATAACATTTATTTAGAGTCATATATATATTTTATTGTACCCCTGGACTTCCTTTTTGTTAATCGGTTTTTATCCTCCATATTACAGAATAAGAGTGAACGAAAAATTTTATTTATGAAACTACCAGCATTCATTTATTTTCAAATATTTTTTTATTTTTAAATGAAGGATAGAATAATAATTGACTGAATTGGCATTATTTAATAGAACTCCATTATAACTCAGTGAAAAATAGCAATATTTTTTTTTCACCAAGTCAAAATAGTTAAGTATTGTAAAAAATAATAAATATTTGAATTGATATATCACAAAATAGTCTCTAAATTTCTGCATCAATTAGCGTAATGCCACTCCACTCAAAAAAATATAAAAAATGGAATCTAAAGATATTTAGACGTATGCCAGTATTATATAGAATAAAAGTATTATATATTGGTCTACTGGTAGAGACATACAAACTTACAACGAGTATTTTTCTATTTTGCGTATTTCCAAATTCAAACTGAATTCGTCCGGGAAAACATTTCCATTGCTTTACAGTTAGTTTGCAGAAAATGGAAAACCTGGTCGTATTGATGTTAGTGGTTTATATAAAATGACCGGGTCTTTTTGTGAAAACTATTTCTTCGGATACTATTAAATATTTTATCCCATCTCTACAAATTAAATTTTACGGGCAATTATAAAACTTTAATTTGGTACACAAACTTTAAATTTAAAAAATAGTCACTCTAATGTAAATGATTCAAAATCGATTATTAAATAATGAATGCTTAATTTTTTGAGGCGACAATTTCGTTTCTGGATTTAATGTTTTTTTTTTTTTTTGATTACGTATGTTATTTATATTCATGAATATGACTCATCTTGTATATTTATGAATAATTTGTTTTTCATTAAGCCACATATAATTCATTGTTTTACCCAGAATACTCTGATCTTGATTTTCATCACAACGTCTATGGCTCGAATTGCAATATAAGTATTTGTATGAAAAGGTTTTTAAATCTTTCATAAAGATTGTTTTAAATTAAGCATATCCCATCTTATACTACTCTAATTATGAAACTATTCTTTTTAAAATCAATTATTATTATGTATATTTTGTATTCTTGGTACTAACTGTAAATTAATATATGATATAAAGCCAAAAATTGATTTGTACTTTAGCAGTTGATAGTATTCAAAGGGGCAAAACCCGTCGCACAATTTATATCAACCATCATTATTCACTGTATTGGTACTTAAAAATTTTATTATTTTGTTTGTACTCATGACTTAGAATGAAGTATAAAGAAAAGTTTTTCTTTTGTCACAGTAATGATTTGTTTTACAAACACACGCTAGTGTTTCCCGGACTCAAAATGTGTGCGCTATTTGGTTTTCATGCGACAAAAAAAAACTTTTCCCATCACAGAATGGCGGACATTAAGCAGAAATAATTTTTGATAAAAAATGAATGGAAGGAAATTGCTGCGCAAAAACATTGATCCTAGAAATATTTATTTCAATCAAATAAAAAAAAATGCTTTAAAGTGCACAAATAAAATGACTATGCTCATTTATTAAATTGGTGATTCAATAATAACTTAAAATATTAAAACAAAAAAAAAACACATATGATTCTTCTTGCATGGATTATTTTCAGACATTTTAAAAATTACATTATTACTTCTCTTCCTTAAGCATTTTTTCGAGCTACTATTTTAATGTGACTTGTATTATCCGTGTTACTAGTTTAATTA
Source organism: Himalopsyche japonica (assembly GCA_028555115.1). Taxonomy (NCBI): domain Eukaryota; kingdom Metazoa; phylum Arthropoda; class Insecta; order Trichoptera; family Rhyacophilidae; genus Himalopsyche; species Himalopsyche japonica. Next base: position 497,106 of record JAHFWJ010000819.1, read on the forward strand.
ATTCAACATCAATTTTTTTTTTCAGAATTCAATCGATATATAGATTTGACTTTTTTAAATATCTGTTATAAAGAATTGATTCAACTACGTATCAATGTCATTATTGTTATATATCTACTTTAAATGCGAAATATAATTAAATATTTACAGAATAGCATAACAAATGTGATACAATAACAATCACTTCTCAAAGCAATTCAAACTCTAGATGTAAGAACAGTTTAAAGTTTATTTTAAGCAGAAGTAAATGTATTAAGTAGAAAAATAATTCATTTCACGTAAAATCTTGTATTTTTGAATATTATAAATCAGTCAATATTGTTTATATTAAAGAAAACTAAATACTTATTCTATAAACTTATTCTTCTTTCAGAAATAATTATAACATTAGGACTTTTTCTAATCTTTCAAATTTTGAATAAAAGAATTTTTGATGAAACATCAATTTCTTTTTTTTTTTCATTAAAAATAGAAAACATGAAATAGCCATTAGCTAATAACTTCTGAGATAAATTTTTGAGATTCTTACAGAATATTTTGCAAAGCATTACCATGAAAGAACATGCGTGTTTTGCCAATCAGAATGTATAGCATCTTTCGTCTATTTTGGGAGTAGACCTTTCTTGAGCCTAAAATTAACGATCGAATTTGAAAATAAATTTAAGTCATAAAAGTTGCTAGAATACAAAAGTTTTTAATAAAATATATGAAAAAATGTTAATTTTTATTGAAGGTCTTATAACATTTATCTAGAGATATCGAGCTATGACTGAAAGTATTGCTGAAGTTTCTTTTATTTCACATTAATACACCGTGAATATTTATTAAAACAACTTTAGCCAGATAATATTTACACATTACGATTATTTTAAATAAAACGTACTAAAATTATCTCATTAGTTGACACACAGAGAAAAATCAGCCACAAACGCAATATTTTTTCTGGTAAAAGCAAACATATTGTTTTGTGATAAACTTTTTTAAATAATTACCTACACCGTAACAAAGAACAAAAGTGATAAAATTCAAATTTCAATACCAAAAGAAAATCTAGCGTAATTGAAGAAATACATTTTTTTTTCATATAAAGTATATTATATTGTTTCTAAAGAAATTAATGATTTTATTAATTGTCACCCCATATATTACAACAACAGGCAGCATATCCTGTTTATATAATATTTAGAGAAATTTTTAGTTGAATAAAATTAATTTTGTCATTCTCTAACAATTCTTTGGATTTCAATAATTATTTATGTATTCATTGGCTGGCATTGAAACCTTAGATTTAATTTTCGACTTAATGGATCAGTGATTTCGATACCGATGAACTAATAATCATTAATCAGTTTATGTTACACAGTCCTTACACAAAACATTCATATTCTATATATTATTTTAAACAAATTTTCCAAATAATATAAATATTTTTATAAATTTTCTACTAATATTATATATTTCTCTTTTCCTGATGACATCTCACCTAAATATTGATCGAATGCTGGAAAATGTTCTTACGGCGCGATTCTTCTCGGAATGCCAATTATTATTGAAAAAATTTTCCAATAAGCATAATCCCATAAAGTTTACAAAGGTGTACAGTATGTCAGTTTCGATTATTGTAAAGTAATTTTTGCAATACCAAATCGTATTCGTTTTCTGAACGAATTTTTCTCAATAAAAATCATTTTTAAGTATAATAATTCTGAACAGTTTTGTTGGGATTTTTACGCAATTTCATAGAAAAATAATAAATAACTTACCTTTTTGTTTTAAATCCAATTCTGAATATTAATGACCAAAATTACTTTTTTTTCTAATTTTATGAAAATTTCTTATTACATGACAGGTGTGGTGATTATTATAATTGCAATATGATTTTGATACATAAAAATAATGTATTTTAGCTTTTAAAATAAATTCCTAAAACGATGAAAGGATAATATGAGAATGAATGGAAAAATAATAAAAAAAATCCTTTCGTTTCATTCGAACTTTTATTAACACTTGATACCATGATTTAGAATATTTATGCACTATATAACATCACTTTTTGAAGAAACGGTTATTTTTATATGACATTACTATAAATTAAAAAAAACGCATATTTTCAAGCCAAGTGAAAACCCTCAGATTTTTAAAACATTTTATTTCGTCGACTCTAATAAAAAAGTTTAAAGCACATCTGAATCAAGTTTTCAAATTACCTCCTAAATTTAAATAAGTGAAACGAATTCTCTCAAATGGTGAATCCATTCAATTCAATCCAATCTTTCCTCGGTTATTTCGTTTGAGATATCAATATAAATATATTTCTATTGTTCAAAAGGGGGAGGTCTTTCAACATAGCACCGCCAGAATGTAATCTAATAAATGTCTTTTTAAGCCTCTTATATATATATATATATATATATATATATATAGTACATATATATGTATAGTACAGCGGTACTCAAATGGAAATACATTTTTATGTTATTAAATGTTTTTTAAAATATATTTGACATTAAATTACTATATGTAGAAGTACAAACACTAAAGATTAATTATAGTTGTGCGAACGATAATATTATATGATCTTAAGTATTTTTTTTATTCTTTATTGTCTATGTGTTATTGAATCTCGTAAGAGAAACTGTTTGTTTATATTATATATATATATATATATAACAAACTTACTTGTAAAAAAGTACTTGAAAACTAGATATATATATATATACACATGAATATTAAAAAAAAAATTCTTGATTCATTTTTTTTCATCAATTTAAATCAATTTGCTTTTAAGTTTTGAGTTAAGAAAAAAATTAAAAACAAAAATATAAAAAAAAAGCATATCGATCTTACAATTTTTTTAAAAATTCTAATGTTACAATACCTTTTGCAATTTTAACACATCTTAGCACAACATTTATGAGAAATACTCATATTTCTCAATACCAAATTAAATGCAATGTTGACAAACCCTTGAAGGAAGTTTATCATTCATTGTATAACATTCTGACAATCGAAATAGGTATGATACCTTTAAACTGTACGATATATCAACACGTCTTATTTTTTATTCTGCTTGGTTATATATGACAAAGATCTTCGAATATTCGATGAAATTAAATTATAATATAACCGAAACACATATTTCTAATTGATTTATTAATAAACTTTTATTTTTCCATATTATTATTTTATTTTAGGATGATTTTTAAAACATAATCTATCATTTTTGCATTTTTTTTTATTCTATGACTCAATTTCGTTATGAAGCTTTTGAGGCAGTTAATTAAAGTTTTTTTGGTAGATTTTATCAAGTGTTTTATTAATTCATTTTTACCACAAATCAATAATATAAAAAGGTTAACTTCTGTGTATAAAAAAAATAAATGAGAAGAAAAATCATAATCTGAAAACAATCTAATTAGTTAAATTTTAAGAATAAAATTTTTGATTTTCTTATAAAATCAATTTTGGCGTTCATTCGAGATTTTAAAAAGATATATTTATGGGATATTAATGATTTTTTAATCAGTTTTTTATGAGATAGCAATTAGTTTATAATGAGATATTAATTAGATTTTAATGATATATTAATGAGGTTATACGGAGTTTTTAATTTTATATTAATGAGTTATTAATGATATATTAATGAGGTTTTAATGAGGTTATAATGAGTTTTTTAATACAAATAATATTTGAAATTATAGTTCTAGAAGTAATTATTGAAATATTTTGTAAGTCATATATATTCGGTTCTAATTGAATTGCATAGAAAAATTCGTACAAAATATATAAAATCATTTTAATACTTTATTGTCTTTCCTTCATGGAATAATATTTAACGCATTACACAATTCTTTTTTTACGCTAATTCGATTCGCGATTTTTTTCGACGGCAACGTTACATTTTTTACGCGGTTCACTCGTTTTTACGCGATATTTTTTCTTTTTCGTAGAATGTTGGCACTTTATAGTAAAATCTTTGCAAACATATCATTCCTACGCAATCGGAAAAATGCAGTTAACGTTGTTAGCTGTGATGACAATGCTCTTACACGTCCATTTTCTGTTGTGAAGTACACTCGCTGTCCATTTTCGAGGTGAATTGCCAAATGAGTAACTGTTGGATGCCGTTCATGAATTAGAAATGATAAAATGTGCCATATTGCTTCATTGCTTAGTACATTACATTAGTATGTAGCGTCCCAGTTGATATTGGTTGATTTCATCGATAGATGCAGTTGGATTTTACCGAATTGCAATACTCGACATTGATGTGTGCTTTCTACGTTTTCGAGAGAAGCGGTGAATACGGTACAATCCAACGATTATCAACTTCAACCTCATTGTTTCGCTCTTTTCTTTCGTGCTTGAGCTTTTTGCTTTTGCTATTTTGACCAATTGCTTTTCGTTTGGGTGGCATAATTGATTTCACAGTGAACGTTACGTTTTGAAATTCACTTTTGAAAAATAAAACAAAAAATGATTGATTTAATACTATCTGAAGTCGACCAGCAATTGGAATTCCAAAATTAACTATTTCTATATCACGCACAATTTATATTTATTTCAATTCGTTCTGTCATGTGACATAAAACTAAAACTAAAAATCGATAAAAATTCAAACATTGAAATACTATATTCGAAAATCAAATTTTCAGTACCTTACGTAAGTACCTACTTAAGATACCTTCCGGTGAGTACATGTGACAGATTTGCGTCATTTTTGTTTTCGGCGTTGCTAAGGATACAATGTTTCATGAATAGCCGTTCTGTATTACAATAGTCTTGTATGAAAACATATTTTACGTAAATATTCAATTAATTTTTGTAATCAAATTTTGAGTATCCTATCTTTTTTCCGATAGTCTAAGCAATTATTTGACAAAGTTTTATCGCAATCGGATAAATGGTGTAGGAATGCATAAAGAACAGACAGCTATTCATTTTTATGTATATAGATTACAATTATTAATATAATTTGTTGGTAATTCAATACTAATAATTCAACAACTGATTCCCAAAGACTGTCTATTACAATATTAGTAAATATGGAACTACACATTTTTTCAACAATATATAAAATAAATTTACGTTTGATTTTCAAACTGAAATGACAAATATGTCCGTGAAATGAATATTTCTAAAGACGGTTCCCGAAGTTTCAGTAATAAACAGAATGTCAAGGCGTTGAAGAGACGTTAAAATATTAATTTTGATGTATTTTACACTTTTTTTCCAACCATTACTGAATCCTAAAAGCATGTAATCGTAAATATATATTGATTGAATTGGCATTCACTTGGTAGAACTGAACTCCATTAAAACACGGTGAAAAAGTAGCAATGTATTTGAGTTCTACAAAATTTTGTAGAACTAAAATACATTGCTATTTTTTCACCGTGTGGTAAATATATATGTTTGTTAGAAAGTTCTGTTATTTGAACCGATTTTAGTTTCAGGCAGCTTATGCACGTCTAAGCAGAAAGGTGATTAATTGTTGATAATGGAAACTCTTAATTGTCAACAACGGAAATAGTGTTGTTATGAGGTTTAACTTCAAATAGAATTCATTCATTTAGTGAATGCAAACGTATATTGAATGTACTAAAAAATAATTGTTGATAATCCGCAACTTCGAAACTATAAAAGAATATTATCATATATAAGTGTGTTTTATTATAATCAATTTTCATTCCTATACTAACACAAACAAATAATAAAATTTTTAAATAATGAATAAATAATTTAAAAAAATTATAATTTTAAATAATAAAATAACAAAAAAAAAACTTTAACACAAACAAATAATAAAATTTTCATTCCTATAGGAACGAAAATATTATTAGATGTTTGTGTTAAATTTATTGAATTAATTTAATTTATATACACATTTTATTAATTAAATAAGACCGTGTTAACTTAATGGAGATTAACACTTGAGAAGAAAAACTTTTCGTTGTCATTGTGGGGATTAGTTAACTTTTTAAGTTGCTTACTATTTCGGTAACACAATGATAAGTTGACCGTTGTATATGTTGTTTTATCTTTTTTCATATACGTTGGACATCTACTCGACAATTTATATGTCTTTCTCGTTTCTATTATTCTGAAATCTTTTCGTATCGAGCATTTTCAGGCAAGATGAAAAATTCAGCATTTTACGAATTTCCGGTTGAAGGAAAGGTTCTCGGGTTACCTAAAAGTGATAAACGTAGCGAATAAATGTTAGAGTAGCGGATAAAGTTAAAAATGGATGGCAAAACTAAATTGAATAAGTGGTCTTAGGTGAGTGCGAAAGCATGCGTAAGATCATTTATGAGAAAAAGAAAAACAACGCTTTGAAAACCATCTGATAATCAAAAAATCAATACGAGCCTTTTAGCCTTGCTTTAGGTTTAACTGGGCATTTAAAATGAACAATTTTTATACCGTATCAAAAGTATAATAATATTATTTAGTCTTGTATTGAAAGTTAGTTTAATAATATTAAGTATAATATTTTAATTTAGTCTTGTATTGAAAACCGCGTGTCCGAAGTAATTGATTTTTGATTTTTTTTACCCGAGTTTGCTCCAGCATGAAGTTTAAGAACTGTTTGTTACTCAGAAACTTACTTCTTTTTTCGTGGATATTTAGGATATTATGATATCATGATAGCGACAAGAAGTAATCACAACAAATCATAAAAATTTCTTAACCCTAAAATTTTTAAGGTATACACTAAGTGCATATTTAATTAGCAAGTATATTCCTGACTTACATATTCCAACATATTATACCCGGAAAAATGTAATTATTACCGTGCTAAGAACAAGAGTCCATACTTCAAAAGTGTAATTTTTTTCTTTTAAGTCTTTGAAAAATGATCTGCTATGATTGATCCCAAAATGAAAGATGGCTTAGAACTGAAACAATAATATTTATATGCGTAATCACAATAACATTTTTCTCTGATATTATACTATATTTATGCCATTTCGTTTTCAGTCAAATGATTCCTATACAATGATTTTATAAACTAATTGCGGTGGTTTTTTACTCCTCTATAGTATCCGCACTTATTGTCAAAGTAAACGATTATTTTGACGCTTTTTTCTAGGCCTTATTTTGTTTTCCCAATTTTTCTTAAAAGAGGTTGTAAAATTCATTTACAATCGTTTTGCGTAAAAAACTTATGATTCAATTTTTATTTCAAATCAATTGCTCTGTTCATTCTCTATACAGATATATGATGGAGAGTGAAGATAGAATTAATTTCTCCCTTTTGGATAAAAATGTAACACTATTTGCATGTATGTGTTGTAAATTCTGTTGAGGAATTCAAACCCGCAAAGCTTATTGACAATTAAAGCTAGAGACTTTCCTTTTGGTTAGTGGACTGACTTTATCAATAGTAAATAAAATATTTGTCTTTAATCAATCTTTAATAATCATCAAACAAATATTTTTAACCAAATTTAAAGAAATATTACATTGTTCCGAATCTGCTTTTTTCCTAAAACAAACACTTTTAATGAATTAAGAAAAAAAAATGGGTATAAAAGTTTTCAGCTTATTCCTTGAATATTCATGATTTTTCAGAAAACCGGACATCATAATATGAAATGTAAATATATTTTTGTAAAATTTTCAATTTCATAAAGGCACCTTTTCGCGAATGAATTAAACATCAATTGAAAATAAAAATGATTGATGACATCAATATAAAAAAAATGAACCCAGGATTTTATAAGCGCTACGTAGGATTACGTAAGAACAATATAGTTATCAATGAAATTTAATAAATAATTTGAGCTATTTTGAAATTTCAAAAAGCTCAAACTACCTGAATTAATTTGATGTAGTAAAATAAGCCTAAATGAATCTATAAAGGCGCTAAAAACGTATTTTTATGTGAAAACTGAATGATTTCTTTATTGCTTTAAAATTTTAAATTCACCTCTAAAGTCTACGGCAAATATTATACATGCATTTAATACAAATTTTTTCTAATTTAAACGAGAAACTGTATTTTTAACACAAGCAAATACAAATTATTTAATGTCATTTTTAAATTATTGTGTTTTTTGTCATAAATAGGTTTCCTTTAAAATTTAAATAATTTTGTTATACGAATTATTCTGTTAATTTAACTTAATTTAAAGTTTAAGATTTATTCAAAAATTGGATTGAAATTTAGTATATTTTAAGTACAGCTACCAAATATTGAATTTGATAGAGCATACATACCGTCAGGTAAAAAAAATAGAAATATGAATATCAATTCGAACTATCGGGCAAAAAATAATGTATTAAGAATGATAATCACAAAAGATTTGATAAAAAATAACGCCTGGGATTGTGTAATTTTGTCAAACACTTTTTTAGTATTTTAGAATTGAAATAGAATTTCCAAGTTTCAAGAGAATATCATGTAGATTATGTTGAAATATAAAAAAAATATTTTTAAATGTCAAAAATTTTGTCAACTTATTTGAACTGAATAATGTTTAACTTGAATTCGGATTTTTATGCGATAATATTTAGATCCATCTTTGCTTACCGCGATCATAATGAAATCATTATGTCATTAATAATAAAATATTCTAAACAAATTTTGCTTTATGTATGTTAATATCATATCTCTCTATCAAAAAATAGTCAGGTTAACAAAAACTGTTAGCAAAGTTAAGGTAAACTCGATTACGTCCCATTGTATAATATTATTTAACGCTCATTATTTTTATATTTTCCATTGTTTATTCCTATTAAATATTTTGTTAATCTTATTCAATTGATTATTGATTGACCACAGCGTGTAACGAGAATATAACATAATATAGTGTCGAAATGTAACCACAATTTTTTGAGAATGACAACCGAATATTAAACCTAATGTAATAATGTTGTCAATTTTATAATTTGGTGTAATATTAAAATTTTTCTACTCTTAGTTAGAATAAAAATTTCGTATCGATATAGAATATTCTTTCTGTTCTGAAATTAAACATTTTTTTACAAAAAATCTTTGTCATGGCCACTGTTACGAATTTCATTGATATATGGATTCTTGCTCTAAGGTATATGATGTCTAAAAAGTCCCTCACACACACTCGACTCTAAAAATAAGGTAAAATGCGAGCGATTAATTGACCACCTTTCTTGTCCCAGTATAGCCGTTTAACCACCCTTTAGAAAAAAGAGATGACCGAGCAATTTATTTCCAATAGAAGAAAACAAACTTCACTAGAGAACGGGCATGGATAAAAACTTCTTTCGAACTGAATATTATTAATCAACCAAAATATAATTTCATATTTAATTCTAACTACAGTATTTTGACTCCACCGCGATAACCTTTCATCCACCAGGCCTTTGTAAAAGCTTAAAATTATTAAGCTCAATTTTTGTATTTAAATGAGCATTTTTTCAGATACAAAAACGGTTTTTTTCAACATGGTCAAATGAACGGATATCCATTAAAGTATATTTATTATACTGCTTGGCAACTGAATTATTTGTACTATATCATAGTATAAAAGGTATGCTCTCTCCATAAACTCTGAATTAAATTCGCTTTATTCTCATTGTGAATTAAACAACATGATAAATTGAACACGATAGTAAATACCAGTGGGAATTTATTGTTTATGCGGACTTAGATTTATATAATACCGTATTTACTATTCGACTCGTTTTTTGTGAATCGTGGTTAGACTGTACCTTTTGATTGCATATTATTGAAAAAAAATCTAGCCTCGCACGCATTTAATTCATATGATTATAGTATTTTGGCCGTGAATGGGTTGAAACCGCAAAATACATTTATATTTTTTTTATCGTGATAAGAAACAGGAAACATATTTTGGAAAAATAATCATATATTTCCGCACAACGGGTTTTTGTTAATAATTAATCTCCAGACGCATTGAAGGTTATTTTTTGTGGTATTGAAATGACATACCCATACTATAATAATTGATTTTAATCAATGTACAGTTTCAAAAAGTATACTATGTTTATTTATCATAAATTATGTACATTCGAAAATGAAAAGTATTTTGTTAACCATTGGTAATTTGAAAATACATATTATTCCCTATTCTCGAATATATTATAATCAATAAATGTTCGCTTCTGAAGGAATGTAGAGAGATAGCTCATTACAATATGTTAATAATTTAGTTCAATAATGTGTGGGGTATAAGTTCTGTTTTGAACATTTTGTTGACGTTAATGTGCATAAACTATTAATCTTTTTTTTGAGTGTATAATTCCTGTATTAGAAATTTTCAATATTGTGTTTTAATTACACTCTACATGCAAGATAAATTATTCACATTTTCATGTTAGAATATGAAATGTTTCATATCTAAAATCTGGCAATAATATTGATTTTACGAAACGACTTTACGCGAAAGTTTTTGTACATAGTTCAATGTTGTATTGATGAATATCACAAAAATAATCGACATAAAACACATTCGGGAAATATGCAATGAATATACGTTACTGAGCATAAACATATAAGAAAAACATTTATCCATTCTATACAATTTTTTTATTAAAATGATACGGAAAGTTTGAGGGTCAAAACAGTCACTTTTTTTAAAATCAAAATAGACAATGTGTGTACTTATCTATTTATTGAATCTACTCGACGTTAAATTAGAGGTAAAAAAATGGTTAACAAAGACACCGCGCAATATTAAATTTGATTTTATTTTTAATACAAACATAATTTATTCACGCTCCTTGATTACAAAAATATACAAATTAATATTTGTTAGATGATCACAGACTATGCGAGTGAGATAAAATCACGTGCCATCGTGCATAAATGACGTAATTATTTCAATCTCATCTCATGAAACGTGTTAAAAACACCCATTATATATGTACAATAAATAATTTAAGCGTCAATGACTGACAATGTTTACTGCCGGAAGTTTAGTAAAGCATCCAAAAATAGCCGATTGACTGCGACCTTGCAGGGCAGTTACACTGCCGGTTTGAAGAGATAAGGAAACATCCGGCGATAGGAATGTGACCATGCACTCGGCCCTGCATTTACTCACGATATAAAGTTTAGTCTCAACAGGCAAATATTTTGATAAAGTTTTAACTTTATTACGAGTATGCTTTTGAAATGAGTTTGAAACTGGACAGTCAAAATTCGTCGCTTATAGCTTAGTAATATAATTTTTCAACCCTGGAGATGATATCAAATAAAACATTTAGTTGTTATTTAACATTGTGTACGGTATTATAAGTCATTTCTAAAAAAATGTAAGGGCTTCAATCTATTGACGTTATTTATAGTAACTAATAAATACTTAAATACTAAACCTCTTTTGTTAAGGAGAGAATAAATAGTATAACAGTTCAAGATTAGTGATTAGCTAAATGATCGCACTTGTATGCCTTTTCTCGAAATTGCATGAATGGAAGAAAAGTTTTAGATATTAAAAATTCATGAACTCAAAATATAAAGTATAAAAATCCAAAAAGTCCTTACTGGAATTCGAGCCTGTGAGCTGCGTTACTGAACTACGTTGATCACTATGCCACGGGCCCGGCAATCTGATGTTTAATAAATTCGAAAAAAAAATCAAATCTATTGAACCATTTGTAATAAAGTTATTAAAGAGAAAATTAATATTCAAATTTTTTTGATGTATACAAATATTCTTCATTTTTTATGTTCTTCTATTTATGTGTAACAGAAAAATCTTATTAAATTTACATAAACACAAACAAAATAAGATCTGAATATCAAAGAAAATTATGTTTTCATATTGTAGACTGCACTTATTTTATAGCTATGCAAAATGGATAACATATTTTTTCGATGATATTTCTAGTATGTGAAATAAATAATATGTAGGAATTCGTACATACCGTATGAATGATATTATAAAAGTTTTATTTTAAAATAAAAGTTTGTAACAATAAAGAGTTCAGTTACAGTGTTTCAGTTGTATGATTAGTAAACATTATTCTGAAAATATCTGTACGATTTATAAACACGTTTTTCATTTTTTAACAAAATATTTAATTTCAAAAATTGCTTTGCAGATGATTTCAATGGTTTGTTTTTTAATTTTTTTGCAATCCAGCTGAATTAAACCTAATATTCTTTGAAATATTGCTTTCCGTTAAAAGTTTTTGGAGAAATGAAAAATATTTTTACGATGAATCATTATTTTAGAATTTAACCATAGGTCAAAGCGAATAATGCAAGACGAAGCAAAAGAATGAACATAAAATAATATTTTTTTTATGCAATTTAACATCTATCATGAAAATATTATATATGATTCAATATAATGAAAATATCATTCAATACAATATTATTAAAAACCTTTATTTAGTACATAGAAACAGAAATTTTATTTTAAGAGGCCCTTCGTGTTATATTATAATATATATATTTAATAGAAATGAATCTTAAAAAGTTACACAATTAACAATTATTAATTATCTATATTTTTCATTTATTCTTAAAATACTGAACCATACTATACTTTAAACGATTTTTTTAGATTTCAAAAAACAGCTATAAATTTTTTTTTGTCAGATCTTCATAAACATTTTTTTTATTGATATTTTCGACGCTAAATGACTTTAATTATTGACAGAAAATATACTTTTTTTGCCCTTTCTTCAAAAATGAAATCTACGAAAGTTGTCTTCAACAAAATTTTCTAAGGGCTTGAAATCCGTTTTCTATAAATAAATTTAAAAAGTTAATGGTGTTATAAGAGTCAATATAATTAATAAATCTGACAATAGCATTTGAACACAAAGTTTTATACCAAAATTAATGAATGTTATCAAGTCCACAAATAATAAATGTTCTATTCAATTCTCTACCCAAGTTTTTTTTAAATTTTAGATCTAGATATGAAAAATATAGGTATATCAATCAATTAAGAAGTTCCAGACGTTTAATTAAGAAAAAGTCATTTTAATAAATAATGCAATACGGCTGGGCTATGCATTATATTAAATTCACACCAAGGGCTAAAATTTGTTAATACTACGCACGTAAGCAACAAACATCACATTCCTCATAATTGTCAGAAATTTTCGTACAAAAAATATTTACCATGTAGTGTGCCGAATCTAGGAGTATATATACGGATTCAGTGATGTAGAAACATGGTTTATTATGCACGTGTTTTTTTTTCAATTATTAATACAATGTCTTTCTTTAAGGTAATGCAACCAAAGACATCATTCGCAAAATTGAACAAAATAAGTATTTTACGACATATTAACGTAAAATTTGTCTGGAAAAAATGTTCTTCATACTAATTTTCTAACGGACTCCTAAGAAAATCATAGAATGTGGCGAGTTCTTAAACTAATTAGAATTTTTTTTTAAATGGCACTTTTGGCAATTTTTACGTTTTTATACAACTTTCACTTTTATGACAATTGTTTTTATATTAATAATAACAATAATACAAAATCAACCAATATGTAAAATTCTAACCAAAACGACATTTCAGTTCTATATAAATTTAAGGAAATTTATAAAGCTTGTTTACCATAATGCCAGCTGAATCAACACTGTTCATGATAATTTGATTAATTAAAACTGAGAATCATTTGCAGCTGACTTACCTTGCTATAAAATTTAGTATATGAAGTTATACTGTCTTATGTTTTTTCATTAATCAAATTGATTTCTATTATTTATTCAGTATTGTGAGTATATTAATTACATGTATTGAGTTTCCTCAATTAATTTTCATTATTACTAGTGATTTATATTGTTATTTCTCATTAAACATAAATATTAAAAGAATGCATAATAATTGTATAACAATAATAACTATATCAATATTATGTAGTTTTAAAACATACAAACCTATTTTGGTTATGTATCACTGATACAAATCAACTAAAAACCTTTCAGTGTATAAGATTTATGGTAAAATCATAGCTCACATACTGTTTTATTAAGACCTGCTAGCGAAATGTAATTAATACAGTATTATTTTCAAAGGGTTTTAATTATTATTATTACTCTACTAGTTCGAATATGAATCAAATTTTACCCATTCAACACACACATACAAAACAATCTGTGTGACACGGTTTATTAGAGTTATTTTTAGAGAGGACAATATTTTTAGCAAATTAACTTATGATTAATTAAGATAACACATATGTTTATTTCTTACTCTTGAAAAAATAATTAAGGCTAATTGTTTTTTTATAAAAACAACTTTTTATGGATATAATATCATATGCAGTCAATTTAACCTCTGTGAATATTTATTTATTATGAATTATTAGCTGATTTAAATGATATTTTTATTAAAAATAACGCTCTAAGAAGTTTTTAAAATTTATAAAATTCTAATAAGTACCCGGCGTGCGTTGCATTGCTACTTAAAGAAAGAAAGTATTCGTGTTTTAATTCTGTTAACTAAAGTTCTTTTCGATTCATAATATATTTGATTTTCTGACTGTTGGTTACACGGGTAAATCAGGCGTTTTTACATGTTAGCAGGCCAAATAAAGTTGTCCATGTGAGAAGCATATCCAAATAGTCTTGTGTATCAATTGATAGTGTTCGCGATACATGAAACGGGTCCGGATCTAATGGTTGTTTTCATTTCAAAAACTAGTAATTTGCTGTGATGTAAGGGTGCGTTTTGAAAACAGTTTGTGCTTTACTACAGTCAAGTAATTATGTCTATATTAGTATAATTTTGAAGTTGCTCTTATACCGTTTCGGTTTCTAATATATATTTATTATATAAACTTTTAGAAAACAATGTCATGGCCGGAGTTCAGAAAGTTTCAGTGGCGATGTATTTTATTTGACAAGAGATTAAAAGCCAAAGAAATCAAAGAAAGCATTTGTAAAACTTACGATGATATTCTGGAGATTCACAAATGTCGATGGTGGCTTAAAAATTTAAAACTGGTAACATAAATTTGGAAACTTTACCAAAATCAGGAAGACCTTAAAAATCGATGGCGAAGTCTTAAAATCGTTAGTGAAATCCTATCATCAAAAAACTATTAAAGAACTATGGCAGGAAAAGATCATTTAAAACTGTTGGGGAAGAAGCACAGACAAAGAGTTTGGGTGCCGCATGATTTATTGCAATCGGCCTTTGATCAACGTGTGACCATTTGTTCTTCATTACTTAGCTGGTATGAAAGCGATCCATTTCTAAGAAGGATAGTTACTGGAGATTAGAAACGGATACTTGACAACTCTCCTAGTAAAAAAAGAGTTGCTCTCTCTCCTACACGTAACGATTTCAACCTCTCGACTAAGTATGACACTCAAAAAATCTTTTGTGTGTCAGGTTGGATATTTCCGAAATAATTTATTATTAACTACTAAAACCTGGTAAAAAAATCACAACGGAGGTTTACTGTGTGCAATTGGACAGATTGATAGTGGAGTTAATTTTAAAAAAAGATTATTATTGGTGAATAATTATCGGCCAATTTTGCAGCATGATAACGCGAGACCGCACGCAGTAAAAATCACCCAAGAAAAAATTTATGAGCTCAACCTAGAACTGCTGCCTCATCTACCTTACTCTACTGATATTGTTCCATCGGATTAGCATTTATTTCGATGTATGGGACATTCGATTCGAAACAAAACAAAAAAATACTCTAAAACCTTAGTTCGAAATCATCGAGATATCTTTTTGTATTTTACAGTAGCCTGAATTTTACAAAAAACGCATAAAAAAATGTTGCCCAAATTGTGAAGAGTTATTGTAAGTAAGAAAAGAAATTATTTGTAATTTTGTTGTAAATATTATTTTTCTTTGTAATAAAACACGGCAATTGCTTTTTGCTATATCAATATACAATTTCATTTGCAATTTAGCCATGACGGTGAATTAAAACTTCATTACCTGCTTATTGAGAAATAACACGAGCATTAAAACTATTCGTCAGTTTAAAAATGATTTTGATCTTCCAATATAAGCATTTATTGGATGTGCCTTAGTTATTGTGAAGACGAAGACCAAAATTAAATACTTTAGTTTGAGTCTTCATTCTCGAGATGGTTATCCAATAATCACGAAGCACCCACAAACCGTAACAGAAATTGATTTTGTCATATAACTAACCGTATAAAAACGACATACATTACAATACAATGGGCTCATGAAACACTTTCGATACAATTGATGAATTAAGAAAATACTCACGATATTTTCAGTTGCAATAGAATAATTTGTGAAGCAATTAATGTAATATTTCCATATCTTAGCAGATCATATGATCATTATGAAATTTTTAAAACATAATATTTCTAATTTTTTATGGGTCAAACTTAGTGATAACTAATATAAAATTTTGTTTTAATATTGAGTGCATTTATCAAATAAACCAGGTAAAACAATTTTTGGTCGAAATTTTTTGGTCCAGCAGGTTTCAATATTTATTTTTAACACCTATTAAACATATTTTTAGATTAGCAGTCATATTCTCAATAGAAGATGGTTGATTGTATCATGGAATGAGCAAACCTTCTTATAATACATATTCAAAAAATATTTAATAGTAAGAATAATTTGGAAATGTATTTAAAAATATTACAGCATGGTAAACCTCAAGTTTTCTTACGTTTTCCTCGTGTTGAGCTCAAGTCGGATGACATTATGCTTAGTCGTTTAGTATGTTTAAATTTTATAAAATACTACAGTAGACAGGCACTTATTAAAATATAAATATAAAGCAATTAATATAAATAAAACAACATTGTTGAATATATAATAAATTATTGAAATGTATTTCATAATAAAATATCATTCTTCTTTATATACATCAAAACATAAATTAATACTCATTTTGTGATATTTTTTCCCGATACGCGAGAAAATATTTTGAAGTTAAAATTGCGCAGTAAATTTTTGACTTTCTTTGCAATTTTATGCGTTGAATTTTGATTGATATTCATGTATGACTTTCAATGTAAATTTCAAAATGAAAATATTCAAATATATACGGCAGCTCAGTATCGATACAGTATTTATTCAGAAATTGTAAATTTTTATTCATTTATTCTTTGAATATGACATAACTACCTTACCCAATAATGGAAATAGCCAATTGATTGGTTATGCTGTAAAATTAGGCGATGCGATTAGAATATTATTCGTTTTGTATAAAAGAAATATTTAAGATACCCGTTATAATAATGTAAGATATTTTGAATATTTAATATAAGCTATACTCGTCATCAAAGAATGTAAAAAATCACGAGAAAAAACAACAAGACAATCATTTTATGCCTTATTAAGCCTCTACAGCATCAGCTATCATAAAGTCGGTGATTGATTAAACATAACACATATCGATCTTAATCATTGATTCTCAATTCCGAATATTAGTTAATTAAATAACATTTTACTTACAATAAGTGTTAGTTAATTATCTTAGCCATTAGATAGTCACTTACTTAAAAAGCAAAATTTCAAAACTTTCAAATGATAATGGCTTACTTATTCCATCAGTAGAAACGTTTCTAATGCCTCTTTTTTCATTTTTATTACAAATATCTGCATTAATAAACCTCAATATAAGACAAACATAAATATATTTCAATAAAATGAATGAATTAAATAAATCTTTTTGAATACTTGAATGCTTCCTAGTGATTTTGAATAGTTCATCGGAGACTTGAAGCATATTTCAAACGCAGAAGGTGACACTGAAGACTTTATTCCAATGCACGCTTCATAAACTAAGTCGCACAGAGTTTTTACACTTTTACTTACATACTAATTGATAATATTAATTAATCCTCGTATTTATAAAAAATAATTTATTTTAATAACTTTCTTTAAAAAAATATTGAGTAGAATTTATTAGAATTTACTTAATAACTCTCTATTTATAGGAGATACGTCTACTTCTGTTAGAAATTGTAAAAAAATACACCGAACACAAAATAGTTCATGAATAATCGATTAAATTTATGTGCATCTGAGCATTTATTAGGAACTTTTTAAAGATTTCACTTAACTTAAGTATATATATATTTGTAAGTCTTGAATATTTTGTAAACGTATTTACTCTATATATTATATGATACAATAAATTGAATTGATTCTATATAATGTCATTTTCTATTGAATTGTTTTACGTACCAAAAATCTTTTATGGCTGGTAGCCAATTGAAAATTTTATAAGCTGGGTGTTGACCATTTTATGGCTACGATAAATTTATCAGAGATCCTTATAAATACCAAAAACAAGTAAATTTTTGAATTTCATGGAGGAATCTAGTCTTCTAGTGAACTTTTTGTATTATTCACCTTAAAAGTTTTTTTCACAACAATTAAACAAAAGGAATATGGTGATGTGAGTGAAGGTCCCTCGATAAATGATAATTTGATATTGGCTTTCAGAAAAGCTTTATTCCATTGGTTTATTTGATACAACTCTGTGGCGTGTTCCGTATTTCAAAATAATATTTATTTTTGTATGCGAAATTCAAATATAAAATATTTAGGAGCATAGTCACTCTCCATTTACGTTTTGAGCAATTGATGCTTGAGGGAAATTGCGTCAGGTGGTGTACTTTAAGCCAGAGACTCTAGGTACAACATCAGTGTTTCGCGGAATACGCATGCGTCCGCGCACTGCTACGATATTTTCAGTTGCCCGGCGTTCGTCGTCCGCCGTCGACGCCTTTGCAATAGAAAATCGACGCTCCAAAAGAGCTGAGTCCGCATCACTTTTCGCGCCAAATCTTACGCGGGCGGACGATGTCCTAAAATCGCGCCAAAAACCTTGTGGAAAACTTCTAAGCTCCGTTCAAGCAGAAAAATATAAAACGATGTTGTTGATTCATAATAATGGCACAAGATATAATGAACATGCATGAGTGAATGATATTGAAATACTAATTTTAGATTTAATAAAAAATATATTTTAAAAATCGTGAACATTACAGCTGACGCAAAAGTGAGCTAAGATAGTGTTTGAGATGAAAAAAAAAGTTGAATAATATTTTTTAAAAACAGTCCCTTTATTAATAAAAAAATAAATAATATAAAAACACATTTTCTTCAAAGAAGTACATTTATATTATAGTTTTACATTAATGTAGAGTTAACAGTATTAAAAAAATACCTTTATACTAACACTTTGACATACTTATTTGATTTCTGCCTTAAATCTTAATTTTGATGATATTTATGAAATACATATTGACCTTAAACCCAATTGTGTAAACATGATTTTTGCTTTACAGCTTTTAGTGCATTAGTGTTACAATAAATATTGTTTAGTTGAAGTGGTTCATGTTTTTTGTGAATTTATTATGAGTGTTTATGATAACTTGTTTTAAGTGAATGGTCAGAAAAAAATGATCTTCACACGAGAGGTAAATATTTCTTTCGAAATTTACTCATAAGCGTTTTTTGTTCATCATTATGCTGGGAAGAGTAGTTATGTAATTTTTTTTTCTATCACTTTTTTGTAATCACGAGACTTATCGACATTTTTTAATAATATAAAAGGTCAGCGTTTTCTAACATATTCAAAAAAAATTAACCTTTCACTTTATTTGCCAGTTATTTTTATCTATGTTTTAACACTATTTACTAACACATATGGTTTATTATTAGTTTTAGGAAAGAAATAAATAATAACAACAAAAAAAATGTCGTAAAATTTGTAACTGTACACGGTTGCTAAATAATTAGATTTTCAAAATTTTTTGAAGTATATATATACGAACAAATTTCAATTCAGAAGAAAACAATGACGAAATTAATTTGTCGTAAAAATCTATTTCTAAAAATAGTTTATCAGCCATTTTACTTCAATCGTTTGACTAATCATCGATTTAAAACATTTATTCGTCACACATTTGTCAATACTACGAAGATGAATAAAATATTTTTAACCCAATAAAAAAAATATATGTTTTTTTAAATTGAACGATAATTCATTATTTTTAATAGCTATTCAAACAAACGTTTCTTAATATTTCAATACAAGAATCATTATTCAAAAAGCAGAATGAAATCTAACAATGGTCAATATTATCGATAACGAATTGTATACAAAAAACCAGATGTTTTGTTTATACAATTTAAACGTATTTATGAATTATTTTCAATCCATTGTACCTACCTAATCGGTAGTCGCGGTATGAATTATTACCGCGTGAAATAGAAAATATTCGCTTTATTTATGAAGAAAAATATTTCGTCTTTTCATTTTAATAAATACAATATGAATAGAAAAATACCTTTCTATTTCATAAAATTATATATTCAATATTAATAATTTAAGATCCATTACCTTAAAAGTGCTTCTTAGATTAAATTTCATTAGGTTAGATTTAGTTAGTTTCTTAGATTAGATCCATTACCTTAAAAGTACTTCTTAGATTAAATTTTATAATGTTTTAGTACAAACGAAGAATATAAAAAAAAACTTTGATCATTGAATTTTTTTATCATGAATTATGTTTAAATATTAAATGTAAAGTTATTCAAAATAGTATAGAAGAAAATCAAAATGTATTGTGAAGAAAATATTCGAATTAAAATTAAAAATTCATAAATTTTTAGAGTAAAGGATTTTAATTTTATTTATTTTATTTTTTATAGATCAACTCGATTAAAGAGTCGTAAGTAAATGAATATTTATGTTAAATACATATGGTTTGCTTACTCAAAGGTTAAACGTGCACAATCACGTCTGTATAGCAAAATGCTTAATGTAAAAACAGCTCACGTGTAGATTTTTTATTATCAATAATTATACCTAATTAGGGAACTAATGGGTCTCACAAATAATTGCATTCGATCAATCACTAATATGATCAGTAAAAATACTGCAAGTGTCCTTTATCTTATTTGTATTCATAACGCCAAATATTAAAATAGTTTATTGAAAACTTTATGGACATACTTTTTATGAGCATATGTTTTCGGCTTAATTGTTTGACTTTATCTTAATTGAGCAAGGTTGATGTTATAATTAAATTTATCAGAGACGATGCGCTTAGCTTGAAATAACAGAAATATTAATTATTACTGTAATTAAACAATACGTCTCTTCCCTTTTATGGCACTCAAGATATTAAAAATGAATTCGTAACAAGAACAACTATTGATTGAATTGGCATTCACTTGGTAGAACTCCATTATAACACGGTGAAAAAATAGCAATGTATTTTAGTTCTACAAAATTATTTTTAACAAATATAGTTGATAGCTATTTCGGCTCACGCCATCGTTAATCCATCGTTCACCATAGTTCTGACGATGGCGTGAGCCGAAATAGCTATCAACTATATTTGTTAGAAATAATTTTGTAGAACTAAAATACATTGCTATTTTTTCACCGTGTTAAGAACAACTATCAAAAATTAAAGGTTTTGGAAAAGCATAAATTTTAGGAAATGTATTTTTTTTATTGGATTAATGGAAAATTCTTCCAGCTGTTATGGAAGTTTAGTACTAGAATCGTGATAATAATTTATAGTAATAGTTGTAGTGTACTGCTTATTCGCAGTGAATTTATTAGGTCAATATCAGTAAAAAATCAATAACATTTTGAAATACTTCTTCATGTGTCCTTTTGATTTTTATACTAATTTTTCATACTAGATACCAAATAACAATATGTTAAGTGTAATCTTTGTGTTGTTCTACCGTTCTGAATGCATAAATTTGCATTTTTCACAATGCATCACTATTAGCTGCATTTTGCGCTTAGTTAAATTTTTAATCAGACTATCAGCTTGCTTAATTATTTACCATTGTATACTACCTATTTGCTCGGTATATTAGGTTGAATGGGTATTACAAATAAATTTACTATTTAAATTTATTCAACAAGGCAATATTATCTATTGCTCATGTAAACTAAATATGTCAATAATTTTCGTAATGAATACGATTATAATGAAATATATATATTAACATTCGTTTTTTTTATCCAAATCATCTCACCATCCAACGGTTATTTTTGATTATATGTATAAGATTTATGTTTTATTAAATTTAAATTATTTCAAATAGTTTTTTATTGTATTCGTTATTTTTATATTCGCAATATGTATTTTGTATTTACGTTATTTGTTAAATAATATTCATGCTTTTAAAAGTATTAAAGATTTACTTTTATTTAAAACACTGGATGCATTCCTGTCATGTTTTGAAGGATCGGAAAGTCAATTTCTACTTATATGTAATCGTCATACATACCGAAAAATACTTGCGTAAAATACCTAAAAATGAGCAAACAATTATATTAAAATTCAAGACCAGTTTTTCCCATAAAGTACTGTGCTAAAACAATATTGTCATCATAGTATTAAAAGAATTTTAATGAACGCGTTAAAAAATTAATTGAATTCAAAAGAAATATGAAACAAATAACGTTATTATTGAAAGAATCTTTAGATTTGATTGATCTTCGAGCAAATAAGTCCAGCTTTAGATATATTCGTCTCAAAATCGACGCCTGTTTTGCGACAAATTGTAAAAAAATAATTGTTTATTTGTGTGTTAACAGATTCTAAATGACTAGTCTAAATGAATGATTATAAAATATTTGTGATAATTTGATAGCTTGATTTAGTTGCACAGATTTATAAAAACTGTTTTTTTTGATTGAAAAATACTTTGGGTAGAACGGGAAACCAGCTTTCTTCATATAAATTTTATACTCTATCGTTATAATTAGACGTAGCGTCCTATTCGTGCAAATACATTCGAATAATAAAATACAATGCTTAATGCGATTTTCAAAATTTTAAATCAAAAATTTGTTTCGCTCATCGTGATCATTTTAATATAATGAAACTCGTACTTATTGTAATTAATTATTAAGATTCAATAACTTTAGACAAAATGTTTGGGACAGTTTACAACTTACAAATAATTGTTCATTTAATTGAGATTTTATATATATTGTATCTGAAATAAATGTTACGCTTATACTATTAAATGTATTATGGTTGAAATTGATTATGAGACAAAAATATTTTTCTGAAATTTATTAATAAAGGATCCAAAATGCCATCTTTGGGCTGTCGGATGTTTTTCATATTTGGAAAAATTGGAGAAATCGTCATAAAAAAATATTTACAATAGAAAATGAAAAGTCGCACTGAGGACAGGAATATATTTTTCATCATATCTTTTAAGTATGACTAAACGATACAAAACGAAGTTATAGTAGGAAATAAGTTCGTCGTTTATAAATGACGTTTCATATCGTTTAATTTTCCTCATTGCGAGTTACTTTAGTACCCGCATAAATTGAATTATATATACAACAAACATAAGTATGTATAACAATTCCAGCATACACTGTGCTAATAACAATTTATTTTTATTTCAATGTGTTATGATTTATTCATCCGAGAAAAATAAAATAACTTTGCTAAAAGAACATTTTACATTATTTTGAAGGTATATCAATAGGAAATCAAACCATATCAAAAAATTTATGTGTTGTATAATTATAAATTATCTGGCTATCTTTGTATTTCTGTGTGTTATAAAAATCAAATGGTATTCTTGTAAACAACTTTATATGCTTGTGAAATCGTAAAATATTATCACATTCAAGTGCATATATTTTACAATTGAATACTTGCAGTAAATTTATGCATTTAATCATTCTCTGGGCGTTATGTTAATAAAATATTGTTACTTATTAATAAAAAAACACCATTGAAATTTATTAATTGTCATGTTCTCAAGTAATATCAATCATTAAGTCAGATGTGAGATGGATAATCACATTTCAGAACATCTAAAAATGTTTTTTGCCATTTGTTTGTTGCCTTCCTTTAGCGAAAATCATAGTCATTTATCTTTTTTTCCCCAACGGAATAATACTGTACCATTTATATTCCCATTACCAAAGCTTATCTTTTTAATTATCTCAGATTTTTTTATACATTTATCTTTCAATAGATGTCACTGATATTAAGATTAATGATGAAAAAAATACATTGTTATTCATGTCACGAGTGAGTTAAATCTATTTAAATATTATTTCACTTTAAAATACCGTCTTCTAAATAATGCTTCAAAGTATAATAAATCGATAGGTATAATTGACTTGTATTATTGAGCACATGTATTTTTTTTTCTTTGAAGCAATCAAAATAATGTAACTTGTCGATGTTCAATAATACTAAAATACCTTACCTTAAATATGTTTCCTTACAGTTTTTTTTTAACTCGCAACCCTTGTAAATAATCATATCTGCATTATATATCTTAATTTAAAAAAAACTTAGACACTGGGGTCGATATATTTTTAAGTGAATATTTAAAATAAACAAATTTACCAACTAGTTCTAGCGAAAATTGGGTCTCATTAATTCAAGTAACGCCAATTTTTTATTGGTTTCAGTGTAGTAAAAATAATCAAAATAAAAAAAATCTTTTTTAAATAAAAATGTTATTTGCTTATCAAAGCGATAATATTTTGTGTCCTCCACACTGGGACGTAAATCGATTCAAATACAGTAAGTCTTGAATTAAATGACAACACTAGTTAAAATAGATGGTTAACACATTTGTATATTGATTGTGTTCTAGCTTATTAGAAAAAAAATCTAAAATCAAATCCATTTTTGGCAGCTATCAAGTGCTGATAAAGATTTTTAGGAGCCTTCAAATTTTCTTTACAAAAACAAGGTGCGTTTTTAGGTAATGCTGGGAGCTGTGTTGTATGCTATATTTCTCAAAGCGGAATGTATTTTGCAATATATCTATATAAGTAGCCTCACACGAATGATTGTATTTACAACCGCCCTGGGAAATGATATAGTTGAATTCTTTCGGGGAGAGATATTGTTTTATTTTATTAATATTTCTGAAAACTTTATGGCACACAATAGTAATAATATTGTCTTTGTAATATCATTTAATTTCAAGCAATTGAATCGACCACTTTTATAAATAAAAAAACTGTAAAAATTGTTTCTTGAATTTTTTTAGTTTTTTATTTAGTTATCAGCGTAGAAAACAAATTTTATACGATATTTAGTATTTATTAAAATCGCATCAATATTCTTATTTAATGTAATATATCAGCTGCTAAAAGTTGCCGATAAATGCTTTTACAATTATGAATGAAGGATGACAAAACATTTTGTATATAAATGCCTTTAAAAATTATTACTGGGTTATCAACTTCAAAATGGACTAAGCATTGTGTCAAATAAATATATATGTTAAGGTAGTACGAATGCGTTCTCAAAATTTAATTTAAATGCATTTTAAACATTACTCGCGTTATTATTGTCGATAACATACAATTTTCTGTCTGCCACTATTTTGAACAGAAAGAATTGAGATAAGATATTCATGTATTTTGGTTATATTATCGAACTCTAGAAACCGCATGCTTTCGAACAGAAATCTATGATTTGATTAGAAAAACATTGTCTCGTGGCTCGACACTGTAATAGCCCCAACGAAGACAAAAGACGTTGAACACTGTTGCGCAAACCAAATAATCAAAATTTTTAATTAATAAAATAATTTTTCACCTATTCTACCGTACGATGCGTACCTATAACATAAATAAAAAATAATTATTGATTATTTTTCCCGTCACAGTATTTTGGTCACTTTTAGTTGTTTTCAAAAATTCATTTGAATTTCACACATCTTGATAAGAGGAATTTAGCATTATCAGAAACTAGGATAATAGCAATATGATGATAAATTATAATCTTTTTAGTAAATGATGGATACTAATTGTATAAGGGAACATAACGCAAGAAGCTGATACTTCAATTGTATTTATATCAATATTCAATGATAAATGAATCATCACTCTCTCGCAGTCTTTTCCACAAATGTATATGATCTGTGAAAATAAACTCGGTATTTCACTTTGAAGTCGACTAGGATTTGTCAACAAAGATGATTACTGATTTGTGTGACGATATGAAGAATTCTTGTAAAAGTGATAAATATTCAACGATGCGGCCAATCAAAAAATAAAATAGAACCAAGAAAAAATTTAGAATCTAGAAGATAAGATAAGAATAGATGTCAAAAAATATAAACAAAGTACATTTCTCAAATTCATTTGCTCAAAAATTTGATATAAATTTTATTTGTGTACTAATAAAACGTAATATAAATGCCATTTGCCTAATATTTCTCTATTGTTGTAAATAAAAGCAACAATTTATACCTGACGATTTATACGGATTGGTAAAATGTTTTCAAGTATTTTAAAGTTGAAAATTGGCTTTTTTGTTTTAAGGTAATGATTAAAATAAGAATATTTTTTTAACTTGAATACGTGAATAGAGAGTTTCTTATTTAACAACTTAGGTTCAGCTGCGCTGCCGGAATGTAGGTGAAAATTAATTTTGGACCAGCGAATTATTGATTACCAAGAGAATTATTTCATCAGCAGAGTGGTATTCAATCTTTTCAAAATTATTTTATTTAGATTATAAAACAACAAAACAACATTAATTGTTTAATTATTTAACACATGCGACATTATATGACTATTCATTTTGTGGTCCAATCGATGAAAAAATTACATTTCGTAAATTTGAGCCGAGTTTCTAAGCAGTCTTGCAATCCATTGCTGATATTGAAAACTTTAGTTAAGCTTACTTTGTAAGATTTCTTTGACACCAAACTTTTAACAAAGTAACATTCATATATTAAAGCGTTTAAGGAGAATTTATACAAGGTAAATAAGATAAATTCTGTGCATAATACGATTTTTATGCATATAATTGGAGACACCACATTTTTATATATTCTTATGACGATTTCTATTTTCAGCAAAACACAGCTGTTTGAATTAATGTTTATTAGGAATAAAGCGCAGATAATTAACGTAAAAGTTTTTCTGATATATTCGATTGTGCAAAAGCATTTTTTCTATAACTGCACTATCTCAAACATTATTTGTCATATATCACTAATATTCA
This sequence comes from Himalopsyche japonica, assembly GCA_028555115.1. Taxonomy (NCBI): domain Eukaryota; kingdom Metazoa; phylum Arthropoda; class Insecta; order Trichoptera; family Rhyacophilidae; genus Himalopsyche; species Himalopsyche japonica. The sequence continues at coordinate 524,041 of JAHFWJ010000819.1, forward strand.
TAATTATTTATAATTGGTGTTAGCATGAAGCTGCTAAAATGTTGAATTCAAAAAATGCTTCCTACCGTTCTTTAAATTTGACCTGTGATTGTAAATATAAATTAGAAAATGTCATCTGTTCTTTCAATTTAACTCTACATTGAAATTTTTCATTTGTATATTATGAAAAATGATATTACACAATTTGCAAATTACACATCTAGTCGTCGACATGTTGACAGTATGAGACGGTACGGTGAAAGTAAATGTAAGGTACAAAATTCATGAAAATATATATGTACGTCACTGTTCATGAATATTAGGCATGTCAATTTGTAAAATGGATGTTTCAAAGTTAAAATGATCATTTTTTCATCGTGAACTATGCATAATGAAATAGTAGTCATTTGTTGGCAGCCCAACGCGTTAGAGCTTAAGCAAAGCAAGTTTGCAGAATTTCCAAGCGAGACCACGCACCTGTTTATAGTAGAATTTTCCAAAATTAAATACGGCCAATTTTCTTCGTTAAAGCTTGGCAAAAATAATGCATAGCTGTATCAAATTTTAAGAAAAAAGGAGACCCATGTCTTTGTATCATTCAGCACTAAGCAGTAATTATTGCGCATAAAAAGTAACATTTGCAACGCAAATATTAATCAAATTTGTCTTAAAAACTGTTTTTTGTATACATAGTTTTTGAACAATATTATATATCTCTCTAATGATTCTTCTCTTTCGCAAGTTTTTGCTTTTTGCTTTATCTTATCTATATACATATATGCTACTGACTTCATTGAATATTTTAAAATTTTATTTATAATCTAGACCTGACTGTGTATATTTAGTACATTATTGTTGACGATCCCTAGACTTTAACTGTTTCAAATCAGTTACTTGTCTAATTTAATCAAAATTTTTTGATTTATTTTTATGAATTCGTCTTACGTTTGTATACATATAATTTGTTTTTAATATATTACAGTTGTTCTTTTGAAAACATACTCGCTCAAATAGGTAATTAAAAATGCAAAAACGATTTAATTTTTTCAGAAAATTATATACTATCAGATCTTTTAAGTCATGAATAATGTTTTTTTCATCAATGTTTTTTTGTACTTTTTTTGCGTTTTTTCATGATACGTATTGACCATTGTATATTATATAAACATAGAAAATTCAATCAACCATTTCGGCTCCATAGTATAGACTATAGACGACAATGTTTATTATCAAAGATAAATATATTATAATGTGTATAATTAATTTCATAGTATATTACTTTCTATAAAATATAATTCAATAAGTTTCCAAAATCGTAAATGGATTTTAATAAAACTGTTGAAATCGGTCTGTACTATTTTTATACTAGAAGGGACCGACCACTTTATTTCCGTATGCATGTTACCATTGCTATCGCTGGAAATTTCGCATAGCGCTTTTAAACTTTCCAGGCTCAGCGTTAGCAGACCTACAAATTTACAAAATATTTTATATTCGTCGAAAAGCGGATTTTATAATGACCAACTTGGCGAATGTTTTACAGCGGAGACAATCTATTTTGAGGCCCGCCTGTGCGAGAATCCTTACGTGCGCGCTTAAATTATAGCAGAACCGGGACTAATTTATTTTTATTCTCTTCGTGAGCATGATTTTCGCGTTCATATTTAACGTCAAACGTAGTAAAACTTAGTTAATAGACTTATGCTAAAGAAATGTAGCTTATCATTTAAAAATCCACGCGCGTTGTAGAAAAGTTATAATATTAATATAATCTAATATTCTGTTTTTATTAATAAGCATATATTTATTTTTAAAATTCCAATGTACAACACCGTTCTTAACCACGAGAGAAAGATAAGGATTAAAAGCGTGAGCTTTGAGCAAGCTTTGACAGGTGGCAATGCAACTTGTTTTATAATTAAAAAAAAATTCAATAAATTTATTAAGATGTTGAAGTTTCATATGGAATGTTAATTGATATTATCAATATAATTTTAATATTTATCAATTATTGGCAATTTAGTTAGATATATTAAATAAATAAGATCTTTTGATAATAATCTATTTTGAATGGTTAAATAGTTATCGAATTGACCGATACAGATGATTCAATAGACCAGCAATGATTTATTGTGTCAAATTATTTTATCTATTAATCAATGTAGAAACGCTATAATCAAGTACTTTGAAAGCAAGATATGTATGTAAAAAATAATATAGTACATTTATAAGTGTTTTTTTTTATATTACAATGATTTTTATTGCTCTAAGCTTATTGCCATTGTTGTAAAATAAAAAGACAAATATAAAGGTATTACTGTGCTCATAGAAAGAAATGTTTTATAAGCACAGTATCATTTTAATGAACGTGCATGCTTAAACTTGAGTTTGTTCGAGGAAACGGAGGCAATTATAGCTTTATGAAGAAATTAATAACAGTTTACTTTTTATGTTCGTATTATAATTTTAAAAAGGAACCACTTCAGTTTATTTTTTACCCGCTGTATCATTTTTGTAAATCAGAAAAAACATTCTTCATGTTCTTCAACTTCTATTTTTTTTCGTTATTTTACAAGCAAAATAATCTTTTCTTATTTATTTAAAACGTTTCAATTATCACAATCAAAAGATTTCAGTATTCAAACCGCTTACAAAAATATGTATTATCATCTCTTATAGATATTAGACCACTTTTCAACCACCGGTTATATCCACCTCCATTATATCGCCAATTCTTGGCAAATTCAAGAACATACAATACAAAACTTTTCGAAGTTAGTTACTACTACCTCTTGATATAAATATATGTATAGTCTGGTATACACTTTTATAAACTTTAAAAAAATTAGAAAACGACAATTAATATTTGTCCAAAAGGGAAATTTTTACTTTCTTTTACCCTTAATCCTGCCCTGACCCGAATCTTGCGGACATGTTTTTTTTTTATATATATGAAAAGATACGTGTATTTTTACGCTTGTGTGAGTGTCCCAATTTGATTCGACTGCGTGTTGCTAGAATTATAATTTTTATTTTTTATTTTTTTTATCTTCCCACCTTTTCGTCCGCGACTGTTGCCGAATGTCCATTCTGTAAATGTGACACCGAAGTTAAAAACACGTGTACAAGAAAAATATTTAAATATCGTTATATGAGATAAGCTCAAAAATAGCATATATCACGAAGGATTAATTCTTTTAATCCAACTAATAGTGCTGGATATAAGGGAATTATTTTCATTTTGATTTATGTTCCGTACTTATTCATGCTAAAGTAATATCGTATCATTAAAAGAGAGGAGTAAAAAGTAACTTGATTTAATAAATAATCATCATTTTCAGTTTTCTTACCCCCCGTATTCGATATATTTTATCATACTGTCAAAGTTGTCTTTTTTCTGCTGACACCGCCAAACCGAAGAGACAGGTATGCATTTTTTTCACGGTCAGTTGTTGTTATTCCATCGTTCAGCACATATTTTCAGAAAAATGAAATAGGGTAAAATAGCAAGTAAATAACTAATGGCTAGTTAATCATTATTCTTTTGCCTTGATTTTAAAACAGGTTCTTCGAGAAATTTATTGTTTGTGAATATATATTCATGAATCGAAAGTAAAATAAATAAATGAAGAAGTGTGCAATGTAATTCAATTTTCTAGCGACTGCAATCAAGAAGAACGCTCAAGAGTGTTTGAAACTTGACTGCTGATCTGCCAAAGACTAGCTAAAGGGTAATTGTATAGAACTTCTTCCTTTATGATATCAATCGATCGAAAGATTAAGTAAACAGCTATTGGCTTGCTTACCAAAAGTCACAACTATTTTTATATACTTCTCAAAATATGTTTTCAAAGCAGAAACTGTATTCAAGAATAATATAAGTTATATTGTTTTTTTTTGCATGTGCATCATCTCTCACATTTGACATCATATTTTTCACATTGAAATATATGGCATTGCATTGTTCATTTTTCATGACGTGATTTACCAACTATATGATGTTTCGATGTGTACTCATTCATTCATTGACAATTCAGTCAGTCAGACAGGATACGGTGAGAGATGTTCAAGGTATTGGATGTTTTGCATTGTGCATATGCCTGTCTATTGTTTGCCTGCAACGTGAAATAAACAAACATTAGACAATGAACAAACACGTGCTTTGCAATTTTACCAATCACAAATTCTCCCTTTCCGGTGGCAATGGAATCAATTTAATTGATTTTATGACAGGGATTTTCAAATGGTCAGCGTACAAAATGATCTGCTTCATTCAGGCTTAGTAATTTCTAGAGAAGTGATTCCGAACAAGGATTACTTTTGTGATTATAAAATAAAACAAGTAACTAAAGTCATTTGTCAATTGTACCACAACATTCTCTATGAAAATTTAAAATTAAATCCTCTTTTATACCTTAAAAGTCTTTCACTACAATAATATACAATATATTCATGTTTCAGTATAAAAATGCGAATAAATTTTTTTAACGAAAAAGTAATAAAAAATATTAATTCGTTATACTAATTAGCTAGTGAATAGTGGCTGATTACTGACTGTACAAAATGACATAAAAACCATTTTTATGAAAGAAAACTTTTCCAATCACAAACAACGGTATAAGAAGTAAAAGAAATATTTTGTTATTAAGAAAATACTTTTTTCCATTAGGATATATACTATCACTTATACTCTTGTGAATCACAAATAATCTGAGATGATTTTCTGTCATAAAACTACATTTTTATTGGTGTTTTATTTTGCGGAATGATTAAACAAACGTGTATATTTTATTATTGACAGTAAAGGATTTATATATTTTTCGTTGTTTGCTACTCTAGTACTGAAAATGTAATGAAATAGATGAAAAATATACGAATGACATATAATTTACTTATCATATTTAAAATAAACTTTCATCATAAAGCAAAATACTTTTTTTTTCAATTATTGAATGCTTGATCGATAACTAGTATTAAACTTAACGTATTGAGAATGTAAACAAACTGTCATTTTATACATCTCCACTGATAATATTTTACACCAGCTGAAATCTCACTTATCCCACCACAAAAAGCTTTGGCGTTATTACTAAACGGAAAATCGAAGCTTTTGTATTCATAATACTGACTGTTCTGTACTTATAGGCAGTTAGATTCCTTTTGAAAGATACAGTTACGATTGACTTCTTAATATATTATTTTTAAAATTATAATAATCATTGTTTATCAATCAAATTTGCATGTAAAATTTTGAAAGATCGATTTTATTTTTGCTTCATATAATTTTTTTTTAAATCAAGGTGACGCTACCCTTATTGATTGAATTAAAACTCAAATATTCATAAAAAATTAAAAAAAGATAAATGAGAATTTAATTTTAAAAGTATTATTGATTGCTATTTTGGAATTTGACGAACGTTAAAGTTTTAAATTTACAACGGTAAAGAGTCACTTTTCAATCAAAATGGTTTGAATTTCCTTTTTTTGCAACAAAAATAATGAATAATTTTATATTTATCATTTTAATCGTAACACATTTGCTACATATTTCATTAATAAAAAATACAACACAGATTCTTAAAATATTGAAACTTTTATAAAATTGAGACAGAGGTAAATTTGTAAAACTAAGTGTCGAAAGACCACCGATTATACTTTTAAACCACACTAGCTTACTCTACTAAGCTTTTGTCTTTGTGATTTTTAAGCATGTATACGAAGATTACTCAATCCCGTCTCAAATTTTCAACTGTATTTACAATGCCAAAATAGTGACGTTTAAAATAAAAAAAAAACTTCACCATAAACAAAACAGTGCAATAAAATAATGAACTGAAACTTATTGTTTCTTCTGCAGCCGTAATTAAGCCACTTCATAATTGGAAGCTAGACATTTTACTATAGAAATTGAATGCCGTGTATTTTTTTACTTTTTTCATCTGTTTATATTAATACGTGTTGTATGGATTTTTTTAAAATAATAAATAGCATTTAACGTGCAAAAAATCAAAGATTTTATCTTCTCAGATTGTGTTTTTAAAAATAATATGTTTATCTTCAACAAAGTCAAAATTTGCCAATAATTTTCCCAGACCATAAAGTGTACCATACTGCCACTTTCAATGTGCGCTACGGTGACTGATAAATAATAAGATTTATCCCAGTACCCAGCGCTTTATCAGATGTTAATTATCGTATCAATTGTGATGGAAATGAGTCTTATCATTATCTTAGTCATGATTTTTTCGTAAAAATTAGGGCGACCGTAACGAAACTGTAAAATATTATTGGAATATTTTATATATAATAGAATACACATGATTATAAAGTAGAAGATTTTTTTATCAAATGAATTTTAAGCCGAAATAAGTAGGCATTTTTTTTTTAGAAAATCAAAGATAATTTTTTCATGGAACTAAATAACTTTATTCTGTAATGTATTGCCCATTTTGATCAATGACCTTTTGCCATCTTTCAGGAAGCATCATAATCCCATGTTCATAAAACTTATGGTTTTTATTAGCAAACAACTGAATCAAGTACGATTTGACATCATCATCATTATTGAACTTTTTACCATTCAAGGAGTTTTGTAAAGATCGAAACAAAAAGTACTAAGATGGTGCAAGGTCAGGACTATATGGTGAATGTGACAAAACATCCCAACCAAGCTCCAATAATTTCCGAGTGGCCAAAGATGTGTGTGGCCTTGCATTGTCATGATGGAATACAACACCTTTTTGTCAATTCGGGCCGCTTTTCTTCAACTGCATTGTTTAATTTCGTTAGTTGTTCAATGTAGACATCAGAATTGATCGTTCGGTTGGGTGGTTAGAGTTCAAAGTATAAATATAAAATAAAAACAATAATTCCTTTATAATCCCACCAAACTGATAACAAAATCTTCTTTTGATGAATATCAGCTTTTGATGTTGTTTGAGCTGGTTCATCTGGCCTGCTCCACGATCTTTTCCGCATAATATTGTTGTAAACAACCCATTTTTCTCGCCAGTTATCAGTCGTTTTAAAATGGATCATTTTCATTACGTTTCTTTAACAAATCGCAGCTGTTAATGCGTTGCGTTAAATGCGTTTCTTTCAGTTCGTGAGGAACCCATGTATCGAGTTTTTGAACATAGCCAAGTTGTTTTAAGTGATTTTCAATGCATGTATGTGATACATGAAGTTTCTCTGCGATCGCACGTGTTGTACTGTGACGATCCGAATCGATGATTGCTTTGATTAGGTCGTCATCAACTTCAACTGGACGACCAGAGCGTTGTTCATCTTTGAGAGAAAAATCACCAGAACGAAATTTGGCAAACCAATTTTGACACTGCCGTTCTTTTAAGGCTTCGTCACCATAAACAGCACTTAGTTTTTTGTGAGCTTGCGATGCGTTTTTCCTTTGCGGAAATAAAAAAGCAAATATGACGAAAATGTTCGTTTTGATTTTCCATTTTTCAACGAACGCCAAACGAAAACTGCGCAACCGATCAAAAAACTTTTATTACTGATTGACAGCTGAATTGTCAACTATCCAACAACAAAATGTGATTACATTTGGACTACGTCGCAAACCTAAAAATACAACTGGAGCCATCTATGAGTGAAACCCGCAATTACTTAGTTGCCAACCCAATACTTTCCTTTCAAAATCATTCATGATATGCTGAAAGGTCAGTTTTGATGGAACATTATATTTTTAAATAAAATTTCTCGTAGTTGTCTAATAGTCACAACAATCAATAATTGACTTTGACGAAATTTTAGCATAGTAACATATTCGATACTGAATTAGACCTGTCTATGCGTGATGACCAAATTGTTTAAAAAATTACCAAAATGACGACCAACCAAAGCAGTAATACTTACCGGCAAACACTCCATATTAAATGGAAACCGGTGAAATCTCAGTAAATCTATTAAATGGTCAATGTGGAGTAGAAAGTAAATAGCGAAACCAACAAAAATATCGTTTTAAATATTTTGAAATATCGATATATAATGATCGACATTTAAACGCTACTTTCAATAAAATATTGCTATGTAAAACCTGTTTTAAAAAGAAATGTTACTTAATAGCACCGCTTACACTTTTAAATGACAGGTGTTTCAAACAGTAAGTGGTCTTCAATGTGTTTTTTTTTATTTATTTGCGTTACTGTATATAATACACGATTATACGAAAATCCAAAAAAAAAATCGACAAAACCCTTTAAAATCTCTTCGTCTAGACCAATTATATCATACACACTTTGTGTCTGAACGTAGTGAACATACACAATGAATATGTCACGTATATTGTCAATTTTAGTGAAGTATTTAATAATTCATCCAAAAATTATTTTCTCATCACTTAACAAAATCATTAGTTTCATGAAATTTATTCATAAACATGGAACTTAATAATTTTATGGCAGATTCGTCAAACTTTTCAATAATATTTTGTGTTTAAAACCAGATTGTTGAGGTTTCTATGAATCAAAATGGCAATTATATTTATTTTCGTTGGTCAATGATTTGAAGATTAATATTTTACGAACAGATTTAGCAATATTTTTTTTATATAAACACATATATGCTGAAAATTAATTGATTAGTTAAAAGATAAAAATAATTAGATTACAAATATTATAGCTCAAGCTTTATAAAAAACAATAAATGTCACTTTTTCCATTACAGTTAAAATTTGTTGAAAATAAAAGAGTAAATTAACAATAATATTTGACTATTTGGTGACAGAATCTCATAAAAACAAGAGTATAATAAAATTCTAATATTATTCCTTGATCTATTTGTCAATGCCAATAATGTGGACCCGGCTTGCAGATTTACCAAAAGAGCTTTTAGATTTACATTTAAATATGTGTATATACCGTATGTTCTTATGAAATAATAAGATAATAAGAATTTGAAGAGAACTGTTTCCGCTAAAACCTGATTTTTTTAAATATTGTGTGTATATTTTTAATGTGTGCGGTCAGCCAAACGGCGTGTGTTGAAAATCGCTGATTGAGACTCTCTTACGTTCATAGTGGTATATCAAATTGGAGAATTAATAAATATCAAAGCTCCCTCCTCTCACATACGAATTAAGTAATTTTATGATTTTACGACTTGAAATAATTTGTATCGAAGATTTGCCCAACGCTCATCACGAAATTGCATAATATCACTGTAAAGAATGGCAAAAAAAATCACCACAAAAAAAGTCGTGAATAGGTAAATTTATCTTCCGACATTCATAATACGATACATGAATGCAGCCAGAAAAAATCATCTGGATTACGATCAACGGTAATATCTATACACTTAAAAAGGAGAAGGCTTTTAAATTTCTTTTGTAACTCTCAATAAATAAGCTTTGTTTTAAAAGTTACATAATCCAAAAAGTTTTGCCAGCTTAAACAAAATAAATTTTAATGGTCTTTACAAATTTTTCTGCAAAACTACCCAATTTATTTTTATAATTCACTGGGAACCTTTTGACTACGAAAATAAAAGAATTAATTCCAGTCGCGTAAATCTACTCTTTCAGACAAAAATGGATCAGAAAATTAAATAGAATGAGGATTTCTTGTAAGCTAATCGATATTGGAACATCGATGTCAGGCGATACGGTGACTCAGATCTGGAGTAGAGAGTTGCTGTTTTATTGAAAATCCCTTAATTTATAACTAATTAACTAAAAAAATATTTTGAAACTCTTTGTTTTTCAAAAAACGAAACAAGTTGAAGGTTTGTGAAATACATATTTATAACTATTGATTTGCGATAAATAAAATGATTTTAGATATAATACACGTAGATAAAGCAATTCAATGTATTTGGCGTTCATTTGCAGAGATTTCCATTATTTTATTTTAAAATACTCACTTGTATAAAATAAATGTATTCATTTGCTATTTTTATAGGCATATGAAACTCACCAATTTAAATGTTTTTTCGAGCATATCGATATTGTCGAATTTCTGTTTGATGGCTTTAATAAAGCTTGATGTCTTGGTCGATACTTGGTAAATAGAGTACGATGGTGGCTCCCTCAATTTCATATGAAGATCGTGCCAGTTTCAATTATGGCTTCAATTATTTTCATAGCCATTTTATTATGTTGCGCATCACGCACGTAACTTCTAGATGCGTATGAGATCCATTCCATAATAATAGCATAACCTTCATTGCATATTACAATTGATTTTACATACTTTGTATATGTATCATCGTGTTACGGAATTCATTTTTTATTTCTAGAAGCATTGATGTATTATATAATGATGTAACTAAATCCAAATTAAGTTTTTCAATGCTTTCCAAACGAGATTTATTAATCAGCCAATCTACCAATTACACACTGTCTTGATACAATATTCTTTTTATAATCTTTAACAAGTGTTTCCAGTCATTGATCGTGATAAGCTGATTGATTTTGAAAACACTTTTGACAATTCTTATTAAAAATAACTATCTAAAAATGCAAAATTGTCTCGCAAATCATTCAAATATCTTAATTAATAGATAGGTAATTAAAAAAATAGTCATAATATATAACATATATTATATATTAATATGGAGTTATCATTTTGTTGGCATTGAAAGGTTTCATAAAATAAATAGTTTGCTAAAGTTTTGATCTACTGTCCTCCTTTTTAGAATAAAATACAATATACTTTTACTTACCTTTTTTGATGAAATAATACAGAAAATAAGAGCGGTTTTTATATGCTATAAAATAATTAGGTTGTAATTAAGTTTCTAAAGTATTCATTTAATGTCCAAACGTTTTGACACGAAATACCCGAGTTTCAACTTTTGCTGTCTTTATGCATTCTTTCTCATGGGTGCAACACAAATTTTATTTTGAAACTCCATCAAGCACCTTCATTTTATATCATAAATAATGTTTGTTGAATAATCTTCACAAAACTGAAAAGTTTCATAAAATCAATTTATTAATATTTTGTGATTTTTTTATTCACGATAAAATTCGCCAACATTCGTATACTTAACACTTTTAACATTAATTTCTTTTAAATTTAAAAATACGTTTTTTTTAGTTAAGTAAGTAATCAAAGAAATCATAATAATTTTCATAAAATAAAACACAAATTCGATATGTATTTTCGTACTATTTTAAAATTAATCTCTTAATTAATTTATATGTATTGAAAAGAATAGTGTTGGTATGATATTTTTTTGTGTTTATTTTAAAGAAAAGCATGTCGTTGCCTACTTTTTACTTCAACCCTTACCTCACTTCAGCACACCCAGGAGACTGACACGTTCACTTTGAGAACCTTTGATATAATAGAAAGAATGGAAAGGCAATTGCAAATTTGCAAATGCCCTTTGTTTGTGGTCGGTCAAATAAATTGAATTAAATAAACTTTTCGAGGTAGTAATTCGATTCGAGTAATTTATTTGGCAACGCTTCGTGATACGTGAAACACTTTGCGCCAAAATTATTGAATACATATTGGAAAGCATTACTCTTTAACAAAATGAACTATGCATAAAAAAAACTTTATTTAATGAGTTGCTTTCACAGAAAAGTAATAATTGTTATAGATTTTTTAATTAATCGAAATAGGCGTTATTGGTTTTTTTCGATTTATTTTAATGCATGTTGTACGATTAGTTTTGTTACTGTTATGCTAATGATTGCCATTTTTTAACTGCCATACAAAAATATTCAGTCATAAAATTTTTGTGAACATATTTTAATAGGCTGTCAAAAATACTGAGCATGTTGTATCTGCGAATAACGATTGTCTGATTGTATTTAAACTATTCACTAGAAGTATGTAGTTGAATGAATTTATTCTCTAGTGACTTGCTGCCGACTAACTAATCTGAGACTAAATCAAATTTACAGTGTGACTAGACGATATTTTGAGCATACAGATTATAATAGTTCATAGAACTGAAACTTCAGTTCATAACTTTGTAAGGAATTTTTTGATGCATTCAAATATTTAATAAAAAACCATAACAAATTTTTAGTTTTCAAAAATAAACAAGTAATTACAATTTAGACACATATGAAGAGTACTGCGTAGCTATATTTTGGATAAAATTTAGGACATCAATTGAGGGTGTTCAATGGAATTTCAATATCAAATTTGAATTGTTGAAACTTTGTACAATTAAATATGTTTTGTGTTTTACGGCATGGCATTCACCATTTGACATTTAAGATGACATAACGGATAAAATATAATAAAGGGATATAACAACCGTTGAAAAATTTGACAACGAACTTTCGGATATTTACGTACATAAAAGTTGCATTTTTCTCAGTAATTATCAGATATTATAAAACATGCGTAGTAATCTATTAGTCAGTAGTTTTATGTATTATGGTTACGAAAGTTTATTGAAAGATTTTTGTTGACCAACATTGTTTTGATTTGAAACGCTGATATCTATAACAATAACTTAATATATGAACAATAAAGTTTGTTGGTGTGACAGCATAAACGTTTATGAAAATATTGTTTATTAAAGATAGTTCTGACCCATCTGTTAAATTTCTAAAGATATTGAGCTGGTGGATCGGATGAGTATGTCTGACCTATAAACTACTTTGAGATCCTTGACAATAATAAAATCTTCCGCCCACTTACTCCTCTAGCTAAGTGTAATCACTTATGTAAGAAAATTATCCTTGCATACAATTTATAACTGGATACACATTACAATTCACCTTAGAAAAATGAATGCCACTTAAAAAATCGTTTCATCAACAAATTTAAGCGAAACAAACACTTCTCATAAAAAATCACTGATTAATGCTATTTATATAGGAACAATTTATCTGTTTATTTTACGGAAACTTTAGTCAATTGTATTTGTTTTCAAACGTAAAAAACTTACTCAGCATTTTGTGAGCTATTTTTTATGTCTTTTCTGAACATTTTGGCTCGAGTTGAGTAGCCAAATCGTAAATATGTATAATCATAATATTTATTACAATTTTCATGGCTCAATAAGTATTAAAGTAATATTGTGGTTACTATAATTATAGTGTATTATTTGAAGTATTTATCACCTAGCTTCGCTTAGGATAAATCCCATGAAATATTTTTTTGTTCACCGCGAGGACATAACTCCTTCATTTCCCATGGAATCATAATAGTAGCAAATAAATTATTCATAGCATTTCCATGATTGTATTGGGCTTCCAACAACAGTAACTTAAAGCATAATTATTGCCCGTGAGTTATTTTGCTCTTATTTTTTAAAAGCTTTGGTTAAGAGTTGACCAATGAAAGTTGAAACTTTGGTGAACCATGAGATAGTAGTAGCTTATGTAAAACCAACAAAGCACAATCCTTCAACATACAACATTTATTAAATTAATAAATATTCAAAAAGCTGTTGTAAAGATTTCTATCGTATTTTTTTAAACAATGGAATATAATAATAGAAAAAATAAATGTATTGAGATGATTAACAAAAAAAAAAATGTACATAAAAATATGTATTTTTTTACTCCTGACGCATTTTTTTGAATAAAAACGGGATTCATTGCGATTTTATATATCTTAAAGCATTTTTTTTTAGCTTTTTCAGAATAACATCATTGTTAAATAGATGGAGCTTGCATAAATCAATGAAATTGCAATAAAACAAAATTATTACATAAATCTTTAGATGAATTTTGGCAAACTCAGAATTTAATTTAAATTTTAAATGTGCATAATAATTATTCTACAACATTGAGAATGAACACGTAATTTTTTTTTGAAAATGATAGAATATCATACAAATTGTAATAAGCTTAATAAGTCTATGCCAACATTGAATGACAATCAATTTTTATATTTTCGAGATTTTATATGAAGTGAATTTATATTTTTTTATTTACATAAGCTCTTTTTGTAACAACGAGCAAACAATTTTCCAAATTGTCTCAAAAAAATAACAAATACGGTAAAAACTTATAAGTCTCATAAAAGTGGAATGTAACAATTTATCAAATACACGGCAAAGTAATCCAGTTTGTCAGCACAAAATTTCCAGCATGTGTTTGATTGCCAAAGCTTTTCCAGAAATAATAATACAAGTAAAAATTCAACTGAATCAAAAAATATTTCTTCTTCAATAATGTTTTTATGTTCATTTGTATCTTTTGAACGCATACTTGAAACAGCGTTTGAGTGCTCGATGTAATAAAGGCATGTGCAAATATAACCAAACCTATTTAGGCGTAATCCAAAGGGAAATTCGGTAAATTTATATTTGATGCGATAATCTCGTGAACTCAATATCTACCTATATGAGATGTAAATTTGCAAACGCTTGGTTTCCAATGGTTTTCAGGTACATGATGCTTATACGCAAAAACTTTCTATGAATAATGAATCGGACCCCAGAAGTATATATCGCAAGAAACCTATATAGTAATTATCACTCGACTATAAACAAAATTATGTTTGATTATGACATTTTAATTATTTTTTGTGTTAGACTTATTTTTTAAGCCATGTCTGCTTTCAATGTAAAGCAAATCAAAAGAAGTTTTTCTTCGAAAATTGCTTGGTAATTGAAGTGTTGAACAATAAAAGGTGAGTCTGGTAATAGACTAATGACCGTAGAGATCTGCACTGAATTGGCGTTATAGTGGTCTACCGGGCCCGGCCCGGCCTGTGAAACTTGTTTGGGTAGGCAAAGACGATTGATATTCAGTTCTAGACCAAGCTCGGGTATACAATTTTATTTTAGAAAAATATTATGAACTTTTTTGGGGTCAATTAAATGTAGTTTTGTTAAAAATAGGAGAAAAAATATATTTTAAATAATAACAACACATTTTTTAGTACTTATTTCCACGATATATTTTCTTGTAATCATAAAATATATCGTGAAAATAAGAAGTAAAAAATGTGTTTTATTATTTTAAATATCATGCCTTTCTAACAATAAATGATAGTTAACACCTTACAAGTGATTCATAATACAATCGGTTTTAGGTCGTACTTGCGTAGCAAGTTTCATATTATTGTTCAGACATAAATGAACCGGGCATGGACCGGGTAATTTATCGAATCTTGGTAGTTCAGGCCTTCATTAACTGAAATATAAAAAGCTAGTCATGTACATAAAAAATATCAACAACGAAAAAAATCTGCGACATTAAAACGATATAAAATTAAAATTGATAAATTTATCCGCTAAAATAAACACATCTATGTGATTCAAATTATTAAATGTGAGTCACATAAATAGGATTCGGCGGTTACCACAGAGTTATTGCAAAAATCATTTAAAATGCTCAAAAATAAAAAAAAAAAATGTTTTCGAGGCTAGTAAAACATTTAGGCGAATCTGTTTACTTATTTCTTTTTCATATGATTAATCTGTTTATTTTAGATTGGCATTATTATGAAAAATACTAAAATGACTAAAACATCACCATTAAACTCTAAGGTCTCAATTGTAAATAGTATTATATACTTCAATATATATTTTTCACATGTTATAAAATATAATGACTACCTACGCGTATTTATATATGCTCTAGCCAGTATCTCGATTTCACAAGAAACTCAATAGCGCTATGTTTCTTAAGTGGGCTTCTTTCGGAAGCAGCTATTTATAAAATCAGGAATGAATAAAAAATAAAATGTTGAAAAATATTAAAACTATGAATAGTATCACAAAAATCTGATCCGAAAGAAGAATTTATATTATGTTAGTTTAATAAGTCCAATTAAAAGTATTTAATTTGAAAAACCTTATCCACCTATACGGAAGGCGACTATTTTATACAGGTTTATATTTTCTGGAAAAATTATTAGAGATCGAGACCTTTAATGCTACATATTACATTATACATTAGTACCGTGAAACCTATGCTAAATAAAAATAATATAAGGGTCTCATCCAGTTGTCTATCTACATGACAAATGGTTAAGTGTCTGACGCCATTTATGCGATGATTAATAATAGCCGTTTGTCTAGGAAATTATTTTACGTTTAACTTTAAAAGTATCACGGAAAAGAACTTCAGGTTTAATGAGCTTTTAAATGATACCTATTATGAAAACTGTCACGAGCAAAAACGAATCCATTTAGGAAATAATTTGGTAACATTTTTTAATCCGTACGTTGGTTCATAAATAAATATGTTTATATATATTTCAACTTGAGCATTAAAAACTTTCATAATTCAATATACGACAACATTTAACCAATGAATTTATTTATAGAATTGAAATAAAATTAAGAATTCCAATTTGAATTTCGTTTTATATCTCTGCATACATTTGTTTTGTCATTGTTATTGTATACATATTTACATGTTCATTTATTTGAGTCATATTTTTAAAACACATTTAATATGACTTCAAGTTAAACTAAATCTATATTTTTGTTTACAGAAACCCATCGTTTCGTGAGACTAAGAAAACCCGTGAAAAGTGACATAAATTCCAAGTGAAGAAAAGTTAAATAAAATGGTGTTGATTAAATTAAAAGGCAATAATAAACAATAAATTAATTTGACGAAAGATTGTCTTTGGATTAAAACGATTAATTCAACCATTTATTTTCATCAGTGGAAGATTTCGATTGGTAGAGCACTAACAATTAATTTATTAACACATGAGTTTATAGCCGAAATTTTATAGTGCATACAAAATTTGTGTTTTCATGAGTGAAATAAATGTGTGACATCAATTAGGTATACACATCTGAAATTTAATTGTGATAGTGTTTAAGTCCGTTTTGACGGTTGTTCAAATCTATGTTTGTCTCAGGGACATAGGTCGATTTTTGGACTAAGGCCAGTTGGACAACGATCACTTAAACTGGCGCCCAATCGTAAGATTCGAATAAAATATTATTTTTATTTCATACATCGTATGTATTTTTGTTTGTATCATTTTTAAATGTGATGTGACTCATGAAAGGGGATCCAGTAGAAAAAAGTTTTACATTTTTCTATCCGAAAATTTAAAAAAATGCTGGTCGAAGCTATTTGTTGAAAAAATTTATTCGATTAAGATATTAAAATAGATTTACGTAGATAAAATTTCAATCTTATTGTGCTATATTCAATTATTTGTTTGAATTTCAGTTATGGCTGTATTTTTCATGGAACAAAAGATTAAAGCTTACGAGAATATAAAAAAAATACTTTATGAAATATGGACGGTATTGTAAAGACATTTAACTATTTGTTTATTATTTTTAAATAATCAATAAATCAAATAATGTTAATGATTCGAAAAGTACATATACTTACAGTAAAAGCTTGACCGCAAAAACAATATTTACGTAAAAACAAGTTTATTACGTGTTCCAAATAAATAAACAGCTTTTATTGACATGCGTACTTCTTGTCTGCTTCTTGACTTCATCGAAGGAACTTTACGATTTTTGCTTCTTTAAGTAAACAAATTTTCGTTTGATATATTTTTCATTTTAACTTTCTTGCCTCTGATTGAATTAAGTATGATATATTTTTTTGTTTACGTAGACTGGCCACATAAATGAATAAAAATATTGAGCGTAAAACATTCGTGAATATAAACTGTCATTCATATATATGAGTTGAGAAAATAAACAGTTAGTTTCTAAATTAGTTTTTCATGCAATTTTTGCACATCTTAATCAAAATATTTATTAACAATACGAAGCTATTATTAATAATACGTGACTAAACGATACTACCAACTTATATTATTTTTAAACTTTACAACATCAACCGGATTTTATCTATTTGCTTTACTATGCTTAGTTCCTGAGATGTCATGAAAGTTTAACTCAATGTCAGTCCATTTAATACCAACTATTGGCAAAGTGTCAATAAGTCTTGACGTTATTTTCAAAATTCCAATATAACAGTTACATTTGTAAGTTAAAATGTTATTAATTAACGGTAAATTTTTTTTTTTCGTTTTTTTTTGTGAGAGTTGCACATTTATCTTTACAAAAAATAAAATTCGCTTTATTGTTCCTATTAACTCTTTGCACTCGTAATTTTTTTTTGGGTGAGGGTAGCCTCAACTCGTAATTAATTTCACGCATTTTCCAGGTTTCATAATCAAAACTTAAAATTAAAATATTAATGAAAATCGTATTTTCAGCGGATTTTTGTTCAACAAAAAACTTACACAGCGTGCATAAGACTGTTTTTTAGTATTTTAATAGAAATACAATTGTAAAAAGTTTTTAATTTCTATTTTAAGAAAGTTTTAATCCGAGTATATAAATTTTAAGCATGATATTTTTAAAAGCTTTAAAAACATTATAGATAAAGAGTTTTCACATATATCGTTTATTTTCACAACGATTATTTATAAAACTCATATTTTTAAAGTCAAAAACAGACATTTGAAATACAAAAACTTGAAATTCTTTAATAATAATTATAAGGTACAATCCAATTCGAAACGAAAATCGAACCTCGACTTTTGCTTTAAAATATTTATTCAAATTAAACATTTTCATATGAAATTTAATCATATGATAGAGAAAATATTATCTGCACGATATATATAATATGATAAACAGCAATAAAAGTCAATAAAATGTGGTACATAGAAAATATTGAAGCTTTAAGTTTTGGTTTCCCAGTGGGGGCATACGAGTAGAACGCTTTTCTTGTTTTCTTCTTTTTGGAAGACTTAATATGGATTCGAAAGAATGTCAGAAAAATAAAATCATTAATCAATTAATTAATTGGCTAATTCTTTCTACATGTCATTCGTAGGTATTCAATTCTTGCACGTTTTTTGCACCATTTGTGACAACTTTGATCTTTACAATTTCGAATCCACCTTACCTCACCTAAATCCCTTTATTTATGTCAACAGTGAGTCATTTAATAAGCTTGTTATTCGTATTATAAAATCTGACAAAATGATTTAGTATTTTATTAAAAACGTATTTTTATAATTTTTGTAGAAAAACAGGTGGCTACCAGTTGTCAGAAAAGTGGCCGGCAAAACTCTGGTTGTGGTCGATTACTGTTCCTTTTTGACGTTTTTGTCTTTTATATTTTTTCAAAACTGCATCATACTGCTTATAACAAACATATAATAAAAAAAATGGTTTCAATTATTATATACTATGCTTGCTTATCCACTGGTTCTAATAAATTCTTGTAAGAATGTTCCCTTTCCGTTTTATTCACATATTACTTGCAGTAAAAAAAGAATCGTAATGGGCGTAATATTTTTAACATATAATTTTTTTTTGTTTCTGAAGAAATAAATGTTTGTGTATCTCAACCTTAAATTAAATTATCCTATTTAGTAGTTGGTGGTAAATCAGCATGCGGAGAGCTATCTAAAATTCATATTATATTTGAAAAAAATTTAATTTGTAACAATTTAATGTTATATATTTTCTGTGAATCAAAATCAGTTCAGGTGAAATTACAAATTTTCTCTAAAAAATAAGTTATAATAATCATGATATAAGTAATTTATTTTGAATAATCGTACTTACTTAGATTTGTTACTTTGATGTATTTTTTTAATATTCAATAAAAGCATTTCTACTTTATGACCAGTGAAAAAGAATGAATATTTGTCCAGAGTATTTTTATTCCGTTTTATTTATATCCATGGAGGTTTTTAATATATGTGTGACATATGCAAAAGTTTTTGTGCTCTTGCCAAGTATGTTTATTTATTTTGAAGAGTGGCAAATTTTCATGATAGATACATAAAAATCTCTCATTAAATAAATAACAGCAAAGATTGATTATGTATAATGTGTAAAAATTGTGTATATTTAATATCAATATTATTATTCACTTGCACAACAATGGCTTAATGTAAACTTAAAGTTCTTGACTTCTACGAAAGCTCTATTTTTTTTTTGATTTCTGAAAGCTCTAACTATTTTTAATAAAACTCTTTATTTTTTAAATAATAAAACTATATATTTGGTTCTATTTCCACAAAAAAGAGATTAAGGATATGTTCTAATAATTGTGAGTATTATTCAAAAATTGCAAACAAAGCTATGTATACAAAGTTTCGAATTAATAATTAGCAGGTATTCAAAACAAAAAGCTGTCTAAGAAATCAATTTACAGACATTCATATAATGTAACACGTGTACATATCTTTATCTAAGTAAAGTAAAAAAGTTATAAACAAAATATTAAGGACCTCTAAGTTATAATTTGCAATCAAAATAAGTTGATGGAAAGTTTTTACAATCGTTAAATGATTGATAAATAATTAAACAAATAATAATTTTTGTTGAAATAGTATGAAGAGAGAGAGAGGTCAGTGGCGTCCTAGCAATTTCTGATACACAAAAAAGACAACATCAATTAAAAATATACGGTATTTATTAATCTTAATAGCAAATCAAAAATATGTGATTATTAATTCTAAAATTAACTTGTTGACTTCAAATTATGTATAAATATAAAATATAAATTTGTAATTGTTACAAACAAGGCAATTTAAAGTATAATAGTTGTATAATTAAAAATGTTTACGGAGAGTGAAATCAGTACTGATAGATTGTGTTTATATAACCTTAAATACATTTATTGATTGAATTGGCATTCACTTGGTAGAACTCCATTATATCACGGTGGAAAAATATCAAGTTATTCTGTTTTACAAAATATTATATAAGCATAAAGACAAAGTAGAAGTAAATAAATGGACATTTTAAACTTGTTATGATCCCACTAAAAAAATTGTATTATACCATGACAAAATATTAAATGTATCTTATTAAATAATCAAGAAAAAGATGTCTTTCAATATTTTTCATATTTTTAGGGGATTCAAAAATAATATTTCTTTCTAAAACGCCCTGTCAAAGATTTATGTGAAACAGCTGCATGAAAACGCCTCAAAAAATATTCTCTATTTCTAAAGATTGCGAGAAATATTAGACGTAAAAAAATTTTTGGTGACATCAAAATATATATTCCACACAAAAATAGATGTTACAAAATTATGAGTGTTTTCGTTGCGTGTATTTTTGTCATTTTGAGCAAAAATAGAACATCGAGATGTGTAAAAAAAGTTGTCAAAATATATTCATATTCGATATTATTGCTAATTTACAAAAAAAACATCTTCAAACGTTTGATGGAAAGCAGTCCTGCGTATTTTGTATTTTTTAAAGCAAAATATAACTTCAAATCATAATCTTTGCTTAATTATGTAAATTGGTGAATCGCAAAAAATAAGAGTGAAATTTTCTCATAGCTTTTCTATAATATATAAATTGTTTTAGTTTGCTATGTGATGATCCTGTAGTAACATTCTTCATTTTTGTAACAGTGCGTTGATATTTTTATGTTGTAAAAGCTGTTTTTTTAGTTAAAATAACGGATGCAAAAATTTATTTACATCAATTTTTTCATTTCACTTCATTAAACTATATTGATCGTGTTTTAATTTCTAATCATCAAACTAATTGGCATAAGGGCCCTACACAGCTGTGTGGTTTGACAATACAGATTGATTGATTGTTGTCGATGTTGAAAACAAATCGTATTAATTATTGACGCATTTATGATGCGTCATTCCATCCAGGAAATAGTTTGATAATAAAGGTCGTTAATTCATTCACAATTTCAATATTGGAATATTATAGTGCATTTAATAATACCGAGTTTAAATAAATCGTTACTCTTTATGAGTACTTTTTCAACGAATACTGTGCAAATAATTATCGATCATTAATACAATTTTACAGTGGCTATGTTTTTGATGTATGTATTTCACATTATATGATTCCATCGATATAATATGTTGTTATAAAAGTTTGTTATGTCAGTTTTTTTTTTTGTTATATATTTGATAAATCTAGCAGTATTCCATGAGCCTGATTTAAAATAAATTCCATTTTAACACGACAAATATATATTCAACGTAAAAAAAGGTTTAATAAAAACATATTTTTATTCTATATTAGTTAATTCATGGCTAGTTCAACTTAATAAACACTTGAATGGCGGTATTGAATATTTTCTAGAATTTCGAATGTCTTTGATGAATAAATATTCTTTAATAATATTTCTAAGCGCAAGAGACTTCTGAATTATAGCCTCATTTATTAGTCCGATATCAACGTGTTGGAAAATTCCATAGCTCGGAAAATTATTATCATACACTCATAATGAAATACGTAAAAGATTGTCTATTTTCAAATGCTTCCATCATTTTTTACGACCCATTGACTATATTAAATAAATATTTTTTTTATTATCTAACGGAGTTTTTAGTGATAGAATACATTATGAAGACTGCAAAGGAATATTTGTTCATACAATTTATCAAGATTATTCATGAATTATATGACAAAATATTATAGTTTCAAATAAAGAATTTTAAGCACTTGGATTGAATAGACTAATATTGTTAATAAAATTTTATTCTTGACATCAAAATTTTTCTTCTAAGCAAATTTTTTTAGTTACGAAAGAAAATATTTTCTCATCATTATTATGAATTTAAATAATAATCAACCTTTCTTTACACATGAATCTCAATAGAACTAATTATTTTTTTCATCAGTTGATAGTACTCGCAGTGAGCGAATTCGGTCCTGATCAAAAAATATATTGTGTAAATAATTACTAAAGAAATTGTTTTTATTATTTAAAAAAAAACTATTTCTGTTTTTTATTTAAAGAATATGTCACTCTGTTTCTTTGAACACAATTGTAGTGTTTTGCAACTGATATGTATTCGGATCAAAATAATCTTTTATACCAATCCATACTAAACAAAATAAGCTGAATGTCAACTCCATTGCAATTATAAGAATTTAGAGTTCCCACATTACTCTACTATCAGAGTTTTACTTACATTAGTTTTTACCGACTTTATTTATCAAGCCCGCTTATATTAATGAATTTAATTATGATATATATTATTTGAGTGTGTACTAAATTTGGTTGATAAAACTCAAACAAAAATATATTTTAGATAGGAATCTAAATTAAACATTAAAATAAAGTCTTAATTTATACTGTTATCGTGCAAGAATGTGCTATGAATTTCGCGTTATGGAAGTGGGATGAATTTTATAATCGTTAATTTAAATTTCATATGCTAAGCACGCACTGAAAATGACTCTTTTATTACTACATACTGAATAGGATGGAATCTGATAATATTATGTCCTTATTAAAGTATAAAACGCTCCAAAGAAGTTTTCTCTATACAAAACTGATGAACATAAACAAAGTTATCAATTTCCGCAATAGATGTTGCAGAGCACATTTTCAATACCCTCCAATAATTGATTGTGAGATAACAAAGTTTATTTATTTTTATGTGTTGAAATGTTATAAGCAACAAAAAAAAATATTGCCAGACTTATAGAGAAAATCAATATTTATCGGTGTGGCATGGTATTGTCTTGATTATTTTATATTTAATTAATATTCTGAATCTACTGGCACGACTCCAATCAAATCACGTAAAAACTTTTTTTTTAAACTTTTTCTGAACAAATCTCTACTAAGTAGTGTGTTTTTAAGATTTATTAATCAATACATAGTACTTGTGTGCGTCTTTAACAGTATTTTACCTTGAATTAAAAAAACCAACAATACTGTAACTTAGCTGAAGAAAAAGTGACTAAGTTAATTATAAAATGTTCAAGAGATCTATAGGACATGAGTATTCAAAATATTTTTATGTATTATATGTTTTGAAAAAATTGATTATGTTAAATCTATGGTGGATAACAGATTTTTTTGTGTAATTGGGTTTTGTCGTGATTATTGAGTGTGTTTAATATATAAATCGTCAACAAACAGTAATAGAAAATATCCAATCAAATAAATACCAAAAAAACACTGTTAATTGAATTCAAAAACTTTCACCTGTTCCAGAAAAGTTGTAGGAAAGTGTCTTGTTAAGTGTTTATTATTTATTATTTTAAGAACATGATGGCACACAGTGATGTGAAAAAAAGCGAACGAATATCATTCCTCTCACAAAACGAAATTGGGTCATCCCAGAGAACTGAATTGAATGACGACTTTTAAAAAGGGATATTTGATTTTTGCGTCACGATATTCATAACCCTTCGACAGCTAAAAAGTCATAAATAGTAGAGTTCACAAAAAATGAGCTAGTGCTTATTACGTCGTATTCATAAAATTTCATAAAATAATTATAAAATTGATCAACAGACCTAAGATTAAACAAAAAAAATATATATTACGTAAATTTTTCTATGGCATTTGATGTAGATAATATCACCAATATCTAATAGCACAATCCAAAGTAAAATTTTACTTGCAATAAATAAAAATATGGTTTGAATATAATGGTAGAAAATAGATCACTTTATGTTATGTTGATGAGTACTTCATTTAACAAATATAGCCCTAAAGTATTATAGTATACATCATCGAACTATAATGTACTATTAATTAAGTGTGAAATTTATTGAATTTACTTTACTTCATATACATTTATTATTAATAATATTAAAATGAAACACATTTGGTTTGGGCAACTGGAATCATTGTCACTTTTTATTTTTTTTTAGATATTAAAACATTTCTCCATAATGCTGGTATGTTGTCGTATTTCATGTCACAAGTGAAAAATAAACATATTTCATATTAAAGGGCATCCAAACCAACGTATTAAAGATTATAAAAAATATTCTCAACCCTGTAACTAAATGCTAATGTCATACAATTAAAAATGTTATTCCCATTTATAATTTTTTTTTAAATGTATTCTTGATATTTTTTATTTAATTTATTACTCTGCTTATATTGAGAACACTATAATAGTGTTAATGCTTGAGGGTCTAGGTAAAATATTAAAATAGCGATTCTTAAAAAATTATCATTGAGAAACTGTAAAAAAAGCATTACGAAGAAAGAATTATTGTTTTTTTAAACATCGCGCATTTGTGACAAGTTAACAAAAAACGTACGTTTGAATGTAAAAAGACACGAAGATAACAGGTGAATGAAAATACGCAAAAAGGCATGAACTAAAAACCTTGAAAAAGAGGTGAGAAAGAATTAAATTCCATTTGTTTATTTTTTCTGATTTTTTTTTAGAATGTAAGACCTTTTTTCAATTTTTTTCATTCTTAAATGGGAGTCGAATGAAAATAGTTTAATTTCGTAGTAATGTGACAATACTTAAATGCCAAACCAAAATAAAACTAAAAAAACCCAAGATAATCTTAAATAGCTTTAAAATATAAATTTGATAGGTAATGAGCATTATTTGATCAATAAATAGCTTCTTACATAATCCTCGTAATCTATCCATTGTATTGTTGACTAATTAAACGACATATCTTCAATTTTTAAAGTAACATCGTAAAAATAGACAAATCACAAAATCTTCAGGATATGTATCGTTATATGTAATATTTGAACTTTAATATTATCAAATCAACCAGAGTTTTGAGTTTATTTATACACACATTTATACATACACGCTCAACGTTATATTAGTTTGATAACGATGATATTGTGTTGCAAAATTTCGTAAGGCGTGTTGAATCACTAGACTAGGGCTATATTCTCATTAACATGTCACTTGTATTAGTAAGTAGAAGCTTTTTTATAGACACGTGTGTTTACATGCAAGATTTTTTAATTTAGACATGACGCAAGTTGTGACAGTTTTTCGGGTCGGCGTGTGTCGCGCGATCTATTCTGGTTTTCATCGCGCTATTTCAAACACTCCCCAAATCATACAAAGATGTATTCGTGTACAAGATCATCGCAATTTTATCTGCGTTATGATCGCAATGTAATTAAGTAAGTTTTTTTTATATCGAGCTTATTTTTGTATTAATTTGAGATTTTTTCTATGAAATTTTGATAAAGCTACTGGAAAAGTAGATGTGGCCACGTATTAGGCTGATTTTCTTCATATGACATTTAAATTGCCTATGTTTGATAAGCTAGTAAGCCTCTTATTATCAACTTGATGACAAATATTACTCATCATTTTTACATGATTTGCAATTTAGTTTTCCATTGCCGATTAAATTCATATTGTCGTATATAAAGCTCAAAAAGTCTTTTTGCAATTATAGTTTGATATTCTCAATAAACATTGGATATTTGAAAGGGTTTTTCTTGTGTCTATCTCATAAATCTATTAATTGTCTTTTTTTAAGACAAATAAATTATGGATGATTGAATTGAGTTTTTTTGTGACGCCACTGAGTCAGCATTACAACAGAGATTGATTGCCCGTTGGGGGATATCGCAATCCATACCACACCAACTCAGTGGTAGATCGTGCTGCCAACCACGTAGAGATAATTAGATTGAAATCGAGGTGATTAAGGAAAGGATACGAATACAAAATTGAGTTGGACATTTTGAGATGCAGTGTGCTTTTGAATAAACCTTTTTCTGACATAAAATTATATTGATTTTAATATTTGAAAGAAACAAACAATTTATTTATAAATATCTGAATAAAAACTAATTGCGCATATACCATAAAAACTATTCAGCGCAGTGCAACGATTATACCATGCTATTAACGATGTTAATCGTGCCGTGTTGTTTTCATTCACTTTTAAGCACGATTCAAATAGTTTTTTCATAACCACACACAGACTACACACATAGAAATAATTATAGCGCGAAACAAAAAAATATACAAATTTGCATACAAGTAAAGAAAAATTCAACTTTTTTATGTGATATCAAATGTTACCTTTAAATACAATGCTTACAAATATAAAATGCTTAGTACACATTACAGATATAAAAAAAATATTTTCAAATCGGATAATCATCAGAAATAATTGCTCAATTTTTTGCAATATATTATTTAACTATTTTTTTAGTCTTATATCAGCATGCCACCTTGGAATCAATGGATTTATATTTTAACATATACATTTCATTTCCCAGTGTATTTTTAATATCCATCATGAAAAATTATTCATCATAAACTATTTATAATTTGACTATCCAAAATATTCAGCTCTTTTTAATATGATCGGTTAAATCACATTAAAATTAAATTCTACTAATACAAATAAAGAGCTTTATCCTTCATTTCATCAATATAGAATCGCTGTTTGTTAATTATTTTGGAATCTCTCAAGCAATTACCCAGCCAGTAGAACCATAATAAAGAAGTTTTTAATACATTGTGTAAACAAAAGCAGATTAATCTATTCCGTCTGTTAAAGAAAGAGTAAAATATTCTTTTTTTCTAACATTGCCATTTTAAATCATATTCTGGATCCGATAAATTGATAGATAGTTGATAAAGACAAAACGTTAATACTTTCGCACATTGGTTATTCAATATCGTTTTGTAAACTTAGCCCGTGACCATATATATCAATATACTAAATTAATGCGATTTAATTTCCTGGGAAACTATTTGAGTATATATATAGTTTTTTGTTGATGATGATTAATATCTTTTGAAAGAATATACTGTTTCTTATAAAAAACTTATTTCAATACCATTACAAAAAAAAAACATCGAGGCCATCACAAAAACTACTTTCCTAGAATTGACTTAACTACATATGTATGTAGCGTTGAGCAATTATTAGATGTTTTTATTTATATTATAACCAGATATTTTAACTGGCTGCATAAACTTTGAAATTATCAATTGAACAAGTTTTCATAAAATTGTCTTTGATTAGAACTTGAATTTAATAACACCATAAACAATGATAAAGTTAGTAATTCTGTTTTTTTACCTGTTCAAACAGAAGTCAATTACTTGAAACATACTAAACATTCAAATCGTTTGAAGCTTAAGGTCAACACCATTCTAGAAAAATATACTGTGTTAACTTTAATTCCAATACTCATTGTGAAAGGAACTGAAGTCACAGAGATGTAACCAACTAACAAACATAATATGCGGATGTGAGATAATGACTAATGAGTTTTTTTTTTTCATTTTTAAATTACACTCAAAAAGCCATTCCAGTATCACACTATGACTGTTATTTAATACGTACATTGAAATTATTGCACGCTCAATTTAAATTCAAAAATAGATTCGTGTAATAATAAACTAGGAATATGTGTGAACAGTAATATTCCTATAGAGCTTGCTAATGATATGTTTGATTTATTTATTTAAAATCAAATAAAATTTCAAAGTAAATATTTCTTCGTCGTCGCGTATTCATGGATTTTTATTGATTCATGAATTTGTTGTGTTTTTTCAAACCAGAAATCAAATATTAATATTAATTGAATTAAAAAGGTAAAAATAACAAATTATTATTTCAACAAGATTTTGTCAGTTTGTTAATAGGTTTTACGTCTTTAAATTAGTGTCAGAACTGTGATATAGCAATAGTTAAGCATACTTAATTAACCCTTCGTAGGACAGTGGTAAATATACATTCCACTTTCAATACAGGTCATTATTCTCCGTCCTATAAAGGGTTAAAGTCCTTTGACGACAGCGAGAAGCTGGTCAAGCTTTTAATAAACTGTTAACATTCATTTAGAGTTAAATACTTTTTTAAATGTAGTCAAGTAAATGCCGATTCAATCATTATTCACTGGAAATAATCACAAAAGCGCATTGGTATTAAATATACATTGTTTTATAAATGTATACCGAAAACAATACTATTAAAAATCATAACAACTGTTTATGCTTTTAAAGCCCGAATAGATCAACTTAATAACACGGTGAAAAAAATACCAACGTATTTTATTTAGTTGTATAAAATTTTATAAGATATCTCATAAATTTTGCAGGACTAAAACACATCGCTTTTGTTCCACCGTGTTGTAACGGAATTCTACCATGTAAATGCCAATTCAATCAATCAATATAATGTTTCTGAAGACATTAACATATAGAAAAAGTAGTTGTTTTGATCGTAATATTGTATTTTCCTTCTATTGATTTAAGTAACTTTATAATTGATTAAGCTCCTTAGCTTTGAAGAAAAAATAAAATATATTTAATTTAATTGGTGTTATTGTTTTTTGGAAATTGACGAAAGGCTTTAAAAGTACAAAATTGCATCAAAAATAAATCCTTTGAAATAAACACACCATTTTCACACATACTTCACGCTCTAACGCTAAGACTCGTTGCTGTCAGATCACCAATTCACATAGAGTCTGAAAGATATAATTCTTTTGGAAAAAATGTATCGTTGGTGACACCATAGTCTGCATTTTTTTGTCATATGTGTATTATGAAAATGTATCTATCATTGAAAACATCATATCAAATAATTTATTTAAACAAGGCAATAAAAATCTAATTCATATGTATTTTTCAAGCTCATTTTCAAAATAAATCAAAATTGATATAGTTTTAGCAGATAAAATAACTAATAAATAGTTATAGTATTTATCAATATATAATTAGGAGTTTTAATATAATAAATACTTTTGTGTTTTGTTTCTAACCCTCCCGTAGCGCCCAGTAAAAGGAAAACTCCCACCTCACCTGTTTATAGCATTTATAATTGATTAATATTTTAAGAATTAAATTCACTACATAATGTAGAAATGACTAGCTTTATGAAACAGTTAATCTGAGGATTCTTATCAAAGAAGCTAAACACGTGTCACGTCTAGTAACACACCAAGATGAATAATATAAATATCATTCTTAATTTATAATAAATATTACTTTCAAAAGATCTAATTTCTCAAACAAATATTTGTGTTTTTTAGAAAAGTTTGTTGGTTTTTTAGTAATATTAAAATAAAACTATTGGAAAAATATATTTTCTTGCTTCCCGTGATAAAAAAAATCAGTATTATTTTGATACGAATCATTATGATTCTGAAAAATCTGAATTCTTGTAGTAACGTGATTTATTTATGGAAGTATTATGTGACCTATCAACCAACATATTTGCGTTAAATTTTAGTACTAGAAATCAACAGTTCACAATAATCGTTCCTCATAGGCACCACAATACCGTGCATGACTATAGCGATTCAATATAAATATAAAGGTATTTCGTGTTACGTATCCGTCCGCAGCAATTTCAAGGGAGCGACCAATCCCTATAGAACTCGGACAACAATAAGCTCTAGCCTGGGAGACGTTCAGCCGGTATTCAAACCCAGAACCCTCATACTCCAGATTCTGGACGATATGTTTCTTCACAATTCAGTTAGCAATTCCATATTGTGGTTTTTATTAATATTCAAATTATTTTGATTCTTTCCGACACAGTTTTACTATGTGAATATACATTAACAATATGTACGTAACTTGTGAAACAATAGAAAAAATATAAAATAAAGATTATATCTTACTTCTATTAAAATCGCTATTCTTATTATATTCTTTTATTTTTTCCCAGTACTATGTTTTATTCATTTGTTGCGATAATAGACTTATTAATTTTGATTATTTATCCAACTATTTGCTAGATAATATTTTTTTATTTTTATTTATCAGTTTTATTAAAACTGCATTCTGGATTAAGTTATTCAAACCATTCATATATTATCATAATTAATTATTATTAATTTAATTATACTAGTTTATTCCTGTCAATCTAGTTAACCTTCTGATTGTTAATGTCTCAACCGTTGAGACAGTAGATTCCGATATGTTTATTTTGATGATTAATATTTCTAAGTAGTATTAAAACTTCGTGTGTTAGCTAATTGCTTAAACGAAATATATCCTGATTTGCTCTGATGAGAATTTGTTTAAACTCAATCTTAACAATATCAATTTATTAGTTGGTCGGATGTCACTTCACCAGAAACTAGAACGATCATTTTTCAATTTATTCTTCCCTGTTACACATATCACAAACTATTTTTGTAACATTTGTTACAGGTTTTTCAGCCTATCAAAAAGTTTTCGCTCATCTATATGTTATTATATAATTATCACATAAAATCAAATAGCCGTCACTTTTCCAATGTATTGTTTTGTATAAAAATCGAAATTTTCCACAGAAGAATATTTTTTTTTTAAGATTTACCATTTTTTAGAAAAGTGTTTTCAAGAAAAAAACATGATTTATTTTAGCTTCAAGAATATTTATTTGGGAAAATATTTTTTTTCAATGACGATTTCTTCGGAGATGAATTGTTTATTTCCTCATATATCATCGTCTATTGTCTGCACAACTATGCCATTGAGGTACGCAGACAATACCAAACGTCGGCACTGGATATCAACTTTAGTTCTTAAAGTCATAACAAATGAACTAGAATTAGTCAAAAAATTATTCTTTCTTTATTTGTTCATCAAATGTATTACAAATATAATTAATACCGAAATTTAAAAAAAATGCCTGAGCAATCGTAAAATTTAATTGAAATCACCTTACAGTCGAGAGAATACAGTATACCTATACGTTTCCATAATCTATTACCCGATAAGTACTGAATTATGATTTAGTATGATTGCTTTTAGTTAAACAATAGAAAGTAGAACCATCAAAGCTTATCGAAATAATAATTAAAAACAAAAATATGATAATTCATTTTGTTCATGCTAATCTGCATAATCCGTATAATCAGCATTCAACCCATTTCAAAAATTTAATGTCAACTATCAACACACTGCAATCAGCTGTGTTAAAAATTAAGACATTGATAACAAAAGTCGTATTTTGATCAAACATGATGTTATCCTTAAATTTGAAAAATCATAATTTCATTCAGCTGAATAAAATAAAATTTTCTTGCATTCCAATTATGTTGTGTTACTGTTAATACTTACTTATAGCTTTGAAGGCAAAAAAATATAGATGATTAAAATAAATACTTTTCGTTATATTATAAATTTAAATTGATTATATTTTTGTGACATCTATTTAAAATTTTTAAATAAAAATACATTTGGTCGCATGGAAAAGAACTGAGATATTATAAATATCAACTAATATTAATGAGCGAAACTGGTCCTGATCATAAAATATATCGTAGAAATAGCATTAAAAATGTGATTTTATTATTTAATATATCAAATGGTGTGTAATCAATCTACCTCATTAATATATATAACATATATATATATACGTGTTTATTCATTCTACAGCTTATTGATAATATGAAATATTCAATGGGGCATGTGGGACGATGATTTTTTATATTTTATTTTATATTTACATCCAGAATATGCAAAAAATCATTGAGATTTTTCAAGTGAATATAACTCACATAATATTTAGTAAAATAACAAAAAAATATATAAGAAAATAACCGCGCATGATTTTATAATTTTAATGGCGTAATCAGGTTATTGCTTGATAATTAATACCACAACTTAACCACAAGTATATATTACCATTATTTGTAGATTTGTGGTTTTCATTTGTGTGTTATGTCCATGGATGACTTGTGCAAGTCCCTGATGTATATACTGAAATGAGGATACCGCAGTTGACCATAGAATCATCCTTCATGAATACATTCCCTAGGGAACTCTTAAATGTCTATCAAATTGAACTACCGGCATGTGCCAGCTAAGCATTTGTCGATATAACTGAAGTGAGCTTTTTTGACTATTTTTATTTTAAAATTAGAACAAAATTTTTATGGAAATAAAAAATTTGAGATTTATCCACTTATTGAACAAAAAACAACTTAATTATTTCTTTTGATCTTCTATTTTTTTCAAATTCTTTTTGCTCATATTTTTATAGTTGGTTCTTTAGTCCATGTACATATATTGTAACAAAATAAAAAGATGATTAAAAAAACGATTCTCAAAGGAACATGAAAGAAAACCGTCAAAATATTCAAACAGAGCTAAAATTTATAAGACAGACCTAAAAACTGTTTTAATGTTATATAAATAAGCTAAAAAGAGTTGCATATTTCGTCCCTTAAAAATAATATACACCGTAATAATTTATTTTCAAGTATTCATGTTTTTCCTATGAGGAATGCCTTAAACATAACAAATGTCTAAGTAAACTCGTATTGTTTGAGAGGAGAGTTATGGCATTCACTGTATTCCTATTATAATTTATTATAATGCCATCATGAAATTACCTCTGACATAATATAATGAGGAGATTATTAATAATTAACATTTCAGACAAACGCAGTTGAGAAAATTTAATATTTAATGAAAGTAAACTTCGGCTAGGTTTTTGTTATATTCGGTATTCATAAAATATGGTACAAATATTTGAATAAAATATGATTTTAATACTTGATTCTATGTGCAAAAAAGCATACTGATTTTTGAAGAAAAAAATATTATTTATTTGTTATGCTTTTTACATAGAAACATTAATTGAACTTTTCATAAATAATAAAGTTATTCTCTAAGACGTGTTAAATAACACGAAAGTATTTTTTATGAATTTCCGAATTCAAAAAATTTAATAATTCCTTTGTATCATCTTCTTTTCTTGGGAATGTCATAATTTCTCTAAAAACTCTCAGTGATGACAATGATACTAATAATTATATATTTTCTCAAATTTTACAACCATGATTATTTAAAATTTCTACTGAAGCTCTCTCATATATTCTTAGTCGTTCATTTAATAGATGGTTGGTGAACAATTCATCACATGACTCTCTACTGTTGATGAATAAAATTTCACCGAGAGCGTAATCTTGTGCCAGTTCTTCATGAAGCAGGATAATTTTTTTAAAGTATTTAAAATTGAGTATTCGATAACATTTTTTCTTCAGGGAAAGTATCGCTTCTTTTATATTTTTAATATCAGTATTATTACTGCTGTCTTAGAAGACAAATGATTCGTTCGAATATTTCATCATCGGCAAGTTCTAAAAACCTTTTTTTTCCGAAATCCTTTAGATGTAAACTCCATTTACTATGAAGTTTAAATTTCTTTTTTCAAATATTCATAAGAAGAAAATTTTGAATATTCTTTTATTTTATGAGGTTGAAATTTTATGAGAAAATATAACTGAAATACCCGGTTGGTTTTTCAACCCACTCGTTATAACAACGCACAAAAATGGTAAACGATATTCTTCGTCGTATTTCCTTGTATTTTATTAAGTTTTTAATAAAATTTGATATTTCTGGCTTCTTAAAACTTAACCTAAGCTCGATTTCATTGAATATCTTTCATTGTGTTGTTGTAAATAAAATAAGGTTTTTCGGCGTAGGCGAACATAAATACTTTTACTTTGGTGCTGTTATCGTAAGGTAAGCGCTTTTATGTATTTTTAAAAAATGATGTAAATTTATGCAGAAATGCTTAAAATTAATACTGTTGAAGTTTCAGAAACGTATCAGAGAAAAATATTTTATGGTGTTTGTGTTATTACACAATCAAAATCAAAAACAAAAATTTATTTTGCAATGAAATCAAAAGTAGGATAAGTAACTATACAATGACTAGTAAGATGACATCTTTGAATCGTTCCAAGAAACTTATGATCATTTGTAAATGTCAATCATGCTTCGATGACAATTGAATATGACCTAATAGTAGTAAAATTAAAGCGCACATCGGCGATGACACTGGACGAACTTTAAGTCCAAATTGATAGGCGCACAAGTTTTCATTCAAAGTCAAATCTTTTGATTCAATACACTATTTTAAGTATTGTGTTCGGCTTGATTGATCGGATTGCTTTTAATCGATTGGTATATATTGGCATGTCAGTTCATTGATTGAAAATGTCTTCGTTGATTAAAATATTGGGAAGACCAAATGTTCAGGCCAAAAAATATACATATTTTATCATTGCTTAAAATTATAGTTTTTAAATAATAACGTTATTAACAGCTTATCAATTGAACCTACTCAGGAATTTAACTTATTTTTTTATGCGAATGAAAAGGTTCGACTACTGCTTTTCAAATTACAATAATAATGAATTTTCAATAAATCGTGATTTTCAGATTTTTTACTACGATGTTAAAATAATACATAAATTTATTCGATGATATAGACGTTGTTATTTTACTAATGGAATATTATATGGGGTAGTAGTTTGACTTATTGATATACAGTTTTAAGTTGTAGTTTGCTGTCATTTCTTGTTGAAAAGGCATTATATTAAAAAAAAAAAAAAAAACATAAATAAACACCTTCAATATAAATTACAAAAATTTTATGATGCAAACATGTACATTATAATAAATCATATAAGATTATTAAATATTATATTATGTTTATATAGATAATTTAATTTAGTTACATCAAAAAATCAAGCTTTCTAATTTATACATTTTTCTTTAATATATGCTAGTTCAATGTTAGCATATTGATCAAACGAATAGAACTTATTTTTCTCTTTTTAGCCGCTATGATCATCTTTGAAGTTTTAATACAGTACATTAATATTTTTACCTTGGCAAAGTTCAGTCAACCATAACTAATTACTATGTTTATAATGGATTTTTGGGCGGCTGAATGCTATATTTATATGACCTTGATTATTAATAGTTCCTAACCTTCTATGTAAAACATGTTACAATTTTTTTTATTGATTTATCAAGATCATTTAAATGAAATATACAATAACTTTTGACGTATTCCAATGAACATTTTCCATTTGAAACGCAAATCATCAAATCCGAAAGGGATTAAACTAATACATATTCCATCAGAGACTGAATTCAATGTAAATATAAGAAAATTCAAAGAAGTCTTAGACTATTTTAAAATTATACACCGTTAAAAAGGCATTGAAATAAAATTTGAAAAAAAAACCCAAACACGCTTAAAAGATTATTTTAAGAAGTGGAATGCGATGTGCTGTTTTATAGTATGAATTATATTAGGTTATCATAACTTTTAGGTAGCAAAATGTTTTTTGCGATTCAAAACGCATTTTGTTAATATTTTCGTATCAACCCGCTTCGATTTCGTATTTGCCTATTTGCGTATATATTTTTGTTGGTAAATTTTAATGACACTCATTAGATTTGAAGTAACTTGATCAAGCGTAAGCGTGAGATAATTATGAGAATTGGTGGTCTTTTTAAAAATGTTAATACAAAATATTGATATGCTAACTGTACACGTGACTGTGGCTAACGTAATTATTCGTTGATCATACTTGAATTAAATTTAAAAAATATCTGGTGATTTTCTTTCCATAACGTTTGATCTGATTTTACATATACAATGGGTGAAGTCTAAAATAGTGTACAAAATCAATTCACACGATATAAATGAAACAATTTTAATGCCGAGCATAAACCTTCACTACATGCCAAGAAAGTTTTCATCATTCCGTAGTGAGCGGTAATAGTCAAGTTGTCAATTATTGATTAAATGGATAAAATTTGATCAATATTAATCAATGTTTTAAGCTGCATTCACTTTTTAAATGTTGAGTGACCGTGGACTTTTAAACGCGCGGAAATGAATGTGTATATTATTTTTCAATTGTAATGAAAAATGATTAACAATAAAAATGTTATTCTTATACACATACTCGTTACTAACTCAATAACGGTATACGTACTTTAATGTATTTATTCGACACTGAATGTGACAAAAACATTTTTTACTCCTGAAACGAAACATTAACAAGTGCATCGCATGGAAAACCGTCACTGGGCTGAAACATTAATAAATAATCTCGCAAAGTTGAAGTGGCCCCCGAGTGCAATTTGTGCGGCCGTTTTATTCATCGGGGGCCGTTTCAGCTATTTTATCTTCATTTCTCTGGCACGTACAAATTGGATAGGCTAACGGTTAACATTGTATTGAACGTTTGAGACAATATATTGTATAAGGAGCGTTGGGAATACATAAACTGCCAAAATCGCCTAAAATACATACGAACCAATATAATTATTATAAAAATAAATATTTTCAGTATGTATTTGTTGAAACGAATTCGATTTTTATTTTCAAATATTAAATGTCAACATATTGATCGAAATAAACACTTTTAATAATAATTGCACTAGGTAATTATCTGTTTAAAATCTATATCGATATCACTTTTAAGGTGTTCACTGTCACTTTTTGATGTATTTGCATGATATTTTAAATAATAAAAACACATTTTTTAGTACCATTGTTCACAATATATTTTTTTATCAGGACTTGTTTCTGGCAATTAATGCTTGCGATGAGCGAAACCGGTCCTGACCAAAAAATATATTGTGCAAATAAATACTAAAAAATATGTTTTTATTATTTAAAAAAAATATATCTATCTATTGAAAAAGTTATAGTTCTCTAAAAACTTTCTAGCAAATATTTCAAAGGTTGTCATCAAGTCGCTCTATTCGTGCTTCGTTTTTTCTTCAAATAAGTGAAAAATAAGTTTCGTTAAATAAGTGAAAATAAGACCTTTAAATGATAAGATTAGAGTGAAATCACTATGGTCGATAAGAACTTAATAAATTGTTTCGCTCATTGTTTTCCTTGGGTTTACATTTAAATGAAATTCTTATATTGTAGACATTTAATTCTTTCAAACGTTGCCTAGACCAAAAATTTATTATAAATGAAATGAAACTTTGCAATTTAGTATAGCATGATGCATTCATTACTTATCGAGAAACGCAAATATTAGGGAGAATTCATTGGTTCTATTTATACAGAGAGCGGTTTTGCAAATATCCCACATCGGTAGATCGCGACGAAGACGAAATAGATAAATAATGGTGTTTGTCGATCTATTTTTGAAAAAACTACATAGTTTGAAGGCTATTTTGAGAATAAATGTTTTCCAATTCGTTGTAGACGAAAGTTTTCCATTTGATAGTGCCATTGCAAAAAAAAATCTCCGCGCTCTCGTTCACAAAAACTCATTTTCGTTTTATTTCTTTGTTTTTCTCAAGGTCAATATGCATATTAACCGCGTCTCTAAGAAATATCTTATTTCCCACAGTTTTTATATTTACTTTATGATTGACTTAGTCAAATACTATTTTGTCAATCTTATTTACAGTTTTTTTATTGCTCCTACGGTTTGGGGTTTTCGAAAGAATTTCTTCGGTTGGTAGTTACCATTCATAATAAAAAAAAATACAGCAACATTTTTGTTTTATCTAAATTTTAGAAAAGAAATCAAGTGTAACGTTTAATAAATAAATGATAAGAAAATCTTCTTTGACAACCTGACTTCCTACTTATAAGCTCATGGTTGTACCCATCGTAAGAAACTATATATTTTCATTCACATTTGGAAATATCTAGTAACATAGCAGCGATAACCGAATGCTAATGTATTCCAGTTGCATCTAAAAATATTGGGATCCGTTTATTGCCATAAAAAAGAATATACTGTAAAAACCACTTTTGGTTAGAATATAGCGTATTTCATTTTTACGCATAAATTATCATAAAAAGTAATTTTCTAAATACTAACTTTTCACTAGCCCATACTATTGTATATAGCCCCGGGCTGCTAAAAGATTGTTTTGTTGCATATATTGTACAACTAAATAAATTGATATTGTTGACATTTTTATTATAGTGAAATATTGGGAGACTAAGCAATACATGTAAAAAACGATCTATTAAAATAGACCTATTTGTTTATTGACCCTTAGCTACTATATCTTTCCTTTCATTATTATTATAAAAGATGATAAAAAATATCAAACAAAAGAGCCTTTGTATGAACCGTATTAAGGTAAACTATACTGTAAGGTTCCTTTGTTCGAGGATTCGAAGGAAATTATAAAAATATATGAAGGACATAATTTTCCATAAACAAGATAAAGTTTCTGAGGCTATTATAAAATGTGTGCGTTTTTAATTTATACATCTTTTATGTGTTCAGACTTAATTTTATGAGAGTCAGGTAACTTTTATTGATTTAAACTAGGTTTGAGTACATTTTGAAAATGTTTTTGCTACCACCAGTTATATTTAAGTATCATATATCCTTCTTAAAATAATAACTTATATGTTTTTATTTTATCCAATCTTTTTCTAAGCTTCGACATTTAATTTCATTACTATTATTATTATTATTATTACAGTATTATGTCCAGTTTTTATCTTGTGAACTTGAAATGTGCTGGACTTAGATAAAAATTAAAACATTTAATTATGTCATCGTCGACAGGTAAAAAAAGTCGAAACTTCTGAAAAAGGCCATTTACAAATGTCAGCAATATTACTCTTGACATTTGGAAAATTTGAAAACGAAGGAGTTTCTCAAAGTAAATAATTATTTACTATTTAAAAACAAATTCGGTTCAATATTACATATCGTAAAAAAATGTTATACATAAATACTATCCATGTATATTGAGTTCTTTTTATGTTTCGTACTATTTCCATAGTTTTATATTATTAAGATTAGAACCGGTTTTCATTACCGGGAGTTTTATAGCCTCAAATCTGTTCGTGTCAATATATATATATAAAAATAACTTACAATAGTGAAATTATCTTTTGAAACATCACTTACGTAAACAATCAAAAATGATTTTCTGTAACCATATTCCATTTTTATGTGGATCAACCCCATGAATTCCACTATTTGTATTATTTTCTCCCATAATATGCCGACATTTATAAATTTTAATAGTTACTTCATATGGACATTACCCAACGATTTCCAAAAAACAATGAGAAACATATAGGATAGAGACTCTCACGAGGTTATCAACTCATCTGTCAAGCAACGAGAAAATTTACAAACGTATTATTATTGAGTATTCAAGGAACACTATTGTTGCTTGTTATTTCGCATTTTGGCATCTACTGGCGTTCTGTTACACGGATACAATAGTATTAATTATAAAGATGCCAAAAGGCGAAACCCGGGTCTTGGGTGACGATAAATGTGTAAATGTAGAAAGTTTCAATATTTTGAATTTGAAATACAATAAAACTGAACTTAATTTCATATCCTTGAAGAATTCAAATTACGCATATCCTCACTAGTTTTAAAAATCAAGCCGAGAAGTTTTGTTGATTAAACGTTTGTTTACTAGTTACCGCATAAACACAAAATTATTTTATTGCTAAAGAATGAAAAATTGTTATGCCAAATACTAAATCGTTTAATTAATAAAAATGTATCTTCCTCATGTTTATTTTAATTATCTATGATAATCGGTAGCCATCCACTTACAGCTTAATTCATTTAGCAAATATAATTAACGTAATCAATAAAATTGTTGCGAATTATTTTGAATTTTCATTAAAAATCCATCGTTTCCAATTAAAAATAATCTGAAAAAGTGAGATAAATGGAAATTCAATTATTAATATCGTATGATATAAAACGTTTAAATCCAAGTTGTAATACCTAAATTAATTTATTTTCGCAGTATTGTTATCCAACGTTACTTTAAATGAAATGTTTTGGAATATTTTTTTGATAAATTCATTTACGCCGCTTTTTGCGTGTGACTCTCTCGTTTGGTTTAACAGTGATGCGTTAAATACCGAAAACTGTGAATTCAACGTGATAACGATTATTTATGATTAGCGTTGATAAAATTTGATAATTTTTATTCATGTGTTCTATGATCTTTCGAAAAATAAAGAAAGTATATAATGAACATACTTGACAAGAACTAACTGTTTATCAATTCGCTTGATTTTTTTATGAAGCAAATACTATAAATATTAAGGAAACCTGAAGTTAGTTAACCGCTCTCTTTCCACTTTATTTATGTCTAAATTAGATAAAATGTGTGTCGTAAGAAGAAAAAATACCTATATAGACGACTTGTCTACAGGAACTCTTTAACAAAAAATAGATAAAGGGTCACTTATAGAAAACAATATTTATGTTCTTGTGTATCACAATGAAATATAATACAATGAAAGGAAACGTTCTTCACTTGAATAATTTTTAAATTTAAATCACTGAGAAATATGATAGAAAATTGACTTTTACTTTAAATATAATACTTTCTACTTTTGCTAATATTTTTATAAAAAAAAATATTTAGAAGTGATAGAAATTGGAATCATTAATATGATAGAATGTGGTCAAACCCATTAATGAAAAATTCAAACATCAGTATTTTAAACTGATTGACAATTATTTTCTAATGCTTCTTATATAAAAAGCTTTGCGAATACGTGTCTATAGCTTTTATACATACGTGAACTATGCAAAGTTCAAAGCTTCTATGGAAACGATACTCAACAGTCAAAGCCACCACGCAGTTTCTCTAAATTACCTTGTTACAATGAAGACTCTTCAAAAATCCTATTCAAGTATAGAAGGTACATACTACTGTTAACAATGTTGACGTTTCCACTTCTTTCATTCTAAGAAGATATAGAGAAGACAACAAATGTACATAATTATTTCACTGAAACGTTAAAAGAATATTCTTGCATTTTTACATTTTCTTAAATAATAATTGAGATATATTAGTAAGGAATCAAAAGTTAATTTATGTTAAAGACAAAATTTCAAATAGAAATATTAAACATATATTTATATAAAAATAAGAGATAAGTTAGAAATTAAAGTTTCTATGATGTGTTAGAATAATTAAATAATATGAAAAAAATATTTATGTGTTAAAAATCACAAAACCAAACATGATATGTATTTTTATTGACTATTAATAGAATTTATTGATTGAATTGGCATTCACTTGGTAGAACTCCATTATAACACGGTGAAAAAATAGCAATGTATTTTAGTTCTACAAAATTATTTTTAACAAATATAGTTGATAGCTATTACGGCTCACGCCGTTATTAATAGAATTACTCTAAAAGTAACACAGCCGAATTAATTGTAATACCAAGTATTTTTACTTCAGATATTTTATTTAATAAAACGTAATTTCAAACTGCTTGTTAAAAGACTTATGTTTCATTTATTTTTTAAAATGTGTGCTAAAAATATCAATTGGAAACAAAATGAAGTAATGAACAAATTTTATGTATATATTCTTTAATTCAAAAACAATTAGGAGCACGTATTTTCTCACTGTGCATTATATAAATATTGCACAAATACAACAAATTATAAGTTTTGCAAATTTTAATAAAAATGAACAAGCAAAAAACTTTCTGAATGCTGTTGGATAATAAAATTTGATGTGAAAAAGTTGCTAGCGCTAACTTTTTTTCAATTCCTGTAAAATAACCGTATGAGAAACTTCTCCCCTCTTTGATGATAGAAAATAATACTGCTTGTAAGTTTTGACGTTCGGCTGTTGGTGAGCCTTCCGGTATTTTTCCGGTAGACGTGAAATGAAAAAATCTGTCAACGGAATATGGCGTAGACATCCGGAACGCAATTTAAAAGCTTTGCTATAGTGATTGTCAAAAAATAACATATCTACATAAGTATATCTTTATTCATATTTTTCTACGTTTGCTTATAATTTTAAATATTCATAACTCGGTGAAAAAATAGCAATGTATTTTAGTTCTACAAAATACATTGCTATTTTTTCACCGTGTTATAATGGAGTTCTACCAAGTGAATGCCAATTCAATCAATTACATATTCATGCCTTTTACATTACGGAGAAATCTTCAAAAAATATTTTAGCCCTTTCTTAAATTATATCACACAATATTAAATTGATTTTTTGTTAAGAAATTCATAAAAAGGATATAAATTTCAATACCAAAAACATTATTGAACATTGTTTAAAGCAAGTGACCTTTTAAAAGCTTTACGCACTTTTTCCTTCATAAAGTAATTTGGAAAAGAAAATTTTGAAGTCATAAAAAAATAGTGGCAAATAGTATGTTGTTTAATATTTAGAATGCTTATTATAGGTTTCTAAATGACGATGCGCTTGAATCAGTTAATACATATGTTGAGATGACTTAATTAATTTTGATAATTTGTTCATATGCTATTCTTGAATAAAAACATTGTAAATTTGTAATTTATTATAAATCACTAATTAAAACTTAAAAATGTTTTTCTTTGTATTTGAACAGAATTTAACATAAACGAAATCAGTAAAACTTTTAGCAAGAACCATTAAAATTGTCATGAGATAAACGTATTTAATATGAATCGAATCTTCTTCAAAAATGTCTAAAAAATAATGCGGCATTTTTTTAAATTATGTTCAATGTAAAGCTTGGAACATATCTTTGAAATGCTCAAATCGCTTACATGAAGTCGTATATTCAAAAGAAAAATGTCTCGATTGAGACGTTTTCTGTCTTATCTCTGCTACTAAATATGTATATAAATTGTTTTTGAATATATGAATGTAATTTATATTCGTTTTGTATTCAAAATATTTTACTGCTTACTGGAATATGCACCAATAGATAATCTTTTTATCTATTGAAGCAGTTTCTAATGAAAAACATATTGACAAAACAAGTTTTCTTTAAAGATGAAGCTAAAGATTTCGCTTAGCAAAAAAATACTCAATTTTGAAAGCAGTCATTTTTACTGTCAGCATGATTCAAAAGTAGGTCATTAATACAATGTTAATTTTAACAAACATTTTTGGTACGATCAATCCTCGTTATATTTGTATTAAACTTAAAACAAAACTGTGATTGCTTTGTTGATTGGGCACTAATCATTTGTTTATTTTGAATTATACCTGCAGAAATTAAAACAGAACTATACAAAATAGCCGTTTTTTGAAATTATATTTTAACTACATGGAAACGATAAATTGGCATTATCTTCCTAAAAAGACTTTTCCACGTTGATTTATATACTTTAATGTGTGAAAACTACAGTCAAATTGAATTTCAATTTATACATTTGCATGCATTTGCCATTGGCGTATCGGACAATTATATGTATGTAGATATCAAGTATGCACACAACATTTATTATATCATAATTTATCTATAAATAGTAGTAAATCAATATTTTCTGAATGTCAACTCAATAAAAATGATTATAATAATTGTGATACATTTCTCGTTCAATACATATAAATAAAATGAATAATAAAAATCCACAACTACTTCTTCAAAATATAACTCAACATTTTATTTTTTCATTAAAAATTACTATTTTTGGGTAATATTCTTTTTTTTTGTCTTTTCTTAAATTTAAGATGCTTATACTTAGGTTCATAATTTACTACGCTGACATACTAGACACATAATGCTTCATTTTTCTTCCACAACATCTGTCCTCTAAACGGCCATCAACGTCAAACCTCGCTGTGTACTGATTTCTGTTCGCTTAAAATAACTGAATTACTGTGTCGTGTTGAGGTATTAATAAAAATATTAACGAACTAGTCCTTTCCACATAAATGTGCTTTACATTGTATTTACGTGGTCAATATAGTACTGCACTGTAATTGGATTTCCGCCAATCTTCCGTCTTGAAATTGAATTCAACCATTCGAGGAAAATTAGATGACAATTGAATTAGATATTGTTGACAGACTAAAAATACTAAACACTATATTTATTATTCTACAGTCAATACAATTTCGAATGAATAAAACAGTCTAGGTTCGATTTTTAACGTGTGTAATCAAATAAATATTCCGGGTGAATTTTCAAAAATTGAACGCTATTCAATTCGAAGCTACTTAATGCAGAATCGGAGAGTTCAGTGCTCAGTCTCGGGGTGCTCACTTCTATATATTCAGTGCAATTTCAGATGTGAATAAAATTGAATTAGTTTTCTGCATTGCACGCCTCATAACAGTTTGAGCTGAGAGAGATACGACTCCTTTCATTAAATTTAAAAAAAATATGTCGTTGGCCGATTTATTCCTCCATTTTTCAATTATTATTAATTAACCCTACGATATTTTTATAATTTGTTTAAGATTTTATAACGCTCAAACAATTTTCAAACGCTTTCCATCACATCTACAGACTACTCAAATTAACGATTAAAGAAAAAAATATTACCTTTACTATATTTTG
Organism: Himalopsyche japonica; assembly: GCA_028555115.1. NCBI lineage: Eukaryota > Metazoa > Arthropoda > Insecta > Trichoptera > Rhyacophilidae > Himalopsyche > Himalopsyche japonica. The sequence continues at coordinate 568,681 of JAHFWJ010000819.1, forward strand.
TGACTATTAAATACTAAAAATAATTACAGAATTGGAAGCAAAAGTGTAGTGGTATATATACTACAAAAATAAAAGTAATATACGGTACATTTTTTTGGGCGAAACCCTATCGATGGTGATTTTAATAAGTTTTATTCATAAAAACGATTATAACGATTGCGTTTACTCAACTTTATTGGCATACAACAATCACGGTATTATTATTCTATCTATTTTTTGTTGATATGGAAATAACGCTAAAATTTTAACATTCACAAGAATTTCTACATTATTTTATATAATTATGTTGTACTGTGGTCTTTATATGGTTTGTTTGATAAATTGGTTTAGTGAACAAGCAATCACTTCAAATGGATCTAAAATTAGACATATGACGTACAGCGTGTAACAATGAATCATGAAAAATAATTCCTTCTCATTGCTAATAATACCAATGAAGCATGATGTCTAATATCTGATAGTTCAACTTTTTTGACTTATACAGTCTAAAAATGCATTCATGTCTATAATCGCAAAGGCTGAGATTTCATTGCATTTACAGGTAATTTAAAGTGTATGAATCTATGGCAACTGAACTCTAACATTTAAAAAGAATTTTTCGTGTTTCCATTAAAAGGTAATTAAATAATTGATTGATCTGTGTTTTCAACATTACATATATGTATGTATTAAAGTATTTATTTCAGCATAAATAAAACAATGCTATTCATTACTATTACGTAACATAAAAAATTCTCACATTTAATCGATTCGAGGCCAAGATATTTAAAAAAAAGAAATTTTCATGAATAAATCAAATAATTTTGTTCAAATATTACAATTCGATGTCATTGTTTTTATCTAAATGTTGTTCAATAATTATGCATATCAAATAATTACAAGCATCAATGATAAACAATGAGCAACGTTTCAGATACTGTTTACACACATGCATTATTAACAAGCAGCATTTAAATTTCGCCAAATTTGTCATCTGCAATTTAAAAATATGCGAATTCTTTTACTCAGTTGCTTTGCCGTTCGTCTGTCAAAACAGTTTCCTGTATAAATAGACGTTTAATGAGTTTTCACAGTTTTTTTTGCACTCTTTGTTTTCAAACTCTGACAATACCGTTCTTGAGCAACTGCATAATATTATAATGAGTGGATTTAAGAAATATTAGCTGTAGCAAAACACTCCATTGTTATAAATTTCTTATTAAATTTTAAAATATAAAGAAGTTAATATACAACGAAATCTTGTGAAGTCGTTTATGCATTGTAATTAAACATCAATGAAACAACATGAAATACATTATTATTTCCTTTTTTTTACCACTTTTAAGGTGTTAACTGTCACTTCTTGATGGAAAGGCATGATATTTTAAATAATAAAAACACATTTTTTAGTACTTATTTCCACAATATATTTTTTTGATCAGGACCGGTTTCGCTCATCGCGAGCATTAGCAATCATCGGAACCGGTCCTGATCAAAAAAATATATTGTGGAAATAAGTACTAAAAATGTGTTTTTATTATTTAAAATATTATTATCTCCGGTCCGTAAGTCGAGTGATTAATGCTTTTATTATTAAATTTATGCAAGCTTTTGTGGGTAATGGGTTTGAATCGCTTAATATTGTGACGCGAAAACCACGGTTGGCATACGGTTCAATCATTGAAAACCTGGCAACTAAGTTTTCAATATTGGTCAGTTACAAGTCTCAAAAGATTTAAAAAAATATATGTCACACAGGTTCAGTCTATTTGAAGGAAAATAATTTAATCGTATTCATTTTAGTGTAAATTCTCTACAAATTGTTACGAGTGTCTCTGGAAGCAATGGCATCCATTTATGTAAGTATAATATTATAAACACGTTGCGCTGAGTGAATAAAGCGTCTCACTATAAGATTATACGTAAACTTTAGCGTGCGAGCAATGATAAAATGGATAAACTTTATCAAGTATTGAATAGATTACGCATTCCTGTTCTCACAAGAACAATGCAAAAGATGCTTTTGGTGACAAAGAGCCGTAATGTTTTAATCCTTCTTTACCCTATTTTTAATTGCAATGAGTCACTATATAACTACGAGAATTTTCCAAATGTTCTTCTTTAATAATTGGAAGAAATGTTAAAATGACTACATTAAATTCAGTTCTGTTTAGGTTTGAATCATAATTTGCGACTAAGGATATTATAGTTCAAACAAATTAACCGATATGATGTTACAAAAACCAACCTTAGTATAAAGGAGAATAGGTAAGTGATGGATTACCTTACTTACATAGATATTTTATTGTTGAAATGTCAATACAAAATTCTAATTCCAGTATTAAAAAAAGTTATATGTATTAATTTAGTCCCTCTGACTACACAGCACTAAATATAAATACATTGAAAGCTGTTATGTAACCTGTCCCGACAGCCTGATAACCATAGCAAAGAGCTACAAGACTAATTTTATTTTTTCCAAAACATTTTAGGCTTCGTCTCATACTGACGGTCGAATTAAATTATTTACTCGGTTGTAATAAATTTTACAGCCGTGTTATGTAGCCAATAAAACTGAAAGCTTTCATGCGTAGTTGAACATTATTATTTCCGCAGTGGTTTATTTTTTTAATAATTTTGCTGATTTATATTGATTTATTGCCGTATAAAAAATGGATTAGTAAATACATATCTATTTAAGTTACAGACTTTAAATTATTTGAATAATCTATTTTTTTTTGTTTCGACAATTCACGCACAAATGTGAATTAACTATCTTCTAAACATAATTTATGATATCGACTGAAGGTACTTGATGTAATTTCAAAATCAAATTTGAACTTTCAAGACTTGAAGATGTCGAAAGGCGAAACCCAGATCGTTAGTGACTAAACATGTGGAATCGTACAAGGCTTAAACAATTCAAATCTACTATAAATATATTGATATGCGGTATAGATTATTAATAATATAATAGTATAGAACTAGCAAAACTTTAAAGGAAAAAAAAAATCAAATGTATATATATATAAAATCTTTACAAATTAGTTAAAAAACATTCATGACAATATTAACATAAACAAACTTTGTTTAGTATTGACCTTAGTGGAATTTAAACACAGGCGTACCTGTTTGGTAGAGCAGAAATGGACTACTGAAGACAAGATAATATAAGAAGTACAACAGCTTTAATTTTTCCACACTAATTACCAGCTAAAACTAGCTCTATTTTTTTAATAAATCTCTTAAATAAAAGATGGTAATTATGTCAGATTTACCTATCCATTTTTCAGAAGTAAAATCTGGTTGGAGTGGTTTCAAACGTAACTCATGAAACATTTTTTTTTTTAAATTAATAATATAAGTCTTATGTACTTATTACTCCGAAACTACTAAAAAATATATGAAATTTGTACTATGAAGCTGATTTCATATAACATTGTATGTCAAAATATGTTACATATATTGTCTTAAAATTTTTAGAGATGAAATCACAATATAATATTGGGCATAAGATATGTTCATATATAAAAAATCGAACAAAAAATAAAACAAAATACGCTTTGACATTTCGTGTAATTTTTTTCTTACCCTAAAACAGGCTACATTTAAAATGTATATTTAAATTATTCGATTTATGATTCCACATACTTGGCAGTTAGAAAATCAATAATTACTTAAGATTTTCATTTATCTTTTTAATCGTGTGATTGTAGTGTACTGTGATTGTGTTATTTTACAATCCACTAGTTCCTAGTCCAACAAAAGCTTTTTTAACAATAGTAGTGGTAACGGTTAAAGTAAAATTTCTGACATGATGAATATCCGTTCACCTTTAATTTGATGTTGTTTTGGGAGGTACTATTTCGGAGGATTTTGTTTTTCCTAGTTAGTAAGAACACCGTCAGACTAATTAAGCATGTAATTTGAAATACCCTTTATCTGCGTGAATAAATTAAACGAAAAACCCTTTCACCGCAAGTTGATCTTTGTCAAAGGATCATACTTAATGACAATCTACGTTTAACTACTACTAAATTTTGAATGTCTGTGAAATAGTAAACATATTTAGTTACCGGACATACATACATTAAAAGTATTTATCTCTCTTTTCTTTCGAAGCGCAGCAACTTACCAAAGTTGCTGCGCTCCAAGTGAAGTCGTTGATCTAACTTTAAAAAGTTATGTCATCAAGGTAACTGCAACGAGCCCTTTAAATTGGTCATCTTATATGAATAATTCAAGTAAGCATTAGTTGTGATGGAAATAACAGACTATTACTATTGCGAGACCTGAAACTTTCTAATCAGCTTTCTTTGTGTTAAATCATTTATATTTAAATAGTTGAGGTTTCAACAGTACGCATCTTCAATTGACGGTAAATAAATTAAACATATTCGCGCACGATATTCAAAAACTCTGCACTGCACAAATCAACTAATTAAACTCGGTGTAAACTTGTGCGTTTCAGTGTTGCCGTTACTATTAGATAAATATCGTATGTGCAACATAGCGTGATTCTCTTATCCGATTCAAACAAAATGAATTTCATTGTTTCCAATAGGTTTGTACTTAGTAGTATGGAGGTTATGTGGCTGATTGTAATTAACATTGATACATAAAATGAACTTCCACAAAGTTACCGCCAAAACCATCGAAAATAATATACATTGATATTTTTAAGCGGCATCTGCTACAAGTCATTCATAAATAGTTTGAACAATATTTAAATATATGTAACTATATTAATTAACGTTCAAGCATGCTCAATTCCATTAGAGAGTAATGGATTTGTACTGTAGCAACTTACCAAAATGTTTTTTAAACTATTAGCTTAATTGAATATTTACAACGAAGATTTAAAAAAATGATATTCTATGCGTTAGCTGATACGATGGGATGAAAACCTTAAAATATTATATATTATAAGCCTTTGGATGTAAATGTATTAACCGTTTGCATTTATGGTAATTGAAATTCATTCAAATGCTTTTCCATTAACAATTAAAAATGTAGTGAAATTGTACTGAAATATGGATGTTATTATATGGTTTATTTTTTCTAAATAATTTATACCTGGCCACTTTTTTTTATTGTTTACATTTACAGGGGTTATTTCTCACCATATATACCGTTAGATTTAATTCAAAACAACAGAATTGATATACATGTTTGCGCATGACAAGCTATTAGCCGTTAAGGGTGTTTTTACTTCCAACCCTTATTTGGACCCTGTAATAAACGGGTAAAGGGTCCACTAGTAAGAGGCTTATCACTGAATGCTATAAGATACTATGATACCATACAAGGTGAGCTATCCTATTGCAAAGGTGCTTATTCTAGGTTTCTAAAATTAATCAAAGTTGATACAGACTAATTGAAGCACTATTTTCTGAATAAAGTAGTACAATATATGGTTTCATTATGGAATAATTATAAAATAAGATATAACATATTTTTCAAAAATAAAATTAGTTGTATCCAAAAAATATATAATATCACTTGTGTTAAATTACACTCAAATTTAACCGTTTAATGCCATCGTGCGTTTAATATCCGTCTCAATATTGTTTTATCAGAGTTACAATTCGTATTTTTTGCTATATTTCTTACAAGAGAAAATTGTGTTACCTAAAAATGAACAAAATTCAATTTATGATTTCATTTGAATGTTGATATCATATTATATATCTCCTGAGGTAAAGTTATTTAACTCAAGTTTTGTATATTTGATTTTTCACATCAGCTGCCGGAAACATTTTGTGACATACGGACCACTCCAACGTTTCCTCATTACCTATCACATTGCAAGCTCTCAAATTTATTATTGAGAAAGTAATTGATTTCAATTTTTTTTCCATAACTTTACTTGAAATGTTATTCACTTTTAAGGTGTTAACTGTCACTGCTTGATGGAAAGGCATTATATTTTAAATAATAAAAACACATTTTTTTAGTACTTATTTCCACAATATATTTTTTGATCAGGACCGGTTTCGCTCATCGCGAGCATTATCAACTGATAGAATACAATTTACAAACAAGTCTATTTATACAAAACAAAAAAATTAATTTGAGTTAATGGTAGCAGGTGTACAAAACCATGGGTACAAGAACTAGGAAACGATTTACATAAAATCATACAATATTGATACAAATAAAGTAAATTAGTATAAAAATTAAATGTTCACAATCACTTATTGAAATGTTATGTTAAATACTAGGCAACATATGTTATGATATTTTAAATAATAAAAACACATTTTTTTAATACTTATGTCCACAATATATTTTTTGATCAGGACGACAGGCGGCAGTTGGTAATGCTCGCGATGTGCTAAATCGCCGAAATGGTGTTTTTATTATTCAAAATACCATGCCTTTCCATCAATAAGTGATAGTTAATACATTAGAAGTGATATATTATTTTAAAATACGCTTGTAGGAGAGATTTTTTATGTTAGTCGTGAACAGCTTACCGAAACTTTATACTTATTATAGACGCGTTATTTTCTAACTGATGACCAAACAGAAATATATTTCATTCGAACAGTATTGAGTCTCCCTCATTTACGCCTACGGATAAATAATCATTTACCTTTATAACTAAATAAGCAATACACAGTTCTGATGTAAACGATTTACACACGTGCAGCAAATCAAAATCAACCCTTAAATGATTATGTTACCTAGGAGCATATTTTATCTGGTGAGATGGAGTTGCTTTGAGAAACAATACTCTACTCAAGAGATAAACAAGATAACGAGCCAACCCGCCTACTTTTTGGGCTTACCAGCAATTGAAAGGACCCTGTTTGTTGCTTGATTGCTTATAGGGTTTTTAAGCTACCGGGTTTTCTGAAGAAATGAGATTCATTAAAAACAATGCTTTGCCAGCTTGTTGAATATGGTTCTATTTAAATCTGTTTTTCAAGATTTTGGAAGAGTTTATTATACAGTGAATTTAAGTCTTGGCGAATGTTTAGCCAAAATAAAAGCATTATTATTAGCCACTTTTCCAATTTAGTGAATGATTTTTTGACAATGTTAATTTAAATGCATTTAATCAAACCTCAACAGTTTTAGATTTTTAAAAATATACAAAATAAACCTTAATTTCCTCTATAATTCTTTTAAAGAATATTTTTCATATCTGTTTTATTTGATACGTAGTCAAATTCAGTAGAGTTTTATAGAATCATATTTGTTCTTTTGTACAATTATTAACATGCATTATCAAATATAAGAAAAATAGTAATATTATTTTTAATTTAAATTCTATTTCAAATATTTAATTTTAACGTTTTGAAACAAAATACAATATTTTGATGTTTTTAAATAACCTATAGATGTCTACATATTGTACGATCTTCTTTTTCCTTCTACCCTTACTTTGGTCAACCAAAATGAAATTATTCAAATTGTTCGCATGTTGGTCTGCCGCATGAATTAAAATAGGAAGCCATTTTGGGGTTTAGTTGTTTATTAAGCAAGATAAAATAACGACCATTTCAACGAACATTTTTTTTATGCTGTGATTTTTGCCGACTAAAAAAATATAAAACCGTTTTCGTCTTACAAATTAAGAAACAAAGCTATTAGAAATGAATACTTTCTGTAAGAGAAATGATTCTTGAAAAATCCACATCTTAAATATAGTTGTGTCAATCAAATCGTTAGTATACTGAAATAAACGTTTTTATTATGGTGAAATGCGAATGTTGCTATGTTAAAGGTATCTTTAAAAAAATTTAAAAAAATACATGGACAACGAGTAGAACGAGTTTTTACGTTTCATATATATAAAGCATTAAATAACGAGTTGTATTCATTCGTGAATAAATAAAATTGTTTATATAAATAAAATAATTTCTCTGTCTACCAATTGCTGGTGATGTTTCTGGCAACGGTACAATGATTAATTCTATCAGGAAAATTGCTTTACGTTATTTGATAGAAAAAATCTTTCGTAATTATAAGATTTTAAAAATACAAATCTATATTTAATGAAGTTAGAGTTATATCTTACTGTCTTTATTGAGCGTTGCTAGTTAATAAAATATCAAGTATACGACAGAAATGTAAACTATAAAAAAACATCTTTTGTTTGTCATTGGCGGTAACTAACGTAATTCACACTCACACTTATGGGATATCACAAGTGCTAGAATATAATGGGTAATTTAACAACATGTCTTCGAGATCCTTCTGTTTAAGAAATTGATTGATTTATTTAAAACAACGAGAAAAAACTTAGAAGGTCAGTGCACAATAATGATAAATTCATGTGTTTACTTAAGCTGAATTGATTTTTTTGTATGAAAGAAATATTTTATTGCTTTCATTTATTATCTGAAATAATGATGTAATTGTTACCGAAGACACAAATTTTCATCAAATTTTGATTCTATTTAATAGCATTAAAATTATTGATGTGTTTAGTGTCGTTGATTAAAACAACTATTATTTTATATTACACGATTTAGATTTTTTTAAATCGTTTGGTTGTCGCATTGATCAGTTCAGATAGGCTGTCAACTTTACAACAGTCTAAGGCATTACCGGTTCTTTCACACATATTCTCTTTTTGTCTACTTTCATTATTCTCTGATAAACTTCAGCTACGATTCATAAGTCGAGTTTTTACTGAAGTTCCCCCATACACTGAATAGACAGATATGAATTCTTAGTATTCGACAACAAGCCTTAATCATCCGTTTCTTATATTTGGATCGATATTATCAAAGAGCTTGATCATCATTAGTTAGGATATGTTATGTAACTAGTGACCAAAGTATTTATTTTAAAAAATATCAAAACTAAGCGCTTGAATTCAATGGCTGCAATTAACAACTTATTTTTTTAATATTAATTGCATCAATAAACATCATCTCTGGGAGATTGCTCGCTTTAGATTTTCCCGTAAAAAAATAAACAAATCACGTTTGCTTTAATTTTTAAATTCTACATAAATACTTATTGTTACTGTGTTAACATGTATTAACTATCACCCGCATTTAGTTTGCCATGATAACTTAAAAATAACCATACCCTTTGTGAGCCCTGTATAATAATATCGACGTGTATTTATATTTCTTTCTCGTATAAAAACAATAATTTATAAATGATTGACAGGAAATAATATGTAAACAAATCGTTGAATAATGTTAACAAATTTATTTTATTGTTTGCTGTTGTATTAAATAAATAAAGTATTCAAGAGTTATTGAATAATGTAATGAATTATTTTTCTTAAGGGAAAATCCTCGCCCGAGGCAATTATGTATCTTTTGTAGGCCAAGTAAACAGTAAAAAGATGCTAAATAAATCGAAGAATTAATTTTCCATTTTCAATTTTTCTTATAATGGTTGTGAGTAGGCGTAATACGAATCCGCCGAGTGTATTTAAACTTATAAGAAAGACAAATATAATACTTTTAATGCTCATCTTAAAGATCTATTCATTTTAATTATTTTGTCAAATTAATAGCATGTTAAAATAAAATAATTACTTATTTTTGTTTGTCATAATTAAAATAATAATGTCATAATACATACAATCAAATCGCATGTCAATATATCACTAAAAAAACCTTATTATGCACCCATTATATTTTATTATCAAGAATAGTTTTTATTTACCAAAATTTAAAAATGAATACACACATCGCAATGAATGTAATATTTTTTTATTCATAGTGATTGTTGTAACCTTATGTCAACCAGTTGAGAATCCATTAACAGATCATATATTTCATCTCATGAATATATTATCAACAACCTTTCTAACGGAATTAGCAAATATTTTTGTAGGCTGAATCTATTTATTCAAGTAATTAATTTGTAACTTTTAAGTGCAAAAACATTACTTACAAAATATTAATAAATAGCAAGGTTAAAAGCGGCCAGAATTATGGTTAGGCATCACGGTTTGGCTAATTTTATAATAAGTTTATTTTACATGCAGAATTACAAGAAAACAATCTTTGTTACTGAACATTCAATCTTAAGTTTATATAATACTAATATTCAATTAACGGACTTAAAATCATCAATTTTTTCTTTCAAATATTTTCAATAAACACTGGTTTGAAATATGCTTCTTTTCGGAATTCATCAAACAATTTACAAATTATAAAACAAAGTATACGTAAACAAATGGTGATAATTGTATGGCCTTGATGTTAATTTAAAAAAAAACAGTGGCATTCAAATCGATGCAGTTTTAAAAATAGTATTGACAACAACGTACACACAAATAACTGAAAGAGGCTCTTAACACCGGTTAAACAATTCATAAATAAATGAGAAATACTTTCCAAGAAGCATATCGAATTCGTTTTAGCGTCTACGAGATTGCTGTGGTCTGTCATTGTCACATTCGAAGTATAATAACGAATCCGACACGCTGATCGATCGCCCTTGTATATTTCGCGTAACAATCGATGCCTTTGTGAAGACCTTGAGAACAGTTTTTTTTTGACAAATAGCTTTCATACATCGGAAAACCACTGTCGAAAATAAATATGTATTGCCTCCCATAAACTTGTGATTTATAAGTTATCACGATAAGCTATAAAATTAAATGTATTTTAGTGGAAAACACTTATCCTCTCTAATTGTATTAAACATAAATTTAAAATTACTTTTGTTCATTGATTGAGTAAAAAGTAAAAGATGAAATTTGATTGAAGTATATTATTTTCACTGTAAATATATTTAAAAATCGTTTTATTTCAATGTCATCAAAAACAAAATCATGAGTATTATTTATTGATTGAATTGGCATTCATTTGATAGAACTCCATTATAACACGGTGAAAAAATAGCAATGTATTTTAGTTCTACATTTTTTTAAAGATACAGTTGATAGCTATTTCGGCTCACCATCGTCAGAAAAATAAATTGTAGAATTAAAATACATTGCTATTTTTTCACCATGTTAAAATCATGTGTTTTTAAAATAAAATGTATTATAAGTTTCCATGATTCTTTTTATGATAAAGTCAAATGTATTCTATATAGTATAGTATGTATTTTAAAGTAATAATGAAGATAAAAAAAATCGTTATTTTCTCTATATTGTATACATATTTTTTACTCAAGAAATTCATTAGAATATCGAAGTTTTGGGTATATATATATAGTGAGATCATCCTTATAAAATATATAACATCCTCTTAATAGCCATATACCAACTATTGAAAGAGTTCTTCAGAGAGTACAAAAATATTATATAAGTATTAAAAACGAAATCTTAATAATCTCACGTGACATTATACATATTGTGATAGGGATGTAAAAAAAGCACATGAGATATTTTGCCAAAAACAAAAAATAATAATAAAGTTAAATAAATAATAAGTTCATCAGAATATATATCAAATTTCAGTAGTCAAGCATGTATCAGTCAAGTGCTACCATTATGATTTTATATTTTCGTGAGTATATAGAGTAACTAATGAAATATTCGCATAATATTTCTTGTGATAAAAAATATATAATAATTCAGAATTCAAATTTCTCGTTCCTTTTTTGTTTTTCGGTAATAAAGTCAAAAGAGATTGACTGTTTAATACAAGAAGTATTGTTCCAATGACAAAAAATATTGCGCTCATTAAAAACTCTGAATAATAATGCAAAAATCTCAAACATTAATGATGTGCTTTAAATATAACAAAGCACATACATATATTCTATTTGTTTGCTTCTCTTGAAATACAGCAAATCAATATTTGTTTTTTTGATTTTCTAACTTCAATAGTAGATAATTTTTTCTCGTGTTTTCTTGAAAACCTTAGATGGTATTGTTTGAAAAAATATTTTTTTTCAAATCGTTCAATTCATTGTGTACATTGGCAATATTTTATTGTATTCTTATGTTTAGTCTTTCGATCTGTTATAGATGTAGGATCTGATGACAAAAATTTGGAATGTTAGCGTTTATTTTCAAGTTTTTTTGTATCATTTGACATCCTTTTAAGAAAGACGATTGTTGCCCATGTGTCACGTTTTAGACAACACTGCTTTACCATTTATTCGGTGGCGTAGTCTTACAGAGTTTTTTTTCGGTTTTCTAACGTTGATTACATTTTTTAGACTGTTGTAAGTGTTGTGTTGAAGTGTAAGGATATATTTGATGTTTGTTGATTCTTATATTAATATATTAACCCGGCTGTCAGATATAGGTCACAATGATTTCTTATCAAACCACAGCCAAATCGACTGAAAATTACCACTCAAAAAACCACTCAATTTTTATAAAATATTTTAATGTATTAATCATTCATTTTCAACATATCCATACAATCTATTGAAATATTTATTACCTACATAGTGTATCTAACGAAGCATTCATTACAATAATGAATCCAATCTCGTCGGTCATGTGTACAGCGTTTACCCACTGATTAGAAACCATTAATAATTACATACTCGACTTAACAACGCATCTGAATGACACATTAATTATCATTGCTATTGTATGATAGTCGACTAACATTTTGCTTATTATTATGCCACATCTAATTGCAACAAATTAAACGAAAGTTATTGTTTCTTAAATTAGTTTTTAATATTGATGGTCCGGTCGGAATAATTTTTGACGACATTTTATGACTTAAATCCAAGCTACTGCAAAGTTAAAATTAAGACAAATTGTTTTGAACAGAAACTTTATTACAGTGACAAAATGGTGGTGCGCGTCGTATTACACTTTATAATGCTATTTTATAAAAATTTCTATCAAAATACCATGTTTACTATTTTTTACAAAATTACGAAATAGTTTTTTTGTTCTCATTTTTTAAATTTTTGCTTATTTTAGGTTTTTTTTTTTTTTCATTTTCACATAAAATACTTCTCCAACAATAATTGATAGATTGGCCGTAAAAGTGATTGTTGTAGTTCATTTTCATATTTAATTTCTTATTTTTTCCAACGTGAATATAATTACACTTCTTCTTAATTTAATTGAATTGCATGTTAAAAAAATACTTTAGCCATGTCGCATATAATTAAGGCAACGAATTCAAAATGGATGAAATGGCAGCAACGTTTCTTTATTCAAATTTGGTATTATAAATTTTAATTAATTATTATGAGCAAATTGTTAAGAAAGACCAGTGCCATTAATTCTTTAATATATACAAATTGAACCAAAATTCCATTTAAATAGCACAAATAACATTTTTTTCCACAAATTTGATACACGTGTATAATATATCACAAAAGTGGAAGTCGAATATTAAATCGAAAGATTTCTTTTATCTAGTGGAAATTTGACTAATATTAGATCCTCTTGTGCGTTATAGATATTATTAGTTGTTGATTTTCGATTACTCATATCTCTTAGCAAAACAGTTTTACCAACATTGTGATGAGACATTCGATAATTAATACATCAGATACACTTAATAATTAATGGTTTACAAGGGATTATTATTTATTCAAATTGAATTCTGCCTTAGATGACGTATACGGTTAGCTTTAGCCGTGTGTGATTAGTCAAAGTCAAGAAGAGAACGTTCGTCGTATTCGGTTGCGGCGACCAAATTTGATATCCTTTACGAAAGCTTATAAATCGAATCCAATATTTCTGTTCATAAAAAATTTTTGTTTGAAAATGAAGTGTCAAAAAAGCGCTCAGATTGATAATTATTTTTTCTAGCCTTATTTTTTAAACCTCTTCAAAAATGACATCTTTAGTTACTAATTTGTACTTAGTTCACAAAAGAAACTTACATTACTTCATTTTAAAATATAATCAAAATCTGAATCATTTGGAATGGCTGAGAGAAAAGAAACAATTACGCTTGCAAGCATAATAATTTTCCCATGTATATATGTAGCGAAAAACCCTTTCAAAGTTTCACACATACACAAATAAAAAACTCATTATTATCAATGTTACCGATAAAAAAATGTGAAAAATTCGTATTTCAACGATTAGTTTAGTTACCCTTTGATTTTATAACTATTACGACTATAATTTAAACAAAAAACATTTGTGTAACTAATTTCTTAATTTGATAGTTATTGAAGTATCACGAAATACTTGTAAGTTTAATTTTGATTTACGAACGTCGGGAAAGTTTTCTACTTTATGACATAATATTATACACACGGTATTATATAACTTCGCTTATTATTGCTATTTTTTATTTGTTGTTCGTCAATCAAAGCACAGTGATATTTAACGTTTCTCCTTCATCGCTCCTTTTAAAACAGCGACACTCGACCAAAAATTATATGGAAATTAGATTTTTATATTTTTATATATTTCTATAACTTTTTATGGAAAAAAATGTACTATTTTTATTGTAAAATCTAAATGGAGTTATAAAAAATAGACTATAAGACAAAGAAAATATAATAGACTACATTTTACCCGCTTTATTACACTTTAACTAATCAATCATACTTTTTTGTTTTGACAGTTTATTTTTTTATTTTTTTTAGGATTGGTTTGAGGGGATGAGTTAATTGTATGATTTCTAAAAATGTTTTTATAATCAAATCCAATTCTTACGTTCATTCAATTTCCGCTAATTATATCACGATAATGATGGCATTTCGTATTTAACATTTTCAGTAGTTTATGTTTGCAACATATGTTATTTATTAAACAATAGATAGTAATTAAAAACATTTGCTGGCGGTGCGTGTTAACCCAACACACAACAGTTGTGTGTACAAATTGTTCCTTTTGTTTGACTTGTCCAGCCGCGAACAAACAATGACAATTTATAATGAGTACAACGTGGTCTACCAATAATGATTGCTTAAATTAATGCATGTGTCAAAATACAATTTTATTAGCGCGGTATGCATTTTTCAACTATTTAAACGAATAATGTTTTGCAATTAATTTGATAAAATATAATCGTATGTTTAAATTATTAAAAACTACGTTTTTAATAATTTATAAAATGTTGTTATATTATAAAGATTTGATGATCTGATCATGATTTGATTTGATTGATGAAAATGAACTTAAATTTTTAAATTTAAAAGTTCATTTTTCATAAAAAATAAATAAACTCCGTTTTTCCACAAAGTGTGTTCTCTTCTGATATTCTCTATTTACCGTCAAATTCATAAAAATATTGAAATAGCCAGTATGTCAATAAAAAGTATATATTGGGAATCATTTATCGAAAACGCCGAAATTTATCGAAAAAAAAAGGTTATGGGTACATTACTTCTAAAGTGTTAACTGTTACTTCTTGATAGATTTCGTTCATTGCGATCATTATCATCATTTGACGTGTACTTTGTTGTATATTATATTGTACTATAGTTTCTAAGATTCCACGTATACAATTTGTTAACTAAAAGCTGCGAAGTATAATGATATTTTTCATATTTTGTATTTTAATTTTCACCAATGAATACTTTGGTACTTTTTTCAAGAAAAACTTATTTAAATAATTGAACTATTCAATTCAGAAAATAAGTAACATAATTACTTGAATAAATTTCATGATAAAATACAAGGTGAAGTAGAAGATAACGTCCAAAAGGATTTATGGAATTGTTTAATGGCAGTGAAAGATATCTGCATACTTATTACGATTTGGATTCTTTAAATTTTTTATGAGTTCTCACATAAGATATTATTTTATTGCGAGCTTACTTTTAAGTGGCAATATATTTTATAAGAAACTTTTCTAAAAAGTCTTATTAACTACCACATTTTTTTTTATTACATAATTACCGAAATACCAATTTTTATAATATATATTTATAAAATGAAATATGGTTTGTTCGGGACTACTTTAATCAGAGAAGTATATTGTTTCCAAATGTTCTAAGCTTATTATTACTTTGTTATAAATTGATTTTTTTTGTGCCTATTATACATATAATAATTAAAGCAGGTACCTTGTCATGCTCCCTATAGGATACCGGAGCATGGCCAGTGTCTCGTAAATTATTTTTTTAGTTAAGCGTAAAATTTTTGGTATAGTAACTAAAGTAATACAATAATTGAAAAAAACGGAATTTTGGCCAATCTGAGTTGGATCATTTTATAATTAAATTTGTGATTTTGCCATTCTCTTAATTTTCTCGATTCTCAAATCTTATAAAATGACAACTTTGAAAAAAGCTTCGACTCGATGAAAAAAATATTTACACCCCTTCACTACGCTTTTATCTATTTGACCAACAATTTTATTATTCCCAATTACATTCGGTCCCTTTTCAATTTAACCTAGAATTTTGCCTTCTTACCTTCTCTGACCCTTCCGTTTGATGACGTGAATTTTTGGAATTAAACAAATACTAAGGAGTAAGCATTATATTTTAACCCCGTATTTGACTGAAATGTAAAATCTTTTCTTGAAAACGGAGCTTATTTTTGATTGAGATATTTAATACTTGATACTAAGTGAAATGGTTGTATCTTGAAATATTTTAAGTGCGTTACATTTGATCATTGAATTTCTAAAATGTTTACCGAAATGAAATTTTTACAGTTGTACGTTCTGACACGAAAATTTTATGATCGACCCACAATATTGGCCGTATTTTCGGGAATAGTCATTCTGATAAGCTTTATATGACTCGGTCTTAAAGTTTTCCCCACAGCTTTAACTCCACTGGACTCTCAGCTTTCATCGTTGCGAGCTCCATCTAGATATCATGAGAATTGTCACCACCAGAAGTTGACCATAGTAGATGGTTAAGATTTTTTTCCCCATGTAATTGCGTCTGGACATTGCCTCTGATCTCATAATAATTTTATACAAAAGAATTTATTTTTTAGTTTAGTAAAAAGAAGACTTAGTATCTCATTTGGTAAAGCATTCATTCAGAGCGTCTCGCCATACCGACAAAAATTACATATGCACAATATGTTTTATAAGCGTTAATGATGCTTGCAATTGTAACTGACGTAATCTTGCTACTGATTTTTCGTTTAAGTAGTTTTGTTTTAAATTACCAAAAAGATTTTTAGTGCTTAAATCGAAACAGGGATATGTTGCTGCCCTGCAATGCAGTTTTCGTCGAAATAAAACTAATTCACATTTGAAGCCCTTCGTCAATCAAATATTATAGCACTAGTTTATTAGTTTTTCACAGTAAAATACTGTGGATTGGGATATTTAACAACAAGTTCGTTTTGTTTTATATTTATTAATTAATGGAGAATAATCATTAAAGCAACGATATTTTCGATGTTATTGAAAAAATATATGACTGAAAAATTATGTTTTGAAAATTGATAAAAAATAAGAATAATGTAAAATCAATTTTATATATATTATGAAGTTGAAAAGCGTAAAATTTCAAATTTAATTTATTTTTCACTCAATGGGTATTCTATTTATAAAACACCGTTTTTACAATTTTACTTCAAAATGTTAACATTTGTTATTCAAAATAACACCCTAGTTATGAAAACATGTTCCATTTAATAATATTATCTTAAATAATTACTAAAATTTTACGGATTATTTTATGCTGAATAATCATCAAATTCACAAACGCGAAGATAATATTTTGGTAATATAAAATCTTGGGGGAATGTGTGGGTTAAAACCTTTTCCCAAAGGGCTTTTGATTCGCAAAATATCTGAGCTGCCTTAACCATTTTTGGTGAATTTGACCTTGCGCGCATGAGTCTAGAACAGGTATTATATGTTTTTTGATAAATTGGCATTTAAAGTACATTTTTTTACATATTGAAGAGACGATTTTGAGGTATGAATAAAACGCCTTAAAAGTAGTGTTAACCTGAAAAATGTTTTAGTAAACTTAAAATTTGTATATATTTTATGTAACAGTATATATACTTTCTGATACCATTATTATTTTGTTAATGCGTAAGAATCAATAAAATAACATAGTCTTTTTTTTCATTTTCTTTCATCATTTTATGATATATTTTCTCATCATTAATTTAACCGTTATGAGCTGATACATGTAATATATTTATTAAATAATAAAATTTTAGACATGTCCTGATATAAATGGAATGTCTAGAACTGGTTTGCTTAATCATAATCTTAAATGATGACAGTTATACACCTTAGCTTGATTGCATCTGTAGTCTGAACATATTTTTTAAGCTTCAACGACATTTTTATTTCTTATAATCGATATTCACTTCATTTTAATTTTTATATCAATATTTTTTTTCTTAGAATGGTACATCGTTCATCAAATCAATTGTTCTTAATACATTTCGTGTAAGTAGATCCGCTACAAAAATTGTTTGGTTTAATGAACATCCTTTAGAACTGTTTTCCACTGTAATGAGAAAAAAGTAAATGATGATACTATCAAGTCTTTTCTTAAATTTTAGCCAGCTTCCAGAGTAAGAAAAAGAATTTCGAGTATCGCCTGAACGATATTGCTTTAAGTAAAAAGGTTTTTATGTCAGCCCATCTACTTTTATCTTTTATGAGATCAAGAAATTAACAATAACGGTGAGAAAGGACGAGTAGTTGGCTAATCTTTTCGATTTTTGGTATCGGATTGACAAAAAGTTAGCCGTGCCTTAGACTAAAAATATATATATTTTTGTTCCATGGTTGATTAGGCAATTTTTCTCACCAGCTAAAAACCTCGGAAAAAGTAAAAATAAATTGTTCATACACTTAAAAAATACAACAATTTCTTAATCAATTACTTTAAGTTTTTTATTCGATAGTGTTTCACTATTTTCAAATTTTTCGATATTGAAAAGGTTCACGTAGCACAAATTGTCCTTTAATTTTTTAAATATATCTGCTATCTTTATGGATCCCATGAATTCATGATGGAGCTCATCTCAAAAAAAAGTGTTGTTAAAACATCTCAATGAATACTAAACTGTACTGTAAATACTGAAACTGGTGACAGCAAAGTAGACCAATCGCCTAAAGAACTGGAAATTTTGTTATTATATATGAATATTTTTTTACATATTCTCATCCGTTGGTTAAACAAATCAGTGTTAGTATCAAATTGCTGTAATATTTTTAAGTTTATAAGGCATTTTTAGTAAAAAAGTGTCTGACACTCTTAAGGTTAAATCCATTGAAAGTTCTATCACGGTTCCAAATAAATGAGAAAACTTAGAAACTCGTATTATTGGGTGATTTTACAAATGATAATAAATCGTAACGAAAAAACTTTCTGCAAGAATATCGAATTGTTTTTCTTCTCATTTCCAATCCAAAAGTTACCAGTGTCTCTATCTAACAATAAAAAATACACATTCATAATCATGTTACGTTATATAAACGCTTAACAGGTAACGTAAACTTTAAAATGAGAAACGTGTTCGTTTAGTGTGTTTGGCCTTCCCACAAACGTCCGGTTAAAGTGGAAATTCAACTCTTGTTGGTCTCAAAAGAATAACAACTTAGCACCATCGGATTTTCGAAAAACTCAAGCTGAAAGTACAACGGATCAGTTATTTAAGAAAGAGCATAACTAAACATTTCCTGCAAACAAAAAAGTATAATAGAGATGAAGAAAATTCTCAAAATATTACATAAAATTATAAACTAATAGAATACAACTAAGCACATATTGTAAAAACCTATTCTCAAATCGCACTATTGTTAGAGGTACTGAACTTATTCAGATCTGCAATATATTGTCTTTCGTTTGCCCTTTCATTACTGCGATTTTTAACATTATCAAAATGACATTCATAAAGATTTGAATAAATCAATGCTTATAATTTTTTTTTTTGAATAATCGTTTACCATGAATTATTGTTGATACATACGTAATGATTCTATCTTAGTTCAAGTAACATTTATTTAAACTGTATTATTTTATAAATACGTTTACGTGACGCAATTATTTTTAACTGAGTCTTTTGTTCAACGCTAAATGTAAAAGCAAAAATCGTTTAAAATCACTTTAGACTCGCATAAAAATGACAAGAAACCATAGACTGATCCAATATGTGAATGATGTGTGTACGTGGTAGTTTATTAGTAATAAAAGTGTTTTCTGAAAACTTTAAGGATTTTTTTTAAAAAGTTATCTTTTTGCAATAAGCAACTGAAATATTCTAGAAACATTTCCACTCGCAGTTCTCTTTTGTACGTCGAACGTGTAAGGGGTAAATAAATTTCCTAGCGATAGCAGTAGAGCAACGTTTTTTCTCACATTCTCTTATCAATAACGACCAAGGTTTTTTATTCAGGGTATATAGAATAAGAGTTGATACGTGTCTTAAAAATGTATATACGTAAACGATATATTTAAAACACTCAAAAAACAATAATCGTTACAGTAATTACACGCATATATATTATATACAATATATCAAAAGTATTATATGTAAATTTAGCTAATGTTCACATTTTCGCATGGTCACACCTCAAATTTTATCATTTATAAATGAAGAATGTTTTTCTTATTTCTTTAGAACTGTAAAAGGTCGAAAATTAAAATAACAATATTATTCAGAGTTTTCTTCAAAAACCTCGTATGGCTTTTAAAAACTGCGTATTCTTTATAATGTCTAAATAAGTTCAATAATAAACTTTAAACAGTCAAATATTTTCAGTTTATTGATTGAATTGGCATTCACTTGGTAGAACTCCATTATAACAAAGTGAAAAAATAGCAATGTATTTTAGTTCTACAAAATTATTTTTAACAAATATAGTTGATAGCTATTTCGGCTCACGCCATCGTCAGAATGGATAGTTCTGACGATGGCGTGAGCCGAAATAGCTATCAACTATATTTGTTAAACATAATTTTGTAGAACTAAAATACATTGCTATTTTTTCACCGTGTTGAAATATTTTCAGCTTATAAACGTTTAAGACTTATTTCCTGATGTAGCATGTGCATATAGTGTGAGTGGGTAAGGTATTTTCTATGAATTATACACGGACTTAATGTTTTACAACAATTTCAGAAACAAATTCATCTTTTGTGTGGGCTTAAACACCGAAACAGTATATTTAATAATTCACGAAAACTTTACATAACATAGTGGAAAAACACCTTATCATTTCTTTGTTTAATATCAAATAATTTTATTTGAATTTCGGTCAATATTTTATAATAGAAAATAATAAATATATACCTGTTGTTGTAACTTTACATTGACAATTTTGATGAAAATATTTTCAGCAACCTTGATAAAATTACTGCCGTTTTAAGTGATATATCGTTTTAGTTTTTTAAATTATTTTTCTATGTCTTTCCTTTTCATTAAAAACAGTAATGAAATTCTCGAAACCATTTATCAACGTCACTAGGCTGCGTAATTTACTAATGGTACCTAAGTTGCATATCAAGTATTTTGGCACGAATATTGACAGTGATTCGTCCGGCAAACTAATGACTATCGAATATTACAGGCATTAATTAAAAAGTGACGTACAATTTATTTAAGTCATAAACCGATAAGTTTATCGATTTCCTGAATAGAACAGAGTTTTATATATCAAAGTTCTTAACAAAAAATATTTAGAAATATATTATATATTCGCAAATATTCTTCAAAAAAAGTATTTTTTCTCTGAAATGAGTGTTAAAACACACCCAACTAATATTGACATCAAATCTTTGCGCCAAGCCAGAAAAACACCATAAACTTCAGAAGACGGTCGTTTAATAACGATATTTACATTTTATCGTTATATCGAGCAATGAAATAGTCTTACGACAACATTTTGTCACTCCCCATCGGTATACGTTCCTATTTGAGTTCGATTTTTTTTTATAAAATGTGAGCAATTTTATATCTTTTATATATCCATATCATATCATTATTATTCTTTAAAGCAATTTTAGGCGAATAGACCATAAAAACAAATGTCTGGTGAACAAAATATTTATATTTTTCGATTAAAATTAGTTATTTATAAATTTCTTCGTTTATTTTCCATCGTGTCTCAATATTAAGAAAAATTTCGAAAATGAAATCTGAGGTAGATTAAAAAAATCATTATACTCTTTTAAATTGTGTATTGCTGCTTCTTAGTGGAATGGTATATTTTAAATATTAAAAGTTTGTACTATTTCTACAATATATTTATAATGAGGACCGGTTTCTATCATCGCGAGCATTTTCAACTGATAAAATTAAAAACGTTAAACAACAACAAATATTCTTTGTTCTCATATGTGTACTGAAACAACTAAACTACATGTTTTTGAGAAGTAAGAGTTTCTTTTTATTAAGTATTCAACAATTTTTTCCTGATTAAATTAGTAATTATTTACTATATATTTATCTTGCGTTTACTTGCACGAAATCGAAAAATATCTTCTTAGTTCTTTTTAGAATTATAATTCGTGTTATAAACATTTGTGTTTATATTAATTGAATTTATTAATAAAATCAAGCTTTGTGACTGTAATGAAATAAGTTATTTTTTTAAATACTATACAATAAATACTATATATATTATATATTGTTTCATGTTGGTCGTAAGGTTTTGTGTAAACAATAATTAGTTGATAAAATTTATGATATCGACTGAAGGTACTTGATGGAATTTCAATATCAAATTTGAATTGTTGTAATTTTGTACGATTCCACATGTTTCGTCACAAACGACCCGGGTTTCGCCCTTCGGCATCTTCAGGTATTCCATCACACGGATGGAATCGTACAAAATTACAACAATTCAAATTTTTATAATTAGTTGCATAGGATGTACAATTAAAGTTTTTACTATAATATCGTTCGAAAATCATTCCATATTTTTATTAAAATATGAGTTGTTACCTTACTATCATTTCTTTTCTGTTTTTACTCACCCAACATCGATTTCGTACTGCTTAAAAAATAAACTTCCCTTCGCTTCTTAAGACAGAATAATTCATAAGTATGTCAAAAACGTACGCTTTTCAGAGCAATTTCATTTTTGGTGATAAAGTTTTTATATGTGATACGATAATATAGTAGTCTGATAAAATATTGGAGAAACCTTTATTCTATTGGAATTCCGATTCCAGGTTTTCAGCAAAAGAATTATAAAATTACTCCAACACAAAAAACATCCATAAAGTACCTCGTTGGTTAATTACCAGTAATTAAGTTTTCTTAACACAAATGTCTCCCTCTTAAAAACGACATAAAAATCACAGTAGTAAAAAACAAACCTGATATAATAAATGATTTCGTTTAATTGATGTTAGAATATAAGTAGCGATTTCGCTCATTGCGAGCATTATAAGATGATCTTTTGATATTGATTAAAATTAATTAATCAATGAAGTACTGTAAAAAATATTTTTAAATCATTGGAAGAGAGAATACAAATGGAATTCTCACAATCAAATGAATTTTACTTATTTTGTGAACTATGACAAGGTATGACAATTATTTGATCAATCTACTAGTATTTTTTAACAATGAATAGTTTGATATCATTAACTGCGTTTTCGAATGATAAAATAATGTCTTTGAATCTTGAAATCTCAACGTAGATTCAACATTTTGTAGCAGCTGTGTGGGGTTATGTAATATTTACAGTTGAAACAATCCTAATACAAAGCTAAATCTTACACATCTTTATAGAACTATAACATTGAATTTAATTATACAAGATGATAAGAAGTAAATTTGTATTTTTAATTAATGACTATGCAAAAAATCTACGGTATTTTTTTTTGAAATGTGATATTATACTTAAATTTTCTATTTATGTTCACATGTTTCCAATTTACATTCATGATTCATGACTGCTGTAAAGCGTGACAGTGTGAATTGAGCCTCTCATCTGGTGTGAAAATATAATCCACTTGGGTAAATTGTACAAAGTGGATAATTGGATGATCAACGTGGTCACATGTACTTCCAACTTTCAAGGTTTGAATTGGGTAACTGTTTATTGTTTGCATTTGGTTCGTTAGCGAAAATTTTGACATGCTTTATCTATTGTTTGGACATTTGCTTGTTTACTGTCATAATATGAAATACATATACACGCACATATATTTATATAAAATAATCTATTTTTATATATGAAAGTATTCTTACTATTTTTTTCCGATTATTTAGTAAAATAACATATAAGACAATTTTCTCTCATAAGTGTAAATATTTCATAACGATTGGATAAAAAATCAGTGCTCGTTGTCAATTTTGTCTAAAATCTTATTTGCTTCTGCTATAAGAAGAAATCACGAGTATTTCAATAATAAATTATTTATTTTCTTTAATCTTTAATATCACTTACTGTAATTATTTTAAGAAAATATATCCCTTTAAAGTAGGTTTGTACCTAGTAGAAGAATTATTTTGTTTGGTTGAAAATATTTTTTAACCAAAACCCATTTTAAAAATTTTGTTATAATATTTCAGATTTATATTCATGCCAATATTTTGAAAAAAAACATCATATGATATAAAATACACGTGAATTTTTTTTGAAAATCTGATTGTCAACTAATTAAACAAACGTCAAGTAAGGGATGATAAGGGGAGTTGACAATGTTTAACTGCTCGTTCAACAAGAGATGGTTAGAAAATTAACTTCACCGAGCGTTGAAAATTTCTTAAATTTCCCGATAAAACTATTCTTGATCACATATGTATTTATGCAATAATTTAATGTCTTAAAATTGGACATGGAAACAATTCAAACTTGATATTTAAATTACACCAAGAAATCTTTTTATGATATCGTAAATTAATATATTGAAATGAAACTCAAGATAACTTTTATCTTCTGCTTGAAATGGTTTTAAATATGATATATTTCAGCGTAATCAACTTATTTTTATTTCTTCTATGATTTAGCCATAATAATTAACCAAAACTATAGAACAAAAATGTGTTTTCACTTTTTTCATTTCATTTGTTTGTTTTTCCCACAGGTTTTGGACTTTTGGATTTTCATATTACGCAGATAAATTATCGTTTCTAGGTAAGAGCACACTATTTAATTCCTTCCGTATTTTTTTGTCGTTGCCTAGTGGCTAATTCTCATTCATATTTTAATTCATCATAACTGATCAAAACAATATTTTCCTCCAATATTTTTGCTTATAATTTCCCAAAACTTTAATAGTATAAATTTTTCAAAGCATAAAAATCATACACAAATACAATTTCCAATTAAAAATGCGTCAAACCGAATATATATGAGAACGATTTTAGTTCTGATTTGAAGTTCTAAGAAAATAAAACAGGTTTTTTTTCTTCTAAAGTTCTAATTTCCTACAGGCAGTTTCATAATCTTATGAAATAGGTGTTAAGTTATTATTTCATAATTGTCAATTTTTCGACGTTTTTTTTCTATGAAACTAGCGCCTATCAAAAATTCGCCCAAGAAACCGATAACATTTGACTTCATTATATCCTAATGATTGAAATTGCTTCTGAATTTCTTGAGACTTATTTTTTCAGGGGTCATGTTTAGCTTCCATTATATTTATTTCATTCAAATGAATATCAAAGTAATTCATCAAATGCATTTTCATGATGCCGTCAGTAAAACTTGAAATCAATCTGAATTATTCAGTTACCGTGAGTGCAACATCAATCGCATGCAATAAGCGGCTTAACATAAAGGCGCTCTCCGCGCGACTGGGTGGTGTGTTTCCTTGTAACGTATTTGTTGTAAATTATACATAACACTGAACTCCGCGTGAGAGCGCTTGTGTGTAAAGCCTTCTAATGTAACACAATCTGTACTACCAGTTATAACGTTCAACAACAAGTTATGTTCTAAGCACACTAAAATTATTTATGTAGTGTACATTGCCACAAAAAGTGGTTATAATTTAAAGAAAATTAATTTAGCTTTTCATGACAAAATGAAAAGCGCGAATTCAAATAGTGTTCGTGTTGTCCAGTTGCAGGTATCAGGAAGACCAAGTTTTGAAAAAATATTTTTCAACGGATTAATGCATTTGATTTCGAACGCATGTTATGCCTGAAACGAGTTTTCACGCATTCCATCCTGAAAATGCTGTGCTAAATATATAATGTAAGAACTCTGCTCTTAAAAAACAACCATTAGGAAGTGTACATATTCTATATTTGAAGAACAAAACACCTTTGAAACATATGTGTGATTGTATTAAGAAAAATCTTGTTTAAAAGACAAAAGGGGAAAATGACATTGAAGTTAATATGAAATATGTGTGTCAGAAATCATAATTTGATATTATTCATTTTATAAAAAGCTTTGACACATTTCCATTTTCTTCAACGGTTTTGGAATATGAAATATTTTACTGGGCAAAATTTTTATATTAAAATAATCCAAACGAAAAAAGCTTACAGTTAGTATGCTAACAATTCGATATAATTTTCACAAGTAGTAAAAGTTTGTGAAATATGTGTTCAGATGCCATATATTTATTTGCCAGTGTGTACACAAATTGTCATCAGTGACCACAACTAGTTAGCTTGAGCTGCATCGTATTATAGCGCGTTTCATTTACCTTGCAATAGATTGACCAACGAGTGCATCAGCTGTTTCAAATTGCAACCATTCATCCCATTATCATATTAACTACCAACAATGTTATCCTTGTTAACATATTCTATAACCTTAGTTTACTCGAACATTGCAACTGTCAGTTACAATTTTTATGAATTGTTTTTTAAACATTTTTCTTTTTACCATCCCGTATTAAAGATGAAATATAAATATCCTTACTTATTTAGTAATATAATTCTACTAATTAATGATATCGACTGAGAATGCTTCATAGAATTTCAATACTAAACTTTAATTTTTAAAACATTGCACGTTTCTACAAGTTTTTTCACAGATACAATATTACTGACACTTATTATTATTATATTATTTTGAAAGTTTCAAAAATTCAATTTTGATAAATTTTAGATTTAAATGAAGTGTATCTACTGAGATATATTTTTACCAAAAGTGTCCGTGGTACATTAAATAAATTGTATTTTGATCGTTTCCAAAACAATATTATAGTTTGTTTACTACTCTTTATTATTTTCTTCTATCTCACATTTTTTTATTATTATCATTCTACAAAGAAAGTGATCAACAATCTATAGTTACTTAAAAATACTGCATTACTTTCGTTAAAAATTGTCATACCCATGTCAATACACTGAGTAAAACCTTCACATGAATTACCGTTACTCCTACATTTTAATAACTATTAATTTAAATTTTAAGCAGAAGACGAAAAATAAGTTAGTAGTATAAGTCGCTAAAATAAAAAATAGCTTTTTAATCCCATTAGTAATGTGTTATAACACTTCGGTAAGTCAAACCTATGACTATGCAAAAATAGATAAAATATCATTGGTTCTCTAAGTCAGCTATAAGTAAAATGAAAGTTTCTATTTATGTGTGTAAACTTATGAAAACAACTAAATTTATTTCAATATTTTTTTAATATTCAATACGAAACGTATGATAAACGAATAAAACTTATATCATTTATATATGATTCTATACCTGTTAATGGAGAGTGGTTATATGGAGATGGTTATATGGCTTTTTGGATGGTTATATAGCTTAATGATTTCGTTCCACGATGGTCACTTATAATATTTCGACCCCGAGAGAAACATTTATCACTGCTGTAAGCAACTTATAAATAGCCTTGCATCTTCTTGCTTTCAGGGGTTTCTACCTGAAAGCTTCACCACACGGCAGTTAATTCAAAAGCCTTGAGACGTGACTCTGCAAAATCTAAAGCGATATTTCTCTCTTGGGCACGCAAAAGTCTTGCCGTGGTGTCATTTAATAACATTAGGATATACGGGAATAACTTTATGGTTCAGGTGTTACTTAACTGTCTTAAATCTTAATACAATGCTAAATCATAACACGTTTGGCATATTTTTCACATCAAATCTATAAAACTTAATTCTGTAATTTTTTTACGAATATATATTGAGTGAATTGGCATTCACTTGGTAGAACTCCATTATAACACAGTGAAAAAAATAGCAATGTATTTTAGTTCTACAAAATATTTTTTTGAGATATAGTTGATAGCTTTTTCGTCTCACGCCATCGTCAGAATTAGCTATTATTTAACAAATTATGCCATATTTATGTTATAAATATTTTTAAATCTTTAACTAACATTTGATTATCTATTAATAGCTGTGTAGAAAAGGTACACAATACATCTTCTCTCCTGTTTTAACGACCAAGCTTGTTTCTTGCTCGCAATAAAATTAAAATTTTTTAATGAAACTAAAAAATGCGGTTTTACCAATAAGTCTACATATGGCACGGAAATGGTCTATTATGGGAACAAAACAGCCCCCCCCCGCAGAGGGCTAAGCAATGGTGATCGACATATATTAGTTTGTTCGTTAACGTTTTCAAGCTTGCTAGTTCATTTTTACGAGTATTTGTATATTGATTATTACATGTCTTTATAAATTACATCCACTTTCTTATCTTTATCTTCAATTATTTCACGACTATTCGCATATAAAAAAAATATTTTTGACATTTTTGTTGAATTATTAGGGCCTCCAAAGAATTCAATGCAACAATTTTGAATACTTATAGAGAAATTATTTTTGTCTTGATTATTATTATATTGTATTTACTGATCAAAATGTAAATAAAATTGTTTGTAAGCCCAATATTGAGGACGCCTTAAAACTGCAATTCTAATGACGACAAAGTGAGTGGAAACTCAATTCAACTGTTTAAATTGAGTTTTGTTGCCATTGCCCGACACTGGCCACCACTTTTGCGAGGTCTCATAAATATTGGAGGGAAATGTGCGCGGTACCAGAAAACATTAGAGAGAACGTTAAATTTATTTGTCAACCATAATTTTAATCTTGTAATTAAATGTTTTAATATATACTATAATACAATAAAAATAATTCAATTTTATTTTAGTTGGCCTTATTCGTGGAAAAAAAGTAATACCTTTCAATTAATATTAAAAATTAATTTTCCCAAAATAACCACCAGATTATTTAAAATTTATTTGAGAGATACGACTTGATCAATTTAGTATAAATGGCTTTATTCAGGTAATTATATTTCTTCAGTAGGCATTAGATATACAAGTTAAAAAAAAAAGCTTAGAAGTCCACCAAGAAAAGCTTTAACCAGTCAAAAAATAAGGCAAACATTTTTTGATGTGGGAACTAATCCTGAAAATAAGCAACATCGTTATAAATTTAAGTTCCTTTGACAAAAACCTTAACCCAAAACAAAAAAAAACAAGAGCCTTCTAAATATTGAATCACATTATTTATATTCCAGAACGGGTTTCGTGATGAAGACTATTTTGATAATGGCATGACTATTTTTTCTGTTTTTCAATAATCCCTAAATTTTCAACAAAATAGCTGTGTATAAAAATGGTAATATTATTTAATATGCTCAAAATGATGACAAAATACATATATGCTTTAAATAACCCTTTGCACCATGTATTCAAATTAATAAAGCAATGACTGTTTTTATCCAAAATCGCCTAAGTAATCTTCTTTTAGCTTTATTTATAATATTATATCGAAATTCAAACAAGCATTGTTTTTAAAATAAAGATAAACATAAAGTACGCGCCTGTGTTTTACTTTTAACCAGAAATGGTACAAGCTGCATCTAAAAATTCATTATATTTATTTTTCTAGTACGTCTGAATGATCATGCAATTGGAGCCACGGATACGCCAATATTCGTTTTTAATTCTATAATAAGACAGTTTCTATAGAATCTGCTGCAGCTCCTAATTATTTTGTGATACAAAGTTTATCGGCACACACACGTATATGAAGGATAATACTTAATCATGTATTTTCTTGGAAAAATACCATATACACACAGTCCTTTTTTTTACAAGAATTTGATTATACGCGATTTTTTTTGGACGGCACCGCTACATTTTTTTACGCGCTTCACTCGTTTTTACGTAATTTTTTCCCAAAAATTGTTTTAAAGAAGACATTTATATATGATGCTAGGCATGTACGTTTCATTATTTTTAAATATTTGTGTATTTAAAACTTAATTTTGTAAAGCATTCCATTTTTTTAAATACACATACAATCTTCAAATGTTAACAAGTGTATCGGATATTATGCGAATTTATGTTTTAGGGTGTGTAAAGAAATATAATGCAATTGCGTGCAATCATTTTTTTACGCGATTTGTTTTACGCCTTTTTCTGGAACCAATGTTTCGCGTAAAAAAAGGACTGGGTGTACTTGCAAATGTATATTTTTTGTGCTACGGGTTTGTTAAATAAACCTATGATCAGATTTAATGAAATGCACAAATGAAATAAATGAGAATCGGTAGCATTTACTTAATTTTTTTATTCTTGAATACATAGACAAATTGAACTTAAACAATAGTACGTAAAAATATTGGTTTCTTTGCGGTGTTCAGTATTATCTTACACGCATGATTAACGTCAAAAATATCAATTTAAGAGACGGTATATTCATCGAGTGACACGATGACAGCTGTTTGTCGACACGAGTCATTGTATTCTCAATGTCAACTCTCAAATATGACGGATGTGGAAAGTTACTTAGTCTCTCTTGCCAACGTTTTTTTTCTCATTAGGCTGACCTACAATTTTTTTTATAGTGATACGTTTATTTAAGAAACTGTGATTATCATCATCTTATTAAATCTTTTGAAATAAAAATATTCATATATATTTTATTGAACTTTAATGTTGAAAGTTTTCTTTTCGTCTAAAGACATGCGTTTGTTTGACTCGTTTCAGTGATAATTTAATTGAGTGATTTTAATTCAAATCCGGCCCTGTTAAAATCAAAATATCACAGTAAGCGTAATATACATTTTTATGATAATATTTCAATTATTTTGTCATTAACATTGGAGGGAGAGTTTTTGAAAGAATTTGTATGTTTTTAAATGCTGAATTAATACTAAGAAAGCTTTTGAAAACAGGTTTATCAGAATTATCGCCTTTTTTTTAATACGTTAAAGTTTACATTATGAAGACAATGTAATATCTTATGTAAGAAAACATATTGAGTATCTAGTTAGTCAATAGTGAATGACTTTGTATTTCCGATAGTAACTTTAAACGATTTACTAAAAGCTTTGTAAAGCTCACTTTGATACTACGTCCACTAACTTGTTTAGTCAAGTCGAGAGAGCTTGTCGCCCAGGGAGCATGTTCGGACAACAATTTGTTGGCCGCACTTAGATGATAAGACGTATTTAGTATATTACTTGCTGAATTTGTGATTTATTGGGATTAGACCAAGTGACTCAGTTCTAAGAGTTGAAACTGTGTGCAGATAGCTTTGATTTATTTACATGCTTTCAAGTATAACACATTATGGAAATAATCACTACTTACTAAAACAAATCATACTATAGAATTTTAAAAATGTTAGGATATTGAAAGTTGCTGTCAAATGTGTACGTTAACTTTCTTACACTATTAAAAAGACTAATATTGTAATTTATACATGCTATGAGGTAGATAAATACATATATACTAATTTAAAACTTTTTTCCGTTTCATTCGATGCGGAATGTTTCACCTTAAACTTGCTTAATTGATAAACAATGATTTTTAATCAACTTCAGAATGTGGTTATTTTTATCATTAAAAAGAATATGCATATTAGCTAACCTATTGGATTCGGCACTGTGAATACTTTATAATAACAGTTCAAATTGTTTGAAAGTATACTTGACATATCATAGAAAAAAAAATATCATTCTGATTCTGATAATTACTATTTATTTTACTTACTCGCCAATGCGAATAAATACTAGTCAATATGAAGGCACTGCAAATATTAGTAATCGAAATAAAAAAGCACGGGGGCGTAATTTAGATAACCGCAATCCGCAACTTATACTTGTATGAGCTTAAATGTTTGTACGCTTCCTTCTGGAATATAAATGATGTTGATCTACCTCCCTTAATGCAAGTAGAACCACCAAAATGGGAAATGAGACAAGGTAGAAGAGCGTTATTTTACAGTAAATCATATTAATGTGGTAGAAATGTTATACGCCCAACATTTTCGTGAACAAGTATGCACTAAATGAGCTGAAGTAAATTTTGAATTTAACTTTATATTGCATAGAAAGTTTACGTAAGTATTCCAAAAGTTGTTTTAATTTACAGAACAGCATAAAACAACTGCAATACATTGAAATACATATACTGTTGTTCTATAAATAAAGGGATAAAATCTCTGCTATTTCAATTGATATTTTTATAAGAGGCAAATCAAAAAGATACATTAAATATTTTTTATTGTAATAATCTTTTTTTTAACGGATATCAATGATCTAAGATCACTTTTGTATACCCCATAGTTTACTCTAATTTTTAGACTTAATTAACAGGTAATAGAACAATTGAAAATGGAAAGTCTCGCTTTTAATAAAATGAAGAAAGCACTGCTACCATTGCCAAAAAGATAAAGAAGTCACAGGCATAATTGGTTGATATTATTAATTATCAATGGAATTTCTGAAAGAAATATAGAGTTCAGATTTATTTGTTAATATCGGTGAATGTAAAAAGATATCAAGTTTCTTATTTTTTATTGATATAAATGTACATATTTCTTATACTCATCCAAAAAACATTTTTCATTAAAGTTTCTTGGAAATGTTTGTGTTAAAAATATCGTTTGGTTCTTAATATTTATTTAAAATAATAATTTGAGGCCACCCAATACAGACTGATTTATAGAATGAAAAACAATCCGCTTTTGATATATATTTACATTTTTCAATATTTAGTGTTGCTTATCATAATTCCCACGCAGTAAAACCAATAACAACAAGGTTAGGACTTAATGTTATTTCGTCATACATTATCGTACATTGTTATTCAGCCGTGCATAACTAACTGGATAATATTTTTTAATTTAATACATTTATATTCTTTAAAAAGTAGCTTTAAATACTTTACTGTATTTCAAAGAGTATCACGAATACTAGTAAGTTTTTCGATAAGCTTTTATAAATAATATAATAATTAGAGTAAAAATGAATATAACAAAACAAGCACGCAAACATCCATTCCTAAACATACGAATATTGGGTAAAGAGGTTAACTTAAATTTCTATTAAAATTATGATCTAAGTGCTCAACTATTTTTCACTTGAAGGCTTAATATAAAGCAATCTTAAACACGAATTAGCTTAAGCACAAATCATCGCACTGTTTTTCTTCTGTAAATATATTGGGCATTTATGAACTTTTTGATAAAAGCTGCTCAGTATAACGTTTTAGTAGGAATTGTTCAGATTTTGTCTAATATTTATGAAATAAACGGAAAATTATGAGCGATTGAAGATTAAACAATGGGCAGGTTAAAGAGAAAATGTGAAAGCTTATTTTATCATGTAAATATTAAATCACCCAGGTATTAGGCTTTGTTATAAATTTTGTTTTTTTATAAAAAAAAAAAAATATTATACATGTTTACGAAAGAAAACAGATGTCTCACAAAAAAACTAAGAAATCATTTTTATTTAAATTAATGATTACGCAATTTGAAAAATGTTTAAAATTTCACGGTACTAAAAATTCATTGACTTATATAATAACACCAAATTTACCAAGCCATCAATAGTTTACGATTTCTAACGTTGGATAGTGAAATGTTTTTATGCAGCAGCATAATGGGTCAGACAACATGACGTGATCTGGAAACATTCTATTAAGCTTTTCCGAAGCCATAATGAACCCAGCTTTTAGGCTTCAATAAAATGATAAAAGTTTTTTTTTGTATTCGTCGACGAGTTAAACATGCAAGCTTTTACGATTATAACATATTTCAATATATAGTAGTTTGCATTAATCAATTTTAATTCCACATAACGGCAATTTCGCATTTTAAACTATAGTAAAATAATGTAAAAAAATATTAGTTGAATATAATCTTTTTTTAAATGTGGTCATATCTTGAATGACGTGAATCATCAATAGTATATTTCAAAAAAAGTATCCATTGTTGGCAATCAAAAGGATTGCTAATTTTTATTGTGAAATTCAACATTTATAGAGAAAATGTAATGTCGATTTATGTTAAGCTATGTAGAAAACATCGTTCCTCCCTTTCGTGGTTTATATGAAATATTGGCTTGATACCAATATAACATTTAGAACTAATATATTAGTTATCACAAATATATAATTTACTATTTGTTTCTTAAATGCAGCAATATTAAGGCAAACATTTAAATTGCACTGAAAATTAGACTCGTCAAACAACAATAATGTCGAAGACAGAAATATCGTTTTCTCAAATTAAAAGTTAAATATATATATTTATAAAATATCCATTAAATTCTGGAATAATCTGAGCTGCGTATATTGTGCTGCATTAGATGGTTAATGTATTACCACCAAGAGTTATTTTTTATAGGCAACGATTAACTGCACTAATAACTGAGCAAATGGATGTGAAATGTTTTGGTCATAAAAGGTTTCTTGATTCAGTAGTGCACCAATATGTTCTATTCATCATAAAACCCATTTGATGATTTTATATCTCAATTTAAAACGATAAAGCGAACCGATGACATTAAGAGTTTGTTTATCTAATACGTGAATATGGTCATGAAAATAGTAAAAGTAAATATATTATATATGCGTAGGTTTTCGAACGACTGTAATCGAATAAACATATTGAATTGGAAACCGAAATGTATATTACTAAAGTGTGAGACCTTTTTTGATTGATGACATATTCCATATCCTTATTAATTGTAAGGCAATATATTGAAATTATAATTGAAATAGCTGAATTCTTTAGAAGTATCTTGATTTATGATTGGAATAAAAATAAACGATCAAAACACGTTAGACGTGAAAACTTTATGATAGGAAGGTTTAATTTAATATTCAAGGTGTTATCAATTTTAAATTTTAAGCAAAAAATGCCTCGCCAATCGCCGAAAAGTTATATCTTAAGAATACTTTTATCTTTTTGTAAATTGATTGGCGTTATTCATGGATTAATTACATCTCCCAAAGTTTTTATCCATTCTAACTTAACATACCCCGACATGAAGTGTCGTTAGCGAACGTACATGTAACTTTTCTCATTTCTATGATTATCCTTTCGTTGTGACTGTGGCCTCAAACTAATTCTCGTTCAGCATTTGTTGAAATTAGTAGAACTATATTTCTGCATATCTTAGACATTGATGGAAAACATTCTAAGGCATATGGATCTTCAAACAAGCATCTTTAAATGAAATGCATTACAGAAATCGATCACTATTCATTCAGTTAATTATTTTAGTTAAAGAGGTCCATGAACTGGTTGACAAATTGTTTTATGGAGTATGTGTTATAAGATTTAAAATCGTGGTTACCATGAGCCAAATTATTTTTATCTGCTCGGATTCAAATACGGAATATTTGGCATTTTCAAAAATTGAAAGTTAAAATATACAATATAAAGAATATCGACTGAGCTTATGCACACATCCATAGTGCTTCTGCACTAATTAAAATCCTGTTTTGTATCTCTCTTTTGAATGTAC
This sequence comes from Himalopsyche japonica, assembly GCA_028555115.1. Classification (NCBI taxonomy): domain Eukaryota; kingdom Metazoa; phylum Arthropoda; class Insecta; order Trichoptera; family Rhyacophilidae; genus Himalopsyche; species Himalopsyche japonica. The sequence continues at coordinate 604,077 of JAHFWJ010000819.1, forward strand.
GGTGTGAGTTTCATCTAAGTTTGCAATAAATTAAATTAATAAACTATTTAGCTACTATCCAACTCCCACAGCGGAGTACGGTTTACCACGTGTAGATGACACATTATAAGTTATTACAACGTATGAAGTGTTTAACGATGTAGTTCAATTTCAATTTCAACTTAACAACGTTCAAATTTACTGTTTCCTAAAACTTTTAGAAGGACCATAAAAGCAGTTTTACGGTAAACAGTTTTACTGTACCTTTATAAAAGTTAAGAAATCGTATGGTTGAAATCAATAGAAAGTCAATTGGATTAGTACATTAACATGTAATTCAAGTGTATTTATTGTAATTGTTGTATGCTTAGATAGCAAAGAATAATCCTGGAGATGATTTAAGATCATTCATTATTCAAAATAGCACCCCAACTAACATTGACAGGCTAATATAAGAAGCCTACCAATAATTAAATTGTCCTTCAAAATTTTTACCAATTCAATCGACAAATAATATTGACCGATAAAGAAAAGAAAAAATATTTTCTATGGCTGACTAGTACAGCAACTTTCGAATAAATTTTTGGTGGATTCCTGATCTAATTATAATTTTACGGAATAAAAAATGTAGACGTACATTCAAAATTCAAAATGTAAATATTCCAATGGTAAGCTGACATATCTTGTTATTTCACAAAATACATTTTTGTCATATAAAAACACAGATGATAAAAGTTCACACGTTTCAGTTTTGAATTTGAAAAAAAAAATATTATAGATAAATCGCACCCTTATTACTCGAGGTAAAGGCTTAATTCAATAATGTTGGTGTGTCAATTTCTTTCGAGACTTTTCGTATCTTTATATGACTTTAGATAATGAAATGATAAATTTATTTACGTATGAAATTTTTAAGGTTTAAGAATTAAATAATTTCATGTTTTTTCAAACAAAAAATTATATTCGTAACAATTTATAATTCCTTTTAATTTAAAAGGTTTTATGTAGCATTCATGCATGGAATTAGATAAAAAAAAATGTCGGATTTTTAGACATACTCTCGTAAGTTAAGAATCATCTATAAATATCTACGAACACTTAAATAAAGCAAGCAAATAAACATGACATCTTAACCAAGATTAATCTAACCTCCATACCATATAACCAAACACTAACATCACCCTGTCAAACACACCGACTTGTCAACAAATTTGGAGAATTTTTTTTCCTTTTTTTCTCTCCTTTTTTTCTTTCGTCTTGTTCGTAGAAGGCTGTAGAATAAATGCAAAATGCGAATGACCTTTTTTGTTTAAAAACAAAAGCAATTCACACATTAAACCTTTACTATTGGACTCAGTCATTTTGAGCTTTTGAATTTAACATCCTAAAATGTTTTTTTAATTTAGAGGTACGATTTTTAAATTATCCGTGTGACTAAACGTCAAAATCTTGCATGGAGATCCAATAAATACCCAGTTTTCAACATTGATACACAAGCTTTTTTGAAGTATTTAAATATTTTCGTTCATAACAACATCTGAAAATTGTTTTTTTATATCACTAATGTTTGTGAACAAGGCCATAAAATAACGGTATTGTCACCACAATTGTACATATTATTAAATATTTTATATGCTGGGCTTGGTATTTTCTTTCATAATTGCAATCCTAATCTGTCAGTTGTTTTGTTCCTGTGTTGTAGTGAAGTCACCCATAAAAGCAAATGGATTCAGTGGAGGATCGTCAGGCGGGAAGCTGATTATATTTACTGTCTAACAAAATCATACACTTGGAGAGACTTACGAGGCCCGCTGGGAGAAAAACATGTTTGCGAACATCAAATAATACTTGTCAACCCCCAACACAAGTGGTTGAAATCGAAAATAAAATAATGAATCAAAATCCTTTTCGCAATTTTTATCTGGAAGTCTCATTCATGAATACTTATTTAATTGATATAACAAATTGAAACGTAAATTTACAATGATTTGTTGTAAAATATCATTTCTTGATAAGCGTCTTCCTTATAATATTTAAAATATTTTTACATATCTCAATTTAACCAAATAGCTGGCTGCTAAAATAATGTTTTCTTTTAATGGAGAGCAAATATTTTTTTATTGTTACAAGAATTCTTACAGATGTTTAATATTTTTCCAGATTTTTTTATGATCTTATTTAGTTTTATCTCAATTAGTTTTATTCAGAGAAAAGATAAATTCAAAAACGCTAAAATATTATATTTATGCGTGTTTTGTGGCTGTTAACAACGGTGAAATTCTTTCACCCAGCAAACATAGAATGTATATACATATACTCGCAATAGAAAAATCTACGTGTACAATAAAAAAAATAACGTGCTTACACAGGCACAAATAACTAATTGTTATTAAGTTATCTCTCGGATTTAATATTTAGAGGATATGCAATAATCATTCCTTTTAAGCAACTGAATCTAAATTTATGTGGACGCCATTTGTCTCATAAAATTTTTCTTGCGTTGTTTATATTTTCTCCCGTACCGTTTATATTAACATGTAAAGTTTGACACATGAAAAGCTTCACCTCAAGCAACTTAACTAATTCAATTTGCTGCCAGAGAGATTGTGTTAACAAGGTGTACAGATGTCGTTGAAAGAAATTTCACACAATCGGATTTTTCAGTGATAACATTTATATTTTAAAAACTTATGTCCTGCGTTTATAAAGGGTTTATAATATTATAACATAATATTTCAACATATTAATAAAGACTGGCCATGGACTCTATATCTGGATTCTTATACTAAATGTATCTCTAAATACCGACTTATTTATTAAATAATTTCTTAGTTTTTCAAAATACAAACATATTGCATATTTTTCAAAATTAATGCATTTATCAAAAAGATTAATTCTCGTCTGATACTTTAAAAATAATAAACCAGTAAAAGTTTTCATGTACATCAATGATTATATACTGATAAAAAATAAGGTTGGTTATTTATAATAATTACTAAAGAATAACAAAATACAATGTCAAATAAATAAGTTGATGAAATATTTTCTTGGTTGATGCTTTCGACTCATATTTTTGTTGGCAGGCGCGCGCGTGCAAAAGACAAATGACTTTTCTTCGTCATATGAAACCGAATTTTCGTATATTTTTCAAAACCTTAGATATAGATAGAGTTAGCTAAAATCGCGAGTAAATATAAAGAAAAATTAGAAAATCAAGACTTGCGCGAGATACTACTGTGCCGGAATATGTATGATCATAACTCATCTTAAATCATATATTAGAAAAATTATCAGTAAGCACGACTTTTTTACATAATTTATTAAAACATATAGCGTTTCGTAAAAATTAATGTTTATTAAATTAAGTTATTTCATGAATTTTGTGAACGAGATCATTTTATTTCAGTAGCCAATCGGTCCTTATGTTTTACGTTTGGGAAATAAATTTAAGGTTGTAATGTAAACGGTTCGGGCTTAACCTCAGTCATGCTGATGCGTTGATTGGACTACTCAATCCCTATACACTTGTGAATTAATATTTCGTTACAAATAAAGTACATCAATACTATGATATGTGATAAAAAAACGATCCAAAGGCAAATTAAAAATCATTCATATAATTTAAACTAAAAGACTGATATTGATTAATACAATAAGAATTATATTGATAAATACAAAGTTTCGAATGAGATAAACAATATTTAAGCCCATTATTATTGTTTAACGTTATAAATTTTCATTTCCTGATTATTTTCCGAGAATTTCAGTCTACATTGAAAGGTCACCAAAAGGTTACTTACACCCGAAATCAATCCAGCCTGAATAGTTGTTAAAGTAATTTCCCTGAAATAACAGAAACTTATAATATATTTTATTATATATGGATGTAAATGGTGTGAAGTGTTTTCATGAATAGCTTTCACATCACGACTAATGGCAACTAGTAATCTAAAGTCACATATAATGATAGTACTATTTTTCGATCATAAATTTCATAATCAGTAGAGCTGTTATTTTATCGTTTAGGTTAATATTACATAGACGACAATGATTCAGTCAATGAAATAAATTTAATTTGAATTGTGGTTTTTAATTGAATATAAATTATGTATTTTTTTATGCCATCGCTTAAATTGTTGCAACGTATAGTTTCAATTACAATAATTTTTAGCTGAACAACTATTAACTTTAGCTTAAAAATTAAATTACCAAGTATAAATGGTATATCTTCATTAAAATTTTGAAAAAAAAATTCAAAGAATATTCATAATTATATGAAAACGCCGATTATGAATCTTTGCTCTAATGCACACAGGCGTAGGCTTAGCATAATGTTAATTTGAGATCCCTCACCAGTTGGATAATATTAAATATCTTTTTATGACAAATGACATTGTTACTGTGCAGATTAAAGCATTTACTTACTAATGTTTAACGTAATTTCACTATCTACCACGCTAAATGCAAATTCATTAAACAAGATGGCTATTTTAAACGACTGCTCAAAACGCTATAGCTACCGCGCTTAATGCGAAGGCTAGTGGAAAATGTATCTCATTTTATGAAATAATTTCTCTAATCTACGTATATGAATTTTCGTAATAAATTTGAGCGGTTCGTTTAAACAAGGTTATGTAATTTTTTAGATTGCTGAATTTTTGCTTTGCTGAAATATGTTTGAGTCTCACTCTTAAATGTGTTATTAAAATGATAACCTTAGTTAATTTTTAAATTTAAATAAACCCCATATTCAAGCTCAAAAGATACGTAAAATCAGCGTATAAAAATATTTTGCATTAACGTATTGATATATGTAAATATCCAAGTGTTACTCAATATAATATTAACTTACTTCACATTATATTATATTTACCGAGTGATGCTTCTTTATACGTTTTCCTTGATACATTTTAGTTACTCGCTGAACGAACTATGCGTCTATGAATAAGTTGTGACTATTTTATTTGCCCCTGTTTAGTTAGTATACAGTCGTGGAATTTAATCATTATCAATTTGTGCAGCACTAAATGTTAGCACTATCAAATATGAAAAATTTTATTGCGCCGCCATAGCACGCGCAGTGTCAATTTATTAATTGATATTAGTGGCTGCTTGTCAGCTTCCAATTGTAGCCAAACATTGTACAGATTCAAGAACAAATTGATCATTGATCAATAAAACATTTGATACGACCATATTTTCACAGTTACTCTGATAGCCCGTCTTCAATAAACTCATAAGAATATATTTGTTTTTTAATATGGCGACACTTACTTTGTGTCTATCGATGTATAGCGATCATTATCAGTGAAATATATCGATAAGAAAACTAATAAAAAGAATAAAGGATTTTGGTGTCTATACGTTTTTCATTACAGCTTGCAGGCTCAATACTAACCTTCTTACTATTTCTTTTTTCAAAATTATGTTTAAGACCCCACATTATGTTTAAAAAAACAATTAGCAATACTTGCTTGTTTGTAAAAAATTGCTGACCTTACGAGCATATTCGATATATATATTTAAGGTATACAGTCTATGACACTGTAGATTTATCAACTTATGTGCCTTTTTGAACGTTCTGTATGGAATCAAGCATTAACCTCGTTAATAATTGTCATTACCGTTTCTGAGCTAGACGTAGCAGTAAACAAATGAAAGAACCGACAAAATCACGAAAAAACACGTCAACACATCTACTCATGATAACTGTTGTGTTTCTTGTATCCACTTTAGAAATAAATAATAAATTAATAATATTTAGTTTTGTTTTAATAGATTTTGGTGTACCCGTTTGTAATATATTGTTATAAGCATTATCACTGGATTCTTGCGAAGAATGTTGAAGTAGTTTCTCAAAATTAAGAAAACCTTGTCCTTGATATCGACGTTGCTATTAGATCAGATATGACTTCTTTTGAAGTATTTACGCTCTAGAATTCTAAAGAAAGAATCCCCCAATAATGAAAATACCAATATTTTTAATGTTTTTCTAATTCTAACCATTTAAATGAATGAGCTTTCTTGTCGTCACCATTGTTACTAAATATATTTCATCATCGCACTGTTATAGCATAAAATTTTCTCAAGAAACGATATTGAATGAAATAAGTGTTTAAATAATGGCGTTTATCAAATTGTTTGCTTTATATATGTACAATTAGATGCAGTCTATTTTTTTAAGCAAAACCATTTATATATGGCTTCATCATGCACCAGTCAATTGTTTATTATTCATCACAATTAATATAAATGGCAGTTATACTGGGTATATTTCTATTTCTGAAGCAATTAACTCACATTCCCATTACAAAGGTTTACGGTCTGTGAGTACCGCGCATTAATTGGAATGTTAAATTAATTGTCGCCCAAGGATAGAAGGAAGAACACTGCGGATATTAATTTATTGGGTGCCTATTGATAATAATAATAATAATTTTAGTGCCTTGGTACAAAAATGACAGAAGCATAAAAATACAAGACGATCATACCATAAAAATCATTTATATCTTTTCCGTATAAGGCAAACGACAGATTAATTTTCGATAAATTTATCTCTTTATTCTGTTTCAAATTAATATTGATTTCTAATGGAAATAGTATAAAAAAATATCAGTTTTCTTACACTCAAGGCTTTGATGTAATATTTTTAGTCATTCGTCAATACTTACTCTTGTATAAATTGCATTTCTTCTTCAAGCGTGTATTTTCAGATTATTTGATACGAAATCACTTTCGCTGTCTAAATGTTATTGTTTATATTATCATATATTTTCGCTGTATTATATGATGCCCTGAAATGTGGAAGAAAGAAAACAAACCCCATATTTAGTTATATACACCCAGTCCTTTTTTTACACGATACATTGGTTCCAGAAAAAGGCGCGTAAAAAAATCACAACTTTCATATAATTTGTTAAATTGGTTCCAAAAATTAAAATATCGCATAAAAAAGTACCAGAAACTTATGAAAAACCAAAATTTGCTCTTTAAAATTCGTGCAAAAAAAATATATTTTATATACACTTATATGAATTATTCGCTGCTGTCACTCTCGGTTGCGAAATGTAATCGTAAAACTGTCTTTTTTAAATACTCATGCAAGTACAAATTATTATATTTTTTAATGCTTTTTACTTCAAGAGTAATATTTTTATCTTCGGTTCGCATTTATTGTATACATTTTAAAAATTTTGACGTCATTGGAGGGCATTTTTGTGACATATAATATAATAGAATAATTCAAAATGGTAAAATTTATGGCCGAGAAAATGCTTTTCAACGAATTTAATAAATGCATTGTGTTTAAACAAGTTTACGAGCGGACATACATCACATAATTTTATGCAATTGCATTATATTTCTTTACACACCCTAAAACATAAATTCGCATAATATCCGAAACACTTGTCAACATTTGGCAATTGTATGTGTATTTAAAACAATGGAATGCTTTACAAAATTAAGTTTTAAAAATACACATATTTTTTTTATTTAAAAATATAATGAAACGTACGTACCTAGCATAATATTATATATAAATTTCTTCTTTAAAACAAATTTGGGGAAAATATCGCGTAAGAACAAGTGAAGCACGTAAAAAATGTAACGATGCCGTCCAAAAAAATCGCGTATAATCGAATTCGCGTAAAAAAGGACTGGGTGTATATACTTTGATTTTCTATGACTATTGAATTGGTATTTACTTGATAGACTTCGTATTTTAAAAACGTGTTGTAAGTCGAATCAAGTATGTATCTTATAATGTTTGTAAAACTAAAATGCATTGCTCTTTTCTCACCGTGTTAAAAGAATTTTATTAAAGAAAAAAAAGAAGTGATTTCTTACGTACGACGGATATCATAAAAGATTATGAAAAATGTATACTGTTCAATCTTTCAACAAAATAAATTTGAGTTGATCTTGCCATTGAAATATATATTACCAAAAGGTACAAAATAACTTGATGGGAATCTTCTGAAAGAATGTTGTTTCTTACCGTTGGTAGTTTCACCAATCAAGTTCTCCATTAACTTTATTATTATTATGCGACAATAGGCGGCAAACTCATTTATGGTGGACCTTTTTGTGTTAATGGTTCTTTTGTAATGAGCGTACTGTTTGACGAACTAATTGTTTTCATTGAAATTAAATTGAATAAGTGGAAATTTACGAACACCCAAAAGAATTTACGCCACTCTGGCCACCATGTTAAAGAATAAGACGTTTATAACAATGCTGATTTGTTTGCCATACCAAAAGAAGCCGCCCTTTTAGCGTCCAGCTTCATCAATGTCTGTCGATAGAAAAACTTAATATTAATTCATTCGGATAAAAAATGTAATATCAGTTGATTACGCAATTAAGGAACAATACAAAAATTTGATCTATTATATGATTTTTGGTGAAACAAAAGCTAAAAGTAGAATCGTTTGACTTCATTTTGGAAATTAATTTATTGATATATATACGCTAACAGTGAGTTTTCAATGAATATTAATATATTTTATAATTTACTGTTGTATTTTATAATTGGAATTGACGTGCCATTTAACTTTACCATCTAAGTAATTTAAATCAAAAAGAATATTTGAGGAATTAATCCTTTACAACAATACTATACTTTAGTTTGTTAATCAGTTCGTCAAATTGAAAAAATCTTCGTTCCCTTCTTTAATCATATTATTTTGTTTGTGTAGTAAATGAAAACTGCTCAACCCGCCAATGTTTATGATTCCTTCTTATGCATGCAACGCATCAATTAATACAATGTATTATAATTTATGAAAAAAATTAATTTGGTCGAAAGAGGTTCTGAATAAAACAGTTTTTTAAATGTCTGCCATAAGATAACATTTTCAAACGATATAAGAAATATGTTTTTCAATGAAAACTTTCGTCATGCAAAGCGGCAATTACGAAACACCTTTGTTTCCTATACTTATTTCTTTGACTATAATATTTATAATAATGCATCGCTTGCATTCGCGAAATATTTAAAATCAAATTACTGGCGGTAAAGTTTTTAATACAGTTTTAGGATGATTTATTGTAGCAGCAGGTATTTGTTAATCTTTTTGATAGAGCTGTGTGTCTTTTGGTGCCATTCACCGTCGTAGTTAAGTTGCAACGCTATTATTCTTTATTATAATAATCAATACTCCAATTATTCAAAGGTTAGCAGATATAATCATACGAAAAAATACCAACAAAGAGTTTTGCATTATGGTAATTAAAAATTTTCAAAATACAAAAAAAAATATTTACATTTTCATTTTAAGATTGTAAATATAAAATTTAAAATTCTGTGAAAACTCATATTTTCCTCTAAATATATGAAATTATTCGTAGTGTGTGGCTATGAAATTAATGGTTAGTACGAATGGTTTCAGTATAAAAGAAATTTGAAAAGATAAAATCTTTATTTGGAAGAAATCTCTTAATGTGCACAGCGAGTCATTTTTAAAGTAATTAATTATTCAGAGAGATTTAAAAAAATATCCTCAGAAAATAGCTTTTAACTTATTAAATAATCCTTTGATTATTCAGCATCGTTTAAAAGTCTTAATTGGGCAATTAATTTTGGAAAATCCCGTTTATTTTGCATATTTTTAATTGAAAGAATCTGACAAAATAGTTGTTTTGATGGATGACTATTCAATTTAACACCTCCTAAAAGTGAAGATTATAACGAAATGTTCATTCTCTAATACCATAAAAAAATAATCATTCTATAAACATACAACAATTTCTTGTAACTTCAAGATATTTGGTTATAATTATGAATTTTCTGTTGTCTAACTATTGAATATGAAATATAAATCAGTTTTTTCAACATTTTTAAAACTTATACATATATGAGTAAAAATATTTAATACCCTTCATTACTAACAAATATTTTTTTGTACAATACATATTTTTAGGCCTAAATAATCATTATAGTATTTTAATGTTATGGATAAATAAAACTACGTTTTTACTTAATGAAAATGACCACTAGAACTGCGTCGGATAGTGATGTATGTACTATACATAGAACGTGGGTTTTTTCTTCCATTCCCAATTATTTTCAATGCCCGACGTGATTTAAATGCAAATTTTCTGAACGAGAGAATGTCAATTGCAAAAGAAAGTAACAAAAATATACCGCGCCTTGCTAGTTAGCGACATAATCTCTTTGTTTTGAAATATCCGTCGTCCAGATAAGCTAATTGGATATTTTCAAAATCTGACACTTATATAATCAGGAATGAAAATTCACATTTAATTCTTAAAGCGACCTGTTTTAGCGATGAAAGTTTTCTGAAGAAATATTGGCTTCATTATTAATGAGCAAAACATCTTTTCTTCTGACTTTTTCTTTTCTTAATAAATATCATATGTTGTAGTCCAATAACTTCAACTCTCACGTTATTTTCGTTTATCATCCAAAAATAAAATAAAAATCATAAAAAGTACACATCGAAATGACATTTAGTTTCTCAAGTTATAGACAGTGACATGACAATATCACTATTATCTTCTGGCAATTTTGACATGAATGTTGTATCGATGCTAAAACTATATTTTCCAAAATGAAAGAAATAATTATAAATTGTATTGAATTATTGTAATGCGCTTAGTAGTTTCTCGGTAAATATTATAATTTGTCATTCAAATCAGATTGTCTGCGAGAAAATATAATCAACGAGGACTGCTGACCACTACTTGCTTTGATATTTCTTTCAATAATTTAATTGACCAACAAAACGGATGAATGACGAACAAAAGAATATTTGAAATTGTTGCTTAATTATTGATTTTGATTTCAGCTAATATTTGAACCAGATATGTTTTAAGACAACGAAAATTCTTAAGAATAAAATGATACTTTTCGTGAAATCATTAAAAAATCTGACAGATGCATTATCTTTGAGAAAATGATATGGGTTTGGTTTTCTCTCTCATTTCTAAAAAAATGACAAGCAAAAGTGATGTAGGCAGATATTTTTTCTCAGTGCTTTTCACAGTAATTTGTTTCATGATTTTTGACAGATCGCTGACAGTTATTTAGACAAGGTGACGTGCCGTCAGAATTTTGAATGTTCTGGTTTATTTTTATATTGGCTATATTGAAGTTTCAAATGTAATATTTATTGATCATTTAGGCAATTAGGAATTAACCTGTTTCGTAAACTTAAAAAAATATATTTTTCTTATGGCAGTGCTTCAAATTTTTATTTGTATATATTTTTCATTATCTTTCAATCATAATATAAAATATTGCCTTTTCATTTTTTCTTAAATATTAACAATGAAATATACCAGTTAAAATTAAAATAATCATGCTCGATAGAATAATAAAAAAAAAAGTTTTAGTGTATAATTTTTCTTCAAATAAATTTCACGTTTTGAGCTGACATTGACTAACGACATTTTCTAGTGGGCTCAGCGCGCATATTTAACCGAAGCACACCGGAGTGGTCGGTCACCTCTTGGGAAGCCAAAATTATATATTCTCCCTATTAACAAAATTTTCCATTTAGAGCGTTGAAAATGATAAATTCTTTTAACAGCACATGATAAGCTTGGTTAACTTACGCTTATATTAAGAAAATATTGCATTTATATACCGTTCCGCAATCTGCTAATGCTTGTTGTATAATTTTAGACCCAAAAACGAAACTATCTCATGTTCAATTATACCCAATTGTAATGTTTCGGTTAAAATGTTTCTGACTTAATAGCTTTATTATAAAATTGAAAAGTGACTAAGTCTAAGTATTAAACCCATCTTACGAGGAGTGCGTTTAATTTAACAGCGGGCTCAACTTTTTCATTTTATCCCCGTCTTCTCGCCTCCAAGAGCAGGGTTGCTTAAAGATCACACAGTCTTAACAAACGTGGTTCTGATGAATTATACAAAATTGAGTTCAAAGTAAATTTAATATATTTTAACAAATCATGAATACAAAACAACCAAATTATCTACAAATATTTATACTTGATATGTGATTTATACTGATGATTAAAGTCAAGATTTTGTTTACAAAAACGAAATAAATATTGCAAACCCGAAGATGCTTCCTTCAATTATTCTTTGTACTAGTTTTGAGGTTTTCACTGTTTATTTTCAAGATAACCAGAGAATTTTATCATTGGGCCCAAGCCACCGTTGCCAAATGATAAATTTTAAGTTTGAATACGCTTGAAAAATAAAGTGTTAGATATTATAGTAACCAATAAGTCAATTTTAGAACAACCCTTAAATGTATTCTGACAAGCTATTTTTCCTTTCCCATTTGTTGAGGTGGAAGAACAGATCAGAGCCCTTCCTGACAAATGCCTTGGGAAACGACAGCATCGGGAATAAGGTTCTCAAGCGGCTACCACATAAAGATACGACCTCGTTAGACAACATTATCAAGGCGTGCTTAAGGTTACTATATTTTCCGTTACGGTGGAAGGAAACTTATATTATTCTCATTCCAAAGCCTGGGAAAGATCACTCTGTTTCGGTAAACCTTTGAATAATAAGTCTGCTACCCACAATGAGCAAAATTCTAGAGCATGTGATAAAAGCAAGGCTGCAAGAAGTGCCCAGCCTTCCCAGCAAATCAGTCAACAAATCACCAACTTCTTCGGGTAGTAGAGTTGATCACGCGTAAATTTATTCTTAAAGAGGTTACATCGGGCCTCTTTTTAGTTACTGCGAAAGCATCCGATAGAATGTTGAAGACTGCCATAGCATAATATTATCACTGGTAAAGATTCTCATCTCGCTCGTGACAGATAGACATTTTAAAGTCAAAATGGGAGTAACTCGATCTTCTTTAAGATCAATCCACGCAGGTGCTCCGCAAAGATCTGACCTGGAAACCATACTGTATAATACACACATGCATGATATTGCTTCCTGTGGGGAAAGTGATGCAGTTATGTCTCAGTACGGAGATGATACGGTTATTTTAGCAAAATCTCGTAATCGGCAAAGCGCGAGTTACATCTGTTAACAAAGACACAACAATTATACAAGAAATAAGTCTATACATAAAAGATGAAGGAAACCTGAAGAGCTCTCATGTTAACGCGTCATCTTAACGCTCCATCAATTTGATATCACAAAAAATACAAGCTTGGCACTTGAATCCTGTAATGGTATCAAAATATTCAATTGTAGGCACCAATAACAGCACCCATTCTTAATATATTCGTTATTCGTATGTATCAACAAGTAACGCACTTATAAGAAACCTTTTCTTATCTACGCATAAAAAAAAATTGAATTATCATTATAATTTCTTTTGTTTTTCATTCAATTGTATAAAGTTTTTAAAAACAAATATTTTCTCGTCTATATTAGAAAGAAATTTATTTATATTTGAGTATCCCTGCTCTGGTTCTATCTAATAAAGGCACAATTTTCAGGTGGGCGAAGAATATTTTCAATGTTTTTTTTTTAATTACACTTGGACCACCTGCTATGGCTTGATTAGTAAGAATATTAAAGCCTGTGAATATTATTAAAATAAAAATTCTTTCGATACTATATTTAAAATGCCACAAGTCTATTCATCATAAAAATATGCTTTATATTTTTAATCTCTTTTTTGCTGTTACTCAAATATTAAATATAAAAAAATTAAAAGCTTTTCTTTTGGAATAGGCAATATTTCAAACGAAGTTATATTTTAATTTCCATCTTGGTACATTTGACTAGCATCTTTACAGTCACCTTCAAATTTAGTTTATTCAATATCAAATACTTGCTTCCCCTGAAGAATGACTACTGTAGACTGAATTAACAAAAACTGTAGTGTAAACTAAATGTCCCTTTATTTTACTTTTTTTTCAGTGGTGGTTCTACAAACAGTAACAATACTTCCATTAATTCCTAATTGTTTAAAATCAGTCTTATTGGTGGAAAAACATTTAATTTAAATAAAAAAGATAACATTATTTTGAGTAACATTTCCACAATTTAATAATTTTTTTTTGGAGATTGGTTTTGCTTATCGCGAGCATTATCAACTAACTGATCGATTCCACTTAAAAGTGATAGTCACCTACTAAATCTGTTCGTTTCCATATATCATAGGTGGATTTAAAATTAGAACAAGCGATGACTAAGACTTCCGAATTTATTGTGTTAATTTAAAGTATTATTGAATTTCAATAACTCATTTCATCCCGGTTTTTTAACATTTTATGTGTCCATTTTTGTTTTGGTAAAATATTATTCGAGCAATTTATCATGAAATTGAATTTTTTTTTTCTATTTATTTTTAACATTAATCATAATAATTAATCACTTAAGCCTTTAAATAATGTGATTTTTAATGTTTCGACTCTATGAGTAGCGAAAATAGCAAAACAAATACAGTACTCAACGTAATTAAATTAATATTTACAATTCTTCCGTTTGTACTTTCGGCGTCTTTAAAGCCCCTTGAGAATTCGTATTTGGTGGAATTAATCACTTAAAATACCTCATTGTGATAACAGCTTTATCACGAATTTATGTAATGCCTTCTTTTGGATAAAGACGACTTAATCAATCCTGCCTTTACCTTTGAAAGGAAAGATTGGAAAGATAGATTACTAAGGCCGGGTGATCATTATGCCTATACAATTAAGGTAACTAACGAACCTAGCTTCAAAGTGTTAGCTCAAAACGACAAGAATTTTAACAAAGACAATATTAACGCTGATAAACTTTGTCTTTTAAATTGTGCAAAGCATACATAATTAGATAATACAAATTCATTAAAAAGACATGAAGGCTACAGTACTAAATAAATTCATTTCATCTTTTCTGTAAAAAAACCTGATCAATTTTCGATGTCAATATTAAATTTTAACTTAATAACGGGCTTCCAACCATTCTTGTTATATTTCTTCCTTAATATACGATCTTTTTGCTACTCTTACTCTAATGGGGTATCCCAAATATATACACAATTTATTCAGTTGTAATTTTCGTTGACAGAAACTTTCTTGAAACAATAAAATACAATTTTTAGTACAACTTCCAAAAATTTATTTTACACGGCTCAGTACCGGTTTCGAACATCGTGACCATTTTCAACAGATTATGTTGTGATAATGATATTTCTTTACACTCTATGATCTAATTTATGATAATGACTGAATGTGCTTGATGGAACTTCATTATCAAATTTGAATTATTAAAACTTGAAAAATTGTACGATTCCACATGTTTTGTCACTAACTACTCGAGTTTTGCCGATGAGATATGATAATTTTTATGATTTACTATGAATTATTTTTTAAGTTCTTGAACCATTTGTTTTTCATGATTGGTTATTATCGACTCATTTTTTTACATCCAGCCTTTTTTTAATTTATATTGTATACGGCTTATCTTATTTTCTTTTTATAATAGATGTAAAAAGTTCCAAAATCGTACCGATTTCAAGAAGACAATAACGTTAAGGCTGTCCATAAACATCTGCAGCATGCGTCTCAACCAATCCCAGTGTCTGTCTATAACTAATGACTGAAAATGGAGCTCACTAGTTTGTTACTTTATCTCTGAAAACCTTCTTTAATGAAATCTGCCCTTTCCAAATATTCAATGCAAGCGTCTATAGAATATACGGATTTTTTTAGTTTTCCTCGAATCAAAATAATATATTAAAATTGTCTCGAAAATTTTCATTACACAAATAATAATGCCTTCAAAAACTAAATCATTCGACATTGCACGTTAAAACAAATAATAGTTGCAATAAAATTGCTCTATAGTTATTCTGATTTTAAATTGAATTGACGCAATGTTACCATTATAGGTGTTATATTAACACATTTCACAACATATATACGAACTACTGTTACGATATTCGCTGCTATAAATAACAAAAACAATAAGATATTTCAATCACCAAACATTTTTTTTTTCCTTCACTAATGAAGATTTTGAATAACTGCTTTGCTCATTCTAATATTTTTGGCAAACTTCCAAATGCTATTGTAACCTTTTGATACTTTTCAATTATTCTTTTATACTATTAAATTGTCAGCCACTGAATAAAAGCGGCGGAAGTATGTTGAAAGCAAAATCTTCTTATAATGGAATTTGTATCTGAAATTAAAAACGATGCTACATCAACAGAAGCTTGGATTATTTTTGATCTTGGCACAATTTCAAAATTTAATTTATGTCTGGCTACTTATTGTAGCAAAAAAAGAATCAATTCTTTTCTACCTCAAATGACGTTTTTATTATTCATGCTAATTATTCAAATTACAAAAGACTTTTTTTATGTTACTTAATTTGACTATTTGGTTGAATCTGAATAAATATACTTATGCAATTAAGACGTATTTGAAAGGATACTAACCCTGAAGAAAAAATGTTTTTGATCATAATAAAACAATTTTATGAATTGATTGAATTGGCATTCACTTGGTAGAACTCCATTATAACACGGTGAAAAAATAGCAATGTATTTTAGTTCTACAAAATTATTTTTAACAAATATAGTTGATAGCTATTTCGGCTCACGCCATCGTCAGAACTATGGACGTTCTAGTTCTGACGATGGGGTGAGCCGAAATAGCTATCAACTATATTTGTTAAAAATAATTTTGTAGAACTAAAATACATTGCTATTTTTCACAATTTTATGAAGTATATTGATGTAATTTTGATAGCCTATTATTTATAAGAAACAAAATATTTCGCGCTCGTTCTTTCGTTACGGTTTAAAAAGCTAGAATTATTCACCATTTATAACATAATATATGCTAAATCTTATTGTAGTTGCCATTCGTCTCTTTTCTTACATACGATATAGATGACGCTACATTCCATGTTAAATCTCACACGGCGAATGTAAAGTAAAGAGCTGGATTACATAAATGAATTTAATACATTTCTTCATAAATGAACAATAACATTATCTAACCATCGACATTTACCGTTGGAATTAATACCCGAGTCTTTCAAGGCGAGAGTTCTCCATTATTGTCTTGTCCCTCTAATAAGCAAGTCTAATTTATCAAGTGGAGTCTCCATTGTTAGAACCATCTCGGATTGTTACTAGGATAGTTCCTCTATAGACTATCGTGAACTGCAATTCATGATGTTTTTTTCGTACTTTGATCAAATCTACTATAAATATATTTATTCTCAAATCTTTACGGTTACTAATTATTTGAATCGTATTTTCATTAAATAATTCTAAAGTTTTTTTCTCTTTAACTGGTGTCCAACGTAGTGGCCCAAAGAATTATCATTGATGAGTTAAAAAAGAGTAAAGATTCTTGCTAACTTGATAACATTCAATATAATTTATGATATCGACTGAAGGTGCGTGATGGAATTTCAATATCAAATTTGAATTGTTACAACTTAGGTCAGTTCTGTTGCATCCGTATGATAGAATGTCTGAAGATGCCGAAAGGTGAAACCCGGGTCGTTGTGGAATCGTACAAATTCAATTTCACATTTTACATTCAATATATTTATATATTTTTTTTTTTTTTGAAAATCTCTTATATAGGAGTATATATCTCTACAATGATAGCGGGATTTGCTTAAAAAAAATCAAAATTGTTCAGTACTGGATTCGAAAAATTGCGAAAATTTTCAACTGATAAAATATTAAATTTGGGAAGACTTCATTACGTTAAGTTTTGGTAAGTACCAAGTATGCAAAACAAATCGTTCAATTAGTACGCTTAAATGATCAGGAAACATTATGAATAAAAATCTAATGATCATAAATATTACCATTGAAATTTTAAATATCTCTTTGAAATTAATAGCAACTAAACCATAATTACAAAATTAAGCATTGTGTACAAAAAATACATCTTTGTAAGTTAATTAATATATATAGTAACATATAATATACAACAATTTAATAACACATTACAATTTGATAACACACTTTATACACGTAAGTAAATATATCCGTCTAAAAGAAATGAGAGCAATTCTTTCGAGCAAAATTTTGAAATTCAAAATTTAATTAATGTTTAAATTAATGTACTTTGATTTCTAATATTATATTTATCTGATTTTAGGCAAGATAATATTATCTATGAATTTTAGTCAAAGCTTTCCGAAATTCTCATAAAAGTTAATCAAATTAACTCTAGAAATTATTATTTAAAAAGAAACAACCCATTGGAAAGTATCTTCTTCATTTCTTTGTCCTAAATAATAGGCTTATCCTTTTATTTATTTAATACCTGTTCAAATAAGGATGTATATTTTGTTTGATCTGGTATACTCTATGGACTATATAACCTGCCAATTCTGTGAGTAAATACCAAATTCCTATTCAAATGTCGTTTCCTTCTAATACATTATACAAATGAGTATGCTTTCAAATGTACTGTAATTCACCTGAATACATCAAATTTGCTTTTTCAAACACGATCAAACTGCCTGGATTCTCATGTTTTACTTATTATAAAACATTTGCATTTTTATGTATAGAATGTAGACATACAATATCATATTGATAAAGTTTTATAGATCCATATTAAAGTGGTAGACGTCATTGATTTCCGTAAGGATCTCACGGCTTAAAGTTCCATTGAAAAAAATGTTTCCAAGGAAATATAGATTTCTATTCGATGGCATAGATGTTTATGGTATCGAGCCCTTTCTCACATCCTTGAAAATGGGACAATGTGAGAATGATTAGTAAATTGATAGTTTTGTCTTATACTGATCCTTTTTATTTATACTCTCTTAAAAAAAGATGTAGAAGAATCGAGTAACAAGTAGTTTTCAGAGAAAAACTCTGATCGAGATACCTCCGTCAGAAAGCTGTTTATCTCGGATTGGAAGTCGACATGGATTTAACAGAAATATCTTTCTTAGTTCCGGCCTTCTAGTTTGTTATTTCAATATATATTTAAGCGCATTTGCTTTTGACTTACATATAAAGTTTGGATTGTTAAAATTTTGTAAGATTCCATATGTGTTGTCACTAACGACCCGGGTTTCGCCTTTCGGCACCTTCAGGCATTCTATCACACGGATGCAACAGAACTGAAGAAGAAACTAAATATGTTTTAATAAAGTAACTACCGTAACAACAACTGAAATCGAAGTTAGTTCTTCTCTAACAAAATATGTTATATATTTACCAAATTCACGTACTGTAATTTCATTTTATTTTTTGTGAATAATATTAAGAATGTTTCAAATTCTTAGAAGTCCGCAGAAAACATTTTTATTGTGTTGAACATAACTTTTTTGAACTGTTAGTTGTATAGATTTAATAAGTGTGAAAAATAACGTTAATGTATCGATACTCAACGTGTAAGTCAGTAACCTCATCTTAACCAAAAAAGCAATCTACATAACATTTTGAAATTATTTCATTATTTTTAAAATTGTTCAAGAAACAATATTCCATCGATTCGTTGCTGATCATTCTAGTGTACTGAGAGCAATGCTAATATGTTTAATAGGAAAATTTTCTTGAAACTTCCAAGTTTTGCGTCGTTTGGCAATATCATATAATATTTGGAGAAATAATTTAGAAATATAAGTAATTATTTTTTATCTTCAACTCCTAATAAAACTTAATAGAGCAATCAGTATATATCATAAAAGTAGAAATATTACAAAATCAACCCGTAACCTAATACTGTGAAAAAATCAAAGGATACACTGAGGACAAAATATTTCATTGAGACATGAAGATAATTGCTACTTTGAATATTCATTGTGGTTTACGTATCGACATATTATGGACTGTCTGGAGATTAATAATTGACACCAAATACATCACCAGACCAGTGACCTCTGTCGAAATTTCCGAACCGTGATAAAGAATTTTCCGATTCAATAACCGTAAGATCGGTTCGGGTCTCTACTAATCCCAAAATGATTGAGTCCCTCGGTCTATAGAGAAGTGGTATTAAATCTATATGTCGGAAAAGATTTACGAAACGCAATGTAAAAGATTTTGACTTCATTTTTCTATTTAAAAATATGTCTCTTGTGGTTTTTAGGCGTTCATTAATCTATTTTTCTGTATTACTTTGCGGTAGAACTTTTTTCGATTCTCTTAAAATTTTCCATAACGCTCATTTTTGAGCCCCATTTAGCATTTTAATAATGAACAGAAAGCATTCATTTTTTATATATAATTTATTAATATGTGTTTTGTATACAATCTTTCTGTTTTCATAAATAAACAAATACAAAATCAAATTTTTAGTAAGAATTTTTTCAGACAAAAACAATCAGATGTGGGAATTAGTTATATTATTCAAAATAATTTTAAGACAATCTTCAATCAGGGCTCGAAAATTCGAAAGTAAGAAAGTTCAACTTTCCGAAATTAATTTCCCTTTTAATAATCATACTCAGAGTTTGTTCTCATTAGAAAAGTCAAACACCTTTAGGGCAAGAAAGGTTGTATTTTTATGCCGTCTCTTTGTCTTAAGTTCTTTTGACTGATTAATATTTTGTGACTTCGTGCCTACAATTTTCATTGCGGAATTATTTTTTTATCTACATTATGTATAAATGCTATCTACACAAATATAAATGAAATTGACTTTGTTCTTACGTAATTTTGTATGACACTATCCCTATTGTGACTGTTCGTCACATTGATTGATATGATCTTATTACTTTTTTCACTATTCATCTAAGTGTTAAAATATATTCAAAGTTTCTCCGTACGTCAAATAAAAAATAGCGACCTTATATAATGATTATTTTATTAATTCTTTCAGTTTCATATTACTCAATTAAAATCACAATATTTTTTTTATTGTATTGAAAATTTTATACCGCTCTAAAGTTACCCTAGCCTAAATCGAATGCATCAAACGTCAACGGAATATTTTTTAGGAAGTTCATCCCAAAAAATAAAAAGCAATTAATGTTTACTGCGATAAATTTTTCAATTTTATCAATTATATCGTATTTTGTAAGTAATCGATAGCGTTAATTATTTAATCAAATGTTTTGTTACGAAACTTTCGACATAATTTAAATAATAACACCATTTATATTTAAGGCTGCCAATAAACAAAAATTATTGAACAAAATTTATAGGACATAAGGTTTTTATTTATATTGCGTAGAATCAGTAATTAAAAATCTGGCTAATGAAATAAGTAAAAAACATTTTTTTTCTCCGTATTCTTAAGGCAAATTTTTAGCTTTTTTTATTTAAATGTGTTATAGCATAGCATAGCACTTAAAATATAACTACAACAAACTTCTTATATTTTTTTATCCCTGAACTGAAGTTGAAAATGAACACGTTTTTTTTATTCAACCAAGTCTAATTTTTCAAGAAATTAATTAAAATCGACGCTCGTTAGTAAGGAAAACATCTCCAAGGAGAAACGTTTTATATCCTCCAAACATTTTTTCACGCACCGCTTGTAAGCTGGAACTCGATTTAATTAAATTTAATAAATTTAATTTAATAATATTAGGCATCATAAAATTTCAATGAAATATTTTTTGTCACCAAAAAATCGTGTGCAAATTCTGTGGTAAAGATTGAACATTTCTCTCCCAAAAATAATAATATTTAGTTTATTTTTGTCTGTAATTCGGCTTTCATAATAAGATTATGGAAAAACCTAAAAAATCAACAATTTGGTTTCCTTATAATATTAAATATTATTGTGGTAATATAATATATGTATATAGCAGCGCAAATGTTTTTAATATTTTAAGTTTGATTAAGTATCTATAATTTATTTACATTTGAAATGCTGACCAGTTGGTATTCTATAAATCTGTGGTCGAAATTTATTTAAACCTCGATTTGAGAAAACTTGGTTATATATATATAATAATATCTTGGTTACTTTGGACAAATGGTACAGAAGGCAATCTATTCTACTAACTATCTGTAAACAATTTAAGTCTATCTACCGGTGTTACGATTATAAAAACTCGTTCTTAATAACCTAATCATGAACATTTAGATGATTACGTTATTAAAAAATATTGATTTGATCTGACAAACATTTTTTCCTTTATTCTTATAGAATGTTTACAAGTTAAAGAAACATTTCTTGAATTTAAATCGTATCATCTGGTTTGTAGCAAATAACAGTCCCCTTTGAAGATTTATTCTCCAGAATCTTATAATCATCACATGGAAGCAGTATGAGACCTATTTGTTATTAACTTGCTCAACACCTCGTTTTAACAGAGTAGGGATAGAAAGGAAGCAAAAAAATCGTGATAAATTTAGGATCTGGATTTTTTAGGATCAACCAGGAGGAAGTGAATTCTTAGGCATCACAAACAATTATGTCTTCGTACTAAGACTTAAAATCCATGAGATTTAGAATACCCTCAAATGACGTTAATCGCTGCACCACGGACCTTATATTTAGCACTGAATTCTATTTTATATCATAATATGTATACACTATCATCACGTTCAGACAAATGTCAATTTAATGTATAAAAAACATCACCTCATATTATACAAAATGAAATTCTTAAATGAAGACAATAATCTCATACCAAACAACCATTCATCGCTAAGCAAATACTTTTTCTCTCATATTCTTATTAGTCACTTATAGTCAGTTCACGCTTGAAACTTGAACTTGAAAAAGATGACGCTAAATGTTTATAACCAAGATTTGGACAATTACAAAA
The DNA here is from genome assembly GCA_028555115.1 of Himalopsyche japonica. Taxonomy (NCBI): domain Eukaryota; kingdom Metazoa; phylum Arthropoda; class Insecta; order Trichoptera; family Rhyacophilidae; genus Himalopsyche; species Himalopsyche japonica. The sequence continues at coordinate 626,674 of JAHFWJ010000819.1, forward strand.
AAAATCTCGCTGGGTAAAATATAAAAATTATTTTCTTTAAACTTTTTAAGCATCGTTTAAAACACCTAAAAGTTAGTCCTTATTTATTTTATTTTTATCAGTTCATTTGAATGTTCTGCTTGGTTTTAATAAAAAATAATACGATCAAAATAATTATTTCTAATAGCTAAATTCTACCGAAGCCACCCCGCCGATTATATTAATTGAGTGCGAATATTAATACGAACAAAAAGCGCTATCCTCAAGTCTCTCGTTTCATTTTTATTTTTACTCCTCTTAAACGAAATTGTCTCGTTAATCTAGCGGCAAGTGATTCTGATGCGCTTGCGCTGTCGACCCCTGGAAATCAGATTAGATCTGTCAAGATCTACCCCTGGTCGTCATGGAGACCGTCACACAGATAAGATGCCCGTCTAACCTATATATTTTCACGTGGTTATGTCGTTAGGCGATTGACAACCGTTTACAAGAGATTGCGATCAAATTAGTCCGATTTCATTTGGTAGACCAATTCACGTTGAAACAGTTATAACTTTACGGGAATATAAGAAAAGTATGAACAAGAAGCCAACAAAAATGACTTTGCAAGCCTATTGTTGGTTATCTTCAGAGTGGTATTTATATTTACCAAGTAATTTTTTCTCATACTTAAAACGTTCAAATTATAATATTTGGAAATTTGAAAGTATTGTCAAACTCGATTCGTCGTTATCAATATCAATTATGTCATATTCCACGTTGAGAAACAAGTGAATTTGTGGAGGGATCTTTAAGATTTGACTGAGCAAATAATAAACAATATCCATGTTTTATAGAAAATCATTTTTTTTATCTGGCTAAAACCGGTCTTACGCCAACCAATTCGTCATCAAATGTCCAAGTGAATAATCATTTAACGTCAAAATATACATTTATAAAATTAAGCATACAATAACTTGTAGTTTTTTCCCAGTTTCTCATTAAACATTTATGTGTTCTCTTTTTTTTCAGCACTAAAAATTATCTTCGATACAGACTTATAAAATGAGATAAGTAAATGAAGTGTGAAAACCTGATTATAAATAGAGGAAGTGTTTGAATAGATACATATAAATCCTTAGACATACCAATAACTAGTTACAATTTCCAGTGTCGGGTTTATAGTTCTGTGGTCAGTGTCGTCGGCTTACGTAACGGATCTCACAATCTCAAATACTACAAGTAGCCATTTATCGATGGATTTATCAATTCTATTCTAACTATGTATTTTTATAATTTGCTTAAACGCCTTTCCAATTATCTGTTACATTTAAATAAATGAGTGGGGACCAATTTTCCTTATCACGAGCATTTTTAATGACAATAATTATGTACATTATATACCTCTCATTAAGAGCAATAACACTACAATGGTTTTTGCACTAATAAATAGTCTCCTGCAAATAATGTTAAATTATTCCATATTTGACGATAAATATAACCTTTAAATTGAATTTATTGAAAGTTTTGAAAATATCCTTGAGATTGTACGCATTTTCTATTTCGAAAAATGGAAATAATAGCTTTGGTATTAAAATATACAACAAAAAACATAACGCTGTTTCTGAGTGTGATTGTATGAAATGTGTACGCCATTTTATTGACAAGCAAAGCAGAACCGAATAAAAAGGTTCTGAACTTTTTCTCGGAAATTCCTGAAATATTCAAAATTCCATCACTCACAGTGCGTGAAGGTGTGTGTGTGAATTATAAAACTCTCAGTGTTTTATAAACTTTTTATTGTACATTACCTATTAAAAAAAATGAACCCAACACATTTTCATTTAAACTTTTTCATTAAACAAATAAATATCAAGTATAACTTTTTTTAGCATTTAAAATTAATTGTGTCAATCTTTGTTTTTTTAATCACACAGCGGTGGCTCTCTTTCACACTCTTTGTAAAATCAGTGGATAAGAAATTGATTTTACACAATTCATACTTTTAGTCTCATAAATGAAAGTATTATATAAAAAAATACAACAATTATTCTTTTAAAAATAAATCACTATCAATTAAAACCTTATGTTGTAAGTAGTTTTATAATATCATATATCACATTTAATGCAACTATGTAAATTCGAACACAAACTCTTTCTTAACCGAGGTAGATAATACAAACTAATTATATTTGATACGTTATGCTTAAATGTCTATCTTAAGTGAAGACTAAATTTATGATTTCGACTGAATGTGCTTGATGGAATTTCAATATCAAATTTCAAATTGTTACAACTTAGGTCAGTTCTGTTGCATCCGTATGATAGAATGCCTGAAGATGCCGAAAGGCGAAACCCGGGTCTATAGGGTCAAAACATGTGGAATCGTACAAAGTTGTAACAATTCAAAGTAGACTAAATTGCTTAAAAATACCTTCTTGTCAATATTATAACCAGTCACGGCACAAGTCAAGGAAAATTTTAGAATAGTGTAGCTATTTTATGAGTTTTATAGTAAGCACAAAAAGAGTGTTAAATTTTGTTTGTTTTTTTTACCAATTTCTACTCCAAATTTCAATTATGTAGACTCTAAACGAAACCGCCGCAACAAAAGTTTTTACCAGAGTATGTTACTATTTACTTCATCGATCCACATTATGAAAGGCGATTTGAGAAAAGAAATAAATAAATAGAAGCTATCCAATCTTTCTCACTAGGCTGTGTTTTTACGATTGAATGAGAGAATGCGATTTTTTCTTATATAACATATATTATTTCAGGTAAATCAGGTTTATATTTTGATTTTTATCGTTAAATTGTTTATTAAAAATATTATGAAACAATATATAAGGAAGTTTTTCCAATTGTGGCATCAAAACCAAAAAACTCTCTGAATTACAACTTACTTTTTTATTATACATTCCAAACAAATCGTTCACCGTATTGATTTTGATACACCTCAAACTTTACTTTTTACGTCGTGAATATTTAAATATTCTGATATTGAAATCATTATTATTTCTTGTTCCCTAGATCACAATCCATACATGAATTTTATTTCATCTCGTAACAATACCTTTTACGAGAATAATAAACATGAGTTTTGTTTAGATATAGCAACAACTAGTAATAAGTATTGCGTACGAAATAGTTTGTGATAAACTTAATACGAGAAGACCTAAATAAATACTATTTTGTGTAATGCAACCCGAACCCAACCTTTTACGTAAATTTACTGCAACATTTAATGAAAAGGCCAGCTCTGGATAATTGAAATACTCGTTTTCCATATTTCACATGTAAAAAGAAGCAATTTATACTTTATCCACATATAAGCTGAAAATATCTTAAAATTTTTGCTTCCATGCTCAAACTTATCGGTTAATATTATAGCGTTTTACATAAAAGAAAGCGAAGAGTGATAAAAATATATTATAGATGTTTTTACAAATTTTATTTATTTTTAATAACTAAAAAAATAAATGCTGTTTATTTTTAGAAGAAAATTGGAAAAAAAATTGTTTGGTATAGCTATATGTCTTCATTTCATAATCATACGTGTAGTCATAGAATTCCTGAACAATCAAAAGATTTCACTTAAAATATAGCTTCATAAATAAAAAAGCACATCTAATGAAAATGAATTTTTAAAAAATCGTAATAAAATACCTTTTTCCAACAACTTTCTCTGATTAGATGAAAAGCAGCTCCAAAAACTATGGCTATGTGTGTTTCATTTAACGTAATTTTTTGCACGAAATATTCAGCGGCGATGACGGCATATTGCACTTTTTCAAATTTATCACTCGAGGTTATTCATAAATAAAAAGTGGTAACAGTTTTTATATTTTTCTACATTTTTTATGCGTGAGTGTATTTATCAATCTGTGTATCATACTTTTTCGTACGTCAAAAATTTGCTGCGAAAATCCTGATACATTATCATATAAAAATGCTAATGAAAATTTATTAGCCCTGAAGCGCTGGTATAAGATTTTCTTACTACAGTGCTTTCTTGTGTCATTTATCTAATAAATAAGACTTTTTGAATAATTTTTCGACAAGAGAGAAACAATTTCACTGGTTTTATAATGTAATACCACACGTTTACGAAAAAGGAGAAGAAGTGGATGTGGTTTAAAGAAATTAATAAAATGTGCCATTTCCTAATAATGAAATTTTTTTGAAGGATTTTCAAATGCGTATTTTAATCATTATATACTGATCTCTTCCTCAACATGAAACATTGGTATCACTTAATTATCTTGTTGAACAACATCGTGCTGAGCGAATATAAAAAAAATGTAATGATACATAAATGGAAATAATAATTTACATAAAAATAGAGAAAAAAAATTCAGCATCACTGTTGCAATATCATTTTGATATGTTCTTCCGATTTCAATCAAATATTAATCTTTTCTGTTTATTTAAAAATTTGTAAATCAATTCGTACTCAGCTACGCATAACATAACATTTTTTTTAATCGGAAGCTGTAGCATCGTGTGTACAACGTTAGATGCTGCAAATGATTAAAATATTTTTGTGCATTTTTAATAAATACTGTTATTAATGTTCCGAATAAATATCAAACAATAATAGCTAGAAGAAATGCTCGTTTAATGGTAAAGGTATGGATTGGAAAGATATATGATGTAATATTAATTAAATTATTTAATTAGTAGAAAGTCTATAATTTATTCCGTGGGCTATTAATGGTATAATAATAGAATTTATTGTGACACCAACTAGATAAATTTATGGTTAACAGCACTGAAGTGTATGAAGATTTTTTCTCTTCAATATTAATATGGTATAAATAAGGTCGAATTACATGCAGAATATAAATATGTGTTAATTTTTCATAGTGTTAATATAGTAGTTTATAAAACGTTTTCATTGTATATTTATTCTACATATTTCTTGGTCGGATTGGCTTTGAATCATTTAAGTGTTCGTGGAATGTGATACGATTCAATAAAATAAAATCGATACTCAAAATTTTAGGTCTGCATTTTCATTTACATGTCGTGTGAAATATACCATTATTGTTTTCAATTTCATTGATTTCCGTATTGTTTTGTAGGGAAATAGCAGCAATTTCCGGTGCACTCCCAATTTACGTTGTTGCAGTGAAGTTGAAGAATATCCGCAACATATTTAAGTCTAATTGTTCGAGCAAATGAACATATTGTATAATTGACTATAGAATGAAGCCATAAATATTTTCTTTTCAAATTAGACTACGCACACACTTTTTTACTAAATTTTCAAATATTTTTTTGCTCTTTTATTAACAATTGCTTAGTTTATAAAAAGTGTGGAATTTCCTCACATAAAATATTTAAAAATAAACGTAAAAGATATTATTATATCGATACTTTTTCCGAACAATGGCGGCTTAAATATTTTATGAGAGAAAAAAAAGTGTAGTTTTTCTATTGTAGCGCATTAGTTATCATTTTACGTCACGTTGATCATAAAAAGGTTCATGCATTTTTTAGTAAACTGCTTCTTTAAGTAATTTAAAATAATGAAAATTGACTCGGTTTTGACAAAAAAAATATTGAGAGTCATTTTTACCAATTCTTCCACGAGTATTATTGTTTAACTATCATTAGCTATTTATGAACGAATGAAGATTTCCTCAGTAAATCGTTTGAAAATGAGTAATATTAAAAATAATGTTTTTACTCTTAAAATTGTTAATTGCAGATTTATATAACATATGTACCCACTATTCTTACCGCATAATTAACACACATTTAAAAAAAATAAGATAAATGACTTTAAATTTCATAGCTTTTTATGGTTTTATTTCAGGCACTATTCAAAATTTTCATCGATTATTTTCGGCCTTCTAAAAATATTCTTAACACGATTCACGTTTTAGAATGATTGATCATATACCTATAATATGGACATGAATATCATTGGAATAGCGAACGACTCTTTTTCAACTGGATGCATTTACTGGGAAGGCTATTCGAAGATTTAAAAATCCGATATTTATTCTTTGTACATCTTTTGGAAGGCACCGCCTGTGTTGTAAAAGTAAACTGCGCATTTCAATTTCATTGTCAAGACATACAAATTCGATGTTTGTAACCTTTCAACTCCAAACTAACTATTGTATTTTAGAATCTTATTTTTATTTTTTCATCAGTTTTTTAATTACAACCATTGTAATCAGCGTATAAAAAAAACCTGGGGCTTCCTTACTATTTTTTAATTAATTCAGTAGTTACACAACGTACTTGTTGATATTTAATAAATCTTAAAAAAAAGTGCATAATCCAAAACGTTACAAGTGTTTTACAAAAAAATCAAGGTTTCCAAAGCTGTATGTTCTTCTTCTATATTAAAAAGCAGCTAAAATTGAGAAATGGTTTTTTCTGATAATTGCTTTAAATGTAGATTTCTCTTTTGTGATTATAAACTTTGTGAGACGTGGCTTGCCATGCCCTGACGTAGCAAATAGGCTTTCTTTTGATGCTACGCGGTCAATTTCAGATCAATAGCAAAGTAACGCCTTCGTATCCACTCGTTGTATTTTAAAGGCAAGAAATCATCTAACACAGGTTATGAGGCAAATAATTTTGGAAGTAGTAGTAGTAATAAAAGTAGATTAAACGCTTTATCAATGACCAATTGTTGAAGTTTGCACGAATTGGATGGAATTTCATATTGCTTACGTTATTAATATTTTGTTAGTCGATTAGACGTTTAACATTTGAATGAACATGTGAGTATTTGAAATTTATTGCTTCTAAACAATGCAAACAAACCATGATATCAAAACTTCACAAAACTTTGCAGAATAAAAGCAGATTTGTCAATTTTTCTATACACAAAAAATATTTACTATCTCTACACTATATTTTGGTATACACTACATAACATATTTATGAAAAAAAACACTCAAAATATAATTTATTACCTACCGAAACTTGGAAGTGAAGTATAATATAGTTTTTTATATACTACTGATGGTTATACCACTTTTATGATAAAGAAAAGTTTATAAAGGATACTATTAAAGATATATCAATGGAACATAAACGTTATGAATACGTCAGCAATCTTTCATTACATTTTTATGATAGTTTTTTTTTTGCTTTATTAAATATAGTTAGTTAATATTTATATCGCAATACTAATCCAAATATTTTTTTAAGATATACAACAAATCTGAAAATTATACGATTTGCATGAATGAACTTCAATCAAAACAGAAAAAACATATTTGGTTCGAAGGTCAGGTTTGGCTGTTTTGCAGCTTTAAATTAAAATCACTATAACTTCTTTTCGGCCTCAGAACTTTTTTTGTATTGACAGTAAAACTTTATATATATTATATTCGACACATACACTATACTTCGGTAAATTGTAGTTTATTTATTATTTTTCTGCTTTTTATACTGTTGCCATTAATTTTTCTATATCACAATTTGGTTTCCATGCTAAAACGTTTAAAAATACAATAAATTCTGAAAAAAGAAATATTGCTTAGTCAGCGTTAGAGATTTCAGCATTTTTTCAATAAATAAAAAAGTATCTTCCTAAAATCGTTCAATATCAAATTATATAGATATGTTATATATACAAGCATTAGATTACTTTGAAACAATTTATAACAATGCATAAAATATCGTATTTTTATATAAAAAATTATTCGTGTATTTACTTTGTTTTCCCAAAAAGTTATTGAAATATAATTTTTTTGTCATATTTTTACGTATCGATTTCTTTTGTTTAAGATGGCATATTTTAACAACGCTTTTCATTTCGTTTTTCAGAACAGTAAAGCATTTAAGAGTTGTGAGTATAAAATAACTCCTTATCATACAATTGGTATATATTTCGTGAAAATAGAACGTCAAATATAAATTAAAAAATATTTATTTCTATAATTTAAAAAAAAACAGGAATCATTTGCTATCGAAATATAATTGAGCATCGTACTGGCTTTTATTGCCAATTTACAGCTTGACGGTAAGCAAAATAAATTGGCACACTATGTTGGCATTTTACTGCAACCTTCATATGCCTCAAAAGTTTTCTTTTGCGACGTATTAAAGAAATATACCCTAAATTTTCTGTCAGTAGTTAAACTAGTTGCTTATTGTTTTTATTTAATATTTTTTGTTGAACACTTTTTATAGCATGTTTTGATACATCGCAACAGTATATTATACAATACTGTGTTGCTAGTGTTAATTTTTTTAAATAATTGATACGAACAATCATGAAAAAATATTTTGGTGTTATTAAGTGAAGCTATACATTTTTTTATAATGCAATAAAAGCTTATCTGTATTGATGTTTAGAAAAGATACAATATTAATGCGTTATATTTTTGTAATAATAGGACAACGAATTGCACTTTACAAAACCAATCAAGTTATAACATTTATTTCATATTTACATGTTCTATTAATAATAGTATTCAACGATAAATTAAAGCAAAAATAATGACAATTTTTTTTAAATAATGTATGCATTAAAAAATTTAAAAGATCTCTTTTTTTCTGCTTTAAAAGTTTTATTGCTGTGTAAATAATAATAAAATAGTCAATAATAAATGTGTCGTCGTCTTTTCTACCAATTAAATAAAATTATTGATAAAAATAATTAAACTTACCAAAATAATTGCGTAGACAAGTCAAAGATAGATGAATGAGATGAACAATTGTAATTTCCCTCTTACATAAAAAATAAAGACAAATAGTAAAATGATATGACAGACATTATCCGAGAAATTATGAATATAATTAGTGACTAGATTTTATTTCGTCTTCATTAGATCGTAATATTTGTTTTAAAAAACATTGTGGTATTTTTTTTCAGTTGAGTGTATTTTTAATGACTGAGTTTCTTTCCTTATTTTAAAGTTCAGTGACAAAGTAAAAAGAAAAAATCCAGAAATGCTCGTGAAACAAAATTAACCCTTCAGACGCCCTCATTTCCTTTTTATCTCATCAAACGTTTTAACTTTTCATAAACGAAACACTCTTAGATAGCGCTTTTACTAATATTTACAATTTATTGTTCCGACAATTCGTCATATTCTTTAAAAGATACCATGATAAATAAAACTTGTTTTTACTGGTCAAATTTCAAACGAGTCATGTGACTATTTATTTGAAAAAACTCTGTTTACAAATATGTTTATACAAATATATTATATATGACATACATACATACATATAAAACACATTTATCGCTTCAGAGATTATTTTGCAAATTGTCAAGAAGTTTTTCGAAACACAATACTTTGATAAATGCGATAAGTAAATTTAATCAAAATCCATCTTAGGTCAATAAATATTTTCACAATGTTTTTTTTATTTTTTTTTTCTTTAGTATTCCGCTGCTCCGGCAAAAAGGCCATACTTACATGAAATACACGATTTTTTCCGTAAAAAATATATCTTATATATTTAAAAGATTTCATCATAAATTTAATTAATTAATAACTATGAATTTCTAAAACAGAATATTTAAATTCTTCTGTCTGCATCACATTCATTTTCAAGATTTACATTTTAGAAATAAAATCACCACCACCAATAATTTCTGTTGTGTTTGAAAAGGTGTGCCGAACCGGTGTAGAACTCTTTGAAAACATTTTTTAAGCCCCGCGGTGCGTCAAGTTTGACAGAAAAGCCAACTCGTTAGCCAAACAAAATAAAAAGGGGAAATTTGGAGATTTTTCATTCATTGGCAGTTTGATTGTCAAACTTTTGAATTCAAAAGTTTATTTTCATTACATGTACATAGTTACCAGAAAGTCTCATATTATTATATTTTTTTTTTTATAAATTATTATAAAAATATTTTTATAATAATTTTTGAAAATATTAATCTTTTAAGTATCAATAAATTCAAAAATATCTTTTATCTACAAAAACTCGTTAATGATCATTTGATGATTGAAAACTATTACTAGTTTTATTTTTATTGGACATCTTCAATAAATACACTTGTGAATCAAAACCACAAAAGTTCGTATAATTTCTGTATGAGAATTCTCATTTTACCCAATATTCGATGTTTTTAGTTCGTTAACTTATAATTTATCATAAGTAAATGTATTTTTGAGTTTTAATATTTTCCATAATTTCATTTTTAGCACTTTTTATGTAAAAATTAGTGATGCCATCTATAAAATGTGTCTTAAAAATTAGAAAGAAACATTGTTGCCAAAGTGTAAGACTTAAACGTAATGTTTTCTTCTACATACATATGTACTGTAATATTCTATTATTTAATATTTCAGTTGATATTCTGAGCCGGGAGACATAAAATTGGTGCTACCTTTATAAAGCATATCATCATTTATATTTAGCCTGTATGTAAATGGGATTATACTTTTGGTAATAACAAGCCATCAGATCAGACTTAAAAACAAAATTTATCTGGAAAAATATTTGGGCAAGATTTATTTTGTTGTCAGAATTTTCGTTATTAAATGTCGTTTATTCAAACTTGATCTCAAAAGTTTTCTGAATACGTACCTACATATTAATTTTTCCTTGACAGATTTTCTTTGCCAAATACATACTTTTTATATTCATAAAATCTGTGCTCCGTAGAAATATTCTACTTACGTAAATTGTATTAGTTACTTTTGGAAAACTTTTGAACATGGTAATGACATAATAATCACAAAATTTATTTAAAAAAACATTTTTCTGGCGCTTACGATTTGTGATATTTTCAGTGTAACAGAAGTTCCGACATCAAGACTGTGGATATTAATCACAGAAGTAGAGTTTTTCAGACGCTCTAAAGCCGTTTTTTAGACGTTGATTTTTCAACAAGTAAAATGAGCGAAATCGAACTTTTTGTATTTCATATTACTTCACATTTTCGATTTCTTTGAATACATGAATTTTGGTATTTTTACGTTCACGAAAATTCTCCATCAGAATAATCTTACACGTGGTTCAGAAAACCTTTCAATAAAATATTTAATTCTCTGTCACTTTTGATTCTTCTCCTTCTACTAGCAAATTTTATGACTAGGCTTACTTTCAAATAATTTAACACATATTAAAGAATTAAAAATACGCAATTTTATTTAAAAATCAAAGAAAAATCATCTTATATTTATCTACAGTGATTTTTTGTTTATGTGTTTGAGTGTTTTCCTTATTATCAGATATCATCGATGAAAAGAAACACATCTTAAAATGTTCTTAGAAAATCTCAACTTGTTTTTAACAAAATGAAGCGTATTTTTTGTTCAAATACTTTCTGGTAATTTTATAGCTCAGCAAAACCTATAAATATTGATTGTTCAGAGCTTCTAATGGATTATTGATTTACCATAATTGTAATTGTAATTCTTAATAAGTGATTGTGAACATTTAATTTTTATACTAATTTACTTTATTTGTATCAATATTGTATGATTTTATGTAAATTGTTTCCTAGTTCTTGTACCCATGGTTTTGTACATCTGCTTCCTTTAACTCAAATAATTTTTTTGTTTTGTATAAATAGACTTGTTTGTAAATTGTATTCTATCAGTTGATATAATGCTCGCAATGAGCGAAACCGGTCCTGATCAAAAAATATATTGTGGAAATAAGTACTAAAAAAATGTGTTTTTATTATTTAAAATATCATGCCTTTCCATCAAGAAGTGACAGTTAACACCTTAAAAATATGATACTAATCTTGATAAAATTTCGTTTTGTGTGTTAACTATACATAATAAAACAATGAATTCTACAATAACATGCATTTCTTATACATCAGTTTTTTACACGTAATTGCATTAATAACAATATATAATATTGATTGGTTCATCTATTAATCTTAAAACTGAGATTTTGGCGCAGTTATTATCCAAATTACTGATATCTGTCTACTATGACATGTAATTAACGCGCGTCAAAGGTCCGAGTGACGTTAGCGTGACACGACATTGACGAAGGCTTCTGCGCTTGGTAGTTTGCTGCCGTTATACTCGAAGCAAAGCGTAAAAGCACACATATGTAGCACAACGGAAACTAATAACGAGGTATATTGTTCGTTCCATGTTCTACATGAAATCTTCGCTTCCAGTAATGAGATGAATCTCATTTACTACGTGATTAGCATGCTTATGACGAATACATTGACAAGATCACTTTTAATGTGTCACGTTTTGATGGAAAGGCATACAATTTATTATAAATAATAAAAACTTTTTTATTTAGTGCTCTACTAAGATTTAAGAAGAAACCGATACTGATCATAAATTTGACTGTGGAAATAGTACATTTTTTATTATTATTATTATGCATGTCTTTTCATCAATAAGTGACTCCTTGAAATCAATCAAAAATATCTTCTCTGTGCAATCACTCCGTTGCAATTTTGCTTATATTCATTCACGACAATGAACTCTTAAGAAGAACAATAATTGATCAAAATTTGAGAATCATTCACAAGTCATGCATAGTTTTAAAAATCTAAATTTTCCAAACCAATTTTCTACTCGAGGAATTATTTAAATCTTTAAATCCCCGACAGTCATTTGCAAGACGCTGCCGTTGACATTCTGTATCCGGAACTAACATTTTCTCTAAAACGGACAGCGATATTTTGAAAGTGGAAATTACTTGATATTATATAAGTTGTCTCTGAAATTTTAACGAAGTATAAGTTTTGTTCAGTATTTTGTTGGAAAGTACAAACACTGTTATATTTGCTATTTAAAATTTAAATGTTTTATTCGCCACATTCATTGAATGAATTAAAATTAAAATAAAAATACGTTAAATTCTTTCAATATCTTGCCATTAATAAAAAACAACATGAAGGGTCATTATTAATTTATAAAGACGTTGAAAAAAATGGAAATCCCTCTGATCTTAACTTTCATTCATGTAGCATTTAAAAAAACCAGGACTTGATATTATATTACCTCTCTATGGGATTACGATTGACGAGCAGACTTACTTTGTTTATTTTGCTATCATTAATTTATCGCGGAATTCACTTAACCGGATCTCTGCCGCAAGCGAGTTTATTCGCTCTACAATTCCGTATTTAAGGGGCCGCCCATACAAAATGAGCGAATTAATACGCTCTTCTTTATATTTGATTTACAAGTCACCAGTACCTCTTTTAAATAATTAAATTTAACTTGCGTATAGTGACATCTTTTGAGATCGTGTTGTAATACTTGAACTCAAAGGATATTGAATTTTAATCTGAAATACATCGATTTTTTGACATTGACAAAAGTTTTCGTGTGTTGTTGATATGCGGCGCTACCATATAGGGTTATGCTAAACATATTATATATAGTGACTAATGAAATACCGGGACCCATTTATTCTTACGTTATGTTTGTCCAGTATTATATTTATAAACGGGGAATTATTTCTATTCTGAATACTCACTGCAAGTAACAATGATCCTGGAAAAATGGTGAGTTATGTGTGTGTTTTCATGTTTGACACATCTAATTTGGTTTTGCGGGCCATAATATCGTTTTTGTTACGCATTTCATTTACAACAGTTGTATAACTAGATAAATTAACAGTTTATTTTTAAATTGACGTCTTTTTTCGTTATTTACCAAATGATTTTTTGTGTTTTAAAACTTTATAACCTGCGTTGTTTGTGAGTGTCTGTTTATTTTATAAGATTTTACAGTGTCGTAACTTTTTGTACGATTGTTTATATATTTGTTTCAACTTACATTTCCTGGATATTTGATTTTTTACGTATACTATTTTAACGCCTGAGAATGGAAGGACAACAGAGTACATCTGAAAATGCAGAATTGACCGAAGATTTGATGAATAGGGTTGGCTTCACTGCCGAATCTGATGACGGTGATTTCGACGACGATTTTGTATACGAGGAACAGGATGGCTTGATTTCTCGATGTTCTCGAACCAGCACCTAATGATGAATTTGTACCACCAGTTGATGATAACATAAATACAACTGCGAGATGTGTGGTTTGTTTATCAAAAAAACTAAGAAAGGAATCTAGGTATAAGTGCAAACAATGTAAAGTGGCTCTCTGCGTAGAACCTTGTTTTGAGACATACCACACGGTAGAAGACTATTAATTTGTTTAAGCTGTTCGCCGTATTTTATATATATTTTTAAGATACAATTTTGATATGATAGAATTACTTTTGATATACGATCGTGATACGATTTTCCGTTTCCGAAGTTTCGTGGATCATTTATTTCGGACATTTTTGGATAAACGACGGCGGAAATGGCGCATCGTGTATTTTTATGGTAAGTCTATATGATATACTATTAGGATATTTCCAAAAATATATGTTTATTAGGTTTTATTTTTTGAAAGAAAACCGCGGCCCTCCGTGTACGGCCATATTATTCCTTCCAGGCATAGGATCGGTTAACAATATGTCAAAGATTATTATCTTCAATGATTATTAATGTAAGTATTCAAATTGTGGTTTTCTAACGGACTTAGTAGTGATTTTTCAATTATGGATGTTGTGTGATAAAATATTTTTGAGGCTGTAATTAAAGTTTTAATAATAGACATACTTACTTTCTATACTGAACGAAATTCAATGATTCAAGTTCACAATATAATCGTTTCTCTTACCTAAAAATATTCAATAGGAAAGGTACCGATGGTCATTTTTCTTGTTTTAAGGATGAATTTTTTTTTAAAGCATAAAATAATGTATTTTGTTCTACACATGCGTATACTAATTCGTTCATCTATTACCACATACTTTTTACATGTTTTAATTACGTTAAAAAAAACTTTTAAGCCATTTTAAATCAAAACATTATAAAAGAGCAATTATTTGACCTTGCATTCACGAGAGCAAAATAAATTCCACTAGATTTCTTGAAAAATTCTCTTTTACGTTTGTAGTAAAACATGTATTGAATACAATTAAATCCATGTATGTAGGACATTTTATTTATTTAATTTATTTTATTCTTATTATGGTATTCATTGATGCAAATATTCCGACAACTGAAATCACACAATACTAAATGGTGATTGCTGTTGATAAATAATACTTCCACACGTATAAAAATAGTTTTTTAAAATTGGCTTTTTGTTCTATATTTAATCAAATCGAATAAGAAATTAAAATACTTCAAAAATAATCAGCATTAGTTAATTTCAAGATGTTAAGTGAAGAAAACACAGCCGAGCAAATTGCATTTCTTACTTTTATGTATAGGAAACAATCGGAAAGCTACTTGAATAACCATCTCTATGCAAATTGCAGAAAGACTGGTGAGAGCTTTGCGAGATTTTCTCAGAACGACTGTGGTTTTTTCTCGTAATTTAAGTAATTATTATTTCCAAGAGCGCCCTTTCCTTATTTAAAGCTCGCTTTGAAGCCTCTCATAGAAAGCTTTTGCAACCAGGCCTAAAAAACTAAGATTAATATGCAACTATATTTATTCTGGATAAAATGTTAATAATGTATTAGTTTTTCTCTAAGCATAAAAAATATACCAGTAAAATTAATCATCAGTACTTTTAGTAGTCATATTTCAAAAGTTTTCAGTAAGGTATCTTGGTGTCTTTTTGGCTTTCATTAATATAAACCAGCTATTTTGTATGATTTTTTCGAAAATCTTTATGAATACTTGTTTTAAAATGCTTCAAAACATTGTTTTTCAGCATATATTTATGGATATTTTTTATTAGTTTTTCGTTGACTTATTTTATTACATAAAAATTACAATACTAAAAAATTATTTATAAAAATTAGGTATATGCCATTCCAATGAGGTATATACCAAAAAAATGTAGAGAAATGACTTAATTATCAAAAAGAAAATAATCCAACCAAAGTCATAAAAATCTTTAACCGCCGATATCTATACGTTTTACTCTACATCTAAATACAAAACCATACCATAGCGCAATAGTGCTAGAAACTTTATCGTACTAGTGGAAAATATGAAAAGTTTTATGGTTATTTGTTTGTTCAGACTGGAATATTGCTTTCAATTCGTTTCTCGGTTTTGAAATGTTGAATATCCCTGATTTAAATATTTATGAGCCTGATGTGAAATTAATGACCTTCCTAAAGTCATGCAAGAGTCATGAGTCGTTATTGAGCAGAATCGCTTTTTTATCGAAAAATTTTCAAATTATTCGATGAAAAAAACAACATTTGTATGAACAGTCGAAAACAATTTCAACGTACTTTATATTTACACGTAATTGACAGCATTAAAGCGAGTAGGGTAATTTGTAAATAATTTTGTTGCAAAAAAACATTGAGCATAGAAAACTATTCTTAAATAGTGATATTGATTACACACATTCATATTACTGGTCTGCATGTTATTTTTAGCATAATTGTAAAACATAAATATAATTATAATTTCGATGATTTAAACGGTAACATTGTGTTAAAAGCACTATAAGAAATCATCACCATTTTGTCATGTTAATTTCTAATTTACACTTGTTTCATTTTTAACTTTATAAAATGGTGTCGCTTACTTAAAACTTTAAAAATAAGCTTAATCTATAAAAAAATAGCTGCTTATTTCAACATAAAAAGATGAAAACGTCTTCTACTTAGAAAGCTGTCTTTCATTTGGATTGACCTTAAAGGTTCAAACAAAACGTGGAAGATTTTAGGAAAATGTTCTTGGCTTAATTTATTATTTTATTGTTAATATATATTGCCTGTCCATATGTCCAGTTATTACAGTCGCTGAGATTTTTTTTTGTTTTTTGCATCATATTATAAATATCCACTCGTATATATAAAAATATATTCTGTATTTAAATATGTTTTTGCGTAATTTTTTGTAAACGGGTACTTTTGGTACGGGTTAACTTGATTATTTAGAAATTGTTTTTACTTAACAACCGTATATTCATCATTCATCACAATCATTAAACATAAATTCATAAATGTATAGAATATATATAGATATATGCTGTGAAGTAAATTTATGAAACTATTTGCACTTGTTTTTCGGCATGTAAGATCTGTCTGTAGTCAAGGCGACTTTGATCATTGCAGCAAGAGCATAGCAGTATATATATATTATTATACTTATATTTACGAAAAAAGTTGCACAAACCCCAATAATTCAAACCATTGTATTTGGGTGTCGGAAGTAAATAAATTGTTTAGTTTAAATTTTGTACTGCATTCCTTAACTAAGACTTGTTATTTTTGCTTTTGTATTATAATAAACATTTCAGAATATTTATTGTATTAAAAAAATGTTTTGCATTATTTTATTACGTAATAACAATTCTCCGCTATATATGACAAGTGAGCATTTTTTTTTACCATTTAAAATTGTATTGCTTAAAAATTTTACTCTTTTTTGGAGCTTTGCAAGTCTAAAAATATTTTATTTTTGCATTCTTTTCGGAATGGAGAAGAAGTATCGTATGTATCGTGAGCCATCAATATGAAGTACAATGAAGCGTAACTAATCGTCCAATGATTATCACTTGCTGCTAGAATTTTATTGGGCTTCTGCTCCTTAATCCACTCCCAAAGGGTTCATATACTCTTCAAGCGTGTACGTTTAGAGCTATTTTCATAAATCAAGGGACCACTAGAGGTAGTGGGTTAAATGGCACCCTAGTGTTTCTCCAAATAAAAGGTCACCGAAATATTACTTTTACCATTTTTTTTCTAAAAACTTATATGAATACCAATTTTGGCTAAATTGAAATGAAATAATGAGTGTATTTTAATGAATTAAATATTAAAACATGTTTTGCATCTTTTAATATTTATTTCTACTATACTTTATCGATATTTCATACAAAATAATTCGATCTCGTTGTTGTTACAATATTTTGAAATTCATTGCTATTACATATTTAGGTTTTTAAGATATATAATATTTTTTAAACATGACATAAAGTACTTTTATCGGTTTTTTTAATCGACTCATTTATAATTTACTGTAAACCTTAATTTCTTTAGATATTATAAATTGAATGAAGTAAATTTTAACCTCATGTTTTTTTTGCACAATAAAAAATGATATAAATAGATCAAAATCATGTACGACATTGACTAAGTTTTTAATACCAATAAGATTTGCTACAAAAAAGCTCATCGCCGTATCAATCTTAATAGTTTTCTCTTGAAAGCCGTACGAAATAAAATCTTTGTTTTCAAGACTATCTCCAAAATTCAGACTTTAAAACAAAGCTTTCGTAAAATAATTAAGAAATAAAGTGATCAGTTTTTGCAAATACTAACAATTTGTCTCGAAACGAAAAATGGAGATATATGAAAGGGAAAAAGATATTGTACATGTACAAAAAATCTCTCTAATTGCCAAATATTTCTCAAACTCACGATTTCTAAGCCCAGTAAAGTTTTCTGATTAAATTAATTACATTGAAATAAGAAAGAGTAGAAAAATCCATAAATAAGATAATTGAAAAATAATATTTAAAATGTAATAATTCATAGTAAAATAGCTGTTTTACTCATAATTCATGTTTATAACGTAAAATGGAAAATCTTTTTTTTTTCTCGATCCCAACTGTTATCAATTTTTATCCAAGTGAAAAGCATGTTTTTTTCAATATAATGGGTCTAGGCGTAGTGAGATGGTGAGCATTTAATAAGCTTATTGCCTCCAGATGGAAATGTGTTATATTATACATGCATGAAGCTGTTTAATGTTGTTTGAACCGTTCAACCAATAACTTTAATATAAAATATGTTTAAATGTAAAGAGATGTTTAATCAGTTAATTAATATTCTTGTGTCGATAATACAATCATTCAAATAATTTTCACGCTAAGGAAAAGAATTTATAATTCATTATGTGATTACAATTTTTCTTTGTTGCACAAATGCATACTATAGTTTCTTCCTGTGAAATATTTTTTGATACAACCTACAGCTTGAAAAGAAATGACTGCTCTTACTAACACCTTCAAGAAAATGACTCTCGACGTAATTACTTTGTCGCAAATTTATATGAAACACTTTTTATTGTAAGAATTTAGTGAGAGTTAAATAATACATTATATTTTATTTGGACAATAAATTTCTATTCTTTAATTGCATGTTCTACATATAAGTATAAACTCAATGGATTTTTTTTATATAAAATAAATACAACAAGGGTTTTCCAAACATGACTGTAAACAATATTATAATTGAGTTGTTAATTGTTTATTCAATCATATTGTATCACGATAGTCAAATTCTGATTCGATTTATTCGTCAATTCGTTTGGAAGGCTGTTATATACCCTCAATGCATTTATTTCTATTTGAATCGATATATTTAAGACAAATTAAGAAGAAAAAAATATTCAAAACAAATGCAAGGTTATTTTTTCAAAAATTTAATACTTAGCCTGAAGTATTGTCTCAAAAAAATAATGTGTTATGCGTATTTTTCAGATACTTTCCCTTTTAAATTTTTCATCGCAGAACATATTAGAGGCCAGCGACATCCTACAATATTAAGTGATGAATAAATAAAATACGTTTTGATATGAAGCACAAAAAAAAATATTAGAACAAAATTGTTATATATTGACTAAATAATTTAACTTAAAATATTCCCAA
The DNA here is from genome assembly GCA_028555115.1 of Himalopsyche japonica. NCBI lineage: Eukaryota > Metazoa > Arthropoda > Insecta > Trichoptera > Rhyacophilidae > Himalopsyche > Himalopsyche japonica. The sequence continues at coordinate 646,188 of JAHFWJ010000819.1, forward strand.
AAACATATTTCTATCACTGAATTAAGTTTTATTGCGTCTTATTTAATTACAAATCGTTTATAAATTGTGTATTTTTTTTAAATTAATCCTGGAACTTTCAGTAATTCACATAAAGATTAGTTAAAATGTCATTTTCAATACCGAGAAATTGTCGTAACTGCTCATACCCAAAATTTTCTAGCGAGACTGAAACATATTGTGAATGTTATAAGCGGGAATAGAGAAGCTACATTACGGTATATCCCGGCTCTTTCTGACGCGACGCAGGTGCATTTTAAAAATAATAATTTTATAAAAATGAAAACTCGATAAAAAACACTGAAGCAATATGAACAGCTTCAGGCGCTTTGAGCATTTTTGTTGTAAAATATTTTATATACGATATTGTAAAACAAAATTTGAGGCGATATTATTTTCAACTTAAATTGATACAAATGCAAAAAAAACTGAATTGTATCATAAGGTGATTATTTCAATGAAAGTAATAAAATACGTAGCACATTAAAAAAATCTTATTATTATGTTCACTTTATCTTTTTCGTGTTTTCATTATGAACTACTGAATATTTATAGATTTGCACACAAAATCAAACCAAATATTGCTCATTTCATAGACCTCATAAAAACGATTCCATTGTTTTCAAAATTATTTGACAAGGCTATGCGAAATATTCATATTTTCCGGACATGTTAATCTGCGTAGTATTGAGGCTAAATAAAACAGGTCAAAAGGTCACATTCTTTTTGAAATGTGATGTCATCACCATTTCACCGGCTTATAGACTTTTCTTCTCACATCTTGGATGCAGTGTGTGACTTGTCCCAAATATAGCATCAATTTACGTTAATATTGATCTTTGAAATAACTGAAAGAATGTTTTTCAGAAATAATTAGACATCATAACCGTATACAATATTTGGTAAAAATACTAAACGCTTTATATAATTTATGTAATTATTACTGAAAAAATCATCTTCAAGAAATTAATTTGATTTTTAAAAATATTATTTATATAAAAAAAACGTTTTGTTTACTTCTTAGCTGATAGTTTTTTTTTGGCTCAATTAAATATTCTAGCTCCAATATAAAACCTTAAAATCGATTTTAGGTTGATTTTGGTATAGACTTAAAGATTCAAATTTTCAATTATTTCTCGCTCCCAATATTTTTTATTATAAAACAAAAAACAATACTAATAATATTTTTTTACAATATAACAGGTTTTGAGTGATTTACAAAATTAAATGACTTATGTTAAGTCTATGCATTCTACATTTTAGTGTTCTTAATAAAACATCCATACTCCTTCCGCATTGAGAAAATTTGCTTATAGGAAATAATAGGAAAAGGTAAACATTTTATTTATTTTAGTAAGTCTCTTGAAATTATTACCTTTGTAATAAATCGTTTGATAATTTTTTTTTGTTGTTTATGAATAATAATTGAATAACATATTTTTTACCGTTTGTCTACAACATTTTAAACTCTTTTTGTCTTAGATGTCTAGTCTAAACAACTTGTAAAAACGATTAAGCTTAGTGCGCACGCGCTTCCATAGAAAATTCTCCCATAAGAAACCCATTATAATATTTGATAAAGCAAAAGCATGTGTTGAGCACGCGATAGAGAGCTCATATTCCACTTTTAAGAGGGTTAACCGGTCTTTTTCCAGTGGGGTATTATATTATTTCAAACTCGATTCGAGTTTATTTCACAGAATTTGTTGAATGGAATTATTCTAGAATTTCTCAGAAATTCATATTTTTATTGCGTACAGTAATGAGACGATCAATTCAATAAAAAACTCGTATGTATTTTTTTTTACAATTACAAATAGAATAAACATTTGTACTAGATATAAATAACAGTTTATTTAAACGGTCATAAATTTGATATCGTGACTACAGGTATTGTTATCCTCGATAGGGTCGGCGGCAACTATTTTTTTTGATTCATTTAATATTTGTACATCACATTACATATTTACAATAATATTTGAATTAATTTCATTATGCCAATAAAAATAGAAAAAAATTAATACAGATTAATTTTTCTGGCTCTGCTCATAAACCGGTTAATCCTACCTTTATGAAAAATCTCTACGTGATGCCATCTACAATAAAGTCATATAGCAAAACATTGCTGCTCGAAAAACGGAATAGTTTTCCATGGAAAATATTCAAATATAGTGAATACTATACGAAGAGAAAATATAAAAAAAATTGAATAGAGAAATACAATTTTTATAAACGCTTAGTTCGACTAGAAATTTCAATACATAAAACTGCCAACTCTTTAGTTTATCCTACCGTATAAATATTTTTTTTTCTTTTTAAGTGCATCACTATTCAAAAAGCATTTAAATTCATATTAAATTCACAACTAAAATGTGTAAATGTTATAGCAAGATTTTCAATAAAACTTTGAAATATAGTATTAAAATTGCTATAAAAAAAATATTTTTAGTAAAAAAATATTTTATCTGTGAGTTGAATTACATCTTTTTTAAGCGATTCACTATCAAATATTTTCTTATCATTTTATTTTTAAGAATGTCTTTGTCAGCTTAATGTTCTATCATAATAAACGCAAGAAAAGAATACATACGTTAACGTTCAATCACTTATGAAAATGTTGCTTTTATAGAAATATAAAGGAATTTTTATTATTTACACATTTTAAAAAGTTTACTTTGCTCATTCTAGTACAATGCCTACTCCTTTGAAAAAAGGCTCCTTCAAAGATAGGGTTACAACTTTTATTATTTATTTGTGTAATTATTACCTTTAAAATATCATTTTAAAAATATTTTATCACACACTTTAATATTATGTTATGTATAAAACATATTTGACACTTATTTAGTTTGAACGAATACAGTTCGTATATTATACTCAATACATAACTTTTTTCCGTTATTTTTTGTTTCCTTATTTAATATTTGTAAATATCTGATCACTTTTTTAATGCAGCATAAAATTATTAAAATTCGTTGTTAACTTATTGAATACATTGATTGAGAGAGCTTGTTGGAATATCGATACTAAATTTTATGGCTAAAACTTTTTACATTTTATATGCTTTCTCCCTTACAACCCGGGATTCGCTTTTCTGCTAACTTAGTTGTTTCTAATATTATTTCAGTTATATACTTAGCTTTTAGCTTTAGTGTATATATTTTTCCTGTATAACTGTTCTTGTTTGTTTATTGAATGTAAGTTTAATTGCATCTGTGTAAATTAATGGTTAAAGATGTTGAAGGGTAAAATCTAGTCATGATTGAAAAAACATAGGGAAATGTACAAAATTTCAATAATACAAATATTATTTAAGGATTTGACATGCGAACTATGAAAACATTTAATATAAATATATACTATTACATATAATATTATAAAATAAACCGACAAAAATTATATTTAAATAATCTTAATACCATCAGTGTGAATGGTCCTGTGTTTATTTCATTTCATTATATGTGTGTATATTTATTAATGTAATATTGAATAAATTTTGGCACCCTTATTTATGTCAGAAGAACGTTTATTGTGTCATGCAGGCAATAGGTACAGCTAGCTACTTTGAATTACATCAAAGGATTTTATTTGAAATCCCGAAATTTCATCTTTGGTATGTATTATCTTCAGTTAACATGTACGGAAGAGGAAATATCAACCTTACCCGCCTCGGCATAAGAGAACGAATAACAATATTCAACAATGTAGTTAGACTCTCTGTGTGCAAGAACTTGGCTTTATTTAGACACAATACCTCTACATATTTTAGTTAACGAAAAGTTCCGTATTCTTGTATCTAAGTTGGCACTCTTTCTTCAAATAACCAATTCATGTAAATTATTAATTTTTACCGTTCTTCTTTTATATACTTAGGTTTTTTTGGATACAATTTAAATGTTTTTCGAAATAAGATGATCTAAGAAAACAAAACAATATTTTTGAAAATCTGAATGTTTCGGTTATAAATGACCATGAAAATGATTTTTTTCATTGATGAGATCAAAATACATTTATTCTCATTTATTTGGGATTGGAACTAATCATCGTTGAAAAAATAGGGTATGTTAATTTATCGTGCATTTTAAATTAATTAATGATGTCTTTATTAATATCCTATTTGTAGTAGTGTTTGGTAGAATTAATAACAACTACCTGGTCATCTATCATTAAGCAAACATGGGAAATAAAATCAGGGGAACTCTTTTTTATTTATTAAATATGAATTTCATTGCATGTGCGAGTAATTAAGGGAACTGCAATATATGACGACACGGTATTAATATTCATATTATAAAAAATTCAAATGTTAGCATGAAAAGTTATTTTAATGAGTATGAGAATACCGAAAAAATCCGTACCGTTACATAGAAATATTTTTATAATAAAAAGTGAGTCTCCTTAAATTCTTTTTATATATTGCTTCTTGATTGAATATTCATGCTTTTATAGAGAAACAGGTTCATCAGTTTCAGTGTCTGTTTAAAGAGTAAAACTCTTTCACTCTGCCAATAAAACCGATATTGAAATCTTTTTGATTCATTGCCAAAATATGTTTAACCCTGTTTCTGAACAACATTATTCAATATCAATGCGTTAGTTTTCCAGAATACCCGTTCTCATGTTTTCCGAACGCTGCAGAATTCGTATCTCACATAGTTTGTAAAATGTCAGTCTGCAAAGTAAAAGCTGTCATCGGAGCTGATTAAACTCTTTCATCCTTTAACAAAAGAATCTTCTCATCAGAAAAGAAATTTTCTATCAATACAGTTTTAATAGGATCGTTACTACATAATTGGAAAATATTTTTATATTTCATAGCTTCATTACTTAGATAAAATGTGTACATTAATGTGTTTTTATTATAAAAAGAATCCTTGGCAAAGTTGCTTGATAAAACTATTAGTAAAAATTATATTTCAGAATACAAAGTCTACTCTTAACTCGATTTTGATTTATCGTTTCAAGGAATTTACAAAAAAACATATTTAATATTTCAAATTTATATAAAATTACCAATATTAAGCTATTAACTGTCACTTCACGGTGGAAATATACTATATTTGAAATATAAAAACACATTTTAATTACCATCTCTACAATATATTTATGATCAAAGCCAGTTTTTCTTATCGCGATCATTATCATTTGATCATGTTTATAAAGCTTGAAATGAGCAAAACCGGTCCTGTTTATATGTATATATACATACTTATATATTTTGTAAAAAAGTACTAAAAATATGAATGTATTACTTTAAACATAAAGTTGATAACGCTGGAATATATGGTAGTATACATAATCTACAATATATTTTCCTGAATTTTAAATAAACTTTCGCTTCAATGTGGTTTAGTTGTGATACTAAAGAAAAGCAAGACAGCTTTACAAAGCCGTATATTTTATATATATAGGTGGTTTATTTTAAGAAGAGATATATGATTCTCTTGATAGCTATTTCGAAATCTTGTCATCGACTACTAATTGATAAGTAATATTGATGATGTTATAAGTATTATTGTAACACAAAAAAGTCGAAACGTTGCTATTTGTCTTTGAAATATAAAATTTTTCCATTCCTGTCATTTTTTTTTTCCGTTGAAACTCGAGCGTTTTTCTGTCAATAGAACATTCGTTTTGATTTTTATATTGCAATGGTTTTTACGCGTTTGTGTTGAAGATATCACGTCCACGTTCAATTTTATTCAAACGAAAACTCTGTAAAAATAATTTAAGATTTCCAGTATTAATAACTTTTTACGATATTCAGTCGCTAAGTTCGAATATATGTATGCTTCATTTAAAAGGTTCATATTTATTTTTTCGAGATATACGCTTTAAATGTATGGTATTTCAGTTATTTTTATCAATTAAACAACTTAAACAACCTGTTTATGGCAAATAAAACTGTAAAATCTAACATTCAATGAAAACTATTAAAAAAAATGAAAAATTAATGTTTAATCAAAATTGATAACCGTCAAAAAATAGAGAAAATTGTGAGTCCCATGATTGTACCTACTCCAGCAAAATATCAATACCACTTGACTGAAAAGAATAATAACATCACCAATTTAATATAAAATTCTGCATAATTCTTTAAAGAATACATACTTATCTGTAAAAGTTTTATGTGTGGTGCATATTTTTTTTAATGTATAAAAAAAATCAAACTAGTGTTAATAGACATTTTTTAGTTGAGAGACTATTATTTTTCTGCTAAGAAACTACTTAATATCGTTATTTATGTTAACTGAAAAAATATATATTCGCTGACGCGTTTACGGGATATGTGTATCGTTACATTTTAAGCCCCTTTGCATTGTTGTGTACAGCTTTAGATGAAAAACACTCGAAAGAAAAGACATATTGGCGATGCGGGAAAATAATGAAAGTTATAATAATAGCTTCCCGCTATATGAGAGAGACTATATTTTCTTTAGAATTATATTTGTCTCCTTTAAATTTGCCGAAAGCCGTTTACTTGGTGATGTTGACAAATTATTTAATAACCCATCTCAAAAACCTTTGACAGAATTATTTCAGCTTTACACTCATCTGAATATAGGTTGATAATACGTTTATCCACATGACGTTTGTCCTCATTTAATACATTATGAATTTAGAGAAAATATAAATTCAAAAATCTTTTTAAAAAGTGTTGTTTTTTTTTTAAATATTTTTATATTTTCTTGGTTGTGTATATGAAACTCAATATTAGGTTTTAATACTAAAACACAATGCTTAGTACTATTTCCAAAATTTTATTATCTTTACTTCAGAATTAACTCCGCTCAACACGAGCATTGTGAACTGAGAATGATTTTGTAACAAATTATTCTCGATTTTTTGATTATATCAGATGAGCTCATTCTGTACTGACTAGTGGAATCACACTATTCATATTTTTTGCTTACCATGTTTATGTATCACGCACAAATTGACATCTCTTAATTTTTGGTATTTAATCCATTAGTAAAATACCTTATCCCCGACACTTTTTTAAAAGTAAGAAATGTATTCTCTTAACCAATTGTCACTAAACACTTTCAGTAGAAGAGTTCAAACTTTTTTCTTAGAAAATAGACTCATTAAAAAAAGCATGCGTTTTACTGCAGTAAACCTTTTTGAAACATTAAGGAAGGAAATTTATTTACTTTTTTCATGATTCAATTTTATTTTAATATACAAAATATTACATGAAAATAAAATTGACAATTTATTTCTAATTATAAACGAAATTTGTTTGCGCTTATAAAGTACCCAGCAATCGGATCTTGTAATGATTTTATTAAAAGGCTCTTTAAAAAAACGATAATTCATTTTATTCTCCATTCGATACAATTTTGTAGCTCTTTTGATACCTACTTACATTATCCAGTTCACTTGATTCGCTAAATTTATTCGTGATTATGGTCGTCTTATATAAATTTTATCAAAGAATTTTTATACTCGAGTAAAAAGGCTTCAAAAAACTCACAGTGTGGTTCAACATTAATTTCGTTTATTATATTATATCGAGTGACGGTGCTTGATAGAATTTAAATTTCCTATTTAAATCATTAAAACTTTATCTATATTTTCAAATTTTTACACTCACGGCCCGGGTTTCACGGGACGTAGGCTTAAAAAATGAAATAGCAATACATAAGATATTTTGTGAAATTAATTAAAATGCATAATAAAATTATTATTCAAATTTTTATGTTGCAAATAGATGGATTATAAATTTGAAAAAAATAATGATAAGCAATAATTGAAATGAAATATTTTATTAAAAACAAATATATATATTTTATTTTTTTGTTCAATATAGGATTCTAAATATAACTGTATTCATATGTTAACAGAATCACTTTAAAATTGACACTCATACCTTGCTACGATACTATACAACACGAAAAAAACGTAAAAAAAATATTGGCAAAATTTCCAATTTTGAAAAATGCTGGTGTAGTTGGCAAGTCAAACTACATAAATGATGCTTGTTCATAATATTGTAACTTTCTTTTGTCCATTTTTAACACTGTATCGACTTTTTTATAATTTAAATTATATGTTTATATGATAAAACTTTATCGTCAGAGGTTTTAAGCCTTTTCTGGTCTAGGATCTTTTTCATGCTTCATTTGATACTCAAAGTAAGAGAATGTATAAGATATACCGTGCCTCCGGCTGTTTAAAATACGAACCAAGGCATTTTTTCTAATAAAGTTAAAGAATAACAAAATCCTAATGATCGCTTTCCTTTGAAGCCCTCCATTTTGAGATTCAATGGTTTATTGAAAAAAATTTGAAAACATTCTTTTCTATCATAAAATACTTTCATCTGAAAATTATTGAAATACTTTTATAATAAAGTAAATATTTGCAACTGCATTTTATTTTTTACTTAATTTTCATCAAAAAATATTGTATTATTCATTTAATGAAAAACACATGTTTGGCTTAAGTCTTGAGTTTTTTATTGAAATAAAAAAATCTGTATTTCTTGCGTAAACTTAATTCCAATCATTAAACGAAGCTCTTGATAATGCGTTGTAAGAACCAAATACAATTTATTCACATATATTTTTAAAGGATTATTAACGCATTTTCAAAAATTATATGAAGCCTTAAATCATATTACACCTACTCAAGATTCATACGCACGTTAAAATTTATAATTTTGTAGGAAAAAAATACACAAACGATAGCGATTGTAATGAACATTTTCATTGAAAGCAAACAGATAATTTCCATCTTTTTTATAACTTACATAATTCTAGAATATTATAAAGGAAGAATTAATTTAAAACTCCTGGTATTTATTTAATACAAAAGCACTCGGTTGAATTTATTGATAATATTAGCTTAGTGTTTAAAACGTTTGTTTTACTTCAACGGCATAGCAATATCTGCTTAAAAGCTCAGACTTGGCGTAAAGGCATAGCTACAGTTTACTGGTTCTATAATAACGCTTTAAGCTTCAAACATATCTGGATGTACAGTGTATAATATTTCACTGAGTACAGTGGTCGACGAATGTTATTTAATGAGAAATCAATTAAGCTTTCGTTGCAATAATATTCATAAGTCAAATAAATTTAATAATTGTTATGTATTTTCCATTATTTTTGGAAAAAGAATTTGTGTTTTCATCAGTTTAAGTGCAATCTTTGTATTCATTCAATACTTATTAGAGTATTGAGATTAAACCTAAGTAATATTTATTTTCACAAAAATTGTGTCATGAGTAATGTTAGCAGATCTGATTTCTGATGATAACATGATATTTTACGACTATCGACCTATCTTTTACGACACAATTCTCGTGAAAATGCCAACTCACTATTATATACTAAATTTTATTTTCTTTGTGTAATTGTATAACATCTAAAAATATTGTTTACTCATATGATGGCTGATTTTACTGAAACAATCAAAGATAATACCAAAAAAGCTATTTCAAGCTAAGCCAGAGACTTTTTCCAGTTTCACAAGAGTTTCAAAATGAAGGTTTGTATTCGATATCCGGCGGAAATTCTGGAAAGCTAAAGAAAACTGAGCTGAAAGTAGGAGGAAAACGGAAGAGGCTGAACCGGAAAGTCATCACTACATAAGCGGATTGCTTTCCGAGAAGCTTATATAGCAGCAGGAAATAATGTTTTCTATTGATTACCTTATAAGAACTTATACTTATGCTTAAAATGAGTTCTCATATTAATAACTAGAAATAAAACATATTTTATGATATGTTTTTATTTCCATAACTTCATCATAAAATAATAATTCATTGATACTGAATGCTTGTGATTGCAATTGATTTTCTGTGCAATATATCTGTTTGTATTAATGCATTTCGACTCATTCATACTCTGTAAACGTATGCACATTTTTTTGGCACTGAATATTTTTATCTCGTCTTAATTTTTATTTATTTTTTTCAAAATTTTTCCGATATATACAAAGTTTTAAGACGATCTCCATATTATATAATTACATTTTTTCAAATTGTTTCTTTTATATTGCTTAGCGTATATACAACGTAATGTAATGTATATAGTAATCACTGGTATTTCAAAGAACTCGGATGGGGACGGTACATTTTTAAGAGTTGCATATTTGAAAATTATTATTATGTTCACTATATAAAAAATCACATTTTCACGTGAATAAATTTTATTTTATCTTTTATTTTTTTGCCTGAATCGTGTTGTTTTCACTGACAAAATATATTTATTTCAGATGTGGCATTTTTGAAAATCAATAAAACATATAGCTTCTCATAAACAAATAAATACTCATATTCTTAAATAATCATTGAAATGTTTATTTCATAAGCTATTTTATTTTTTTAATGACTCTGAAAAAATATTTTTGTCTCTTCTGATTGATTTGTCGTTAATGAAAGGGGTGACATCGCCTTAGCTACGCCACTGCTACTGATAAAACATTTAACCACATTACGTAAATTGTAGTAATGATTCGCTACTATTTACGAAGACCATACTAACCAATCAATTCAGTGACAAATATTATAAGCTCTAAACAAATGTCAAATATCAATAGTGAAATATAAATTTCTAGATAAACAAAAGAAATCTTTGATCTTTTGAATAATATTAACATAAATAACATACACAATACAATAAAAACACAATTTTTTAATATTAATTTCCACAATTTTTTTTTATCACGACCGGTTTCGCTCATCGTGAGCATTATGAACTGGTAAAATACAATTTACAAACATATTCATTTATATAAAATATTTGAGTTTAAGGTAGCAGATATGCAAAACCATGGTTTTGAATACCTGCTACATTTGTAAATACTCTGTAAATAAAAAGTGTTTCCATTTTCACAATTATAAATCGATATCTTCTTAATATATTGTAGTGTAAAAGAATTGTGGATGAAAAGCTTTTGCTTACTGCGTATTCCAAATAAACAATATTCGAAAACAAAAGACTATTTGCTACGATGTTTCTTCACAAAAAATAACTAACTACTTTTGATATTTCTACTAACTGACTACTGATATTTCATCAACATTTCTTTGGTTACTCCTTCTCTTTACTTCTTATTATTCTTGAACATCATTTTTGATTCTACATATAAAATAGATATTTCAATGATATTACATTTTAATGTAGACAAATTATGCTTCAAAGTATTTTCTTCAATGGCTTAAAAGAACAATAGCGACAAAAAAAATATCTATTCTTAAATTGCTATAGTATATTATATAACCAGTAAACTTGGAACAACTATTCTCTATAAAATACTTCGATTTCAATAATATTTTTTTATTTTATTTTTAAATTAACGTGTATTTTTCTTGAAAGAAAAAGCTCAAAAATTAGAAGAGCTTGATACTAATTTTATTAATATATTTATCGCTTCAACAAAATCTACATATTCTTCGATTATTAATAAAGAATAATACTTTTCTCACAGTATCAAATTCTTTTAAGCGAGCTTATAGCTGCTGTTAAAAATCACGTACATTCAACGTTTTTTAGTGCATTTAAGAACACTTCAGTAAACAGGAAAAGGTCTGTGATTTCTTTCCCATCGATATTCGCACGACTTCATCTGACATGAAAATTGAACCAGCGTAAAATAACATTTTTAACTGTTTACTTTACCTTTTCTAGAATCAGAAAAATTCGCTTCATGACAAATGATTTTTTTTACACAACAAAGGAACCGATATAAATCTGTATAAATCTTCTCGGTGAATAGGAATAAATTATTTTTTACAATTTTTAATATACAGAGTGTTTGCCAGGAAAGCTTACATCTCACAGTAATTCCATTGTTATATTGGCTGAATGTTAATTAATATTGTTTTGTCAGAGTCACATGTATATCAATTATAAAATATTTAATAATCGTGACAAAAAGTTATATATCGTATTAAAATTATGTTGTCCATTAAATATTATCGTAAATCAACTTTTATTTTCAAAAATTAATGAATTTTTGATCCTTCAAGACCACATAGTGCAATGTACTAATGAAAAAAAAAATTTACATTTCCAAATAAATTGTTAAGCACCGATTATTTTATTTTTAATGTATCCATTAAAACAATGGGTTAAATCACTTGTTTTCACGACAGCCAAAGTTTCCAAGGGATAGCTGTAAAATCTTATCGGGATGTATATGATACAATATTTAAACATAGCTCTGTAAAAAAAACTTTTGTATCCATTTAATTTTTAATTAAAACAAATATATATTATTTCTCCATAATATTTCACAAAGTTGTTCGCTTTAATCAAATTTATTGAGCATGGTGTCGAATTGAGATAGATTATTTTGAACATTTACTTGACAATTGACAATAGCAATATTTTCAACTGATCTTATTGTACGCTGTGCCCCTAAATTATTTAAATTTTACAGAGCCTCTTAATTATTCACGTTACGGCAAGAATTGAGATTTGATTCGATTTTATTAATTTAACCGAAATCTTACATTATTTTGTAATGTTCACAATAATAAATGTTCTGTCATTAATTAAATTTTTATACGAAGATAACATGTCAGTTAATCAAATTTATTCTATATTGAATTTGTCGTTTTTATGCTTTGCCATTGCCAAATAAGAAATGTCAAAATTCATGTTAACAAAAATGCCAGCCAAACACAGTTACAAACATTCCCGGCAAACATCCTGTAAATTCAGATAAATTTAAAAGAGTGTTTTTATGATGCTTGTACCTAAATAAAACAAAATGTCTCGACATAAATACAGTTAAACCTTTTTTTATTCCGACCTTTATTATCCAGATTTTTTTATCTGGAATAGAATTTGACAAATTTGCTTTGTAGTGTGTTTACTAGCTGAAGAAGCGATTATCATTTTCTACGAAAAATCGATGTAACGACCGTTACTAAGTGACAGTAAAGTGTAATTTTATAGATTTATCGTCTTCGAAAATTTTTAGAAGTAGTTTACAGTAATACAAAAATAATTGAAATAAAATATATGCATTTTTATATTTTAAAGCCTTTTAAAGCTTAGAAGTGGTCATGAAATGATTGTAATGTCAAGAAAAGTATTACTCTAAACCAATTAATGTGTATTTAAAGTATTCTTTATAAATTAATCAACAGTTACTTAGTAAGTTACTCAACAAATTGAAAAAATAGCTATCCTCGAACGAAAATCAACAGTTGAACTCGTGACTGAAAAAACATTTTAAATATGGCTTCATTTGTTATGCATATAACAATATCAAATAAAAATCAAAGGTATGTCAACTTTTTTTTATTCACGTAAATTATTGGTTTCATTTTTCCCATGTTATATTATATATTGTAACGATTTCAAATTTGATATCCGTATGGAAATTACTTTTTTCGCCGTGATGTTTCCACTTTTAATCCCCAAAATTGTCAAATTGAAGCAATAAGCAGATAATTTGCCTAGTTCATAAATAAAGCATTTTACTTAATCTTTCTTAAATGACGTCGTTAATAACATTTTCTATTAATAGCTACGGTTATTTAAACTACAATGTAAAGTTTTCCCAGTTGCTAGTTTATTGTAAATTAGTTACATTATTTTTTTATACTTTCCGACATCATTCACTTTGATCTTCTTTTGTTTATATTACAAGTAACCAATTTTTGAAATATCCTTTTAACTCTAAAGTATTGTACTGTCTTTACATAAGTGGAATACGTATGAGTATCTGTAAATTTTGATGAGACTAATTGTGATATAGAGCTGATCACTTGTCGAATATGAATATGCTCACAAAGATTTACATATCATACTAATATAAAACTCACGCTGAACAAAACTGATTTTTTTAAATGTGAAGACAGCACTAAAAAAATTGCGTTTCGTGTTTTTAATTACATTATATATTTAGTATAGAAACGCGGTTAAGATTTAATAATAAAAAATCGTTTTTTGTGCAAATTAATAATATAATTTTATATTATTCTAAAAAAAAAGTTATGAATTTAAATGTAACATTATTGAATTGTATTAATTTTTATGAATCTATTTGAAAATTGCACATATTCAAATATAATATATCCCAAACTCTGTATCTTTGAACATACAAAATTATCTTGTTTTACGTCTATTGATTTTGCGAAGTCATCCCCTTTAGCCATTTTCTCATGCATCTAACGTGTTCTATGTATTATAATTGTTCATGTAAATATGTAAATTTGTATGATAAATTGCTCTCCTCTTACGGCAATAAAGACAGTTCAGTGGCTTTTCCATATAACAATGAATCGTTTTTTTCAGTTTTTAATAGGAAAGAAAAAGTTGACTAGATACGTTTATATAAGATGATATATATCATTTCTGCATGAACAATAGAAGTATAGTTTGATTATTTACAAAACGTTTTAATTTTTGATTCATTTAAAATCTGTGATTTAGAATTGCTTTTTTTTTGCTTAAATAATATAAGAAAAAAAGGATTCATTAAGAATTCTTTAATATTTCTATTAAATGAAACCAACAACGCACAATATACAAAAGTTTTTTTTTATCTGATATTTTTTATTTTCTTAAAAACATTTCAGTAAAATTTTAAGAACGGTTCATTGTTTTTCTTTGTGACGTACTCCACTGCTTTGATTTAATATAATATTCGTTTTTGGGTTCAAATGATACCTACATCATATTAAATTCTGAATAAATTCAATAAACTATTTAGCGTGGATTTATTTAACATAAGATTATGATCCAGTTTTAGTTTTTGAATGTATAATTTAATTCATATGATAATAATTCTGAGCAGTAAGCAAACTACAAATAAATTTTAATCAACATTATTTTATTGTGCTTAAATAGAGAACTTAAATTCGAGTAAAGTAGAGCTAGTGCGTTTATAAGAGGCAAATAGTACCAAAACACAGCCCCGAAAGGATATTGGTTGATTTTATAATTTGTGAAACAAACAGTATTTATGTTGTATTAGAATAAATTGGCTAAGATTTCTGAATTAAATATTGACACATTTCACTTTGTAAATCAACATTATTCCGTCAAATTGTTACTGTCGTCACTAATTATATTTGTATTAGACTTAAATTAATTAGAATCACAGTACCGTGCAATTATTAGATTTATAATTTATGTAAGTATATGTGTTATATAATCAGTGATCTTACAAAGCTAACTAAACGTTAAGCATTGTATTTTTTATAATTATGTAAATTAATTTAACATAAAAAAATTAGAAAGAAAATTTAAATCCAGAATCATTAGATTTGCAAGAAAAATGTGAGTTAAAGTGAGAAAAGTAATCCTGGAAAACTCGTTCTGGGATAGGTCAAATGAAAATTCGTAGAACCTATATATTGTATATATTAAATTGAGATAGTTTTTAACATCCCATATTTTTTTGAATGATCGCGATGGGTAGATGCATTACCATTATAATGTAGTTTCAGAAGTAAGGACTCTTAGGAGATCTCGTATCTGGTACGCCTATCGTATTGTCTATTTTTTTTCTTAATACTGTTAATGATATCATCTATTGTAGTCGCACATGGTTATTTTGGATTTTAGCAATTGTGCCACTCAATCTAAAACGGCAAACAGCAAAATAAATTCAAATTCTTTTTTTTATTTGCTTAAACGTATTAAAAAAAATGTTTTAATAGAGAGAAACTTTTTTATAGACCAATAAATAATACTTTATTCGATAATTATATAATTACCCGCAACAAAGCATTGTAAAAAAATGTTTATTCTCTGTACCACTAGAGCTTTTTCAAATGCTAATATTTTGATATTAATGAACGATGGCTTGAAATGAAGTTAGCTTGAAAATAAATGGTTTGCTTAAACCCCAAGAAATTCCGAATATCATCTTATAGTGGAAAAGGTTCTGAAGAAGTTTCTGAGACTTCTCTAATTGAGAGCGTATAGATACTACCAATGTCTTTATTCAACTGACTTATTTTCAGGCATGCTCCCTTTAAAAAGTTTAAAAGCTTGAAGAGAATTTTACCTGTCTACGTATTTATTTCGAATTTTAAAAGTAAAAAAAAAGATTTCCGCCATTTAACATAACATATAATTTTAGGTTTCTTATATTATTTTAAAAAACAGTGGACATGAATTGATTGTTCTTGTAACTCGTAAAACTAGATGGCTGTGTCATGGTTGTTGATTGGAACTTTAATGATATTCAACAGTATTGTTTCGAATGTTGACATATTTCACGTAGACATAATTAGTTCAAAGGAATAGTATTTTTTTATGTAATTAGTACTTTTGATTTTTCATTGTTTACTAAATAACAATTACCTGCATGTTTTAAAATCAATTAACATATGGTATTTTATTCTTAAAGTATCAATATTCTATCAAAAATGCTGATTTTAAATATTTTGAAAACGATAATTTTAAAATTTGAGAAATATTTTATTTTTTGAGTTTGAAGCTTTAGTTTCACTTTTGGGTTTTTTGAGAAGATAGTGTATATCATAGTAAATTCACTGTTAGAACTCTATTTTTTTGACTCGAACAGTTTACCGCGCATTCGATTAATATAACACCTAAAATCATCAACCTCAAAATTAAATTTCCGTCTGCAAAAAAAAATGTTTTGTGCGTGAAAAATATTATCGTATTTTGGCATAAACATTAAGATGTATACAAAAAAATATTGCTACAAGATATTTCAACATTCTTTTCGAGATATACATTTTGCTTTATTCCTTCCTCTTTTCGTGAAAAATACGAGGCCATTTATTTCTCTAACAAGCAACTCTGTATATTATCCTTTTATTTCAGATGCTTATTAAATGAAGACTTACAGACTTTTGTCTCAAATCAATGCCTTATTTCCTGTGTTTCAGGTAATGTTAACAGGCTGATAGATCTCTACATTTGGCTGACACATCGCCCACCTGATTCGCTCACCTGTTACCTAATTAATCAGGTGAGCTTTTTGTTACGTAGAAAAAATAAAGTACCGTAATCAATTTCGGTCTTTGACGGAAAAAAAGAAGAGATGTTTTCATATTAAGTGGAAGTAAATCAACTTTCTCTATCGATGTTTTATTCACCTCAATAGAAAAAGAATAGCTATTGATTTTCTCACTTATTATTATTTGTATAATATTTTTAATTTTATTTAACTTAAATGTGACTTGAGTTTATTTTCTAATTTTTAAGGCAGGTTAGGAATAATAGAATTATAATATTTGACTTCAACAAAAATAATGAACGTGTGTTTATTTCTGATGCCGCTGTATTTACTTACTTGTATATGTTTAAGCAATCATGTTGCACATGAATATACACAAAAAAAGGATTTATTTCTTCATCCCATTTTTAGAAATCAATGGAAAGAAGAGTATTTTTATATTTTAATCATCAATGCGAACTAAACATAATCCAAAAATCATGTCAAAATTGAATAAACTATATTATTTGAACGAGTATCGATGCAAACGGAAAATCAAGTTGAAAGACTTGGTGTTGATAATAAAATAGGCTGATTCATTTTTGTCATAAAATATAATGAATCACTCAAAATTACATTTTTAAAAAGCTTTAATGTATATTAACACAATATTTTCCCCGATTTTAATCCGAACGAATTACCTCTTCAGAATTCCTCAATGACTAATTTATTTGATTTGGATTAATACAAGACTATTTATTTGTTTACAACTTTTCAATGAAACAACTAAGTGTTTTTATACAATAGCGTAATAAATTCATACTCTTCCACTTTGTGAAAATGTAAATTCTTTATGAAAAGTATTTTAAAACAACTCACCTTAATTTATTTGAAAACCTTTTAACTTCCAGAGAAACCCTTTCAGAAACAATAGAACATAAATTTCCGTGGAAACTTTACATTTTCATTTCAAGAAATATAGCTACTTTCATCTAATGAAACTATTGTTCACTAACCCTTTCATGCACCATGGATTCACTTGAAAATTTATTACGTGATTTTTTTTAGTGTTAGATGAATTTAAAAAAATGATATTCTATTTCATATATGATTTTGTTCACAAAGCAATATATCATACATAAAAAAGAAACACAGCTTCGAGTAAAGTGTATAATTTAAAAACTAAATGTTAGTACGCATATAGTTGATATCACCTTTTCTCAATATAAGCTTAATAAAACACGGTAAAAAATAGCAATGCACGCGTATAGTTGATAGCTATTTCAGTTCACGCCATCGTCAGAACTATGCATTTATGCAGAACATAATATAAATTCGTTTATATTATGTGATTCAAACTCAGCGCCTAAATGTTTGCATTTTTGTAATAAAGGTCGCAAGATGATGGCGTTAGAACAGCTGGAAATCAATAGATATCAACTATCACAAAGGACTTTTAATGAACAAACTTATATATATCGATCGCTATTGCTTAATCCGCTATGAGGGGCCGTTTTTCCTCTGTAATTGACCATTTCCGTGGCATATGTAAACTTATTGTTATAGCCGTTTTTTTAGTTTCATTTACAATTTTTAGTTTTAGTGAGCAAGAAACAAGCTAGGTCGTTAAAACAGGAGAGAAGGTGTCTTGTGTACCTTTTCTTCACAGCTATATATAGATAAGCAAATGTTCGTTTAAGCATAGTTCTGACGATGGCGCGAGCCAAAATAGCTATCAACTATATCTTAAAAAATAATAATTTTGTAGAACTGAAATACATTGCTATTTTTTTTCACCGTGTTCTTAAGCTTATATTAAGAAAAAGTGATATCAACTATACGCGATCCCAACACTTTAAAAGTATAAGCCTTCGCACAGGAAGAATAGGTTGGAGTAAATCGCTCTGTTAACAAACTCGTAAAATTTTCATTCATGTCTGATACAGGTTATTGTGTTACATCTATTTTTGTATATAAACAGTGTAACACTATGTAGTAGAAGTCTGATGTTATTCATATATTTAATTTTATTGCTTTTTTTTAAATTTAGTAATCTTTTTTGAAGACCTTTTTTAAATAAATTTCGTCATAATTTCACATCGTCAAAGGGTTAACTTAAAAACAGTCTTTAGTCAAACAATTAATCAAAGCTCAACAAAAAGATTTTCTTCTGTTTATATCATGAAAAGTATTCATTAATCTAAACTACACACTTTTCTTTTTTGACTATTTATAATTTTTTTCCTGCTTTGCTTTCTTCTTGATTTACCACGTATGCGACTTTTATGTGCAAAAAATAAATCTATAATATTATAGAGAGAAAAAATATCTTCTTAATATATATACATCAGAGATTTTATCTTTTTGAAAGCCTTGGAGATATATAAATTATTTTATTTATTTGAATTATGTAGTGTATTATTCACATCTTATAAAAAGCAAAAACAAAATAATATATATTGGATCGAACTAGTGCCAAACAATTTTTCTCTGAATAAATATATTTGTTGACTTAATTGGCATTTACTTGGTAAAACACCATTATAACACGGTGTTGAATTTTTCACGTCTAATATAAATCTAAATAAGGTAATTCGGCCATTTCTTGGATGATTTTTTATTGATTTTTAAGTAATGGGACGAAAATAAAATCAATAATTTTAACGATTTTTTTGTCATTACATAACCACACATCTAAAACACTGACTCAAAAATGTACAAAAAAATATTTGCTCTTAATGTATAGCATATGGCAGCCTATAGAAAGTATTTTGAACAACGTTTTCTATGAGAACTACGTGATAATTAATTCCTCAAATTATCTTTTTTAGTGAGATGTTTGACAAAAACAATATCCAAAGAACAAGACTGGTGGTTAGTTAATTACCCTCACGACCTCTTGATCATACTATCAGGCTTTTTAGGAATGTATGTGTATGTTTGATGTTTTTTCATTTCCTATTACCGATTTTAAAAATAATTTTGTTATAAAAAAGAAAAGAGTCAATTTTATTATTAAATACATTTTTAGCTACAGAAATAATTTTAAGCAAAAAATGAAAGAAACGAAACTACAGATCCGAGTGACTTTATTACTTCAGCATTAGCACAAATCTTAATAGCTTTCCATTGATTTCTTCTTAAAGCGTTTAGTAATTCAATAAAATCATTGAAAAGGTTCTCCATCAATATTATCGGTTTGTCAATAGATTGCAACTAAGCTCAGCATTATAAGGGCTTAAATTTATAGGAAATTCATGATTTAATTTATACTTAAAAGGTTTTACTTCTGAAAACTGGTACAGACTGATCGTATAGAAACGATATAAAAAAAAAAACATTTTTTTTAATACACACTCCTAAAACAAATTTTCTATTTATCGTTTAAGTACATAATTTTTAGTTTTTAAATTTAAAATATAAATATCATCATTTTACAAAATGTCTACAACTCCCAAAAGAAAGTTTCGGTGAATCTTTTTTTTGTATTTGTGTAAATAATTACAAAATCACAAATAATTGTGATTTTTCTTTTCTAATGAATTTACTCATGTCTGTTTTAAGTATGTAATTTCGGATCAAATTGCTGGTATAACCTGTTTAGTGTTTCATATTCCGCTTCCAGTTCAACTAGCATGTATCATAATCAGTAGCCTGTTTAAAGAATTCACTATTTCTGATAATGAGCATTACATTAAGTGGGGAAAGTGAAAAAGTCATACACGATAATTTTTTCATACATAAAAAAATAAATCATTAATTTTCAAGTTAAGAGACAAAATACCACAAGAACAAAAACAAGCGAATAAATATAATAACTGCATTCTTTGTAAGTTTTTTTTGGACTGATATTGATTTTTTTTATATAATATTATTTAATATTATATAAAAAAAAAAATCAATAATTTCTTCGATAACAATTTCTTGGTATAATGTCTTTTCCCGACTGATCAAATAGATAATATTCAAATATATATACTGTTGTTGTATATGAAATATTTTTAGTCGCCCTGTACTGCTGACATATCCGCCATCTTCTATGGGGGTGGTCGTTTCAGCGATTTGGTGTTTTATGATCATCCACGCTATCTTTACTGCGCCTATTTCCATTCTAAGCTATTTTCAACAGGCATCTGCAACCAAAATCAATCCTTTTTATTTTACTTTAAATACATGAGCAGCCTTTCGTATGCTATTGTCCCAATTTTATACACCTATAACATAGTTTTCTTTATTTACGACAAAATATATTACGTCATATATTTTACTCTAAAGTCTTATTTGCTTGAATACATACTCTAACCTATATTACCCTAAGTAATATAATCTAAGGCATGGTTTTACTGTGTAAACTATAAAAGAAAATTTTGCATGCATAAGCGTTATAAAGTTTGTTATATACTTATTTTCAACTGTATTTTTTTATTATTTTCAATATGACTTTTTTTTCTTTTCTTTCAATATTTTGATAATAATATCGCTTGATAATTCTGCGAGATTAATGTTAAAAATGAGATGACCAATTAATGAGAAGAAGACACAAAAATTGAGTCTTCACTTTATTCGAACGCACTTGAAATTACTGTAAGTATAAAACGACAGAAAGAAGAGAAATAATTAACATACTAAGTGACATCCTTTTTTACTATTAACAAATTCTTAATTATTCAATAATAAACCCTTCTCTTAAGAAGAATTTTTAAATCAACTAATATCTTCAATACTTGACACGTAGAGAACTACATTTATGACTAACAAATGATAATGTCAAGAAGCAATCGAAAGGGTGTAATTATTTGAAGATTTATTGTGGTTAACGAGAAAGCCTCAAACTTGCCATAAACTATCAATTTTTTTACGTACTTGTCTAAATACATTCACTCCTAAACCAAATAAAGGATATCTCATCATTGATTACTTCAAAAATGAATTCGATAGTATTGATATCAACCAAACAAATCAGGCTATATGACAATACAAAAATCACCTCTTAAGCGATAGTAACACTGTTCACTCTCTGTTATTATTTCTTATTTTTAGGTTTCAACTATCGGCATACTGCAGTATGATTTTTTAAGATCGTAAATAAAGAAATAGCGTATTTTGCCACAATCGTGGTTTTCAGTCGATGTAGCGAAAAATTGAAAATATAGTGAAAAATGTTGGATGACACGAATGTAAATGATATCCAAATTCTTACCTCTGGATACCAAAAACAAGGCTTATTGGCAATAGTTAGCAATATCACATGCTCTGTTTTAACCCTTTACTTATACTCTCAAAACTCAAAACTCTTCAAAAATAAATTTTGATAGATTGTATAAAAGCACACTCTTTCATTGCTTCATATTGAGTGTGATCATACATTACAAAACTACAAACAATTAATGTACAGTTTTTTTTTAATAAATTGACTAAGAAGTCTACTGAATATACTCACACGAAATTTACCTGAGCTAAATGGTATTTATATTAACTTACTCCGTCTATGCGGAATATAGCAACATCCAAAGCAATATTGTAAAATATTCTTTTAGTTCTTTCCAATAGCACCCCCTTTGACAGAATGGTTGTTCATTTTAACTTTCAAGAACTTTATTTTTTTAATAGCAGGCTATTCATGCTTTCAACTTCCAAAAAAATGACCAGTATTTTACAATTTAACATTATCAATAATGGCAAAATTATCATTTCATAGTAAATTTTTTTTTTAAATAAAACTTATTTATATCTTATCTATGTCCTTGATATATAGAATACAACAAACATTAAATGTGTAAAATATATATTTCCCGATTCGATTGCGGACTGTGTGTTTACAAACTCTATTTTTTAAGTGCTCAAACTCCAAACATTCACATTGGCGCTTGGTATTTTATGCTCCTGAGGTGAACGAAAAACCGGAAATGGTTTTAAAACACGAAGGCGACCTTTCAAATATACCTACAAATATATTTATACTTAAGACAATATGCTGCAGAGTTCTTAGCTACAGTAGTACAACTTTAAACCCCGTCTAGTTAATGTTATAATTTTAAGCATGGCTACAGTCGGTACATAAATTAATTAATCAACAGTATTATTTAACATTATATTGTACAACCAACTAATCCTTTTTTATTATTGAGTGATAGTAACACTTATGAACATATTTCATGAATGGCAATATTGCCCGGCATGTATCCAATTTTTCAACGATTTTGCGCGTTCGTCTAATTTGATTGCGGTGTCTACGGGCTGAATTTTTGTAAACAACTTTGGGAATCGATCCGTGGTTTCATGTATTTGTGCTAACGTAGACGCGATGTCTATAATTTCTCCCACACATTAAATATTTAAAAGAACGTGTGAAAAATGATATTTTTTCAAGTAATTAGTCTTAACCCAATCCCATATTTATCATTCCCATTTTCAAAGAGAATGAATTAACAAATGTATTGATAACAGCTAAGGCTCAAAACAAACGTCATTGGGAACGAACAGAGTTTTCAGTTCTTTTTTATGTTTATCTAATGTATTTATCACTTTTAATAAAAATACACAACTATTCCCATCTAATTGTCGGATAACAAGATTATTTAGCACCCTAAAAAAAATTCTTCCACCAAAATCAAAATCACTTAACAAATGAGTGATTCAAAAAAAAACATCTGTTTTACATATTTCTAGTGTTACATTTATTGTAATGTTTGAATTGTTGATTGGTTCATGATTATTTTTAATTCAGCCATATTTTATAAATGATAAACGCTGAATACAAAAATACATTTTTGGGAAAAAAATAAAATGAACAAATGACATTCCAAAAAACGCTTATACCTGTGTCTTAATACCAATGTTTCTCCAATATATGGTAATATATATACCGGTTATAATTTCACCTCTTACCTCTCTTACCTCTTACTCTTTTAGGTTAATCAAATTTTTTATTATTTGCCACACAAAGATTGACTAATTTAAATTACGACAATGTAATATTTGGTTTACCTGCCTGTTAGAAGTTCATACGCTAAACTATTAGTTTTTCCATTAACTTATTGATGTAGTATATATATATATATATATATATATTATACATGTATGCATAATTTGTATCTATTAATATAAATTCATAATGAAAAAAACAATGTATTGGATTATAGAGTTTATTAATAAATGGTAATTTTTTTTTTGGTATAATGAAAACATAGTTGAATATGTACCTAAACACAAATTTTCTTCACTATCTGTCCCATAAAAACTAGAATCATCTGCAGCCTGCAGTGGAAATCACGGTGACTGCGATTGCGATTGTGATGACAGATGACACCAGTGTGACAAGTAAAATACTTTTTATCAATGTTGCTGGAGTTGAAAAAAAACTACTCACTCCCTCATGCATATATCATATTATAAAACCGTTATAATATGCCTATATCTGGCATTAATTCGCGATAAAAACAATTCCAATAAAAACCGGTAAATTTTTAATTTTCCGGAAATTACCGTTGGTTCATTTTGGGCCATTTACCGGCTAACCGGTAATCCAATCCCTAGCACACACTTAAATTTTTGTAGTGACAATATAAAAAATATATTTCGCATTACACACCTGATACTTAATCATCATTTAATTGTCAGATAAAATGAAAAAAAAACTAAAAAAAAAAATAGTTGAAATGCTATTTGAATATTTGTCGTTAATTGTTAGAATAACCTGAACCATTTATTGAATCTTCTGTAATAATATAGTAGAATATAATATTCTGTTTAAATTTTAGTATATGTTGCTGTGTAAAACCGAATGGTCAAAGCCGTTGGGCTTTCATTTGCTCAGCTTATGGGGAAGGTAGGGTCATGGATTTAAATCGCGATACGAAAAACGTTCATAGATTGAGAAATTGATAATTGGATTTGCATCTTAAGGTCTGTAATATTTGTTTCTTTTCAATTCTGATGTTAATAACGATTATCCAATGTGAAGTTCTTTTTTAATCTTATCTTACTTTAATACAATTTTTGTAGAAAATGGTCAAACGCAGACTCGTGCCGATTAATCGTAAAAACATCTTCTATATTAATTTTTGAATCTTACGAAAACAAACTAACCAATCAGGTAGTCCGAAACATATGGAAAAGTATAAAAATTGACGATTCAAATTAAATATTAAAATTCTTGCAAGTTTCTAATGAAGTCTTTTTTTAAATTCCTGTTTACAGTCCTCATTATAAGTAAAAATATTATACCACATTTCATTTTATACTATGTATTCCTTTCTCACAATATTGAACTTTTTTTCTTTGACATTAAAATGATAACTATAACTTTACATTGAATAAAATACAAATTTAACCATGCTTTCATTTTCTTCCGTACAGCTTTTTAAAATAAGATTTTGTATTGTATAAGCATCTGTGAAATCACTGGTTATAGCAAATTATTTATTTTCTGTTACACTGTGTTGTTTCGTTAATCGCACCATAATCGTATATTTAGGAGCAGTAGGAAAGTTGAACCTCATCGTTACATTCATAACACAACGTATTATATTTGCGAAGATATTTCACGAGATCACGCAAAAAGATTGATGCTACGATGATTTATACGTCTTTGTTATGTGTATTTTTCTTCGCTTTATTATTTTCGCAAATACAAAGATTCGTAATGAAAACAAGGGCTGATTTAAAGCAAGATTCTTTTTTATTTGAGAGTTTCATAAAAAAAATATTTGAGTTGTTGCAAACGCCATCAATTGTTAAAAAATATTACTTATTATTATGATAATAATGTCATACACGGCTTAAATTAGCTTACTCTATCAGAGTATTGAAAATTATGTGTTCAAAAACAAAACTTTTTTCCCTTTTAAAAATACATAATAGTTATATTGAATGCAACATTTATTCATAAGACAATATCTCGGGTCTTTTTCATTTATATTAACAATAAATTATACTTGTATTATTTTTTACAAATAATACAGCTCTTTATAAGTCATCATTAATTATTGGTCGTTTTCAATCCATCATATCTTTTAATATTGGTGTTGAATGATTACTGTTATATATTATATAAAAGAGTAATATACATGTAACAGTGTAACTTGTAAACATTTGCATAAAACTCTCTTACAAAAAGATATTTCAACATTTGTAACGATATAAGTAAACTTATAAAAACAGTTTTGAATACGACTTTCATAAAATATGAATATATAAAATAAGATGAAAATGTAATAATGATCGATTGAATATTTGTATAAACGTGAAAGTAATTATTGTTCAAGCTTTCGGGCTACGGCCGTATCTAAATCAACAATCATTTGCTGGTCAAATTAATTTTGTTAATTTGACTAACAAACTAAATTGTTAGTATTTTAATGTCGTTGTATTCTTAATGAAATAATTATGTGTATACTGTTACTCTTTGATAGAAAAAACCTATTTTCATATTAAAACAATTCTCATATATCTATTCAGATTCATAAATATATTTCAATGATCCCATAAAAACTGTAAGTTGTTCTTGCATTTTTCTTGCATTTTTTTATATAATAATATTAAATTATTTATGTTTGGCCCATTTTGAAATTTAAATATTAGTTTGGTGTAATTATCATATCGGTCTCGGTTGTATAAAAAACTTCCACGGCAATCCGAAGGATTATGATTTTCAACTTGGTTAGATGGTTATGGCCAGCCATTCTATTAATGTTTTAATCAGTTTTTTTCTGTTAACAGTGGTAGGGTTTTGGGTATGCAGATTGTGCAATGGTGTAGGGCAATAAAAAAATGAACAATAAATTAAAAATATCCAACGCCTTTTTGATAACATATTCTGTCAAATGTGTTGATATTGATAATGTTTTAATACTGAAAAGGATTTTAAAGAAGTTATTTTTAAATGAATATTAAAGCAACGTCTGTTTTCACGAAAATAATAATTGTATTTCTTAAAAACAAAAATGTGATAATTATTCAATACACATTTATTGTATCAACATATTAATATCCGAGTATCTTTTGATTGAACTATATTTTATATATATATATATATATCTTTTAAGCACATTGATCTTAATAGATTGATTACTTTATTGTTGTTGTATAAAAGTTACCTGCCTATATTTGATAATAAAGAGTTTTAGAAATCTATTAATTCGGATTCATTTCATTCGTTATGCTTTTCCTGCTCTTAGGCTTGCAACCCTTAAACAAATTCTGAGTATTAAAGAATTTTTAAAAAATTTATTAACAGCTTAAATACTTACTTTTACGTGAGCATAAACATGTTGCTATAGAATCCATATGTTTATTATAGCTCCTATCAAAATCGTTTAGAAGTCCAGAACCGTTTACTTGAACAGATTTACTTTAAGTAGTAGTCATTTGTGGTGTAAAACAGATTGACTTCTCCCATAGATGCTTGATTTCAAAAATAAACAGCTGTTGACTGTTGACATCAAACGAACATGGTTTTTTTCACAATAACTCGGATGGTCATTTTGCTACTATCGTTCTATACAGTGTGCTTTACTCTATTATTTTCATAATTAAATTTACTCTACTGCCCATTTCAACCAGGCTTTCATTTCTTTTAAGTTTTTAAAGATGCCAACTCTACACAATAAAAGAAAATCGTATTGTTAGAATACAATTCATCGTGCTTATTTTTTAATGATGTTATACCGACAATAATGTTAAAAAAATACTAAAGATTCCTTCACAATTTGTGAAATATGTCGATAAAAAATGTTTTGAGTGGCACTTGGGCCCAAAATTTTACCTTCTTTTATGTGTCCACTACTACAATTAGGATTAGATTTCAATACGTAACCCTACTTTAGAAGTAAACACTTACACATGAAACCATCTCGGATAGTTTTAGATTTTATAAATTTATTCGTGAAGTGTTTTCAAAAAAATATGATACCACCGTTTCATCTTATAGATTAATTTTATCATCACTGAGTGCATTATACGCGATATAGCTAATAAATAAATTTATTCCTATTGCTGATGTATTTGTTTGATGCGTTTTTAAGTTATATGTTCTTGTAATGACATATTAACTGACGTGACATGTTTTTATTTTCGTCAGCTTCAAAAATTATTTACAAATTATCTTTGCAAATAAAAGTTTGTAGTTTTTTATTTATATTACAGTTATCAGTCAAAGTGCTAGATATATTAAATATTTAAATCACATAAGATCTACTATGATGATACTGAGAAAACACATCACAAACACATTTAAATCGTAGAATTTGAACTTGGTACTTAACCTCAGATACACCAGATTATTAGGAAAAAATTGGCACCATTACATCATCGAGGTTGACATGATATGAACGTTACAAATTGTGATGTACATATATATTGTATATATATCAGTTCGAGAAGTAATATGATTTAGTAATGAAGTATAAAACCATAGGAATAATGGGTTAAGCCGTATTTTTTTAATTGAAAGCATTTCATTTACATAACATTAACTGTAAATTACTTGGCAGCCTGTAAATATGCCTTAGTTTGCTAAAATAGAAAAGCCTCTTATCTTGCCGCAAAGTTACGTCTCTCTACTCAACTGTAGACTGTAGCACTACGACGGAGCAGAGCTTTTGCTGTAACATATATGTGTGTTCCTATGTATAAATGTTTCCTTATGAATGCGACGTCGCTACAACGTTCTTTCAGGAAAGGTTTCCTTTAAAGCCTATTTAAATCACTCACGGTGGTAACGGCGTGCGCCAATGGTATAACGGGCAGGGGTATAAAATAGCGACTATATTTTAACAGATTTTATTTTTGAACCTTTACTTTGTTGACGAACGTTTTGATTTTTAATGTGTGATAACTTCACAACGAAATATACTTTTCCTTAACAGCTTTTATAAATATTTCTTATATCTTACTTGCATGCGGGGTATTTCATGAATAAGTGATTCTTAATAATAGTTTTTACGATATTATTAGAATTTTCTGAACAGCGAACGTTTTAGAAAATATTTGACGTTAAATTTACTTTCTGATATTTATGAAACATAAATATCTTAACCAAAACATTGTAAGTGCCCTTTTAAAAATGCTCCAATGTTTTAAATATTAAGAATTGTTTATTAAAAAAAAATATATGATACTGTTTAAAGTAAATATTTTAACAGTTACTCGGTATGTTTGTTAGTGGAAAGGGCCTAAGTCATAAAAATGGAGATTAATTAAATGTATCAAACATTGAAGTACAGGTCAATCCAGACATAATTTTTTGTCACCGATAATTTTCTATTTTGTCTTTTTTTCTCAAAACTTATTTCGTTTGATGTAGAAAGTTTAATGAGTGAACAAAATGAAAGATCATTCAATATGACTAAAATAAAAATGAGACTTTCGGTTTACTGATAGAAAAAACAATTTGTTTGCAAAACAAAAATGTTTGCTTTGAATAAAATAATATTATCACGATTATTAAAAAAATGGATGTACAAAAAAGAACTTATATAGTATGTCACATTATTTTATATACCAAATATCAATGAATAACTATTACATAGAGTCAAAACCAACTTTGTTTTATCATTGTATACCTACACCGTTATATCCAATATGTTGACAGCTTTTTGGAACATCTGCTGTTTTATTGTGTGTATACTGGGATAACAATAAAGAAACTTTATGAACATATTTCTGAAAACATTGCCTCTGCTCTTCTTATATAAGAATTAACTTTAATTTTTGTCTACTATGTAAATAACAATGCTCTGCAGTAAAGCATGTTATAAATTCTTAAGTGGTATTATTGTGAAATATTACTTCACAAAGAAAATGAGAACTTGGCGATAAACACGAGACTACAGCTGCTCTTATAATGATATTTACTTAAAATATTCCAGATATTTAAAATTATATTTCTGGGTATAGGTTTCTCGTGACAACATGACGAGGATGCTTCGGGAAACTAATTGGATGTAACATGTCGATAAAAATATTGATAGTATTCGTGGGACAATAAAATTCCACGTGAAGGTCATAGCAGAATAAAAACCCTGAAAATCATGAAAAATATTTATCAGCGTTCAAAAATTGACAACAATTCAAACATGCACTACAAGGCAAACCTAAAAAACTATGTAGGATAAATTTAATTAAAGCTTTGAGTGATTTCACAACCAATTTCACAGTCACATATATTTTGATAATAAAAGTACACATCATTATGTCAATATGACATAATCATTCGATAAGAATTTGCACGAAAATTCTTACCTTTTTCATTATATTTCATGAAAATTGTTTACCTATTCAAAAATTTTAATAGTAAAGTAAAGACTTTAATAGTTTTGTAAATCATGGCTAAATTGTAAATTTATAACATAACAATGAAGTGGATTCTAAGAAAACTCTAATAAAACTATACGAAAAATATTTTTAATATGATAGTATTCATTACATAATTACAAACTTAAGAATCTCCCAAAATCTATTTTTTACGTTAAAACGTTTACGTTACGTTTTTAAGTTACTAGCTACCATTAGCGTATGATTTAAATTGCAAGCACAATATCGACATATGATTCCCTATTTCGGAATAACCTACGGTATGACATGTCTCACATGCGTGCCTCACGCTTACTGCCTCACCAATACTTACTTGGCGCAAATGTGTTTTTCACAAAATCTTTAAGAGGTAATTCAAATGATTGATTTTGATTAATTTTATTTTCTAAGATAGTTTTTAAAACGATTGTTGTTAAAACAAGTAAAGATTTTATCAAATTTATCTATAAAAACTCAGCAAAAAAAAACTTAAAAAGGTTTAGTTGTGTGACTTAAAAATGTTATGCAACGTGCAAGAAAAATAATATCCGGACGTACATTAACATAACGACCTTTCAAAATGTGACTCATAAATACAAAGTCGTATAGGAAAAGTACCTTAACTTAAAATGTGATAAATTCGAATGATAAATTAATTTTAATTGTCGGCAGGAGGATTTTATAATAAGACGGATATTTGACAACGATGTTTTTTCATTGAAATGTATAGTCACGGTAAATTTATGACCCTATAATTTACAAGCCTTGAGAATAAATCAACACAGTTATGAGTAAAGATTTTTTCAAAAAATATTCATTTCGAGAGGAAATGTGCCATTTTTAGTTAATCTTAATACTTGCTTTCATATGTAAAAATATTAAAAATTGCTGAAAACTTTAGTAGCCTTCAAATTAAATGAAATTAAGAGTTCGTTTAAATAAGTATTTAATTTTTATTATACTGGTTTATTTTATTTGAACTTGTTTAACTTGATGGAAATGGAGAAAACCATTATTTGTTTACTTAGAAGTTTTATGATTTGACGTGTACGTTACAACTGAAAAAAAATTTGAACGGGAGATAATTTTGCCATGTGTATTCCAGACTCCAGATACTAAAATATCTAAAGAAAACGTGGCAATAATTTGCTGAACATACAAAAAGCACGACTGTGAATATTTTATTCATTTAATACAATCTGTCTCATAATCTCTTCAGCAAAGGGCATACTTCTACCTTTTTAGTAATGCTTTTCTGTCTTCTCTAGGGTAGTATCAAAAGAGACAAATATTTCGAAAAATGCAACAGCAGAAAGAGGAAAATGTCTTTTGTATAAAAAAGTACCGAAGGGATTTTCTTGGACGTTCTGCTTTTATGAGTCACACTGGCTATAATAGATAATAGATGGTGCGTGACCTTTAAACGATGCCCTGAGAAGGTCATTAAAGTCATTTTGTCTTATGTTATTAGTTATAAAGGCGCCGAAAATAGTGAATAAAAATGTACTTTTTCTGTAATCGTTGTGGGGTTTCTTTCTGTTATGAAACCTTTTCATTATTACGATTCACTTAAGTACGTACAAAAGGTGAAACTCAAAGATTAGGGTCAAAGAAGCATCTTTATATGTTATTTAATTTAACTAATGACTTTATTTATAAAAAAATTACTAAGAAATACTGCGGACGGAAATATATTTTTTACTATTATTGAAATACGAAGGGTCAACTCAGCACTTTGATTGTTTTTAAAGCCATTACTTTATCTTAATTACCATAATTCTGAATACAATATGGCATAAAGATATAAATTTTAACGAATTCCTTTATTCTTATTCATATACCGTTATTATTTTTATATGTTTGAATTAATTAAACATTCTCTTTTAACGTTCAATTAATATTTTTTTCTTACTTCAAGACTAATTTTTTTAATATGCTTTAACATTTCGATGGCTTACTATTAGTAGAACTAAATTTTCAAATAAAATTTTCGCGTACAGTAAAATATTTCCTGAAAAATTACATATTATATTTATAATTAGGATTCAATTGCTATTCTTTCGTTTAATAGGTCATACCTTCTGTAATAAATATTTTTTTTATTTCTTAGGTCTTAGAAAAAAAGACTGAATAATTTGCTTACAACTCGTATTTTCTAACTTTTACCTACGATAATTACCATAAACAGATATACTCCATATTTCAAACAGATAAAAAATTTACTTATTTGCTTGTGACACAATATTATGTATCTTAAATTAAATATGTTATTTATTTAAAATGCTATTTACACTTCAATAACTTGTAATCTGCAGATTCTTTTAATTTTCAATCAATTTTTTTCAAGCTTCCGTATATAAGCACTTATTGTAGTTTTAATACTAAAATCATTACCACGTGTATATTGCTTCAAATGTTCATATTTATATTAAATCTTTAGCACCACATGCATGCTTTGAATTTATTCGGTGCAATATTATTTACTTCTGAATGTGTGATGTTCAGTCAAAAGTAATAAAGCCAAAAAAGCCTTTGACAAAATATAGCTTTTAAAGACATACTTAACTAACATTGAATCTATTTTTAATATGTCGATTTAAATGAACGTGTGATGTTAACACGTTTTCTGGCAAATATGTTATTTACTATACCAATAGAATTTGCTTTATTCTGACATCAATAATCGATTATAAGGGGATATAATAACTTTTATCGAGTCAAAATAATTTTGTCAAAAGATGACTCAAGGCTTTATTATAATCCAAAATATTTGAATATCTCGAAGTATTTATTCTTATATATGTGCATACATCAAACCCTTTTTTCGCAAATTGAGTAGCTGGGCGCTAAAAATAAATCGGCGAGTTATTTCTACTCGCCCGGCAAATTTCAACGAACTATGATAAATTTGTTTGCTGTTATGAACTTTATAATACCTACTTACTACAGTGTATGAAGACACTCGAAACAATATTAATTTTCATAAAATCGCAAGCTTAACACACACATAACTAATAACGGAATTCGCATACTAAGAACAGTTTGCACCTTTATGAGAATTTTTGGTTTTATTTTAAAGCTTATTTTATTTTAAAATAAAAGAACATCCCATAAATCGTTCGTTTATTGTTTAAGACAGTCTTATTTTAATTTGAAACTATTTTTTTTACAAACGCATTATTTAATTTATTACTCTGTATTATAAAAAATATATTTTTATATGCTACTATCACCAACTTCTATAAATGGAACATAATCTGTTCTTCAGTTCTTTAGTGATCTCCAAATATCATTTTTCTGTATTTATGCTGTGAATACTCTCTCTCAAAAGAAAAAAAAGTGATTATCCTTTTTAAAAAATCGTCAATTGTTTAATTTTGCCTAAATGCAATGAACCATTAAAAATATTTTTTAATTGTAACATATTATGGCATATTTTTCCATAGACATACATAGAAAAGTGATCAATATTGTATTGAAATTTTTTTTGCGTCCCACATTTGATGTCATAAAAAAATAGTGCAAAACGTACATTTATTTCAATGAATATAATTACAGTGACTTTGAATGTGTTGAATATCAGTTCTCAGTGGAAATGTATTATATTCAAAATAGTAAAAAACGGTGTTTGTACAATTAAAATACACATTATATTTATATATTGTTGAGAATATATATAATTATGCACATATACTATCTGCATTATTTACAAAAGAAAACTTGAAATATTTACACATATAGTAACAATATTTTGGTTATATATTTTTCTAACTTTTCACTGTAGTTCAGTCGCTTGCCTCGACATCATGAGTGATGGTTCTTTAAATTTGATTGATATACCGATTAAGCTATATTGTTATCGTTTAATGGTTTATTGGAGTGATTTTTTTTACTTTTGAAGAAAAAATGTCTCATATTTCTTTGAATCACAGATGAAAATTTCTTAAGCTTAACAACAGAATATATCCTGAGCCAATCACGTAATTTATTTAGAATTCCAACTTAATTAAAAAAAAAGAATATCGAGAAAAATTTAAATGAGAGCCACTGTTCTATACCGTGCGCCGTCACCATGATTTATAACTCCAATCCTTTCACATTTTGTGAAAATCATATGAAAAACGAAAATGATACGTTACGAAAAATAAACGTTGGATGCATATGGATGTTTGATAAAGGTATTTTGAAAGTCCAAAAATTCTTCTAGATAAAAAAAATTGAAGTTTGATTTATTATTATCGTACCGTTTTATCAACTTTAGACTCTGTCAAGCTATGGGAAAAAGAGGGCTTGGGAATACGATCTAGCGTACTTAAAAAATGTAATATATCACAGATTTGAATGTCTGGTAAAATATGTTTTGATATTCATAAATTATAAGAGAACTGTATGTCAAAAAATATATTATATGACCATGAATACTCTGCAATAGATACATTACTTTTATTTTTGAATGAGTTATATCTTCAAATAAAAAAATCTTTCATAGCAATATTGTTACATTCATTAAAACTGAAAAAAGGATTTTCTTTTTTAAAGTATTATTAAAATAATATAGTGTGCAATATGTATGAATGCGAATTTAATATACCTCATTTTTTTGATTAATTATTCTACATCAATTATCATACCTAAAAAATGTAAATGTTCAGATATATGTAGAAGCGATAAAAACTTTTTTAAAAACATATAAAATAAATGACGATCATTTTGTTTTTTTTATAACATGATGAATACAAACAACTATAGAAATCCACCAAAAAAGATCCGACAAACTATATTTTAGATCGACTTAGTATAATGACATCACCTGAAGTCAATATCAGCAGTATCACCATTGAAGGGCTGGTGTCACAATTTAAAAAAAGAGGTATATCCTATTCTAAGACAAAAAAAATATATAGTTAAAAACAAAATCAATATTTTCACATTTTCTTTAGTCTATATGAAACTTATTTTGACGAAAGATGTTTTTCCAAAAAGCGTCAGGCGTTATCGCAAAAAACTTTTTTACCACATTTTTTAAAATAATTTTCAGAAAACAATGATAGTATCAAAAAATATATATTTTTCTTCCAGCATAAAAAAATACTTTGACTATGAGCTGAGAGCATCTCAAAATATTTCAATCTAATCCGAAACATAAAAAAAGTTTTCGTAAACTAAACTAGTAAATGGCTTCCTTTTTACGCCTCTACGATTTACGGCCACCCATCTTTTATGGTGTCAAAATCTTGACAAGGAAATATAAACTGATGTAGTACATACTAGATGCTCAAATTGTGAAAGCGCTATGTAATCTTACTGTATGGTATAGGCGAATACATTCATATATCATTTTTTTATCCGTAATATCGACTCGGAAATAATCATGATTCACTTTTTTACACTTCCATATTTTGTAATAAACTTATGAACAGCTTAATTTTTAATTATTTATTTACTGGTGAATTATGTTTGACTTGATTAAACTGTGATAAAATAAAAACTTTCATGTATTTACATCTAAACTAAATAGTATTATAGTTCTGTATTTTCAGTAACAAATAGTTTAGTTTAACGAATATTTATTACAGAATAGAATAGAATTTTAATTATGTTATTTACTCGTTTAACATTTTCTAAAGATACTTCCAATGTAAAATATGGTAAACTGTATTGTAGCAACTGCAAAGCTTTTTTATATATAAGACACACTTACTTTTATCATGGGGTTTTTTTGATCAATATTTTTAATTAAATATTTTCCTAAGTTAGACAGTCGATATCTTGAGCTAATGTGTACGCAATTACCAACAAAGCCTGTTTAAAATTCCCGAAATACTATAGAATTGACAATATAACTTACGTTCTTGAATACTATGAGATATTTTTACTGTTTCAGTGATCGTGTTTTTAAGATATATATACTTTCATTATTTTATTAATTAAATATTGAATAATTTATGTTGAAAAAGACCAGACTTGAAAAATTTGCCAATTACTAATATAAAATATCGTATTTGTTTTTTTGGAATTAATTTTTATAAATACAACAAAGACATAAAATGTTCAAAAATATATTCGAGGAGGTTTCTTCATATTTGACGCGACGTATCGTCTTAGAAACATCTTCTTAATGACTGTCTTCCTAATGAACAATACTTTACTCAGTATGACTATGCGTATGACGAAAGAGATTTTTTTGATGATAAGAATGATAAAGTTGGAAGTTTTGCTTTGACCGAAAAATTTGAGGGTGACCTCACACGAGATACACTCAGTGCAAAAAGTATTATTTATCTTGAACATTTTTTTTATCTAGAAAAAATATTGCTGAGTAGGGGTTGAAACTGCTGATGACAAATAATAAAGAGCGTTACAATGAAAATGTTTTTGAGATATTTTTTTAATTAAATATAGTCATATAATTTCTCGTTCATATAAATCAAGCTTCTATATCCTGTCTCATAAAAGGGCAACGTGCTTTTACCACAAAAAATACATATTACTTGCAAAACAATTTTACCTGACTTTATTAGTCTTCTTTTTTAGCAGAAACATGTGTACTTCTTAATTCATTTATGTAAGCGCATATTTTTTGAAGATGGTAATAAAAAAAATATCATTCTTGGAAGGGCTTAGTGATTATTCACATTAATTGAGCTATTTTGACAATTCTATAGATGTGATAGGAATCAAGCAAAAAAAACAATCTTTTGAAACTAAATATATAAATCAGTGTATGGAATAATTAATATGAGAATTAATTAAGGAGATCGACACTGAAAGCGAAAAAATGAACGCTCAGAAGAGAACGCTAGACAATAAGATCGAATATAATTCAAAAATAAAATATTTACTAAATCATAATTTAATACGCATTATAATTATTCTCAACAGAGAATATGAAGGTAGAAGTTAAATAACGCAAATGATATATATAATTTGACTTCAATAATACATTTATTAAATTTAAGAAGAACAATACGATATTCTTCAACTGGTTTTATGAGCTTACATATCGTATTGAAACAGCTTATATAAATATTCACAAAAAATAATCAATAATTAGATCATAAACAAGTTAATTCATATTTTTATTTCATTAATATTAATAAAATATACTTCATATTATATTTCTCTCATATTTGAATAATCAATACGATAAGACAGTACTTTTATAAACATTGTGTAAATACCAATCTACGGCACTTTGGGTGTTCAATGAGGCAAAAAGGAAGAGATTCCGGAGGTCAAAGTTACCCAACGTCGAAGAGGGGCGAATTTTTTTACTTAAGGAAGCTTTTAAAACTAGCTGACAGATCGAATCGAATAAAACTACTGTTTTTCCTTTATCAATAAAATGATTGTTTAGATTATCTTACGAACATATGTTTTGTGTTATTTTCACTATCACGGTAGTTTTAATGGAAAATATTTTATATAAACTTGACTTTGGACCATGAAATAAAAGCAACTTATAAAAATTATCTGAAATATAGAATATTTATGAGAACTTTCCCAGAATATACCGTCTTTTTACATTAAGTAAAACTTAATATTAAATTCAAATGTAAGCCACATTTAACATTTTTTCAATCAAAATAATTAAATCAGCACACGAAATTCGATTTATCAATATGAAAAACACTGCTTTCTATGAATATCGAAATAACATGAATGTTAATTTATTAGATAACATAACAGAAAATACTCATGTTGCGGATCATTTTATTATTTTTCCTTTTTCGTACAATTTTTGTGTGGGGATTACATTAATGTTTGTTTGTCATGAATAATAATTTGGTTAAATTTTGGATATCCTCCGGTGCCTCGACGTGTTGTCATTATTTTATTTCGGTTTTATTTGTGTACCTGCAGTTAAAGAAAATGAGGCAAAATAAAATCTTGTCATGAAAAAGTCACGTAGAAAAAACATTTTTTTAAATTTTCTACCGATCGCATACTGGATGATACACTCAGATTTATTAAATATACAAAAATAAATACCTACTTATTTAAAGTATTTAACTTATAATGTTCGTCAAATAAAAGTTGATAAATCACATTATTTTAATATTGAAAAAGGGTTTTTAATTAGATAGACGTTATGTGTTTGCCATGGGTAAGTGATATTTATATTTTTAAAGGTTTCAATATTTATTTACGCTTAAATCAGACACTTCAAAATGTCTTACCTTAAATCACCGTTTCCGTTAATCCTTCATATGGGTTTCAACAACTAACTTGTTCTCGTTTTTTTTTTCTTTTCAATATTTATTTCGACGCTTTTCTAAAAATCACATTAAAAATCTATTACTCTAGGAATTTAATTTTAATGTTTTACACTGTTCTAACAGTAATGTATGTTAACATAATTTATTATTCTATTAAGCAAAAACAATTAATTTAGCACTCCCGCTTGCAATTCACGTTTACAAAACAGCCTACTTATCGCAATAAATCACGGTCATATTCGATTAAACTTTTGTGGTTTTTTTTCTAAAAATATCCTAAACGTTTTCGCAACCTCATCCTGTTGAAATCGGCTAACGACATAAATAATTTTCATCCATCGACCGTTTCTTTTTTATTTACTGACCATATCGAACAAAACCCTTCAAGCGTGAACACCAGAGACATCTTTTTTATTGAGATTTATTACAGGATATTGGGGACTTGGAATAAAAGCTTCGTCTTTTTTTTCAAATTTGTTAACGGCGTTTTCACCAAAGAGTGTATAAGTACTCATTCCAGATTTTTGTGAGTCGAATTCATTAAATCAAATGACATGTTGGAACAAAATATCACTTTGGTTAGTTTTTTTGCTGACCAAATAAATACATCGTGTTAAAAAAGTCAGATCAAAAAGTACATTTTCATTTTATACAACCTTGACAAAATTAAGAAATATTACATTTATTAATAGTTCTGTCATAATTTTTTACTTCTACCAAGTATCTAGAATTTTGCTATATTGATTTGAAAAACAGAATTTTCGCCAGGAAGACTTGGTCATCATTTTGGCAAAAATAAGTTTTGATTAATCAATTAAAGTCTATCACCAATTATTGTAACAATCTGAAAATTACGTGAAAATGTGTGTATAAATAGTGTGCCATCAATTACGCGTGCACACTAAAGTAAAACAAAAAATCTTTTGGTGAATACCTTCTAATAATATATCGCTATCAATTGCATTCATTATAATTATTCTTTAGCTCTTTGACGCAACTAAACCGAAATTAGTAGAAAGTAGGTATTTCACAATAATAAAAAAATAAGACTTAAAAAATATTCACAGATAATTATAACAGTCTTGAGCCCCTCCGAGTATTTCCTTGTTTTAAAGTTTATTAAACATTCAAAAATATAAGTTTTTGGCACTAAAATTTAGTTTTATTTTTGTTGAAAACTTTAAAGTACTCAAAACGTGCATGTGTATGTGTTATAAATAAAAATTATTTTGATTTCTTCATCTAATTTTAGTTTAAGACATTGTCTATGGGTATGTTATATTGTCAACCGAATTAATTTTTTAACCTGTCAAACCTGTAACAAATATTTATTATCTAGCATCGTCTATAATACATTTATAAATTCTTATATATATTTAAATACATAAACGGATTTACAAATATGTAATATACAATAGTTAAAGTTTATTTGCAAGAGTGTAGTTAAAAAATATGCAATTAAGTAATAAATAAATTATTGCAAATATATATATATAATGCATCAATCCACAGAATTCACCATTATACGACTGGAATTTTTGTGTCATAGAACGCGAAAAAAAATACAT
Organism: Himalopsyche japonica; assembly: GCA_028555115.1. Lineage (NCBI taxonomy): Eukaryota > Metazoa > Arthropoda > Insecta > Trichoptera > Rhyacophilidae > Himalopsyche > Himalopsyche japonica. The sequence continues at coordinate 686,170 of JAHFWJ010000819.1, forward strand.
GTCATGATAAATGATAGATCCAATAATCTTTCTTACTGCACAATAAAATTATATTGTGATCAAATCTTCTGATTTCCGCAACTTTTATTCACTATTCCATAAGACTTGAAGATAAAAAAAAACCCTTTGCGCCAGCTGAGTGAGGTCAATGAAGAAAATATCAAAAGAATTTATGATATCGCTTCTGAATACTTTTCCTACATTAGTAAATTTTCTACAGGTTTTTACTAAAGGACTGACCTATTGTATTTTTCGCTTTTTATAATGAACAATAAAAATTTCATGGCCAAGAATGCAAAAGACTATTCTATACTACTATTTTCTATATACTAGAAAAAAAACCGTTAACCTTTTCAGCATACGTGTATTTTATGCTAAAACTTATTTCTTTTTGTGGTCTCATTATAATTATACATACTGAAAAAGTTTTATTTCTCCCCGTTGTCCTTAAATACAGTTACTGCACTCTGGGTATTAAATTTTCTCTGGGATGCGGTATAAGGCTTAAACTTAAATTTTGTCATAAAATATTTGGCGTTTTAGATCGGTTTCAGTGGTATTTAATCACCTCAACATTCTGTTTTAATGATATTTAACCATTAGGCTCAAACTACTAGACCATTATGCTTTTTACGTGTTCATGTTATACTTGCATGATATTTAAATATTTATTTAATTTTATGTTAGCATAGATACATAGCATTATTTCACATTTATGTTGCATTGCCGAAATTGAAAAAAACAAACACTTCATGACTTTTCTGTGTATGGCGCAAATTATTCTTGCAAATAATGATATAATAATATGATATAAGTTTCAATTCAAATATTTTACATTATTTAATATATTGAGAAAAACATGCGCATTCTTACATCGAAAAAGTTCTACACTAAATGGCAAAGATTCTTTTATAAATGTGAAAGTTGTACTTTGCAGCGTTTATTTTTATGTAAGGTAAAAATAAAAACCTTTCCTGAATATCTAGGATTGTGTTACATCTCTGGGGAAATAATAGGTTCCACCTGAGGTTGTTCCTTAAAAAAAAACGTTTTATTTTATTCTTATCTTTGTGGGAACGCTTAAAAATGTTGTATACATAAAATTTGTACACCATATAATGCGATTTTTAACTTTTTAGAAACATGTCGTAATAGTTGAATTTTGAAAAATATATCATTAAGTAAAATTAATAGTGAAATCCATTTAGGAAATTTTGATGACAGTAGAATTATGTGCTGATTTTTTAACGAATAACGTTTTTGGTGGGTTGAACTTTTATTTTGAATTAATATATCAAACCTTATGTTACATGTTTTGTACACGCGCCATATCTTGCTTGAAAAAACATATTAAGACAAAAATATTGCATCACGTAATGATTTTTTTGTATTTTAAATTCTTCTTTTTTATCGTTAGTTTAGATGTTTTTTTATATATTGAAGTTGTTTTTGAATCAATAATAAAAAACAATTATATTTAATAAATAAATTTTATAAGGCTTCATTTTTCCTGAATGTTTTCTCAACAAAAAGACTTTTGAATTAATATTTATAAGATTTATTTAAAAGTTCTCATTTTTAATTCCATAATGATTTATCAATAACAACGATATATTTTACTTTATCATTTAAAAACATCTCATGATTTTTCTATTTGGCATGTTCATAATAGTTAAGCATTGCTTTGTGCATATATATCATTGAAATATTCTTTCGAAACGCCTTAGCATTTATTTCCCTATTAACACATATCACAAGTATACCCACCGTCGTTATTTTAATACGTACGCATTTTTCATTGTTTCTGTAAGGGCAAATGCCATTCTTTATGATCACATCATGCAGTGCTAGGCAGGGGCTTCCACCTCATCGCCGCCTCGTTGAATTTCGTTAAACCTCTCATATAAACTGCTCTCGTCGTACATTATAAGGTCGGTCGAGAATTGAAATTCTGCCTTCGGCTGTTTGCGCATTTTACCACGCACAATTTACCCGAGCCCACTCTTTATAGGAGAAACAGAAGGCATTCTAAAAAGTTTACTTGGATAATATTTTAACTCAACCCTTATTCTCTTTTCTATCTTACGTTGGTAACCTTTTAAGATCTAAATCATTGTTATATATAGTCGCTTTAAGGCTGATTTGCCGTTTTTTTTTACTTTATTAAAATCACTATTACGATTTAGTTAATTGCTTTAAAATACCCTTAATAGGTTAAATAAATTATACTCTCTTGCAGTCTTTCATAAAACTTTAATAAACATTTTTTGTTTCATCTTGCGAATAGTATTACAAATAAGATTAAGCAAAAGCTTTTTTTTAAATAATTTTATACATTTTGTCATCCTAATAAATGATTAAAATTCTTTATTTTTATATTGTTTCAAGCCAAAACGTAACACGACCATTTTTTCTATTCATTTGCACTCAAAAACTACACATGATTTCTTTGGAGGCTTACCCCATTTGAATTAATTTATCTTGAAAAACGAAGAATAAAACAAATTAAATTGGAAATAATCTCTGCATCAGTCTTGTTCTGACACATTTATCATCTCATAAAGTATTAAAGTTTTTAAGCAAGTGACATAGTATTTTAAATAATAAAAACACATTTTTTAGTACTTATTTCCACAATATATTTTTTTATCAGGACCGGTTTCGCTCATCGCGAGTTGATAATGCTCGCGATGAGCGAAACCGGTCCTGATCAAAAAATATATTGTGGAAATAAATACTAAAAAATGTGTTTTTATTATTTAAAATATCGTGCCTTTCTATCAAGAAGTGACAGTTAACACCTTAAAAGTGACAAGTGACATAGGGTGTGTATATAGTCGAATATTCTATAATCCTTTATTTTACTGAACTTATTTTTATAATTGTTATATTCTTTGTAACTTAGTATCCACCTGTATTGTTCTATTTTCATATATGAGTAGAAAAAACCCAGAAGCGAGTTTTTTGTCGGATTTTCCAGCTATAAATTTCCAAGGCCTCCCTTCAGAGAGGCTGCCAGGTTGTATTCAATCAACTCGGCTTGGTTTTCTATATGTAAAATCTTTCGTATGGAAACTGAGTTACGAATTTCGGTGAAAACATACCACTGCAAACATTTCTATCTTCGCTTGAAGTATACATATCAGTGAGAAGTTAATTTAATATCTTTCATATCAACACCTTTACGAAGTTCCACTCAACTTTCAAGTCATACTAATAGCAAGCTAAATTTTTATTAATTTTTTAACTTGCAAAAGAGTTATTTTCATGTTTTTTTTTATATTTCAAACTCAGTTTAAGATTGGAAAACAAAATCGAAACTTATAAGATTTAATAGTAGTATTCTACTCAATATAAAAGGTTAATTACAATACATACGTGACATATATTTTATCTCTTAAATATATAACAATATCATAGGTATGGTTAAGACAATCAATTCAAAATCAGTTTCACTAAGACAGGTTAAGCTGCGCATTTTGCAAACGCTTGTATTTGTAGATATTATTTTTTTTCAATAGCATGTTTATTATATTATGATGTTAAAGATGTTTTCGAAGGCGTGAACTTATTTGTATCATCGAGCTAATATTTTTAAGCTATCAATAAATGAATTTAATCGCAAAAGAAACTGATTTCCTCCTATCTTTTTTACTTGTTATTGCGGACATTTTATTGTCTTTCGGAAACGATAATAATATGAAAATGTTAGTTTTACAGTTTCAATGTCAATAAAGTTGCTTACTTTCCTATAGACTGACCCCATCTTCCGAGCTGAAGCGTGAAGAACCAAATCGTAAAAAGGTGATTTGTGTGGAAAACCAAACCACTGTGAAGTAGTGTTCACCATAGAAGATTGATAACGAATAAGTTTGAAAATACACATTTATTTTTAAATATCATATTTATCAAATAAATATTTTTTTATTTGCCGCATTTAATTTTATGTTTAACTTTTGAATGTTTTAAAATTTACTTTTCGATGGATAAAATGTACACATGGAATATTAATATAATTTATGATATCGACTGAAAGTGCTTGATAGAATTTCAATATCAAATTTGAATTCTTAAAATTTTGTACGGTAACACACGATTTGTCGCTAATAATCAAGGTTTCGTCTTTCTGCATCTTCAAGCATTCTATCACAGTCAGTTGTTTTTTAGTTTTGTTCCATCCGTGGGATAGTATGCCTGAAGATGCCGAAAGGCGAAACCCTGGTCGTCAGTGATAAAACATGTGTAATCGTACAAAGTTATAACAATTCAAATTTGAAATGGAATTTTACATGTTTATTGAATAATATATTTTATTTTATTCATTAAATGTCTGGGACACAGTTTACGACGTAAAATTTTCACCCAGAGAAGTGTATATTGCTTGTTCAACTCTATACAGTAATGAGATTTATAAAACAGTAGATTAAAAATGGTCACTATGTTTCAAAATAATACACTTACCAATAATATTAATTGAAAGTTTCTTTAAAAAGAGAATTCATTATATGAGTAATGCCGATGACTTAGAAATGTTTTGTTTGATTGATTACGATGATAATTTCTAAAAAGTACTTATGATACAAAAAACAAAAAAAAAGTGTTTCATTTATAATTTTAATTCTGCTAGAACAACATGCAGTGATATGTAAGTTGCTTAACATTAATAGAGTTCATTTTCTTCTATTCAAAATGTTAAAGCGTCACTTTAAACATTTATAAACATCCTTCTTTTCTTACTCGTACATAAAATTTACAAAAAGCACTTACTATTATATTTAAAGCCGTATTATTATATATTATTAAATTTCCAATTAAATTTTTATCAATAAACACTCTATTCAGAAACCAGAATACCACAGTTTAGTAAAGCAACATTGTGATCTCGGTTTTGGGTAAACTATTATACAACCACAAACTATGACTTTTTTCTACAAAATTTGATATCCCGTAGTGTAATGAATATGAAAAAAAACGATCTGTCGTTATGTGTTAAAATCGTGAATTGGAGAAGATTCCAATGTTTGGATTGTGGGTTGCGCCCAAGTTTATTTCTGATATAAAATTTATTTTTCTTTCAAGATAAATCGGTAACCTTTTATTGTAATGACTACATGATCCGCTTTCTTGTTCGATAATTCTTCTTTTATTATCCGAACAGGCGTTGAAACTTCCAGATTGCTTTATAGACGCGCTGAATAGGACATTATGCCTTTCTACTTATATAACGTGCATCACTGCTCTTGTTCGCCGCAGATAGAATTTTGTTATATAAATTAACTTTTAGAAATACAAAATAGGATAAGTCGATTTTTTTTAAAATTGAATGCTGCACTAGATGATATACATTTGCTCCTTTTTGTAGCATTCAAATTGCTTTTCAATAATAAAATGTTAAGTAACACTTCTTGGTGGAAATGAAATATTATAATATTTAGTGTTTTGTTATTAAAGAAAATTCTAATCCTGTTTTACTTTCTTGTATAGTAACTAGGGATTGCAGTTTACCGTCAAATTTCAATAACCGGTAAACGGTAAATAATTTCACCTCTTAGACGGACGTGGATTATATCATTAAAGTGTAACTGTACGTGGCTACTTTCACTAAAAATGGTATCCTGGATTGAAACATAAATAATTCAAAATACATTTCAGTTGAATATTGATGTGATAACATTTACTTTAAATATGTTTCAGGTGAATATGTGAATGTTTTAAATGTATTTTTTTTAAATAAATCAGATTTTTTATTATTTGCCACACAAAGATTGATTTATTGGCGACTATGTAATATTTGGTTTACCTGCCTGTAAGAAATTCGTACTTTAAACTATTAGTTGATGTAGTATCTATATATTTTATACATGTATGCATAATTTGTATCTATTAATATAAATTCATAATGAAAAAACAATGTATTGTATTATAGAGTTTATTAATAAATGGTTATTTTTTTTTTTGGTATAATGAAAACATAGTTGAATATGTACCTAAACACAAATTTTCTTCGCTATCTGTCCCATAAAAACTAGAATCAGCCGCAGCCTGCAGTGGAAATCACGGTGACCGCGATTGCGATTGTGATGACAGATGACACCAGTGTGACAAGTAAAATACTTTTTATCAATGTTGCCGGAGTTGAAAAAAAACTACTCACTTCCTCATGCATATATCATATTATAAAATCGTTATAATATGCCTATATCTGGCATTAATTCGCGATAAAAACAATTCCGGTAAAAACCGGTAAATTTTTAATTTACCGGTAATTACCGTTGGTGCATTTTGGGCCATTTACCGGTAAACCGGTAATGCAATCCCTAATAGTTACCTCATCTGCCAATCAAAATTCCAAATATTTCATGGCGTCTTTCAAATACATGTCTCTAATATTTATCGTTTTCCGTAATACAACAATGTTTAAAAGCTCATTAAAATATAGTAGGAAATGAGGTTTTGATTTGGAAAGCTTATATTTTACATGCCTTTGTATGACACAGAAAGCTTTCATTGTATTATTTGGCTTCATTGTCACTGACCTGGAGTAGGCGGTTGGTATCATTGGTGTTCACAAATCCAAAAAGTGTGCGATCGCCAACTTGCAATTATCTTTACGGTCATATTTTTTGTGATAATAACTCACGCTTTGATTGACTGATTAAACTAGTTCATTGTTTCAAAATTATCTGCAATGATAAAATCAAGGAGTTGTGGAACAAGTGTATTCAAAAATAAATTAAAGGAAATGCTCGTTATATAGTCTGACTTATTTTTTCCATAATTTTTCACTTGGAGATGCGTATTTATTAAAAACCTCTTTTTCTATTACGAACATAGTCATATTGTTGTGTTGAGAGTCAGTGAAATCATTACAAATATTCCAATAGAAACTTCTCTCACCCAGCAATGAATTTAACTAAAATCTTTCCAGCGTTACCTCTCGACATTAGTGACTCTAGTAAACTAAACTATTTTAGTAGAAAACACGTACGTAATTTATCGTTTACGTGTATCTTCATTATATTTTATTTTATAGCTTTCAAACGAAAAACGCCTACGCATTAATATTGGAAAGAAAATATATTCCTCAACAAGAACAGTATTAAATTTAATCCACTTTTGTAGATAGAACACAGAAGCTCCCGAATATTTCTGATCGCAAAAAATATAAAAGAAAGAATAAAGGCAGCCTCATAATACGGTCAGTAGAATCGATTTACAAAAATAAACGAGAATTCTGAATTCCTTTGAAGAAAAATCGCATCGATGATTCCATAGGAATGAAAATATATATAGCAGTGGTATAAAAGCGATGGAGTGACTTTATTGTAAGTTAATATCTCTACGAAGAGTTTCTTTTTGTTGTGTATCATTAAAAATATTAATATTTTCTTTGTCGTCAAGAAATATTTTAAAAGATCGTTTGACTTTTAAATTTTTTTGACCATCTCGTGCTTAACATCTTAACCGGGTAATTTAGTTTTGCGTATCTTAAAAGTGCGTATGTGCAACTGGTAATTAAATCTATAGGATTACGGATTATTTCGTCACGCACATTGTAAACATAGCACTGACGAAATACGTCGTCAGTTCTGTAGTTAACACTTGATGAAACGTTTCATAGTTCGCCATGTGCAGAACTTTTTTCAACCTAAGAGGGGAAAAATAAAACTCGAATATGACGAAATATCTCGTCATACCCGGTTAACAGGTTAAAGTACATTTGTTAACAAAGTTCACTTTCTCGTTTAAATTTAGCCATTGTCAAAGTACATATTTTTCGATGTTGAATTAGAAAACGTGTCTTTTGTGCTCTTTTTTTTATACAGCACGATACTATTATTTACTGTGTATGTCATTTATAATACAAAGATAAAGCATCGAGTTTTTTATCACAACGTGACTAAAATCGGAATACTTTTTTCATCTATTTATAGTTAGATTCATTTATTTAGCTTAATAAAATAATAGTTTAACAACAAATATTTATACAAAATTATATTTTTGCTTTAATATCTTCTCAGTTGAAAGTTATAAGCTGGTATTCAAAAATACTATAGACAACTGAATCATAAAGCTAAATAGTTTGTCTATTCTTTGAAATCGTTGGTAACTCTTTTAATTAATTCACAATATTAATGAAAGTTGATTTTTTCCTTTGGCTTTATAACTAAGCGTGTTTCACTTTCAACACATCGTATACTTCTTATGATTTTATTAACTAGCAAAATTGAGAAAAGGGGTGATTAAGTCTAATATGGTCGATTATTCAAAAAAGGAAACGTTTTATATATTTTTTTACAACCGGTAAAAAATTATATGCTGTTTTCTTCTTTTTTTGAATGTCGATTGTTGGGAGAAATTTATTGAATTTACAATAAAAAACACACTTGGGTCCCAAATCTTCTATCAAGACTGGCTATTCTTAAAAAGAATTGCTTAGAAGTTATTTGTCTCAATACATTTTTCTGTTGTTGTAATATTAGTAGCTTTTCCAGATAATCAAGCTCTACAACCTTATTTTATAACATAAAAGCACATCGGTCATTACATATATATATTGCCTGTATAATATCAATAATTTATTCAACACTACATCCTCAAGTGTAAGAATTTTTTTTAATTCTTAATAAATATTGTAATGATTTTAACGGTGATATATTTCTTTTTTTTTTTATATAATACTTACAATTGAATTATACTTTGACTATTTTCCACAAAGATCCTTTACTTATTTGGCAACATTGTAAGAGATAAATTCGACAAAGCAAAATATAATTCACTAGCATCTGAAGAAAAGGAAAGATTTTTCATTTTGTTTCATGTCTTGATTTGGTTTACCCTAATAAAATATCTATGCTCCTTTAGCATAAGGCCTTTCCCACACTTTACAAATATATTTTGAAAATTGTAATCAATTCATTTTCACAATATTATTACGAGGTTCTGCCTAGTAAACATCAATTCAATCAATAAAACATGCTGAGGAACTTTTTAATTCTAGAATTGATTGAAATGTTTTTTGTCTTACTTACAATGAAAAGAATTATAATTTCTTGTACATTCATTTATAAAATTTTTAAAATCTTGTGATTTTCTAAAATTTTTTAGTGTTATAAATAAAACAAAAAAAGATGTGATATTATAAAACTCTAAACAAATCCTATTATAAAATAATTTATCATGAAGTTGTGGTTTTTTTTTATATAATTTTTATCATTGATGTCAACAAATTATATTTAAGTCTGTTAAATGAACTTCACGCTTAAAAATGAAATACAAAAATGTTTTATAACTCTTCCGCATAGTTTTACCATATTTAAATACGTTATGTAAAAAAAGAAAATTTGACATTAGAATTTTTAATTATTCAAAATATATATTATATATGATACTGATTTCCAATATTTTTTATCTATTTTATTATTATTATTATTATTATTTGAATCTTTTATATTTGTTTTCCCAAGGTGTAGGTGTAGGTTTATATAATTCTTAGGTACATCATATTCTACATATAGTCATCTTAATTAGTCATTAATTTTATAAATGTTTTATACATATTAAGTATTCGTATTCAACTAAATTAGATTCTTCGAGAATTTTCGTAAAGAACAATAAATTACATATTTTTTTATTGTTTCTTATTGTAAAAATCAAGATTTAACTAAAATCATTTTAGAAATTCTAAGGTAAAAAGAAAAAACTTGTAAAGATGAAAACATGAAGAATGTCTTTTTCATATGACAGAGAAAGAAATCCAGTTGAAGTGGCATGTGTAAGCAATAACCTTTCTTATAAGGTTTTTGTGTTAGATTTTTTTGTAACATCACATGAATACACATACATCGGATTTTGATAATAAAATTTATTTTCTAACTTAAATTATTTTAGCGGTAATATTTTCTCTAAGTAAGAAACATGACCTACAAATTATATAAGAACACATTATTTATCATGTATACATATTGCCATGCCATTCAATCAACGAATTTCAAAATTCATTGATTATGCATTAAAGAGACATGTCTTGATATATAACTTTTTTTTAAATGTTGGTCAAATTAAAAATATAATGAGCTTGCTTTCCATTTTATTTTGTAATATTTAGTCTAACATTTTCTATCCAATGCATATTATATCAAGTTCAACAAACTAAAATCCATTATTTGAGTTATTAATGTTTTAGATAAAATAACTTTTTTTTTTAAATATACCACATTAACAATGAGTATATCAAAAAATAACACATTTTTTACATTCATTCGGGCCGGAGTCATAAAAACTCCTAGCGCCTTTCATATAAGAAATCACATTTTCTATGAAATCATAAAAATATATATTTTTGCAATATACTCTTCTTTCTTCATTTTTCAAAATTATTTCAATACTTCATAGGAAAAAAGTTAACACGGCTTAAAATATGGCTAATTTAAGCTAAGACTCTATCGACTAATAACGTTGAACGACTGGCCTCTAGTAAGACAAGAAATTATAGAAATTAACTGATACATATTTTTGCCATATTCTAACCTTTGAAATGACTTAACAACTTACGAGTCATCACCATTGTTATATTTGTTAGATTAATATATCCTTAATAAAATAGACTATTTTTGAGAAATTTGGATATTGCTGCTTTTTTGTGTGATTTAAAAAGTACTGGGATACCCCATACTAACCATTTCTTCTCATCCTTTTGACTGACATTAAAATTTTTATTAGTAATACTAATGAAATAGTAATGAAGCATAATCATTAAATATTTAAGTTCAGGTTATTTTGATTATAAAAGTTTCCCACTCATTTTTCTTACTAATGAGTCTTTCACGGTTGCCTTGAGCTTTTAATAGATAAATGATTTACCTTAATGTTGTTTTCAAATTATTTATAAGATATTATTAATATACTATTTATAATTTAATTTACTTCATATGAATGGATATTGTATGACTACCTGTAAACTATTTTCTTAATCCTTAAACTTTTTGTTTTCTATACCTGCTTACTTTCAATTCGAAATTTTGTTCAAATATGCTTGCTTGAAATCAGTTGATAATGCTCACAAGGAGCAAAACCTGTCCTGATCATAAAATAGACTATGCAAATATTACTAAAAATGTTTTGTACTACATAAAACTGAGTTCACTGACTAAAACACACATTTAGTGATATTTTTGTTTTTTAACTCATTCTGTTAAGTACACGTCTAGTGTTTCCATACGTATATCCTCTATGTGCTCAGGACCCGCGTAGCATGTTCATGTCCGATAATATATAAATATAAGCCGACAATATTCATTTCTGATTTCGTCGCCTTTGGATCTTACCGCGCGTAACACTTTTTGCATAGTAAAGCTGAGTCTACACATACCGTTGTGAATATTTTTTTTGCTATTTTCACTGTTGTTTTCAGCAATTGGAATATAAAAATCACTGGAATATTTTTACAACATCATTTCGTGAAAAGTTCAGCGCAGAAGAATTATTTCATGTAGATTTTGACCGTGGTAATTTTTGATTTAGAATAATTTAGTGAATTTTGAGGAAACACTAGTGCTTTTTAAATAATATAGTATATAAATTTGTGTGTATAGTATATATTAACAATCATGAATCAAAATATATATTTTAAATAAATACACGTGCAGACCAACCATTACAGTATGAACATGCCGCCGAATTATCAGTGTAATATGAGATGCAAAAATACCGAAGTCGAGTTATTTGTACGTATCGACACTCGTCTGTATTGTCTTTGAAATAACGTATATTATAAATAATTTGCAATATATTTTTATAATTCAATTATATTCAGTATGACACTTTTACATTTTTACATTAGCAGTGAAAGTGTTAAAAAGGTTTGATATTTTCTCGTTATTTACGGTATCTTGGTAAGCATGGTTTTTCAATACCTTGTAGATACATTAAGATGTCTATATCATATAAAATTTTATCTTTTGGACATATTTCATCAGGTAAATTTCAGTTTTAATCCATCTTAAATTTAGTGAGTATAATGATTATCGTTATAAATGAGAAATTTTGAATATTTGTTATAGCAGTAAATAATAGTAAACTAAACTACTTGTGTTGCTCAGCATGCGGGTAAATATAAGCCTTTAAAACGTTTATTGTTGGTTTAAGTTAAGCTTTCAGACCAACACACTTAACCTGGGTAAATATAGTGCAAGCCAAGTAATATGTACGAAATCAACCCACTCAAGGCTTTATATCAAATAAAACGTAGCAAATTGACCACTAGGGGCGTTTTATAACAAACTTTTGTGCGGTACAAGCTTTCCCGAAGCTTCAAGTTGATACATTGGCTTTACAATTAAAGTTTCGCATCATGCAGAAAGTTGCAAGCTTTTAAAATTTTACTTTGTTTTTGAATCACATTCACTCAATTTCCTAAATTCAATCTTACACAGTTTAAGTTCAACTATAACAATTATTTGTGAAGAAAAATATTTGGGTTAGTATTTGCTAGATTAAAATATTGTTTATTTTACGCACTTAATCGAACTATTTGAAAAGATCTCGAATCCATTTCATGATTATGTTTTATATACTGCTCATAAAAATAGCAAGTGGAATATAAATATTTTTTTTTTATTACACTAACACTTTTTTAAATAAAAATTATGAATTAATCTTTTATTAACCTACTAATAAAAATTTTAGGACGGAAAAATTGTACTATAAGTTTCAATGCACTTCAATAAACAGTTTTTCATCGCATGTTGAACCTGATAAACCAGAAGAAAATTTAATATTACGGGTGAAAAAATTCCAATAAAAAACACTCACTTGTGAGAATATGAGAATTTTCTCGTTTAGATTTCTGGTTATTCATGAAATCAATATTTTTTTTTTATTTCTGCTATCAAATATCGTAAATATGTAATTTGTTTTAAAGTCTGTTAAAAAGTATTTGTTGATTAAATTTCATCACAACATTAATTATAAATTATTGATTTTTGAAAAAAATGTTAACTTTTCATTTTTGTAATTTGAATTCTTGAAATTTATAAATTTTGATATAATATACACACTTGTACGATATACTTACAGTTATATGTAATATTTTTAATACGTTAGAGGTTGCGTTATCAACATGAATTGGTTGCACTAATTATTTAATAAATTCTTAAAATAGAATTAAAGCATTGCTCCATTCACTTATATGGCACTATATAATCATTTTTAATAAATTATTCTAATAAATATATAGAGCAACTGGTAGATATATTCAAATATTGGACAAAAAGCTTCAAAAATAATTTTATATGACAATGTTAAAAACATGTATTTTTCTATTTTCTAATTGTACTAGAACGTTGTTCAAAATCACTCTAATAAGGTCATGCTTCAACAGTTTCTTGTCAAAACCGTGATATATAATAGTTCTTACGTGTTTTTGTTATTGTGGTCGAATTATATCAGTTAACTAATTTATCATTCCTGATCCACATTTCTTTTCATCAAACCTTACAGCTTACAAGTTTCTACAGTCTAAGCTAGTAGTGATTATGTTGTTAACCACCTATAAAATTAAAGTAAAACGATTGAATAGTATGTTAAAAAATGTGTTTTTATTATGTAAAATATGCACCTTCTCCATGAAGAAGGTATTAATTGAAGATCTCATAATCACTACTAATTTTTTATGATTCAATCAGTAAAATATTTATGTGCCAGCTGTATTTGGTACCATAATTTATGTGTTAACTTAATGTTTTCGATTCATTTATAGTAAAATCCGGTAAAATCGTAAGATTACAATAAAAACCGGGGCGATGATACAGAAAGTTTCATATACGCAATGGATATAATATTGATACGACATGTTAAGGTTTAACGTTTTATCATTGTGAAAATACATATAGATATAATTCAGATACTATTTTTTGCGTATATTATTTATTTTTTATATTAATTTTAACTTTGTCAATCCATAAAATTTTTCAAGTGGACAAATAGTTTGCTGATAAAATTTGATATTTAAAGTATTTTTAAATTTACTCATGGTACTAAAAATTTTTTTAAATACACACACTCAATAGAAAAAAACAACTTTTAGGCATTTGTCAACAGTCTTTGCTTTAGCTTTAATTTTGACTTACAAAATAAAAATCTTTTCAAGATTTACTTGTTTACGATTTATAAAGACTTCGCTGTTCGTCGTAAAATAAAATGTTGTCATGAGCAAATACGGACCTCAATAGTGTTTTAATGGTCATATAGGGGAAAATAACAATTTACTTCATATATTTCCAGACGCACATATTTTTGGAAGGTCAAGTTTTTCATTTTTATCAGTTTTCTTCTATAATAAAATAATATATTTTGTTACAGATTTTTTGGACATAATTTATTTTTTGACAGTAAAGAATTATTATAATAGAAATTGAAACCATTTTTTAAATTAGTATACATTAAAATCCTAATTAAAAGACAATATATATTTAATTGTCCGTAGAACTTTTTCGATAAGATGGCATCAATTACTCTATTCATATTATTTATTTTGATAAATCAATTTTCTTTAGAAAAACATATTTCATTTAAGTCAACAAAATTTGAGCTTTTTAGAACTGGTTTATTCATATGACAGAAGTAAGATTTAAATACCCAAAAGTTTTAGCATTTCCTCGTAAAATTTATTTTCACTTTCAAATCTTTTAAGTCTATCAAGAAATGATGGGAAAGTTTCTATATTAACGAAGAAGTAAGTAATTTTTACGAACGCTAAATTAGAAAAAAAATCTCAAGCTTGTTATGAATTGTTTTAAAAATTTTGAATTAACTGTAAAAAATAAATTTTACTCAATTGCTGTACAATAAAATCTTTTATCATCTGACGTGTACCTGAAGTGATTCATATGTTTTGTATCAATATGTATTGGATGTGAAATTATTTTTCGGTATTTTTGCAAGACACAAAACAAAAAAATGTATTCTATGAATTAATTTAAAGCTTGAATTAAAACAAAATTGAAAACAATTTATTCATTGATTTTTTTTTGGCTGAACGCATCTTCCATCCAAAATTGACGTATTGCATACAAATAAACATTTTTTCAAATTTTTCATATTTTTCATTCCCTCTAAAAACACATTTTACAAAGGTTTGATTTATTTGCCTATTGGGTGTATGAGGCCATTAATTCTACGAAATATTAAACATACTGTGACCATCTACGCCGTAGCACTGAACGGAGAATATCACGTAGCCAGTCAACATAATAGCCTACAAAGCGTAGCGCTTGACAGTCATTGGCAGCGCACGCTCTGAGTATTGCGTATACATGTCGACACGCATACAGAGTGCTTTTTCCATTGTCAATAAAAACAATTGTTGAGAAAAAATTCATCAATAATTTCCGTTTTGCTTTTCACACACTTCGACGTCAAGCATGAAATGAACATTTCATATTGGAAAATGATTTGAAGATAGTTATTCAAAACAAACGAATATTTTAAGTATAAAATAAAGCTTTATATGTTACGATGTCACTGCTGACTTTATTAATATACACTGCTGGATTAAAAATATATTTATTTTATGTAAGTGTTTCTGTTGTTTTAAAAAAATATAAAAAAAAATTTCAGAATGACTACTGAGCTGTTTCTTAAAATATGTAATAGAGAAAAAAAACAAAGTGAGGTTATTTTAAGATGAAAACGTAACAGTCAATTAGAAAGTTGAAAAACTATCTCATTTTCATCATACCTCCAAACCATCACTGAAACATAGCAAAACAAACAAAGTCATTTGCAAATAAAATAATCAAGAACACTGTAAAGAGTTAATAATTTTTATCATTTGAAACATCCGGATATATCAATAACAAATTTTTAACCAAATGTAAGTATTTCTGGCAAAAATATCTCCTCATTTATTTTAATGGAATATAATAGATAATTTCAACAAAACGTTCCAATCAACGTTTTTGAAACTCTGACATTGTAGCCGAAAGTATAGTATTAAGCAATAATTTTAAATTGTTTTGCTAATTAGAAACTGAACCTGTTAAAAAAGTGTTATATTCTATCTTTTCTCATTTTATAACTTTGAAAACTTGAACATTAAATCTTGATAAAATTTATAATACGTTTTATTTCTAATAATGCTCTAGTTAAATACTTTTCGGCCATTTTAACAAACACAGCTCTCTAACCGCAACATAAATGGTGAACCCTTAAGTTTTTTATAACTGATTTGAACGTAAAATATAACCAGTCCAGGAATAACAACATCCGAATACGTTTTTACGACTTGGCCCGATGAATGTATTTTATTAGTTTAAGCATCATAAAACCTTACTTTCAAATTTTTGTCATTTTATAAAATGAAATATACTAGTACAGTAGCGGTATTTCATAATTTCATCGTAAAAGTTACAACTGACGCGAATTAAATAAATAAAAGTTTCTTTTTCTGAGCAAGGCGAAATTTTGATCATTATTATTTTTACCGGTTGGTTTATGTTACAACAAAATAATAAACAATCTACAATACATCATAATATATCACCGATATTATACTTATTGCAGTGTCTTTTATTTTGTAAAAAGTATTAATTTTAACAAAAGCTTTAATTTGTGTCATATGTAAGAAATGATATTCATTAAATTCACAATGGAAATCAAAAATACACATAATTGTATTATACGAAACACTCAACAAGTAAAATGAGGTATTTCATTGGTTATTACAAGTTTTTTGAGACTCATTTTATTATAAATTCAGAGACCACAATATGTGTTTCGATAAATTGTTATATCATATTAAGACGGATCAAAGAAAGGGAATCCAAAAACACATTTAAAATTCGATTGCAATATTAGTTTCAAATAAACATCATAGGCATTTATAACTTTTTAAATATTATATACGTTTGACAATATGTAAGGGAGTATTTGATGTATCAACTACCAAACAAACTACTAGGTTGGACCGCTTGAATTGGTATTTTTTATAAGTTCAATAGACGAGTTTTAGTAATTCATTGTTGTTTTGTCTTATTTGTGACAGGTTGGCCCTAGAAGACGCAATAACAGATCAACCTCTTCCGAATGCGCAGTCCGAACTGAAAGTTTCTCTATTTACTCTATGGTACGTATCACAATTAAATATTGGCAAACATAGAATCGGATGTGAAATGGGCATCAATTATTTACTGTCATTAAAAAGTTCATTGAGAAGCTTTTGAAATAAAGCACATATGTAATATTTATCGGACTATCTACAAATAATTAAGTTTTTAAAAAATATTTTTAAAACTCCATAGATAATAATGCTTTTATTTTTAACATTGTTTAAAGCGTCGATCGTTCAGTAAGTTTTTTCGATATTTTGTTAAAAAAAACACGTTTAACCAAACAACTTTTGCATCATGAGTTATATCTTACTAAATAATTCAAAATCACTTAATTGTGGACCAAACAATATATCTACAGTATAGAAATACTGTATCATTTTAATTAAAGCTAGACATTGATAACAAAATAATTAAAATTTTCACAACTA
The DNA here is from genome assembly GCA_028555115.1 of Himalopsyche japonica. Taxonomy (NCBI): domain Eukaryota; kingdom Metazoa; phylum Arthropoda; class Insecta; order Trichoptera; family Rhyacophilidae; genus Himalopsyche; species Himalopsyche japonica. Next base: position 703,709 of record JAHFWJ010000819.1, read on the forward strand.
GACCAAGAACAACTTCAAAAATAATAATGAGAAGTTACTTAACCAGACTCAAACTGCTAATAAAGTAAATTTATGAATAAATTTACCAATCGCAACGCCATCCTGCTTCCATCTTCAAAGCTATTTTTTTCAAAATAGTCAAGTTTTCGAAATGCCACTTTTATTGTCAAATAAAAAGTTGAAAAGAAAAATCCGAAAATCTTGCTGCTTTGATCAATAGCATGTTTAACTCTCAACTCAAATCATAAACTATGAAAAAACATATTTTCATTTTTGTCATACATGATATCGGCAAGTGATCTCATGTTAATCTTATTATAAACTTTGATGTGGCAAATCACAAATGTAAACCCAAAACCTATTTTTATTATTTTTACTGATTCTGAATTGACATTGTTTTTAAACTAAGATTTCCGCTGTCAATATTGGAATCGTTATTGCGAGGGACTATAATACGTCTATACTGCTTAATTCAATTAACAAAAATGCCCAATTAACTGTTTGGCAAATGCTAATTAGTAAATAAAGGTTTGCAATATTTTTTTACAGGATCAAAAATTGCTTTTATAACTTTTTCAACCTACACTTTTTGTACAACTAGCAAATTAAAATTTCAATTTGAGAAGAATTATGATTTTTGAAAAAGCGAGAAAATTCAAAACGGAAATGTTATTTGGCTTTAGGCACAAGCGTTTTGGGTGAAATTTCTTTATCATTCTATAACGGTACGCTGGTTTACCGACGTAAAAGAAATGAAACTACATTATAATAATATTGAGAAAAAACCTAAATCTATTTATTCCATTTATTTTTAATCTCAATCAAAGTTTACTCAACACAATCATAGCAATCTTTTGAAAGTGAAAATAGCAACATATGTTTTCAAGAAATAAAATCCCATTGAAAAAAATCACAGTCAGGATTTAAAGTCAACTGTTCAAATATTAGTACAATATTTATTGTAAAAAACTTGTAAATATTTCATATCAGTCTTATCAATCTTTTCAGTGTTCGACCTTAAATTATTAATTGAGCATTTAAAAAATACTTAACATAATATAACACTGTCAACTAGGTATGCCACATCAAAAAATGTGAATCAATATCACACAAAGCTAAATTACAGTCTCTTAACACCTTTACTCATTTTCTAAGCGACATCAAAATAATTTTACGTGCAAATTTATTCTGTGTCAAACAATCGAGTATCCCAGTAGAAATTTAGAAAATAAGCAAGCGAGAAATATATTTTGATACAATATATACACTGCGAAAGCCGTAGTAATAAAATTTTCATCGGATTTTAAATGTTCAAATTTTGTCAGAATGTCTGCTTCAAAAAATGTTTTCCCGTTGAAAACGTAACATAAACATTGTTCACTCCCAGGAATAATTGGAGTACTGGAAATTGTTTAATGTAAAATTTAGATTGGATCATGTGGACAGAGAGAGAGACTCTATATATGGTCTTATTATTTGACAATCTACATGCACAGTTACGTACATGCTGAAATAGATAAATTAAGCAGTGATGCGGTTATTTAAGTCTAAGATATTGTATTGAGAGTATAAAGAGCAGATTGTTCTCTTCTTTAATATGACCTAAAAATATTTGACTATTGACTAAATAAATAATTTTAAGTTTATTACAGTTTCCTGTTTTTCATGATGATATATTTTTTGTAAAAAAATATTTGTTTGATTCAGATTTCGGCAATTTTTTTATTTTAATAAAATACATATTTTGTATGTATTTAAAATACTTCAGCAAGTAGCTAGCTCTACATAGATTAATATGTAACACACACATAATAATAGATATATTTTTCTCATTTTAGGCACTTATGAAAGAAAATTCAAACGTACGAACTATTTTTTCACAATAAAAGATTACCACAACCAATTCAAAAAACACAAAAATATTTTTGTATAATGTTTTTGCATTTTTCAATGAATTTTATTTTTATTGACCATACGTTTTGTTAAAAATATTTTTATGTATTTCAATTATCTGAGGTATTTCTTCTCCTAATATTGGCAACAAATGTTTATTTTTTCTTAGTCTAAAGGGATACTTCACTATCTTTTAAAAAATTGATTGAATAGTATCGCTACCTTTCCTTTTTTAGAACGGAATAGTCAGAAGAAATGTTCACCAATAAAGGTATTCTTTGAAATTCGATTAAATAGAATTAATCTTTCAATCGAATCAAAGTCTTGTTTATTTTACGGATTCGCTGGAAGCCGCGTCTAAATTTGACCGCTCGACTATTGAACTGATTATTGTGTTATATCCGTTTTAATAAAATGATATTTTTAGTTTGTTTATAATATATATTAAAATAATATATAATTAAATATTATAAAAAAATATATATTAAAATGAGTCAAAGTACCATCTGCCAATAAATAACACGTCTGCGCATTGAGATACAGTTTTCGTTTTATGAGCAATCTTGCCAAATATGCATTGAATTCAGAGCCTTTACAATCTCATGGCCAGAAACCATTTTGCTTCTGCCATGTGTGCAATTTATTTGTTTACTTTGAAAGCTACAGCTTGCTGGTTTGGTCGTAAGTCAAGAGCGTATTAAATTTATGTTGCCTATCGAGAAGTCGGACAGTAGACGTTACTTACGGCTACGTTCGAGAGTTGTATGAAGCAATGCTGCATTTGAAAATTAGTATTTAAAGTTTTTGTGTCAAGTTGAATTAATACAAAATATATCGAGTAAGTTTCTCGAAGCTCAAGATATAAATCTCCAGCAAACTTGATATGTTGCTTATCGTGCTATCTCTGCCAAGCAGTATAATTTAAGAAAGCTTTTTACTGTATTATGTGTTAAATTCATTGTGAATTGACAATTTTTTTAAGATTACCATATGCGTCTTATGAATAATGTTGTTTTTATTTCATTCAATTGTTTATAGATAATTCATTAATAAATTAATCTATCAAATTATTACCGTCAGGATTAAATATCATTAATTTTTCATAGTTCGTTAACTATTTAAGTATTATAATTAAATTATAAAAATTACTTTGGAAAACTTTCCAGTATTTCGATTTCAGCTTTTATTGTTATCGTCATTAGTTCATTCAGGTCAAATTTACTACCCGGTCGAGGTGTTCATTCAAAATTAAAATCTTATTGTGCATTTTTACCCCATAGCATTGATTTCGTGTTTCTATATTTTTGTACCACTACATAGAGTTTTCAATTCTCTCGAAATTTTATTTTTGATATCGCAAATCTGAAATTTTCTATTAAAATTTTATTCTCCCTCAACATAGCCGAAAAAATTGCTCGTACAAAAACAAAGCAGCGTAAAAAATATTGCAATATTTCAAAAGTTTGCTTCGATTTCGTCCTCCACAAAAAATAAAAAAAATGAATAATTTACTATAACTGACTCAAACGTGATGTTTTTCAAGCATGGTACAACAATTTTCCGTTATACACGCGCTTCCATTTTAGAATATACTTCACAAAGGGTAAGCGATGTTTTGATTTGTTCACATTATATTCATTGCATAGATTAATTTTGTCTGTTTTTTGGAGTAAATTTTATGAGATACATTTTTCCCTTTTGGTGAAGCTTTGAAAAGTTCGTTTTAATAACAATACACCATATTTTTTGACTCTCCTGTTAAAAAAGGGGCAAGAATATTCCAAAATTTCTTTAAGCTTAATTTTTTTCTTGCTAAGATTTTAATTCAATTTTCTGATAAGAAACATGGATAATTATAATTAATATTATTTTATAGGGATTCAATTATACAATCAATCGAAAATACTCGTGAATCCACTCACAAACGCTATAAAAATGAAAATAGTACAATTTAATATGTTTTGCATGTTTTTAATTTATTATGATTACATTAATGTCTTAACATTTCTTCCAAAAATTGATTGATAACTTAAAATACTCAAAATAATAATAATAATGCTTCAAAATAGTTCTTTATTATGCAGAATATTTACGATTAACTGTAATTTTTCTTTTTGGTGGAAGAGGGTCTGATTTTTTTTATATATTCTTGATTTATTGAATATTATGTACTTTCTATATTTGACCGTGATTTTTGACTTTTTTTTTGGTTCGTTTATATGTTACGTATGTTCATGATTTCACAACCAACGTTATAAATTACTTTTCCTAGAAAACAATTTTAATCATAGAATATGTTGATTTATTTAAGAATTATCGAGCGGTATATTTTGGGCCTATATTTAATACTATAGAAATCTTTTTATATGAAAAATATTTAAAGACTTTAAATAATCAAAAATGTTAAAACTTCTGTGGTTGGTCCACAGTTCTTTTTGTAGTCCAACCATATAACCATAATTGCAAGTAATTTAAATGTACGTGTGCAATTACTGAGTCAACTTGTGTGCTACATATGAAACTTTTCTTTATTTTGCAATAAGAAATGCAATATGGTCTGGCCGCATTAACATGTTATTTCTTCATTAAATTTGTATACTAAAGCCTTACTTCACTGGGCTTAAGCATTAGTTAAGATTAAAAACAATGTTGTGCTAATTTTATGAAATATTTAACTGAACCTTGTTTTAAGCAGTAATTATTTTTTCGAACCACTATAGTTAACTAATTTACGACTTCTGAAGACAGATTACGTTAAGACCAAAATTTAAAAATTCAATTTCAATCGTTTATTTATATTAGCGATAATTTTTGTTACCTTATTTCTCTCGGATTAATATGTTATGACGGTTAGGATATTTTTTATTACCCAAATGCTTTAATATTCCAATTTGAAATAAATTGACATGTATATATTTCTTATCAAGAGTAAGAAATTGCATATTCTAGATATTTCAATGATTCCTACAATAAATTTTACGTCTTTAATATGCTCAATTCTAAGAAACACAAATACGTTATCAGTAAATAATGAATGGGACTTAAGTTGCAATACATTTCAAAACCTCACACTAGCACAAACCAGCATGGAATTTCTCATATAATTGATTAGTTAAGAACGAACTACTGATTAGTCACTTTTAATGCTGTGTTTTTCATTCAGTATATCTAAGATTTTTAAATTCCTGGTAGATATATAATATGTGTATCTTAACATTTATGTTATTTAATTAAGGTCACTTCTACAATTTATAAAGGTTATTTTAATCTTCTTTTTAATTAATTAAAAAAGCATTGAATTATTTTTGCTGTTATTTAGAAACCATGTAGAATTTAACGTAAAATCGCATTTTTCAGAGGAAAAAGCTCCATTCACTCGCACGGGCTTTACATTTACTCATTTCTGGCATTCATTTTTTCCAGTACTAAAAGCGAATAGAAACTTCTGAATCTACCGAGTTTATAGGACGCCGGTGCATTTTTTGCATGCGATGGTATTCCTCTATTAAAATATGTCATTTGGTCTAAATAAATAAATTCTTCTAAAGCTTACATCCGAGAGATATAATATAGTTTTTAAAGCGATAACTTTTTGTTTATTACCACTAAGTAGTCAATGCGGCATTATTTCGCATTTCACTTAAAAGTAAAACATAGTTTATAATCTCTATAAATATAATTTTTTCTCGGTTAATCGTTATTACAGTAATATTTATTTATGATTGTCTGCAAACAACGACCTAACGGGAATCGAAAATTCTTAAAAAATTCCGCAAAAAATCTAACAAAATGCATATTTAACAATAAACAAAAGTGTCAAGTTGATGAATGTTATTCTTCTTATTTTAAATTATAATTCTTTGAAGTAATACCAAAAATATTTCATACATTAACATGAATTTCTTATATATATCTTTATATAACTTAGTAATATTTATTATAAAGAAAAGTTTGTCATTTAAATTGATTTTTTTTCAAAAAGTTATTGTTTATGAACTATGCAATCGAATATAACGTTTCATAAGCTCAAAGCAATTAATCTCTTCCTGGGTAATATTTGAGCACTACTTTTAATTTATTAGTAGATTGGCATTTTAATGACAACTTCATGACAGTTGTAAATACGTCTACAAATTTTCCTATTCATTTAAGCCAACCAAATTTAATATAGAAGTAAAATATACAGTTTCAGTAAGACCCGTTTTCATATTATTCTACTCAGTTGGTCCTGACATACTTACTTAGAAAAGCGTGGAAGACGCGAAACATAAACATCAAAACTGTCCAAAAGCTGAGGCATGTAAAACGATCTCTTGGAATAGTTATGGAATATTTAAATTGTGTATAAATATTAATTATTCGACTTTAGGAGAGATTTCTTTGTATTTGTAAGTTTTAACAGCATCCTCTTTGTTTCTAGTCGATTTATCTTACAAAATATTAAATTGTTCTAGACCTGAGAAATAAAACTGATATTTATTCACATAAATGAATATGATAGAATATAAGAAAAATCATTAATGTTCCATATAACATTTGATTCTCCACCAAATATTTGATTGTACAATGCAAAATTCAACCTCTGTAATTTTTTTGATTGTTATTTCTTGCGTTAATTTTTTCTCAAATTTAAATGAAAATTATATTTTTTCAAATGTTACAAAACTCTTCTTACGCGGTCGTTATTTTATAATACATACGCGTTTTATTGACTGTCCTGTTATGTAAAGTCTAGAAGAAATATTTTAGATATACCAAAGTATGAGTGTTGGCCAGACAAACTAGTTGTTTTCTTATTAACAAATGAACTAAGCCAAATCTTAAGCGATGTTGTTTTTCAATAACTGTAAATCATCTTTTTTGCAAATGATTTTTTTTAACAAATGGATCTGAATTCAATGAATATGTTCAGTCTTCTTTCTAAATTCTTGGTAAAAAAAGAAACAATGACAATGATGCTTACATGATGTATTTTGCGTTTAGATATTTTCTCTCAGCACGCATTTTTATCATTTGACATCTATAGCTTGGACACTTATTGCGACATATTACAGTTGCCATCGACTTCTGGATGATTTAAAATTTTAATTCCACGTCCAACAGCCAAGCCATTTAAATTCTGCCAAGATTATGGATAGTTTTAAGATAATAAATACCTTTTTATGTAATGATGATAAAACTAAAATATTATTTCAGATATCGACTAAGAATGCTTGGTGGTATTTCAACATCAAATTTTAATTGTTCATCTTCTGTACTTCAATACGTGTCGTCACTTAAGACCTGTGTTTGCTTTTCGACATACTTAGGCATTCTATTATAGTACAAGTATGCATTCTAGTCAGTTTGAATGCATCCGTTGTGGAAGTGTACAGAGTGTAAATTATTCAAAAAGTAGACCAATTCCTTTTATTTCAAATATACATTTCTAAAATTAAATTATTCACCCAAAAATATTTATTACCTTAGTAGATTATGTTGTGTTGTTACTCGAGCCTTTTTACATTGTATTATATATTATTTTCGAATCCCTGTATATCAGTTTACTAGAGTTTGCATTATACCCGCATAAATGTGTAACATACTTAACCGGTGGTAGTAATACGTACTGAATTTACCAACATTGAAATGCAAATCGGTGCCGTGTTATAGCTGTATAAAACACACCTGCTTGTAATCTACGCCAGTGTTTCTCAAAAGCATATTTCTTCAATTAGTTATGCATATAAATTAAAAAGTTTTAATACAAATACATGTTTCATTCAATGCCTAATTAGATTAAAAAATATGATATAATACTGATGAATGTCTTTTTGAATGTAAATAATTACGTATGGAAGACAATTTTATCTATATTACTGTCAGCTTCTGCTTGTTTTACAAATGCAGTCTAGTTTAAACAGTTTTCATCACATTTTAGAGATTTCAAATAAAATTAATTCGTTACCCATTATGAGTTTTTCATATGTATAAAAAAGGATATTATGCATATTGTAACATCTTTTAAGAATATCTATAATCCATAAAGAGTCTTGTTTTAATTGAATTTTAAACGGAAACAAAATCAAATGTATGTGCATAATTTTTTGAAAAATTGTAGTTTCAAGTTCTATTTCTTGAGGGCGGTGTGAGATCAAAGTTGATTGATTGCTTTGAACATTTTCATGAACAGCAGCATATTCAGCAATATTTTTTGATAAAAATCCATAACTTATATTTCACTATCAAAATTCATGTTCACTTAAATGCCATCTAAAAAAAGTAGTAAGCCTTTTCAATGAAAACTCGGCTTTTTGATTGCCATATTTATATCCTTATACAACTATTTTTTTTCAAACACATTTTCATCTCGAATCCTCTTCTCACTTTATAACCTTTAATTTTAAAAATCTTCACTAAAATCACGTGCAAGTATTCTCATGGAGTTTTTTAAATATCCACCCCACATAGACACCCCACGCTCGCTTTTAGTTGGTAAGGCTTAGGTAACAGTCGCGTTTTTAGAAGTATCGCAATAAACTATTGGTCTCACCTTAAAATTACTTCGTTATGATAAATTGTATTCAGGAACAAAAGTTGGTTTACTTATAAGCAGGTGGCTGATACCATTTTCAATTACACTTTTCTTCTAGATCGTAAGTTAATAAATAAAAATTGTTTCATATTGAAATTAAAGAATTGATCAAGAAGTTTTATAATAACTTATGTTAATTAAAATTTGAATTGTTGAAATGTTGTACGATTCCACATCTTTTGTAGCTAAGGACCGGGTTTTGAATTTCGGCATCTTCATGCATTCTAGCACACGGATGCAACAGAACTGGCGTGTGTCAGTATTGTTGAATCCGTGTGACAAAACATGTGGAATCGTACAAAGTTTCAACAATTCATATTTGGTTTTAAAAATCCATCAAGCGCTTCCATCAGTCGATATCATAAATTTCGTCAATTCATTTACTGTGAGAATGATCTAAATATTAGTCATTATGTTCATAAATATTTATTTAATTATTTATAAAATGCCGTCGTTTTAAGTGATTACGTCAATCATATAATTATGGGAAGTTGTTTTCAAATTTCTGCGGTTTTCAAATCGGTTTTGAGCCTTCTGACCACAATTCAGATTACATTATTAAAAAAAAAACTGAAATTATGGGAATATATTGAGTTAAATTTTAATTTGTTATCCCCGTTTTACCAGCCGTTGTGATGATTACCCTATTTTTTAAGCGACACTATAAATGTATTTGTGTTGTGCATGAATATATGTACATGAATATGTGTACATGAATAAATAATATATTTTAAATGACTTACCGCGACTCCATAAACACACTCAATAAAAATAATTAACCGATCGGAATCATTGCTAACTTAAAATTTTATATATTCCTACAATACATTAAATGTGATAATTGTTCTTTAAAAAGACAAATTAGAAATTATATTATAATTTTACATTGAAAAAATTCACAAATCCATCGCCAAATTCGTAAAAAAAAACAATTATTTGAATGGCATTACGTTGTATAAAAAATCATTCCATACAACTTTTTTTAAAAACGAAATATATTAATTATTTGAAATGAGTAGGGATGATTTCCAAACATTTCAATTTAAAAATAAATAATGAAAACCATAAAATTCACCATTACCTCGAGTAAAATAGCAATAAACACCCTTTTGTTATTGGTTTGTTTATTGTCGTAATTAACAATACCATGTTTTTGCTCACCTATACTCTCGTGGGGTAAAGTAGTATATCATAAAGGTATAGCGCTATTCGAAGCACCAATAGGTAAATATAATTAGCAATATTCTAATTTGCTTCTTTAAAATTTTACTGTATTTAACGATTATTTTTATGTATTCTGTTGGTCTAACCATAACAGCTCTTTCACAATTTGTCATTTTGGTTTCATTAAAAGTTGATCCTGTTGACCATGTACAGTATTATTTTTTAATAGTTTCTAATTAATATGACTTTAACATGGTACCTCCAAAATTCTTTGCACCCTAACAGTCTTATTGCATCCTACCTGGTTATCTAAACATCGAGTATGCCTTGCTGCTGGTAGAAAAGACAGACAGGACTTAAACTACCCTTGAGTATACGCAGCATATTCACAAATTAAACTTAATGTTATTTTTCCATTAAATTGGATCCAACAAAACGATGATTAGTTCACTCTCTTGCTCTCAAGTTCCTGACAAACGTAAGCAACCTTCCCTTTATTATACTCCGGAAGTATCTATTTTCCAAGCTAAGTATACGGTTACCCAATGGTTTCGTAAGGCACCATAACTTGACACCGTAAAACAACACTGTCAGTATGTATACTTTGAATAGGTGGCACATAGTTTTAACTGAGTGCAATCATAAGTTCCAAGCTTTCCGTGTTGAATTGAAAGTTGCTCCAGCTATTCCTAAAAGATCGCAAGCACTCTATGACGATTCGTAAAATCTGTGCTATGAACTCTAAATACTCGAAGTCGGAGTGTTACTGTATATTTGTGTATTTTGATCAAAAATCTTTTTTGGGTGTTCAATCAACACTAACTAGACTTCCACATACGTAATATAATAATAAACTTTATTTTTGTAATTGCTTCCGTGATAATCGTATTGAGAGAATGCTGTTAAACGAATACTGTAACACTATAACAACTTCAAAGATAACAACACTGTATACGCATAAAATTTATGTACAACAAACAATACTTTCATTGTGAATATGATATTTTCTTCGCTTTGTATCTTAGTGAGAATGGGCAAGCACCCGATTTTATACCATAAAAAACTAATGGTATAACTTTACTTTACTGAATTTCACGTGAGCTTAGTGTCTTTTGAAGTAGATATAAGTGTCAAAAAGGCTTTGTTAATATAACACACGTACAATTTTATAGGACATTTCGGCCAGATTATTATTTGAGATATTATTATATTATGTTGTATACAAGTATTTTACGTACGACATTTTGAATAAGACACGTTTTATTCAAATTGAGTCTAGAGCTTAGAAAGCTTTCGTATGCACGGTTTTAAGGACTAAGTTTGCTTTATGGGTCATGCGAAATTCATCGCCGACCTGCAACTATCATTAGTGCACAGCTTACACCCAATACCGTTTAAGCTTAGTTATTGCATACAGTCAGCGGTATAAAGATTGGCGTTGCTGTAATAAAAACTCTCATATCCTAAATATTTACACTGTGAAAAAATACACGTACACGCTTAAATAAGAAATATACTTATCACGGATACATTTTCACGCGAACTATTTTGCATTCAAAATGTGTTTTTAATCTTCATTTCTTTAGAAATATCCAATTGAAATCTATTAAGCAAGCGCTGAATTGTTTGTCTAAATTTCATGTCTTATCCGAGAAAACAACGCTCAGTTTCATTTTTCTAAAATCCTGCCTGTTTTCATGTTGGTTTTTACCAATTGTACTGTCGTGCGTGCCATCTACACGACACAGAAAACGTTACAATATCCCAAAGTCTTTCTGCATGTGTGCGTCTGCAATGCGCAAGGGCTCGTGTGGACGAAATTTACTCGTTTCTGTTGACATTCGCGTAGTACAAAAAGCACATTTTTTTATATTCAATTCATTAATTAATATAATTATGTAACTTAAAATAATTATCTCCAATCACAGATGTACTCGTGTTGAGTCTACTTACAACTACTCTCCATAATTTGCATCACATCCATCAGTAGTTTTTAACCTATTTGTTGTGACATTATTACCACAAACTGTTTGACAGAAAATTTCTTTATTTAAATCGTAGTTCAAAATCATTTCAAACTACATTTTCCGACACTGTTTCGCCAACTGCTCAATTGCAATTTAAAATCAATAATAGATATGTATATATCATCATATAAAGATTTTTTAATTGGTTGTTTTATTCATGAATCGCGTTTAATTGTGAAACTAGAACGTAAACCTTTATTTGGGTCGCGGCTGAAAAATGCTGTCATAGATTATATACTGCATTGCTTATTTGTCCTGTAATAATACTATCAGACACAACAGTTTTAAATCCACTTATAATATTTTTTTCACACGCTGCAATTCTGTTTACTATTTTTTTTCCTTTAATAAAAAATTCAATCGAAAACGTTATTTATCTTTCTACGTAAATATATTTAAAGTATCAATCGGATAAACGTGTATGTATTTCTAGTGAAATACTTGATACACATTATTAATTTTAATTTTTGAACCTTGTTGTGACCCGAATTGGTTTAATAGAAAATCGTATTTTTATTTCTAAGTTGGTTTATTTTACGCAGTAGTCCATTGCTTGGCAAATTTATATCTTTCGGGAACGCCTATCAGGCAGTATATTTTTTCAAAACAATTGCAAACATTTTGTATGGGCGATAAATTTTACTTTGCGAGTGGGCGTCCTGATGTACGATCGAATGATGAACTTTAATACACCATTTTATACGAAAAAACAAAATCAGAACATACTAGGGTCTTCTATTCCGGGATCCCGATAAAATAACTCATAATAAAGTAATTAATAAATCTGAAACAAAATTGTAATATTTGACAACACAAATTAATTTATATTTTTAATAGTTTAAGTGCTAAATTTACTAAAACTATGCCAAGTGTATCATTTCCATTAAAATTTTTGTTATTATACAGAATTTAGTTTTAATTCATTTGTTTACCATTTATTTTGTATCTCGATCACGAATATTATTACAAAAATGTCGAATTTTAATCTAATACACTCTCTAAATAAATCGACGTTAGGATTGGATATGAGGAAACTGGTAAGTAATGTGATCGTTTCTGAAATTCATGCATTTTACCCCAATCATTTCAAAATCAATATATTTAAATTTCGAACTTAACAAGCTACTCAGCTAGTTTGTCGATTTTTTAAATGACTTGTTTTTTCCATCGTTCAATATTTATTATGGGTCTTGCAAAATTTACTTTCCACAATTTGTCAATCACTATCAGTTAAACACTGCATTCATTGATCGCATAATCAAATTCATACACCACAAAAAATGATCTCTAGCATACATTTAAGCTGTTTATTCAAATCAAAAAAGCTATTTTTTTAATTATAGCTTGAGATAGAAAAACTATGATTATATTATTTTTGGATTTTTGTGAGGTTATGTAATGTAATTTAAAAGAAATAATTATCAGTAGGTTTATTTATATTATACGTATTTCCCAGAAATAAAATAAATGCGATAAATTGATGTTACGGTAAACTGCTTTCGAATAATTTTTGATGATAAATTTCTGACATTATATTACCGGGGGCTATAAATTTCTTTAAGCTCATAAAAAAATAAGTACGCAAAACAAATAGTATAACTGCAGTATTATATACGCCAGATCAAGTCCCAACCGAAGCAAAATATTCAGTTTCGCTGCTTAAATAATAAATAAATTTGGATAGATGGCAGAAGTGTCAGACATGTCTCTATGTCTAGCGTTTCGAGTTTCAAGTAATAAACAACACTGGAGCGTCATAACTGCTTTTCTCAAATTTATTCAACGTTAATTCCAATACTTTAAAGTTATAAATTGTTTGGCATACCGTAAATATTTTATATCATATATGAATGGACGGTAAAAATGATCATATTTTCTTTGTAAAATGGAAACTTAATATGCACCGAAAATTTTTAAATAATATCCAAAGAAACAGCATGTGTCTATGGACAAATTTTCTCAAAGTGAATTTTCTTTCTGAATAAAATGATATATAAAATTTTTAGGTTAAAATATATATCTTCGATATGCGCTACGCTTTATGTAATACTTGGATTTTTTCAGTACCGTAATTTTGATCATTATTTCTCTAAATATTCTTCCGGGATAATAATCCCTTAGAATATTCTACCTGCAATAAATTTTGCTTCAGGCTAATATGAAATATACGCTTAATCTACGCTACGGTTATTTTTCCACTCTCGTTCCAAATGCTTCATATTCGTGCGAATATTCAATTTTATAAAGCAACATACGTTCTGATAGACACCATTATATATTCCAAAGATGACTATAATCGTTAATAATGTCGGTCTCCTATAATTTCAGCTTTCAGGTGGCCATCCCATTAAGTTCCTTTAATTTATCTATTATGTGAAGTATTAAAACCCAATAGCAGACTCGCTAGTCGTTATGAACACTCATGTTCGGGTGTAGAAAATTCCTTTCTTGTCGGAAATCCTCATATTTTAATAAATACATTTCATAAAAAAATGGTCATATTTAAGATAATTCAATGAAATGTAGTTTTTTTTAAATATCTTTATAATTCTCTAAATAAATGAATATCAACACAATTTATGAGGGATCTCGATGGAATTTCAACATCAAATATGAACTTTCCAAAATGTCTACACTTCCACGTGATTTTTCATCCGCGACCTAGGTTTCGAATGTTCAGCATCCGTGTGATAAAGTCCCTAAACACATCGAAAAACAGAAAAACAAAAACTATCTCGTGAAAGACAATACGCGTGAAAGTGAACACAGTTTCGAAAATTCAGAATAAATATATATTTATAGCTTATTAATAACATTTGAATTCTTTCGGATGCTGCAATCAAAACCAAAACAAGAGAAATTTTCAAAATCCATAAAGTTTGCTTTGAAATCACATCAAAAATATTTGTTTAAATATTATATATATCAGTCTTTTATTTATTTATTCAAAAACATTTTCCTTCTGTATATTCAGTGGATCTATCACAATTTATATGTTATACGTTTGGTGAATTATCACATATTCTTTTAAAAAACAATTTACGAAACAACAACCAACAACATACAAATTTTGTATGTGATTGTATTATCTTTTTACATAAATTTGGACTGAATTTTCAACATATGTTAAATAAATGTTATAGGACCGTAAGTGTTCGATGATTTTATTCGGATGAATGGCATAGATATAACATTTCCAATTTTTCCAATTCTTGAGTAATTCAAAATCATTTTCGCTTAAATTGATGACAATTTCGATTAGATTAACAAGAAGCATTATTATTTTAACTTTAATACTATTGTTATTTCAGAAAGTAGTATGAAGTATTTATCTTTCCGATTATAGCTTTCGCTTACTTAACTAACAAAAAACTTGGCTTAAGTAAATTGAAATAGTTTCAAGGGTGTGTTTGTACATGGTAAAGCAAATACTGCCCGAAAACAATATACTCAGTGCTTTGCGAGAAATTCTTGCAAGCCCTCCCGTTAAAATTGTATTGAATTATATTATACTCTAGAATAAATCTATCATCGAAATAAATAACCATTCCATTATTGATACGGGAGTCTGGTATATAAATCTTTGGTTTATCTTTGCTAGATTTAATGATAAATTATTATCGACGCCAATTTGATATCGGATAATTGTTCATCGAGTTTGTAATGCATGAGATACTTCTAAAACGCGACGAAATGAAAGCGTGTTCACTTAGATCATAGTAATATAAAATATTTGACATCGTGTAGTAACCTAGTGCTAATACCCGACGCCTTTCCATCGAGCGTGTTGACAATGTTGGGGTAAAATGATTATTCGCGGTGGTTGCTATCGAACGTTTGTAGAATGAATTTATTCTTAAAAGTATATTTATTTTCTGTTTGAAGTTGGTATTATTGTAACTTAATCGTTATCAACATTATATTAATTATATATGTTACAAATTTGTCATTACTATGCGACGTACATATGAGAAGCGTGTTTATAATAAGAAATAACTATTAGATGGAAAGAGTTTTTGCCATACGATCTACAAATCACGTCTTTTACTAAATTTATTACGTATCTATTATTTTTACATATTTTTCTAAATTGTCATGGAAAAGTATGAGCATATCATAGGTGAAATGTATTGAGACTGTTAAGATATCTTCACTGCCGTTAACTTGCTGAGTAGATTTCTAAACCGAGTTAACGTGATGATGAGTTACATTACATATAATATTATATATTCACGGCTTGCATCGGATGTGAACGCCTCGTGTGGTGTGGCGTGGTTGGTTGTATTGTGTTCCGGCCTGAAATATATACAGACTTAAGTTTTAATCAAGCTTGAGATGTTTTTAAAATACATTTTTAATACACTTATTTAATTCAATGATTTTATCAGATGTCAAATCTCACACAAACTGTAAAACAACAAGTAACCGCGCTATCAATAATATTTTTTTTTGTTATTTTTAAAAGTGGAAACACTGATTAGAAAGAAATATTTTTCTAAAGTGAAATGATTTTTTTTATCTTAAAATAAAAAGGCTTTCTTTTATTTTTTACAAGTATTATATGCGTATATTTTAAATATCTAATTATTTCGATTCTACAGTAATGACCAAATATTTTTAAAAAATAACAATTGATGCAATAATGATTGAAAAATGCGTAAAATTATATATTTTATAAAAACATATGATAAAAATGTTTTATAGACACTCACAGTTTCAATGAACTACATATTGAATGCCTTTCAAAATCCTATGATCAATATACATTTTTTTAATATTCATTAAAAGACCCTTAGCCAAAAATATTTTTAGCAATATATTTTATTCACATTTTTAAACCCATATGTTTTTATTTATCTCTCTTTTTTACCTAGTAATTTTAATAATTTTATTTTTTTTGAATCAATGGTAAAAAGATATTTAAGTAACTAAAAAAATGACTATGTTTTCTACATAATGAGATTATCATTTAAAAATAATATTTAACCTTTTCAAAATAAATTCTTAGCTCATATCAATTTTCAAGTATGCCTACTTTCAGTTACTCTTAGTGGAGCATATTCAGAGACGGTTGAGCGAGAACTAGATTTTGGGCAACCGCTCAATCTCTCTTCTTTGAGACCATAAGAAAACGAGTTTAATTAATAAATAAACTAGGAAAGTACTGTTTTTCAACTCACTGTTCGTAGAATTGGATCACGATCATTCGAAATAAAATTGTGCTTAAATAGTTTTTGACGTGAAAAAATCATCTATCATCGTAAACATTTTAAATTGAATGTAAATTTCAATAGGAGACTCGAACCACCGACCTCACACTTTAGACAAATACAAGAAGAGAATGAGAAGTTATCAGTAAAAAATATTGAATGCGCTCTTTTGAGGCAAAATTTGTCTTAGTTCTTCAAATGAATTAAACCATCTAATTTAAACAATCATTGAATTTGAGTTTAATTTGCTAGTTCTTTGTAAGGTATGCCAATGTGAACGTTAAAGCAGCCTGTTTTTAACTGTATCATTATAGCCGCTACTTGCATCTCAAAGACCCGCATCTTTGTTTCAAAAGTTTGCCTGCTTACTTTTGACAGGGACGAAATTTCTCTGTTTATATTCTCCAAAATTCGCTGAATTACGGCTATTACGGCTTAATATTTATAATCATCGATTTTTCATCCACTAAAATGTGGTTATTTTGAGTTTCGAAATAGTATAAAAATTAAGTAATTATCTATAATTTTTATTACAATTTAACTCATTTAGCCATAGATACAAACCAGTACCTATGACCCAACATACATTATATCGTGAATGAAAAGCCGTCTAATAAATATTTATATATTAACAAAGTGCCGAGTACATTAAGTTTGTTTGTTTATCACCATACATGTTTTCGAAGAATCCTCACCATAATTCTTAAGGTTAAATAATGCAATCGTCTCTTTCAATTTTTAAATCCGTACGTTTGAAAAAATTTTCGTAGCGACAATTTGCAATGTCGATCTTTGTTTCAACAAAATCATAAACAAAACATAAATTATCATCCAATAAAAAGCTGTAATATTTTCTCAATGCTATGTTTAATGAGCTAAAATATATAAAAAAATTTTATATGCAGATGAAAATATTTCTCGATTCGCTCCTGATTCTAAGTAACATGTGCAAGAAATTTTCAAAGTTGTAATTACTTCCTGCTTCATGCAATCACAAATGCCATTCTCTCAAAGAAGTTTTTCTTATTGCAATTCCACCAATTTAGAATCAGTGTTTTTTTATTTTCAATTTGTAGGTATGAACTCATTGGTAATTTTAATAGAGCACAAACCGATCATTTTGATCCCAATGAAAAATAAATCTTAATAAATAAAATAAAGAGATTATTGTGTAGCTATTGTTTTTCAATTAGACATCGAATAGATATTGTTTGATAAATTATCATTTTCGGTGAATGAGTTATAAGTAATATGTATTAAAGAAATGGTTGAATTGAAAAAATGACGACGCGAAACAAAAATTATTTCTAAATCTTGTCATCATAATACATGAAGAGAATATAAACGCTTAATATAAGCTTTTATATATTTTTACGGTTACCAACTGAATCATCTTTTTTTATTTTTTAACATCGCTTTTTCAAAAAAATTTGATTTGTAATTATATGATTAAAACAATACTCCTAACTCCTGCCATGTCCCGTTCTTAAGGTCGTATTGGTATTCTTTCATTTTATGGGTGACATGGAATATTCAGATATTACAAACATTCATGGGATACAAGTCTCTGAGTTACATTATCAAAAACAAAGAAGCTGACTGTTGAACCACGGATCTGATATCCGATCATTTATTATGAACAGAGTTATGGATGGAAAATGTATCTTACAAAATATTTTGAAATTTAACATGTGAAATACTATTATTTCTCTACTCAATATTCATGGTTCTTTAATTGTGGTGTTATAAATATTATTATATCTCTTCAATATCGAACAAATAAA
Organism: Himalopsyche japonica; assembly: GCA_028555115.1. Taxonomy (NCBI): domain Eukaryota; kingdom Metazoa; phylum Arthropoda; class Insecta; order Trichoptera; family Rhyacophilidae; genus Himalopsyche; species Himalopsyche japonica. The sequence goes on from JAHFWJ010000819.1 coordinate 722,361, forward strand.
CTATTTATAAATGATTCGAATTTCTTTGAAACATTAAACTTTTGTTTTTAGTTTGCCAATTTCACAATAAAACAGGATTATTTGGTGCTTTTGTTAACATTTTAATAATTTTACATTCCAATTATAGATCATTTTTAAAATATATAAGGTTAAATAAATTCGTTCTTTGATCGCACAATATTCTTGTCATCTTAATAATGACATGGATATAAGCGTAAGCTTTTCATTTAGAGTTTCAATAATTTTCTTTACGTGCAATAAATAAATCATGTCAACGTTTTGAAACAAAAGATTGTCAAAATAAATAGCCTCTAATTAATTCTTAGTCCAACGGGTGAAGTAATGTTTTTGAGAGAGGGCAATTTATCAATATTAATAAGTACCAACTTGCAGCACCACCTACATTCAAACTAATGCACTTGTAGAAACATTTCAGAAAAATTTAAAGTCTTTTCTATCTCGAATTTCTCGTTACAATTTAATCTTTAAGTTCTCATACTACGAGACGAAAGCTACTCCAGATAAATAATAAGTTATGGTAGAGTTGAATCACATTTTTTCGTTTTTAATGGATTCTGACAAAAAAATATGATCGCGGGAATATAAAAACGATAAATGCGGGAGAGTCTTGAATAATTATATTTAATATTTCAGACGTAGTCCAGACATTCTTCACAAATGTCATTTTAGTTTCGAGTCAAAATCCAATAATTGTCGATTCACCAATTATTACATATTGTAGGTGCTCAATAGATGAAACGTCAGTGGAAATATTATGCAATTAGCTGATCATGTGTGGATTAAGTTTTCTAGTATCTCATCTGAAATTGAAGAAATTTCACATATACTACATATAGAACTCAAGCCAAAAATTTTCTAATTTATTAAAAATGTTTTCAATACAAATTTGTTCAATATAAAGCAACTAAATTACTTTTGAACAATCTCGAAAATTTTTGGGTAAACCCGTTAGTTGACCAGAATTTGGTTAAAAAATACTTCTTTTTGTATTCACTATACAATTTACGATATTTTATTTTTTGTACATATCCTTATTGTTCCTGTCAACAACAAAAAAAAGGAAACTCGTTCCTAATATAATAGCACTCGTACAATATATTAAGAGTGTTACAGAAAGAAAAAATAGATCATATCTTATATGATTTCATCATATTTAACTAAACTTAATTTTTATCAAAAAGACACCTTAGTGTGAATAATAGCTACTTCTACTTTTTTTTTTCAATTTGTAATATATATTAACAAAATACATATTTTTAACTAAAATCTGAATATTTTTTCGCGTGTAGAAATAATACATTGGGGAATCGGTAATCACTGCAGTTTTTTTGGGAATATGTTTGTTTTATAATATTGTACATGAATAAATTATTTTGGGATATTAGGATTATAAACCCAAATGGAAATTGATCACTACGAAAATAAAATATAAAACATAAATGATTATAATTACCAAAAACCTTGTTATTTTTTCTGTTGAAGCAAAATAATAAAGTTTGTATTATTTTACTTTCAGGTATTACATCAGCTCTCAAGGAAACTTATATATTGGATACAGCGAAAAAACAGAAAAAGTGAAATTTAAAAGTGCTTAAAATAATTCTGGTGACAATGGTGTTTATAAATTAGTTATAGAGAAATGTTTACAAATACATTCTGAAGCAAAAATTACTTTTACATTGGAATCCTTTTAAATGATTTCATGAAATATGTTCGGGATAATTAGAAACCCAATAAATAAAACCAGTTGTACTCGGTTCAATAGTCAAGGGAAAAGTTCGAAACAGAGGAAAAACAGAAAATTATGTAGGAACAATCGAAATTTATTGGTTGTTTCCGAGCAGGTGCTAAATAAATTGTTTAATGATAGAGCTTAAAAGCTAAAACCGATGAGCAATAATAAATCTGATTGAATATTTTTTCTCTATAATCCGTGTCTATACTCATTTTAATCGCATCGTTGCTTATAGTGCCAAAGTTTAATTACTTCACATGTAAAGTTGTCTGTAAATATTTGTGTAATAAAAGTTAAGTGATTTAGAAACCTTAATATTAATAGAAATGATCAATTAGTGTGAGGCGAAAAGCGGTAGAGAATACTTATATCTATCTGAAATTGGGATATCAAATTATAAGTAAGTATTTATATTATATATATATTGTATATTATTAAATTGTCAGAATACGTTATTAAACTGTATTTTTTCATATTTTCAATTATTATTCATTTGTAGCACTGAAATTTTCAAGTGGCGCATCTTGTAGCCGTCGTGATAACTAAGTTACCATTATAAGGAAAGATAAATCTATTTCTTTTAAAAATCTGTAAAATTCGGGTTTTTCTGTTATCGGGTATATCATGACATATTGATCAATTTGAGAGATGCAAATTCTTAAAAAATAAAACCGACAACAATTTTAATCGGAAAAATGTGCATTCATTTATGCTATATATAATATGGTTTTCAGAGATTGTTTGAAATTTAGAAATCTCAATTATTGATAATTTTTTAAATAAAATTTAGCATGTCAGTTTTATTATTTCATTTTCGCAATGACCTAGCATAAGCACTATTGGTAGAATATTGTTTACAAGATGAATGTATAGTTAGTTATTATACTATATATTTTTTAAGTAATCAAGGTTCTATTCGAGCTCATTTTTATATAAAATCTATTATAACTGGTTTTGAGTGAATAAAAATGATAATATCAATTAAGAACTATACGAAGATAACTCATGAGCTCGTAGCACTGTGATCAATGTCTTTGACTTCAGGTACGGTGTTGGCAAGCTCAAACCTCAAGATAAATTTGCGCCCAGCTTTGCGTGGCTTGCCATAAATGGATTTGATGTCGAATTCCTTAACACCTTATCCGAAACCAAGAACCGGATGCTGAGAAAACAATCAGCTTACTACTAACTCTGTCATAGCTCTAAAGCACATTCTGTATCCCACAATTAGCGCTCTAACAACAGCTCATGTCGTAGCTAAATTTTTTAAAAGCCATATGCTTCACGTAGGGAACGAATGAGATGGAAAAATATCATTCAACTTTGACAATGAATAATTAGTTTGCAAAATAGTTGTTATAGATAATGTTTGATTAATATTAAGAGACTATTACTTGACATTTCCCCGTTATTAATATGTCCATTTTTCAATTTCAGGGTATGGCAGACGAGGAAGCAGAATGGCCTGCCACTTTGGCCCTCGCCGCCAAGGGTACCATCATGATAGGCATCATAGTCTCCGCCATCCTCGGAAACCTTCTCGTTATCGTTTCTGTCATGCGCCACAGAAAACTCCGCGTGATAACCAATTACTTCGTAGTGTCGCTCGCCTTGGCTGACATGCTTGTCGCCATGGTCGCGATGACTTTTAACGCGAGTGTGCAGCTCACCGGAAAATGGAATTTCGGTTTCGTCATGTGCGATATTTGGAATTCGACAGACGTTTACTTTTCTACGGCATCGATCCTCCATCTATGCTGCATATCTGTTGACAGATATTACGCTATAGTGAAACCTTTAAAATATCCAATAAACATGACCGAAAGAGTCGTAGTAGTGATGTTAATAATGACTTGGCTATCGCCAGCTATCATATCATTCTTTCCAATATTCATGGGTTGGTATACAACAGACGATCATCTCTCATTCCGCCATTTGCATCCAGACGTTTGCGATTTTAAAGTAAACAAAGCATATGCGATAGTGTCCAGTTCGATTAGTTTCTGGATACCCTGCACTATAATGATATTTACTTACTTGGCGATATTTAGAGAAGCCAACAGGCAAGAAAAAGCCATGCATTTAAGACAAGGTAACGCCATGTTGATGCATAGGAGTTCGAGGGAGATTCCGCAAAATGGTGCCGCCGGTGGAGCAGGAGATCCCGCCACCCCTGCCAGAGACCGCTGCTTGAGTAAAATGAAACGGGAACATAAAGCGGCGAGGACTTTGGGAATTATTATGGGAGTTTTTATCCTATGCTGGTTGCCGTTCTTTCTGTGGTACGTTTCGGTCAGTGTTTGCGGTGAATCCTGTTTTTGTCCCGACATAGTAGTGGCATTACTGTTTTGGATCGGCTATTTCAATTCCACATTGAATCCGTTGATATATGCATACTTCAATAGAGACTTTCGAGAAGCTTTCAAAAGCACCCTTCGCAGTGTTTTTTGTGCGTCTTGCAGAAGAGGTTCCGGCGATCTGGAAGCTCTGGCCAGGGCCCGAAGAGGTTCCGAACCACCGGCGAGCCTCTAACATTTTGATACGAGCACCGTCGATCTTTCCCGACTTCGACCCGAGACGAATTTTTGATTCGTGCCAACATTTTCATTGCCGCGCATTGGATAAGATTTACTATTCAATGGCGAAGATAAATCTAAAGTTTTTTTTATTTGTTAATATCTCTTAAGTGTTGACATTCTTGACTGATTCTTGCATATTGGGTCAAATGAAATTTTAAAAAAACTCTCCGCATTTGTTCCATTATTCTGTCAGCTGCAAATATTGTTTTATTTTATGTGTAGGTAGATATTACTATCAGCTTATTAAATATTATTCTATATCGCCTATAAATATATAATGTTATTTAATGCGTATCGGTATTCTATCCTTTAAAATAACAGCAGTTTGAATTCAAAAAGACTCGTGAATTTTGAATAAAACAGCTTTTAAGCTTTAATGTTTTGAAAAATTAAGGCAATATGAAAATATTGTGGCTAATTCTTTTTTCTATTCGTACCTATGTCAAAACGAATACTTTATTTATTCAAGTATTTTGAAGTCTATACAACTATTATATCGCTAACATTGTAAATCAAATTCTTACAATGCCGCTTATTTAAAACAAGTTTTAAGTTTCAATTTCAAATTTTACCGCTGATTTCACAAAATATGATATTTGCAGTATATTCAATTAAAAGAAAAGACTTCATTGCGATAACTTAGAAAAAGGTAAATATTTTCATTATCTCCAAAACAGTTTAATTATTTACCTATTTTTATTCAATGAGTTGAATTGTAGGCGATTTATAACCGATATATTTTTCAAATTTCATTAATAAATTTTTTTGAAATCAAAAATATATTTGAATAAAATGATAATGCTTTTATTTGAAACCAATTTAAGTATAGTTGAATTTGAATAAAATTAAAACGTTTTTATTTGAAGCCCTAATCAGATACGGTACTCTCGTTTATTTTTCATATAAAACCGCCCTCTTTATTATTTATTATAATGGAATCTTTTACTTTCGATTTGTAAAAATATTTTATCTATCAATACACAGACAAAACATTTCAATTTTAAGTTTTCAACTAAATAGTGTAAAATACATCTTTTGTCAACGGGGACTTAAAACGCTTGTACCAACGTTGTAAAAAAAGGTAAAATACTCTACTAAAATAAAATAATAACCCATAAAATTAACAAATATACCAAAGCACAAAACTATTCATACGTATTATGTAAAAATATTAATTAATATTCCTATAAACTACACAAATTAAATATTTACTCACAACCAACGGAATAAGGTGCTTCTTTTTCGTTTTCTTATTCTGTGACAATACTACAAATAATTTCATCAGTCTGACAATTGTCATAGAATTTATATAAAAATCTACATTTCTATGTAGGAAATATTTTATCTCCAGCTTTTCAAGTATCTCTCAGGACCAAAGCTTAATTTATTCTCTTATTTTTCTTGCTCGTTCAGTTATGAAATTTTATTTAAATTTCAACATTAATTATGATAACCAAAAGATCCTATAACTCTTTGTATATAAAATTAATCATATATAATACATATGTTACTAAAAACTTGAAAAATTAAGACATAATTGTGTGTATTTCAAAAATTTCACTTTACGATTATATTAATTCTTCTACAGAGAATTGCCTAGAAAATTTTATTGGGAAAACAGGAGTGTTTTAGTTATCGTAAAAATCCAAGCAATATTTTAATTAATGAAAAAGTAATTATTACGTATTTGTGTCATAGAAGTGACAATCACACTATTATGTGATGTAAATGCCATTGCAGACTAAATTACATACATTAGTTTTTTGATTAAAAAAATTATGTATTATATATTGTTGACTTATTATTGGTAAATTATTAACTACACTTTCTGTATACTTAATAATGATAATTTCGATATATCAAATCAACTAAATTTAACTAATCACTTATAATTGGTTAATTTAAATTTTTTAAACATAAATATTACCATAGTTTAGGATTGGCAGTTACTGGTGTCGGAATTTCTTTCCATTAAAAGTGTCATCGTCATAAAACTATTGGTCTTTTATTAAGTATATTATGTTACCTTGGAATGTTTTGTTTAGTGCCATCTTATTATCCAGTCTCGCCATCAGATAAAAGTTAAAAAGACTTATTTGTAGATTTAAGGGTTCTTATTCAATAAAATCAAAAATATAATACATTGGCTGATAAATTATTCCATTTTCCCCAACAAGGTAGTAGTAAATGACATTTGCCTACCTGTAATTGTTTCTCATTTACTGTTTCTATCTATGCTGAACTATGATACAATTTATATGTTTGTAAAGATTGCATCTGTATTTGCGCAAATAATAATCACTTAAATTAATTTCTTTGTGTTCATGAGATTCATTTCAACAACCAAAGCCAACAATCAAGATCATAAGATAATATTGATGGCCTAGTGTACAAGTGCGTGCTGAGTGCAAATTTATTTGGGAAATTTGTTACTTTTCTTACTGCATGAACCTTTGGCATGATTCTACATTGGGCAAATTGTTTGAAAATTTGAGCTGCAGTTATATTGGAAAATGTAGCGTAAAAATGCCTAAAATCTTACATGGCACGTTTGCATACTAGGCTGTGAATATGTTGTCAGCCCATTAGAAAATATTTACATCATTTAGTGACAGTAGTATTTTTCAACATTGATTAAATATTACAACAAATAAGAATCTTCCCAAACAATAGACACAATCTGTGTCATGTACAAGGAAAAAAAAAACTGAATGTACATTTAATGATATTATTTGAAATTGACATGACAGCTAGAGTGCAATAATATAACTAGACTGGTGGGATATTTATTTAGACATAAGCATTATTAAGTTTTTGTACTTCTTCAATCAACAATATTAGGTCGTGACATTAGCCATTATTTTGGGATTGTATCTACATGAATAGAAAATATACGGATTTAATATTTTTCAGTTAAAAGATATTATTAGAAATATGTAACTTACTTATTAAAAAAATATATTAGTATCTATAAATTTTATTTATTTACTCCTAACGTATTATGTTGTTAGACAAAATTAGTAATTTGGTAATGATTGCCATTAAAACATTAACATATTGATTTTACTGTTTGACTCAAAGCCTATATGCCATCATTAGAAAAATAATATGCACAAAGTAGCTATTAGTGAATGCCAAATAAAATAAGCATTATGATTGCAATCATTGTACTGTTATTTTTGGTTTGTTTGAAACTCACTATAAATGGTTGTAAAAGATTATTGTAGTTAAAATTATTAATAGAAGTCTTCCAGAAATGGCCTAGATGGCAGCGGTGCTTTCAGGCTATGCGTTTTTTTAAGAATGTGTTTACGCAATTTGGTGTAAGTGCCATAGAAATTACTAAAAATGTTTTCTGTTTGATTTGTTTTATAAAAAAAGAACAATTATTATAAGTTTTATTAAAATCTGTAAATAAATCATAGCTGTAATAATGTGTACATAGAAGTCGCTGTACTAGCTATTAATGAAGTTACTTTGCTGTATTCAATAAATATTGTTTGATTGACATTCAAGTATTGTTAGATAATTTGAAAACAAAGTATTTTGTAGCTAATAAAAATATTTTTATCACTGCTAAGCCAATAAACGATGATAATTTGATTGAATAAGTCAAAGACTTTGTAATAATCATAACATTATTTTTCAAATTGGTTTTTGTCATAATAACCTGACATGCTTGTTATTCTAATGAATAAAAAAAATTTGTCCAAATGGTTAGCAAATATCTTACTGGAAGGCATATTGAAATTGCTCTTGTGTCGCAATTTGGAAATGGTATCCATCTGAGTTATTACGATGTTGAAAACACGTAAATGTACATAATTAGTTTACAATCTTATACTACCTATTTTGTATGTTTACCGCATCCTAATAATCAGTGTGTGTATATATTATGTAAAAAGAAATTTAATTAGGGAAAAATCATTTTTGACTATTTATTTAGAGAATTTATTGAAAGTATTCAATTTATAAAATACTTCTAAACAAAATCAGATATACTGTGTTTACAAAATTGTCTTCAATGATAAACTACTTCTGTGCTATTCAATGGGACCCAACATTTTGTAATAATAACACTTTAGTAACAACAAATTTTATACAGTGTTCAAAATTTCATATGTCCTGAATGAAATTATTAAATTCCCCAAAGGAAAATCCCTCTTGCAAAAGTTTTATACAATCCCATATACAAAACCTCTCGGTGAAAATACGTTTCTTGTATACCTGGTTTTGGTTTTAATTTTTTATCAGCATAAAATTTTAAGTTATCGTGTGCAGAATATAAATAAAATTTGATAAAAAATGTTAGCTTAGCAATAAATCTATCATATGAAATATTAGTATTTTGGTAAATCTGTTTAGATATATTAATCAAGATTAACATAAGCGCATCCACGTGAGTAAAGTTCGGCAAAAATTTTCATCGATTTGTCCATTGCTAATTGATGTATGTTGTGAGTTGAAACAGCATCTTAACATTAAGTTGTGCTTAAAGATAATATCACATATTTTATTCTGTCGTCAATATTTTAGAGGAGTCTCTTCATACGAGGATAGTATTTCATCTATAATTTGTCGGGCTTTGCTTAGGACATGACTATCGCGTTTCATTCATATCTGTTATTTGAATACAAACTAGAATCTTCCTCTATTCATGAATAAATTAACTTGATCAAATGGATTTTATCCGTGTATAATAATCAAATCATACTTTAAATCGAGGCTATGTGTTTTTCATTTCTTTTATCAATGTTTATTGTTATGGAGACATGTAATGTTTGTATTAGATTCATTCAAATTTTAATATCTATTTAGCTGAATATAAAAATGGTTAAAATAAGGGATATTTATGGCTTCAAAATAATATATTTATATGTAGATTGAAGCTTATTAAATCCACCGTTTTGATGTTTAGATTGTGTTTGATGGTGTAAACATATCCTAGAAATTATTCTAAGAGAAACAGTAAATATTCGAAAACTTCATCATGAGAATTTGATGTCAACTTCCTAACACGGCTACAATGGTTTTAATACTTACCTTGTACTTTTATTCAAAGAATCAATCCAAATATTAATTTCCAATCATAATATACTAACAGTTCATTTTTTCATTGACTAGATTAGAATATTATGTTGATTCGGTTTCTTTCAATTTAGTCACTGGTAACATTTTAATTTTCAGTATTATAAATATATAATATTTCAAATTATTGAGACTATTGAGTGAATTATAAGAATGTTTTCAAATTAAAATGCACATTTTTCAATTATCTTAATGCCCAAACTATGATACTTACTTGTATTGTGTTCAATAAATGGCATTTAACTTTTTAAATATTCGGGGTTGGCACATACATATCTCAGCAAGGAACAGGTTTAATGAAATTCCAAAAAATATGTACAATATTTAAGAAACATAAATTAAAGTTGGATGAAATATTTTTTTTTTTTTATTAATTGCATGGAAATGTGGCAAATATTGTCAAATGCATTTAAACAGTTTTTTTTATTATAAAGTAATGTAAAATCATAATTGAATTCCATTTATACACAATTTATTACTATGAAAAACAAATGATTCCACCCTGAATATGAATGACTAAATCCCATTTATTCGCAGCAAATTCGACTTGCAATGTTCTGTTTCTAAATTTTTTTCAAAAAACTCACAGCTTGTATTACTTTTTTAATGTGTTTGGTTCATTTCAACGTTAAAAAAACTCAGCAAGCTAATACTCATGACAAACGTGTCTCATTGTGGGCTGATAGAGGGATAATACTGTCTTAAAACTATCACTCAATTCATTTTTATCAGAATATTTTGCAATGAATAGTTTGCCCTACAATATAAATTGTCTCGATAACATAGCTGGATTGATCAGATAAAGACATTAAAAAAATATTTTTGATTCAAATACTTAGTTAAATAATATATTAACCACAAGACACAACACTGAAAAATATATAATTATGTTTTAGGTATAACTAATCTAAATTGTAGATTGAAACTCCAATAATTTATAGTAAAATAATCTTTATACTAATTAACATGAATACACAAAAATATATTTATTGCTCTAATACTTTTGTAGCAATGACTATAATCAAAATATGGTTCATCTCAATTTTTCAAAAGTAAAAGATTGAAATAAATAGACTTTATACATTGACTTATTTTTAAAATGATTTTATTTCAATGGATAAACTACATTTTTATCGGATAACTTTACATTTGCAAGTCATCAAACATTTTTTTGTTTTTTATCTCATCCTTGTTGGACCATAAAACAGTTATCAAAGAGTAGAATTACTAAAAAAACATTTATATTTTTTCCCCTATATTAACAAATTATTCATTTAATTCTAAGTATTTTTTAAATTTGCAAATCAGTATTTTTTTAAGTTAAAACTCTTACCAGCATACAGTAAAACAATTATTTCTTAAATTATGAACATGGGAATTCATTTTTGAACACTGTGTACACAATAGGTATGAAACTATCACTGACTGTACAGATTTTGATTTTTTTTAAATAACGGCCTAATGAATGATATTATTTTGTAAATGATTTTTAAAATTGGCAATTGCCCTCAGATTCATTGTTTTCAAAATAATTTATAATCTATTATTAATGAGCTTTACTTTTATAAATGTGAAGACTAAATTATATTGTTTTTATAAAACTTAATCATAATAACGTCTACTGAATCTCACATATTTTTTTATCTAATTTATACCCATAGCCATATAATGGCACTATACTAATAATTTAATAATTTGTTACATCAACATGAAATGTTATGTTTCTATATTCTAAAAATATATCATAAATGATACCTTATCATTGAATCATACCTCCAAATAATGGTCACTGCTTATTCTTTTTATTATTTAAAATGCATTGTAAATGCCCAATAGCTTATAATGTGTTCTGTATATCATCATAAGTTAAGTTAATGTTAGGATATTTTAAGTAATACTGCAACTAAGTGTTAATAATTTTGTAAACATATAAATAAGTAATAATTGTTTATTAAATTATTTATATGTAAACATTAAATTCTAATTACGAATCTATTAAGATATAAAGTGTATAATATATCGCTGTGAAGATTATTGAGATGTCCAAACTTGGGAAATAAAGCCATCGACAAGTATTAACCGACTCTTTTATTCCACATGTTCCGCATAGTTAACATGACATCAACAGATTAATTTTAAATAAACAATACTTGTTTAAAATAGACCTCACACCTGGGAAAAAAATGTTGAATTGAAACTAGTTATACATACAAAAACTTTCTTTTTTTCTTGCTTAAATGAGATATTATATTTTATAGCTAAAATTTAATACCTCACAAACCATACCAAAAAAGCAAAAAAAAAACACATTTCTCAATATTTCTAGAATATTTCGATTGGCGAGTGGTTGAGCATTGTTTATTTTTTATAATACAGGTATGGGGGATACATTCTAGAAGAGGTGAAAATGAGCAAAATATTGGAATTAACAAAGAAAATTGAAAAAAAATAGTAGGAAAAGAAGCCTTATTGATAAAATAAATAAAATTTTAACAACATAAAAGTTACACATCACATTAAAGCATCATAAATTAATAGAAAAGTTGAAAAAAAAAAAATGTGTTGCAAAAAAGAATCTACAGTTTCTTGCCTGGTCTGTCAATGTTTACAATGTCAAATTTTCTGATAACCATCAAATAATCTCTAATTTACTGCACTTATATGCTTGTAATCTTTTTCGTTTTCTTTTGACTCCATGCATTGGTTGAAAAGAAAAAGGGCCTCTGTAATGATATTGAGAGTTAAATTTCGTACAGGAACAGGTTCTGAGACATCATTTTCTTGAGATGTGGTGTGGCAGTCCATTTCCTGCAGCTCTTCGTGGTTAAAGATTTGTCGTGTGATTTAAGCAAAATTTGAACGATATCTATACCAACATGTTCAATTTCTCTAGCAATGGCTACACGACTAATCTTGTCTCTAGCAATTAATTTTTATGATTGATATGATTGTCAACAATTCTCTAAAGAATATTTTTACAAATATTTTGCCACGCAAAAATTTTATATATTCATCTGATTTCAGGCCATTGTAATGTATTGTAGAGGAATTTTCAAAACAAACATAATACAAAGTACCTGCCCATAAAATATGATCCAGACAAGTAATACATGTTTAATTTTTGATCACCTACATTGTATAATTTTTGCCATGAAACAGACAAACTTGATTTCTTATTAGAGGTGACTGGTTAAGAAAAAAGTACATTTTAACATTTATAAACATTTTATTTCAACAATAGTTATTTTTTCATGTACAATGCAATCTCATAACACAATAAAAGTGATAAACATTCTTTTTTTGTAAATATTTATTTGTCTCACTTTTGTTAATTCAGTTTGTGTAGCAAAAAAATCTAAAAGAAATTATAAAGCAAAGCCAAACTATTCTACAACAAAAACTTATCAAAAAAAAAAAACTTTTAACACAAAGGAATATTTAAATGTTTCCAAACCAAGAAGGAATGGTAAAATTTAATTTATCAAAAAGTTAACACATTAATACATAGAAATGTTACTTTCCTTAAAAAATTATTAAATACACATTAAGGTATGATCCATTTAGAATAATATATAATACACAAATTTATTGATAAAAAAAATATAGTGTGACATTTTTTGGTAATAAACAATTTGAAAGAAATGAATGTAAGAAATATGATAATTATAAATGCTCAATGAAAAGTAACAAAAAGTGCATGTATATACTTATAAAATTATTATCATATTTTTTTAACAATGTTCACTAGTGTGTATCACCATCCTGGAATCAGACTGCAGTCTCTAAAAGAAACTTTTGTGTCTCGTTGTAAACTTGAAGTTTGGACAATCAGGAACTGTATTTTTTTTATATAAATATACAGAAATAATAATTCTGTTTAACACATACATAAAAGAGTAAAAAGTTTGGACCAATTATAATTCCAAAAATATAATCCATAATTAATATTTTATACTAGAGTCTGGCTCACAATAGATATTATTCATAAAAATAAAAAAAAGTAAAACATTTAGCAGAATAGAAAATTTCTATAACAAAACATTATTGAAATTAATATAATAACAATTAACATAATAATCTGTAAAATAATCAACAATATTTATAAAACAATTTGTAGGCAATATAAACACTTCGTAAAAATACTTATAAATAAAAATAGCAGATTTTAATGAAATAATGAAATATTGTCAAACACCAGGCACCGGTAAAAATTCTGAAACATCATTCTTATTGAGGCATGTAGTACACATTTGAATATATTAAATTATTCAGCAAACATTCTTAGAGTCAAGATACATTTTTTTTTATTATTGTCTAACTATTCCTTGTATGCTTGATTATTTTTAGCAAGCTATGCAAATATGTTGACTACACATTCTAAAAATAACACTATTTATTTATTTCTATCATCTAGTGTAATAATAATTCATTTGGTCTAGAGTTTTAATGTTTCTGTTCAGGAAAATAAACTTAACATTCACTCTACTACGTAAAAATATACTGTTTTCTCCCTGAAGATTTGAAGTGTAAGTCATTTAAGACTGTAACCACTCCGCATTTAAAAATCTTTTTTATCAAGCTAAATGAGTGTTTTGTGAAATGATTTACTATATGTATAAAAAATAACTGAAAATTAGTTGTGAATATTATATCCTTATAAAGTAAAAATTGTGACTTCAACAAATTTTAAATATCAAAAAAATAGCAGAATTACAATAATAATAAACAATAATTAAAACACAATTATTTAGTAAAATAATCCTGAACTTTGTGTGTTTATTATTTAAATACAATGCCTTTCTACCAAAAAGAGACAGAAACCTTAGATGCGAATAATAATAAAAAATTGTAACTCTAAACTAAACTAAATTAATTATCTCACAGACTCAAAAACAAAAGTTTTGCAGAAATCTTGATGACAGTAAGCATTGTAATACAATATTTTAAAATCTTGTAGACAAATGGAATGAATTATTGTGCCAAATATTTACAATCCTTTGTTGTAGAAAGCTAAAGATGGTGCACTATCTTGGAAATGTTTCTTGATATTCTCCTGCAAACAAACAAACAAACAAACATTACTGGAAATAATGATTAGCATTCAATACTTCTTGTAAAAATGATTTAATATTGATATTAAAATTATAAATGCACTCCCAAATCATGCTATTAAAATAATGGGAAACAATGCAATGAAATATATATATAAATATATATATATATTTTTTATCCTTCACCATGGTTTCCTTTGTACGTTGTTATGTGTTATATCAATCTCTTAAAATAATATAAACCGAACCCTTAATTTCGTCTTGTATGCCAGCCCTATAAATATATTTTGTTTCATGTCTTTATAATCCATTATATAGACATGATAACAAAAAACAACTGGTGAAAAAGTCAGATCATACTATGAACATAAAAACAATTTTAAAAATCAGTGTGGAAGGGTCAACACATGAAACCAGAAAATTAACAATAAAAATATAATATATACAGAGTGGCAAACTTATAATATTATTGAAATGTGAGACAAATTCCATATGTTTATAATTTATAATACTAATAACATACCTGAATTTCAGTTTCTAGTCGCTGTACTGGAATAGCAGCCCTCTGTGAGAATATAGCACAGCAAAGCGGTGTGGCAAGGGACAAGCAGACAGCAACGAGACCTACTTGAAGTGGGGCAGCAAGCCATGCGCGGCGTGCTAAAACCCCACGCCGTTCCAAAGCTGATATCACAACTGGTGTGACCACTGAAATATATGACAAATATATTGTAGTCAGAAGCCAAAGATTCATTTTGAAAATTGTTGCTTAGCTGAATTGTGATGATTCTATGACAAAAAAGGCTAATAAAAATATTTTTTTGGTTCTACATTCCTGAAATGAATTGTGTTTTTGTTATAATTATTCTCTATTGAATTTATCCTAATCTCATTTCCATTGTCCAGACTCTGCCGCTTGATCAATATGGATTCCTATAGATATTTATTTCCAACATAAAATTTCACATTTCTAATCAGTTCTTCCATTTCTGGTCATTTTCAAGAGAAATGTCTTTAAATACTTGTTTTAGAAGTAATACAAATTGCAGTGAATATTTTTTCTGGTATGCATACTTTTTTTCAGTGTTACTATTCATTTAATGACAATTTGGTAGGCTTAACACTTCGGGTACACAAATGCTAAATTATCGAAAATTTACATAGATAGATCAGCCAGCACCTTAGATTTAGGGTTAAAACATAAATTTCTTTCAAAAATCTTTGATGTAATGTGTGTTGTCTTTGATAACATCATATTTAATAATTACCTTTGACAAAGACTTTCATTTGAAGCTGTTCTTTTTTGTCACCACCTATCATTTAAAATATACTCTTATGCAAGTAAATATAAAGCAAAACCAAGTGTAACAAAAAAATATATTCAAAAAACTAACCCATTCCTGGAAGAGCCATACAAACTCTGGACATAGTTACAAGAGCAATTCCTTCTTTAGCAGCTGCCGTCGATTTGCCTAATCTCTGGCCATCCTCGGTTTCAACTGGAACACCTTCCTGGATCTCTCTAAAATTACAAATTTCTTTTTCAATTGTCCTTATAATACTACTTACATGAAATGTTTCATAAAAATTTAATAAATTCACTTAATATTCAGTCACAATATAACATAAAAACTAATAATTTCATTTATAAATCATCTATTTATTTGATTAAGAATATTTGAAATAAATTAGAATGCATCTGCCAATTTAACAATATTTTTGGAAAACTACAGAAATGAAATGCTTTTGTATCTAAAAACCATATGCAACGGAATAAAACTTACTTCATTCTCATCATGGGAATATTAATACAATTAGAAGCTGCCACTGCTGCAAATGGAACTAGACGGCCGACAACTTTTGGCATTGTCTGAAAATAAAAAATACAAATGATGTTGACTAAAAGCCTAATTAACTATTGGGAATGAAATAAAAACTTGAAAATATGAACAAAATTAAATCATTACCTTTGTAAGTGCGTTAAGTCCTAATGCAGTAACCAAAGCACCACCGGTCGCACATACATAAGATGTAAGAAGCTGCCTGAAATATCAAAGCTTTGTTAAAGAAAAAAGAGAATTTACTCTTAATATTATTTTGATAATTGGTTTTAATGAGATATCATTTGACTGACAATTGAGTCTATTTACTGTCATCATTAAAAGGAAGTGTAATTTTGTGCACTAAGTCAACATCTATTCAATTTTGTAGAACTAAAATACATCGCTATTTTTTCACCCTGTTAACATCTATTGGATCTTGTTTGGATTTTTTACACTGTTAACATCTGCATGGATAAAAAAAAAAAAAATTTTTGGAATCCAGTTATCAAAAATATACTAAACCTTTTACTGTTATAGTAAAAATAAAATTGGTCCATTGTATACAATTGTGTGATTGTAAAAATATTTTTGCAATTATTGATATACAATGGAGATTGTTATGAATGACTTGTATCGACACAATTATCAGTCAATGTCAGTTTTAAAAAGTGAAAAATTTATAATATTTAATATTTTAAAATAAAAGTATATATTAATGGGGTACAATAATGTTATAAGACTAATATTAAAAAACAATGATAACAATTTACAGTTGTAAAGTCACATACTTTTGAGATATAGGTGAATCGCCTGATCTGTTTGTATAATTGACGAGTGCATTGAATGATTGATTGGTCCATTGCCAGAAGACTACAGCAGGAGCAGAACGGTAAAATATCAACATACCTAAAAGAATAGAAAACAAGAGTGAGCTTCTAAAGCCAGTGATGACTCCCTCACACGATCACAGTGCAGGCGAAACTTAGGGTTCGAGAAGTGATCAGAAAGACTTAAGTTAAGATATAGTTTGTGTGGTCAAGCAAAATAGGAGAAAACATTAATGGAATCTAGCCTAATGATATTTTTGCATCATTCTAAATAATTGTTTAATTATTTTTTTTTTTTCTTATAGCTTCTTTTTTAAAAATCGAGACTGAATCACTTGATCAATATTAAATTAATCAAGAAATATTGAAAAGTTTTAAAACATTCATTTAACACATCACTCAATAAGCTCGTAGGATAACTAATAAAACGACAACTTTTAGGTTAAATTTGACTTAATTCATCGATATATGGTAATCTTCTTCAAGACATTTTTCTTGTTACAAGACAACGCTTGTCTTAAATTTGTTATAGAACAATTCGTCTAGAATTTAAAATTATGTTTCAGTTTCAGCAATCACTCCCTCGTTATTATTCCATGTGCATCTCATAATACGGACACCATAACCTTCCCAACTGACATGTTGTGTTTTCATTTGCTTTAGACGGCTTTCATCAGTTGCTTTCCACTTATCTGACTGCTGATTTAACCCTGGAGAGGAGTAATGGATTCATGTTTCATTCATTGTCAATTAGTGGATGAAAAATTCTTTTTTTCGCCTAAACACCTCCAAACAGCACTCTGAATCGTCATTGTTTTTGTCAAGAGTAAGTAAATGGAGTACCCATTTTGAAACGTTTTCTCAAGAACAAATTTTCATGCAAAATAGTGAATATACTGTTTTTTGTTATCTTGAAGATGTTTGATAACATATATCACAAAACTTCATTTAGTTTTCTATGATGATTCTGTGCACTTTTTTATGTTGGCTGGAACTAATGCCGAATTTGGGCAACTAAAGCACTTCTCAACTATTTGTCCTGATGGAGCAGAGTCTGAATAACACTTTACAAACCATTGTTTAGCATGAACCGTACATTTCCCGTTAAAAACCAATGGTATATCAACACATGAAATTCGGAATGAATTTGTCAATAGTGGCGCCATCTATATGTCATCCTATGAATTTATTGAATGATATGTCATAATGAATTTTTGTAGCATCCCGGTTATTGGCGATGAGCGAAGCCGGTCCTCATCATAAAATGTGTTGTAGAAATAGCGCTAAAAAATGTGTTTTTATTATTTAAAATGGCATGCCTTACCACCAAGAAGTGACAGTGAACACCTTTTAACCAGGTGAGGTTGTAAAGGAAGTCTAACGTCAATGCAATAAGACAAATGTTTATGTCAATATTGTTTTAGGTAAGTTTGAACATGATTCTTGTTTCTGTCTATGCCAAAAAAATTATCCTTCAAATTTCAATCAATATTGAAAGATGAAAAACTTTTTTCAAAACTGCTTTTTCGAATACAAAGAAATCTTAAATGAGAATATAGTACAAGATTTGATAATTCAAGTAAAAAGTACATTGCAATGAAATATATGTATATTTTTATGATTAGTGTTTTAGATAAATTTCAGATAATTGCAACATAGATAATTTGCTTAAAAAATAACACACATTATTAAGAAAATTATTTGCTAGTACTCACACCCTGTAATAGCTGTGTTGAATGGAACCTGCGCACTCATTCTACCAGGTAATAGCATTTTTTCACCAGTGTCGGGATGGAAAGCAGAATCGTAAAGGTTTTTAGCCCTCCACAATCCTTCTTCTCCAAGCTGAGGAGGAACCAGTCCATCTTTTCTATGTAAAACCAAACCAATCGGAGTGAATTGAGTATTACTTATAGGGTACATAATTTTGTTTCAATTTATAATAAGAATTCTTTGTTTTTTTTTTTTTGTAATTGCTCTCAAGCTACAGTATCTTACTCTCATTCTTTATCTTAATATTTATCTTTTTAAAGAAATGGTTTGTTTTCATTTCCTATATATATATTTGTATGAGCCTCAATATAGAAACTTTTCATTCAGTAGCTACATTTTTATGTACAGCGGAAACCTGATTCAATAGTTTGAGGGGCTATACAAAAAAATAATGGATGCGGCAAAATCAATGATTGAGATTTCACTGAATTTTAAAAAATAAGAAAAAAAAAATATATAATACCTATATTTTTTTACAACTTCTGCGGCTTTATCAAGATCTCCTGATGTAGCTAAAAGGTTCAATGGATTCGTGATAGTTAGGAAATGTTTCGCTCGGCCAGCATAAGTCCCTTGGTCATATCTTGGCTTCTCTATGTTCACACTAAATGTTTGGGCAGCCATTTTTTACAATAGTTTTATTTAGCTGTAATATAAAACAGTAAGATTATTTGTATATTAAAATAGAATTGTCATTTAATCTATTTTTTATAGCTATGAAAGGATTGTAGTCAGAAAATTAAAAAATAATAGGGTATAAAAATTAGGGTATAATTCACTTATTGGGAGAGTTACGCTGTGAATATAATATAAAATTTAATTAGAAGAGTAATTTTTTGACTCTATTGATAATCATTTATATGGTCACAAAACCTGGAAAGATTGATTTTTTTTTATTTTCAATTGCGTCTTCCTTTCAGAATCATATTACTTTGACTTTAACTATTGAAATATAAAATTAGAGCATTTTAACTATGTCTACAGACATTCAAACAGTAATATTACTAACACAAGATAAGAAATATCAAGTTGGCTTGATAAGCTTCAAGGAAGCAAAAACAATTTTTAACAGTGTTTATTAAAAACATTACACTATTATAGCTGTCCCTACATCATAGTATGTATATCTATTTTATAAAATAAATGCATTGATAACCAAATTTATCTTCATATATAGAGTATGATAAAATTAAATGCTAATGTTAAATAAATATGCAAGTAGACTGACATTTGGTCAGATATAAAGATAAAATCTGTCACGAAAAAGTAAATATTAATGTGGAAAGTGAAAAACGTTGCCAAGTTGCTAGCAAAAAGTGAAATACTCTGATATCGATCTGCAATCATATGATCGGGATCAGTGATAATGGTGTAATAATAGATAAAAATCAAATATGTGGCGGCACCAATTCTTTTTTAATGGAATCAAATTTATTATTTTGACAAATTACGTTAAACATATAAAACCTTTGAGCAACACAGTGCTAAAACTGCTTGAGTTACCCGCAACGTTGATATATCCTAATAATAATATTGATTCTTGAGGTTTCATTGATATTCATAAAATAAATAAAAGTTTTTCCTGATACATAGACATTTTGAAATTATAAGGGTTAAAACAGTTTTTTTCCAACATTTTCTCATCATTAAAAATAAATCATCTAAAATGTTTAATACAAAAAATATTTATCATTTTTGCAGGAAGTAAAAGTATTATTGTTGATTAACTTGAGAAGACCTATGTAGCATGATGTTTATGCCATATTTAAGAATATAGATACAATTTCGTTGGTTTCGGCGGTAACTTTGTGGAAGTTCATTTTAAAATAAAATTTAAAATAACTTTGATTATTCTACGTATTTCATTTTAAATATGTGGAATAAGCAGTTATTTAAAATTTTATAAGAATATAGATAGTGGGCAATTTATGACTTAAAAAACAAAAAAAAACACATGAATTGTAAATATAATATGACAGTATATAATTTCCATGGATATAATAATCGGTAACCAAAAAGAAAAAATCGATGACCACTGATAAAAATATTGTTTTTGAAAAAGGTTATATAGTTACAAATATAAATAAAAATACAGTGTAGATCAAATGTGGTTATGTCTATTAGATCTCAGCTATGGTTAATATTAATTTTAAATTATCAATTCACTGGATACATTCCTAATGACACTATAGTGTTAAAAAAATGCATATACTCTGGTAGCAATGCACTTACATTAATACAACATATTTCATATAGCATATTTTATAGTTACAAAAAAAAACAATCAATATTAAAATTATCATAAAATTACTCAATTTATATGAAACTATATTTTTTTGGAATTAGACATCCTAAAAATCTATTGGGGCAGCATTGAAAAAATGTAGTAAATAATAATAATTAACACTAACTACACTTTTAGACATTAGTACCAGCTATGTACTTATTTGCAATTACTTACAGAAGTCAAGTTCATTTGAACTCAATAACATTAAAATACACGTAAAATACAGAGGATTATTTTTCAATCCATGAAATATTTATTACTTTCACTTGCTAGATATGACGATGCTATATGTTCAATAAGGTATGAAAAAAGGTAAATATAACGCAAAAGATTTAAACAGTCACTAACGCAGAATAAATATTTATGGAAATCAATTAATTCAAATTGAATTATTATACACCTGTTAGAGCACCAATCTTAAATCAGGTGAAAATAATTAATTAGGGATTCATTCATTGGAACACTTTCAATACAATAATAAAAACTTCACATACCTAATGAATTGTATCATATAAACATGGTTTTAAGTACATATTTATTCATCTAGAGTGAAAACCATTCATCTATTTTGGATATGTAAACACGCACAATATAAATTAAACATCCAACAAATCGACGAAATATTTTTAAAATTCACTTACAGTATTCAAAAACACAGCGAACACTCACTCCGGTCGATATAACTGACAATGTTGTCGACGCGATAATGATTACCCGATGGATATTAACATGAACGCGTTATTTCAATCACGGTTGACTTGTTAGTTTATCAAAATTTTAAAATAAATTAATGGACTTTGATATCGGTAGCGTTAAACAGCTGTCAGCGCAAAGACGACCGCAAACGTTCGCGCCCCTCAAAAATTACCAGTTTTCAACAGTACTACCAACACGATTCAATAAAAAAAAATGATAAGGAAGTAGTACCAACGTGAACTAAAAACCAACATACGATTTTTAAGCGATTAACTATTATTATTACTAGCTGCTTTTGGAAAGCGATAGACGAACATTTTTTTAAACCAGCCATATACTTTCAAGTATATACTTCAAATAAAGAATAATTACTTAAACCTTGTGGTAAAGTTGTAGTATTGCTGCATGTTTTATTCGATAGATTCACTTCTCGTATTGAAATTAACATTACGTACATAATTTGAAATATTTTTAAATGGCACCAAACATTTTAGTAATTTGAAGTCGTTTCATAAGAAGATAAACACATAAAATTCAAATTATCACTTAACGTAGTGTTCATGACATTTCAATAGTAAAGACTACACAGTAAGCGATAAATATCACATAAGATTTGATATTGTTTACAGGCAAGTGTAACGGGTGAAAACTACGTATATTATGTTTTTCAGTAAAGAAAATCACGTCTGAATTAGTGAGAGATGATCATTTTGACTTAAATGGAAATATAGTTATCCGATAAAATCTGAGTGAATTTGTTTGTTTTTTTTAATCACTTGTTTCATATCCCATTCAGTAATAAAACTCACATGCTTTGGTGACTGGAACCCTTTGTTAACGCATATAAATTTAAACTATAATATTTAAAATTTTCGAAGAAAAGACCGAGGATCAAAATATAATGCCAAGAAATAATGCATAAATTAGTAAAAGTATGATGACGAGTGGAAATCATTACGAAAGTATTTATATTATTATTACTTTTTTAAAGATTTAGATCAATCAGTAGCCACGCGATAAATTTTCTCGAGGCAGAAACGTTTTGATCATTTATTTATGAATATTATGCAGAAAATATTATTGGTGTATTTGTACGTTCTACAAAAATACATACTGAACATTTTAATCAAAATCTTTTTCATCAATTCACTGAATCGTAAATGGTAGGCAGAGTAATGGAACGTGGATTGAATGTTTGACTCTAGTGATGTGCTCAACAACATACCGACTGTATCATTATTTGTTAGGCCATGAATGTGAATAGAAAATAGTAAGTTATAGCAGCTGTTGATAAAATTTTTATTAATTTCATTTCGAGACTACATTTTTCTACTTTCCACGTGTTCTTATATAAGATTCTAATCAAGCAGTCAGGTAGATTTACGATAGCTTGTACGTTCATTGTCGTTCTCGCAAAGACTTTGCCAATATCGTGTTAAATTTATATAGCACTTTTATTGCTGTGTTTGATATATTTTATTTGGAGTAGATGGAAAGATAAAATTTTTATTAGCTTTGATTTGAGCGAATGACGTAAAAGAAGCCGTAGGATTTTCGGCAATCGCGATGACGTCAAGCTCGTCTACAAGTCGGCCGGATAGATTTTGGTTTTCACGGTCTTTGTCAAAGAAAATGCGTGAATGACGATAAATTTATGTCGACATTTTTTATTTTGTGTTTTGATAAACCCTGATACACTCCATTTTTTTGATTTTGTTATCATAGAAATAATTTTACATTACACCAATTGAACAACGCGTCTGTGTTTTTAATTTCAAATTATATCAAAACAATTATGGGGATATTAAACAAATTGGATCGATATCAACGTGTCAATACTGTCAAATATAGCCATTAGAACACCCATGACCTATTATAGATCTTTAGTGCTTAATCAAAATGAAAAATGCTGTTTACTTACTTTGACAAAGCTTTAGCACCATCTTCAATTTTATTAATTGAAGGCCTATTTGTTTAGTTTCAAATACAAATTTAGAATTTTTAAATGTATTTTGATTTATTTCTGAAATATTTGTCATGAATCATTTAAAAAAAAATGATGGACCAAATATTGTCAAGAAATTAGTGGCGCTCTTATACTCCTCGAAAATAATTATATTAGATTTCACTCACCATATTCTGTATATTTCTATGTATCTGTTAATTTACTTTATATATGTATTGAATTGACGTACTTGGTAAAACTTCACGATAAAAAAGATATAAATTTATTAATCCAGCAAATAGTCTAATAAAATAAGAAACACTCAAAAAACAAGTCAAGCTTTATTTTAAGATATCGAAGACTTCGCAACGCTTATATTGTTTTTTTTATATATATTAAAATAATAGTTTCCGGACAGTTTACAAAGTCTTCCGGGCGACGAAGCAATTTTATTTTTATCAGCAATGTGGAATGTGAATCTTTCATGTCGATATAAAGCAATTGCGTTGCGAAGCTTGCCTCGCCGTACAAGATGGGATAGGCCACCGCTCATTAGTTAACGTTTTTACGGAGCTCTTACATGCGGCTCTTAAATACGATAAAACCTCGGTATAACGGACTGATCGTACAGGCAGAATGTGTCGGTTACGGAAAAAAGCTTGTTACTTTGTATTTGTTTTTTTTTACTCAAATTGATCACACATATAAGACAAATTCTTCTATTCAATATAAGTAACAGCAAAATGCAAATGTGTCTAAAAATATTTTGTACAAATTTTCATATATTACTTACATATAATATATAAAAATAGTTCTGAGAATAAATACAAGAGTATGTATTTATTTATTTTCAACATGCAGTTTGTAATTGAAAACGTTTATTCAAAAAATTTAACAATGGACGTAATGAAATATGATATTTTAAAAGATGGCGGACCAGTAGTCATGTCAACATGATACCGCTTCTGACACAATTGCGGTTATGATTTTTTTTACAGCGTGATAAATATTAATCAGATATTGTTTCCACTATAGGGTAATACATTTTCGTATATAAAACAGAATTTATAGACGTTTTTTTATGAAGTGTCGTTATTTTTTGCCAGGAACATCTAATAAGAAATGATTGCTATAAAAAAAATACCTTTTTACTTATATAATCTCTGTTATGATTTGAACTTCGGTCCAATTCATATATATATATATATATATATATATATATTATCCTTAACAAGACAATCACATATTTGAAAAAAATATGAAAATTTGGTAACATCATGGATAAGTTACAGTGAGAGTAAATTTTAATACAAAAAATATGGTTTACCAATTCATTCGGCGAAAATGTACTAAAAATTTTGCATAATGAGGATTTTTATGAAATTAGAGTAAAAATATTTTTTTACTTGAAATACACCGCCGCTATGACATAAACATCATAATTTACCACTTGATTGTTTATTTGTGTTCTTTTTCTATTAAATCATAGATCATTTTTATATAGCAACCCATATTCATTCAAATATTTGTAATGAATACTTTGGATTTACTTAATAAACTTTCCATGCTACTAGTTTATTTTGAATCTTTTCTTTTTATGCGATTGTTTTTTATCGAGAAAAATAACCAAAATAATAAATTCCATATTCAATTAAAATAAGTACTACAATTTTTTTTTATGTTAATAGCATATAACGACACAGCAATGAATCACATAATTACACAATATTTAGAATAACGTGTTACAATGAAAAAATGCATTACCTTTTTAAAGACGCCTTGGCTTATATATATATTATATAAGCCAGGAAAACGTATAAAAAAATTTTGTATGCATGTTTTTTGGTTCTTTGGCAATGTACAAAAGCAGCATATAAAAAAGGACTCAAAGTAAAATCTCCTACGGAGTCATATAGAGATGACTGCAGTTGTTAAGAGAGAAAAAAGAATCATGTTCAAATCACAGTCTTTCTTAAAAGATTAACTTTTTATAATGCCGTTCTATTGATTCTCGTGTAACCCTTTTTGTCAAACATCAGTATAGCAGAGTTATAGCGCAAATTTATAAAAATATTGTTTTTAACCCACACAACCAGATCGTTTCATTTAAAGAACAATATTTCTATTTCATCTGAAATATTTTTTTTCATTAACAAACAAAATTGAAAAAAGAATTCTAAGAATCTATTTTCATTAATGATAAAAATAGATGCATGTCGAGTCAACTAGTAAATTTTGATATTGAGTTTCTCTAAAGAGGCAGATGATTACCAAAATGGCGACCAAACAATGTAGGAATCCTTCCCGGCAAAACCATTTACATCCTGAAAAAATATTAGAGACCATGAAAAATATTTTTTTTTTTTTGACAAAAATAAAAAGTACTTGGGTTCAATGAATTATTTGATAGATCGGTGTTACAAGGATGTAACTACAAAAAAGTCGAAGTAAAAAATAATAATAATAATAAAATAGATTTTTCTGTAATCAATATGCAAAAACATTTATCTATTTTGAAGTAACATATTGATTAAAGAATTCGGGTGGTAACGCTCGCGATATACGAAACCAATCCTTATTTCAAAAATATTAATATATCAAATATGTTTTTTTTTATGAAGAAATAAATCATTTCAAATGAAAGTCGTCGTTTAATATAATATTTTCTATTACACTTACGCACTACGGTATATAAAGATTCATCATTCTATGACTAATATAAATTCTTTTTTAATGGTAGTATTCACATAAAATAGCCGTTTTTTATTGAAATTCTTCTAACACTAATAGTCCATATTACATTTTCAATATCAATGCTATTTATGAACACATAAGAAGTATCTTTTATTAGCTTATTGACTAAAGAAAATATTTTCAGCACTTTTTTGGCAGAAAATAATAAAATCTTTTTTTATTCAGACAAACTTGGAGTATAATATTATTTCATAGCATATTAATTTTATAGTTGATTTTTTTCAATCAATATTTATTGAACTTTGTAAATAAACAGTTGTTTTTATTTTAGTTTTTTTAGAATAAAAATCTCATATCGAAATTTTATTATCGTAAAGGTTTTTTCGTGTAATACGTAAGTTATATTATGAAAAAATGTGGGCTTGGCTAAATTTGCCAATCGGATGATTCCGCGTTACTTTTTTTATTTTTAAATCGTTTTGTGGTCAGTTTTTCTTTATCACGGTCACAGACGCATTAATTTAACTATATTTTTGTATCCAAGACAGTCATAAACAACATTTCAAAAAAAAACATGTGACATTTTTTTTTATTTATAGTGCAGATTAAAAACGGGCGATCCGAAGCAAGCGCTACAAAAAAATCTTAGTATTTGAATTTTTGCAAGATTCTTTTCTTGCTTTCAAAAGTTTTATCCGGCTTACTACTAAGTTACAGTTTTTCCTATCATTACCTGTGAAAAAACTTAATTATATGACGTTTACTTTTCAACAATTGTAGTATAGTTCGCATCGACTACCAACTATCACGCGGTTTACGTGATCATTTCAATATATTTTCTTTACAAATTCTCATTATGCATATATGTTTCAATAGATTTTACATTTTACTTAATTGCATCAACTCATGCAAGACTCTTGAAAATGTAAAAAACACCAAATGATGTTTTAAATAAAATAACTAATTATCAGTACATTTAGTAATTTTGCTTAAACTTCGTTGCGATGAAGTAATTATAAAAAAAAAAAAATATCAATTGAATAAAAAAAACAAGTTAAAAATACTTTCAAAGTTTAGCGTGGGCTATAAAGTGTATTTTTCAGACATTACAGGAATCTACTAATTGCTTTGATACAATAAAAATTTTGTATCGTGGATGTTGATAAAAATTTCTTAAAATTTTATTTGAAAATAGCCTAGGGGGACTTAACTATCAACAAGCACATCTTATTTTACCATATTCAAGGAGCTATTTTGACTTATTTAGATCTATATAGACCCCGGCTTACGTAATTTTTTTATGCTACGGTACGCTAAATACTCTGACTAATTCGATCATCCTTTTTACGCGGCTTATTACAAGGCGTATTTACCGCGTAAATCGGGAGATAGGAGTGCTATATTTTTGGTTTCACGATAAACGATTTCATTACCTAGCTACTTTTACTTTATTCAACATTATACAGTTATGAGTTTCAAACAATAATTTGATTTCTCAATATGATTCCATGATTGATATTCGTAAGCTTTGCAAAAAAAAGAACAGAATAAAAATAGTTTAAAATTTCATGAAAAATTGAAAGATATGGCTTTATACCAATGTGAGTAGTGGATAAAATAATTATTATCTTTTATACAAATGTTTATTGATTAATGTGCGGTGATCTGATGCTATAATAAAAATGCAGGTGAGAAGTTGATATGGATTAGTGGCGAATGTATTCTTGAGTAAGTAAACAAACGGTTTATTCTAACCACATGTCAACAGTAG
This sequence comes from Himalopsyche japonica, assembly GCA_028555115.1. NCBI lineage: Eukaryota > Metazoa > Arthropoda > Insecta > Trichoptera > Rhyacophilidae > Himalopsyche > Himalopsyche japonica. The sequence continues at coordinate 750,651 of JAHFWJ010000819.1, forward strand.
CGTAGAATTAATTTTAATTATTTTTTATTTCTTTCAATAAATTGACACAGTCGAAAATCAATCAAATATATTTTATTTAATACCGATAATAAAAATCGAAGTTATCAATTGAATGGTTTTCACAGATATTGTACGATATCTAATACCCCATTCGTGTATAGTGGCGCCATCTGTCCTCGAATGCTTCGAAAGAAAATTTAAGCAGCTAAAAATATGAAGCGGAATAGTACTCTGCTTTTTAAACAAAAATCTTGGATTGAGTCGGAGATGAATCGAAGATTACATGACAAAATGACAATATATATTGAAATATATATCAAAAAATAATTGAAGATCTTAAAGAATGGATAATTGTATAGTTAGTGGCTTATAAACCAGCTACCTATCACAATGTTTTAATATTATAAACATACCAACATACAATTTAAATATATGTCTATTATATCTTATTTTATTATAACGTGTCTTATTTTTAGTGTGATAATCAACCATCAAAAAAATCCTTTTTCAATACATCTTCAGCAGCAAATACATTCGAAATTTGCATTGCTATATCTCAATTTAAATTGTGAAATCCTTCACACAACCCTTCCAAATAAGTAAGCCACTGCACTGTCTGAGGTAAGGTAGAAACTATCGTCTGTCCTGAGACAAGACCATAAGGTGACCCAACATCGTTCTGGCTGCAGTCTTTTAGAAGACCTAGGACAAACACCTAGTCCATCATCATGGTAAGATTCCCTTTATCTATCAACCATATCTTCTTTGTAAATATTTCCATTCTATTCCGCAATTCGTAAGTTTATCATATTTGTTTTGTAAAAAACGCCCTTTTAAATAAATATTCATAATTAATTTATGATATATTTGTTCAATCAAATAAATAAATGTGAATAAATTTAAAAAAAATTCCCACATTTGTTGTATGCAGGAACTAGTTCAAACTCAATATTGATAAAATTTAAGATTTACACATTTTCCACAGCATAAGCCCTTCGAGCATTATCTTTATTTTTATTCATAATAAGATATAAGCGGGGATATTTTCCTAAGCAGTATTCATATTTCGTATAATGAATTCACTATTAGTATAACATTAATAAGGTAAAATTAATATTAATAATTTTTAAAAAAATAGTCGGTCATTGAGGGTAGTACTTAACTACTACGTAATATTGAACATAACAAATGTTTAAAAAAACCCTTTTCTCATATTTTTGATCAGAATTTTATTTAAATCTTGAGAAAAATAACCAACCCTCCAATATTAATTTTCTCGTGCTTTCAAGAATCTTGGTTTAATTCTCATTTGAACTTAAGCTTGGTGATAGTAAACATTTTTCTATGGATGAAATAAAAAATCATGGATAATCAACGTGACAAGTCAAAAATGTTCATATTTTTTTGCACAACGTGCTTATTATGGTAGATTAATTAATTACAAACCTGTGCAAACATATCCATAACAGTAATATATTTTGAAATTCTAGTTTCTTTCTGCAAATTTGGGTGCATTTCTTCAATTTCTTTTCTGTTTTAATAAAATTTGTCGACGCAATGCAAGTAAGAATTATTTTTTCCTCTTGATAAAAATGTCATAATACTTTATTTAACCTATCAAAACCACGTTTTCGTATTTCTCACTTTTTTGTGAGGATGAATTTAACAACTTATTAAAAAAAAATAAGTATGCTTTATTTTGCTGATAATTATATAGTCTAGTTTTCCGTTTATATTTGTACTTGGTATTGTACTTTCCGTTCACATTTGATATTATCCATTTTAAAAAGATAGGATAAAGAAAACGGTTGCAGAGAAAAAGTTGTATGTGTAACAAAAATGATTTATTAAGCTTTATTGACTCCATACGTTTTCTTTTAGATTCTGTTCCCCAATCAGCTTTTCTTATGAAGGTTGACTGTATATAATTTCAAGACATCCGTTTTATTTTTTTATCAATCGCAATATATTGCAATCACATATTTTTATAATAATGCTATTTCAGAAAATGTTTTAAAAGCAAGAATTCTCCTAATAATTTAATAAACTCCTTAGTAAGGTAACTAACTGTCGTTTATTGGGAAAAAACGTGAGCATTGCAAGAGAGTTTATTCCATTAATATTTAGTTATAATAATATTTCTGTATATAATATATTCATTTTAAATCACAAGTGCTTTAGAAAAGCAACGCGATTATAATTAAGAAACTGTTGTGTCAAAAATACCCGGGATTGTATTTTTAAAAAAAACATAAGGTTCTGTACAAAATTTTTATTGCAATTTTACGGCAGTATCGATGAAAAAACATTTTTAAAGTAAATAAATTAGTCTCGTGGGTAATTAAGCAGATTCTGCAACCTCCGAACACCTGAAACAACGCAGCCTGGTAAACAACAATTATTAAAATTGATTATTCTTAGCTTGCAACTAACTCATCGCACTTACAATTTAACAGGTAGTATCAACTCACAGTATTTGCATAAATTAGTACATTGTTTCTTTAATGTTAAAAATTCATATTCAAAAAGTCTTTTTAGACAATTGACAGTGGAATATATTTCCATTATCTTTGACTAGATTCAAAGATAAAAAAAAACAGGAAGAAAATACAATATCTAGGCATTTTATAATTTGGAGAGAATTTAGCAGTTTAAAGTTTCAGTTATAAAAATGCTTCTAATAACTCATTTCCGCCAACGTGCCCTTTGCGCACTTTTTGCAAATTTTTATTTGATATTTATATTGAGCCTATTTTTTATGCTTTTTTGTTTAATTTATTAATATTAAATATATTTGCCGGAATAACAACGACAAATACTCTCATAATATCAGGTATTGAAAAATTTTCATTGCAATTATTTTTAGAGCTCGCATTGGGCTGAATTGTTTTCTATGAGTCAATAGTTTCAAACCATTTCTTTCCAATTTATTTTTAAGTATTAATTCAATTTTGATTTCAATTAACATCTACTAGTAAGATTCACATACATGCGCTCAGCATGTACATACATAGGTACTTACAGTGCAATTAATGACACCTGAACCAACTTTGCAAGAATTTAAGTCTGGTAAAGCATGACCTAATAAATCATCAGTCATGAAAAACACTGATGACATCTAGCTTGCAGATGAAAAAAATTAACGATGGCGTCATCAACGAGCCACGTTTTAATTTAATTACGACAGGTCATTAGTGTTAAATAATATCAACGTGTAGATTCTTTGCTACCTAATAATAGGCTTACTTGGAATATCTAAGTCATGAATAACAAAACAAATTTCTTAATCATCCAAAAAGTTCAGTTTTCTCTAATTGTTTGAACCTTTTTTTTTAATCTAATATGTTTTATGTAGAATCTTTATCATAATTAATTAATCCATTATCGCAATATCTTGAAACCGTATTTTTTCTTTAATAATGCTCATCTGTTATATATTTCCAGTTTCCAGATCACCGGATTAACGAATTGAAGCTTCTTATGCAATTATCACTGCTGGAAGATAATATTTGTTAGAGAGACCACTTTACTAAGCATCGGCTTAAAAAATACATTTTTAATTATATTTGGACACTGTTACCAATAATTTGTTTTTTGATTTTCAGCCAACGTTGCTTAAAAAATAACATGTTTAAACAAATATAACATTAAATTTGACTTGAATTAAAATTAATAATATTTTTGGATTGGACGAGTCTTAGCCATTATTTTCTATTATAATAAACTAAATAGTTTACTATTTTCAAGAAATATTTTTCGGACTTTCTTTCTAATGTAGATCAATCGGTGTTATCAAATAAATTTACATCCAGTAATACAAAATACCAAGTCTGCCACTCAGTTATCAAATTTAAGTAATAAAAAAGGTTTGTGTATTTCACTGTATTTGGAAAACTAATAGTTTTTAACAGAAATACATTTTATTGTAAAAAATGTTTTAAATAAGCGTAATAATTTTAATTATCTGCATCTTTTATATTCTCAAATGGTTTTATGAAGATATTTTATGTTCAGTTTAGCAGTGAGTGACAAAGGAATAAAAATTGACCAACATTTTATTTTGGTGCACTTTTTTGTTAGGCGATGTTGGTTTGTGACCGTCACTAACGGGCAGTGTTGCGTTTGGTCTGCCTGTTTTGGCGTTCGCAAAATGAACTCGCTTTAACTATTCTCAACGAATTTCCCAGTAAAACTCACATAAAGAAAGGGGCTGTATTATAGGACTGCAATATTTCAATATAATGGATCAATATATGAGAGCACTACAACCTTTACCGCAATCGGACAATCTTTAAAATTATTTAAGATATTCAGCAATTTTAAAATGTGTATTTTTATATCTTTTGACGCAAACATTATATCCTTAGTTAGTAAGAGTTTTTTTAAAATATTACAATCTGTGCCAATAAAATGCATTCAAAGTGCCTATAAAACTATCTTTGTTTTGCTTTATGCATTTTTTGTAAGAATTTATGTTATTTGAAAAAAACTTATATAGAGTAACAACAAAACTGTGAATCGTCACCGAATTTTTTATGGTAATTTTGTAAAATATATTTAATTAATTGAATAAAATCAGTAACAAACTGTTAGCCTATTTTTTAATAAATTCTTGGGACAAAAACGAATGTATATCGAAAATGCTATAAAAATTATAAATAAATTCTTATAAATCATTATTTCATAAAAAAATCTCTTGTTGACAATTACTTCGCATAGAAGGTTTTACTCTTTTTGTTTTTGTTTTTTTTTTATTATTGTTGTAAAACAAGATTTGATAATCTTTAAAATTTAAAGTTTTATTAAATTCAATCTCACATATTATTTATTTCATATTTAATTGAAAAATATTACTGTTGAATAAGTCATTTATCTTAATATTGTAATATATGACAAAATTTTGTCAATATTCTATGTAAGCAAAAGAAAAAATATTCTAATGTGAAATTTAATTAAAACATTATTACTGATTCGTACATTCTCATTGGACTTTGTAATGTTTACACACATCATAACAACAAACACAACACATTGAACAAAAAATATATTATTACCGATTAATATTTTGCGTTTTGTTCAAATGACGGATATTGTCATATTTTTGAATTTGATATTATTTATTTTTTGTAGTTTTTCATTCGACAATCTTTTGAAAGATACTTTCTTTTTAAAACTAAATGAATTATTGATATGAAAAAATTGTTAAATCGAAAATTAGCTTATATTCATTCTTTGTCTATTTATTATTTATTACTATTTAATGCCTAATATTCCCAAAATATTTGAGTGTAGGTTATTTTGATTGTAAAAATTTACCACTCGTTATTCTTGCTAATGAGTTTTTCATGATTGTTTTTGAACTGCTAATGGATTTTGATTTGACATTATTTGAATTACAAATTTTTACTGAGATGTCCTTAACATGTTATTTGTAAATTATTTTAATTCATTAAGGTACAAATATTTTATGGTTTCCATTAAATTTTTTTCTCACATCTTAAGCCTTTGGTTGTATATTCCTGTTAATATTTTTACTCATTTTTTTTAGAAATAGCATCGTTTTAATTTGTATTGTATCAGTTGATAATGCTTGCGATGAGCAGAACTGGTCTTGATTGTATATTTACTGTGACATAGTACTAAAAATATATTTTGGTTATTTCAAATATAATGCTTTTCCAATAAGAAGTGACAGTTAACACCTTAAAAGTCATGACTCGATGTCGATTATGATATTCGAATAATGGACTAAGAATTTAGCATATTTTTAGAAAAGTTTTTTGGTATGACGACAATGTCAAAAAAAATCTGTTTTCAATCAAAATTGATAGAAAAATAAATTATATCTTCAACATTGTAAAACGCATCTGAAAATATTTTATAAATTTTCGGCTTAAGAAGAATTAAGCATAAGCAATTACGCATTTGACATTAAAAATGTATTTTTTGTCTGATTAATAAATTTATTATTCAAAAAATCTTATATCTTGCATTATTCTTTCTTTTTAGTTTAAAACAGAGTGGGTTGATAAACAAGAAGTTAAGAAGAAAAATATTTAATGAAAATTGTATATTTGGAGCAATATATGTGAGAATATATTAATTATGAAATAAAACAAATAATAGTCTCCGTTTAGGCACAGTATCGACACCCTATACTGTAAAACAATAGAATACTAGTAAATGAACAAATGATTTGATGAACTTTTTTTTTTAATTGAATAATATTGAATAAATGATTGCTTGGAAAAATATCATTTAAAAATATTTTATTACAAGATGTCACTGTTTGAATTACATTCACTGTTATGTCCACTTTAGATTTCAAATCAAAAATGTATGTTTTTTTAAATAAAAGAAAAACAAATTTTCTACCACTATTTACACATTCAATTTTATAACCAGAACTGGTTTCGCTCATCGCGAGCATTATTAGTTGTATGGCATCATTATTATAAAATAGTACGAAAAAATGTATACATACTATTTAAAATATACCTTTCCTTCAAAAGGTGAAAGTTAACACATCAAAACGGAAAATAAATCAAGATGGTGTGTATTTATGTCACATTATACTTTCATTTGTTATTTACAACCAATGTTTATTATAAAGACACGTGAAGCATTGGAACACAAAAACAAGATATCATTTCGTTTTCATTATTTTCAAAATGAATTTTAATAAAAGCAAATTACTCTGATCATTTCAAGCACATTGAGGTAAGCATTTAATTCAATTAACAATGTATAAATAAAAAATAATATATTTTGGAATATTACTTTTCAGTAGTTAAACATACATATAGCAAACAAATATTTAACTTTTAATGTCTCTTCTTGATTGAAAGGCATGATATGTCATAAATTTAAATAGAATTATTAAAATTGACTAACGTAATATTTTTTTTACAGAGTGAGCATATAATATAATGTAACGAAAGTTAACGTAGTATTTTTTCAACAATGTTGTTATATCTTCAGGACTGATTTTCTTTACCAAGATTGACTTCTCACTTAATGAAACTATATTATATTTACTTCTTCAATACTTCACAGTGTGTATGAAGGAATCATAATAGCATACAATTTTCGTAAAATAACTTAATTTTACACGAAATTAAGCATGATGACTTAAAAAAACAGATTTATTTTAATATAATACCTTCTATATACTTAAAATAAACATAATCTTAAACCAAAAAAATACATAGCGCGTTTTGGTCAAAAATAATATATATTTATCAATGGAGTTTTAAAGTTACTCTATTATGCTTGGTAGCGCCACTATAGTAGACAATACATTTATTTGTTTCTTTTGTTATTGACGAATTTTCTTATTCAAAATTATCACCGTGCTTGATTTTGATAAGGGCTGTTGACGCCAATATGTAAGTACTCGATAGACTTCGCACTAGCACACCGTAAGCAATAAATAGTAACCACAATAAACTCTTCAAATAATCAAAATTTTTTCGAACTATTTACTGTTACAGATTTAATCATTAATAATTAGGGAACGTATTCATTCACTGAATAATTGTTATTGATATAAGAATATACATATATATATAAATATGTACCCATGCAAAAATCTGATAGTTGAAAAACTCCATTGGATATGGTTGCATAGAAAAAAATCTTTCCAATGTGAAATTCAAGAAAGTTTCACTCGAAATAATGAAATAAAATATGCATACAAAGGAACGTGACTGGCAGTAACTTTATGATGGCTGATGTTGAACAAATTTAGTCTCTAACTTGTATATGAAAAGAGGCTAAGTTTAACATAAGTAGAAAAAATGTCCACATCTTGAATTTTGATGCAAAATATCTAATACAAATTCAAAAACAATGATTCTCCTGTAATAATTCTCTAATAAAGTGGTCAATACTGGAATCTGTGGTGTGTTATAATAATGTATAGACACGCAATAAACATAAAAAGTATTCAAGGCTGACAGTTAGTATTGTATATATATTCGAGATCAGCTTTTATCATTGATTTCAAGCATTTGTGTCTCGGAGTTGCACGAAAATCAATTGAACAGTTTGAGAAAAATTAATAAACACAAAATATCAAAATTGTTAGAACGCGACAGTATTTGTACGTGTGCTGTTATAAAACATATTTGACACTCAAATAATAACTCAATATCCCGCATTTATGCTGCTACCAAAATGGCTTTCTTTAAGTTTTTAAGAGAGAAAACAATTCGTTATAGACAAAATATCGTCCCACTATGCCAGACTTAGAACAATATGTAAAGGGAGCAATTATCTGACTACATATTCTTACCATCTTTGAGAATGACTGATACGGTAGGTAGTATATATATTTTACGTTGGAAGCGGATGGGATCAAAAAATATGTAATATTGAAAACTCATTTGAGAATAATTTACCTCTAAGAGAGATGTTCATATCAATTGCTTTAGAGCTGTTATAATCATAGTTTTGCCCAATAAACTTTTCTCTATATGTGAATTTTAGCCCGGATTTTACTATTTACTATAATGTTGACCTACAAAGCACCATGTATTTTCCGTAGATTCTGTAGAGTATCTTAAAATTACTGATTAAATTATCATTTCCCTAAAAAAACTCCATTTTGTAATCGTAAAATGGCAAAAAATTTTGTGCCTCAGGTATGCGTTGTAACGATGTGAATATTATTATATAATATATTGTATAACAGAAATTCTATTCTTCAAGAAATTCGAATTATCATAACTAAAAATATGTACCATATATACAACTTAATTTTTATTAGAATAAAAATAACATATTTTGTAAGTTGTTAGTATTTTTGGGTGTTCATGTTCTTATGTTTGAGAGTCCAATAATATTCAGATTACATTGTATATGATTAGATTACACTAACTATTTGTTTGCATAATGGTACCTTTAAATAGTTTGAAACCAAAATACGAAGTTAGTTAAGGAATAACAATTGTGGATCATTGTAGATTGAACATTTACAGAGAAAACCATCTCGACCATAAATTACTTGGTACGGCGCCGTGACCGCAATTTGGATTTAAAAATTGTAAGTATCATTTTTTAATTTTCTTCCCCAGTAATATTTGACAATACAATTCAGATGACAATAGAACTTAGATATACTACAGTTTTTAAAACGTATTTTTTTTAATATGCTTGACCATGTATTAAATGTTTCTCGATTTTGCAGCACAATAACATACAGTTTACCTTCTAATTTATTTTTGGCTTACTTCTAACAACACGTACACTTTTTCGGGATATCTTGTTTTAGTGATTTTGAATTTCGTAGTAGAACGTGTCTATTTCATTCTTAATTTTATTCCAGAACAGTAAAAGAAAATTTTAAACTAAACCTTGTTTGAGAATTTTATTCTGTCAGTTGATATATTTAGTTTCTACTGTTTCCTGAACGCTAGGTACACTAGGGTAAACTTACTTACTTTGTATTAGAATTTAGCCGATGATTTGGTATATTCAAATACATTTCATTGAAAATTTTTGAATTCTTTTCGAATGAAAACTGTTTTCTAAAATTATTTAAAAAATATTACGAAAATAATCTCGAATGAATATTTTTTGCATCATTTAAGCTGAACGGCTCACCAATTGAGCAGTACAGTTGCGATAAAGGAAATACACAAAAATAACAACCCATACCCACTTCATTATAGGTTTGATGTAATATCATATTGTTATAGCTTTCCACCTTTCCACTTAAATATCGAGGTCACATATTTATTAATCGGATATCACTTAAATGAACTAAACATTTCACTATCCTATAAATACTTTCACTTTGTTTATATCGTATTATTAAGTGTACGGATGACATTCAATTGAATTATGACAATTTTCCTTTTTCTAGCATTTATAAGAAAAGAAGTGAAAAACAAGAAGATATTGTTAAAATTTGATTATCAGAGGTGGGTTAAATTAAGTAGTATGTTTAAAGAGATACGTATAATTAAATCGTCTCTTTGGATATACTGCTTCTTCTGATCAAACCTCGCTGTCTACGTTTAACAGTGATGCAATTACAAAAATTCTTTCTGGGGAAAAATAGTGTTGCTTAAATTGTTATGTTCACATATTGATGATTTTCTGTCTAAAATTACACATATTCTAAGCAGAAGAATAATCAGACGTATAGAATCTATCAACATTTTGGACACGAGCTGGTGAACAAGAACTGGTGATTATTTAAGGGGTCGATTATTAAGTAGAGTGCCGCGGGCGGATTATATCTAAACGCCGCCTGCGGCTCCTGCTTGCCAATCTGCTCTTTATATTCTTCGAATTATAAATATTTAACGAAAGTTATAATAAATATTATTACTATATAAATATTGTTATTATTATATGTTTATATTTTTTTAATAATAAAAACACATTTTTTAGCACTTATTTCAACAATTTATTTTTTGATCAGGATTGGTTTCGCTCATCGAGAGCATTATCAACTGATGCTCATGATGAGCGAAACCGGTCCTGACAAAAAATATATTGTGGAAATAAGTACTAAAAAAATTAGTTTTTATTATTTAAAATATCATGCCTTACCATCAAGAAGTGACAATTAACACCTTAAAAGTGATTATTATTATTATTTTCATTACAATAAACGTTATAATAAATATTTTTTGTAATAGAACATTATAAATATTTTTTAAATAAAGCTTATCAAAGTCTGTTTAAAAACTTTTATTATCAACTAATTATTTTGTGAATACTTCATTCATCAACCAAGAAACTAGTTATACATTGCAATAATTTAATATGTTGTCAATCCCATTTATTATATATGTCGATATGATCCGTGTGGTACTTGGTAATTTTTCATACTGTCAGCTTAAAATTCAGTTTAAAATTTTTAAAAATAATGAAAATGATTTGCGAAATATTGTTAACGCAAAAATCGTACTTACAAAATTTTATAAATTTTAATTTGTTGTAACACATTTTGCGTTTCAAATTTTAATTCAAAATGAAATCAAATTATAGGGTTTTTGATAATTATTTTTAAGTATGAAAAATAATTGACGAACAAAAAATAAGTCATAGTTGGATAGATATTGATTTTATATCTTGAAATAAAGCATTGAATATTACTGTAAACATTTTATAGCTTTAGTCTTAGAACCTTTGTTTATTAAAACGGTATTTTTTTAACGAGAAATGGAGAAGATGTACCTTTTAATATAAAAATCTACATAAAACTAACATTGGACTGGTAAAAACAATCTTTTTTAGAAGAAAAAAAATATTAAATTCAAGATGTAAGTGCCTACTTAATTTCATGACATAACAAAAGCACAGAAAGCTATCTCTGGTTAATAAAATGTCATCGCATTGAGTGTAGCTTTTAAATCCACCAATAGCATGCGACTACACCGGAAGTTCAATTGACGTTTCAATTGGTTTTATTCAATTAACATTTTGTCCACTTGTACGTACCTAAATTTGATGCTCGTTTGCTATTTGTAACTGTTCAACACGCTACCTATTTATATTAACTATGTTCAATAGAATCATTCGTAAGTTGAAAATTATTTTTTAATTCCTGCCATTTTCAGTACCTGCGGAACAATTTTAATTCTATTTAGTACACTGAAAGTAGTACTGCAGTACCAAAAAGTGTGTAAATATTATTTGTAAATGAGTTTCCAGTCCATTTGAGAATGTTAATATTTCTTATTATACCATGCTAACACTTTCATAAAATGTCGCGTTTTTCTGTTATATTAAAAGGAATTTGGTGCGAATAATTATCCGCAATAATCCGGAAGAATAGAAGATTTGAGTTTAAAATATCTCTCACATATCACACGGTGAAAAAAATAGCAATGTATATTAGTTATACAAAATTTAAAAGATATATAGTTTATATATGTAACTATTTCAACTTATATATTCATCAGGAATAGCTCTGATATATATATATCTAATAAATTTTGTACAACTAAAATACATTGCAATTTTTTCAGCGTGTTATAATGGAATTCTACCAAGTAAATGCCAATTCAATCAATCCCTCTCATATTTTTTTCGGCATTTGTCTTGTTGCGCTAAAAAATTGCGCTAAGTCAAAGCATCTACATTATAAGCGAATAGGAGAAATTAATTCTTTAATAGTATATTTAACGTAATTTTGAAGGCAATAAATATTTCACTTTATATGATCACAAAGAGTAGATAAATTGTGTCTTTTGAAAAAGCCGTGAAAAACTATCGCTAATAAATGTCTGCTGATTGTAAAATTTAAAGAGCTTTTGTTGAATTAAAATCAATAAGAATTATTTCTACCAATATATCATTTATTCGTGACTTCTAATGTGTTAACTGTCTGTGTTCTTCGTAATGGAAAAACCAGATATTTTATATAATAAAAATAAATTTTAGTACTTATATCCACAGTATATTTTCTGATCAAGATAGGTTTCGCTCATTGCGAATCATTGATTTGCATCATTTGATATGCTTGCAATATGCGAAATCGGTCCAGAGCATAAAATACAATGTAGACATAAGTAATAAAAATTGTATTTTTATCATTAATTCGTTTCTAAAAACGGTCGTTTCCCATTGCTGCAATTCAACATCCAATAATCTCGTTCCTTATTGATATTGTATTATACATCTATTAAGAATTTATATTTATAAATTGTTTGTTAGTGTGAAATAGAAAAGGCATTCCGGAAGAAGTCTTGATGTTACACAATTAATAACAACATGAATAGTGCGGGTAGGGGTCATTGTATTGAGAGTTATTGGGTGCCACTGTTAGTATGTAACAGCGTAAATTAGTAACATACGTTACAACTATTGCAATGATAATCTGTGAAGTTCATTCAAAGCCTGTGTTAGAAAACACATTGACGTACAAACCTTAATTCATATATATTTATTCGCTACTTTTTCAACAGAATACGTATGTATCAATTATTACGCGAAGCTTACCTATGAATTCTTATGATATAAAATATAGTAATTGTATGTTTTAATGAGAAATATTTGCTAAAGAATATGTTTCCTTACGATAATTTGGACTTCAAATACATTATCCTAAAAGAAGGTTTGGAAGAAACATTTTTGGTACGCCACACAACTTGTAGTAGATTATTCAATCTTTGCAATACGATTAGAACTAGTTCGAAGCGCAGCGAAAATATATTTCAGTAGTGTGAATCATATACTTACTAATCAACTCTAATTTGTTGAAAATCAGTTACTCCAAGCTTTAGAGATTTAGTGATTATCACGGGACAAGATTTTAGCCCGATATTTATTTTCTATTATATAAATTTTATAAAAAAGCGCAGTATTAAAACATTAGTGACATCTTTGTCTTTAAGCATATAAATACATTCAGAATGTAATCGAAATTGTTAATTACGACACTGCACCGTATGTAGATAGATCATTATATCAAATTAACTAGGAGATCAAAATGATAATGCATCAAAATTATTATCATTAGTACATTTTATAAAGTATAAAGCTTCTTCACTTCTATCGTTAAAATTTACAATTAACATTTATTTTTATCATAAAACAATGTAATCCTTAAATATGAGAATTACTTAAAATATACTAATGTTTATGACATCACTGCAATATCAACCACTCTCCTCTTAATTCATTCATTTTAAATTACCATAATATGTTAGATCCTATCCACTCCCTAAAGGCGTGAGGTAATATTAAATAGATAGCTCTTTATAATTGTATTATATTTATGCATGTCAAATTATTATATGTGTATAAAAATAAAAACATCAAATCTTAAACGAATACTGAGAATCTGTTTCTGATTCTGCAATATATTTAATTGGATATTTAGAGCTGTAAAAATAACACAAGTTGGCATAAGGTTGCATTCAGTATTGTGGGTAACATAGAAAGCATCAGCGATTATGACTGTCTGCCTCCATTATTATTTAAATTGGATGTGTTCAGCCCTCTTCGCGTGAGTCATACCACTCATAATTTCTAAGAAATATTAAATACTCTGATAACATTAATCAAATGAAACGTTTAACCCTTGATTATACATAGCCGTAACCATAACAATTTTGAAATTACTGCTTTTAAAAAAGTTATTGTTCATATTTATAAATACGAGTAGCCATAGCATATATGGCAACATTAATTGTATAATGGTACATATTAATTGTATAAGTAAATACAAAATAAAACTAACATTCGATATTTTTTGGAAAGGTGTTGGCATTCACTGTATCATTAGATTAACAGGGGGTAATTATTGTGCTGGTATATTCCATGAGATTTTGCTTTATTAATTTATCCAAGTGCTCTATCATATTCACGACAAACTTACTTTTCTTATAACAATTTATTCAGGTATTTTTGATTAAAAAGTTTATGTTTGCATGCTGAAATCAAAAAAAAAGTGTTTTGTAATACTTAATAATCTTTCTTTCTTTTGATCTATAATTTTTAAAATCTGTAACCATGTGGGTGCTAAGATTGGATCGAGAGATACGCTTATTATACCACTTTTCCGCGTGTTCTAGCTTAATTCTGTCTAACTAAATACTTTATTAAATGAAGGCTCATAACTGTGGAAATACTGCTTTCCAGTGTTTAATTTTTATTATGGAACGTTTGTAATTAGATTTTAAGTTTTAACTCTTTGACCTTTTTAAACCTTACGAATTTTAAAATGACGACAGACTGATGTATTATTTGAGTATGTCCGCTTTATATTTGAAGCATAAATATTTTTTTTTATACGCGCTATCTCCACATCTCCTTCTTTGTTATTATGTCTACTGCTAATCTATTTGCTTATTTCCCGATTAAGTGTCCCTTAAATTTTGCTTCAATTGTAATATTTTTATCTCATTTATGTATTATGCAAACATATTTGTTGCACACCGTTCAATCATACGCCATTTGTTGTGAGTTGAACCATAGTTTTCAACTAGTACAAATTGTCGCAAAATTGCCGAGGTCAATACCCACTACTTTAAATTAAATCACTTGCGTCAATTCCTAGTCATCTGCCGATGGATTACTAAACTGAAATATTTTCAACTTTGACATAGCTTTTGGCCAAATTGTCATAGATATATTTTTAATTAAAAAATCATTTTATTAAAAGATCGAATCACCAAATTATCATTGCAATTCGTATGGATAAAAAGTTGCTCAATCTCATTTAAATTTACATACTGTATATGGCGTAAGTGAACGTCTTATCATTTCTGAAGAGTATAATGGAAAGATTTTTTTCGTTGTTATTTTATGTATAAATAAATAATTGCTTTTATGCATCACTAAAGCATTTTTTATTTAAAAAAGCAACACAATGTATTTTTGAGAAACATGCGGCTTTTTATTTTCGAAATAGATAATTATTATTATGAAAATGGGAAAACATTAGAAATTCACCAAACGATTTCACGAAATCGAAAATTAGATAAAAAATGAAGACAACCTTTGAATTTTCTAACCTTTATATAAATCACTTGTCCAACTGTGGCATTTTCTACACATAATACGGATCGTCGAAATAACTTCGTAAAGCTTAGTAAATTTCTAACCACAACTACATAATAAAGGTAAAAAAATAATAATGTTCCAATTTCGGCAAGAATACGATAATATAGTTAAATAAATCCTGATTTGCAACCACAATGTTATTACAACTTTTACCATAGACTATAATAACCACTAGCCTTCAATTATTTATATCACATAATTATTGTGAGATCAAATACTATTTTTTGAACCATATTTTAAGAAAAAAACTCCACAGTGTAAACGATTAGTCTTTTATTTATTGATATGGGAATTATTTTGATTTTTTTAATGAATTTCTGTTGTAATAAGGTATGAAGAGCAAAATTAATATTGTTTTTGTTAGATCAGAATCATGTCATCCTCAATTTTATTTATAAATGTGAAAATTACATCGTGGCTGTGTACTATTTGATTTATTGTATAATGTTATTTTTAGTCTGAGCCTTATCATTGTAAAAATAGTACAGCATTTAAAAAATATTTTTTTGTAAAAATGCAATACATACATAAATATATTTTCCAAATGTATAATAATTATTTTCAGAATAGCGGATGCAGGTAGGGGTCAGCCGCTCTATGACCCGCATGGGGGACTACATAGTCAAGTATAGCGCACACGATCTGTATAATATTTGCTTCAATTATTCAATTAAACTTCTGAATCAGGAGCTAGCATCTACGAACTACATATTGTACATATAAAAAATGATTTGTAAAATCAACTTTTATGTTAGCTGTAAATACGTCACTTACTTTGTCATAGTTATAATCAAGTAAAGAGATACTTTATAAAATATATATATATTTGATTCCGTGAATAGGTAAACCACGTATCTAAAAATATTATTTTTATTATGTAAAATATGATAATTACTGTCAGGCCATTGAAATAAAATCATTTCAAGCGTTTCAATTGGTTGCCTCAAAATTTATTGAACTCGACTCAAAATCGGTTTACATATCCCAATATATCATGTATGGTAAAGATTTTTTTTTTCATACTTTAGTTATTAAAAAAAACATTGAAAAACAGTTTCTATACCGGCCTTTCCATACATGATAATTACAATGTCAATTGATAAAAAAAATATTAAAAAGTTATTTTATATCCGATTTAGAAAAGTAACAAAATTTTCTTCAGACTTTTTTTGGATAAACTTAGGTTTTACTTGGAGTTCATTCAAAATATGTCTTGAATACAATAAAAATTTAAGGAAATTACACATAAAACTACTTACTTTACTATTAAAATTACTTGTTGCAATTCTTAGATTTCATTAAATTCCAAAAAGTGGAGTATTAATGAGTTAGCCAATCGAGTGTGAAGCACAAATGACAAAAGCAACCAAAAATATATTGTAATGTAATTTTTTTGTCTGACATTTTTTATTCGAAAAAGCAAGGATAAATAAATTAATAATGATGTTTGGTTTTATTTTATAAAAAAATGTGACATTATTGATGAAAAAATATTATAAACAATATCTCTGTCAGGGGTGGCGCATCCAAGAAACCATGTCGTATCAAATTATCACGCATTCCTTCGCGGAAAGATTATATAATTTACCTTTCACTATCGCATTATGATAAAAATGTTAAAAACAAAATATGCCTCAGTCAAGCCCTTCAAGAGAATAAAAGTTTCCTTTGCGTCCACTTTCTTTCTAACTTTCATAACACATGTGGCTGTTAACAATATTGAGAAGTGTAAGTAACAGTAGGTCCGCAACCTTCTGACAGAATTTCCACTTGATCGCTTTCAAGTCTGCGGAGTATTATTAATTAAAGGCTGATCAAATTAAATTATACTACATTCCGTATTTCAAAAATGTCTTTCTTTTTATCTCCTGTATTGAATAACATTTGGCTAGATATTTTAGTAATTGAAAATATATGAGGGAAAAATATAAAAAGACAATATTCGCACTACAAATAAAAATAATCTTGAAACTGAGAGTTAGCTTTCGCAAACTCCATCAATATGGATAATAACAATTTTCAGTGTGATATATTACAATGTTGTTTTATTTAATACATTTAGAATTTAAAACAATTATTCAATGCTACATTCAGTAAGTTAATAATTATTTCTTTCGCGTTTCAACTATAATACTAGACAGGCGCTTAAACTAGAGGTACTTCAAAAATTATTGTAATAAAAATAATGCCGCCATTGTCCCGGTTCCCGAGTATCACTTCATTTTGCTACAATATCACATCCCAGAGAGTGCGGGCAATTTTATGTATGCAATATAAACTCTCGTCAATGAAATAAAGAGATAATGGCGGCCAGTGGGGGTATTTAAGGTCAATCAATGACATGAGTTGCCAGTCGTAATAAAACTCCCGTTTGTCAGAAGGACTATTCTGGAATATTGTTTATAATGCAACATTAGTCGTGCAGTGCTTATCGCGATAGGTGGTTGCATTATCCTTGTGAAGGATAAAAATAAAACGCATGAAATAAGATTTTAACATTTCATAAGTGTATTTAAGTTTAAATAGTGAAAAACCAAATGAATATTCATACGTATTCTTAAGAACATAGTGATTATTTTCAAATTCACTGATGAAAACGTTCATACATACAACATGAAGGTAATATACTATTAATTCAATAAAAAATTTGTCATTATTCTATTAAAATGATTAAAAACTGCAAGGTTTACACGGTAAAATTTTATATATATATATATTTGCACTTCATAACTGAAGACTTACTACTTCAACCGACTTGTCTGGTATCACATATTTATTTCCATAATAATAACGTTTTTTTATCTTTAAGTGAGTTAAATTAGTCGCTACATTCTTTATTGAATGGAATGCGATCGTGGATTCTCGACATACTAAGAAATATTTAATTTTTTTCTTTTAGAAATGTTTTGTTATATAATTTCAACCGTCTCTTTTTGAGTACATAAAAATCAAACCGAAAACCATTCTAGACAAATCGAAAAATTCTAACCACTTTTATAGCTGTAAGTCAAGTTTCGTACACAATACAATCTGAATCAGCTTCAATAACGTTGAAAGATTACGATGTTGACTGATGTAATGGTGCCGGATGAAATTTCAATATTAAACTTCAATTATTGAAACTAGTCTAGCAACATTTTTAAAGAATTGATCACATATATTTAATTTCAATTTTATGCACATTTCGTTATCGAAGAAAGTTCTTTATTATATTTTAATTCAATAGAAGAATGAAATTAGGTTTCTTCCCACTCTAGAGTATTTTTTAATTCTTCTGTAGATTCATGATGTATTTGGCAATATTGTTAACCCAAGTGATTATTGTAATCATCTGTATTCCTTTAGAAATAAATACTCAAAAACATAAAAACAATCGCTATATTTATCACATCGTAGTATAATAGTAAACAAAATAACCGTGTTAATTTATAAGCTACGAAGTCGTAGATGCGTAGAGACAGTGGACTACCTATATGCGTACGAATACGATGCCAGCCTTGTTTATTTAAAAAAATATTATTGCCAATATACAATTGCAAAATTTTATACATTTCAACAATGTATTTTAAGATAGCTAAAATCATCACGAAAATTTTTTGGTACTAAAAAATGATTTTACATAGTTAGATTTTTATCTGTCACCATTTTTATTTAAAAAATACATATCTAACTGCATGCTTTTGAGTTCTGTCAAAAAAATATATGTCCCAAAAAGTAACAAAATCTCTTTGGAATATAATGTGAATTTAGTGTTTATTCCCTGAACAAATCAACGTTTAATGTTTGAAATAATTATTTCTAACTGACCGAAGTAAATTTTATATTTTTATTACAAATATTAGGTAGCATTAAAACGATTTATTGTTGAGAAATTAACTTCATATGAATAATTTTGAATTGTGACTAAGTACCTATGATTATTTTGGTATAGTAAGTCAATTATATATTTTTGTGTGCAATATAACGTTTGTTATTCGTTTCTAGTACTATTTTTCTTGATAAAAATAAATATAAGACTTTTGTCTGTGCCTGCTATTTTACAATCAATATGAAAATAATTTATTTGTCTAATAGTTTTCTTAAGATTTCATTTATTAGATACCACATCTATGATAGCATTCAACTTTTGAATATTTTCTTCCTATAAATAGATCGAATTCTCCATACATTCGTAGTGGACACGACACTTGGGTCACAGTTCAATGACGTTATTCCAATTAACAGAGAAAATCAAACTAAGAGTCATTTCTATATTATTTATTAATAAATAATAAATTATACAGAAAATACAATAATAAACTTCTTTACCTACCTAAACAAATATCGTTTCAGTAAAGATTTTATGATTGCTATTATCTACTTTTTCCCCTCTTATATTATTGACATCAAATTCTTTATCCAAATTAATAATTAACTTTGACACGGGGAAAAAATAGCAATGTATTTTAGTTCTACGATTTTTTTATAAGGTATAGTTGATAGCTATTTCGGGTCACGCCATCGTCAGAACTATTTAAAAATACAAACAAGGTTTATTTTTAACGTCACTAAACAAAACGATATTAGCATAGAAATGCTTCCAATTCAATTCGAATCTCTTGCTAGTCTTAGGATTTTTCTCAAATAATCAGTGAACAAGTTGCGCGTTAGCAAAAAAAATACGTATATTTAATTAAAAATATTTTAATAAAATTCAATTCGTACCTTCAAACATTTAATTAACTGAATATGTCAACATTTCTATTTTTAATGCACTATTTCTATATTTTTGAGTATCAACTATCGACCTAAAGCCATCTGGTGAATCATTAGGTTAGACGTTAGCTGTCAAATGGTAAAAACCTGTAAAATATATATCAGCGTAAAAAAATCTATCTGAAATGTGTTTTGCACAAATCATTTAATTTTTAAGAAACATTTGTCAAAGATTGCTTAGAAGTTGTTTTTATTAAAAACTATTGATTATTAATTGCAAGAAAAACTTTATTTTTTTTTTCTTAAATTAACTTATAAGTCGAACCACAGATTTGTATTCGATGTCTTTTATTGGCGCTTAGCACAACAATAATGTCTGATATCATTTTATCGTTCTGAGACATATTTTTAAAAAGACGAAGTAACTTTTTTCTTTATCATTACAAGTTTATTCAAGTGCTTTGTTTTTTTATTCGTTAAATTTATAACTGAACGAAATCATCATTCATGGAAGTCTTCGTTGGGAATGTGCAATTATTTTGTTTACGTGCTGGATGTTTCATTACGTAAAAATCGATATCAGTTGTGCTTAATTATAATTCAGTCATACCTTTAATGTAAGAAGTTTTGCTTTAAAACATTGTTTTGAGCTATTGTGTGTTTTGTAAAATTATGTGTGTTCAGAAATATTACCAATATTGTCACGTAAGTATGTAAATACTTAAATATAAAGAAAGATTATGTGTCATTGCAACGGAATTTGCATTGTGATGCAGATAACGTCTTCATAAACACATTTTCTGATATATATAAATCGTAATTATAACTATTTGGAAATGATTTAAAAATCAAAAAGGCCAGATAATAGTTTTTAAATATTTTCGAATATTTCATGTATTTTTTTTCAAAATTGATTTTCGACACGTTCAACCAATCAATGCAAAGGCTTTATACATATAATGATTGCTACACAAAGCAAATGAATTCGTGAATCTCTTCGTATACTATTTAAAACATTTAAGCCATTTATTCCATCATTCTGTCACATAAAACCTAAATACACCAATTTTCAACCCCTTACCTATTTCTCCCAAATAATCTTTGATATAGACAAATTATTCATGAAATCCTAGTCAGTTCTATTGCACCTGGGTGATAAAATGTCTAATGATGCTGATAATCGATATTCAGTTCGTGAATGACAAAACTTGCGGTATTGTACCTACACAGTTTCAACAATTCAAATCCAATTCACCGATTTTACAACAAAGTCAATACATCAATCATAAGAAAATAATTTATTTTATATTCATTTACTCAATAGTACTTTCTTTATTGTTTATTATTATTGAACATGATAATACAATTGAATATTATTTAAATAATATATTACTTATCCATGGCTTACATAACTAGGTTGTAGATTAAAGTTAAGTAGCAAACTAACTTTACAAAGCTATCTGTTTGATGTCTTCAAACGTGCTAAATATTAATTGACAACATTGGTAAGATTTTGTTTGAAATAAAAAACAGTGATGAACAATGGCGACTTGTATAATTCATTTCTTGGAATAACAGTTTTAAGATAAACATAATTAATGGTTTCAAAGACCTACAACGACATCTGTTTAATGGACCAATGCTCATTCATTACTTACTTACCAGTTGATTAAAAACGTTGATGAAAAATAAACATTTAATACCAGAACCCATATATTTCAATATAAATAATCAATTTTTTGCAATTATATGTCGCACATTTTTACAGCTTTCTTTTGCTTCGTGCGTTTTCAGATAAGACGACAATCTCATCCACTATTTTTTTTTTGTAATACGATATCTTCGAATGTATTTTTGGAAAGGTTGAGATGCTTAATAAATGTATTTAAAGGTTTTTTAATGATAATCACAAATCCGGTATTTTCGCGAAATTGTAATTTTAGCAGCAATCAACTATTTTTAACAAAATAGAAATAAGTCATAACTAGCACTTTTTCTTCGCAGTTCGATCCCGTACACACACTCGACCAGAAATGTGAACGATACGTAACTGATGTAATATTATGATAAGGGTACTCTTTAGATCATCTGAAATAACTGTCAAAGATCGTTATTCTCAGAGTATTTCTGCATTTCGTCTTTTCATACTGCGATACGACGGGTATGATACCCTATTTTTGTATTTTTTAGATTATGCATTTTACGCATATTTTGTCTGTGTTTTTTTGTGTTGTTTTCTTTCCAGACTTAAAAAACAGTAAAATTCTCCATATGCGATAATACTTTAGAATAAATATAGTATTATAAATCAATATTTTTCTAATTAAAACTTCTAGAAATGTAGATTTTACTTAGATGGTTATTAAGATACATGTGTAATATGCATAATAGATATTATATAAAAACTCCATCAAGAAAATGGTGTATCAGTAAAATTGATTAACGATTATTTACTTCGGTGAGTCTCCATTATGGTAAAACTATCGATTTTAGCTTAGTTTGAATTTTTATTTTATCAAAAATATTTTCTTCGATTTTCATTGATTTTATCAATGATGAATCGTTTTAACTATATACTCGACTAAAAAAGTTAAAATTTACATTGAATATTAGTATTATACGTATTCAGTTTAATATTTCAAAGGTTGAAAGATAACTGAAATATTCACATGAAGAATCAAAAAAATAGCATGAACCAACATAGCGGCTCATTCTAACAATATTCTTTTACGTCGTCATATAAAATAATTTCACTTCATCTTCATTCAGCTTTTGATTATAAAAAGATAGTAATAACTAATAAAAATGATTGTTGTCATCTTGGTCAATTTTGACTAATAATTAGATATTATATATTTGTGTAGTGTAGATAAGGCAAAATATCAATTCATTATTACTTAATGTAATATCAAAAAGCGGAATTTAAATAATGCATTTACAATACAATATTTTTTGAAATTATATCGTAGCTTCACAGTTGCTTTTTTTTGTTATCCTAGAAATATTCAGTATGTAATTTATTTATAAGATTTTTAATCAGAACAACCATTAGATCAGGACCGGTTTCACATATCGCAAACAACATCAATTGATACACTGGACTATGTGGATATGCTGATCACATGGAGAACTTTGTGTGGCTTGCTCACGCGTCGTACAACTGATTTATTCGTATACGCAACAGACGGAAAAACAAATATATTATATATCCACCTCAGTGAACAGAATTAAAATACAAACACTTTCTACCTTTAAGCGGCGTTGTAACGCATGCCAGTTACTCACTAATACTACATAAAAATAAAATATTCAAACCTTCTATTAAATACAGAAGGACTACAATAATAATTAGTTTAATGTCAAAGCCACAGTCGTAAAAATTTTAGTTGATTGGTTTCTATCAACTTGAAAGCCCTGATAAACTATTTTATTTACCGATAAAATTTCAGATAAATAGTAGTAATTATTATCGGAGATTTTTGACAATCATCGAAGTTAGTATGAAAGTGTGTAGCGGACGCACGAATTTGTTCATATTATGCTGTGTACATAGACTGAAGTCATTCATGTTGCTTGAATATGAATTGTCACTATGAAACGTATAAGTAGATTTTTATTGAATTAAAATTCTTGAGCACTTAATGCGCAGACACGGTATCATTGTTGATTATAGGGTGGCCAAGCATCTCAAATTTATATCAACAGTTTCACATTTAAGGTTACATCCCTTTACATCAAACATCAAAACAATTTCCTTGTTTTCCAGCAACTTTTTATCATACGAAGGCCAAGTAATTGAAAAAAAGACAAGCATTCATATAATTAAGTCTTTAACCGTTTTAAGTTAGAAAAAGTGGAAAATAATTTTTTTTTTGTGATTTTGAGCAAATGCAAAATGAATAAATCATTCAAATTAACGAAGAAATTAAAAGAAAATCATTTTTTTTTTAGCTAAAACGCTGTTATTTTTGACAAATTTTTAAAAAAATCCGATTAAAATTGGGCATTTGCAGCTTAATTCCTTAATGATATAACATTAAACAAGTAGTTTATGCTTATTCAACATTTATTCATACTAGAAGTATCTTTAGTGTTCCCCTATTGGCATATCGAAAAGTTGGTCAGCCTATTGTGCATGTCATGGCATGACTAAAAGATTTAAATGACCGAATAAGAGTAGGTACAATTTTTCATGACAGATATTACAAGCCCTTTAAATGCCGGTAAATTAGTCATACTAATAATTGGGTACACTAATTGTTCGTTTATTCAAACAAATTCGGCCACTACCGGTATTAATGATATTATTCACAATTAAAATAAACTGTAATCCTCCCTACAATCCAGTGTTATCAAATGGTGCTACAGGGAACTCTGAAGGAGTGAAATATTAGCGATTGTTTTCATTATCTTTTGACAAGGAAATATGTATTACGCTTTTCACTAGAAGATCGTAGTTTTATTAACTGTTTAAAATAATGACGAAATCACAATTATATATTATTGATTCAAAAGATATCAACTCGTAGTAAACGGTAGTATACGTATAGTATTTTAAATATTTAGGACCCCCCATATACAACGAAAGGTCTTAATGTGAGAGATGGGTAGTATATAGTAATACAACATATTCATTTAACATCATTTTTCCGGGGAAAGATTTTGTGATGAAATGTAAGAATACACCCAGTCCTTTTTTTACGCGATACATTGGTTCCAGAAAACGGCGCGTAAAAAAAATCGCAACTTTCATATAATTTGATTAATTGGTTCCAAAAATTAAAATATCGCGTGAAAAAGTACCAGAAACATATAAAAAACAAAAATCTGCTCTTTCAAATTCGTGCAAAATATATATATATATATATCATGTCTTTATTGCTTATAAAATATAATGAGACTCTAACAATATATTTTTTTCACTTATATGAATTAAGTTTTAAAAATACACAAATTTGTTTTATTTAATAAAAAAAAATCGCGTAAAAACGAGTGAAGCGCGTAAAAAAATGTAACTGTGCCGTCCAAAAAAATCGCGTTTAATCGAATTCGTGTATGGTTGTAGTAAGTTATAATTATGATTCATTAAACAAATCTAGCCATAACAAAATTATTCACAAATGTATTTCTACCCTTTTTTTTAATATTCACTTCATTTAAAAAGTAAAGGCTTAGCACACTTTTTACTGGATACCTAACCGGTCCGTCAGGTTACTACACTACAACGTCTTAAAATAGTTACTGTCTTTCTTTAAAAAAATATTTAAAATCTAAATCTTCATCGATATAAGTAAGCAAAAAATGCTAGATATTACAATTTGTTTAAGTTTTAACGTCATCCGCAATGAACCATTGATTTATTAATAAAAAAAATTGCAAGAAAACTTATTATATATTATTATTTAAGATGGTTTTTTAGTCGACGCTCATGCATGTAATATATTTCATTAACCCCTTATCCGCCCGTAACTAGAGTTCTACGCTGTCGGGAATCGATAATTTCACTCTTGTGACGGAGGACATACGTCGTATATTTTTATTTCTTTAAGAAAATATGTAACATATATATTAAATACATATATAAGCAAAATTTGATTGTTGAAAATACTTAATAAATACGAGTATTTCACTAGAAACATACATATGCAGATACTTTGATTAACATAATCTGTGTATTTTTTAATTTACAAAATGAAAGCTTTTTTTGCCATGTTGCAATGAGTGAAATAATCATTTTAATTGATTTATTAAAGATACGGTCTTTTTTGCATACGTAAAAATTACATTTTGAGATCAAAATCAGGTTTTTTTTTTAAATTATCTTTTTACAAATTACATATCTAAGCTAAGCATCTTTTTCTTGGTATGCAAAGACTATCATTTTTTTTCATTTTAATCCAATTAGTAGATTTCAAAATATGACTTATGTTCAAAACTCTGCTATTAAAGGGTTGAACACCTCCAAAGTGAACAGTTTATCGTCTAAATCAAGTTACGCTCGAAGTGAATGAATTGAATCAGCGCCGCAACTGCATTCAACAACCAATGACAGAAGAAACACCCTGTTACTTACTTTATTAAACAATATGACAAATAACACCACGACAGATGCTCCCAAGCAAATAACATCTTATTTAGCAAAATTTTACATATGTATGATCAATCGCTAGGTAAAGATAATTTAACACATTCATTAATGGACGGTAAAATTCTATAACGCAGTACTATAATTTTCTTAAAATCGACTACAATATTTAAATTATCCACTCTACCATTAAGGACTTTGTTTAATACCAAATTAAAATAGCAAATAGCAAAGTTTAATTTTTAATTATGTATAGGTGGAAAGAAAAACTAATTAAAGCATGTAAATCTATGATATTTGTTGTGAAAAGATTAAAGTGAATACAAATTTCAGAAATAAGTCGAATTTCATAAAAAAACTATGAAAAACTTACAAAGTTGAATCGATATAATATTTGAAAATAAATCGTTATCAGCACCCGTTTATAAATCATTTTCAATATAATCGTCATTCTTACAATTCCATGTGTAAACAATTATAGTCAGAATATATGATAACATATATTTGGACTGAGTAATGAGCAATAGAAATATGATGTTTAATTAATATAATATATACCTTATAAAATTCGATTCATTACAGGACTATGACTTTCTGCTTCCCTTGGGTCTCGCTGCAATGTCGTTTCATAAGCGAATCGATTTTTTTAGGTCCCGCATATATTGCAGAGATTTTCCAGAGTCTTATATTTAACCCCCCTGCCGCTATCTGCCGGCAGCAGTTAACGACATAAGCCCACAACCTCTGCCCCCTCGTGCGATAATCAATTTGACCTTTTTACTTTAGCCATTGAAATTGGAATTGGAGCCAATTTAGTTTGATTCCGCCCAACGCAACAGGACGCGGCGCAACGCCTCGTTGTCGTTAACTCAGTCAGACTCCGTCAGCGTCGCGTCTCTCCCCACACATGACCACGACAAAAGGCTATCTTCACTCAGAATAAATCCATGGACTTGCCTTTATCAGGCATCCGCACTTCATCGGGAACACGCTCGAAACTGCCATTAGTATGTTGGAAACTAATAGATTGCTGCCGGTGGCGGTTTCTTAATGTTTCATGTACTCAACATAACACTGATATCATTTATAGTATAGTGTTGTTACTCAATTGTGTAAAAAGTGTTGATGAAGCGAAAAGAAACTTGACGTCACAATACACAGATAAGTAAATACTTTTTTTTACTTCTTTATACGTGGAATAATTATTTTTTAACATGGTCAAGCTCTTTTTCTCGATTTAAAAAAAAAAATTATATCATTCCTCATTCATTAATATAGGTTAATTTTAATGTATTTATATAATTTTTTTATTCCGACTCTTTTTTTTTACCACGTGTGTAAAATTGATTTAAGTCCATATTGCATGTGCAATCTATTCTATATAAAAACCTCTACCGCATGTAGTGGAGTTTTTTTTAGTTTTTAATATTCAATTACGAATACGTTATTTCATATAAAATCAGTTATGTATATATATAATTGTAAAGTTTCCATAGTGAATCCTTGGCGGATATCAATTTTGTCTCATTTCAAATATTGTTTATAATTAATCGATTGAAAATTCTTATTAAATAAACAAACCCGGTCTTGATCATATGAAGTATAAGTTGTAGATTATTAACGATACATTGTTGTCCCATTATATTTGATTGATTCCAGATATTCTTGATTGTTTTATCATATTTTATTCAAAATATACTGAGTAGATTTTTCTCGAAAATTTTATTTATTTTATTTACATTTATCACGGACAAAAACAATTTCATATTTAAATCTTTCATATTAACTATATAATTCGAGCTGAATTTCATTTGAAATTTACATATTCTTCAAAAGAAGTATTTTCAGGTTTCTTTATAAATACATAGATATTTTAGACCGTAGGATAATATAAAAAGGCAGTTTTGTGGTCTGCAAATTCATTAGAAACAATACGCATCAATCTTCAAATAATTTACTGATATTTCATCATAAATTGCTTGAACTATAATATCTACATAGTAATACATACAACTCTAGAGCATAAATATAAATCTATTCTAGTTGCAGTAATGGAATAGTTATTTAACTGTCAATTTGAATAAATTGTTGTCACTATCCACCAGTCACTGTAACCATTTTTTATAATATTTTGAAATGATTTTTGTATGATTTTAAAAGCATATTTAACAAAATCTGTTGTTGGATAAAACAACTCGTTAATATGAGTCACGACGATTCAGCGATACTTGACCTATTGTAAAGAAATGGGCTTATTTTTAAACATGTTTATCACACAAAATGCAGTTGGCTGTTTATTTGTTTAGTAATATATGCAAGTAATTTTATAGTAACAGAATCTACGACAAAGTTTCTTCAACTTTTATTATAATTTCAATTATATTATTTATTAAGCCCAGAACTACAAGAAAGCTGCATAATTTGATTAGAAGCTAATCAAAAAGGGGCCACTTTCAGAAAAAAGTTGAATGTATGCGAAATATTTGATATATACAACTAGCATTTTGAAGTTTTTTGCATATTGATAACAGATGATAGGTGTTGCTGTGTCATCCAATCTCAGTCAACTAGACTATCAAGGGAAATATATTCACTTTGTGTAACAAAATTAGGGATGCCATAAAAGAGTGATATAATGCACTAATTTTAAAGAACCATGCGTGGCACATTACTTAATCAAAAAGAAATTACAAAAAACAGTAAAAAACAGCTTTGATTCAAACAAATCTTGCTAGTGATCATTTGTCTTATATAAAAAGCTAAGTACATTCTATGAGGAAGAATTGAATGCTCATCAATTTCGCCTTTCGGAATCTCCAGGCATCCGTGCGAAACCCGGGTCGTTAGTGACAAAATATGTGGAATCGTACAAAATTGTAGCAATTCAAATTTGATATTGAAATTCCATCAAGCACCTTCAGTCGATATCATAAATTATTAAAAATAAGTTCTCTTTCTAAAATATGTGTATAAATATTATTAAATTGCTTTTGAAAAGTGAGAAGTAATTGTAAAAAGCAATTTTTATCATTTCTTTTGCACCAAACTGACGACATGAACAAACAATTAATTCTAAATAAAATATTGCTTAAGGTTGATTTATAAATATCTTATTGACAACTTTGGTATGTTTAATTGTTTATTAATAATGTTTTCCCAATTTTTTCAGCAGCAGCTCATATTTCTCTCAAGATTGTGAAGAATTCCATGAATGTAATCTGATCTAATTGATCAGATAACAAATATCAGTAAGTCGCCTATGCAAGCTGAAATTATTTTTTGTGATTCAAACATAGTGTCCTGTTACCAGACAATAATTTAATCAAGTTTTAATTATTTAAAGGATAATTTAACTATTATAATTTCAATACTATGTTTACAAAATTTTAATCATTCCTGCCATTCACTATCTTGTGCCATAAGCAAAATGTGACAAAAGTATTGTGTTATTAAAGAGAATGATGTGTTAATGGTAAATGTGAAATCAGGGTCTAAGTTGTTTTTCCTTAAGCCATCTGCGGTGAGTTTTTGTAGGCATTAAAACAATTTTAATCAGTTAAAAATCCAAAAATAGTTTCTTTTAACTTAACAAGTAAAGGTTTTTTTAGTTTAAACTGATTATTTTGCGGAAAAATTTTCATAATAATTTTTTCTTCGTCATTTATACTTAAAACAAACGGAAATATTTGAGATGTCGATGACTAATGTGCAATTCAAAATTACTCAACTATGATGAAAATCGATGTGTAGACTTTTGCATTTTCAAGCCAAATTAAAACAATAGTTAAATCTTAAATTATTATTGGATAATATTTTTTGAGTAGATAAAATTTTAAAACCTACTGCTTATTGAAAATTTTTTTCCTATACTTTCACTTGGGATTTAAGAGAAATACTTTTTTTAGTGATTCTTTTTTTCATATTAGTGTATTAAAACAGGTAAATGGGCACGGCTTATAAAATCAGCCGTTAAAATTTATTAAATTAAATCAAAATATTTATTTAATCCTAACATATTATAATATTAAGATGCTTTTGGTTTTTTATGTCTTCATCTTCTGTATCTCAAGACATAAAGTACTTCAAAACCTGAGTAAGAAAAACATATAGAATATTCAAGAATAAAGAAGAAGTCAAGAAGAAAAGTGTTTTTGCTACGTGAGCCATTCCTTGTTACTAAGTACTAGTGCCGCAGGAGTTGTATTAAAATCTCCTGTAGTCCCAGTGCTTATCAATATGACAATGGCACCCTCATAAAATGACTTATAAACCCACAAAATTCAGAAGTGTATTTATTCTTAGAGCAACCTGTGGCAAAAGGTATATCTGACTGAGTTATCAATCATCATACACCTGTATTTCTTGGAACTAGCAGCAGTTCTTTTGTGAATTGGTACAGATTATATGTGTTGATTTTGGAGCTATCAATGAACCTTGCACATTGCATTCTTAAAACCAGACTGCAGTATTTCATAAAACACAGCTTCCAAATAGTCGAATGTATAGATTTTAGCCACACCCAACTATGCCATTAATCAATGAAATCATTATCTACTAATTAACTTTTTTTACTATATTTCTGCATTTATTCTCAATATTTAAAAAATAAGCTTGCTGTAGCTTTAATATTCCAGCGTATTTTTTTTATAAAAAAATTTTGTGCACTTTGTGGCATAGTAAAGGCTACTTTAAATTTCATTTGAAAGATATTTGAATATAATTTTATTTAATAAAAAGCTTGACATAAAATGTGTTCCGGCACCTTTTTTTCAAAAAAAAATCCTGTTTATATATATATATATACATATTGTTTATAGTGATTCGTTTTTTTGGGAACTTTATTTCTTCCCAATAAAAAGCAATGCTTTATCAACATCAGTCAGTCACATTTTTCCTTTGCTTAGAAAATCACAAAATTAGCATCACTGAAACCACTGAATCTTGGAAGCTAAAAGCTGGACTATCATGAAATTTTGACATATAATATATCAATTAATGGTTAATACTATCTAAAAGCCATATGAATTAATTGATAGTGGTACCATATATATGTCATTCTACAAACTTATTGAGTGATGTGCTATTTCTTCGGAATTTTTGTAATTGTTCCATTTCAGTTTTCTTTTTTAAACCTGCAAAGAACAAATATTAGTTTATGATTGAATTTGGTTTAAAAAAATATATATGAATCAACATTGTTTTTCACTTTTCTTTCTTTATTTATTTATGTTGTCACCAATATATGCATAAACATTATTTATTATTTGCTATATCATAAAAAGGTGATTGTCTTCATTTTTGAGGAATCATACAGTTCTTGGTTTATATATATTTTCATTGTTTTTCACGTCTATTATAAGCTAAACATAGCTTTCTTGTTAAATTTTAAGTTAGAGACTGGAAGAATCAAATGAAAATACCTTTAAAATTGGAGCAAAATTTTGAAATTTTTCTCCAATAAGTCTGGATGAAAAAATTTTGATTGTGATTTAGTCAAAAAGCATTTTATATTTGAAATTTCATACATTTCTTAATAATTTCTATCAATTGATGCATCAGTAAATCAAATATTTTGTAATATTGAACAGTTCACAACTGACATTACTAAAGAGGAACATTTATCTTTAAGAGAAGTCTTAGAATAGAGGAGTATAAAGATAAAAACAATGAATGGATGTATACAAAGATCATACAGCTCTGCCAAAACCTTTCAAACGTTTACTGCTTGAATAAAGTGCTGCAATGTCTAACCGCTTATGTTTAAGTTCATAGTTAATAAATAAAAAGACTGCATTTGCTTGTCATACTAGTCCAGCGGTCGGCAAAGTGCAGTTTCAGAGCCGCATGTGGCTCTTTGGCTTC
Source organism: Himalopsyche japonica (assembly GCA_028555115.1). Lineage (NCBI taxonomy): Eukaryota > Metazoa > Arthropoda > Insecta > Trichoptera > Rhyacophilidae > Himalopsyche > Himalopsyche japonica. Next base: position 782,821 of record JAHFWJ010000819.1, read on the forward strand.
TTAAGTGCGGCTCTGGCACAAACATCCATAGAAGGCGCAATAATATTTTCATTTAAAAAAAACTTGGTAAGAAAAAAATTACTCCAATCAAAGAAGTCGTCTTAGTGATGAGAACTTGGAATCATGCCTAAAATTGAAAACAACAACACACAAACCTGACTTACTCAAACTTTCCAAGGAGATGCAAGCATATTATTCGCATTAATAAATATTTATAAAGAATGAAATTTAGTTTTATTTAGTGTACTACTTATTAAGTGTAATAAAAGTTTACTAAACAAGCAGATTTGGCTCCCAATTATTTTTTAAATTGTTGTAATGTTCATATTTGACTCTTTGGCTAATGAGTTTGCCGACCACTGTACTAGTATATCTCAATTATTTGCCTGAAAGCGCACTTTTCGAAACAAAAAGCACTTTTTTTTAAATTTACATTCACATGGAGTATATTCTGTGATCAATTTGAATTTATAAACATTATTCCAATGATAAGTATAGATGGAATAAAATTTTGTTATGTAATCTATTATCCAGAACTATCATAAAGCATATCAAAAATATATCTCCTTAAAAAATAAAATAATCAGTTCCCTCCTATTGAAAATCTATATCATCTTTATTTGAAGGTAAATAAACAAATAAGCGTTGAAAATATTAGCAGTTTTTATTTTTTGTCTGATATTAGGAAATTTCAATTCAACCTGAAGGAAAATGTAAATAGATTGCAGCAGTAAGGCTATATTAAAATAAAGTTTTAAAAAATCTTTGACACTGTTTGGATATTTTAAAAAGTGACAGACATCGGAAATCGTGTGGTGGTGAATTTGGTTTGTATATACGTGGCAATAACAATTTTCAAAAATCTTAATTGACAATTTGAAGGGTTTCTCATCTTTCATAAAAAATTAAAAGAGGATGACATTTTACTAATGTAATATATTTGAAATATTAAATTCATTGAAAAAAAAAAACACAATTCAACATTATTGTAAAAATATTAATTCAAAAATATCCTTAGTACATTAAACTATACATATTATAAAGAATACACTCAAAATAATGTTAAACAAGTTCATGGAAAATATTGATAAGATTGGAACTTATATTAATGAAGAAAATACAAACCTATTATCACGATCATACTATTGTATAATATAAAAATATACAAGTAAAATGAAAGGTAGTTAATACATCCCTATAACATATTAATCAATTCAGATGTTAATAAATACATTAACATTTAACCGCATATGCGTTGTGTGCAACAGAAGTAACCCACTGCCCAAATATTGTTTGTGAAATATTCATGTGGCCTGTCTCTGTTAAAAAAATAAGTATATTTCTAAAATTACTCATCCTATTTGGTAAAATAAAAAGCATTATAAAAATAAAAGATTGTTTATAATTTAAACTTAAGGTTTACAATTAAAAATTATTCAAAAGCTTTATTTGTAATTTTTCACATTTTATATAATAACATAAAGTTAAAGAATGTAAATTAAATATTTTTTTTTCATACACCAAATTCAAAGGATAAATTTCTATGCATGGAAAAAAAATTGATTGTATTGAAATCAAAATATATTTTATGGCGTATATAAAGCTGATTTATTACAGTACACCTTGTAAAGCAGATGTTTATATTACTCATGACAAAAATATTACCCAAATTGAAAATAAAATTATGGATCAGTATCTCAAAGACATTATCTATGTAAGATAACATTCATATTTTGAATACTATTATCATAAATCAGTGTAATCCGATAGCATAATGATCCGTAATCACCAGTCCCATACAGGACTGCTGGGCAGTGAATGTCGCAAATCCATGGTCCCCTACAACTGGGCAGTTAAGGAAAACAGGAAGCTTAAGGCAAATATATCAATATATAGCAAAAAGAAAAAAGTGCTATGAAGAGAAGATTATGTTAATTGAAATTTATTTCTTGAATGCCAGGTATCATCAGACAAACAACTCTTTATATTTATTTTAGTAATCTTCAACAACACTTAACTAAGGGTTTTAATATGAAAAAATGGTACAGCAAACTTATAGCTTTAGGAACAAAGATATGAAGGAAGACTAGATTGAAATTAAGAGTAATGAGACTGAAAATATATGTATATAAAAATGGTTTATAACTATGGCTGAACCACTAGTTTTTTTATAGAGGATAATAATTAACTCAATAATTTGTATAAACAACATTCTTTCAATTTGTATTGTATCAGTTGATAATACCCACGATGACCGAAACTGGCTCTGATCAAATGGTCGTACTTATTCTGAAGCCTTTGTGGGCGTGTGCACAACAATTCGCCCAAGCTATCACAATTGGAAGAACAGAATAAGAGCACATATGGGACAAAGAAACAAACATTCATTTTTATATTTAAAGATATAATCACCATTTCCCTATTTTCAAATCTCAGACTGCTAACGTTTCAACTGTTGAGACGGCTGATTATAGTGTGTTAATGGATGATACTCAAAAATTTGGGGACTGTTAATCAATAAATAATTAAGGACAAAAATTTTTTGTGCTGCTACAGCTGACGTTATAATATAAAATTATGATTTTTAATACCCAAAAAATAAGATGGATTTATTCCCAATGTTGTAGCCTGTTGGAAATAACGAAAAAATTCAGTTTAATAATCAGTTTTCATGGATCGAGGTCATTTACACAATATACAAATATGGAAACCATTTTAAATGTGTTATCTGTCACTTCTTGGTGGAAAGGCATTATTTTAAAAACTCATTAATTCTCTTAAATGTTTAGTATTATATACCTGTTAATTTTTTTCATTTGCATGCTATCCATCGATAAAGATTGCAATGGGCGAAATCAGTTCGGATCATAAAAGTATTAAATTGCGGAAATATTACTATTTCATTATTTTTAATAAAATTTTAATGCATAATATTCAAATATTTACAAAATAAATCATAAGCTAATTAAAATATTACACCACAAACGAATGATGAAATAAATACAGATTATCCTGTAATCCAGGGCTGGATTTTTTCATAAGCCAGATAAAACATAAGGTCCTTGACATAACTTAAGTATTACTACTTGTGCCAAAATTTTTATTATTAATCATATTATTCTGATTAAAATTGTTAGTCAGTTAATTCACTACAATAATCCAGGAACCTTCATCGTCTTCATTTTCATCTTCATTTTCATCTTTTACACCGACAGAAAAAACCACAGTATCATCGTCGTCATCATCATCATCATCATCATCATCATCATCATCATCATCATCTGGTTCAATTTTTATCTCAGCATATTCATCATCTGAAATCATTTCATTAAATATACTGTGACCATGAACACTTCTTGTATGTGATATGGACGGTTTTTTATAAGGCTTTTTTGGGGGCAGTGGTAATCCTTGACCAGAACGTAGTGGTAAAATTTTCAATAAATGTGGATGTCTTTCAATGAAAGCTCGATACCATTCAAATCCCGCCATATGATTTTTATGCCAAATATCAGGTACTGCAATTTCATGTTCTACAGCAAACTCATATGCAACAGTTCTTATCTGAACTGTAGTAATAACATCAACCGACTCAACAGCCTCTGTGATTGAATTAGCCAATCTCATTTCCATTTCATCTGAAAATATTTGTCTCTTTTTGTAGTTGGGAATGAAGAAGTCCAAGCTTGTATTGGCAACTTTTTTGGGTGTAAGCCTTGGATCTTTTTCTTTTAATCTCATGTAATATCTGTTTAACGTTAGTCTGTTGATATTGTATAGTTCAGCTGCACACCTGAGTGAATTTCCTTTGACAACCTCCTCAAGCGCAGCTTTCATATGAATAGGATCACAATGTTTTCTTGGAACTGCACCAGGTTTTCGCTGGTATGTTGTAGGAGCCATCTTTTCTAAAAAATAATGTTTATACATTAAAAAAATTAAGTCTCACATTTTGAAATAAGGATTCTAGGATGTAATGTGCATTAATTTCACAGTTATAGTTGACATCATTAAATTTACGTGAAAAACATTTCAAATTGCTCACCAGTTTATTAAAATCAGTCTTAGTTAGCGAAATAACGAATTTAGAAATAATTGTAAGGTACATAGAGTTTCTTCCAATGAAAAATTCATCGTTTAAGATAGAATCTTAATTGGAGGGAAGTAGATTTCTCTTGATTTGTTTGCAATGTACTGTCATATTTCAAGTCACACTCCTGCAAAATTTGATAGTTTTGTGGATCAATGTCAAATAATGCATTGTAAATGATGGTAATCATACAAATTTATGAAATTATTAATCGAATAGCACGTTACCGCTGTTGAACTTTTGATTCAAATTTATGTCATAGTCTAAGGCTCAAGTATTATTTATGTTAAAGTGTCAAATATGTCCAACAATGAAGTGGTCCAGGTATTCCAAAAGTTCACGTATTCAACCCAACATGACATCAGTGAAAAATTAAAAGTATTGTTGGTCTAAAATATTCATTTAATCTCCAAAGCCATATTATTATTTCATTTACCTTTTATAACTTTATAAAATACAAAAAGATATCTCGTGATCAGGATTATTTTTGCCGATATGTATACTTGTCAATATTGAAATTTACACTAATGCCATTTTAACCTTACAAAAAGTCGGTTCAACAATGTTGTCATTATAGAAATAAAATAACTATCGTAGCAGTAAGTTGAGCTTTAGTTTTATGTATTGTTACATAGTTAGCCTGTCATACGAGCATTATTGAGCTCGAGTTCCGGTGTAGTTTTTTTTAAATTCATATTCAGTAAAAATTGTGTACGAAAAATAAATGAAATTTTTGATTTATACAAAAACTCTTATTCATAATTAAATAAATAATTGTTATGAAATACACAGAATTTACGATATTAAATAAGAATGCTTGATAAAACATTATAACTTTTAGAAATATGCCACTTATGTGAGATTAACCTTTTAGTATCTTTATGTATCTTCGTGCATTTTATCACAAGGATGTAATATAATTTACAAATATTAATCAAAAAGATTGAATACATAAATCTCAGCTCAGCCTTTTCCATTATTAAATACAAAGTTAAATCTTTTTAATACTTTCTTACGTCAAATCACTTCAATAAGCCAACAATTTGAATGATGTTATTCTTACAATAATATAACATGTAATATTTAATTACTTACACTAGTATCTGTTTACTTTAAATAAATAAGTATCGTTTAATACTAATTTTCCCAATTACATTATTGTAGTATTTGATTTGCTAGCCATTATTGGTCGCATGGTGAAACATGGGACATGAATGTCAAATCTTGTAATTTTAAAATTTTATGTCTGATATAGGGCAATAGACCATAGGCAAACATATTTTACTTAATGATAACTATTTACGGCAACGTCGTAATCATAAAGTAATATATATATATAGTGTATAGTCTGTGGTAATATACTTGCCGTGACTGACGACTGTTTACTTCATGAACCATAGACAATTTCAAAATATAAATATTAATCAGTTTTAGGAATTTAAAAATAATCACAATTCTTGAATATTTATACAATAACCTTTTAATTTATTTTAATTTAACACCGTGTGTATTTTTCGTTAGAGTCCTTTTTGAACTAAACGGTTTTGTATAGATGTAGTGTTTGTAGGTTATAATTCATATCTGATATAAAAACCAGCTTTTATATTCTGTTTTTGTACTTATCACGATGAAAGACCCGAAAATGAGTCAGACTCCTATAGAACCATTAGAAGACCTCCAAAACCATTTTAAGAGTCACAATGTTGTAAGAGAATATTTTGCACATAACTCAAAAGTTCATTCTGTCGGTTGGTCCTGTGATGGAAGACGCCTTGCATCGGGATCATTTGATAAATCAGTGGCAATATTCACACTTGACCGATCCAGACTGGTAAGCTTGCATGTGGAGTGAATATTCTTTCAAACATATTTCTTACCTGGTTTTCCCAACCAGGCGCCCGGTACTGTCTCCTCAAGTATTTAGAGATTTATAATTTAAAGTATTTCCTTAAATAGTTTTAAATCCAGGACCACATGGGAAATCGGTAAAAATATTTTTATTACTGAAAAACATTGTTCTGATGAAAGACATTCTTACTAACAAAGCAAAGAGCGAGGTATCGTCACTACGGGAAGAAATTTTGAACCGTAATATTAAATGAACAATCGTTTTTTTTTTATTTTATGATCTGCTCTGCTCTAAAAACAACACCTAAACAGGTTAATCAATAGTAAAATATTGTTTTATCACTTGAAGATTTTGATTGCTGGACTAAGATGAAAATTCTTGTAAATATTCTCGATATAAACACATGGTTCCTTCTGCAATTTGTTTACAAAATCAATAATCAAATTGCAGCTTGTTTTGTACCTTTATTGTAAACTTATAAAAAACTTTTTTTTGTATATCTATGTATCATAAATCTACGTTTCTCGAAGATTAAATGTTATTATCTTTCTAATGTTCTATACAATGTTTTTTCAGACTCAAGAGTATATATTTAAAGGTCATACTGGGTCTGTTGATCAACTGTGCTGGCATGCGTCACATTCTGATTTGCTAAGCACTGCTAGTGGTGACAAAACAGTAAGAATATGGGACACAAGGTAATGTTTATTAAAATTTATTTTGTTTGCCATATATATATATATGTATATATTCAAAATATATTTGCTAAAATGTTTGTAGCATGTCTATTTGACAGCATAATTCAATAAACTTCTGTATACTGATAAATTTCTTATTTAATTTTTTTTTTCTTTTATTTTATCTTAAATTGTGTCTCCAAGCCTGGATAAAACGAAAGGCAGATTATTTTGAAAGTGCTGTTTGTAGATAAATTCATATTTTTTCAAAAATAATAATTAAAGAAATATTTCAGTCGAAAACAATCACTATCCTAGCAAAATTTGTTATACCCATTGTACATGGATGTTTAATATGACAATTTTGTTCACCTCTTATTTATGATAGGTCTCAAAAATCTGCTGCAACTATCAATACTAAAGGTGAAAATATTAACATTGCATGGTCACCCGATGGAAACACAATTGCTGTTGGTAATAAAGAAGATTTAGTTTCTTTCATAGATACAAGAACACACAAAATAATTGCCGAAGAACAATCAAATTTCGAAGTTAATGAAATATCTTGGAACAATACTTCAGACCTATTTTTCCTAACTAATGGTCAAGGATGTGTACACATTTTAAGGTAGGACATTAAATATGTGGCTTAAATAAATATTTACAGTAAAAACATTATGAAAAACTTAGATGTTGCAATCACATAAATTATTATCAAAGTAAAGGATCGTTTTTTTGATTAAATTACAATGAAATATCTCAGGTTTTATGATCTCACACCAAATCATTTTCTAAATATTTTATTGAATATCACTTCTTCTTCTAGTTATCCGACTTTAGAATTGCAAACAGTTCTAAAAGCTCACCCTGGAACCTGTATCTGCATAGAACATGACCCTACTGGGAAATACTTTGCTACTGGATCTGCTGACGCTTTAGTGTCTTTGTGGGATGTTGATGAGCTTGCTTGTCTACGAGTATTTTCTAGGTACCAATATATTATAACTAAAATTATTTGAATACCATGGTTAATGTCTTCCGCTCTGTGAAAAAATGTCACCAGTATTATTACATAGTCAAATGCTTTTTTTCTCTTTATATTTTCTTTAGAATTATAAAAATAGCTTCATCACAAAAATTTTGAGTAATGATCCAACAAAGTATTGGTATTGACCCTCTCACTGCTAATATCACAATTGTAAGAATGACTGATTGCTATGTGTAATAGTAAACCACTAAAAATAAAGCAAATTAACAATGCCAAAAGTTTTTATTATAGTTAAATTTTGTACTGAAATATAGCCTTATAATTTCCACAAGTTTGGTTAACATTAAAATTTGTATAAAGATTTTAAATATTGGTTAGAATGTCTTTTATGTGGCTCAGCAGGGAATGGGTAAGCTTCACAAGATTTCGATTCACAGTATTTAAATTTATTTGTATAAAGGTTGGAGTGGCCTGTCCGAACACTATCATTCAGTTTTGATGGAAGACTTCTCGCTTCAGCTAGTGAAGATCTCATCATCGATATAGGTGACACAGAAACTGGTAATTTTGAAAACTTTATTTTACTTAAAAATATATTTTCAGTACATTTTTGAATATTGACTTTACACCATTTCAAAGTTTCTTAGAAAAAAAAATGGGATCAACAGTTTGCAATATCATAATGCAGTGTTAATACTCAATCTTGTATGTGCAGTTTGATTTTATAAAAAAAAAAAAAATTCAATATTTTTATAGTACTGAAATTTTTTTATATTCAGTGATGAAACATCTGTATGGTTTGCTTCGATTTAAATTTGAAATATATGAATTTTTATTTTAGGTGAAAAAGTGGCTGATATTCCAGTCCAAGCGGCGACATTTACAGTGGCATGGCATCCATCTCTTTATCTTTTAGCGTATGCCTGTGATGATAAAGAAGCTGACAGAAAAAGGGATGCAGGCAGTCTTAAAGTTTGGGGATTCAGTGCCAATTAATGAAATAAAACTCATGTTGAGAGTGATTTAGTTTATTTTTGTTTTATCCAAAATCAATAATTTTTAAGTGACAATAAATGTGTTCTTCTGTCAAGAAGTCATTTTTATCAGTTTTATATCACATTTTGTATAAACATAAATACTGTGAAATATATCATTTCCTCAACCCCTGATGGTCTTGACTGAACTTTCAATAATTTTCCTTGCATCTTCTATAAGTATGTGCAGTGAAATCCATTTTACCAATGGAAATATATTCTGGTGTTTATAAAAGTATTAAATGATGTGTGGCAAATAATTGTAAATGTAAGTTGTCAGCAAATAATATAGAAATGTCAGGTTAATCAATTAGACGTTGAATTCTATTATAAACAATATTTAAAAATCAGAATATACTAGGTTGGTTGTTTTTATTATGTCAAATATGTTGTGGATGACATTACCATGTTTCTAATTGTAATTTCTCAAGAGTTTCCATATTTTTCATAAACAAAACTGCTTCCTCTTTCGACATTTTACCATCATTCATCAAAATGTTTTCAATAAAACTTTCTTTTACATTATCAGGCATATTTTTAGAATTCCCAGCAATGTAAATATTACACTTCTTTGACAGTAAATCCCAAATTAGTGAATGGTGTTCAGCTATTTTATGTTGTACGTATCTAGAATAAAACATAAAGAGATATGGTTAATTTACATATTGAAAAAAAAGAGTGTGACATGAAAATTGGTTTTAGTGCTCACACGGATGCAACAGAACTAAGTCAGATCTCAGTTCTGATGTCCGTGTTGTTAGTGTCAAAACATGTGCAATCATACAATGTTTCAACAATTCAAATTTGCTATACTATTTATTGAACTAGCATTTAACTCCAGAATAATAAGGTAAAAATATCCAAGTATTTACCACAATAAAATTTTGAGTACAGTTGTTGATAGCTTATGGTCAGAAATAGTGACAAAAGCTGAAATAGTTATCAATAGCCATCAATAGTTATCAATGTAAAAATGATGTAGAAAATAGAGTATTATTCTTTAAAAAATCTGGAATTTATAACTTACACTTTATTTTCTTGGTCTCTAGAGAAGGCACAGATAAGTTCCAATTTGTCATTGCTATGCATGTTTTTCAAATAATCGCCACAATGAAAATCACCCTTTTCGTTTCGACACCCAAAAAATAAAATCAGTAAGTCTTTAGAAGCATGATTTAGTTTCTCCTTCTCCATAATAAGATTACGGAAAGGGGCAAATCCTGTACCAGGTCCAATCATGATGATTGGCGTAGTCTGTAAAGAATTATTTGAGTTAAATTTAATACACTCGGATAGAAATGAATGGCATCTAGAAACAAAATAAATAATAAATGAAATAGATAGTAGAATATATATTATTGAAAATTTTCTTTTCTTTTAAATATGATAAATTTGAAGCACATAAAGAAAATTATAAATTCAAATGTTTAAATTAAAATGTCTTGTTATACAATAATTTTGATATTACCAAATCTCTGGGAAAACTGAATGTTCCCTTTTTAATCCATCCAAAAACTTTGGCTCCCGAAGAGAGATCCTTCAACCAATTAGAACATAATCCAAGCCTCTCACTCTTAAGCTTAGTGTAATATTTCACAACAGCAACAAGAATGTCTAACTGTTTTCCATCAGATGCCAAACAACTGCTGGCGATGGAGAAAGCTCTAGGTTTGATGGAAGTAAAAAGTTCAAATAAGACATCCAAAGTTAATTTTGAAGCAGAATGTTTGAAGTCTTCCAAAACCTGCAATTTTCATTTCAATTTGATAGGGAAAAAGTACATACTGAAACACATGAATAGAATATAGAATAATTCAGCTGCAATATAGAATAACTCGTTGAACTACTTAATAAATAATATCTTTAGAAATATGTAGTTAAATTAATAATATCTGTTTTTTTGTGGAATAATTGCTGCATAAGTTTTCAAGACTGATGTATTCCCAAAACACATTACGCAATTCACCTCTAAAATATTTCTTCGTGGTCTATTACAATAATTGAACAGGTCTTCTTGTCCTTCAGGCGTGCAAAATTCTATACATTTTGCTTTTTCTAGCTTATCGTCAGATACATGAGATAGTACTGAAAAAGCATATTTCTTTGGAATGGCAGATAAATCCCAAAATTCTTCAACTATCTGATAAAGTCTTATAGGTTTCTTCAAATAATCAGGCACCGGCATATCTGGGATCATAGAAGCAGAGAAAATGAATTATTTCAGTTAGCCTTAAAGAATTGGAAATGCTTTCCTGTAGAAAGGATGCATTTATTTAGCTGAATCCAAATAATTTGTAATTCTGAAATATAATTTATACTTTAAAATGTATGCATATTATTTTTTAAATAAACAAAGAATTTGGATTTAGTCAAAATGCTGCTTTTGTGGATTATAAAAGCTGTAGCTGTTCTTTAAATATTTCTAGATATTTATAAAAATTAGTATACCATCATCAATTTGTGAAACTTCAATAAGCTGATCAGGCTCCAAGCTTAATGTATGCTCATTAAAAATTGAGAATAGTTTATCTATTTTATCTTTTGAATTTTTTGGTCGTAAATACAACACGTCACCAGGTTCGTATGTTGGAAACTCTCCTTTATCTGCACTAAACTCCAATAACCGGACATCCTAAAAATCAATAACATTATAACATCATCATAATGGATATATTATTTGAGTATTTTATTATTGTCAGATCAAAGAACTTAAGTCTACTTCTTCAGTAAAAAGTTTCAAGTAATGAATTAATACCTCCTATCTATGAACTCGGCCAGTCATACTAGACCTTTTTTTAGTTGGACCACAAAAATGTGTTTGCTACGTTATGCAGGCTAGAACATTGTAAACTATATGATAATGAAATAAAATAAAACTCAAAACATAAATGTAAATAAATTTTGGTTGGAAAGTAATGTCTCATGTGTTTATATTAAGACAACCATTCTCTGGTTAGCTATGAAAGATTATTACAACACAAGATTTAAAAAAAGAGTTCATTAATGTTGGCGTTAAAAAAAATTATGAAGATTATCAGGACACACCAGAATATACTTCAAAACAACAATTAGCTAATGCACAAATTCTGTGATGCTGTTTACACTATTATATTTTTTAAATCACCACTGCGATCACCTGTCTCAGTTGGAATGTCAACAGTCAGCAGATCAAAAACAAATCAGTCACATAATTCCTATATGACGGGAACCTTGGCGGGTCACAAGTCGAGTATGGCTGTGTTAGACAAACTGTTCTGGTGCCCGACATTCAAAAACGGGGTGTAGCAAGAATGATTAGTAGTTAGTCTTTTCCTAGCTTTCTATCTCTACTCTTTTTGATAAAGAGCAACCGAGTGACAAGTAACTCTCATAGAAAAGCTTCTGTTGAGAGCCCATATGCTCCACATTGAGAACAGAAATGGCTAAAAAAATGTATGTCTTTTGGACTAGAGACCACATCAGCGTGGAATTGAAGTGTCACTTTAATAATGGATCAAAATATAAAAATCCAATTATAAATTACATTTCAATGAATTACATCCGGAGGGATGGTATTTAAATTATAAGAGGAAAATTAACGCCTGATTTGCAGCAGCATTTGAGTAGATGGTTGAGGTGATTAAAATTTAATTTTTTTGAAAAATACCCAACAATGACAAAATTTTATACTTGTAATTTGTGTTTTATGACACAATCTTTTCAAAATAGTATTTACCATAGTCTTTAATAATTCACAATCCTTTTTGGAATATTCACAATTCATTTACCTGAAAATGATCTTGAGATGTTGTCTTTATGTTGTTTTTCAGGCTCATTAGAAATGGTTTTTCTGAATAGGAATTCAAATCTGAGCTTTGGGAGAAATATAAATTTTCTGAAGCACCTGCATCTTCAGATCGAAGGGCCTTGTTGCTATTTATCTTCCATCTGGGAATAAAACTGAATGAAAGCATATTTAGGTCAGAATCAATGTTTTCACTAGGAAATAGTTGTCCAAGTTTATTCCAAAGAGACATAAGCCATGGATCAGCAACAGCATCATGTCCTAGGTCATGTTGATAATCACATAGACCTGTAACAGATTTAAAAGAAAACGATCTATTATTCAGAGAGATTACAAGTTACATTCCAAATTATTTTTTAACAGATGACAAATTTTGATATTCTACCGAGTAAGATCTCAAAACATGAAATAAGTATTTTTTGTTGGTATTTATTAAATTGAAGAGCTTAATGTTATAATAAATGTAGATAATTAAGAGCTGAAAAATGTTTTTTTTTTTTTTGAGAATTTTAATCAATGCATCCAAGAATTACAATCAATCAATCTTTCAAATAAATAAATCAATTTACCAATGTCAACTAAAGGCGTAGCACCCAATTGAATCAATCGTTTATGTAGCTTTTTACCAGGAAAATTAAATTTGGAGTAGCTAGAATCTCCAAGTCCTAGCACTCCAAAATTCAAATTGAGCAATGAGTTAGTAGGAAGACTTTTTCTTAGTAAAAATTTCCAAAATTTTTTCATATTGTCTGGTTCTTCGCCCAAGCCAGTGGTTGAACAAACGAATACCACGCATTCTTCACGAACAAGATTCTCAATTACATATTCATCCATGGGTTTTATCTGACCGGAAAATCCACGACGACGCGATTGTCGCCAAATATTTTCGGCTAATTCTTGTGCAGTCCCCGTCTGACTTCCATATAAAATAACTATTTTTTTATTTACTGTCATAATAATAAACTGTATGCAACACAATTACACTAAACAGCTGTTAGAAACGTCAAATAGGTTATGTTCGACGATAGTTGATTAAAATGTTGCCATGATATAATATTATGGTAGCAGTATGAAAAAAATATTCTATAAGTCAAAACATTTATAAAAATTAATATTGATTACTTTGTTATTGCACTTGGTGTGTTATTAAATATGACATACATTTAATTTATTTTGAAATAGTCTTCAGACTAGAATTGGCTATATTAGTCTGAAAATGCTCAACAAATAAGCGAAACACGTGTCTTATCTAATAGCACATGCCAAGTAAAATGATTGAGTTATAAATATTGATTAATATGAGCAATGATTTTTCACAAGTTTACTACTGGATCAATTGAAATATAGCCAAAAATTTGGTTATCCGTCACTTTGTATTGCTGTATGCAAAGTGTTTGTTAGTATACTTGCTCAGTCTCCAATTACAGTTCTGGTAAACAACCATGTTGGTATCCCTCAGTGATGTTTTTGCTCTAATTGATTATCAATGTTTTGACATGGTATGCAAATGAAAGAATGCTTTTGAAAATTATTCTCAGGTAAATAAGCTTTCAGAAACTTGTCGTGGTTGTTTTCATATAGAGATAGGCAGGCCTTGAATTTATAAAACTGAAATTTTTTGTGAGGAGGATAGCTTCAGATTTTTGGGAGCAAACGACACGTTGGAATTTTCCAAGCTGAAGTTGATGAAAGTACCTCATTTCTAAGCATTCGTGACTATCTGTACTAATCGGGCAATAACCATTATTTTTGTAGACAAAAATATTGCAGTTGGAAGGAAAAACAGCCAATAGCAAATGATTTAATAATGGTTGCTGTCGGGTTTGGATTTGAAATGACAATGATTAATAAGTATTTCTGACTTTTTTAATATTTGTAATGTATCTTTACAAAATGATTTCGGTCGAGTAAATCAAAATGTGTTTAACCATTCAAAAGGTCATTTTAAAGGAAAATGAAATTGCTTAAGAATTATTCTGCAAGAAAAAGAGTAGGTGGGTATATTTTTTACGAATATTGAAAATTTAATCAGAACAGAGAGAAAGAGATTCCGACACTCTGGGGTTTTGGACAACTTCTTGTATAGGGAACAGTAAGAGCAACGAAACTTTATTGTTTGAGAGTCGATAAATCTCCGTCAAGCTGAGTGAGGTCAGTGTAAAAACAAAATACACAACTTGCCACTAGAAGACTGGAGAATAGTGCCATTCATTAATACAGTGAACAAAAAAAAACTTTTAATTATGGAATAGACAGACAAGATATTCCATTACTTAAGTTGGTACAAAAAATGCTAAAGCACTGTTATAATCACATTTTCCACTGTGCATTTCGATATAATATGTTAAATAATCAACAATTAGAACTTGAACACGAACGAGAAAACCTTCAGAGTCATAGAATGGGTTATATAATAAATTATAAATATATATTTTTTGAAATTCCACTTCACAATTTGTTTCACTTTTGTGTTTTTATAAGTAGAAGTTGTTTCCAATGATTGAATCGCAAAAAAGAATGATCGAGCCGTAAAAAATATACCAAGTATGCAAGATATAAACAGTGTATTAATTCGATTTTAAATTGAGTTACAATGATATAAACTAGCCATATCTACCACGCTCCGAATTAATGATTTCAATGGCTTCTTTTTGGACTTATGGAACGTATATGCATAAGAAAATGTCGCATGCAACTTCAATTTTTGTAAGAGTAATATTTAACGAATAGTTAATAAAAGCATCCCTAAGTATAATAATATCTTAAAATATGAATTCATCACTCAGTCTTTCTTAACTAAATTCGAAGACTGAGACGTGGAAACTACTTTCCAATAATTGGGACATTGAAAGGAAGAAAATTTTATATTTATAATATTATAATTTTTTGCGATTTTCAATGACTTATAGATTTATGATTTCGGCGGATGTAAGAATTTAGTTCAATTGGTGACTATATAGTGAAAATAAATTGATAACAGAATTTCATCAAGATATAAAAGTGTTCGCAACAAACTCAAGTACACGAATGTTACTAAAAACAAACAATTTTAACATTAATTATTAAAAACACAAAATTACATGAAAAGTTGTTTGATTGTTTTTTTTTGTGCGTGTAAACGATGTGTCGGACATCGCTGATATGAATGTTGAATTAACTTTATAAAATTGTAAAAAAGTCCAGGTATTTTTTTTTAATAAAACGACTTAAAGTCTATTATTTTTTCAGATATTCCTTTCGGAGAAGCTATTAATCTAATGTCCAGTGTCGAAGTCGAAAAGACATAGTTAGTGCTAATTTATATTATAAAAACGTATTTTCAAAACCACCAAGAGAGTGCTAAAAGCTAAAACTCAGTTTAAATTACGCGTCGCACATAATGCAAAAGAAGCATTGGCGCACATAAAAATGCTAAAATAAAATCGTCTTGGGCATTAAATTTTAACATTTTACATTTAACATTTAACATTAAATGTTAGGTTCTACATATAAAATTTCAGTTTATACAAAACTAGGTTATTTAAAAAAATATTACGTTGATATCTTCGAAATATATTTACAGGAAATAAAATAAAAGCTGGTTTTAATACTATTAAAAATATTATATAATAATAATTACAAAACAATTGCTAATTAAAAGAGTCGTAACAGTCGAGGCTAAACGTAAAGAGATTGATGACAATTCAAATCTATAAACATTCTTAACTGATTTTTAGTCACAATTATGATTCAATAATATTGTCGCAAACATTTTCATGAATGTATATTGAATCTTTTATTTCGATATACTGATGATAAATCAAAGCTTTTATGACATATCAAGTTGTAAAAAATGGGAAATCCTCCGCTGAAATTAATTGTTTAAATAAAATACTCTTACTGATATAAAATATCAAGTTGTAATATTTAATTATATAAATACACAAACAGCTAAGCCCCGATTTATCGTTCTTGTATTCATTGGTATATTACATTTGTCTCTTTGTATTTTTGAAGTAACCGGTAAATCAAAAATCATGTTTATATTTATAAACCACTGTATTAAATATACTTACTTTAAGCGTGGTGAACGTGACCTTGCGGTAGATAAAAGATCGAAAGATATGATTAGGATAGGGATATATCTTGCTAGGTCACATACGTTTTAAGGATTTTTTTAGAATAGCAATGGACACGTGTAATAATATGGACATTACATTTTAAAATGGTTCGAGTCATTGTTGATTTATTTAAGTGTATCGAAACTCCAAGGACAGTGCAAAATTGGTGGCGAAGAACGAACATATTACTTCCACGAGGCCTAGAAAACCAGACACAAATACTAAAAATTTTAATATATTTTTAATAAATACATCGTAGAGTGACTATTTACCATATCATGCAAATAAATTTTAATATAACAACTAACCAAGGTCTCGATTATAATTTTTACTTGAACGGATAAAGAAATCTTTGAAACTGTTATCATCGTGACGTGAGCATATGCGGAAATGTATGTAGATGGAATTTGGTTGCATTCATAAACGACATTTGCCATAGACATGACGATATGTTTATGATTATTTAATATAGATACCCCGTTGTCACAAAGATGTGGACACGCCAAAGTCGTGAAAGGAAACTCTTAAAGGAGTTCTCCGGCTAGTGGCTAGCCAATTCGAATACAAACGACTACTTAATATTAAACTTGGACTATTAAACAAGCCCCAATGCTAACAGATGAATTTCGAAGGGAAGACATATACTTAATCAATAATATGATTTAATCACTTTATCTTCAATACTAGCATGTATATTTTAATAATTATTCTAGAACACAACTAGAATATTTTGTATTTAATGTCTAATTTTCTCCTATAGCCCGAAGCAACGAATATTCGAGCATTGTTAATGCTAAACATGGACGGCCAATTAATTTTTCTTGTTACCTATATCACCCTAACAGAACGTGGAACCTTCTTAGCAGGCTCTCAATTTACTCCCTATTTCTTTGCTAGGGTGGGTGCACAATTTGTCTTTGTATCTCGTTCCGCCTGCATACCCGCTAAGTACGTATTTACTGTTATAAAGTTTACTTTTTGGCAACTGTGTGACTTATGTTGAGATGTATCCTAAATATTTTTAGTTAGAAGTAATGAATTTTCTCAAACATTTAAATGCATCATTATAGTTTGATCTTTAAGATGGTCTTTTTAGCAGTCCCTATCATTTTTTGTTATTCTTATACAATGCTTATATCAAATTTTAATTCTTGAAACTTAACACAATTCCACATTTTTTGTCAATAACGATCCAAGTTTCGCCTTCTGGAATCAGGCATTTTATCATTAGGATTGCTACTGTTTGACAATTCTGAAGCATCCATGTGATAGAATTTCCGAAGTTGCCGAAAGGCGAATCCCGGGTCGTTAATAAAAAAACATGTGGAATCGTACAAAGTTTCAAGAATTTAAATTTTATATTGAAATTCCATCAATCACCTTCAGTTTATACAATATTAAATTGATGTTTTATATGGGAATGTTCCACAATTATGACTCCCGAAACGAGATTTTTGTAAAAGAACTGCTTGTTGCTCAGTTGTTCTTTCTTTTTTTCTGTAATTAAGAATGAAAGAAATAGGGTAGAACTAGGGGTTAGCTATCCGCATAATCATACTCCGTTTTTCGACGATCGGATGGGTGGGAACTAATTTTAAACGTCACAAGCACTCATACCTTTGAATAAAAATCTATACATCGACTGAAAAAAGTTGTTTATACTGAATCGAACCTGTGAATTCCGAAACAGATGTCAGATGTCGGATGTAATTGTTGACGTTGACAATTTTACCGACAAACTTCTTATTATTATCGTGAATGATCTTGAACAATTTTCTTATCGACTTGGTCTCTGCTTTCGCTGTTAAAGATTTCTCCATAATGCTACTGGAAGCGATACATGAGTGAGGTTTCATAGACTTTTAGTATGAAAGCTTTAAACATCTATTAAACGTTTTATCAATATCAGCAGGTTGAGAAAAATATAATATTATTTGTTGAAAGAAAGGCGATAATCTAATTAGATTCGAGTATACACGAAGTGATACATTTCAAAAGAACTCGTCGGAAAAGGCAATTGATTCGCGCCTTTGTAAATCATTTCGTATTTCTAGATTAAAAAGATAATATAATTGGATGTGGGAAGAGTAATGTTTCAAGTTTGGTGTTAAACGAAGAGCTACTTAAACTAATCGTCGGGGTAAATGTATATTAACAGATAAGGTGTGTCGATGAATATCATACAAAAATTGGAAATGCACTCTCAACTCATATTGATTGATACCTTAGGGAGGTTATAAGTGTATGTCTATTTCGTTATCGGTACATACTTTCATTCCAAAATATTTTCTACCTCATATTGTATGCATGGTAAACTCCGTACGGGTATAATATTTTATGATATCAATCTTCCTGGCGATTACGTGACAATGGCTAGAAAATGTAACGCACTGTCAAGTAAAACTCGTTATCCAATGGTGTCATGATTTTATCTATCCAATTTTCATTTTCACTATTCACATAACTGTAGTAGCAACTACTTAAACACGTTTTTAATAGCACACCCTTTGAAAAATATGTCAATAATGAATATTGAAAAATCAATAAAATAAACTGTTGAAATTGATTGTTATTGTATTTAAATGTTGTTAATTTTATGCCGTCTATATGTAAATTAATCCAGTCCTTATATGGCATCTGTAATATATATAATTCAATTATATTCAATAATATTAATTTACATAAAAGACATGGTAATAATGCCGATATTTAATTTCGTTCAGATTGTAGGTGAATTCGTTAATTGTGTACATGAAACATAGTGGGTAAAAGAAATGTGTTGATAACCGACCACACTCACAACGTCATGTTTTTGTGTAAGAAATCAGCCCTTTAATTCAAAGACTAATAAGACTTATTACGGGGACTAATAAAACTCAAATTTTTCTTAAAGAAAGACGATAGATTTACTTCATGTAAAGAAATAAAAAATATCGACTTTTGCTTTATATGCCGAATGTATATTTACTATTTTAATTATTATTTGTTTCCGATGTTGTCTCAGATAGTTTTGAATGTTGAATCATTTCTCTAGACTGAATTATTTTGATAAAAAAATAGTATTGTCTATTTTCATCAATTGGTGGCTTATTTTTAAGTGAAAAATATTTTTCATCTTTGAATAAGATTAAAACGGATAATTTGCACATATTAGCTAGATTATCGTAAAATTTTAATAAATACCTAGTTAAATAATTGAGCAAATTTAATATCACGTATTTTATTATATAATATTAATATTGTGTGTTTTATTTATTCAATTAGCATTGAATAGAGATTAAGCCAGTTGTTTTAAAGAAAATGATGACATTAAATATCAATGATCTCATTGGTACTAGCTGTTACAGAATAAGACTAATTATGTCTTATAATATAAAGTTGACTTTATTCATTATAAAGAATTTGTTGTGTCTATTCTTTGGAATTGTTAAAACTGTCGAGTCTACTTAAATGCACATGATTGCTATTTTTAGGCGCGCGTATGTTTTCTATGAAAACAAAAGAAGCCATCCAATCACGTCCGAATAAAGAAAGATCTTTCTTTTGATTGGTTCTTACAATACCAAGGAAACTTCCGCAGTTTTCCTTTTTTTCCGTAAATTTTTGAAAAAAAGACGCCCCATAGTCGGATTGAAAGAATACAGTTGAGAAATAGCAACGCATCGGGACAATGAGTCGAATATCTGAAGTTGCGAGCATTCATTGCGTATTCTTAACAGAACAATATTTTGTACTTATAAATATTGTAAGTTCTTTTTATAAAGTATGCATTGTACGTTTTATTTCACGCGAAAAATAAATACATATATAAAAAAACCCGAGATAAGTGTAAAATATGTTTTAATTATCAATATAATAAAAATATGAAATATCATATATCAGTATTATATTAATGATTTTTATTAAATAACCAATTCTTGCAGCGAATTTAATTACTTATTTGATTACTGATTTGATGTTTTCACAAATATTATATAAAATTGATAAAACATACAAAGCTCAGAATTAAATAGCATCTTTCGCTTTGGAAGGTCATTGATGATCGTGAAGTTGTGGTGCCATAACTAACAAGAAGTAAAAAAATACAGCAAATTATCCATACTCATTGACATTCAGTGAAAAGTCCTTATAATATATGAATGCTCTTAATTCGGACTGTTCGGTGATGGCTACAGAAAAGAATACATGTTATTTTTTAAACCAATCCTTATAATCGCGAAAAAATGGAGTCTTCGAAAATAATCATTGATAAATTAATGAAATTTATGATGTCATGTAAATATTGTTAAGAATCTTCGATTGATTTCATTATCACAGACTTGAATTGATTTAAAACAATATAAATAATGCTGAATAATTAAAATGAAGTAATAATCGAGGTATGATAAATTTCTTGATACGAAAAAAAGGCATTTTTTCTTGAGCTTAAAATAAATCATTGTTTTCGAGACGATTTTCAGCGAGCGAAATTTAATAGGCAAAAAGTTAAGATGGGTACCCATTAAAACATTGATAGGAATCTGCTCTTTTTACAAATTAAAACATAATCAAGTCGGTCGAGAAACGCATTTCCTAAAACATTATTAATTCTGTAGATCTTATCCGGGCGAAAACTTCGTAACTTTAAAGGTAATAATAATAATTTAAAAGAAAGTTTGCCAAAGGCCCTACCGTTTTTGCAAAGACACCCTTGAAAAAGTTGTTTTCGTGTAATTTAAACGTTAAATTTAGCTGGAAATGATCGCCGGTATATCCCGGTTGGACTTTCTTTGATATGTCTTTGGAGTTCTTTTGAAGAGTTGTCAGGAAACATTTTTGGCTAAATACTTTTCTTATGTCTGCCTACAGACCGGAGAAAATTTTGGGTATATTTTATACCATGAATTACATTTGAAACTAATTTCGTCGGTTATCAAAGTTTTCTCGCTAGAAATCCTTTATTAAATGACATAAATAAGACACACATATAAAAAAAAAGCGAAGAAAACGCTAAAGTCTCAAGAGATCAATGAGAAGTTTCTTTTTAGCATAAGAGCTGAGTGAAACTTCGAATCTGGAAGCAAAAATAGTACAAGATTGTGATAAAGATGTATGTTATCATAAAAAAGTATCACGTTGTCAGTGATAGAAAATTGATTTTTCAAAGTGAGCGCTACATTTACTGCCCTTTGTTGAAAATTATTTTAAAACTCTATGTTAATAATAACGTGCATCATTAATGTAAGATTTACGATAAATTACTGATTAAGTTTACTAAAAAATTAAAGTGGGTTTGTTGAGAAGAGGTAGTAACATCCTTCATTACAGTTAAATGAAATTCAAAAAAATAAATAAGAAAAAACCAGCTGGCTTACCTTTTTGGTAGTTGTAAATTGAGCATTTATGTAAGATATTTTTGTCTTAAGGTGATAGTAATACGCAATGTTTTATATGTATTTTAAATAATATACTTAATTCCACCAAAAAATACTATTGAATAAAACAAATAAGCAGAATGTACCCAAAATCCCTACTCTGTAACCCATAAATCGAAAGCAATATGGGCCACTAAAATAAATCATAAAAACTTAATTAACAATACCAACCCTTACGATAAAAATGAAATAAAGTGTAACCGTTATCGAATACGTGAAATGCAATTTGGAATCCTTGCCTTGGCAAGATTTCAGATTATGCTATATTAGAAATCAATACATTGGCAAATTTCCAAATTCTTTACACTTTGGAGACAGAGAAGGTATTATATGAAATATGTTCGTGTGATTTCATAGATTTCATATTTTACATTGTCGATTCGTTCTTGAAGTTTTCTTCGAAACATAAGCATGTACTTATTTCTTTGCCATATCCAGTCCTGTTTTATGAATTATAATGTAAGCACATTAATAAAAATAGTATATCGACAGATGTAATCAACCTAAGATCAGTCAGTAAGTTTATTTTTTCTTGAATATAAGGAAGGTCATGAGACGGTCGCAATTTATTGAAATAAAATTTGATGTTGGTGCGGCAGTGTGCAAATTAATACTACGATGCATCAATATCTATGTCTGTTTGGGCATACGCATGGGGTGTGTATATGCATGCGTATGTGTGCGAGAAAGAATGTATATATAATACATTGAGTGAATATTGACAGTTGGTACTGTTGTGTGGCGATGCTTGTAATAAATCTCATCCCCTTGGTAAAATACCACTGAAATATGATGAATCTAAAAACACAATGCGATAAAAGATAAATTTAAAATATGGTAAGAAAGACTATTCAACACTTATTTATATTTTATTTTATGTTCTTATAATTAACATAAATACAATTCTACAAATTTATAATCAATATGATAATTTATTGTGCAAATGACAATGTGGGCCAGTTCTATGATTTAAGTATAAGACATAAATATGTACATTGGTATTAAACAATTCAATAAAATATTCTTTATTTTGCTCATAATTTAGTGATCAAATTTATTATTTTCCATACAATTTTTATGTACAGTTAACATATATATTTATTATAATAGCATGCCACAATCGGCATTTTTCCTGTAGAATCATGTTTTCGATTTATTCATATAAATATAATTACTCATCATTTTTTTAAACTGAAAATCGACATTTATAATTAACTTAAATTTTAAATGTATGGCCTGGGTCCAATTCTTGAAATCAAGCTATAAAGTCACAGATGACAGTTTCATTTCATATATTAATGACATTTATTTGACACTACTTTTAAGGCTGATTTTTTAGGCTTTTGCCATTTTCAAATGAACGAAATTATCAAATATTAACCAATTCGTTGTATGAAATTGTAACTTAAGTGTCTGATTGCAAGAGTCAGTTTTATAAACGATTTAATTAATTTTCATTCACTTAATACATTCGATTGCGTATTTATTTGACAAAATTATATCGTAAACAAATTTTCCCCAAACGCCGATAGGTGTAATGAATGACCTTAACTATCTAGCAACTATCCTTTCGGCCAAATTTTACAAGCGTCGCTCGATATTTTACAATATAACCAACAAGAGTGTATAAGTCTGATTGTTTGTATCAATTAAGCGATTCCAGGCATTGTTGGGCTGATAAATTGTTTTAGTAAGCGGGCACTTCGTTCGATTGTCTATTGATCCAATCCAATTGAGGTCTGTGACATTGCTGGAATTGAATAAGCACATATTTTTTAAACAAAATGAAGCGTATACCTCTTCATTATTAAAACAATTATTATTTTATTTGATTCTTACTATGTGTTGTGTCAAAAAAAGTACGAAGTTTTCTTATATTATTAATAATTAAGAAGGATTGGTTTTCAACAGTTAATCAAAATGTAAAAAGTGATACTTGTATTACTTTAGGAAAATGCTTTTTTTTAAATAAAAAAACTACAAAATTTGTGAAAAAAGTTTTTTTTTTTTATAAACTCAACCGTTTAAAACTGCTAAAGATAGCAACTACAATTAGATTGTGATAAACACAACACAGGTATAAAAATAGTAAGACGATGGTTCATTATATCAAGGAAAATATATTTTTCTTTGTGAATAAGAAGTAAATGCGTTCGGCAAAACCATTTTTGTGAGATGGTAAATAGTAAAATTGTGCTACAAATTGTTAAAAGTAAATTACCTGTTTCCGTTTCGTCAGCCAAACTTTCATGGCTAGTTTGTGTTTGAGAAATTCTCTGCACCAGTCCAGGTAAACCCTTTGATAAGATCCATTCTGTGCTGGTGGATTGCACCTTCAAGAAATAAAACACAATGAATTATTTGTTAGGAACTAAACATGTTCATGTTATATAAATAAATATGTATTATATGAACCAATACTAAATTCTGAATGTAGGGCAATGAGAAATTAAATTTTACACGATTTCATGCCAGTAAGAGAGTTAAATAGAAAATACATATGAGGGTTTGGGGTGTTATGGGTTTGCACGAGTTGCAAATTTTCATTAAGTAAACGAGAAATGCAAAGCCTAAAATCATATATTCATATGATTCATTTATTGAATCTCTCTCACCTTTCTCGAACCAAATTTGCAAACCTTACGCAGAAGTTAATATAATACAAAAATTTTATACCAAGTTTTTCGATGATGTGAGAAAATAATAAATTAAAAACTGCTTATCAAGTTATGCAATATTTATTTTATGGGAAAATAAATATTTCTAATTCACATGAAATTTCAGATGTATATTAAGCATTAGAGAGCACAACTGAGAGTTTAAGTAAATATACTGAAGATCTATACATCCATAAGACAGTGAACACTAAACCGCAAAAATCACAGTTTTTTCTGTCATAACTTGATTCCGGAACAGAATAATCACCAAGTGAGATTCCTAACCAATACAATCAACAGGATAATACTTTATATTATATTATCATTATGTAGACTGCGGAATATATTGATGTACTAGAAATTTCCAAAATTGTTCAAAAATATTTTAGCTTGCTAAAATCACATTATTACCTAATATATGTATTGATTTTTGTAGAATAATTTGTTCCACATTAAGTATGGATGTATGGTAATTAAATAAAATCGAAAGTAATACTACAATATTATATATCGTGAAATATTATGAGCTTTCTTGTAAATTCATTCGTATTTTCATACCAATTTTCGTTCTATAAATACTCTGAAATATTCGAGTTGTTGAAAAAGCTTGGGTATAATTACATTAAGGAAGGCTATTTCTCTCTAGAAAGAAGCTTCAACTTAAATCGAGCAGACAAACCTGACCGCCACAATTTAAGTAGGTAACTAATGATTATAGCGAAGTTTGAGATATTTGTTTTAGACTTCCGCTTTGGATGGGTAGGAAGTTTTTATCGGTTAACGCATTGAAACCACGAAATAAAGATTTGCTCGTTTCCTGAATTATTTGTCAAATATATTTATATTTAAAACGTTTTCAAAAAATAAAATGTACAAGAGGTTATAAAAATATCATATTCATATATAACTATTATCATTGGATACTAAAGAAACATACATTATACAATAAAAAGATCGGAAAATTGATAACTTAATGGATAGTGATTTATTAATTAAACACATTTAACTTCGATTTTTTTTAAATATTTCATTTCATACGCAAATTATAGCGTTGTCGGTTCGTTATCTTGGAAGTATTTAGTAAGTGATTTATTCATATAAGGTAAAGATATAGCGGTGAGATAAGAAAACATAAATATCTATATATTCTGCTCTGTTTTCACCCTATATTTTGGATCAAATATGGAATAGAAGGGGGGAATAGAATCACGAAAATATGACATAAGTATGTATTTACGTTTTTAACTGCTCGCATTTAAAAATAGATTGCAAAATAAAATTCTTTCAAATTGTCCGTAAGTGTGTAACCGAAAAAGAAAACAAAATTTTAAACTTATACTATCGGTTTTTTACTGATTCGGATATAGTAAGTGTTTTATAATTTAATCCATAAAAACACTGACTAACTAACTGTAGGAGAATAGCTTAAATATTGAATCGCTTTATATGTACTGATAAATATTTACGATAAATTCATTCATTAATAATTGATATATTCAGTCAAGTCATTTGTTGAACATAGAGTGCATCAAAATATAAGCAATATCAGATAAAATAACATTGTGTGCCAATTTCTAATGTAGCCATACAAGTTGAGCCATGATAATAGAGAAACCAATATTGTTTTTTGACCAACGCAAATGTTCAAAGGTTTATTGTATTATTAGTATCCCAATCGATCTTCACGGAAGTTAAAAGGCTATTCGTCCATTTAGGGGAAATACTTTGTTGAGAGCTTTCGTCTACACAATTCGTCCACACAAAAAAAATTGGCTTTTACAACTAAGATTATTAGATAACTTGAAAGTTTTGATGACAGTTTCGCAAGATACAATGATTAGTTTACCCAGACTTTTAAATATTCTAACTTAAATTATTTTTTAATAATTGTAACATAAATGTACATATTTCTATTCAGTGGCGTATTTGGAAATTTGACGGCCCAACAGAAAGATAAATTGAGATAAGAAGTGCGTGTTTTGCCTCATATAGTCTCAAAAATAATAAACAGATTCATGTAAAAAATAAGTCAAAAAGTTAAACCACAAAATTTATAGAAATATTTTCATATATTGCGGCTATCAATATTGTATCAACTTAAAAATTATATACATTATGGCATGAAATATTTCATAGATATTTTCTGTATATAAATGCACTTTGTGGCCCACTATTCGAATTATTCACAACGCTTTGCGTGCCCCTGTGAAGTTACGGTATAGTTCCGCCACTGACTAAATGGTACACTTGTAACAAAGGTTTCTCTCTGTTATCGTCATAATATAGATAATCCAAAATTTTGACCATTAAGTGGAGTGCGTTATTCCTCGAATTTCATTAATTTGTTAGGAAACAAAATAATTAATTTGTAAACTTTTTTATTATGTAATCAGGAAGTTGGAACGCTCCGTATAAAGCGTAAATTAGACGAGTTTGAAACCTTACTGATTCAATACCTGGAATTGTTTGTTAGGAGATTTAACCAATGTGGCAAAAGTATATAAAATGAAGCATTTATTATTAATTTATTTTTCAAATGTGTTTGTTTTCCTTCATATTTAAAATAAAAACATATTTTATTATTTATCTTTAAGCAATGTATGTAAATTGTTTGGATTAATAAGCGAAAAATCATTTTGGTTAAACCTCTTTTGAGTTAATAAATTGTAAATAAATGAGAACGAATTAATGATGAAATTAATTCATATTTTTTAATACATAAAATATTGAAATAAAAATTGATAACATAGTTATTCATCTTATAAGGGGATAACTGTCACTTCTTGATCGAAAGCCATGATATTTTAAATAATAGATAATTCTTGCATGCATGCTATGCATGACTTGCAACTAAAGCAAAGTCTCGAAATATGTTGAGGTAGCCAGATTTGATCCGATTATTCGACAGTTAACAGCAAGGTGAAGAGTCTCGGTATTTTGATTGGAGTCGGAATCGTGTTTTTTTAGGACACCACAGCCCTGGTTAAAAGTCAAAGAATGTATTAAATTAAAAATTTAGTCATCAAGCATATTTGGAGAATTGTTTCGGTGTCGAATACGAGAACGAATTGAGTAGCTGTTGAATTATTCATGGGGACCTTTCTAGTAATATTAAGTGAAAACAAGAAAGGTCGGACACCCATCGAAGTTTCGTCTCTAAATGCTCAAATTTGGACTATTCGTGATCCCTCTACGACAAGCCTACGGCGTGAAACAGTGGTATACCATTTTTATTTACAAAAATAACGCACGCAAATATAAATCGACACTTAGATGACCCTTCATTAATACGAATTTTATGCTCAGATAATTTTGTTTTTACAACATTTTTGTTGTATTTTTGACAATTGAGTACAGACTTTATTGAAAGTTATTTTGTTATTGTCTAAAAAAATTCAAAAAAATATATTTAGCACTTATATTTGCCAATCTAAAAGTAATTTTTCAGCTCTAATATTATGCAATTTGAATTCGGTAACAACGTTTATGTCACTCAATATCATGATCGAAAACAACTGTTGATCTTTATTTATTTGAACAGGACACTTTTAGAAATGACGAAATCTTGTTATTTGGCGATAAAAGTAGGTACATTATATTGTGATGCGTTATAAATAATTTCAAAATATTTTTGTTGACAAGACGGAAATAAAGAATATTAGTACTGTTGTTTTAGGTTTTAACTCTAAGGCTCTCTTTTGGGAGGGCGAGAGATAAATGATGAAGTAAGAGAAAGGATTTCTTGCCATTCATTCCGTCTTCGTAAAATTTTTATGATTAAACATTTTACGGTGCATAAAAAGTTTTGTATACAACACAGACATCCATACTTTAAGGTATTAATCAAATATCCAATATAGTTTCTACTAAGTAACTGGGTAGATGAAAACGCAAAAGCGTTAACCACCCAGTAATATAGCTGATAATTTACGATATTCAACAAGATTTCTCTTCCACCAGTCCGATTCAATAAATGTGGTATATATTGCAAGAGCGGTAATTTTAACAATAGACCTGCTCCAGCTACATTATTCATCTCTCATCCATTAATAGGAGAAGTTTAGTGAATATCTTTCAATTAGTGTTCGTGAAAAAATGATCTACTATCGGCAGTATTATTGGGATCGGGCATGGCTAAATAAACGTTAATTTGAATGTAGAGAATAATGGCAAAAATTTTGTCAAAAAAATATGCTGAAATTAAGGCCAGCCTGCAGAGTTAAAAAATAGAGTTGAACAAAATTTTAACTGTTGGTTAACATCAAGTAAGAGGCTTTTATGTTGAAAATGTATAAATCTGGATGATCCGAAAAAAACATTACTTAATTAAAGCTATTAAACCGTAAATGTGTAAGTTTTTGTTCAAGAAGTGTTCACAAAGTTGTTTTATTATTTAGTTGTAAAGTAATAGATATCGTTATCTTTCAATTTACTAAGCTATTTTCGATCCATTAAGCCCGGCTACTATCCAATAATGTTAGACATAATTAACGTCTGGAACGCGTACTTAATAATAATTTTGTTATCAATTGCATTTTTAGACTAACTATGTAAGAAAAATATTATGTGTTCTAAAATGTAATTTTGAACATAATAAATGAACAACCAATGTTAAAAATACAACGAAATGAAGAAAAAAAAATCAACCTGGAATTAGGTGCATTGCAATTGATAAGCTAAAAACTATGTTTGCCAACATAACGTTCTTTGCCTGAGACGATGATTATATTATACTACGAAGTAAAGCGGAAAAATAATTTTTATTGATTGAATCGGACCGTAAAAGGGGTTAAATTTTCAACATTAAAAGGTTGTGAAACATATTTAGTTCCGCAATGCTACCACAACTTTCTAATGCCTGCCTTTTATCGAATCCATCTTTTCATTAAAAAATATAGTAGAAGTGGAGTTAACAATTATAATTTTTTTATTGTAATGCAAGTTTTTAAGGTTTATGACCACTATTATAAATATAAATTTGAGGAAATAAAACTACACATTGCGTTTTTATTATTTAAATATAGTACTTTTTCCCTTTTAAGACCCTTTGAAAATGAAAAATATTAGTATTTTTTTCCTGATTTTATCCAAATATCAACGTTGGCAGTATTACGGCGTAATTTTGGTGCTAGTCAATGTTGAAAGTTCAAAAGTAATTTGAAAATTGAAAGTATCACTTATCACACACGTATTGTGCAAAATGTCTAAATCGACGTCACGATGTCTTTTACCACTTATGAACAAGAACTAAGTTAAATCGCGTAACAGTCACAAACTATGGTTCACAAAATGTTAAAGCGAAAAATATTATATATATATGTGGTTCAGAATAATGTTAAAATCGGTGAAAAAATAGCAATGTATTTTAGTTCTACAAAATTATTTTTAACAAATATAGTTGATAGCTATTTCTATAGAAATCGTCAGAACGTCGTCAGAACTATAATAGTTCTGACGATGGCGTGAGGCGAAATAGCTATCAACTATATTTGTTAAAAATAATTTTGTAGAACTAAAATACATTGCTATTTTTTCACCGTGTTATAATGGAGTTCTACCAAATGAATGCCAATTCAATCAATAAAATGTTAAAATCGATCTGTAACAACCGCAAAATATTTTCAGTCATGTAATATCATAATAATTTTTTGTAGTTGAATGTTAAAAACTTCACTGTGGACTTTACATAGCACCAAAAAAAATGTTCAATTAAAAATAGTCTAAAACAATGAAATCTAAAAAAACTGGCAGCCAGAAAAATATGATGGTTAAATTTCACAATACAATTTTTTCGTTTCAGAGGAGTTCTTGAGATCGAAGCACAGATAGATTAATATTAAAACGTATAAATCTGTCTTTTTGAATGTTTCAGACGCCTGACAAAGGCTTCATACTATGATATTCTTTCTTATATATGTTTTATTGAAAAAAAAATGGGAGCGAGCTTGTACGTGATATAGACGAAGAATAAAAGCTATCTACTTTGGCCGGAGGTCTGTTTGTCATTCTTTGGGTCTCAACGTTAATACTTAAATCCTCCCAAAGACCTTTTATACGAGAAAACTTTGAGCAGTTCCTATTGAAAAAAATTGGAAGAGGAACTTATTAGCCACAACGGAAAACCGAGCTGCCTAGTTCTTTGCGTTATGATTATTGCCATTTTATTTAAAAATAAATAATATATAAACTTGAAACGACAGTATAAATGAGTATCACCATTATTTAAAAAAGCAATCGTTTTTTGTCATATAATGCTGTATTTTACTTTTGACGACAAGAACGTTTGGTTTTAATGTCGTCTTGATTGTGAAATCTTATTTATAATTTTATAATTATCGAATGCTTTTATGCTGTATCTAGTATTCACTTACCTAAATGAATGAATTTATCATATAATTAAATTATTTAAAATTAAGTATTGTTTATACGTCACATGAAATATATTGTAAGAAGGCAAAAATGAAATTTCATCAAGTAAATGTAAAATTAATCGAATTTATGGCCATGAAAACACACATGAAATTTTCTAATAAATACAATAAAACTAATTTATTTTTAAATATTTAATTGATTATAAAACTAATTTATTTTTAAATATCTAATTGATTATAATAGAATTTTGTTGGATTTGAAGCTGTATTCCAAAAATCCTATGAAGAAAACTTTTCACAAAAAATGCGTCAATTT
This sequence comes from Himalopsyche japonica, assembly GCA_028555115.1. Lineage (NCBI taxonomy): Eukaryota > Metazoa > Arthropoda > Insecta > Trichoptera > Rhyacophilidae > Himalopsyche > Himalopsyche japonica. The sequence goes on from JAHFWJ010000819.1 coordinate 814,101, forward strand.
TTTCTCAGACTATTTTGGCTTACTGGGATAGTTAATATAATATGAAAAATGATGTTATTTTAATTAGTTAATATGTGTAGGATTCAAATAGGATGCTATTCAATAAATTAATTATTTATTCGGTACTATAGTACAACCAAGTTTACGGGGCACCATCTGATGAAATCGAGAAGAAAAATACCACTTTGAAGCTGCTACAAAACACAAACAAAAGAAAGAACAAATAATGAAAAGAAGTTGAGTTATATATACCTGTTAGAATCGATCACTAAATTGTATACGGCCATAACTCTTTTTCCCTGCCGGCATTCAAATACAGCGTTGTCCCTTTGTGTGAGTCCGACGATCACTAAGCCTTGATTTGATGTAAGAATGAATTTGTCAGTCCTGCGAAAGGAAAATGAGAAAGAGCTTAACTGCGAAGGTTTCATTATTATATACTATACAGTTTTCCATTGCATTGGCTATTAAGTGACAAGAATCCATATTTGTTCATTATAATGAGCTTGTTGTATGATATTGTTGTTAGAATATTTTTATCAACTTTCATTTAATTCAAAAAAAATATTCTTTTATGCATATGGACTCATTTTGCGTGGCTAATTGTAAATTAAGCAAAAAATTGTAAATCAATGTGACACTGAAATTAAACGATAAAATTGACAATGGATTAAAAGCATACTTTAATAAATAAAACTGATACATTAGAATTATTTAGTATCTCAATTTCTAGTAAAAATGCGCAGTAAATATTTCTTATAAATAAACATCTAAATTATGAAAAAATATTCTTTAAATTTTCATAAATCGTTAATATAATAATACTTCTAGGGATATTTTTGAAAAATTTAACGAATGCAATTAGCAATGCTTCAATGAAATTACGATTTTCTGACGATGAAAAATACCTTACTTAATTTATTATAGAAAATTTTGGAAAAATTTTATATTAAATAATTACATATAAATTTCTATTATTAAAGAAAACACTTTTCAATAAAATGTCAAATACACATTACTAAAGCTTCTCAAATAGACCGCAAACATTTCACGGAGAAAATTGAAAATGATTCCTCGGAAGGGGTGTAATGGAAATTAGTTATGGGCATGTGTAGGTATACTTAGGTACTTTAGGGTAGATAGGGTAGGGTCCATATCACCCCCATATCCTTTTTCCTTCCGCATTCACTATCATTCAATTACCTTTCCGACGATTTCTCATTTCCTCGGGATATTTACGAAAAAAACTGAAAAAATCTCCAATGGATTTCCTAGACTGGCCGTATTCCTTTCCATCGCCATATATTTGAAGCAAACTTTGTGTTTTTTTTTGTTTAAATATTTATTAAAATACGTATATAAATATATAAATATACGAATCGAAGTTAAGATAATTGTTTGAATATTACGAGAAATGCCAAAGCGAGATTGAAATTCTTTAAGTGTGTTTTAAAAGCAACGAAGCTAGAATGCCTATCATCATAATATAAAATGAAAATAGAAAATTGGAAAAACTTTACACCATATTTTTTGTTATTTATTGATATCGAAATTGAATTTTTTGTTGAAAAACACATTAAAATCGAAGTTTTTTGACATGTGTTTGCTCATTGTCGACGAAGACGTGTATAGACGCTAAGAATTTTTTTTATAGTATTTTCTAAATTAATTAAGACGTTTAGAATATTTTATTGAAAAGGGTCTTATGTCTATTGAAATTCTTGTGATATACCACTTTTTGTAACTTACAGAGAAGCTTCCACCCATCGGAACAAAGATGTAGATTTAAGCAATCTTCTTCTCTGTATTGATAAATTTATATAAACCGTTGTATCATCTACAATACATATCTACGTTACTGTTATTTAGTAACAAGGTATACATTTTTGATGTTTCTCTATTACATTTAAAGTTTAAAAAGATATTTTGGACATCGATGTAAAAAAATGAACCCCTCTGTATGATTCAGATATATTATACAGTTTTGATTGTGAGGTTTTCAAGTATATAGAGTTCTAAAACAAAATTATGAGAAACTTAAAAGACACGTTCTCTCATCCCAAATTTATTCACTTTGTTGATTATGTAACTGTACTTTACACCCACTACTAAAATTTGACAAGCGTAAAACACAAAATTCTTGAAATAAAAAAGCTTTGAAAAATAACTTTAAGATTAATTACAACGCGGCATACAAGAAAAGATATTTTTCTCGTTAATAAAGACTATTTCAATTCTAAAAAATTATTAAAGTTTTGCCAAAAAATTTCTGAAACTTTTTTGACTTCCGAAGTAATTTTTGTTAAGTGCAGGTGTTTTTGAGGGATTCGAAGGAATACTTGAACACTTCTTAAAGCGTGAAACGCTTAAAGAAGTGTTTTTAATCAATATCAAAAAAATCAACGGTTACGATGTTTCGATTTCAAGAGTTTTTGTCATGTTTATCGTTACAAAAAATCTTATTTTATTATTAAGCTCAAACTTTGTAAAATGACTCCAGTTATTTAGAAAAATGGTAGTCTGTCAAAAAGGAAGGCCCAACTAAGTTATTGATATACTTAATAACGATAATATAATAAATTGTTCAAATATAATTTGATTGATATATTTGAAAAAAAAAGTTTTTCATTCATTTATAAGTTATGATTCTAATTCATAATATAATTTAATTTTTTACCCATATACATATATCTACAAAAAAATTAAATTATAAGAACTTTTTTAATTTAATTTATATTAAGTCAATGTAATTTTTCGCGTAGTTCTGATATAGCTTTCAATTCTATTAGGATATTTATTTAAATTTTGGTTTATTTTATCTACTTTGTTAAAACAGAAAAATGTATATTTTAAAAAATTTATATTTATTTGAAAAAGTCGCTTGTTCCGCGACCAAAATTGTATTTTTTCGTTACCTGTGTATTAAGTCTACTGCACCATCCCTGGTCTTCCTGTACCAAGAAAGTTGTTCGTCTTTAAATACTCTGGGAGTGTTTGAATATACCCCTAAGTGGATACTTTGTCCAAATGTTGCGAGCACCTTCTTGGGCCGGATGAGCTTGTTACAGCCTTCCAAAGAAGCGTCACGTACATCTTGGAAAAGCCTTTAATAAATAAAGCTATATTAATTGATTAAAAAATAAATATGTTGTTAGTAACAGAATAATTATTCATAGTAGAAAGAATTCCATATTGGTGATATTTTCAGACATAAATAGCTGAAAAAAGTGGTGTAATAAGTGTAATAAAAACTGAAAAATAATGTAAACACTTGTTAAAATATCAAGATATCAAATGATACCGAATAAATTGATTGTTAAAATTGAGCAAAAATTTGTTTTTCAGAAGAGAAAAAAAGAAGAGAAATGTAATATTCGTATTTTATTTAAGACTCAAAACGCATAATATCATTTTTCAGTGATCATCATTTGTTCACGCTTTATTTAGGGTATATATAAAATAATCATTGTTAGTTTTCTAAGTTTATTAAGATAATTGTGATATTATGAAGACTAACAATGAACTGCTTTACATGGAAAGTGAGTGGTAAAATATTTTATATATGTTTCGGTTATCTGAAGATTGTTCTAATATAAATTTTAAGCTTAAAAATAAATTAGTTTGCATTGTCATTTTACAAACTTGATATTTTTGTTTGTCGACGTCTTAAAATGGACGTAATTTTATTTATGATGTTAACTCTGTTATTCTTATCATTGAGAGAATTTAAACACAGCAATATGAAAAATAATTAGATATAAGATATGATATGAATTTAAATACAGCAATATGAAAAATAATTAGATATAATAATACTCAGGTAACTGTGAGCCAGTTTTGCAGGCTCTATAAAGATGCTTAAAGTTGATATAGACGTTTGAGAAAACTGAAAATTTAGTTTTTATTGATATTATAAAGTCGTGTGTGAAATTTTGAAAGTAGGTGACCGAAAAAAAACATAAAAATATTTACATTAATATTTGATGATTGATATATTTGACTAATAAGATATGTCTAAGCCATTGAAATTATCAAAGTATTACATAATTGAAGATAGTTTCATTTTTCAAATCTATTTTTTTTTGTGAAATATAGTAAGTTGGTTGATACCACATGATAAAAATTTTCAATTCCATAATACCGACAAAAATTTATCAATCAATAAATATGAAAAGAACTATTACCCTTTAGAATAAGGTTGACAAACATCCGCGATACTGTTCCATCCGCAATATGGATCTCGCGAGCACCTCACACAAGAATCATATCGCTTTTCACAAAGTATATCAAACTTAACTTGTACTATTTTTCTATCAGAACCAATATAAAGACTTGAAAACTTTTTAGAGTGAACCATAGACACTACAGCATCATCATCAGGGAATACTCTCCAAACATCTTGAAGGAAACTTGAACTCCCATGATTTGATTCTTTATCGGTATCATAAAAGCTTTTCCATTGAACAATTTTGTAAATATACCCTTTGCCTGAAACAAAATTTTAATTAAAATAGTAAAAAAATAATAACAGATGTTTAATAACAGTTAGAGTGTCGATTAAGACTAATGTAATTTAAAGAGGAAACTTGATGCTATGAAACAGTGATCAGAAAATTGTCTTATAAAGCTAAAAAGATGTATTATTTTTGAAACTGATAATATTAAGGTAAATTTAAATAAACATTTAGTGTTTTACTAAGACTTACTTGTGCCGGCGTAAAAAATTGTGAAGCTTTCATAGTCGGTATAGTTAAATTTATCAACTACGAGGACGGTAAAAAAAACATCCCTCTGTAGGAAAACTGGTCCATCAAACTTTGGTTTAATAGACTCAAACATCATTGGGTGTGATCTAAAATAAACACAATATTACACCCATAATGAACAACTGAAAAAAAATGTTTTTAAAAAGTTAATTCAACAAATCTCAAAAATTTTGGAAAATGGAAAACACCATTCCAAAGCTTCAGCAGTTCTCGTATTCTGTTGTGAGTGGAAAACGATTTCTGATTATTTCTTAATTGCAGTAAATAGGTGAAACTACATATTTTTTATCATTGTCAAAACTGTGAATGGATATAAATTTTGGCAAAACGTCATAGAAAAATACGAAACACACTGAAATGAATAGCGATATTGAATTTGATTGCATCAATTGTTTGATTTTGTAAAACATAGAAAAAATAATAATTAGCGAAAAATTAAATTACGGGAAAGTTTAGTTTATGATAGAAAAGACATCAACTATGCCCAAGACCTCAAATGTTCAGTTGAAAAGTTTTGATTTGATGCCTTCTTAATTTTCAACAAGATCAATCTGGCTTTTATCACTAAGCCACAATGATTTGAAAGTAATTAAATTGGTTTAATATATGTTTCTTTTTGTATGCATTGCCAGTGCTATTAATGTCTATATGTTAAACCGAGACTGGAAAAATTAGTTAAATTGTCTTTTTTTAGTGACATAATTTGAATTTTAAATTTGTCGCATAAAATAGTAAAACCAGTACATCTACCTCATAAAATTAACTGAAGCATCAGTGAGTTGTTCTATGCCTTCTTGGCCACACATTCCGGGCCTTGGTTTGGGAACCTTATCCTCAGGAAACTGTCCAGCAGCCCTACCGGAGGCTGATGTAGTGTCTTTGAATGCAGCAGCAAACGGAAATGCCACATCAGAGGAAGTGTAGGCGCAGAGAAGGGAGGCCGCCATTATCGAACCTGTCATACTCGTGAATGCGACATACAAGTGAGTGTCGTCGCCAGGGATTTTGTAGACGCTTTCTGTATTAAATTAAATAATATTTATCATCGGTATGCAAAGTAGCAAATAAAAATGTATCTGGACATAGCCACAAATGCTACATTATTAAGGAAGAAATCGCTGAATCGAAATAATCGGATTATTAAATATGAAATTCTATAGAAGAAGTGAAGTTAAGCAATCGTAATCCGGATAATGAGGCGAATTATTTACGGAATTTCAAACCGTAATTGACGTTGTAAAATATTTCATAATGTTATGCGTTAATATTCATTTATTTTCGCAGAAACTTTTATTAAATTGAGTATGAATATAGACTATATATAGAATATTATTATTTAAGATTAGTTAAAGATTGTAAAATTAGAAGTTATAATTTTACAATCTATTCCTATGATTATAATTTTTTTACGAAGCGTTGAAAATAAAGACGGAGTTTGGCGAGTTCCCTTGAATATTGCCCGCCCTTCAATAGACTTTCGACCGGGCTGATCCAAAAAAATGGTTTAGAGCTCAAAAATAATTTGAATATTAAGAAAGATTTTTTTATTACAAACATCGATATCGTCAAATAGCTGCTCATAGCTTATAAACAAATCTATCTCTTTCAATTAACGATATTGAATAATAAAACATATATTTATTACATATAGTTTCAAAAAAAGTCTGGCCAAGCTGGAAAGAGTAGTTTAAGTAAATAATAGATGTAGACGTTTTTCATATCATAAAATAAACTTTTTTTAGTACTTCGATTTTGACAGCTAGCTCCGTAAAAGATCAGGCTAGCCCGGAAGGGTTATTAACAAAGCCTTTACTTTTGAATATTATTTTTTATTGCAGTTTAACACTACCACAAAAGCAGAATAATCAGACAACGAAAGTGAATTTATAAAAGCATAATTTCTCAAAGTTTTTATTTCCACTATGGAAACTGAAAATTGCTTACTTAGAGAAATTCAATGTTTTTGCAACATATTCACATTTTTGTTTAAACTAAAACATAAAATAGTGTTGAAGCGAAAGTTATATTTTATATTCATCAACATTGAATGAGTATTTACAAATATATAAAACATAAGACTGTGAGATATAATCCAAAATATTTTTTAAGAATTTAATTGGTTCTTCTCATTTATTTACTTTCGTCGGCATTACAAATACGTAGACAAAGAGTGTTTCGTTTGACATTGATAATTATTGAACATTGAAGACGTCAACCCTTCTTAAAGATCGTCGAACAAAGTGATTAATGAAATTCAAGATAACTTTTTCTTTTATAATTTCCTAGAAAAGTAATTAAATAATTGTCATTGTAGACAATAGCTCGTGACATGCTTTTCATAAGCTTTTCAAATTAATTAATTTGTTTTCTGTATCGTATGTAATTATTTTGAAAACGCCTGAGGCTTCAATATGTTTAATGGCTAACGAAACACACTTCACTTAACTTTTAAATGTCTTGTACAAAATAAGACTCTGTGATGAAGAAAAAATAAGTTTATACTTCTGTGCACCTCATAATATTTAATTATTTGTTCGCAATGCATGTGATATATTTTTATTTTTTGCTGTAACCGCATAATTGATACATGTTTTCTTAAATATGAATTTTTGAAATGGCTTTATGTTGATTTTTAAAATGTAATTTTCTATAAATTTACATGAAGGCTGGAAGCACTTAAATGTTTCATGGACAAAATAAAATAATTTCATCCGTTAATAAATAAAAAAGCTTTGTTATTTTGAAGAAAAAAACATAAAAGATTTTTTTCTTCACGGTATATATTTTTATCGTGCCCTACATAAAACAAGCTATGAAAAACAAAATTAAAACTTTTGAAATGTTGTTGTCTTGGATTTGATAAAACTATAGTGTACACAAATATTCGTCATTATCTGATTACCTCCTTCTCCGCGTCAGTATTAACTAATTATTTGGGAACGAAGTAGTAGTTGTATATACCAAGTGCATATCTTTATAATAAATTAATTTTAGTTTTTGAATACTCATGCTTTATAAAAAAGATAATTTTCTAGTTGTACAAGACTATGTATTAAGAAAATGATCGTGCGATAGGAAAATTAAAGGTTTTTCGACACCTTGTGTCAAAAAAGTATATTTGTTTTATTTAAAGAAACAAAATATTAAAAAATCTAACTTATGATATCGACTGAAGGTGCTTGATGGAACTTCAATATTAAATTTGAATTGTTGCAACTTTGTACGATTCCATATGTCTTATCACAAACGACCCGGGTTTCGCCCTTCGGCATCTTCAGGTATTCCGTCGCACGGATGCAACAGATGCAAATTTAATTAAAAAATCTAATTTAATAACATTTTCGTTTAAAATTATTAGGACATGGTTTCCTAAAAACTGTTCAGTGTGCATCTTGCAGACCGTAGTCGTTGTTTTAGTTTATATGGATGAAAAATAAAAATAAACCTAATCAACATGAAATTTTAAGAAAAAAAAAGAATTATGTTAATAAATTCTCATGTTTTGTTCGTGGTATTATAACGTTGTAATTATTAAAATGAGTATTAAAAACGTTACCAAGTTGATCGTAATGTGGAGTCGAACATGTAATGTCTGCTTTGGCGAACGTTGTCCAGTGGCGACGATCTCTCGGCCCCCCTTTGTCTTCTCCACAAACTCGAGCAACTCTTGAAGAACGCCACTGAGGCGAAACTGATAGACCTTCGTTGAAATGACCTACGTGGCCTTGAATTCTGCTGTGATGATCTTGGTTGAGGTTTATCTGCTCTTTGTGGCCTTCACGACCTTTAAACATTGGGCCTTTGTTCGTATGACTTAAAACTGTATATTCCCTGTGAGTATGAGGTGCGTCGGAAGTCGATCTTAGGTCTCTGTATTCGTGTGACGTATCGCACGATACTCGTTCACGCATGAAAGCGTATATGTTAGGCCCCAGAGACTGGATGGAGACGAAAATCGGATCTGAAATAAAACTTACGTTGGTCAATTTATTTCGTTGAAATCGATAAGAAAAAACCAGAGATAAAGTATTCGCAATTTTTTGCGGAAAAATCGCACTTTTGAAAAGATGTTATCTTTTAATAATATCAAAAAGTATCTTGACATTGAGGGGTAGTGAATGGAAAAGTGTAGTTTTAATGCGAATGAAAAATATATTTTACATTATAGTTTTTTTCGTTCGAGATCAACTCAAGGAGGAAAATACGGCACAAGCAAATTTCTCAAATTTAAATTAGATGATGGCTTTGTTGATACTACAGAGGCCAAGAAATGGTAATCGTGAAAGTTTTACTAATTTTAGAATACCATACATTGTGTTTTTGAAAAAAACAGTCACTTAAAATTTTGCAATGTTAAATAAGCCTTTATTTTTTTATGTTGTGTACACATGATTTAATTGATTTTAAACTAAAAGCAATTCAAGCTTCAATTAGTCAAATAGTTGGGATTGATTTGTTAATACAAACATTTTGTATTAGTGAGATGTTACACAACTTTTCTTTAACGCTTGGCCCAAACAAGAAGTGATTACGGAGGTTCAATCAACCCTTTGCTTCGGTTTTGTTGTCCATTCATTGTCATATCAGTATCTAGAAACTTTAATTTCCAAAAAAACAACTACCCTTAAAACGTTTCTAATTGTATGCTTTTAAGATTTTAATTATTATTAATATTCACACTCAATTTTTATCATTACATATTTATTATGTATATAAAATAAATATAAAAAGAATATCCGTTAGTCCACAAATATTATAAGGAACAATTTTGATTTACAATCACATCTAAGGGTAACGTATGATAAAAACGTTTACTTTATCAGCAATGCAAATAATTTGCAATAGAAAAGAATAAACCATGCGAAATTATAATAAAACGGAAATGATTTTTTTCTATTTGATTTAAATAGACATTCAAATAATGCCTGTAATTAATTTATTGAATGACTAATATATTGCAATACCTTATAGGCAAAAGATTCAATATTGAAAAAATTAATAACGTTCCAAAGTTGTAGTACTAAAGAAAATTTTAAATAGAGAAAAAGCAAATGACGGAAAAAGCTGTTAATTATTTTATTCATTGAAATTTTAAACAGAGCTTAGAGTTTTGTCTCAAACAACGTATATGGTAATTACTTGAAGATTGCCAAAAATATTCGTTTTATCATATGATTGATAAAGAGTCACTTTCAATTATTTTATATCTATGTCCCTGTCTGAGCCATCGTCTGTAAATCTGTTTTTTTTTTTGAGACTCTTTTTTGAGAAAATACTCCGAGGAAAGTGTCAAATAGATTATGCAATACAAAAATAAAGCTTTCACTATTAATTTATCAAGGCTATATTCTGTGATGAACTAGTTGAACAGAGCTGAATTAGAATTGCGAGGTGGCTAGTGGGAATAGTTGGAATGATTTTTTTTGAACGAAGTAGAGCTGAGAAGATGGCGAATGAGATGTCAGGCCATTAATTTGTGAGAATAGTATTTATTATTTTTTTCCGTATAATAATTTGAAAAGTATGATTGTATGATAAAGCGACTTGTAGTTTTAGTTTCTTTATCCTATTGCAACTATTGTAGTCATGCTCCTTTATTTTTCCCCACGTATGTAAAGACCCTATTAAGTTTCATTTCACCCCAAAAATGTACACAATCCCTCTGATATATATTTTACCTACTAGCTTATTCTCTTGTAATTAGGGAGCGCTTTTAATATACTGTTACTTGAATAACAAGAAGCTTTTCAAAATAAAGTTTACTATCGACATTGTCATCAATGAACCATTCCATATATAGTTTTTTTTTAAACAAACTGTGCCAATTTATCTAACTTACTGCTGCGTCTAGTACAGTTAACGTCACGCGAATGTACAAATGCTTAGTGAAAAAAATCAGCAATCCACTTGGAATAAAGTTGTTGACCTGTTGAAAAACTAACTTAACGAACGACGTAAAATTAACAAATCAATACATTTGGAAAAATGTATGTGGCGTAATGGTCTTTATACAAATGAAAAAAATAAAATTAAAAAGCTTGTGGCATAACATTAACGCCATCCCCGCCTTGGCTAAGTATAAAATGAACGAGATAGAATCATGTATTTATAATCTGAACATTTTTATTTGTTTGATGAAAATTGTTTCATAAAAATGAGCCTAGGAAGCGGTACACCGTGATGTCATTTACATAATATGAAATTGAAATTTTACAGAACATATAACACACGTTGTGTTGTATGCTTCTTTTTCTATGACATACCATACATAACTCCGTGATAATAATTAGGTAAGAAAAAAATTGTTCAATTGTCGCATTAATCAAATAAAAATATTTTCACAACATTGAAATACATTGCATTTAATTCGATGGAGGTTTCATTTGAATATTTCGGTAAAAGCCATATTATTTTACCGTTCGTATTGTTTAGCTATCAATAACAGTTATTTCCGTGAAATAAATTCAAAAAAGTAAAAGAAGAATAGTTTTTATTAAGAATAGCCGTGAATCAAAAAACACAAAAATATTACGTACCATAAAACAATTGTATTGTTTTCTTTTTCATGACGACGATGATATTTTTCGTTTTCTTTATATTATAATTAAAATTATTTAATATAAGAATATTACCGTTTGATTACTTCAACCAGAGAATAAAAAAAAGTTATCATTGAGTACAGTTATTTTTATAACATTTTTTAGCAAACAAAATACATTCCACTAATGTATATTTAATGGTAATTGTTGGTACGAAATGAGGAAAGGATGTCAGATAAAGGGAAAAAGTTTTGTCCTATATGAGCAGCAATTGGTATGACATTTATCAAGGAAAGAGAACTATAATTAAATAAAAATTGATAAATTTAAAGGTATAAAGGAGTATATAATCGTATAATAGTAAGAATAGTGTGTGAATAGTTAGGCCTGATAAATAAAATACAAAATGATACTTCATATAAAATTTTTGATAAATCGCCAAAACTCTCTCACCACAGATTAAACATGACTACTGATTATTGTTTAACATTTTTTTGATTCATCAACCATTAAAATATACATATAAAGTTAGCACTTGTTAAAACTATTACAATTCTGACGATGGTTTTTATTCCAAAAACTTTTCCAAATATTTATTTTTTAATCTTGTGGAATTTAATTTTGTTATTACTTTACAACGTTAAAGCTTTAATACTATTGCAATGAAATAATGTATTATTTTTTTTTAATTCATAGAAGATTTTGATGTCATTTTGTTATAAATGTTTTATTAAAAATGTTTAATCACCACATAGCAGTAGATAATCAAATGCGATACAAGAACACAGTAATAAATAGATTTTTCATAACATCTTTTTACAAGTATACCGATCGTGCGAGATGAAAGAATAATTATGACCATTGCACACTAACTTAAATAACATCTTATTAAAATTATGGATATTTTTCAAAACATTAAGAAATTTTCACAATAAATAACGTTTTTTCTGGAAATTGTATTATATATAACATAAGTTCATTATAAATGAGAATTACAAAATTTACTAAGCTGCATGATTTTCTCGTTTTAAAATATTCTTTACTTTTATATCGCATGAAAAAGAAACACGATAAATTTGAAAGATGATATGCTTATTCTATAAATTAATTATATCATTCACGCCTCAACTACTAAATTACTCACATAAATCTGATGAGAGAGACGGAATAAACATATAAAGATTTTTCCACCATCCCTTTAATTCTTTAAATACAGTGTTATGTTTGGTTTTTATGCAAGTCAGTCTCAGTTGGCTACATTGTAATACTTATAGTATCTATGTCATCGCTCTCTGTTTGCAAACATTCCCAGTGGAATTGCTTACTGGCCAAAGACCAGCCTGCTTGCATTAACTTCAACATAAAGCATGAAACTTTTTTTAATAAGCTCCATATCATAGCGGGTTAGGAATTTCTACAGGGATAGAATGGTTGCTCAGAGTGTCCCAAATTGCGAGCAAAAGTTTGTCAGCATTTTTATCAAACTTATGTGCTTGAATATTTTTTATTGAATTTTTATTTTGATACATGATATATAATTATAAACCAAAATGAAATTTAAAATATGAGGCTGAGAACACAGAAAGAAGTCTCAATTAAGAGATTGTTTTAAAACCGTCAAATACACTCACTTTTCTTGACTCGACTTGTTTTGTCTTGTAGGTCAAATAATCACAAAAATGAACGGTTTTGGATACAAATTAAAAATGGAAAAAAATTATCGAGAAAACTTCCGAGCGAAAAAAATATGGTTTTTAATGCTTGTAATTTTAATATTTTCTTCATTTTAAATAAAAAAATAAGTATTTAAAAATAGAAAGCAATAATAGTAGAATAAAAACGGTATAATTCGATATTTTTACTTTTGTAAAACCAATTTGTACTTGAAATAAATTATTTTCAGTTAATCAATTGTAATAAGCCACATAAGAACATATTAACAAGAGTTGTAATATAAAAAGACATTTTTAAATTGACATCAACCTAAGGATGAAGAGCTGTCACTAAAATTGCCATAGGCTCAAACCATACTGTATAGAAAGGTCTCTTCATTCGTAAATTTCAGAAAAAAACCTTCTTAGTATGTGAAAGCTAAGATAATAAACAAGGAATATTACTTAATATGAGAATTCCTCTTGAAGGGTCGGAAAATTTATTTCATACTATCGTTTCGATATCTAACTTATGTCTCAAGAATTATGAAAGTAAAACAAATAAAAATTGATTATTTTGGTTATTTTATGTAATATTTTACTACTTCATTTGGCAAGATAGACAAAATGTCATTCGTTTTTATTTCTCAATCTATATCATTGGTCTCTTTTATTGTTATTTGATTCATATTTATACAAAATTGTTATGTACAAAATAACTGTTTTGAAGAAAATGTCCAATGGAATTTGTTGAATAGTAAATAAAACAGCAAGATCCAATCCTGTGACAGGCATTTGAGATTGTTTAATACATTAAAAGAGAATCACAGGAAGTTTAAAAAAATGTAGTAAAAAGACATATCCACATTAATTTTATATCGTTAGCGCATGCAAGTATTAATCGTAGATTATCTCGTTTTTTATTAAAGAAAATCTTTTAAATTTACTATCATTTTTCAGTTCAACATTTGATTTTATTAAATATCTAAAAGTAGTATTTAAATACAGCAAATTTTGTTTAATTATTCTTCTGGATTTTTTTGTTACATCGGAAAATTTCTACATAATAGATCATTGGAGCAAGATAAAGTGGTGAATCAAATAGCATTATTGAAGGGGAAAGACATTCAGTAAAAAAAGCTGTACTTTCTTATTTGTGGGGACCAATACCTTTTTGTATCTCGACATTTTTAAAGTTTTTACAGTTCTCATAACAAATCGCAAGATATGGCAACATTATAAACTTACTATCCAACCATGCTGTGTTATGCCTGATGGTCCTCGTGTACGCAGGGATTCCTTGCTCAGTGCCATTGCTGAGATCCCATCTGACGATTATAGGGTCTGTCGTCACAGGATCTGCCCTTACTGCTGAGTAAAGACCTTTAGACCATAATGAGGCACTGCGAACGTTAGGAGATCCATCGCATCTCCCAAGACCTATGCCTACCCCAGCGTAGTGAACATGCCGTGGTAAGTGCTTTAGATTTTTCTGAGAAAACATCGTCGGAAAATTATAAATGCTTAAATATATTATGTAATTTCGTGTAATATACAATACATTAGATAAGCTTTATTAATACTAATCGACCAATTTCGTCAAGTATATTTAGCTGAATGTGTTTATTTAGCAAGCAATCTGATTCTGTAATTTAAGTAAAATGTTGAATATATACTCTAATATATTGCCATAATTGTAATAGAATATATATTTTTAATAATTAAAGTGAAATGTTATTGTATTTTCAAATAATTTGTATCAAAAATTATAATAATATATAAATATTGATAGAAAGAATATATTGTATTTATATGTACAGTGGAACCTCGATCAACCGTTCTCGCATAATACGTTTTCCCGGCTGGAACGCTTTTTTTTATAGTCCCGTCAAACTCCCATAAGAAGAATGTTAAATAATCCCGCATTGAACGTTTCCCGATTCCCCGATTTCCTCGATAAACCGTCTAAATATTTTGGTCCCGTCACAAATATTATTCCGATTGACCGTTTTTATTGCATATTTATCCGTATCTCGGCAAGCAAGTTTGACACAGCCGAGTGCAGGTGTTATGTCTAGACACTTTGGAATCCGTTGTACATGGTAGACGTAACGCATTGGACGCATGTGCTATTTTTTGGGTTGAAATCCACCACACGCGTATTATTGTTTATGATGCAAATGTAGAGTTGTTTAAAATTCTTGGTAATAATGATTCCTGTACATACAAACTTTTAGTCACAAGTTTAGTAACAAGTCTTTGTTTCGATTAAAGTGTCAAATAACAAAGAAGCAAACTAACATAAAAGACTTTTTTAAAAAATAAATTTTATATACAGTATGTACAAGTAACTAATAAATAAATGTTTTTTACGATTTTACTTGTTTATTATTATTTGAAGCTTTCCCGCATTCACCGTTTCCCGCAATTGCCGTTATTTTTTCAGGGTCCCTTGGAAAACGTAACATCGAGGTTTTACTGTATTTCATTTTAGTATAAGTTAAACGACTTTTTAAACAAATATTAAATACATGAATAATTTATCAATATATATTTTCTACGTGGTGAAATACTTATATGGAAATTTAAACTGGATCGTTTATTTTGTCTAAAATAGAACAATAACAATTGGTAGGGTAATATATTTCTAGCTAAAAGGCCATCGTATAATTTAACCTAATCTCTGATTGAAAAACATTAAGGAAATCCACCAAATGGTGTTGTTATTTAAATGGGGTTGTCTCCCAACAAAGATATATGTATGTCCCACTTACATATATTACTAAATCCTTTGGGTTATAGGCGTTTGTACCACAAATGTACAAAAGATTTTCTCCGATGCTTTCAATTATTCGGATGTGGTTTCTGCATTCATATTCCTGCAACAAATAATGCAAATCATCTTACTAAATAAGATACTAAATACTATAATTATACATTGAAAGACTGATAAATAAAGGAAGTATATTTTTTATGTACTAATGAATGTATTAAATCCATCTGAATTATTGTCTCTTAATAAAACTCTTAATTGAAAATGACGAAACCGTGAAACTATTCATTCGTCAGATTTCGTAAAATGTTGATTAATCATAATAAATAACAACGTGCAGTAACAATAGCAAATAAATATTATTCTTAATTTAGATTCTAATTTTAAATTTTTTTAAATCTCAATTTGGAAGATTTCATATAATTTTTTCTCAGTTTTAAAAATTATTTATTATGACATCAAAAAATGTGTGAAAACTCTTTGCTATAACATGTTTTGTTGAAGTGTATGGTACCCATGATTTAGGCAGTTATTGTTGGAGCAGCAACTACCTTGTACTGGTTTGTCTGTTTTTTAATTTGAAATTTACTTTGCGTTATTCATATGAAAATAATGACCAATAACGAATAGCTTAAATGTAAACACTATACAGTTAAATCTTACAATTGTTATGTCTCACCCAGTGACATAAAATCGAGTAGTAAATGAATAAACATATTTTTTTACGAAAAACATGTAAGAATATATAGACATAAATTTATATATATATTGGTATGTTCTCGATTTGTCTGCGTTGGGAACTTATCAAAGCTAGAAAGTAAAATCAATAAATCTAGGGAATGGATTTATAAAATATTATCACTATCTCCCCTCTGAGCAAGTGTCCCTTTGGGGTTATATCCCATGGCGAGTACCTACTATCAGTGTGACGTTTTGGGCCTGTGACGCGGGGTGAGCAGAGTTCGCGTGATGATAAATGGTCATCGAAGACAGCGTCTTCCTGTCCTGGGTCGGCTTTTTTTGAATGTCACCCCAGAGAAGAAGATTCCTTGAATGACAAATGATCGTGGACGGTACCAGAAAAACAGGACTTTCTGATAACTTCCAAGTACGTTTTTTCTTTGTTTCGTTTTTTCATCTCGTTGTTTTTCTTTTGACATTTTTTAAGACGTAATCCTCGTTGTAAAAAACACAAGTTTCTATCACAAAAGTTTGTGTCTCACAATGAGTCAATCTACCAGGTAGAGAACAATGAAATATTATTCATTGTTTGTATAATAAGATAGTTCACGGTACGATTTATTATTAACGATTTTCGGTAGAATTTGTGTTTTTAGAATTTTACATTTCTAAATAGTTTGCAATGAAGCTTAAAGTCAAAAATATTGGATTTATATTAAAATTTGATAGTATGTTATATTCCTAATTATCTCTCATATTCTTTACCAAACTAATTCCGCAAAAATTGTTCGTAGCATTAAGTATCGCTGAAAGTCAAATTGTATATAAATGAAAAGTTGAATTAAATTTTTATAAAGTTGTTCAAATCAAACACTTAAATTTTTAGTTTTGTGTACCTGCTTAGTAATAGTTCAAATTCTTTTTACAAATAGTCTTGTTTGTAATTTGTTTTCTATCAGTTGGTAATACTCGCGAAGAGATAAATCGGCCCTGATCATAAAATATAATGTGAAAAAAGCACAAAAAATGTTTTTAATTAATTATTTAAAAAAATTCTCTTAGGGTTTAATAAAATAAACGTTACAAGCATAATTTGTTTAAACTTATGCCAGCATAGGGAAATCATGCATTGCTTAAATATTTGGTGTTATATTTCAATCTATTTGTTGAGAAATTATAAATTGTATCATTGTTGAATGAACGAATTCAACAATGAATTAATTTAAACATAAAGAATGAGAAAATTTATATGATACAATAAAAATAACATTTTGACAGACAATAAAGCTTAAAAATAACAAAACGTTACAAAAACGTGATTTTTTAAACAAAACGCGTATAATAACTGATAAAACAATGAAACAAATAGGAGAGTCAGTAATTAAAACGATTAACGCTTTTAATAGTAATAATTGAAATAAAAATTATAATTTTACAAAATTAGCTCATCCAAAAGTCAAATTCAAACGTACAAAATGCAATAAGAATCTAGATTTAGATCTAGATGAATTTAGATTTTTGTTCAGTTTTTTTTAAAAAAACATGATACAAAATTGTGTCAGAAGATCGTTCTAACAATTAGATTTTGAATATTCACAATGTACTTTAGTAACAATACAAATTATCGATATCAGAACAGAAATATTTCTCGTTTCAATAATAATAATAATTGGAGGAAGAAGGTATGACGCGAAGAATTCCTGTTGCGGAACATTTAAGCGGCATCTTGTAGTATTCATTCCGAAGATTTTGGGAAATTCCGGTGGAGTTTCCTATTGGCGTATAGCCGCATTGTCGTAGTCGAAACATCTCGTAGCAGTAGAGCCGTAGCTGCTATTGTTCGCGCGGCGAATAAATATGACGGATATGAATCAAATCGAGAACACTGAATGGAAAGGTATTCAACATTGTTTATTTGAAGTATCGTGCAATAGCATTGCTTTTTTGGCTCTTTCTGTATTGTAAGAATTTAAAGAAACTATTCATTCAATTCAAAATGTGACATCGTTTATATTTGAATTCGGTGAATAAATGTCAAAAAAGTATGCTTTGGTTGACATATATTCAATACCTGGTGTATGCCGATATCATATATATATATATACAATATATATATATATATATAAACGCAAAAATAGTGCTAAACTTCTATTTTTATCGAAGTATTATCGTAGTGTATTCATATACACTACGACATATATACTACGGTGTTTATCACCATTTAATATTCATCATTTAAGATCTTTTTCAGATATCAGACTTTAATGTGTTGTAGTTATGGTAGATAAAGAAACCTTCATTTTCTTTTCAAACTACAAATGAAATTATCCATTATCGTTATATTCAATAAAATTCAGGGCATCTAGTATTTTATTTAAAAATATATATAAAGACAGTCTTTCGTACCAATATATCATTGAAGATCATAGATGACCATGCTAGGGCGAAATAATGTACGCCATTAATATATGTATTGTATCCTTGCCATTGTATTTTGGAGATTCTTTTCTAAGTGCTCCACCAAAGGAAAATTCAAGAATAGGTTGTGCACAATGGAAGTAATCACATGCCTATAATAATCATAATAACGCGGGTACCTACGAAACGAAAAATATTTTATATCTGAGAAAAGTTGTAATCACGAGTAAACTTAAAATAAATTTATTATGAATTTCACTTATATATTATTGTAAAAATATTCACAAGCTTTGTAATCAAATTCGAATTTGATTTTGTAAAAATGTAACGTTAGAGCAAACCAATAATTTGGCTGTCAGTATTGACAACAACTCTCGCTTTAAAATTAGATATTTTCGGTTATTTTTTTTTAAATAATTATTGAAAAAATATTATTTATATATATTTTCAATTGTTCAATTCAGTATTCAAATCTTTATTGATCATAAAGCTTAAATGTGGTCACACGTATTATAAGAAAACATAAAAATTAATGAGGTTATGTATACAAAATAAATTTACAGATATTTTCCGTGTGCCATTGAATTTATAGAAAAAAACGAATGAGAGCTTTATTTCAAAGTTTCAATATCAAATATTAAAGTGGAGTTCGAAAGCCAATCCTTTGATTTACTGGTTTTTTGTCTTATATCAATAATTTATCCAATAATTTAGTATGTAATATCGATGTAATGATCAAATATCACAATAATGTCAATCAAAATCAAAGCCTATTAATATATTATTTAAAAAATGCAATTATGTTTTAATTTAACTTTTTTTAATTTGATTTTTGTAATATTAAATAAATGGTGACTTGTTAAAAACCTTTTGAAGAATTTCAACAAACTTCTTACGACTATTGCCGTTGATGCAAACATTTGCAACATTTTGCAAACTGATTAAAAACCATTTAGCTGACAAAAAGGAGAGCTCTTTTAAACTTTGAAAAGGAAGCAATTTCGTTTGCTTTCATTCGACACTGGAATTATTTCCGATGAGTAGAAAACTTAAGTCGAAATTGAATTTTTCATTTGACACTTCAGAACAGTGTAGCACTCAGGAAATTTCATTCTAAATTCGAACACGTATAGCTTGAACTGTAATGGAAGTATGTTTCATAAATAATTAACAATAATTTCATACAGTTCTAAACAGGATACTTTTATACGATCTCCATATAAGCATATATAAAGAGAATATTTAATTTTAAATATACGCATTTTTCAATCTCATAAGTATTGGTAATAACGCACGCAAGTTTTATTGTTAAAATTAAAACAATCTGATATGTATTTGATAACTTTGCTGATAATTGAATAAAGTCCCATTTGATCGCAAGGGTCAACTCATACAAATGTGTTACAGAGACAATCATAAAATATTATCATTTTTCAAAGATAATATATTATACCACACAATATGATGTACATATAATGTTTTACTTATATTTATATGAAGAAAAGACAATTAGCTATTACGTTTTTGCGTTAAAAAATAATTTGGGTAGCACAAACCGCTTTCGTCCCTTTTTCATTCAATAATAATAAACATTAAGAAAATACTTTAATAAATATCCAAGGCAGCATATTTCCCCAAGTATGGTTCTTCCTTACAGTTGTCATAATACTTACGATGCAGGAAAACTGCGCGAGGGATCTCATATCTATAGCTGCAATAGTAATAAAAGATGTCTATACACATTCATTTTGCAGGAAACAGTCCATCCACTATTCAAATATATTTTCTGTTATAGTGGCATTACATTCATGTGAAAATCTAAATACTGGGTGAAATTATGTTTTTTATTATAATATTATAACCCTGCCACCATCTGTAGATTTGATTTTATTATCACTATTAGAAATAATTTAGCTACCAAATGCTTTAAATAATGTTCAGATATTAATTTATGATATCGACTGAAGGCGTTTGATGGAATTTCAATATTAAATTTGAATTGTCACACCTTTTTACGCTTCCACATGTTTTATCATGAACTGACAGTTTTGTTGCATCCATACGATAAAATGCCCGAAGATGCTAAAAAAGATCTTATTTACTACTTACTTGTACATAAAAGATAAAAATGAAAATAATACTAAATATATTTAAATAATTTTAAAAAGCGAACTTTTGTCCGTTAAAATACTCGTGATAAACGAAATCGGCCGTAATCATAGTAAAAATAATTCTATTTAGAATTTATAAAATACATAGAATGAGTGTATAATCTGAGATGCTTAATTTTTTACTCACCCCCACTAGCTATTCAAAAGCTTCTTACAAATTGTAATATACACTATATTTCAAACACAAATATAAGAATATTTGGCATACAATGGCTTTATCAATAATTGTTCGTAAGCTTTTCTTTTTAAAACTAGTGCACAAACTTTTATCGCTTGATACACAGTACATGTTTGTATGAAATCTTGCATCTACACGACATTTTCAAAGAATGAAAAAAATAGTAAAGAATATATATTATGAGGAGGAAATTTTCCAGTACTTAATAAAATTTGACCCTTTAATAAGAATCCTTTGAAATTTATTAAAATAAATATCCACCATTATGAAAAAATGTACCCTTACAAATTATAATTAAGAATGTCATCTAAAACAACAAACCTTTGTTACTGCCAGAAAACCGTGAAAGATAAACAGTCTCATTACATTCGCAACGATTTTCAAGAATAATGAAAGTATTACGCCCAACCTTATAAATTAGTACAACACAGTAATTTATGCTAATATTATGTATTATGAAAACATCCACCCGATATTTTTAAAGAAAATTGTAGATTTCATTATTTATATAATATATAAAATAAAGTTTCAAGAATAAGCCAAAATGAATAAATGAAATTTAAATATCAAAATATGTACTGAAACGTTGGAATTATATTTTAGCCTAGCTATTCTGGTCCCTGATTATATTTGGCCTTACTGTAACAGAGAATATCAAAATCCCTTTTCTTTTCATGATGTGCAGATAGATCTGTCATAAGTAGTTATTTAAAATATCTTTGACTAATATAACTTTTTCATTACAAAAGTTTTTCCATATTTATAGAATGATCTTGAACTAGTCGTTGAACTTTCATTTCAGAAATGATAACTAAGGTAGTAGAAATTTATGATAGAGTTTCACTGTTTGATAAGTGATTACACTATGAAGTGGTATTTATTAATCTTAATTAAGTAATCTTTAAAATGATAATGTTTTAAATAGTGTACCTTATAGTGTTCTTTAAAGAATCACGAGACATAATGATGTGAGATGAGTTGAGCGGTTTATATGTTATTGCTAATTGCAATGAATTTGGAAACAGTTGTCTTTGGGTACTTAAATTTGACTGCCAGAAGAATTTAAGCTGATCCATAAAATAATATATTCACAATATCCATTTGAATTCCCCTAAGCCGCAATGTTGTCCACATGCTCTTATGCCATATTTTCCTACTCTTTGATGAAAAAAATCCTTTTCCATACAATATGAACTCTGTCACAAAATTCGTTGCATTTTTTTAACATAAAATATTTGGAAGATTTTTTTATATATACTTAGGGTATTGAAAAGGATTTGATAGGAAAAAAATGTCGCTCGCCAACTATTCTTTGTATTATTTTCAGAAAACTTGATCCTTTAAGCTATATTATGCCGATCGTTTTATAAAGAGTGAAAAGGATATATCATATTTATTTATTCCAGACAGGGTGCTGTTTAGTTTGTCGCTACGAGACGGTGACGTGTCACAGATTAGGGGTCGTGTCAAAAACACTAGTCGATTTCCCTCAGCCTTTACACCCTTACAGGATAGGTAGGTAGTGGATTAGGTACCCACGCTAAATTTATTCAAAACTAAAGACAGGGAAATTTTTATTATGGTACGGTTCAATATTTTCACGAAGTATTTAAAAATGAAAAAGTTTATTAACGTGAGGCTTATGAGAAATATTTTTTATTACATAAATACGCATAAATATAATATCTTTGTTGTTATGTGAAGTATATATAGACTTGTGGCTTATCGCTCTTATTAAGAATAAGAATGTATATATTACAGACGTCTTCGCCATCCAACACGCATAGATTTATTTATTGAAAAATCTATTGATGAATCTACGCATACTGGTTGTTTAAACATTCAAACATCGTTGCCGATGCTGACGACGTTAACGGTTTATTCACAGGGTAAAGATTATAAATATTATTTAAATATTGTTACACGCTATTTATGAGGGTAAGCACTTAAATGCTAAAAATGTTATTATTTGTTCACTGCACCTTTTCTTAAATTTTCCATTTTATGTGACTAAATTACAAAGTAAAACTTACATACAAAAATTATATAGTAATGAAAATACTTTTATAATTTAAAAAATAGCAAAAATGTGAAAGAACCGATTTAGATGTATGTGATGGACCTAACTGAGCTGTAGCGCTAGCCAATCAAACAAAAAATCGCAAATTAATCATCACGTTACTGCATATGTTTTATAAAATTAAACGAAATAAATTTTGGTACGCAAACTACCATATTTATACCAATAAATCAAATAATGTTCAATAGTCTTGAAATAGAATCAGTGTTGAAACCATTGCAATTATTGAGGAAAGAAAATTGTTTTATATGTCACATACCGACGCTTCATCGCTTAGGATTGAAAATATTGCTTTATGGGAAGAAAATATACGTTGTATAAAGTTTATTGAAATGCTTGAGAAACTTCTACAACCCTAGCATAAGGGCACTTGTAACTGTCCGAGGATCATAAATAAATACGCTCCTCACGATGTTGAAGTTTCCGGACTCTTGAAAACTTTGATGAAAATTCTGTCAACAGGGGAGAACCGTTTTGACAAATTGCACTCGTCATTCATATAGAAAAGCGACGCTGTTTTGTTAATAATTAATTTTCGTTTTTCAATATTTTTGCTATGATTTCAATGAAAAGGTATTGTATAAATGAAGCACCATGTAGGTACTTAGTAGCGTATATTTGATTGAAGAAGAATTAAAAATATTTTTTAAAATTATTTCGGCATCTCGCAATTGCTAGCGAGAAGAACCGGAACTTTAGAACAACGATAAAACTGATTTTTGCTAACTTATTCATTACAAGAAAAAAATATCCTGTGATATTTAAAGTAGTTTGTATAATATCATATTGATTTGATAGGCTTTATAAATATCTAGGGTATTTATATTTTTTATTTTGTTACGCAATTTGACATATTAGTAACTATAATGTAAAAATATAAATATCTTTCAAAGTGTTTCATTGCAAGCATTATAAACTGAAGTTTACTGTTCATTTAGATGACAAGCAAAAAAAGTTCAGTTACAAAGAATAAAGAATTTTGGAAATAGTTTAAAACATTTTTTCTATTCTTGGTGAACATAAATCTGTTAATACACGAAAATTTGTTTTATTACAGTTAAGACGATCTTGTGATTCCTTAGTAACCAATAAAAAAAGAAATCTTTAAGATCAATACATTTTTTTTGTATTATAGAATCATTCTTGTTCATTCATACCGAATGTGAACAAATCAATACACTACAGCTTGTATTTTTAATTGTTCTACTTAAGATACTATTTCAGTATTGATTAGTCTAAATATGCTTAATTGTGACTATGGCAATCTTGTCTTCTAAACACAAACATTGAATGAACAATATAAATACATAAACGTAGTTGATAAGTTCTCAGTATTGATTATATTTTTCATCTGAGTATCAACCATTCGTGGCATTAACAAAGCAAATCACGGTACTTACACAAGCTGACAACGAAACTCAGCGAACGTGGTCAGATAAACTTTTATTAATTAATATTGAAAACAGTTTTAACTGATCTGATCACTTACCATCTTTCTACCACTATGAATGTGATTTCTGCCATCTCTTGGTGAAAGGTCATTATATTTTTTATAATATAAAGGAAATGGGTACTAATTAATGTAATTTTTCCATTCGAATGTGACATGGTAAGATATTGAATCATTTATTTTCTTTTTATAATCGATTTAGTTTTATGATATTGACTGAAGGTGCTTGATGGAATTTCAATACCAAATAAAGGCTGTTGAAACTTTGTACGATGCTAGATTTTTGTCAATAACGACCCATGTTGCGCCTTTCGACATCTTCAGGCATTTTACCACACGGATGCAAAAAGTTTTAACAATTCAAATTTAAAATCGATATGTTTACGATTTTATTATAAAGAAATTAAGTTTTAGGAAATACCACGTGTAACATATTTTGTAAATAAATACATAATATATAATATTTGCTCGAAAGATTTGTCGTGATTATTTATTTATATGATGGCATAAAATAAATTACATGTTTCTAGAACATATTTTTTCTTTTCCATAACAAATTTGTTACTTTTTTTTATTTATCGGTTGAATTCAATATAACATAAACACAGAAAAAAACACTAATAAAACATATTTTGTCGGAAAGGATATTTGATCAGTGTTCATCGTACTTTCGTTTTGTTTTTTTCAAGTAATGTGATATTTTTTATCTAAGCAGAAAACACATTAAATTTGATATCAGTAAAATGATATATTTATTTATTTTATATACAACTTGTGTCCAGGCTAGTAGAAAAATATTTTTTAAATATTAAAAATGTTTGTTCAAAGTTTTTTTGTTTTTTTTTTGTATTGCTCACTTGTGTAATATTTTAAAATACACTTCGTCTTGACGCCAGGGATAATAAAAAAAATATCTGTAATATTTAAACAAAATGTATATATCATTTTTTGTTTGTATCTTTGATAATTTATTTTTCTCATTACAGCTGACAATTACAGCTAGTATTATTCAAAACGTATTTGGATGTAACAAACTGCAGGATATATTTTAAACCTTGAAATTGAGTAAAAGTAGTGATAGTCAACAATATGTCAATAACAGTTTTCTAAAAAGTGTAGATCATAATTTCGCCATACAATTTTTGAGATATTATTGTTTCCATAAAAATGCTATTTCGGTTACAGAGCAGGAATGATAAAATTCTTCGGTTTTACAAGGCCATTCAGAAAATTATGCCGTCAAAAGTGATGGCAGATATTTATTATACGTACTTTTACAATTTAAATACAACACGATTCGGGTGAGGTTTGTGTGGGAATTTACACTACATGACTCGTTCAAGAGTGACGTTGATGTATTTCATCAAATTAGGGGAATGTCAGCAATGGTTAGCTTTTAAGTAATGCCATGAAAAGTTTACGATTTAATAGAAAACATTTTTATAGGCATTGCTATGATATCACGCGAGATATTAATATTCATTTTTTAAGTGGCAATTGAATATTAAATATATGAAATGAAAATGACACTTTGTGCTGATGATACAATTAGATATCCAAATAAAAACATACTGAGTACTTCTACAACAAAAAAAAAACACAAAATTTCAAAAAACTTGATTTTTTTTGCAATAAACTCACACAAAAAATGTCTATGAAAAGAGAAATATCTATTATATTAAATTTTAATTGTTGCAACTTTACAAGATTCCACGTGTTTTGTCACTAACGACCCGTGTTTCGCCTTTCGGCATCTTCAGGCATTCTATCACACGTATGCAACAGAATTGACGTAAAATAAACAGTTAGCATCGACTATATACCAAAGTTATTGATTACAGGAAAACACTTACCACAAAGCAAGTAGTTAATTCCATTCAAAACGAATTGAATAATATTAATCTTATAATAATCAACACAATTGGATGTGATAATTTTCATTAACGATCTCGTTAATGAGTCATTCTTGAAAGGGTTTTTCAAGAAATATTAATCAACTAACATTAAAATATAAATGGTTTTTTTAAGTCAGTTCTGTTGCATCCGTATGATAGAGTGCCTGAAGATGCCGAAAGGCGAAACCCGGGTCGTTAGTGACAAAACATGTGGAATCGTACAAAGTTGTAACAATTCAAATTTGATATTGAAATTCCATCAAACACCTTCAGTAGATATCATAGATTATATCTATTGTATTGCTTTAAGTGTTGTAGTCTAAGCCCCATCTTTCTTAAATTATCACAATTGTATTATGAACACCTTACATATGAATAGTCTTCAAAAATCCACTAATGTCGTATTCGTTTTTATTGTTTTGAATTATTCTGAAAGAGATTTGAACACTTTTTAGATTGAATACATTTCTTCAAACTAACAGCAGTGGAAAATAAGCTTTCATTTACTTGTAGAAAGTCTACGTGTAAAAAATTCTCCAAAGAAAAATTTGTGTTAAGGTCTTAGTTTTCTACTTTTCTATTAAATATATCACGCGCTCCAGAATAATAAAGCATTTATATTCAGTCGCAGACTTTTTTACTCAAAACATAAAAATGACACGTAGAGATTGTTTACATAAGATATTGACTCGAGGAGCCACAGCAAGCACAAAGATTTTCATCTGTCACGTACATACCTAACTTTATTTGTTTATTTTTAGGGAAAAAAATATTTTTTTCCTTACTTCGATGCTTATTATAAAGGAATATATAATAAGTCGCATGGAGAAATTTTCTCATAGAAAAATCGTAGAATATACTTATTATTCAATAATTATATTGGATAATTCCATTCATAGCAATACCACAAAGCAGAGTTTTTGCAAAAAAGAATGGTGCACACAATAAAGAATACTTTTTTGCTTCTATTAGTGACATGTTTTTACTCAATGTTTTTTATTAGTAAAAGCTGTAAAAGATTAATAAGCAGGTTGATTATGCTTAAAAAATCCGTCAAAATATAATCCCAACCTTTGTTTACTTTTCATCATCTAAAAAGCGTTTGCAAATAAAAGCATGTAAAATACCTTTAAAACAATGTTAATTAATCTGATAAAATTGAACATTTTTGTCTTAAGGAAAAATATGGTAATTGACTTTAAATTAGAACTTCAGAAAATCAAATATTTTATAAAAAAATGAAAGATTTATTTTTTTATATACCCAATTCAACCATTTTCTAGAATCGTTTCAGGTTAATGATGATTTCCTCAAATTTGCGATTAAAAATTTTAAAAGGCCAAAAATTGTATGTTTTCTGTAAAATTTATGATATTTTTTAGATGTAATATTTCACACTTATATGATGTTGTATGTTTTCGAAATATTTTTTTAGTCAATTTATGCTCTCAAATAATAAAAATGAAATGGATTCCCATTGTGTGTAAGTTTAAGTAAAAAGTTAATAATGCGGTTTACCAGCATAATAAAACAATTTTAATTTGATTATTTTGCTATCATTACAATCTAAAATATGTATTTTGCTGTGACAAACTCCTTTAGCGAAGACAATCAATTTCCTTAGCATACTTTCAATGTGTTATTCCCTATAGAACCAATTTATTTTTTTCATATTTTCTCGCATCAGCATATCTTATCCTTCCGTTGCTGATAGTAAGAAAATGCCTTCCCACAGATAAAGCATTCTTGAAGCGACTCAAAATTTCTTCGCTCACCGCATCGTCGTCTCCTCAAAAGCGTAACTAAGCAACGTCGCGTCGTCTTGACACTTTCCTGAAAGGATTTTAGAAATTAAACGGTTTCACGAACGCATTGTATATAGCGCAAATGTTGTCATTATATTTTCCAACCAAATATTAGGATTTTACTCTGAAAATATGCTGCATAGAAAGTGTATTATTACGTGACGTGTTTAAAGCCAGATGTGCGGTAATAAATGATTGAAAATTATCACGGCAATAAAACTATATGATAAAATGGTAAGCATTCAAAATAAAAAGAAGCTATTTTTACTAGACGAAAACTTTTTTCTTCTATCGAAGTTCTTCGTGTCAGAAATTTTACTTTGATCCAGCTGCAGACATATTATATAAATGCTATTTTCGAAACGCGATACTGTGGGTTATCGTTTTCTTATTACTTACATTAAGTTTACCATGCGTGGCACATCTATTATCTATCATCACTCAGCTTTGCATGCATATAACTGTTGTCGCTATGTCAGAACTATAACTGTATGCCATCGATCATAGAAAAAAAACCGTTCAGTACATTTAGGAGGAGAAGATTAGCATTAACTTAAAGCTACAACATAAATCTAGTTTATGGTATGTAATTCTACAATGTATTCATATTTTTTTGCGATGAGCGAATTAAAACACATTCAATCAATAAATATTTGATGTAAAATAGTTCATTCTGAAGAACTTTTCATGAACCTCAATATAAGCTATAAGCTTTATAAGCCCGTCACATTTGTGTTTTTAGATGAAGCTCAATAAAGTAGTATAAGAAATTTCACTTTTACTCAACTGTCACTTCTTGATGGAATGGCCCGATATTTTATTAAATTAATACACATTTTTAGTACTAT
The DNA here is from genome assembly GCA_028555115.1 of Himalopsyche japonica. NCBI lineage: Eukaryota > Metazoa > Arthropoda > Insecta > Trichoptera > Rhyacophilidae > Himalopsyche > Himalopsyche japonica. The sequence goes on from JAHFWJ010000819.1 coordinate 843,357, forward strand.
TTACACAATAATTTTATTATCAGGAACGATTACGCTAATTTCGAGCATTATCAACCGATCAAAAAAAATATAGTATTATTTGTCACCGAATGCCATAAATAAAGAGAAAAATATCGTTAAGACTACAAAATGTATTTTTCAATGATATGCCAAAAGTATTAAAGTAGACATATTTTTATGACGACGATAATTTAAAAAAAGTGTATGGCGACTAAAATATTAAAATGAATATTCTTCCTTTTTAATAATTATTCTTAACAAAGTTTGAGTACAGATATTTGATATGGAAATTACCATAAAACCCAGAAAAAAGAAAAATCTTGCCTCAAATCTCAATAACAAGAAACACTCGAATACCTTTAAAAATTAAACTTTTAAAAGATACAGGTCTTGCAATATGTAATAACACTTCCAGAAATGGTTACTTTAAACGTAAATTATGCAAAAGTATAACATTTGGGTCCAGCATTAAAAACATTGCCGTGGCTTTCGCGGGAGAAACGTATTTAGCATAACCAATATTTGCTATTCGTAAAATTTCTGCACATACACCGATGCAAATATTATTAAAAATTTACAAACACCCTTCTGCGGGAAAAAAGGTTTCCAAACAAGAGCAGTATCGTGAGTTGTTAGTATTTCTCCAAAACATTCAACTCTTCGAGTGGAGCATAATACTCTAATAAAAATCCCCTAAATTATCTATAAAAACTGAAAATAAAGAGATTAATGTCACATTTAGTTATAGCTTAAATGACAAAAGAAAGTTGAAACTTTTTTCATTGATTAGAAAACTTTTGCCGCATGTTTTTTAATTCATTAGCAATACAATAGCAATTTCGTAAAGTCATAGTGTTTTCAATTTATTTATTGGAAAACTTTTTCAACATTAAAATCACAATAAAGCTTTTGTTTTTATTGTTTCAAAATACTCTATTGAAACCTACTTTTATTAAAGATATTAATTTTGTAATATAACTGAAAATGGATAATCCATTTAATAGTTATAAAACGTATGTTTAAAGGGAGTGATAAGATAAATTAACCTATGTAAGTTTTAGAGCTGAATTGCCTTCACAAATTCAGCTAAGCACTAATTTTCGGAATGAGAATTAATTTTCACTTACCTCAGATTTCCCGCTAATAATACACTTGGCTACGTCAGTTGCCTCCAGGTAGAGCGAATCTTTCTGTAATGAAAATAATACATGCATAATATTAGTATCAAATAAAATTTACATAATGGGGGGTAAAATCCTTACGCTTTCATATACGTGAAATTATATTAAATAATAAATACAACATGTTTTATTATTGAATGTGTTAAAAATATATTTAGAAAAATTGACTTTTTAATAAATATAATCAAATATTGTTTGCTTTTGTAATTCTTAATTTTTTATATATGGACATAATATACGATATATGATGTAAACTTTCCAAAAATCGACTTTTTTGTGACTAATTATAAATAGTTTATATCCGTCAAAAACTTAATGCTCAAACCAATGATGATTTATTATATAAATATGTGTTTTTAGTTTTATTTAGTATTTAATCTGAGTTTACAAAAAAATGCGATTGTTTTTCTTATGATAATTAAATTTTAAAAAATATATTTTGTTTGGTAAAATTTGAAATTTGTTATATTTACGAAGTAAAGTTTTTGTAAAATTTTCGTAAGTCTCATTCATTTAAAAGTTTTCCTTGGTTTATGTCGTTGAAAATAACTCTCCATGAAATACTTTTACTATGAAAAATAAATTTTCTCGCCTTCAATAATAAAATATTGTATTTTCTGGAACGAATTTGTACAGTCCTTCCTGTAGATGTCAGACCGTCTGTCAATTATTTATTTGCATATTTTATAAACTCACTTCGTTCACAAATCTCTCTCTAGATGCTCATTTATTGAAGGCAAATTGTGACCTCTTGACTCCATGTCTCTATTTAATATTGTATACTTTAAAAGCCCATAGATTATTTCTAAACATAGATATAAATGTGTGAAAACATATATATATATATATCTGCTTAGAAATTAATCATCTATTAATGAGACAAAACGATTTACAAAATTACATATAATACGAATAAGCTGGAAATATGTATTATACTAGTTTCTGAATAATTACCAAAACAATGGCAAAATTTCAGTCTTATTACCCGTAATCTTTGTTACCAATTAAGGTTACTATTAAAAAATTGTATTTTATGTTATTATAATTATATATATTTGGTTTCGATGAATGCTTTTTTTTGTATCTATAACATTACAATCCCTTTTTTTTCATTTTTGAGATTTTTTTGGTTTGCATTTGAATGTATTTTGTATTCAATAACGCAAAACTCTTCATTGTCTTCAAGCCATTGAATATGTTCTTGTTCTTCTTTTAAAATGTAGGTTATGTATTTTTTATTGAATATTTATTAAAAAAAAATACAAAAAAGTTAAACATTTCATTATTCAAAATGATTAATTGAATAAAAAAAGGCGCTTGAATTATTGCACACAATCAAGAGCTTTTTCTGTCTTGAAAACATTTTATGAATAAAGTGGAGTTAATGTACTTTTATCATATAAATATTATTAATCGGCTTATTTTAAGAATCTTGAGATGTGTGATTTAAACATTATCAAAATAACTTGTGCTGTCAAGGCAAATAAAATAATCTTTTAAAGATATTGTATCAGATGGGCTTAAATAAAAAAATATTATGTAACGAATCGATAAATTTAGTGTTATATCCCCGAATGAGCAAACTGAAAGTATATTTATATATATTATAAACAAAGAAAGAACATAGTTATTTAAATTAATATTAAAAATCGTTTTTGAGATGAAAAAATATCCAGTGTTGAGGTGTTGAGAAGATGAAATCGGTAATTTTATTCAGTGTAATTTATCGCCTTCCTTAACAGACATGGGAAATGTTAATGTTACAAGAAAAACTCAATTATTCAACGAAAATTTTCTTCACAAGTTTTATGTTGTTTTTTGCTGGAGTCGACTGTTGAGTGAAATTGAATGGAAATAAATTAGACCAATCAGTTACTTGATATTTTAGGAACCTACTTTGTATAAATTTGGAGTTCAAATGTATCTTTTGTAGAAACTCGGAAAATGGTGTGATGAATTTGTTGACCCGTGAAATCAAATAATTGGCAAGATAAATTGAATTTGCTTTATATATAACGTTTCTATCATACTACTTATTTGATAGTTTATTGAAATAGGTTATATAACATATTATGTACATACGATAATAGTTTGATAGAACTATAATACCTGTAAAACATCGTAACAATACACATTTGGATGTTTTTAAATATGTATGACATTAAAAATATTAAAATGCTCCATTTTTTTTCAAAATTGCGGGCTTATTATAAATGAGAAGATTTTTCACAATATTGTGGATTATTTGCAGATTCAATGAATTATTTGAGTTTCTAAAAAAAGTATTACTAGGCTAATTAAATATATTAATATTTCTTGACCGCCCCGAGTGTTCTAGGTTGTTGTATTTTTTAGAAGGATTATATTTTAGTCAATAAAATTGGTGAAAAGGCTTTGGTTTTAAGTAATCAGCAATACTGAATATGCGATATATTCTTTTCACTTTAGCCGAAACTGAAAGTCAATATGTTTAAAAAGTGAGTTCTTGTCTGATAAATAATAATGTCTTGACAATTATCAAAAAAAATATGCATGAATTTATTTAGTGACAAAACAAGATCCTCTGCTTAATTTTTGTTGTATATCGAGATAAATATAATTTAAAAGCTTTTTGCTACATCGAAAAAACAATAAAAAAAATATGTGTTGTATACCGATATTAATAACTTTTTATTAAATTATTTTTCTATCAAGATTATTATTCATTTCATAAGATTTCCAGACTTACGTACGTGTAAAATGTTTAAGGGAAAAGCCAACGTCGCCGTCTGCAAAGTTTCCCGCGCATCCTGTTTGAGATGAAGGGAAACTAACGCTGTGGGCGCCGGATGGCACTGGCGACGCCATTGTTGGTCAAAACAAAACAAAAATAATTGAACTGATAAAATATTGCATATAATGAATACAGTGATATATTTGTAACATTCAAGAGGTTTTCCAATTAAAATATAATGTGTAACATCTGCCACGATGAAAGAAATAAAAAAAAAAATACCATTTGATTTCTATGCAAAGTTGAATGATTGAAAGTGACAGTTTTATGAAGCTCTCCTTAATATAAAACGATAATCAATTGTTCGTTTCATTCATGATTAACGAGTAAATCGATTCTGTTAGTCTTTACTTTCACGTTATTAACGTACTATCAATTCTTTTAGATTAACAGTTTTGACTACTTTTAAATGATAAGTAGCAATTTCAATGAAAAATTAAAAATTATTGGAAAAATTATTAGTAGAGGTACCATCATAAAATAATATTTATATTGATGTTTCCTTAAATACTCAATATAAATCTTAACATAGCTCTATATTTTGTTACTTAAAGTTACTTTTGTACGTGCGTTTTTGGAGTCATAAACTAATTTTGAAAGAACATATTTACAAAAATGGCCATGATTCACCAGTGTACACGGACAAATTTGCGAAATTACGTTAACTTATAAATGCGACTGCGATAATTTTTTTTTATTGATCTAAAGTGAAAATTATATTTTGTCAAATGAATACTAAATGTGAATCATATTTTCATAAATCCAATAAAAAATGGTTAGATCAAAATATTCATCATTTATGATATCGACTGAAGATGTTTGACGGAATTTCACTAAAAAATTGAATTATTGAAACTTTGTACGTTTCAAATTTGAAGTTTCAACAGTTTAAATTTGATATCCAGTATTATTGAAGCCAATTTAAAATAATAAAATATGTCAGTCCAGATATTTTCCAAATTATTTTCTCACGATAGCGAGGAGAATTATTAAGGAATTTCGAATATGACCTTTAGATAAACTTTTTTTCCAAATTTAGGCATGAGTATAAATATGAAATTATTCATCCACAAAATACCTGCATGAACTATTCACCAGAAAATAGCGCTCTTTTGTCGTAATTATGAAAGGTGCGGGCGGGAATAATGTGACCCTGATTTCCAGATAACCGAGCAAAGGGTTTGTAATTAGGTTTTCAGCAAGCGAGATGTTTTTTTGTAATTATAAAGGAGATAATTTTACGCGCACAATGCTCGCTACTCTTAGACTTCTAATATGATTAAAGTTATTGTATTTTTACACCATTCTCATTGTATTTAAGTAACTAAGCATATTCCTAATTTTATTTCACAAAAACTAAAATTAAATGAGAATCGCCGAGGAACCTTTCGTTAAATTATGTTTAAATTAAAAAAAAGATCTGAGTTGATTAAATTTACAAATGAATTTACTGAACCGATTTTTAAATGTTCTTAAAGATTTTCCATTAGTTATGTTATTCATCGAGCTTTTTTTTGTTAAAAAAAGTACCAATTTTTAATAACTTTCCAATTGATTTAAAAAAATATTTATTTAGACACAAGAATTTTATGATGATTCTTTTTTCTCATTTATTATGAAACTTCTAAAAACAGCAGTATTACATCTACTTGTCCTCAGCGCCTTTCATCTCACATACTTAATCGTCGCTTAATATTAACTGATGCCATATTCATATAAGATATCGTTTATTTCAAATTGTGGTGGCGATGGTTAAAAAATTAATTACAGATTTCTGAAAGCTATTTTTTTACATATATAAGAAGCTTAACTTCCGTTAAGTAATTAAAAATACTGGCAATGAAAGCAAATGAACATGGTGAAAAAATGGAAATATATTTTAGTTATGTATGATTTATAATGGACTTCCAAGTAAATGTCAACTCAATTAGTAACCTTGAAACTTTTCTTTGCAAATACTGAAGTATACATATAACTGAAATATAATATATTCGCCGATAAAGACCCTACAATTTACAATAAAATTTTACACATGTCTTGTTTCATTTAATGTTATCGTCGGTTTTTATAAATTTATTGGTATTGTATCCTCATTCATAGCTTGGAGATAAAACGTAACTGACAATTAAGTGTTTTATGTCTAATCAATGAATAAACGTAGAGAAGGTGAGAGGTAACCACGATCGTCAATTATTGATTTTAAATATACATTTGGTTATATGGTCAAAAGGATGTTTGTGCTATGTTTTTAATGTGCTCTAGGTCCAAATCCAAAATGTATACTTTCATGTATTGATTTTTAATTTGCATCCAAATGTGTGGATATTAATGATGGTTATACAAATTGTCACCCACCTGCTATCTAATATTAAAAACAGGACTTCAGCGCTCATCTGAGTATTCAAATAACTTATTTCCCTTTCGAACTGCCAATTGAATATTATTAATTATTAGCCCACACGGAAAGAGAGATTGAGTAATTGAATGAAAATGAATTCTGGTAAAATAAATCTGATAGGAATCTGAGTTTGTTATATTTATTACGCTAACAATATTAGGTATGAATGCGTAGTTAATCTTAACTTCAGTAAAAACACAGTGTGAATACGATAATTCATACTTGGTTTTCAATTTCAGTTAACTTTCACCATATTCAAAAGTTCTGGATTAAGACGACTTAAAATCGTATCACATGATAATCAACTTCCTTAGTTTAGATACAATATACGTATTAAGTATTATATTCCTCATATTTTCTTAATATGAAGTGTGTGACTAAAACTTATACGACCGGAAAACAATTTCTCTTGAAAATCCGCGCGTTCGCATATTAAATGTGCAAAAACCAAACTTTCTCAAAGTTGTTAGTAAACAAAGCGAAGGAGTTGTACGGCGGAGCTCGTCCCCATGAATATTATCGCTAGCTATTAAGATAAATTGAAAAACAACGATCTGTATCGTTTGCATTTAAACCTCATAAACGAGAAAACAACTCTTGATTTTGCGTAATATTTAATGAGTATGTCATCTCATATTTTAGAGTATGAGACTTTTTTGTAATTATAAGAAACATCATAAATGGAAACAAGCAAAACAAATATTCACATATTCATTTTTTTTTGATACGAAAATTGTAAAACAATTAATTTAATTAAATAACAATAGTTCTTAAATATGCTAATTTTCTTCAAAATGTGACAACAATATTTATACAAGTAAACATCATTTAAAATTAACAATCACTGAATGATGTGTTTTCTTATAATTGTTAACCAAACAGAACGTAATTTGTGGCTATTTTGAATCTTGCTAATTTTTAGTTTTATTTTATCGATAAAATAATAGTTGCAAAATCAACTGACACTGGTACGGTGAGCTGCTGTTTGAACTCAAGATTAGATCGTCTCTATCATAAAAAATATAATTTAAATACTTCTAATGCATTAAAACAAAACAGAAAAAAACTTCTTGTTTCGCACATTTGTCTAGTTGTGATGACACACTTAAATTGTCAAATGATCTTAGGCATTATAAATCCCTCTCATTTATTATAACATTTATTCACAAAAACACTTTAACAATCATGTTCCAATAATACAGTATTTTAGCTACTACCCTCGACTATAAAGAATTGTGTTTAGAATTCATTTTTGAATTGCTAGAAGGATATTAAATGATGCTATTGTAAATAAGCTTCATCTCATAAAACACAAAAACTCCTTCTTCACGCTGTATAAAAATCAGTAATATACACTATTTAGGATCCTTGTCGACCTATTTTTATTTTAAAAAGGTCGATTTTAGTATTTTTCATATAGCTTTATAAAATATAACACGGAATTTTATTTTAAAATGAACTCTTTTAGAACTTTTAAACAAATAATAGTTATTTTATGGTGCAATGTAATATATAACGATGCATTATGTCGTGCAACATTCTACTAGTCGTATTTTAAAGGGGATTTTAAGTCGAAAATTGCTTTAGAGTATAGAATATAAATCATGTTAAATGCGGTAGTAAGTACACTATCATTTTCTACATGGTTGGCCAAACGATGTAAGTTTTAGCCAGCCTTGATAGTGTTAGCATTCCATTTAAATGCAACATCAAGTTTTACTGGGAAACATGCTGTGCGCAATTAAAAAATATATTAGGGAGATAATATTTTTCAAAGATCACTATATTTAAATTGATATCAGGTGTGCCAAATATATCAAGGACTCATATTTTTGCGCAATCAATCGATAAATACAGTTTTTTGCTGCTTAGCTCTCGTAGTTTTCCCAGTTGAGTTATTCGGCATCATTTTAGCAATTTTTATTATATTCCTATGTGAATTTTCATTGATGGACATTAAAATTAAAGATTTGCTTTCATTATGCGGACTCGTTATCAACACGGGTGAATGATGGATTAATAAACTTGGAGGCAGCATAGAGAAGTAAATATATTTTGACACGGTGAAAAAAATAGCAATGTATTTAGTTCTATAAAATTATTTTTAAAAAATATAGTTGATAGCCATTTCGGCATTATTTTATTATTATTTTATTATATTATTTTCAAAAATTGTAAATGAAACAAAAGGTGGCTATGACTTTACAATAACTTTACATGTGGGACGGAAGTGGTCATTACGGAAGCAAATCAGACCACCCCCTAGTAATAGGGTTGGACTAATGGGGATACTATTATATTAGTTTGTTCGTTAAGAATCCTTTGTGATAATTGATTTGATAATTAATTTGAATTTCCAGCTGTTCCAAAACCGTCAATCTGCGACCCTTACTACAAAGACGCAAACATTTAGGCGTTGAGTTTGAATTTATTTTATGTGATTCCTTAATAACGTGATTAGCGAATTGTGAATCTGTTTTTTTACTGTTGAATGATCTTGCAAAGTATATCTACTCGAGCTAAGGAATATTTAATATTATTAATATATTTAAGGAATATAGTCAAAACATAGTTCTGACGATGGCGTGAGCCGAAATAGCTATCAACTATATTTTTTGAAAATGATTTTGTAGAACTAAAATACAATACTATTTTTTTCACCGTGTTATAATGGAGTTCTACCAAGTGAATGCCAATTCGATCAATAAATATATTTTGAGTCGTAGAAGCTTCCATTAAGGCACATGTATGTATAAAACATAGAAAGCTAAGTTTGTGTACCGAATTCTTCATCATTTCTGGCAATAATTTGAAATGGATAATCGTTGCTGGATTACGTGATAAACCCAATAAAAGCAATCAATCTGTAGTGGGTCGTCTCCGGGACAAATTTGAGGGTTGTGCTATGATTGAAATTCCTAATTTAATTGAAAAAAAAATATATAAATTGTTCATGTTAGTTTTGCTAATATGATTTGCTAAATAAACATATAATTATCCATAAACAATACTTTTAGTATTTTAATAAATTGTATTTGTTCAGCAAATCAGTAAACTGAGGTATTTACAATTGCAATATGTTGATGGAGAATACTTTAGTAAGTTGAAGAATGAATATTTACCTCGCAGTTGGTCGAGTTGATATTGGAAAGATTCTGTCGATAAATGATGTCCCTGTAAATGGAAACAAACACAAAATTAAAAACAATAAAAATCCTATTGAAATTCAGTATCAGTTAATTCACGAGAAATTCATATTGCATGCAAATTGAATAGTCTATTTTACCACAAAACAATTAAAATATTACAGAAATTTTATTACTAGTAACATAATACATTATGTACGATATTTATAATGACACTCAATAAGATTTATTTATATAAAAGTTTTAGTGTCATTTTTATAAAGAAAGCTAAACTTAACAGTGCTCGTATTAAGCAGTAATTTTTTACATGTTTGTCAGATAACAAATAGATTCAAATTTTTGCCTAATTATAACCTAATAAGTAAACAAACAACTTTCATTTCGTCACCATTTTCATACTCATTAGATTAGATTAATACAATATATCTGAATTTATTTCTTTGAAAAATGATATTGCTTCTTTTTTCTTTATTTATTTCAGAAAATACTAGAACGCCCCTGACTGACCATTTCTTCTCATCAATTCATCTTCAATTGACTATCATTAAAATTTCATATATTAATTCAGTATGTTCCATTAAGTATCTGAGTGCGGGTTATTTTCTCAATTAAAATTTTCCCACTCCTTACTTCCTTAATAAGCCTGTTATGATTGTTCAGAGCTCTTAATAGATAATTGATTTACCTTAATTTTGTTTTAAAATTTTAATAAGTGATTGTAAACATTGATTTTTTTTAACTAATTTACATTATTTGTGTTAATATTGAATGATTTTCTGTAATTTGTTTCTTTGCTCTGGAACACATGGTTTTGTATACCTGCTACCTTTGACTCAAATATTTTGTGTAAATAGACTTGTCTGTTAATTGTATTTTATCAGTTGATAATGCTTGCGATGAGCGAAACCGGTTCTGATCGAAATCCGATCGTTTTCATTATTTAAAATATCATGCCTTTCCATTAAGAAGTGACCGTTAACACCTTAAAAGTGGTCTATTATAATGTTAGAAATGTTTAGCTTTAGCCCAATAAACATATCCAAAGCAAGTGATTGTAAATATTAAGCTTACTATGAATGTTAACGAAGTGTAAACGCAGGACCGGAGATTAATATAAAAGTCATACGTTGTCATAAAATATTATATGTTTCCATTAATAGAAGTATCTTGGTAAAGTAAGATTAAAATTTATGTTTTTGTAATGTCAATGGTTTATTTTATCACATTACATATGATGAAGAAAATTAATTATTGTAGGTACTGCCCAAATAAAAACAAATTTGTTTCAATCAGCATTAAGCCATGGAAAAATATTGTGATATTAATAGTGCATGCTTATAGAACTTAATTTTTTTTGCATCACAGTTTTTTTGATGTGTTTAAATTATGGAAGTGCATATATTTTAGGTCACGGGAACCGTGAAGAACTCATAAATCAGGGACCACGCTCGAAATACGTTTACTTGTGTATAAAACTCTGCGAGGAGATAGTTCGTGTGTAAAATAATAAGAAAATTCTCCAAAAGAGTTTTACCTATAAAGTAACGAAACAATGAATCCTCTGAGAATACAGAAAGTTAGATATAATGTGTAGGGTTAGATTATGTTTGTCAAAATGCAATAATCACATATTAATCCCTTATGTAACACAGAAATATGTATATTTCAATGTGTTCGATAAGCTAATAAATTTAAAAATAGCTTAAGTTAGATTTTATTTCCAAATTCTCTAAAATAACTTTCGAAATTTCGTCAAAAACTTGTATGTAATGAATATATTTATTTCAATGATTTTTTTTACATATTTACGTTTATTTTTGTTTACCTGAAAATGTTTTTCATTTTTTGTGCGAATTAATTAATGCTCCAGTATTGCGTTGAATTTACATTCATATTTTTTGAGAAAAAAAATACAGAAACATTATTCGGTAATTGAATTTATGACTTTGAATTATATAGATATAAGGAATGTTAAGTTTGAGTTAATAAATTTTGTCAAAAATAATAAATTTAAAAAACGAGAATTTGTTTTATAATTACGATCAACAAAGAAACAATCATTCATAAGCAGTGGTTGATACTTAAAAATAAATCAATTTTCTTGTCATCTTTAGAAATGATAATAAAATAATCGTGCATTAGAACTCTAGACTGTTTGGTATTCAGGTTATTCGGGAAAGAATTTCATAAATGCAGGTATGCTCATAAATTTTCCAAACGAATGCGTCGAAGGTTTACTTTGAATACAAATGCATTCTAAAAATCTCAGAAATTGTTTAAGCTTTAGATATGTTTTTATATATAATTCCGTTGTAGTTGTAGTTATTACAATAATACATGACGCCACACGCCTCTATCTAATCTTTAGATGCTTTAGTCGACAAATGTTTATTATTTACATTAATCTTTGAAAACGAAAATAATAAATGTGCGAAATCTTAATCACAATATGATTAAATATTTTTTAAATAAAATAATATACATACAAATGCAAATGATAAAAAATAAATAAAACATTTATTTTCGAACATGGAAAAAATAATATGCGAGGTCGATCACATAAATACTCTCACCAGAAAGAAGATGTTCGTGCACATTTATTTATTTCAAGTCGCTTGAAATAATATTCTAGGTATTTATGTACATATTACGTTTTATGTTATATTATATATGGTGACTTTCATGTTATCGCCATCAATAATTTCTCTGTTCATTCTTTTCTTTGTATCAATAATTTTTTTGTAAAGTACACTTTCAAAGAAATGAATAAATCATATTTTGTTGTTTTGTAATAAATATTGCATAAACACGACTCCGAACAAAGATATATGGTTACATATATATCTAGAAAAAAGCCAACCATGCAATATCTATAACCTTTTTATAACGTTAGTCTGTACCTGATTTGAGATTTGATATTGTTTGCCGTGTTAACATTAACAAAACCATTTAGGATAGTAATTTATTATAATATTTATGAATTTTAAATGGCAAAAACTATTAATTTAATATTTCAGATAATCTTTTGTAAAATATTTTGTATCATTATTTTTACTGTTATTAATAAAAAAAAACTAGACTTTATTGTTTTTTTTATCGTTCTTAGAACTGTATGTGATTTAAATTAGCAACATGGTAAAAAAAATCCAAGCAATTTTGAATACAGCTCGCCCAATTGCGTAGATGTTAATGAGAAAATACAAAAATATATAGTTCTACTAACGTACATTTGGAAATAAGCAAGAATCTAAAAAAAACAACAAATAACAAATGAGAATTGATTTGTCACATTAAAGAACGCTATGCAAATTGAAAAACCATGTGGTAATACAATATGCCTGCCCATTTGATCATGTCATCATTTGTGTTATTGTTTCAACGAATATAAATTATTCAAAATACGATCTTAAATGTTACATTAATAAAATATAAGTTTAAATTTACATAGTTACATGTATATTTAAAATGTAATAAATATATCATTACACAAATTATTATAAATTTCACATTTACAACTACAATGTCAAATCTATATTTCTTATGATTATAATATTTTTTTCAGCTAAAAATGTTGATATTGGGGTGTTGTGTATGGAATAACGCCTATTTTGTTCCTTTTCACTTATGGATATTTCTTTAAATAAAATGTTTTATAATTTTTAGCAGGCTTCTTCTCTGAATTGGATAATTGATTATATTTTTATCGTGTAGCATATTGCACTAAAGAACGAAACAAACCTTTATAATATGAAAACTCACAATTACAAAATAAAATAAACCCACGAAATAACAAAATTTATTTTAAAATATTAAATAAACATGATATTTCTTATTGTTTACATAAATAAGAATTCAGTCATTATTGGACATTTTCAATTATAGAAATATAAATATTAGGATGTTTAAAATGGTTTCTTGGCCAATATTTCTGTTCGGATAACATATAAAGCAGATTTTTTAATCGTATCAATTTCATGAATTTGTTCACGAAAAACGAAGCGTAAACAGTAATTTTCTAGTTCTATCTTTCCCCTATACAAAGCGGTAAAGCGACTTAATAACAATCAGTTTTCGTAAAAAAGTTTTGATCAATATATTCTATTGGAAATCTTTATGCAACACATTATGAACGAATATTTTTATCTTATTATCATTTCCTTATATTTTCATATTTACGGAGATTTTCGAAATCTTTTATTAAAATATATTTTACTATTTATATATTTGTATTTAATACCATTTTTACACACTTGCAGAAATACAATATCATAATTAAGCATAATAAAGATGTTCCTTTTACAATTTGGTATCAAAAGCAGTTAAAACTGAGTCGAAGTTTTATGACCGGGACTTTTCTCCGTGGACCCCATATTATACAGCTGTATAATACAATAACAATAATTATTATTCCTGATGTGGATAGCACTTGGCGCTGAGTAGTAAAACAAACAAAGGTCAATACTCACATTCCGCCGGCGTACAATATTCCATTCTGCTCATCTAAGTGTAAAGTCCTGTAGTAATTTTGGCCACAGGTGAAATCCGAAATGAAATCTGTCAAAGAACAAAGAGTTGGTCGCATTATCTGATGAAATGTGGCTGCTCTATGAACGGTTTAAGTATTGGAACACCATTTATTTATAACTCATGTTTTTGCCAAAATTTAACCAGATATTATTCGATGGGTAGTAAATTATTTCTTGTTTTTGATGAACGAGTCAAACTGCCAATAATTTATATTTTAACCAATAAAAACACATTTTTAGTATTATTTCTTTGATGATCAATGATCATCTATATATATATAATGTATTTTTGGTGTAATTTACTTGAATGAGTATTACATAAATTTTTGAAAAATGTTTATTGATTAATAAAAAAATATGAGTGTTTCAAGGTGTCAGCAAAATAAAAGTTTTCAACAAAACTCTTTCCAATTTTAAGAATAATGTTATATTTAAAGCTTTTTTAACAATTTTAGCATTCAGAATCCTGATTTCAAATATTCATAAGGTGAATGTAATAACACAATACGCAAATGCAATTTCTTTTAAAAGACAATTGAATATTAGCAGTTTAACTACGCAGTTTAAATAAGCATTTATAAAACACGATGTTAAAAACATTATTCTTATCTATGAATATTTATATAGAGAACTATTAAAAATAATTAATCCAGTTTAACGGGTTGTAAACAAAATGAATGTTTGACATATTTTTTACGCTCGTAAAACTACTGTTATAATTATTTAAATAAAAAACAGGAAAACTAGTCTCCATTAAATTAAAATAATTTATAATGATTCTTTATATCGTGCATAATTACTTAACTAACAAAAATAATAAAATTTACGCCTTAATTATCTTACACACAAAATTTCAAATTGCGTGGCATCATACAATTTACACAAATCACTGTATCCGATCAATCCGTGAAATTTTGAATCAGACCGTCATATCTTTCGATTGTCAATAAATGAAAACAGTATCAATTTGTTTATGGAATAAAGAAAACATAGATTAAGAAAAAAATGTTGACAGATGGGTCATAAATTGGAATATTACACGAATGTGTGTAGATGATATATGTACATGTTATATCGAGTTCAACTTTTCGATGCAGCTTTATGAATTATCAGTAGATATATCGATGGTTGAGGTAAAACAAAAAAAAACAATTACATTTATCTTATCTTCATAAGTGTGCCCAAATATAAGAATTATTCGTTATCAGTCACAATATTCAAACACACGAACAATAGTGCCAAAAACATTACTGAAATCCATTTAAATTATACCTATATTGCTTTCTAATATTTGAAATGAATAATATTTCCTTCGATTTTCACAATCATCTATATTTCATTTCAGAACATTATATGGACCTATACTATCTTCCCTCAAATCATTTCCTTTATATGGCTTTTGAAAAGATTGAGCATCCAAAAGCGAAAAGCGCTTGGCTACTCTAGAAAATATCAGGGTTTTGTAAGATATAATATTATTATATAGTGATACTGTAAATCTCAAAGCTTTCATGAAATATTTGTAAGACTTTCATTCAGTAGTCAATTATAAAAGGTAAACGATATATGTTTTGCATTTATATCGGTGATTAATTATACCATGTTAATTTCTAATCAAGAACATGCGATTTGGGTGAATGAACAACCTTAGATTCTATAACGCTCGCTATAAGGAAATTCACTGTAAAACACTTTTTCATAGAATTTTGCTAATCTAAGATAAGCAATTGATCAAATCTACCAAGTCTAAAATTGAATAAGAGACTGAATAGAATGCTGGTGGAGTCCGTCTCTTTGTGTTTTTATAAAGCAAAGAGATAAAACTATTTCAATGTAATTCAGTACAAAGAACATTTTTTCAGTTATTATCGTGGGGACAATTTGATGCTATTAGATTTTATTACTCATGTGCTCATTAAATCCACGAGGGATTTTAAAACTGCAAACAGTTTATGAGAAAGAATTTTATAATAAATTCATGAATAAAACAATGTTGGAAGTATTTGAAGGAAATGGCACTCAGTTGACGTCGATAGCTTCAATGACGGTGCCAGTGTAGGACAATCAATTTAATTTCTGAGTCTATGTTTTATATCAACTGAAGTTACTTGATAGACTTTCAATATCAAATTTGAATTGTTCTAACTTTATAAGATTTAACATGTTTTGTCACCCGGGTTTTGCCTATCGGCATATTCAGGAATTCTATAACACGGATGCATAGTTCTGTTGCGTCTGGGTCGTTTCAAACAAAACATGTACAATAGAATCGTACAAAGTTTTAACAATTGAAATTTGAGAATCTATGATGATTAAACATGACCTACTGAATTTTACTTGTATCAATCAGTTAAAACATGTCAAAACTGTTGTCAACTGTTGACACTAAGCTCGAAGCACCAAACTAAAAAAAATACCACTTTTATGTAGCATAATTTGTATTGTGCCCTTAAAAAATATTTTAATTTCTGACTGATATTTATGTCAAGTCATACTGACTTACTAAAAAAAAAAATTTTTTCAAGAAACAACCATTTATAGGGCAATATAGAGATTTTTGTTGTATATATCATAATGATTATGATGCTTAACTGTTATAATGTTGAAGAGTATCTAAAGAGAAGCAAAAAACTTGCTTTCTTCAAGCACGCTAAAATAGTTGATTTTTTATTATTATTTACAAGAATTTCCGTATACAATTAACTCATTAATCATAAGACACAAAATGCATATGAAGTATGAAATATTTACCTCTGTTTGATTTTTCGTTCGGAAGACAGCAGTCATCTTCATCATAAAAATGCCAAGATGTTTCGTAGTGTCCAGAAACATGTTTGGAAAAATAAACACAGCACATACAAAAAAACACAAATAATATATGTCCAATTTTTGTTTTCACACCTGGTCTGGTAAACTGCAAAAAACTTCTTAAATATTTTATTGAAGATTTCATTTTATTTGATCGAAGCACTTTGAATGTTTTATAAAGTTTTTCCAAAGACAATATTGAAATGTTTTTTGTTCCATCATAAAGTTTTGGTAGAATTTGCGCACTTTTTAATTTTAATGTATATATTGTCATAGTTTATATTGCTTTAAATGACAATATTATACATCTTTAAATATATTTAGGCAGTTGTTAAATTCTTCAATGAAAGCAATATACAATAATATTATTATGATATGTTTAAACATATAAACTAAAAGATTTGAAAAACATATGATTATTTTTGTAAATAAATATAAGTTTGCAACAGTGCTATGAAAAAATTCATTTTTGATTTTCAAAGTTTTCATTGTTAGATTAAATAATTTTGTGCTCAAAAATTCAATGATAGATACCAATTGGTTGTCTGGTTTCTTATCGATTCAAAATGTGTATTAAATAGTTAAGTTTTAGTGTGTATAGTATTAACAAAATAATTTAACACAACATTAATTATTTTATTTTTACATTTACATATACATATAAGACAGGTTTCAGTCATTTCATGGCGTACTTAATCATTCGATGAACTATGAAGTTAACTTAACAAGGAAACGGGTTCTGATTATTTATTTGAAAAACATAGACATTTTTTAATTATTTTTAGTATTAAAAATACAGCATAAGTACATGTTTGCTTGTCTAAGCTACAAAAAATAATATAGCATTTTACTGTAGACACGTTTGACACCGTGAAAAATTAGCAAGGTATTTCAGTTATAAAAAAAAGTATACGGTATATAGCTGATAGCTATTTCGGCTTTCATCCTAATTAAAACTATTTAGTTCTGTTAGAATTTGTTTTTGTGTAAATATACAAGACAACATTATTCAATTTATCTTTTTTTTCTATTTATTGGACTGGCTTCAATCAATCAACCAAAGAAGATTTAATATTTTTATATGATATTATCACACTTAAATTGATTGATCTGGTATTTACTTGTTAGAGCTCCAGTGTAATACGGTGAAAAAAAAAGGAATGTATTTTAATTCTACAAAAAATAGAACTAGTTCTGACGAGGGCGTAAGCCGAAATAGCTATCAACTATTATACTATATATAATATGTAATTTTTGTAGAACTAAGATACATTGTTATTTTTCACCATAATATAATGGAGTTCTACTAAATAAATGCCAATTCAATCAACACGTTTGCTCGTTTTTAATCATATTTATAATTCTTAAGTTTTTATTTCGTACAGAACCGTATCTGCCGATGTCAGTGACTAATTACAGTAATAGGCTTTAAGATAAATTTTTATTATAGTTACTCCAAAGTTGCTGGATAAACAAAGATAAATGAGATAAATTCTAATTATAAAGTCCTTCGAAAATGTAAAGAAGTTAATTTTGCATTAATTTTCTTTATGGTCTGTTTCACTTTCCGATCGAATATAATGGACAGAGATTTAAGCTAAAGTGACGGACATTTATTAATATAAAATGATATGATACATTATAAAATATGAGTCAATGTTGTATTCCTATTTATTACGTGTTTAAAAGTAGATTTTTATAGAATAGAAAAATGAAAAATTCGACTAACCCTTAACACATGCATAAAAAATTGTCAAGAACGAATATAATTGAAAAGTATCTGAAAATATAATATCTATCTGTAAAAGATCACCATTTGGTAACCACATTTTAATAGTAAATGAAAAAATTGATCAATAAATGAAAGATTTAATTATCTTCCTGTGAGCTTTCATCCAACAGTAGGTAAATATGTGTCAGTTAATGAAAACGTCATTTATCACAATTTATTGACTTTATCTTCAACCAAAAGATACAACGTCACCACCATGAAGGTGGCAGTGATGGATCGAGGTAAGTAGATACCAGCAAAAATCTTTCAATAAATATGACAGCGCAAGCAAAATGGTTTATTACTAGCCTCTTTCGTATTATTCCTTGGAGTCAATAAATTATTTAGCCAAGGAATCAACAGAGTTGGAGATTTTAAATTCTATAAGATTTCACAAAAGAAAATCCCACTTTACTGTAAGTTTTCTCAAAACTAAAAACTAAAAAAGTCGTACGCAATTTATACATTTGAAGCTTACAAAAATCTCTTTCAATGAAATAATAACTTTCTGTAGATACGCTTTTTATTCCAAAACTTTGAATATACTTTTTTGAATCGTATTCAAAAGATATATTTAATAAAATGTTTTTATGATACGACGGATGCCGTTATTCGTTTCGGCAATAAAAATACAATATATATACTGTAATAATAAATAGGTACACTCATCATTCTTCTGAAATAACCAATTTTATGTTTATTCATGTTTAACATGCTCTATTCTTACACATACACAAAAGTGAGAGTATGCCGAGTACACTTTTGCATTTTGAATGTTTAATTTTGCAGTATAAACTTAGAAAACTCGTGAATCTTCCCCGTAATTTTTTATATGAGACATTCGAAGCTGTTTTATTTTCATTTGAAATGGAATGCAAAGAAGGATTTGCGTGCTTTTCACCCTCGCTATTCTGGTTTTATTGTCAAAGCTGTGGAAATTCATATTTAGACATAAATATATGCTTATCAACTTTTACCGTTTATCGCCTTTTCGGGATTTTTTATGAAGAATCGACGATATTTAAAACGGTAACATATTTTTGTCAGTGAAAAAATACAACAACAAAAAAATCAGAAAACAGCTCATTCAATTTAAGTAAATTATGTTCTTTTACTCATGAAAATTTAAGACTATAAACTGTTACAGATTTAGTTTGAAAAATTTGATTGATTACTACATAAATAGGTGTTGCTAAAGCGACAAATCTCACACCAGCTGATAATTTAAAATTATTTCCCTAGAGCATTGAAGTCTACTGATTGCTTAACGACCGGTGTTTGTCATACAACTTATATTGAAAACATCCATCAAGAGAACACATAATATAAAATTGTGGAAAAAAGAATTGATAATGTCTATTAAAAAAATATTATTATTCATGTACTTTAAATAACTTTTGTTAATATAAAGTGTAAAAAAATCATATTTATATAATTTCTGCTTAAAAACACCTTATCTTTTCGAATACATTTTGTTTCACTCTTATTATTAAAATTATTCCTCCGAGTAATCTATGAAATATTGAATCTATTAGTCTAGACAGGGACACTTAGTAAAGATGGAACTACTGTTTGGGGACCTCCAAGACTAAATGTCCATTAGATTCTAGCCATAAATATTTTTGAACCTACCATTTTTCGGTACGTACTTTTCGATAAATTTCTTAAAATGGCATTTCCATAAACCAAGGATAGAAAACTTTTACCACAATTTACATGCAAAATCTGAAGCACTTTGATAATGCAAAACATATTCATGACTTTTGACATGATTTTTTCCAAAAAAATCTTCAAATGGGAATGGGGAGAATAGTATCTTCTTATGTTTTAAATTGCAATTTGTTTTCATGACATTAAGAATAAATAACGATCATAAATGAATAAATTGATAATTGTATGTATTGCTGTCGTGTGCAACCTTTTTAACCATACCCGTTAGCAATATGTAGTATATAATACGTACATATGTCAGTAAGTTAATCATTATTTGAAATCTTAAAAATGAAGTTGTAGACCAGTTGGTAGTAAAATATTTATTATCTTATCTTCGGCAGCCGATTTCTTAAGTGAGAACGAGTGAAAACGTCCGATACCATTCATATCAATAAAAATAGTTTGAAGTATACATATAAGTATTTTTTTTACTTAGAAAGGTTCTAGACCGTGATTAATATAGCCGAACAGGACGAAAACTGTTTGTTCTACGGTAGTTTAAATGAAACAAACTACCTACATATCTAAAATAGAAGTGCTTGCTTTCATGTAAAAGATGTCGACTTTGAAAATAAGACGTATTCGAAATGTAGATATGGTTTGTAAGTAAAACATGCCACATTTTGATTGGCGAGTGAGTATTTTCAATTTGTGAGAAATGTATAAGAGCTTGTGTCTTTCAAAGTATATGTAATTTAGTTCGCTCTTGGTGTCTGTATAGAATGGAAGGTGATTAATCAGCTTAGCTTCACGCCAGAGAAAGGATTAATACCAGCACCTATTTATGTAATACTGAAATTCCATAGAATTTGAATTTGAAATAGACAGCCCTAGCAAATGTGTTTCGAATTTGTGTCAGAAATATTTGATTAAAGCAATGATAAAAATATGATAGATTTGAATCAGTTCCACTGTTAGCCATAACGGTGTTAAATGTTACTTCCTGTTGTAGGGTACCATTTTAACATATTTATGAATAAAAAATTTTCGGTTTGAAGGACTTTTGTTTAATAACGAAATGATATAAAATATAAAGTGTTAAGGAAAATTTGTTGAAATCCAAGAAACTCTGGTACCAAACAATATTCTGCATATAAAAATAACGAGTATATAAATAAAAATTTTACGTATGATGGCTAGATAATTTTTCCTTTTGCTCCAAAAAATAATGTTTCAATATTTCTTTTTGCCACTAAACAGCGTAAGGATTGCATATTTTATTAAATATATGTCCATTTTATTTCAATACTGTTAGATATCCCTTCGCCAGAGCTAATTTCTTTATATTTAAGTATAATTATTTATCAATTGAATAATTCGTTATTAAATTAAATTAGTCGCGTGATATATTTAAGCTAAATGTAAGAATAATAATATAAAATTGAAAGCGAGCTTTTACTACTAGTTACTAATTAAAGTGAATATTTGCAAGCGTCCCGCGTAATACAAATAAAAAGTCCAGTCTCTATTGAATACAGAAATATTATACACAACTATAATATAGGAATGTTAGTTGTAAAAAAGCTGTGGAAGCTCAAGAGGATTTGGGTCGATGCTTTAAAACAGAAATCTAGCATGCATGAACTTATAGAAAATACACGAAGAAGCTTTTAAGATAAGTTATCGTCTCATACAGTGTTGAGCTCTGAATTAATACTAGGGTTATACAAAAACAATGAATGTATTGAATAAATATTTGGAAATAAATCTACACCAACGTTATTTGCAAAATCATAACCACTAGAAGTTATTAACATTGAGAAAATTATAGGATATTGTTTATAACTTAGGCTACTAACAACGTATGAAACTTTTTGTCATTTTAGAATTAATAAATTGAAATACAATTAAAATACTATAAAATTTAAATGGTTTTTAGTTTAAATATTTTATGAAGAAAATGTATATTCATTTACGAAATACTTTCATTGTAATAAAGTATTGTCCTAAACGAGTTTCATATTAATGTCGTCACTGTTGTTACGCCATTTTACTCGAAAAAGTTTTAATTTTCTTCTTATATTATCATTTCACATTTATTTACTTTTTTAGATTTGTAATTTATCGGTCAACTTGAACAGATATGTTATTTTATACAAATTATTTGTTTAAATTTTAAAGTAAGAAAAATTTAGGTTTATGAAACGGTTTTTTTCAAAATCTTAAGAAAATTTTTATATAATAATGACATATAAAGTTTTTGAAGTTTATGTGAATATTCAATGAGAATTATTATTCTTTGAATTACAATGAATTGTGGTTAGCGAAAATTCCAATCTCCCGTGGATAACTGGTGAAAAAAGTTTATTATAAATAAATTACATAGTATATTTTAATAAAATAATATTAAATAATAGAAAGCATAAAAACGTAAAAAAATGAGCTAAGCCTTGTTATAAATAAAAATAACTTGAAACAAAGAGTGGGGCACTGTCCTCAAAACCTTAGAGAATAGTGTGATGGGCCTAATCCAATAGGCCACCCCTTCCATGCCTCTGTCCAGAATAACAAATTTATATTCTCTTTGCATATTTTAAGGTAACATCTTGGGTGCCGGTAATTTTTTAACAAGGCTAAAAATATGTGTCAAAAGAAGGAAGAAAACCTTACATTAATTTGATAATTTTTGCAGGTTACCTAATTTTTCAACAAAATTCTCTCCCAAAAAATCTTGAGAATTTAGAAATAAATATGGAAAACTTACTATAATACTTAACCAAACATCATCATAACAATTTTTTTATCCTAGTGAACGTTTTTTATTAGTAATGGTTTCAATAGACATATTTTTTTCTAATCTTATCACCAGCTTAATTGATTTTAAAAGATTTATTATTACTGGTTAACTAATTCTATTTAATCACAATTTGTTTTTGAGCCCTGTAAATTTATTTTTATATTCACAAATAAGTTTTTGTAGTCACTATAATTATTTATGAAACATTTGCAAATAACTCTGTCCAACTGTTCAACAGTTGAAAATAAAACAGCGAATACCAAGACTGATTGTCACTATACTGATAAAAAAAGACAACAAAATTCAATTTTTTTTTCCAAAAAGTGATAGTTAATTTACGTGCTGAAAATAAACAATAAAAAATACAACCGTATAAGTATATATATGTATACAAAAATAAAGTTTGTTTGTATATTTAACAGTGTATATTTTACAATAATAAATACTGAAAAATGATAGAATCGATGACGTACGAATTCAGATGTATTTTTTGTTTCACCACTATTTAATTATCGTATAATTATTTTCCTAGCGGTATTTTATTATTGCATAGCTGCATTTATTCACTTTGAAAACATTTTGAAATATCGCGGTTTCAAAGAACATTCATTAAATTTCAGTCCGTTGAATGAACGTGATTCTCTGTCAGCCGACTGACGTAAACTAATACAAGGGATGTTTCAACCCTTATCATTTCTGTGAGAAGAGGGTTAAGCGCTTAACTGCGCGCGCAGATTTTTAGAAAATATTTTTACGAAGGCGCTTAGTCCAGTGAAAATGTTTTTTAATCTCTACTCAAAGTCTATTTCATCTATCGATTTAAAGCTATTGAAATTCTTACAGAAAATACGTCAATTGTTATATTATCAATTATAAACATCATTTATTAATTTATTTATGATTTCAAGTAAAATTGTATTGTATCGGGATAAAAGTGTCAACTTCCATCAGGAAGAATTCAATTTAATATAAATTCATGGCGATTCTCTTAAAAAATCTACAAAGAGCTATGAAAATTTTATTTATTCTTTGATGTATGATCTTGTATAAAAAAAAACATCAAGTCTCTATCTATTTAGGCTATGAATCCAAAAAGTTGTGCTCACTGCGAGAAGGTTGTTTCTTATAACTGGCTACAGACGAGTTTTATTTTTGGGACCACTTCATAATTTATATAGATATTTTAAAAATGTGTAAAAGTATATAAGTGCTATATAAAATTTCTTGCGATCACGAAACAATTCCACATGCCATTGATGATTACAGTGCGGCCACAATAATTTATCATGTGAGAACCTTTGACTTTGAGATACTTCCAAAGATATGTTTCGCTCTTCATTGACTTTATATATGATATATATGTACAGATGCTTTTTTTATATTTTTCATTTTAGAGATGATTTTTCTGACATCCAACTATTTTTTCATATTATTAAGTTAAATAGTCGTTAATATTTTCCCTGTAATTTAAAAATTTTATTTTAAAATGTCTACCAACAAAATCCTACTTAATTTCCTAATCCCATTTGATGTGTAGTTTATTTCGTAACGAGGCTCGTATTTCGGCACGCTTCAAGGAATATGTCACAGGAAATTTATACTATAAGGGATAATATTTTATAGATGTCTGTAATAAACAGCAAAGTGGAATTCTTTAAAAAACGTTTTAGTGAGAAATATACAAAATCTACATAGAGAGCTTAACATTTTCATTTTTACATATTTGTCACCAGTTATATGGAATATTACGACGTACAAAAGGTGTTTCGTATTTTTTTATAAAGAATACTAATGTACTACAAATAAATAATAATCTGCAAACATATTTATTTAATTATATCTATATAATCATATTATAGTAAGAAGTAGTTCAGTACAAAGGTTAACATGATTTTTTCCAATAATACGTTGATTTTAAATTTGTTGAAATATTAAAGTTTCACATGATTGAATTTAAATTTTCTTAAAAAAAATTATATTTATGATGAAAATGTTTTTTTTTATACTATCATAAAAACGTTCTTTAACTTTAAATCATTAATATTACTGAAGTTTTGTAACGCATTACATGAATTTGATACTCTCTAGACATAGACTTAATTGAATCATCGTTCAATACCATCTGATCAAAAATACTAAAATAAAAATTTGGCCATAGGATTCGAAGTAGGTTAAATCATTCATATATGAGAATATATTTGTGAGACTACTTGGTTTACATGCGTTACAAATGTTACTTTGAATGTTGAACATTTTAACTATCAATCATGGAGAGGTCTTTCAGCAAAACCATTTTGTTTGAAAAGGGTTCATGATATGGCAGATGAGGTAATACTTTTCCTAGCTAAAGCAGTTGGATCAATGCTCTAAAGATCTTTTAAGAATGTTTGCAGCAAGGTTTTTGAATTTTTTCTAGATTCTATAGTATTTTTAATATGAAAAGTAATGAAACACTTTCAATTTTTGAAATCGAACCAAAAGCCTATTTTTTTATGTGTTCTTAAAAATTACTAATAATTTCCATGCATTTAATAATTGTTGGTCCCTTAGCCGAGAAACATATGACCTTGATCTTTCAATGTACTCCAGTACGTGATCAGTGATTTGAATACTAGAATAAAAAAACACATTTTGCTTAATAACTTTGTACATAAATCATCACTTATCTGATCCTGTAAACTGTACGTCAGGTGTAGATTAGACGCTTATCAAATCCAACATTCTTTATGAAGTATTCCTTAAAAAACTATCTCGATAAGAAAAGTACTGTTAAAATGTTTGGTCAAAGTTTGCATGTTTTATAAATATAAAAATACTACACAAAACAGTCAAAAATGATTTCATGTAATTTAAAAAATATAATAATAATTGTCTAAAAGTTTTAATTTTCAGAAAATATTTACCTATTGTGCTGTGAGAAAATTTTTTTTTAATGCGATACATTTAAAACGACGAAAGTTTAGAGAAGATTTTAATTAATTTTATTTTTCTTTTGTTTTGAAATTTTGCCAAAGCGCTATTTTAATGTCATGTTTATGTTTTGAATAAACTTATTTACTAAAAAAAACTGATGTTTGTTTTATCGTAACAAAACAAACGGCTTGAATATTCACGCTAACAAGTAAATTCATAAGAAGTCGCGACAAATTTATATCTGAATCTGTGGAAAAATACTATTTTATATTTCCAGTAAAATTAAAATTTTTAGCATGTTGTTATTGTAATATTACAACGCCATTATGTTAAACTGATTCCAATCATTTTGATTTAAATATATATAAATATAAAAATGTATTAAATTAACAAGACTTTGTCTTATAGCTGTTTTGTATATAATGATGAATTATTGAAAGCCATTTTAACCTCATGTTGAATTTATTTATCACGCTAGCAAACAAAATTCATGAGTAACTAATTACTTCGCCATTTTTATGTTTATCATTATGAAGTAATCATCATTTTTATCAATCAATTCATAGAGAAATAAAAATAATTTTAGTTGGAAAATTGTAAAAAACAAGCGATAAAACAACAAATAACTATTCGTTTACAGCACAAGGCTTGAAACTTGTTGATTCACATTAATAATATTTTCCTATCATACTTTTATTTTTAATAAAAAAAAAAACATTTTCTTTAGCTCGGATAGTTCTTTACGGTTTATAATGATAACTCTAAGTTGAAACGACTCGGAGGCTTAACAGTTAGATTGTTTTCTTTAAGTAGAGAAGTAAAGAACTTTTCAACTTTTTGTGGGATGTTCTCCTAATTGATTTATACCAACACCTTAATTGCCAGCGTAATATGTTTATCTGCGGTATAATACTTTATATACAGTTATATTTATAATATAATAGTTATTAATATAGAAATACGCAATTACAATAGTATGTGAAATACATATTTATTATTGTAACGCTGATAAATGATTGACGTTCTTGTGGTATTAACCTTCTTTGATGCGCTTTATATATTCATTAGGTGTCCATTATAAGAGTTACGGTGTATTAAATACTGGCTATCGCTTAAACGGAAAGTGTCAAAGTAGTAACGCAATTGTGTGTAAATTGATTCATTAATCGCATTGCGTGTTCGTGTTAAAGGATTTGGTATGTGTAAAACCTAAAATTACCTCACATCCACCCCATCTAAAGTCTCTCTTTAAAATACAGGCTGAGCGGCTAGTGGGGTAGTAAACAGTATCGGTATAATGATTTTTGACGAAACAAACTACAACACGAATCTGCATATTCTATACTGGGGACAGATGATAGTAAAAAAAAAAAAAAACAGTATATATGAATTTGACACCCGATGATTGAATTTGGAACTGCTTTGATTCAGTTGTAGATAATTTAATTTAATTTGAATGAACTAGAATCCAGGTAATATTTCCCACAAAATCACGAGACATCGTCTTATACAATCATTTTTTATTTTTTAATATTCAAGGTCAAGCTGTAAACTATCCGACTATTTTTGCCAATGGGCATGGATACTACTATCAGATGACTAGAGTATGATTAGTACAAGGAAAATCACAATAATAACTATTTGCTTGATGTGTAGTTGAATTCCAGTGCACATACTTTCAGGTTATTAAATTTGACACTTATAATGAGCTTAAAACGACTCGAACGTTTTTTCAGCTGCAACTCCTTCGCTTTAAAATATAGAGCCGAAAATAAACAAAAATTAAAACACTTCAAATGGAGAAAAATCACAGTCACGGTTGCATAAGCCACAAAATACACCTGCCGATTTTTCAAATGTATTATATTATATGATCTGCTAAATGCCACGTTTATTCAATAGGTCGTTGCTTTAACCAAATTCGCTTTTAACATTTTAAGAACATGATTTTTTTAAATATAAAAAGTTCATTCATGGGAATACAACTAAATATATACCGGTAATTAGATATTCAAATTATATTAAGAAACCGATATATCTTCTTTTTAACAACTTTAATGCCTGTCTTAATTGTAGCTTAGCGATAAAATTATTTTAATTCAAATCTTTATTCAAACATTATGAAATCTTTGTAGTTAAGTTTCTAAAAATATACGGCTGAATAATTTATTGAACACCTAATCTTTACACACGATAGCCAATGATTTAGATTAACTTCTAAATACAGAAAAATAGTCGAGGTAATAAAATATTCCATAAAAATACAATACCAAAAATAGCATGGATAATGTTATAGGATTATAAAACATAACATTTAGACTTAAGTATAATGGAATGACACATGTCACCGAAATTAAAAAACAAAAAAACAAATCTTCATGTTCTATACTAGTTACCAAAATATCATCAAGCAATATGTGGAATTAAAATTTTAACTCACGGTTGGTGTTTTATATAAAATATGGGGTTAAAACGTCTTAAAAAATTTTCTATGTACATGACACAAAAAAAGTTGAGATACTGTTTGTATGTGTTAAAATAAACTTCATCTGAAATTGTGATAGCTTTATGAAATATTTTTAGTAAAATATTATTAAAAGTTAATATAAATAAAAAGTGTAAAAGTAATATGACGTTGGCTCGATAGGCGAGACGGAGCAATCAGTTTGAGAATAGTTAATAAAAAATAGTATTTTGCACATTGTGTTAATAGCAAAATAAACCTATACTACAGGATTTTGTTATTCCATTTTTGTTGACATTATAAACGTGTTGACCGATGAATTTAATTTCCTTGAATAAACTTCTTTTTATTTTTTACTTTATATAACCAAATTGGTTTTTTTTTTGCCTCAAACTATTCAATCATTAGCAACTTTTTTAGCTGTACTGAATGTTTTTTAAGAGAATAATAAAAATGCCAAACGAGTTTTTACCATAGTAAATGGAAGCTTCATTGGAGTTTTATTCAATTAATGAAAACTTTAATTAACGCTATCAATAAAAATGTAAAATAAAATTGACAGTTTGCTCTAAATGTGTCCAAAATATTCTGTGTATTATTTTCAAAACGTCCCGAGTGGTCGGTGGCTTAAATTTCACTTAAATAACAAAAGTTTTGATCGTAAATTAAAACAAATTGGGAAAATGTGAAAGAGAAATTTGGGTAATTACCATAAATTCTACCTACCGAATCAAAAGACAATAAATTGTGAAACTTTCACAGCTGGATAAACCTCATCCGCCAAATTCAAAACGGAAATGACAAATTTTAATTTGGAGGCGATTCGAATTGATTGTTGTCAAAAGCAAATCTTGGATTAATGTATACAAACAATAATTATATTTGTATATAAATTTTTCAATATCCTACCAAAAACTTTACATTTTTCATAGCTTTGCACTATTTCTTGTATCACAATAAAAGTTTTCCTCTTCAAGCGCCTGCTATTTTTGTTGAAAGTAATTATTTTTTTATGTTTCCTTATTTTTCTCTACAAGATATATCTATTTTTGCGTGAAAATATATTTATTTGAGATTCGTATAAAAATATTTGATTAAATCGGTTTTCAGTGATTTTTAGTCTACATCTCGGTATCTTACAATAAAATATTTATTGAATTAATGATATGCTTCGTAAATGCAAGTATTAAAATATAAACATGGTATTCAATAAATTATTTTATTTTACACATCAATAAATATCAAACCAACTGTTCTTCAAATTGTAAATGTTATAATGAACCACAATTCAAGAGGAATGATAAAAACTCGGTTAATTTAATGTTATTTAGAGTAATTTGAAAAAAAACGGACATATATACATACACCCGATAATTTTTACTGTAGTAAATTAACATTATCTTTCAGAAGAGATTATTTACATAAAATTTTCATAGATGAATATTGATGCATTGACCTCTCATAATTACTAAGTCAATATGTGCTTAGTGTAGGCTTATAATGCTTAATAATTATTATAATTTTTATTTGTTTTATATGATGAATAAGTGCATCTAATCTTTATATTAACAAAGAATAATTTTACACTCTTTATAGAATGTGTAAAAAATAATGATGGAAAAATGATAAAATCGATATATTTTCGAATCGAATATTTAGTTTTTATTATACAAATATCTTCTATCAAGATGATTATATTTTTTGATATTATAAACTATGATACAATGTGCAATACTTATGCTACATTTGGTAAGAGTCAAACTCGTGGTTTCATTAAGTGAGAGGTACATTTTCAAAAATCTTCGGTGTATATATTTAATTTATTGTATATGAAAAAAATTACACGTAAAAAATTTGTTCGAGATAATAAAAAAAAACGAGAGAATGAAAAGAATAGATCAAAAATACAAATTATTACATGAGCTTGTATTTAAATTATGATATATACGACACATTTAATATTATATAATTTATAACTAAAAAGTATATGGTAGCAGTGGATTAAAGTTCTCGTATACTCAACGATGCATTACGACAAATATCTGATCAGCTATGGATATTTCTGTAAGTAAAATAATAAAAGAAGAATTTGTACAGTTAAATCAAAAATTAATGACAGTAGCACTTGTAATCAATCGACCGTCCTTAATGTGAGATGTTTATGATACTCTTGGTGGTGGAATGAAATAAAATTTTAACTATCGGGTGAGTATCGGAGTCAGTATCAACGTAAGTATAATAATTTTTTTTTACGATTCAGTCTTATCAATAAATATGTGAAATTTTTGTAATAATGCAGAGATAAAAACCGAAGTTCGTCATATTTATTTGAATATTTCACAACATTTAACGACATAAAGCGTTGCGGGCCTCAAGCGTGATACAATTAAAAAGTAATCATAGGTATTTGTATGCAAAAGCAGAAAAAGCACAGCTTGTTAGAATGTACATTTCTTCTAATAGCGCACCTTATTATAAAAAATATATGCATGCACTTTGAAAGACTTTTTCTAGGTATCGACGATTGAAAATAGTGATTTCTTGACATTTAATAATCGTATTTTTTTTAAACAATATCATTTATTAAAGACGGTTTGCTAGTTTTTTGATGGTATAAAGAATTTATTCAAATTAATATAATGACGTAAAAATACTATATTTTGCAAGTTAAATTATCGTTGTGATGTGAAACATTTAATTCATAATATTTGAAGACATGTGTGTCTTTCAAAGGTTGTATAAGCAAAGGTCTGTATGTTAGTATTAAATTTATCATATATAATTTAAAGTACGAAATATGTAGCAATTTTTACCAAGTAATAATTGTGGTAGAGAAAACTCAATGATAATTTCTGAATACATAAAAACATGTATACATATGGTGATATTTCTGCATCTGAAGACCTGCATCAAACAGCTTTATGCAGTGATTTCATACTCTTCGCTTGATTTATTTACGTAGAGATTTTAAACTTTTTCCAGAAATATTTTACTTTATAAAAAAATATTTTCTTTGTCTGAACTAATCTGTTATTGCCGTGAGGTAATATAAAACATATGGTTGCAATATTTTTTTGAGAAACAAAAATTATATTGCGGAAAAATTCTTCAGATATCTTTCAGAGTAACTTTTCAAAGATTTCAATATTTCTTGGTAAATGTTGCATATTGCTTAGAATTTTCCAGCAGGTTTCACATTCGTATCCAATAGAAGTGCATTCATTCTGTGAAGAAAGTTTTATAATTTTTATAATACTTTTCAATAAATATTTTATTTCTGTTTGGATACAAGTCATATTCTATTAATAATTCCAATGAAATTTGTCTTCATATCTAAATTATTAGTATTAGGCACTTGTCATTGTAATGTTTTTAGTTTCCTTTTTTAAACTTTTGTTAAGTTCTAATTATAATGTAGGTTTATTTAGCGAGTAAATAAAAAAGCTTTATATAAATATCGTATGAATCGCTCTAATAACAATCATCTTTAAATATTGTTCAAATACGCTATCAAAATGACGCCTTTAAATCACATTGTTTTTTTTATTTTAATCTTAATATTATATTTTACGTAATAAGTACCCAAATCATAGTACATAGTAGTTTTTGCTTTTCCTAAATAATGTATTGTCTCGCTTCTTGAGTTTTGAAAATTAAACATTACGTCGCTACGAAAAATCGAGTTAAGTCTAGACACCATTATAAAAAGCTAGAGGTAGCGTCATGCCATCATCATTATAAAGATGGCTGCGAAACTCTTGCATCAAATCTCATTTCAGGGAATTACTATGAGGGAGACATTTATAGTGTTTCTGGTGTTACAGGATGTTTATCACTGGTTGGAGGTAAATATAACCAAAAAAACTCCGAAGTTTCATAATACATGCAGAATTCATCGCGAAAATAGAGATTTCCGACTGTATTATAATGGAAATGTCAAACTGAGTCAAATATTTATTTAAAACTTGAATGTGCTAACATTTGAGGATCTTCATGAGCATAACAGAGCCTATATTTATTAGTGCCACCAATATTTAAACCATACTTTATGTAAATTTATGGTCAATTATATTCGCGTTTATCACAAAAAGTCTGTTTATATGATAAATGCATAAACTGGATATTGTAAGTCTGAATAATTGCCGTTGATATGAATATTATGTTCAAGTTTTATCATGAATGAATTCATGCTATCGGAGTATTATTAAAGATTTCTTTTGTATTTTTTATTTGAAGATTTGCAAAAATGTTTATTATTTTATTTTTTAATACATGGAGGCTGTCAAAATCATGAATTTTGTCGTTCAACATGCATACATTAAACATTGCAATTTTATTTAAGATTTTGCTATACTAGCAACTAGAAAACATTATTATTTGACTTATTCATATTTAAATACATCCATTTAAAACTTCAATTATTATTTATGAAATTATGTATAAATATTGAATAAAACAAAAATACATAATTATTCCATTGACGTTGGTAATTTAAAAAACATCAAAATCGCTCAAAAATTTCTTTGTCAATGTTCATACTTTTATTAGTTATGTATACATGAAATATGACAATGTTCTACCGATTCTTATCTTTGATGAATGTATTTCCCTCTTTCAGATATTAAAAACGTAGTGTAGCCGTATATAAGAGAAAAATGAAACATAAAATTCGTTAACTATTTTCAGATTTTTTTTATGTATACTTACGTCGTGAAAGAACATTTGTAAGACCTGAGATTAAAATGTATTCTTTCAAGTCATGCATATTCTTTCTTTTTAAAAAGGTCAATAGAAAGTATGAAAATCTTCAAAAGTAAAGATTTTTATGAAGTCAGTAACATCTCACTAGGGTGTGGTAAGGTGAAGATTAGATTCCTAAAGGGTCTCTTGAATCTCGCTACTTTCTTGATAAGGTTGTTTGAAACTGAATGTAAACACGACAGCCTATTTTATTTATTTAGATTAATGTTCATTAATTGCTCGCTGATGTTGGCTAACCGGGGAGTCATTGCTTCAAACCACTATTATTATAAATATAGTAATGTTCGATAAGCATATTTTTATCTTCATGCTCATCTCGCATGCGATTATGAAAAATTAATTTCTATTCTTTTTTTAAATCACACTTTTTTTTTTATCTCAAAAGAGAGTGTGTGGGTAACTGACAGTTCGATGTGTAAAGGATAAAATTTTGAGACACAATAAGAAAAGATTAAAAAATCAACAAATTCACATGCTCATTCAGGTATTTGAATCGTTTTAAGTCTAAAATTTGTATAAATATCGCTTATATCATAAGCTAAATGATTCTTTGATATCTATGAATTTTTCAAAAACTAGTTTCTGATTTAAGGAAATTCACTTTTAATTTAAAATTGATAAATTTATTATAGATATTAATTTGCTACAAGTATGATGTGTTTCACATTTTTAAAAAGCGTGAATGAAAAAAGTGGGAATGCTTTTTATTTATTTAAATAGATTTAAATTACTTTCCGTGTAACTAAATGTATCATTTTTTTTAAATGATGAAATTAAAAAATACGTTACTTGAAACAAAAATATTGTCTACGGTGCGTTGTCTCCCGTAAAAATCGTGTCGTGTTTACAGGAACTATTGGTTTATTGACAACGATAAAATATATGTATACATTTAATAAACACAAACAGTTTTCCAAACAAAATAATTGAAACCAATGTGAACTGATATAGTAAAACAGTTAAAGTAGTAAAAAAACCCACAATTAAGATTTTGAAAAAATACACAAATGACCAATTAAAAAAAAAATACAACATATACTCAATACCACATTGTTTTCCAAAAAAGATTTTGAAAGAATTTACTCTGAAAAGATGTAAAAAACATCACTTTTTTCAATATACACATATAAATTAAATTCCAAATTTGTGTATTATTTCACATTTTTAGTGCAGCGTTTGAAAAAACCTGATTTTTATATGGTGCTCGGTACCTGTTTGAATTACAATATATGATACTTAAGTATATTATTATATTATTGACCTTGAAAATGTTCAGTGAACCTTGTATTGATATTTTTTGTCAATCTCATGAAAACAAAAAAAGTCTTGACAGTATAACGAACTTTACTGACATGTGTGTGATTCTATAAGACAAATAAACAAACTGTACTCAATAATTTATTATTTATAAGGAAATGTAAAATACTGCGGTAAAATTCCACAAAATATTGCTTTTTACGTAGTTTTATTTTAAAGACCGTGATGAAAATAACGCGATATTTATGTAAAAAAGTATTTTTACTGCGATTAAGATACATTTGTCTTGATTTATGTATAATGAAACATACACACACTCTTCCTGATGGCGCATTATTCATATGAAGGCTACTGAGTGAAAGCTATTAACTGGCATTACCGCTTGGTTTTAATTAATAATTCTTTATTTATGATATGACATAACCAGCCAGGAAAGTTTGATAATATTAAACATTGATATTTTAATGTTTCATGCTACATATTTTTACCTTAATAATATTTGGGGTTTTTTACATTTTTTCTTTATTTCTAGTCTGCAGGATGAAGTGTTGAGCTACTTGAAAGCAAAATGTCGTGTTTTGTTTTTCGATTGTTTTTATCAATTTATTTTC
Source organism: Himalopsyche japonica (assembly GCA_028555115.1). Classification (NCBI taxonomy): domain Eukaryota; kingdom Metazoa; phylum Arthropoda; class Insecta; order Trichoptera; family Rhyacophilidae; genus Himalopsyche; species Himalopsyche japonica. The sequence continues at coordinate 878,416 of JAHFWJ010000819.1, forward strand.
ATATGCATGTTAATGGTCTGGAAACGAATTGTAAAGAAATCGATTAACTAATTAATGTACAAGTAATTTTCTAGATTTATCTGTTCAGGACGACTGGAAAATCTGTTGTTATGGGCTCAAACTGACTTAATTATTTTATAAAATTATAGCAAATAAATCTGACAAAAATGTAAATGCCAATAAAATTCATAAAATATTTTATATTTATTTTATTTATTCCTCTATTTAGACTTTCATACAAACCTTATTTGTATAATTTTTACTTAACGATTTAAATAAGCAGTAGGTATAATTTATAATTATTTATGGTTTTGAAATCTATATATATAAAAATGAATTTCTGTCTGTCTGTTCTTTATGCATTCCTACACCATGAATCCAATTGCGATAAAACTTTGTCGAATTATTTCTTAGACTACCGGACAAAAGATAGGATACTTAGAATTTGATTACAAAAATTAATTTAATATTTACGAAAAACATGTTTTCATTCAAGACTATTGTAATACAGAATGGCCATTTATGATACTTAGAATTTGATTACAAAAAATAATTGAATATTTACGAAAAACATGTTTTCATTCAAGACTATTGTAATACAGAATGGCCATTTATGACACATTGTATCCATAGCAACGCTGAAAGCTTACTTACGTAAGGTACTGAATATTTTGAAGCAAAATTCGATTTTTGAATAAAGTAACATATTTCAATGTTTTAATTTTTACCGACTTTTTTGTTTTAGTTTTATGTTGCATGACAGAACGAATTGAAATAAATATTACGTATAAATCGTGTGTGATATAGAAAGGTCGACTTCGGATAGTATTATGTCAATCATTATTTTTTATTTTTCAAAAGTGAATATTAAAACGTAACGTTTACTGTGAAATCAGTCAAGTCACAGTACAACTCAAGCATGAAAGAAAAGGGCAAAACAATGAGGTTGAAGTTGATAATCGTTGGATTGTACCGTATTCACAGCTTCTCTCGCAAACGTACAAAGCACACATCAATGTCGAGTATTGGAATTAAGTGAAATCCATCAAATACATATGTAAATATGTCAACAAAGGAAGCGACATGGCAGTTTTGGAGTGGGGAATTCAACTGGATCTATCGATAAAATCAACCAATATCGACTGGGACACTACATTAGTAGCAATGAAGCAATATGGCGCATTTTATCATTTCCAATTCATGAACGGCATCCAACAATTACTCATTTGGCAGTTCACCTTGAAAATGGACAGCGAGTGTACTTCACAAAAGAAAATGCACGTGTAAGAGCATTGTCACCACAGCCAACAACGTAAACTGCATTTTTCTTATTGTGTAGGGATGATATGTTTGCAAAGACGCTACTTTACTCTGAAGTGCCAACATTCTAGAGATGGAATGCATCAGAAAAAAAAATTCAATGTCGCAAACAAGGTAAAGCAGTTAAAGGACATTACAATGTATATTCAACCGACGCATTAGGCCGTCTGTACACTGTTCAACCGAATAATGCAGAATGCTTTTACTTGCGATTACTGTTAATCAACATACGTGGACCGACATCCTTCCAAGAATTGAGAACAGTAAACGGTCGAACATGTGTCGTGTATGTTATCGTAAAGCTTGCCTCGAATTAAATCTTCGAGAAAACGATGCACATTGGGACACTTCACTTGCTGATTCATCGAATACTGCTCACCCACAACAAATACGTGCGTTATTTGCAGTAATATTATCAATTTGCTTTCCATCCAATCCAAAAGATCTTTGGGAAAAATACAAAGGCTGCATGAGTGAAGATATTTTACATAGATTCAAACAATTCAAAACCCACACGTTCAATTCACGCCAAACGTATATAATGAGGCATTTCTATTGATTGAGGACATATGTTTAGTAATCGCTATCAAATTATTGGTATAATTGGGAATGGCTGCGCTGAATCGATATGAAAACGACTGACGTGATCGTGATTTCCAACGAGAAACACGCTTTGATGTGGATGAATTGGGTAAATTTGTTCAAACGAATCTTACGAAATTGGTTCCAGATCAACGTATAGTGTATGACACAATTATGGATGCAATTACAAGTCAAAGTGGTAGATTTTATTTCATAGATGCACCCGGAGGCACAGGTAAAACCTTCCTCATTTCACTCATTTTGGCAGCCACACGATCACGAAAAAACATTGCACTAGCAATCGCATCATCTAGAATTGCAGCAACTCTTTTGGATGGTGGCCGGACAGCGCATTCAGCACTGAAACTGCCATTGAATATGCAAATAATTGAGACACCAACATGCAATATCAACAAAAATTCTTAAACGGGCAAACTACTCACATCATGTAAAATCATTGTATGGGACGAATGTACTATGGCATAAAAAAAATTGGCAGGCCGCCGCATGTTTTAACATTGAAAATTGACTTGCCTATCATTCTACAAAACATAAATCCACCACGAATTTGTAACGGTACCAGGTTTTCAGTGAGGTAAATGATGAACAATATTATTGCAGCTACAATTTTAAATGGTAGATTGAAAGGAGAAGATGCACTGTTGCCACGCATCCCAATGATTCCGACAGATATGCCATTTGAATTTAAACGTCTGCAGTTTCCAGTGCGAGTCGCCTTTGCAATGACCATCAATAAGGCACAAGGACAGTCGTTACAAATGTGTCGACTAAATTTAGAAAATCCATGCTTCTCACATGGACAACTGTACGTGGCCTGCTCACGCGTTGGAAAACCTTCTGATTTATTTGTGTACGCACCAGATAGAAAAACAAACAAATTGTGTATCGCTGTCAAATTTAGGTAAGAAAAACATAACCTAAGCTTATCGCTTCTAATTGGCTCCGGTCTCGCCTCAAGTCCGACTTATCCAATCGGAAGGCGAAAGGCTCCCGACGTGGCGCTTCCATAAAGTCGCGGTTTCTTTTTTGTTGAGTGGCATTGCAACGCATGCCGGGAACACGCTGGTAGTTTATAAAAAATAATAACTCATGCGTTGATAATATTTTAATTGAATTTTAATCACTGATATTTTTCTCAATAACTTGTTTTTTTTATTATTTTCTGAATGTCTAGAAAGATTTATAGCATTAGACTTGTTCAATAATTTCTGTGAATTGTGAGAACTAGGCATAATATTATATATAGAGGAATTGATTGCTGATAAAAGATTTTACTATTCGACGAAAACAAATGATATGCAAAGCTGACACTGAAATTTACATAACGGGGATCAAGAATATAATACCTAAGTATTAATTTGAATTTAAAAGTAAACAATTTGACACGATCTAACATGGCTAATGTTAATAACATGCAGAATACTCCATGTGAAGTATTTAAACGGTATGGAAATCAAAAAAAGTTTTTTCAAGTATGTTTGATCATTAAATAAATGAATAAATCATTATATCATACAAATTAAAGATTCAAGAGCGAATTTTGCTTACTGATTTTGAAATTATAGTGGCAGTGTGGGTATTTGAATAGGAAATGAAATCGTTTATGAAATATATTGAAAGGGCATAATAAGAATCAGAAACCTCTGGTGTAATAGAATTTGTGGTATCGTCTATAATTCGCAAGAAAGAAAAGGGTAAATTTTTGCGAATAAAAGTTGAAATTGCGTTGAATAGAAGCAGTGAACAAGTTGTGTGGCAATGCATTTAATTTCCTTATGTAAGATAATAAAAATTATACAATATTGCTTTCAAAAGTTTGCCACGATAATGTAAGACGAGTCATAAGTCCTTCCAAGAATATCTCGTTTTTAATGCACAATGCACTTCAGTCATTTTTTTAATCAGCATCGAAGTCTATTTTGTCCAATTATCATCCTCTGGTCCATTTAATTAATTCACGACGATCTGGACGGCTATTTAAATCTACCTTGAGGACTTGACGCTCTTTTCTTAATGTTATAAATTCTGATACACGTCATGATACTCGTGATCGATTCGTCTTGTAAGAAGCTTTATATGTTACTTCCTGGTTTGAGTTCACGCGCGTTGGTCGATACATTTTATTTTTAGTCCAAACTATTGTAAGTGAATGTTAAAATATCTTATTACCTGAAATGTTACTTCCATTTCGAATAAATAAAATGTATGTACTTTTAATCATTAAATAAGTCTCACTTATCTTGAATAGGCAATTTGGTAAAAATATTTCTGTAATATTCTAGAGTATTTTATTGTAAAGGTGTTTCCCGGGTAGGTTTACAGCTTTGTAAAGTCGTCTTTTTGATTGAAATCAGTTTTGACTGTTGAACGATTTTAAAGGAACAGGGTCTTCAGCAGATAAAAACAAACCTGGGCCTTAACGTGCAACTTCAAATACAACCAATCTTGCAATTAAATTACTGATCGTCTTACTGGCAACATAATGGACATAACTACCGGAAAGAAAAATTGTACTTATTGTATAATAAATGACAATCACGACTACCCAATAGAATATTTTTAATATATCATTAAATATCAAACATGACCTCTTCAGACACACTATAATGCCATATCTATAATATTTAAAATATCAATCTGATTTACGATTCCGGTAATAATAAAGTTAACACATTGATGTTAGAATCATTGTCGTTAAAGTAAGTTAGTACCATATTTACCTGTTCCCCATAAAAGGTAAGACGTACTCTCGACCGTTGATTAAAATTATGTAACATATAATTTATGCACAAAGGATGCAGTGACGTAACAGAGCATTATTTTTTCTACTCTGAGTCATAAAGGTGTTTATTTCATCTTTATGAATGCGCATGTTTTTTTTAGTAAATGGTGAGACGTTTTAAATGTTTAATGCAATTACAAATAAAAAAAGGACTCTTAATTGAATTCTTGCGAAGCTGATTGCGTTTGTTCTACACATAATTCCCATTATATTATAAACCGAAAATTAATGATGCCCAGTTTTTCACATGAATTTTATAGGCACTTCGTCCTTTCTTGATCTCTGAATATTTTATGCCGGCAATTACATATTGTAAAATGAAGCAACTAGTTTTCGTTAGTTAGTACAGTTTTTGGAAGTAATATTAAGGTATTCATCCATCGCCTTTATGATTGATTTCATCGAATTATGAATGAATCTTTTAAAAATTATCTTTTTTCAATATATGTAAGATAAAAAGCGCCGTAAAAATAGCAATGTATTTAAGTTCTATAAAATTTATGAGGTATATATTTTGACGCCTTTATCAGTATCTAATAAATTTTGTCGAACAAAAATACATTGCTATTTTCCCACCATGTTATAATGCAATTTTACCAATTAAATGACAATCCAATCAATAAAAAGCACCAATTAATTACAGATGATACGTTTCTTACCTTAAGCTACACAAAAATCCGTATTGTTGTTTTTTTTTTATATATATAGTTGTGTCAATCGCAACCGTTAAAATGAAATTTTAAAAAAACTTATCCGCGTATTTAATTAGTACATCGATAATAATACAGAGACCTGAAGAAATGAGCTTGGCTTAAATTTGTGTGAGTTTTGATAAAAACAGTTTTTTATACAAATTCCTCAGAAATACATTTAAAAAAATGTGTATCTATATATTACTAAGAAACGTGAATTGTGATTTGTGAATCATTTTCCCCATACTATTGTATAATATTACATCCCTTCAAATTAGAACCATTATGATCTCAATTATGAAAAATAAATCAACGCTAATTCTCGACGTTATTACATCAGATATAAATGAGATTAAAAGTATATCAATTAAGTACATGGAAAAAAACGAGTGTGCAAATTGAAATGAATTTTATTTTATATCTAATTATAAGTAAACGCTCTTAAGAAACTTGCAAGTTAATAAGTTTTAATATTTTAAATAATAAAAAACATTTTTTTTAATATTAACACACAATATTTCATGTTCAAGACCGGTTTCACTCATCGTGAGTATTATCAACTGATAAATTATTACGCTACTTTTCCATCAAAGAGTGACAGTTAACACCTAAAGTGGTTAATGTATAGCAATTAAGAAATATCATTATTAACATTTGACATGTTCACGGAAATGCATCGATGATAACAACATAAAATTAATGAAAAGTAAATTGATCCTCTGTGACGCTACCATCTTCTTCTTGAAATCGATACCAAAGTCAAGAGCAAATAAACCTATTTGTTCACCGTTTTCGTATAAAATAAAAAAAAACAAATTTATATAAATATTGCAGATTTTATTTGTAGCTTTAGTCGCACACAAGTGACCATCGTTCTCTTGTTTATCTTTACATTAAAGGTAGGCATTTTTTTCATTTTTCATAAATATTTTTTTAGCTTCCAAAGAAGTAAGCAAAGAAGTGATTGGACATCATTTTATCAGTTTTTATTTATTTAATTATTCATGAAAATCTCCTTTAGAATTAAAACACTGAAAAGACTAGATAAAGTAATTTTATGTCGTGAAAATTTTTTCGTTCAACCATATTTTTGGTAAAAGTATCGTTATTTTATTTTTGGTGAAAAACGTTAATTTGAAAATACTCGATTTGTCGATACGAGTAAATCTTTTTGTGTGATAAATGATTGATTCACATTTAGTCACTTAATTCAATTTCGATATTTGTTCCACATAAAATCCATCATTCTTTCATTTTTGCTCTTTGGTAGTTTAAAATAAATTTGAATTTGAATAAATCTGGTGTACAGTTTTAAAGAAATTCAATTCTAGGTTCAAATGAAGCAATCAAAGTTTTCCAAAACACGGACAATTGAAATAAAATAAATTTTATCTTGTAATAATTCTACCAAACATTTTGGTAAATTGTAAAATATTAACTTTTTACGTGTTTCGGATTACCATAAAAGTGTTAGTTAGTATAACATTGTTTTGTAATGATTCAATCAATACATTTCCAATATCATCGATGATATTCATTTATTAATGCATTTCCTTATTGTATGATTTTTTAAATATCATAAATATAAAAATAAACGCAACTTTGTTGCAATGCAGTTGGCACATATATTTACCATGTATATTTTGAATCAATTCACAAATAATTACTTTATACTGACATTGTAATCTAAATGGAGTACAAAAATATTTCTGAATTAATAGTAATCCGATACCTTATGTTTCTGACTATAATATAATATTAAATATTATTTTTCTATTCGGCAATTTTTGATAACTTGTTTTAAGTATTTATTATCTCAGACTTTATAAAGAATACGTGGACTTAAAAAAATCTTTAATTAAGATCACATTGTTTCAACTCTAAGTGTTTATTTTTGTTGTTATTTTAGAATATCACAACTTAGAATAAAAATCTTTTCTTCATTCACAGGTAACGAGAAAATTCACCGTCGCAGTCATGTCGATTTCCGTTATTCGGTTGACGTTCTTTTTCCTATTTTTGACTGTTTGCTGGCAGACAAGTCAATCAGCTGACTGGCGCTGGCATGGAAAAGTTGCGGTAGTTACTGGAGCAAGCTCTGGTATTGGGGCTCAAATCGCCCTCGAGTTAGCTGACAGAGGGATGATAGTGGTGGGATTAGCGCGCAGAGATGACAAAATAGTGGTATGAACATACATTTTTTCAACTATGCCAACACCATAGCTAAATTTAATTCTTAGAAATTTTATAAATGTACCACTAACTCACAGTTCATCAAAAGATGGCAATAAGCTATGTTGCCTGTCAAAATATTTTTAGATATAACTAAATTCAAAGAAACTAATGAAAATCTTTAAATATTGTGATCATTCTCATAAATTTCTAATATCTTCATAAAGTATTTACGCTGTAATTATTCTGTTGACAGTAAAACACTAAAAATATTTAAAAGTTTACATAATCAATGCAACAAAATAACCAAACCAAAATTTAACGAGCACTATAATGCCAAGGTTTTGGCGATGGTGACATCTTTTAATATTTATAAGAAGAAGATTGAAATTGATGGGAATATTATCGCTTTAATCGATAAAATTAAATTCACTAGAATCTTGACATCTATGTTATTTTACTTATACTATTTGTATTATAATGTAGGCAAATAACTATATTGTATTGCACGGTGAATGTTGTATTCTTTAGAAAAACAATTTCTAAAAAAAAAGCTTACTAAAAACTAAATTATTCAACTTTTTTATTCTAGGAATTATCAAAGCAAACAAAGGGCACACTTCATGCAATCAGGTGTGACTTAACCAACGAAGAAGATGTTGTAAGAGCATTTAGATACATTGAGGCTACTTTTGGAGGAGTGGATGTCCTTATCAATAATGCAGGAGTATACAAAATATCATCCCTTGTTGGTGAGAAAAAAATCCAATATTTCTTCAGATATGTTTAAATACGATAGCATTTTCAATTAATTGTTGAAGTGTTAAAAGCTTTTATCTAACTGCAGAAAGCTTATTTTTCACCACACTTGCTTTTTCAATTACTGTTTTTACATTTCCTCCCAATATGTACATAAAACATAATATTTTTTATGAACGCTTTGATTATTTTTATAAATATACTCCCATAATGTATATTTTTCTTCTATGTAACCAATTTTTAGCATTCGGTAAAAAATAATGTCTCAATAAAAGGTGGTAAAACAGATCAATCAATTTATAGCCATGAATTAAATTAATTAAACAAAATGGGAAAATTAAGGTACTATCGAATGCCCCTCAGGCTTTCAAGACCTTCATACTATACTTGGGGGAAAGAGCCATTAGTTTTGAGATTGCAAATTAACAGGTCATTAGCGACGATTGCCACAATAAACGATACTCCAATATTGGAGTCAAAATATCTGACTTAAGAAAATTGATATTTCAATTAGCCCTCCGTTCAGGTGGGGTAATTGTGTTTCTGACAAATTTGGTAATATAGTGCCTGAAGTATCTGGTATTACTGTAATATTTCAGAGAGTGGTGTTTAATACTAGATGTTGTATATAATTACAGTTGTTGTGAATAAAACGATATCTAAATTTAATGAATAATTTCAATTTGTAACAAAAGTTCGGCAAAATTGTTTTATTTCAAGATGGCGAATTTAATGATTGGAAGTCGGTAATTGATTTGAACATCTTGGGAGTGGCTATCGCCTCGAGGGAAGCACTCAGGACAATGAGGGCACGTGGAGATGATGGAAACATCATCAATATTAATAGGTAATATATAACCCAACATTTATTGACATTGGTATTATTTAAATAACTTTAGTTATCAACTTTCGTTTGGATCGATTACTCGGCCAATTGTCGAGTTTCTGAATGCCACATTGATGAGATATGGCCGTTATGTACAATATTTATTTATAAATAAAATATCCAAATACATAAGCTATTTTTATCCGTTAGATGAGTAAAAAAACAATTGATTCTTGGTTGTCGATTTCTTAGCAATAATCGTTTATCACTACTCTTCTTAAAGAGGAAAAAATAAATAATATAACGTCTATTGACATGTTTCATTATGAGTTTAATTGTTGGCGAAATTAGATGTTTTTCAAAATTAATTAATACATTTTAGCTTATTAAAACTATAAAAACTTGCATGGATGTTTTCAGTGTATCTGGTCACAACGTCCCTACCACTACATACCCGTCTGGATTATATGCAGCCAGCAAACATGCTCTGACTGCCTATACTGAATCGCTAAGAATTGAACTCAATAGTTTGAAGAGCAATATCAGAATAACGGTAAAAACTCTTCTGTTATTAACTTGAGTGTTATGAACAGTGAGAGTATATTCACTATATTAACGGTCACCAACTTCTTTCAACTTCAGAAGTCACAATAAACATACATGTTTTTAACGATTACCATTAACATTAATATTATACAACAATAATAAAATTTACTTTATTTTTCCGAAACAGTAATATCTCATTTTAAACTATAATACAGTAAATAATTTACTGTGATATTTGAACTGCATATTTGAAAAAAATGTAGTTTCTTGGTTCTAGTAACTTTATTCGAACAACTTTATTACATTGGCTTATATATAATATACAATACAAACAAATTTAAACACAATTATATTATTAAATGTATGCTTAGTATGCCAAAGAAATTGTCGCAACACAAAGTATGTCCGATAATAATTTTCTTTATTAAATGGTTTCTTCAGTAATGTATCATAACTTATCTTTTTCGAAAAGATTTCGAGTTGAAAAGTTTTGAAGAAAATAAGATGAAGAATTTTTCAATTGCATTTGAAAAACCTCTTTTCTCTGCATCTTGGTTATTAAAAAAATATGCACAAATGACAATATTACAGTATGTGGCAGTAAAGCAAGTAAAAAAACTATATAAAATCTACGATTAGAGCTGCAATATTTAAAATTATTTCCCGCTTTCCATATGTATTTAATCAAACTATGTAAAAAGAATCTTATTATCCACTATTTAATAGAAGGGCTTGAGCCTTGAGTAAAATTCAAATTCAAAATTAATATTTTTATTAATTTTCAATTCACAACCTCACTCTCCTTGGAAAAGAAATCTAATCGCATCTCTTGAGAGTTATGAAATTTTTCTTGAAGATTGCTAATTTTATCACGTAATATTCAATTTACGATTGTAAAAAAGCATACTTAATTTTTTATTAAAATACCTTTAGTTTTTTTTTATTAAATTAAAATTGCGTATTTACTTCTTCATATTTTTATCTTCTTCAATCTAAAATAAAAATCTTGAATTTTAATAAAAGTGACGGGATAAAATGTCGAAATTTTAATTTGTTTCAATGAGCTCTGGCTTGTACTAAAACACTGTCATAAAAAATGTTATCTCTAAATATTTCTTTTAAAAATATAGAGTATCAGTCCTGGCTTAGTGAGAACTGAAGAACTATCAAGTTTGGTATCAGCAAATCCTGACTTTACGACTGAGAGAATCAAAAATTATAGCGAGCTACCGGCAGTATCACCAAAGGATATTGCAGAAGGTGTAATTTACGTTCTTAGCACTAGACCTCGTGTCCAGGTAAACAAGTTTTAAATATTTTAAAATGAAACTGATATTTACTAAGAAGCTTACTAGAATTAATTCTATAATAGCAACGTCATCAAAATCTTATGATCTTTTAATGAAACTGGTTATGCAACATCTCAACCAGCAGATGTGATAAAAACAGTTTTTGAATAAAAAATTGACATGTGTTTTTTAGTCCATCAAAACCACTTTGGCTAATACATGCATGAACAAAGAAAGTTTCATGTACAAATAAATTTTACATATTATAGATGTATTCTTTATGCATTATTATGTGTTTTAAGAATATGCATTATTCATAATACTAATATATTGTTACAATGGCTACCCACAAAATCTAAGCCACTTAGGTGCCAATTCGAGTCGAGTTAATGGCGTTGACTGTCAATTTTACATTTTTAATACAATAAAAGACGATGTGAAGAATTTAAATATATCTTAATTTTTAACTATCTCTTGATTGCATTGTAGAAAATATTTTCGTACTAGTTCTTTCGGACAATCTTTTTGATTTTAACAATCGATTTATCTTGACTACAATACATTAATTGTGGCTGTCATTTGGAACCGAAATTATGGAAGACAATTTTGGTGACTAATATTATTTAATTGAAGATATTAAAGGTTTTATTTTCATATGCATTACTTAGACAAGACCGCAGACCAATTTATTCTGAAAGAAGAAGGTAATTCCAAATAATTTAACGTTTCCTTTAGCTGTGTTACGTAGTAATGTTTTTTGTATTTTTTGGTGGATAGCCGCACTGTTTTCAGCACAGCTTAAGGGAACATTTGAATAAATTGGATTACCCCTTAAAAAATTTATTCAGATTACTTTAAAATAAAAATAATTCTACATTTACCAGTACTTCTACTGTGAGACGTTCCTCTTTTATTCGTGCTTATTCTGTTCCTATTTTATAAATTTTTTAACGCCATCTGTCTAACAAACGGTTATTGCGAGCATTTTTCTAAATATACATTAGTTTTTTTTTTAATAATTGTAATGCAGAGACGTCAATTTATACAGTAAAAATAATTTTAACGGCACACTATTTTCATTTTATTAAAAATAGCATGTAAATTGGTCAATATAGCAAGCAAAATTGTATTGCAAATTTCGTGCGATTTGCATTGAGCTTCAAAATATGGAAAAAATAGCTGAATATATTATACGAGAAAGTATTTCATACATGGATACTTTGTAGAAAAAGTGGAATTATTTATGGCTTAAATGTTAAAAATATAATATTACATAGTATTCTTAAAAATCATTTGGTAATGGTTTGGTGATCAAAGGGATAATTAAATAGCCTCAGCACCGGATATCTAGTTCATCAAAGTGAGCATGTCTATTTCATAATAGATACAAACTAATAATCATTATCTTGAAATGTATTGACTGATTACCAAATACTTAATTTATCTGACAGGCGATATTGAAATTTATGTTAACTGCACTTTTTATGGCATTTTAAAAATGAAATAATGCTAATTGGATCACATAAATTTGTTTAGACTCAAACTAAATTTGATCGACCGATTGATAATAATTGACCAATTATTTAATCTTGCTCAAGGGTATAGTTATCTAATCGCTTGATTTTGACATAATATATAACTTTTCTAAGAATAAACTTAATAAGTAGTGACTAAAGAGGCTTATGTTGACATTAAAAATATCAACTTATGAATATTCAACTGTTTTAATAAACTATTTTCCGTTGTTTTCCTTTTATTTCAGATTCAAGAGTTGACCATCCAGGCCATTGGACATAGCTTGTGCTTTACATAAATAATTATTTGTTTCTGTTCCTTTTTAAATAAAATTTATATCAAAATTTTTTGTTTTAATATTTTTTCTCTTTAATTAAAAACAATAATTGTACACTTTAAATACTAGATGAAAAGACATGACTTTGATACGTATTTCACAAATTTAAATTTCGTGTATTTGAGTCAAATTATTATGCGATCTTATTTTTGAAAAAGGTTTTAAATAATTGTGCATACACTATTGTGCTGCAGCTTTTTTTTAAATTTCTTTGACTATTTAAGTTTTCAGTCAAACTTTTTTAAAAGATTATTTTCAATAAAGGCGATGAATATACCACTGCTAGAAGCAAAAGTTCAACTACCTTAATAATAAATAATAACATGATTTATATTACTCTATACATGTATAAATATACAATATATATCAACCATCTCTGTTTCATAGCCACTGGTATTATATAAATAATTAATACTACATCACGGCTTGTAAACAACGTGCAACAAGTTTTTTAACAACCAGTTATTACAAAACAACATAATGGAAATAAAGCCAGAGTTATTCATCCACTGGATCTCAATAAATATTCCCAATTAAAACGAAAAAAAATATTTTTGAACAAATATTTGAAAAATGAAAAAAAAAATTTAACCATGTAACGTGTAGCATTTGTTATCCTAATGAATTTATTTTAATTGAAGTGTCTGTTTAAGCACTGCTTGTTACTCATTTTCTGAAGCAATCTTTTGCGATGAGCGCAAGATTATGTAAGTTATAAGTATATGTTAAGAGTTTTAACAGCGTAAACACTTTCATGTAACATATAATGGACTTTGGTGTGGACTGGTTTGGACCGCATTGGGAATCGAATTCGCGAGTACCGTAATCGAAATCAACGACATTGAACTTAATTAAAAAATCGACGTAATGCTGAATTACTTGAATAAAAGTAATATAACACCTAATTGCATAATATGATGACTACTTATTTTTAATAGTTGTCAAATTTTTGTAGGTTTTTAAACATATAAATCCAGGTTTTTTAACATGAAAATAAACTTTTCATCGGTTGTGTAGTAAATAACAAGCCAAATATACATACGCCAATGTTTAATATTTTATTATTTCAAATTGAAATTAAGAAACAAAAAATATTATTTTTGTTCACAATTGGTTATATTTTCGTAGTCTTTACGCAATGAAAGATTTCAAGCATGATTTTTCATTTAAAATATTGCCTCAAAAAATATTTATTAGACTGACATCTATGACTTTTTGAAATAGCTCTTGAATTAATTGTTATTCTTATGAAACATACACAGGAAAAATAAAAATCGGACCGTGAAATTTTAAAATTATTTAAAGAATTATGATATATAGGGCTTAAAATGTAGAAATCATTTCAATATTTTTGTAAGAGATAATATTACACAAATCTCTTTTAATGAACTATGACTTGCACATATGTGGGATTACTGTTCATAAACCCCAAATATGCATAAAATTGACATTTTTAAATATCGTTTCTTATTATGTCTAAAACAATATTAAATGAGGTTTATATTAACGTGAAACTAATATAATAAATTCAAAATTTATTTTCATATAAAACAAGGCAGTTGGTAATACATTCTTTTAATTGAATTGTATGTACGATACAAGATTGTTTCGACATACTTTTTATGCTTCTGCTTGAGAATCATTTAAAATTTATTCATATTGATTCAAAAGTTTATTAACACTGTTTGGTACATGCTAACAAATTATTTAATATCAACTATCATTGCCCCCTTCAAGCTCACTTTTATTTCTTAAAAAAAAATGATTGGTTTGATTAACTGAGTTCTTTTAATGATTAAATCAAAAGAATCTCTGTTCCAATTAGGTGGCAGAGCAGTGATGTGCATCTAATTATTCAGTTAATATTTATCGTATAAGAATTAATTTTTGCCGTATAACAAAATTATATTAATTCAATTATGTGTTCAAATATTGATTTAATTTCGGAGATTATTTTCGGAGTTTCCGATATATTCTACATAATTAGCGTGTCGGTATTTTGGGATACTTATCCCTGCTTTTCTTAGTTAGATTGAAAACTTCAGTTCTTTTTTACATCTAGAACAGAACTAATGATTATCTAATCCCTCCTAATTTATTCCATTTTCGAGGCTTCGAGCTGGAATCCGTGATATCTGTAATAGACTTCAACGACGTTGAACACTGCACCACGAGCTATACATATTTATTAATATGTCACATAATTTTCAATTAATTGGATTTATTTATTTTTCCTCACACTTATCTCAAAACAATATCATTTTAAACCAAAAAAAAATGTGATTTATATAACGCTTATCTGATAGTACAGCTTGGGATTTGAATCAATGGCACGTTCTGAAGAATTCTATCTATCCAAAATGTCTATAAACATTAGAATTTTCAATTATATTAACTTGAAATTTATTCCGTATATTATGTAATATCAATCGCTTCAATCTTTATAAACCAAATTATCTATGAAGTATTATACGTTATGTACAAAAAAATGTGTGTCAATGCATGCTGGTGCTACATGGCATCACAAAAATTTTCTCTATCATTATTTCCACATATTCGATATTCAGTATAGAATGTAAAACAAATTAATGAAATATATATCTAGATGTAATCACCAAAAGATAATTTGGTTTCTTTGTCGGACTTTCTTTTGGCTAAAATCTTATTTGAAAATAATTGAATCCGACTGAAACCATTTTTATTATTATATGTTTTTACGAATAATTATTTAAAGTGAGAAGCGTCCGTTAAATATTTGAGTAAATAAAACTTAATGTAATTATTATATAGCATCTCATAAGCCAAATCAATAATGGTGCTATAAATATCCATAATTTAATATCACTAACTGGCATCAATATGCAGTATAGGGTTAAATTATAAAATATATCTCGTTAGTGGAATGACTTGTAGACATTGCGTGACGCTACTGAAACTATAAAACAAAATACACAAGCCAATCATTAATACTCGACATGAGCTTACCTTAAAACAGGTCATATAAAAGCAAGTGAATTTGTTTTGAGATGCAGTGTTTTTCATACTATCATCATCACTGAACGTTTTTTTTTATATTATCATAAAATTAGCAGGTTCGTTTTTGATATATATATGCTGTATTTATAAAATATTTTGTAACATTTGTGATTTGGACTTAAATAATAACTTTTATAGACAGTCATAATTATTTGAGACTTCGATTGACGACGCTTGTTGTAATATAAAATTCAAATTTTATTTTTTGAAACTGTGTACACAGTTTCAATAAGTTTGTCAGTAAAACTGTTGGCTGTATTACATCCAAATGATAAAATGCTGGAAGATATAGAAACGCAAAAATCGAGTCGTAAATGACAAAACATGTGTAACTGTACAGAGAAAACTTTCTTGAAGATTAGACTTATAAATATTATCAACAATTCATACATCAATGAAACAGATTGCTAGATAAAAGTTTAAACGTTGAGTATAGTGTGAACGTAATTTTGAAAAAAATTAAACGTTGCCATAATTTCCACCTATTTAAATATAGACTTCTCATCAATTTATAAATCTTCAAAACATCGAAAACGTATGCCTATTTTATTCAATATAGAATCTTATAAAAATTTTCTCTAAACATAAGGCTCAGTAGAATTTGTCTTTTTAAATTTAAATTTCGGCTTGGAAACATAATCTTTAAATAAAAATAAGTACTGTGATTTACTACCATTTTCAGAATACGAAAAATGGCGATTGTCTTTCGGCGAGCATTATTTCTCACAGCATTAGCGTTAGTCGCTTTGCCATGTGATTCGGCAGAGTGGCGTTGGGCCGGCAAAGTGGCTGTGATAACCGGAGCTAGTTCAGGAATTGGAGCCGAGACAGCTGTTGAATTAGCTGACAGAGGAATGATTGTCGTTGGACTGGCGAGGCGTGATAACAATATCAAAGTATGGCTAAAAAGAATATAGTGACATTCAAATATTTACACGCAATCCATTTTTGTTGTCCTATTCTTCTATATATTTTAATAGTATAAAGAGTATGAAAAATACTGCATGTATGTACAGTGCAAACCATTTATGTATATTGACAATTGATAGACCTTATATATAATCTTAGAGCCTATACATTTGCATATATTGTGCGACGATAATCTCCTCAAAATATGTTGTATTAAATTTGAATTGTTACAACTTCGTACGGTTTCACCCGGGTTTCGTCTTTCGGAAACCCGGGTCGTTAGTGACAAAACATGTGGAATCGTACAAAACTGTAGCAATTCAAATTTGATATTTAAATTCCATCAATCACTTTCAGTCGATGTCATAAATTATTTTGTATAATTTTAAATTCATCAATTATCAAGTCGATATACATAGGGACACGATAAATAATATAGGGCATGTTGATAATTTAAAAAGAAATGATAACACCTCCCAAAATATTTAAAATCTAGTTCTCCCCTATAAAGTTTCAGCTGTGATCTATAAAGTAACACAATCATTATTATCATTCAAATACGCCCTCAATTTTGATATTTTTGACAATGTTACAAATAATTTTACTTAAAGACGATTCTGGTAAACTATTCGTTTTGAAATATATTTTACAGAATTTCTATTTATAACATTGAACTGTTCACAGGCTCTGTCAAAAAGAACAAATGGAACAATCCACGCAATAAAATGTGAATTAACCGACGAAGAAGATGTCATTAAAGCTTTCAAACACATCGAGACAACTTTCGGAGGAGTAGATGTCCTTATCAATAATGCTGGAAGCTTTTTGTATTCCTCACTAATTAGTTAGTAATATTCCCGATACTCATTAATTAAAAATTTGTCATGGGAAAATGAATTTTGGACCATCTTTCTCTAAGACTTATATTTATTGCCAAGGGATTTTAAGGACTTATCATTAAAATTAACGACGGGCTTTTAGTTGTTTTAATCTACAGTGTGATAAATATGTCTATATTAAAATTATATTCCATTTTCACGGTAACACAAATATTAACAAATCAGATAAAAATATAATATAATTATAAATTATTTTGATATCATAAGTAAAATTTGGATAAACCTTATAATATTATATAAATATGAATGGCGATAAATAAGCTGTATTTTTTTTATTAATTTCATATGCAAGAAAATATACTAAATTATATTTTATTTGACGGCTATAAATAAAAAAAAAGTTTTATAAATTTCTACATTCAATAAACACTTACTCAAAATTTTAATTGTTAAGATTTCTGTTTTCTTTAGCCGGAAAAACCTCCGATTGGAAAGTAAACTTGGATGTCAATGTATTGGCCCTTACAATTTGCACAAGAGAAGCTCTTAAAACAATGAGAAAGAGAGGAGATGACGGTCATATAATTAATTTAAACAGGTAAACATATTCATTATATTCTATTATATAGTATTAGAAAAAAATCTATTGAATAATATTTATTCTTTAAGTATGGCAAAAGAACGATTCTACAAAATTCTCAGTAAGTAGAGTGAATTGATAAATTGCACCAATCTACAAGGGCTGTAGTATTTCTCAGAAAGCTTTCATCTTGCTAATAGTCATCTCTTATTGGATGAAATCTATACACAAAGAAACGTACAATAGGTTTAACAATGCTTGCACGAGTTGAAGAATTGAAATAATTAGTAGGTAGTATCATATGACATATTATTCTTGAACATATTTTTTCAGTGCTGCCGGTCATCAGGTTATTGCAGATGGACAGTCTCCAACAGGACTCTATTCAGCCAGCAAATTTGCTGTCACAGCCATTACTGAATCTGTCAGATTGGAACTTAGCTATCTCAACAGTAAAATCAGAACAACGGTACGATATTAATTTTATTGACACATACTCATTAGATTTTCTTTATGATTTGTTAACGATATACGTTGAGTGATATATGAATGAAGCTATTTTTGTGCACAAATAGTCGTTGACGTTTTAAAAAAAAATCAGAGACATCCCTAATTAAAAACTTATATTGGGTCCGCCAAATAACTTTTTTTTTTGAAAATGCTATAAAAAAAAAACTACTAATATTTTCTCAAATTTCTTTTTTTATTTGAAAGTACAATCCTTCCGGTTAATAATGGAAAATAATTTCATTCAAATGTCTGCCTCGGCTGGCCATGCAGTAGCCTGCACGATCGGTCCAATTTTTAAGCACATTATCGATTGTGTGCAGCTGTATTTCACCAATGGCTTCACGAATATTGTTCTTTAAAGCGTCAATTGTCTCTGGCTTGTCAGCGTAACACTTATCTTTGAGGGCACCCCACAAATAATAGTCCAACGGTGTCAAATCGCAGCTCCGAGGTGGCCAAACGACATCAGTTCTGCGGCTGATAATACGACCTTCAAAAACAGGGCGCAAAACATCGAGTGTAGCTTCGGCTGTGTGGCACGTAGCGCCGTCCTGTTGAAACCAAATGTTGCCAATATCCTCCTCTTCAATTTTTGTGAACAAAAATTCGTTCAGCATGGTCCGATAACGATCGCCATTGACTGTAACAGCCACTCCTTGCTCATTTTCGAAGAAAAATGGCCCAATTATGCCTCTGGACCAAAATCCGCACCAAACAGTGACTCGTTTTGGGTGTACCGGCTTTTCAATGTATGCGTGCGGGTTTTCTGTGCCCCAAATGCGACAATTTTGCTTGTTTACATACCCGCCAAGATCAAAAGGAGCTTCATCCGAAAAGATGATTTTTTTGGCAAAATCGGCATCTTCTGTAAGGCGATCGCAGGCCCACTCAGCGAAGCGAAAACGCATTGGATGGTCAGTTGCCTTCAACTCCTGAACCAATTGGACTTTGTATGGCGTCATACCAAGGTCTTTATGCAAAATTCGTCTCAATGATGTCTCCGAAATGTTCAATTATTGAGAACGACGGTGAATTGATGTTGATGGTGCTTCACGCACACTTTCTGCCACAGCATCAATATTCTCGGGTGTACGCACTGTTTTTGGCTTTTCACGCTTTGGTTTATCGATGAGGATGCCAGTTACTTTCACTTTTTTCACAAGATAACGAACATACGGAGCTGACGGTGCTTCTCTTCTTCCAAAATCCGTTCGCAATTTTCGCACACATTCTGCAACATTACCATGATTTTCAAAGTAATGTCGCAATATTTGCCAGCGTTGTTCAAGCGTATACACAACCATATTCGTTCAGCGGAAGGATAAAACTAATTATCTGTCAAATCAGACATGAGTTATGTGTTACCATACACGAAATAAGCACTAGTTGAAAAAAAAGCTTTAGATGGCGGACCCTATACAATGGAACCCCGATCAACCGTTCTCGCTAATTTTTTACAGTCCCGTCACACCCATAAGAATAATGTTAAATAATCCCGCATTAACCGTTCTCAGTTTATCGATTTCCTCGATCTAACGTCTAAATATTATAGTCCCGTCTCAAATATTATTCTAATTGACCGGCTTTGGTAGATAAATCTTTCTATTCAATACAATCTGTGTGTTTGAATACATTAAATCTTATATATTAACCAAAGAAATTAATGTTCGCCCAAATGTCTTGAGATTTTCTCTAATAAAGAAATTCTCAATAAGAAGTTTAAAACACTATTCGAATATTTCAATAAATAAGATTTAATTAATATAACTTTCACAAAACCCTCTCATATTTACCAATTTTTGTGTAACCCATCTTTGAAAATTAAAGGAAGGCGGGACGTTTCTTAAATTTAACTTTTTTAAATAAATATTTTAATCTTTCCCGCATCCCTCGTTTTCCGCATTTTTCGTTTATTTTTTAGGGTCCCACGAAAAACGTAGAATCGAGGTCTCACTGTATTAAAATATATTTTATTCCAATTTCACACGTGTTTATTATATTCTTGAAAAAATATTTGATGTACTTTTGTAATGTATAAAACAATGTTATTTTTCTAAGTAACTTCTTTTTAAACACGTAATATATATTGTAAGTACTATATAACACTCTGTGACAAATTAATTAATAGCAAAAGTATTTTGGAACGTCGCTAATTATGAAAATATTTAATGATCTTTAGAGTGTCAGCCCTGGTCTTGTGAACACTCAACTAGTGGCTAATTATACCACCCCCAATAATGAGACACCCACATTTTATCCATCAATCCTGCCTGAAGATGTCGCCGAAGCTATTGTCTATGCCTTGAGTACGAGACCTCTTGTTGAAGTACGTATAACACTCTATCGCACAAAAAAAAAATGAATTAATATTTATGTTTGTTTGATCATATTGTCTTATTATTTATACATTTTTAGCTTCTATGTTAACTACATAAAAGTGATTTATCCCAAAAGTAAATAATCTTAATCTAATCTCATTATTGGAAAAATCTAAGCCTAATTAACCTTACTATTTTTCAGGTTCATGAAATCGGAATCCAGGCTATCGGACATTCTTTCTGCCCAAAATAATTAATTGATGAATAAAACTATTTATATACTTTTACTTTTTTTAAGGAATGAATAAAAATATGTATTTAAATATTAAAAGATATCGATTTGTTTTAATTCATAAAAACCGTTTTCTTTTTTATTGTGTAGAACTAATATTCATCACAGGTCCTTGTAAAATATACCGAAAAAATAAAACACAATTTATTTAAAACTTTCACATTTTATAAAATATTTTTACGGATAGATTTCACTCATAATATTTCATCTGCTGATATTGCTAGAGTCGAATTAAATAATTTAACTGAAAAGTGTACGATTACATCAAATTATATTTACATTTACAAAAATAGGCCCCACAATAACTAAATTAACAAAGTTATATTTTGTACAAAAATACGCAACATTATTACGGTTCATATTCAATGACCGTAAATTAACAACATAAAAAAAATTGTTTCACAATGATGAGTGATTTTTTATTCTTATATGTAATGAATAATTGACGCCACAGCTTCCTCAACTATATGAAAAATATAATATAATTTTAAATATATGCAACAGGCGTTTATTACTTTTAAGGTGATGGAAAGGCATGGTATTTTAACTAATAAAACACATTTTTTTAGTATTTATTTCCATAATATATATTTTGATCAGGACTGGTTTCGCTCATCGCGAGCATTATCAACTGATAGAATAAAATTTACAAACAAGTCTATTTATACAAAGTATTCGAGTTAAAGGTAGCAGGTATAAAAAACCATGGGTTCAAAAACCAAAGAGCAGTTTACAGGAAATCATACAATATTAATACTTCTTTTATTTATCTTCTATCAGTTGATAGTGCTCGCGATGAGCAAAACCGATCCTGATCAAATATATATATATTTGTTATATTGTGGAAATAAATACAAAAAAAATGTATTTTTACTGCGTAAAATTGTTATTTGTAAGGCGTTTATTATATAAAAAAAATGTTTTACAAATTTTTTAAGGCAATTACCCTCTCACAAACATTTTTAAGAATTATTGATTTTTGTGCACAGTTAATTTGATCATGTTGGATGATTTATGTTAGTGGGTCCACATTTAATATAGTATGGATAAATTTTCAGGCGAGCCTGTAGATCAGTGTCTCAAGGTGTGCCGCGAAGTAGATATCAGAACTGTTAATTTATAATAACGCTTATCCACTTCAATTTTCATCATTTTTTTATAAATTTCATACCAACATATTCAAATAAATCTTTATCATGTTTGTATATAGAGGTCGACGAGACACGGGGATATAGTGACACTGATAATCACTGTAATGCGTAGTGAGTTTCGTTTATTCATATTAACGTGATAAATTTAATTTTAAAGACATTTTTATTTGGTGTGAAACGGAACAAGGCCCATTTACCAGTATTATCTGAAGTTAAAAATATTGGCAGACACTGTAGATCAGTGTTCCCCAATCTTTTTACAGTGGTGGGTCGATAAAAAAAGGAAAAAGATACGTGCCACTAAAGCTGAAATAAAAATGGTTTTTATGCAATATTTTAATTTTATATTCTGACAGATGACACACAACTATAACTAACATATATATATATATAACAGTCTGATACAATTAAAATTTAACAAGAACTGTGGGTTTTTCTTAACAAACTTATGCGAAATCGGCTGTTTGCTATTTGCTAATATTTTGGATATTCTTGACCACTCTGACAGTTATTAAGTTCCTTGGTATTGCATCGTCATATCAATTAATATTATTTAACAATAACTAAAGATACAAGTAAACGTGAAGGCGAAAATATACTAAATCTATTTTCTCTGCATGGAGAATTTTTTGAAATTTGGCATACTGTTTTCAGCCCGGCACCGGACCGCGGAGCACCATTTGGAGAACAGTTCTGTAGATCGTTCTATTAGCGCATGCAGATTATGACATTTAGTAGAAAATTACCCGAATCAAAAGAATTTGTACGTAAATATCATTTAAGGCCATTATATGCTTCATACAATACTAGCGTTAAATTAAAAAAAAATGAAAACCATTTGTCTTAATTTTGAATGTTCTCGGTAGACTATTAGCCTTGCCTTACAAAAAGTTAAGTACTTTGTTTGTCAATTGAGGTTATTCTATTAAAAATGCATTATGAATCTTTTGTATTTTGTCAAAGCGTAACTTAAATAATTTGCAATTTTTTTTTTATAACCTTTCCTATGTTTATTCACTCACCACTGATTGATATATAATTTGAATTAAAATAGACATAGGCGTAAAATAAATCAAAATCAAATCAATCAAATAAATCAAAAATATAAAAATATTTACAAAAAGCGAATAAAAATGTGTATTTTATTTATTTTTTTAAGCTTGTCCTACCATGGGCCATATCCAACCCAAGCTACCTAATAATGAGACTTAAGTCAAATAGCGAATATTAAGTGGTCTTCTTTTTCAAGAATTCGGGAATTTGTTTTGAAATTTCAAGAAATGTCATCAACTCTTTAAAACATTTTATTAATTTTTTGATTTATACAGCTACGTCACTTATTTCTTTATCAGTTTTATGTACAGAGATATGTGCAGTTAGACATTCACATCAATGAAAAATATCACAAGACAATAATTCCCAACGAAAAACATCTTAATCTACAAAATTAACTTCACTTCATGGTATTGCTTTTTGGCGGCACAGAAACCGAATCAGATATCCCGGTAATTTTGTAAGGCTATCGATTAATTGTTACAAAAATCAATTTTTTGGTATTGATCGTTATTTTACATGTGACTTATAATCAAAAGGCTTGTCACTTATGTTCAGGGCCTTCTAGGGGACTAAATGCTAGCACTACGAGAATAAACGAAAGTCCCATACCCACATTCACACAGAACGCACGGCCTCTTTATATATTATATATTATATAATATTACACATTTCTTTCTGCCGACGTATTAGACGCATTGATTGTACAATCACAGGTGGCACTGCTAGTTGATTTTTATCTAGTAATTTAATATTAATACATATACGTCCTGTTTGTTTTTATTTTGTTTTCAAAATGACCATGTTCTGTCACTGTTTTAAGCGAACACCGAATTTGGTACTCAATGTTCGTTATGACTACGTTTATTGTAAAAAATATTGCAGTAAATATTTAAGCTGATCCATCAGTACACTGTCAATCTGTAAACAAACCAGTACATGTTCTAACGTACCATCTTAACATAGCTTTAAATAAAAAAAAACTTTTATATGTGATTTTGACAAGCCATTTGAAGGTAAATACAATATATTTTTTCAGATTATACAGAAAGGATTACTTTT
This sequence comes from Himalopsyche japonica, assembly GCA_028555115.1. Lineage (NCBI taxonomy): Eukaryota > Metazoa > Arthropoda > Insecta > Trichoptera > Rhyacophilidae > Himalopsyche > Himalopsyche japonica. The sequence continues at coordinate 903,007 of JAHFWJ010000819.1, forward strand.
AGCTTACATTTAGTTTAATTAAGTCTAGAAATAATAGTAATAATTATTACATTTTTGAATCTATTATTTCTATGGGCACTGTGAAGTTTTAAATTTACTTTGTTTTTGGTTTTTATAGATTTTTAGTATCAAACAGACAAAGAAAACCAATACATTATTTTTAAAATTTTAATTTCTTGAATAGTAATACCTTTTTTACAATACGATAATGACGTAGGCTTACTCCTTCCCATCAATCTTAAAAATAATAAATGGATGATTCATAATACGTAATAAATAATAGATCTCGAATATGGATGAAAATACAGGGGTCACGCTCTTTTGGCTGCTATTTTTATACCTAAATACCAGTTCTTAAAATGTCATGCACCGGTATTGAAAAATTATCAAAGCCAAAAGTGGATTTAAATTATTTTTGAATTAATTTGAACAACTTTGCAAGTGTTGGTCTTTCTATTTCTCTTTGCTAAGCCGTTGTCGTTTTTGTCCTAGGCGCCTTTGACAATTCTTTTGAAGAGCTTATTTATTAAATACATAACTATAAAACATTTCCCATTTAATCATGCTGTAGTCTTTGATAATGTTGCTTCAGTTATCAAATTTATGATTGGGCCTAGAACTTTGATGTACAAAGTATTCCATTTACTCAAAAAACTATTGAATAATGTTCAAAATAATATTTTGATACATAAGTAGAAACATGCATTGGGTAGCTAATTTGTTTAAAATTTTGTTTGGCTAATATGTTTTTTTACCGAATTTAATGCATTATGTTATAAATTATGTTAATCTTTTTTCTGAATTAATTTTTCTTCATATTGTACAAAAATCTAGTGCAAATATTGTATTTTTGTTTCATATTTAGAATGTAAAACTATTTTCATCACGATTGAAAACAAATGTATGTAAATAATGTAGCTTTTTGACATTTTATTAACATAATTTATGTTGCTTGCGATTGGCATTTAAATGTTTCAGTATTTTTCAAATGTAACACTCCGACGAGAGCTACCGCTATCTTAAGAGTAAGAGCTCGGGGTCCATTTTTATAAGATATACATTATAATACAGAATTTTGTTTTATATCAACAGAAAAAAAAAACTTGAAACGCTTTATCGAATTTATTCAATATTTTCAATACATTTAGAGTAATATTGCTAAAAAATTATTTCTGTTTATATATATTGTAACATAATTATATATTTTAAATAATATCAATTGTGAACACATTTATTAATCCTCAGAATTACATTTCGGAAAATGCCGTTCCTCAATGCGCAAACAATTGTCCTGTTTTTATTTGGATATGTTATGCAAAGTTACTCGGCCGAATGGCGGTGGGAAGGAAAAGTGGCAGTGGTGACTGGGGCAAGTTCAGGAATTGGTGCCGAAATAGCAGTTGCCTTGGCTGATAAGGGAATGATTGTCGTTGGATTAGCAAGAAGAGAAGATAGGATAAAAGTAAGTAAATATTAACAGAATATTATATATACTGTATTCTTAGTCAATAAAAACGTTTTTATCCCCTAATTTCTGTCAATGCTTCTCAAAAAAGTATTTAAATTATTTTTGTAATTATGAAACGCTTATCAAAAAATCAATTGTTACAGATTTGCATCTTCTTATTATATTCAATCCTTCTTCTGTTGAAGTGTTCTTTAACAATTATTATAATAAGCTAATGATATAATTAACAAATTAAATAAAATATAGATAACAAAATATTTAGAGCTTAATCCAGGTACTTACTATTATATTTCAGCGTTAACCTTTATAGTCGTACTATTATTAAGATTTTCATAAATTATAGATGGCATTACATATTGTGATGTTTTCCGTTACCTTTTGATTTATTCTTAGTTCGAGAATAACTTCCTCACAAATATCGCTATCCATTCATTCATGAGTGTGTCTATGTATAGCCCCAATGCCCCGAAATCTCTTTAGATGGCGAAATGTAATACATATAGGCCACTGTCCCTTTACAATAACTTATAACTTTAGCCGTTTTCTTCCCGTACCTTCGGATGGTTATTTGTTATTACTTTTCTGTTTTGCAAACTATTCATGTAACTTAGATCACAAAAATCTTCATGTCTGATAAAATGAAAGAATATACGCTATTGTTGTATATACTTGTTATCGACTTATTTCTTCATCCATCAAAAGTTTTTTTTCTCTAAATAACTTTTGCTAATCACATCCATTATCCCAATAAATAATACCAATGCACTGTGTAATGAGGCTGTTGGCATTATATAGAGTATTTAAACATAATGTGTTGAAAAATGTCGTAAATAAAATTTTTGATAAATTACTATTATCATTAATTCAAAATCATCAAATGCTTATACTAGTTGAAAAGTTATAAAATTGATGATCCGATTTTTGATGCAAGTCGAAAAAGTCGTATATGTAAAGCAACAAAATACTAAATAGTTGAGCGGAACAGATATTTATTTATGGTAACTGATAAAAATATACAAGGTTATTTGTATCATACGATGAAAGATACGAACCGGAAATTTTAATTTGACAAAAACGCATCAGTAAAATCTCCTGATGAGTTATCTTTATATTTTTTAACATTTAATTTTAGCTAAAATATTCGAATATTTTTTTAATTGTTAGTTTTTTTCTAACTTAATGCGTTATACGATGCATGCTTGAATTTTTATTTTGCGATACGCTAATCAAAGTTTTTTGATTACACTTGGATTGGTAATAAAGGTTTACAATATTTCAATACACACATCGTTGTTTTGCATACATTTTATTTGAAAAATAGCTTATATAACATGTATCAACAGGCACTATCATCAAGAACTAAGGGGAAAATCTATGCGCTGAAATGCGACTTATCTAAAGAAGATGAAATCATTAAAGCCTTCGCTCACATTGAAAATACTTATGGAGGTGTTGATGTACTAGTCAATAATGCTGGCATTTATAAAATTTCTTCGCTTATCAGTGAGTAATACCATCTAATGAGCAATGCTTGGTTATTTTTTAATGGAATATTGAAATATATAAGAATTAATATTTCTATTGTTGCCCGATCGTTCAAATTTGTCTAATTGATATTTTTAAACAGCTGGGGAATCAACTGATTGGAAAGATATCTTTGATTTGAATGTAATGTCTCTAAGTATGTGTACCAAAGAAGCTCTCAAAACTATGAGGAAGCGAGGTGATGATGGACACATCATAAACATCAACAGGTGAAATATTTTTACAAACATATTCAATCATTCACCAGTCATTTCATGAATGAATTTTTACTTTCGTTCTGAAAGTCTCTAAAATAATATTTGTTAAATTTTGGCTCGACTCCATCTACATTTTCATATACATTTGCATAATTTACTATAATTAAAGACATTTTAGAATGAAAATACGTATTTTAACTTTTTATCTAAATTATTCTAGATATTAAGGAATTGGGACTGTGTTTGTCTATCACATAGAATAAAAAAATTCTTCGTCATTGGGCACTTATAACCAATACAATTGTTAAATAAATAATGGATTTTTTTGGAAAATGAAATAGAGATGCCGATAGTAACACGTTGAACCGTGTCCATAAGGTTGGCTACTTAAATGTAAACGCAGATTGACCACCCCTAAATGTGTATATTTAAAAAAAATCGTCATTTAACACATATCTTTTGATACGAAAAAACGTTTCGTTCGATAACGATGCAAATTGAAACCATGTAACTCAACATAAATAAAATTGTGTTTTGTGAAAAGGGGGATATATATATATAAATATTTTTTTTTTATTTAATAAAAAAAGATTTTAAAACCGTTTTCATTTAAGCCCAAATTTATAACTTCGTCACCCTCTAAAATAGCCAAACCATGTGTGCCTCACACCTTGCACGTAAAATAAGATTGCACCTGACAGCACGGTGACAATTGATTTTGTTTTCATTTGACATCCATTTATAAAATAACTTTGAATTTTATTTCTCATTCTTATACTTATGTAAGCTTATAATTTCATTTTAATTCTCTAGAACTATCTACTGAATAATTAATTAATGAATACTATTTACAAAAGGTTTCTATAATTGGTATTATTCCCGACTATTTTCAGTGTTGCTGGACATCAAGTACCAGAGTTGAATGGCATCCCTTCCGGCGTATATCCGGCTAGCAAGTACGCAGTTACCGCTCTAACCGAAACTCTACGACTCGAGCTTCGAGAGCTCGGAAGTAAAATTAGAATGACGGTAAATTAAATCAACTAATGGGTTAAGATTATTTTTTCTACTCTCTATCTATTACAACGTTTTATTAAAACGTTGTTCGAGTCTCTCTATCGTCTGGGCAATGCCTTTGTCCATTTATATAGTACATGGGTGAGTGGATGAACAATCACATAAGTCAATATTGCAATATTTTCAAGAGACAGCTTTATTATTCTACGAACAACATTACCAATTGAAACGTCAAATAAGTCAAGGAGTATTAAACTTTAAATAAAAAGTCTGAACGTATCTGATCACATAAATCTGACTTGTAGTTATCAAAGTAACATTATTTGAAGAGCACCATTTTAGAGATAGACAGTGTCATTAAATAAAATAAGATTTACTTGCTCTTATGTTTTGGTAAACCTGTGAAGATGGGTAAATATTTCATAATGAAAAAAAAAACTTTACTTTTTTTTCACTTGATTCGTCGATATACTTTAATATCTCACGCACAATATATGTATTCTAAGAATTATATGATATAATCAATTTTTATGATTAATAACTTTTATTTCATATTATTTGTTGTAATTAATATTCAAATATGAACTACTGATAGTTCTACGAAAATTTTGAAATATAAATAATCGTGTCCTCTAAAGTTAAATTAGACTAACAGTTAAAAAGTCATAATTATATTTCTTGTAGGTACTCAATAAGCAGAAATGTTCAAATCTTAGGCAGTAGGAATATCTCATAATTTAAGAGTTTGACTTTCGCGGATAGCTCAAAGGCAAGCGCATATTCCCACTGCCAGATAATCATAAAATATTATATTTTGAGAGCCGGGGAACCAAATACTTTAAGTGAATTATTTACGGTGACTGTAGTTGATTGCGATTGGTGTTTCAGAGTATCAGTCCATCAGCTGTGGCAACCGAGCTTATTGGCAACCTGACATCTCAGGCAGTAGCATTAGCCAATAAAAATAAATTTACTTTGCCGATGCCCAGTTTCATAAGCCCTGAAGATGTAGCCGAAGCTATTGTGTATGCTTTGGGAACTAGACCGTTGGTGCAGGTTAGTAATTATCTATAATATCGTCAGTTTTTCCTTCTTCTCATTTGGAAAAGTAGACGAGAAGACATCGTAATTATTTTCAATACAAAACCATAATCACTTTTAAGATGTTAACTGTATTTATGTTATTACTTTTATATTACTTTCAAATATTTTAAATTGTGCTTGATGTTATTAAAGGCTATACAAAAGGACAGTTAATAAAAAAATGTATGGTGCCTCACTATAAAAAGATAAAATCTACCACAAAATTTTTGATATTTTTCCAGTTTTTTTTATCAAAATATTTATTCGCGTAAAAATTATTCGTTTAACAGCATTGGAAAGTGTTTCTAGTTATATGTTTTGTTTGTTACAGGTTCAAGAAATAACAATTCAAGCTATTGGGCACTCGCATTGCGGAAAATAATTCAGTGTTTTCAATTGATATTTCATATGGAATATAATTGAATGGGGAAATAAACTGAAAATTAACTTTGTAATATTTGTCTCTTACTTATATCCTATGTCATATAATCAATTGTCTATTTTAAAATTCCTAATCAATGAATTTTTATGTTGGATATAATTGTAGATGGATGTGTTTTATTATGAATGGAAGGGTAATATGCACCATTTTACGGTTTTTATAACATATACATGTATTGTCGAAAACCTTAAAATAAAGTACTATTTAGCATTATTAATAAATCTGTTAACATTCTTACTAACTCTTTCTAACTTTAACATTCAATTGAATAATGTGGATGGAATAATTAATTTATCCGCTTTGTGAGATGCATAGAAAAATGTCGGGATGAAAAAAAATCTTCAAAGTTGTACTTTCTGAATACAATTGAAAAAAATAATATCTCTTCATCAAAAAATATTGATAATATTCGAAATAAACCAAATTCATGATAAATAACATATGTTACATCTTCAAATAGTTTCGGCCTTTAAAATTACAGTAATATTTTTCTGTAATCTGTTATGAATTGTCAGATGAAAGTGGTTATTTTTTGCGATACCCTGGTGAGAGCTTCGATTAATCTTGTTTTAATAAATTATTTATTTCTTTCAAGAATAAAATTGATGAATTGTGATAGATTGCTTTATAACCTTTACAGGTTTTCTCAATCAATCTTCATGAAAATATAATTGAATAATTTGAGTGGTAAAAAAGGTCTACAATAAAAATGAAAATTACTGTCGGAAAAATGGCTGGAGATTTTCCATTAACGTATAAATTATTTATTGCATAAACCTACGTCGCTCAATGTAGAAGGTATAGTTACCGATCTCAAATTGATTATTTAATGTCTATGGACAAAAAAAATGTATTTTAACAGCAGAATAATACCGTTTTGAGTTATTCAAAGCATTATATTGTTAAATTGGTGTATTATAATGTATATTTTATAATATTTCACATTCGTCCGGATCCGTGTCAAGTGGTTAATTCCCGTGTCTCCGTTTAAAGTGCTCACCTGCTCAAATCCCAGTAGCCAGTGCAGGCAACTCCGGTTAAAAAAAACAATTTATGAATTTCTCTTCGAATGTATAGTTATCTGCAATGTCTATTTCGACCTCCACTCGTTATAATGGGACATATTGAGAGCAATTAGCTTACCGCTAGTCGTGTTATGGCCCTATCTATTTATGAATAGAAACTATGACAATAAATTTAAAGCAAATGATTAACATGTGTTCCTTTAAGAGCTCATTTGCTTCATATTGCTAGTTAATATTGTAAAAATTAATATTACATTCTTATACAATTATTTGTAGAGCAAGAGCGATTTGCGGATCAAAAACTTAGCACATAATATGTATAGTTAAAAAAAACAATTTCGTGAATATTTAGTTGAAAGAGAGCTTAGACTTATAAGTTAGAATGTTAATCTAAAATATTTATACATATCGAAAGGAACAAATTCGATCTAACCTGATTTGTGTGAATTAAGATATTAGCTAGATGCTAATAGAACCCAGACAAAAAATGATCATTACTTCAGGCTGATTGGAACGATTGCTGTGTTTCCCTTACTTTTTTGTGTTGGTTTTACTTTTTTTTTGTAATTTTTAAACATTTACAATTTTACATATTCAAAAATTGATTCCTACGCCATTTATTGATATTATTTTGACGCCCAGAATCCATGACACTATCGCCTATAAATCTATAGCCAAGATGACCGCCATACAACAATTATTATTACAAAGAAGACCGTGTCTGGAAAAACAAAACTTAAATGCTATAAATGTCATCACATATGCATTTTATGCGGCGATTATTGACCCATTCTTTTAATAATTAGTAATACAGGAAATCTCCTGCATCTATATGCAAAATTTCTCTTGATTTTTCCTACTATGGTAGATGGCAGTACACTTGTCAAAAATAGTAAGTTTAAATAATTAAAACAATGATTTATCATTATCGCCAGTAGAGTTAGAGTAGAGACAGTACAGTACAGTACAGTAGAGATAAATTTAAAATTAAGCGCCTGTCTCAGCGACTGCGCAGTAGTGACACATCAGTGCCTGTGGCTGTGATGTCGTAACTTACTTAATAAACGACTTAATGTCATTCGGGGGATACAATACCCGGTGTCATATGCATAATGGGCATAAATAATTGAAAATGTATGTTAAATAATCTTTATATTAAGTTTCTATCCTATTTAAAGTCATCTAATGTTCGAAAAGCTGTAAGCACAGTGTCATGCAAATAACACTATGAATCAGTGATGATCGAAGTTAGAAACTTTAGTGTATAATTGCCGGTCGCAAAAATAAGAGTGCTATTCAGCACTAAAAATGTATGCCAATAAAATGTGAATTAATGACGAATATTATGACTTAGAAAATGGATTGAATAAAAAATTATCGAAGTAGGATTTGGTGATTTAAATATATACCGCTGTATTGCTTTATGTTTACTATACAAGGTATTGTGAACTTTGTTGCAATGTCTTTTTGAGGTTTCTTACAGGATTGGTCATGCCAAATAGTTTTGGTATATTTTCATAAAAATGATATTTGAATGGAAATATTCATACATTGATATTATGAATTCGAATAATTTATTCATAAAATCTCTGTAATGTTTTCAGTACTTCCGACATATCCCATGCCCGATTTAAAAAAAAAAGGTTTCAGAGATTGACAACTAAACTTTTATCTCTGTACAGCCTCATTTATTTTTCTAACCTTTTCTTAAGGGTTTTAATGTGTTATTATAAAACCATCTCTGCTGACATGTTTTATTAGGAGTCCACATAAGTACATATTGAGGACTTGGTTTAAAAATAAAAATTATGCATTCTTTAAGGCATTTATATTTTTCCTAGTAATTCATAACATGCTAAAGGAAATAAAACAAAAATTTTCGGAAATGATTTTTATTCAAAATGAATCACTAACATAATAAACATTTTAGTTTTGTAAAAAGTAAAAAAAAAATTGTAAAATAAACATAATAAAATATGCTGGTGAGGAATGATCGATACTTAAAATGAGTGTTCAAAACGACGTAAAAAAATTGAGCAAATAATTGTTCTCAACGTACGTAATGTATAAGATGGTAGAATAGAAATAATCATATCACAATCAGACAAGAACCAATAAATAATGTATATATGATTAATTTATTCATCAGTTCCGGTCTAATAATTGTGTTACCAATATTTCTACCCCTAGTAAGTATCCCATTAGATTAGTGCTTAACAACCTTATTTACACAATTTTTCTCAGTTACCGAATCTGGTAACTACAAACAACTATCATATTAATATTGTAAACTTGTTTCAAATGCATATACAGGTTGAAAAGCACTGGAAAAGTATACAAATTGAAATGACTATCAATTTTTAACTCATAACATTTGGCAGTACAAGTCACCCTTGTTAAATAACATGTTAATAAACAAAATCTAAAACTATAGTAGGATTACTATAATGGCGATTGTTATTGTTACACACCAAAGCAAACTAAATATAATTGACATAATAAATTAGTATGATTTTTCTATTCTAACAAATATTAAAACTCAATTCAGAATTGAATCAGAATTACTAGTAAAAAGCTCAAATACTTTTTCAATTTGGATAAGCACTTACTAGAGATAATGAATACAATAAAAACGAAAAATGCAATATAGTAAGTATTCTTTAATTGAACACAAATTTGTGACTGAAAATCTCTTTTAAATTTAATTTATAAACTTTTCAATGTAGTCATATCTATGAATTCTGAATTACTCTAAAATGAAGGCAACCCGCATTTTGAAATAATCATGTTTTAGTATGTTATATAATAGTATTATTAATGCATGCTTGAGAAATTAATATAATTATTCATTACCATACATGATAACATCATGCAATTCTATCATCTAACATCGATTGGTTTTTAAAATAATCGTGATAAAAATGTCTTGTAAAATTTCGCAATGCAAATCAACTAGGATTAAATTAGAAACAGTCGCTAAATTCTTCAAAGTTATAACAGAAATTTATTTAAATGACATATGATACATAGAGCTTTGGCTTAAAATTTAAACAATGTTTGAACTAACTTTTTTGTGTTTGTTAATATTACAATATTAATTATAGAACACTAATAACTAAAGCAATAAGCACCTTTGATCATACAAATATCAATATTATTTGTAATGAATATAATATGCAATTAAAACTACATATACCACCCTCTACTCGGCAAGGCTTTTAGAATTATGAATATTTTTGTTGGAAAACCTATAAGGAAGTAAACAATTTTAATTCGAATCTAAATGAAAGCTTACTAAAAATCATATTCTGCCATGTCAAATAAATTATTGAAATGGTAAAACTTCTATTCAGTATTCATATTAATTTTAAAATCATTAACTAATTCCAATACACATTGCCAAGTAAAGGGTAATGTTGTTAATCAAACACAATAACGTAATGTTATGGTGAAAGGGTAGAAAAAACTAGAATTGGATGATTAAAATGAATAATAATTGAATACCATTGAATAGATAAGTGCTAAGTACAGAAAGCCATCTGTGTGATGGGTTTAAATGTAAGGGGACTACAAAAGATATTTAAAATAAATAATTAGTAGATGAACTTATGAAAATTTGATACAAGATTTTTTCAGACATTTGCTTTGTTAAATTACTATTTCAAGCAATATTACATATATGAGGCATAAAGGCATAAATACAGTGTATTGCATTGAAGTATTGACAAAAATGAATACAGTAGAACCATTGTTTATGTATATGATGGAATGTAATCTTAACATTTTGATTATTGCATTTGTTCTAACAACAAGTCCTGTGTACAATATGGGTCAGTAATCGTCAAAATTCGATATGTATTAAACTATTTTTTCTTGAAAAATTGTGATCGTGAGATTTAAATATTTATTTTTAATATTACTGATATGTCAATGAAAAGAAAACGTGTCGTCGTTACATCAAAAGATAAATAGGGTATAATCGATGCTTTGAAACATGGTGAATCGTCAGGACGTTTTTTTGTCCAATAAATATGGTGTTGGAATGTTAACGACCTCGGATATAAAAAAAAGAACAAAGTGATAAGAGTGACAAAGTGAAAAATCATAGGTTTACCAATTGTTTAATGTCAGAAGATGGAAGCTGAGAGTGTAAAGTTATGAAAAAATCACAAAATGAAGAAGCTGAAGAATGTATTCTTAAGTGGTAAGAGGATGTAACCAAATGGTTAAATTGAGATGCTAACTATCCTGGATTTCAAATTTTAGATTATGAGGAAATAATCAAAGAAATATTGCCTCAGAGTAACAAGATCAAGATCAAGAAGAGATTTGTGGGAGGGGAAGATATTGGTCCTACACATTCTGAAGCTTTTCAATGTTGAGATGTCACCATGGAGTGGTTTGAGTATCAAGAAGAGTGCGACTTTTTTATGTCTTAAAAGTATTTGCGATTCAGCAGCATCGAAAAGAAAAGCTTACTTAAAGCAGAAATTGATAATTGATTTTTTCAATAAAAAATAATTTTATATTTAAGCTATTTATTAATTTAAAGAAATAAAATTGATTTATACTGAATATATGTATGTACACATCTTTTCTTGTCAATTATTATTTTTTTTGGTTATCCAGATAACCTTCGTCCCCAATTAGTCAGGATAATTAAGGTTTTACTGAACATGTTTTCGAATTTTTTTTTTTTTATTCATATCCGAAACATTAGATTCGTGGCATATCAATGGTATTTAATTATTAATATTTTAATGAAAAAGTTAAATAATCAAGTATAAAGTACAATTCCATTTAGCAATTGAATCAAAAATTAGAATTATTCCAATAAAATGTTTGTGAACATTTAAATATTTCCTGTTCAGAGACAGAAATTCTTGTCAACTGATCATTATGTATTGTTGAAATTCAAATTTCATTAATTAAGAAGATAGATCTACAATCTACAAAATGGTTTGCTACATGTTAAAATTAATAAAGGCACAAGCTTATTAATAGTTGTTTGAAAAAATATATTACAAAGAAATAGAAGTTGAGATGATTTAGTACAAAATTTTTGAAAGTTAAAAGTTCAAAAATACCACATTGCTGAATTTTTTACATCTCTCTTGACGAAAGAAAATAACAAGAGGTTTATATACCATTTTTGTATTGAATATTTTTTCAATACCGGGAAGTTTTTGCATATAGACTTACACTATACGGAAAAAAGTTATGTAACATCTTTATGGATAAATGTTTTATCTTTATACTGTCATAAACAATGAAATTACAAAAATTATAAAGTTTTGAAAATATATTAGTGTGAATTTCGTGCAATTATGAATTTTAAAATCCCTTTTAGTTTTGGGAATGGATAAATATAAATTATCTTACTTTCTTTATTGAATATGTGAACACCTTTCATTACTTATTATAAACGTTAATTAATGAATAGATGAAAAACCAAAATAATTTTAAATGACACAACTTTTTGTCATATATATCTCAATTTATGAGGCAAAATTTGTGCATATTTATAATGATACTATATGAATATGCAAGAATAGTCTTTTAAGGACAGTGGTTGCATATCATAGATATGCAACCACTGTCTACATAATCAAAAACATATATAAAAAAGATAGCCATTCTCGGCTTAGATATTTTGTGGTGTACACATGCCATTCATCATACAATGGGTAAAATAAAATGGCATAAACACGTCGTAATGGGTGAAATGATTCATTTGACTCGATGATGAAGATATTGAAATATTTTTTATATAACTGCTAGTATTTATAATAATAGATCTAAAGTAAACTAGCATATTTTTGAACACAAAAACGAATGTTTTTTTTTTACAAAATAATATTAAAACAATAATTAATGTCATTTATTTTTGGAGATTGATTGCTAACAACAGATATAACTGATGCTTGTAACTTAAATTTGTGTTTTGAAAAGATCAATTCATCATAGATTAATGTCTATATGCCTACAAAATAAAAAAATCTAAGTAGCAAATATTTGTAATATTCAGCAGAAAAATAATAAGCCGCAAGTATTTTATATGTATCATCCACTCAATGCAAAACAACCGTGAGTGAAATAGTAATTTTCTGTTTTGAATGCAAAAATATCTATATGATTCACACAATTTCAATATTTTACATTACATACATGTTATTGCTGCTCCCATACATTAATATACATATATTTTTTTATATTTAATAAATTAAATAAAGTCATAATTAGGAAACAAAATATGTCATAAAATATTTCTTTTGCACTTAGTTGATGAGGAGGGTTCATTTGTTAAAGAAAGGGTGGCTCTACTTTATTGTAAAATCACAAGGGAAAATGTCTTCATATTTCAGATGTATAATCTTAAAGTGTGACAAATATATGCAAAATTTCAAATGGAATTTGCTCAAATTTATATATTTGCAGATGAGGTTGTTTTACATGGTGTAGATGATATATTGACTAATAGTAAAATATCTGAATATATTTGAATATAACACTTGAAAATGTATAAAGTATAATACATAAATACTGAACAACTACTGAAAATGGCAAGATATAAAAGTAATTATATTATTTAAAATAATTTTGAGTGTCATCAACGTTCATTATTTTTATGTTTTAAAATTAGTACTGAAGTGTTTTAATCATTAAAAAGCAATGCTTTTTCTCACTAAGTCTCAGTAAATTCCCCAATAACAATTCAGTAAATTTCAGAGATCGGAACAATAGATTCCCTTTCAGCCAGTTTTACAGAGATATCAAAGATAGAAATCTTCATCTTAGCTGTAAATAAGAGAGTAGCATATGATTAAATACTATTTCAATTGTATAACACTTTTTTTGGACTTTTACACTTTTAGACACCAATTTTGTGAAGTTATCTTCTTCTGAATAGTCCATATTTGAATAACGCATAACCAATTCACCATGCTATTGGATATTAAGAATAAATAAAACAAAAATATTGAAAATAGAATGCACAAACACTATACATATTTTTTTTTACTAGTTTTGGAATATATAAACTTGTAATACTTTATATACATACATGATTCAACAGGCATATTAGGTACTTAATAATACAATGTCTTTCCAATATGTAACTATATCATTAACACACTTGACTTATGAAAAGAAAAGTATATAGCATGTAAATCAATCAAATTAATAGAAACAATCTTTCATTACTAATAGACACAACTGACATTCAACAGTAAATCCTACATACAAAGAATTTATCGTCTTATCACTGTGGGTAAATGGTATATCTATAATATACAGATTTCTCTAAGTAGACAATGAATTTTCAATAAGTGTTTTGGTTTCAGATGTGCCCTACGAATTTATAAATCTAGTACAACAAATTCTACAAGGAAAATTCTGATATAAAAATGGCTGGGTTTATTCTATTCAACAAACAACACATGAAAAATTATTATTTGACTGTATGCAAACATATCTAACATATTTTAGGTTCCTAGGAAAACATAATTATGAAGAATTGATTTGCTTGATTGAATTTCAAACCATAGATGAATGAATAATTTTTTTAAAAATTATTTGAACAATAGTGAACAAAACTAATTTCTAAATATTTAATGAATTATAACTTAATAACATAAATTTTAAGATGCACACTAATGACAATGAAATGTTTTAGGAAGAAATTTCTATAAATTACTACATAAAATGTTTCTGAGTCTAGATTATACATACTTAAAACAATTAAAAACTTGGCAAAAAAGAAATAAAGTATCAATTAAAATATGACTCGAATATTTAAATAAATTCGTTTTTTTTGACATAGAATCTATACAAAAATAAATGCAAAATCAATCATTGCATCAAGTTTTTCTACCCAAAGGGGAAATTAAAAATTATATCTATGAAAATTTAGAATTTTTATTTGGTCCATTGGTTTATGGAGCCTTATAGTACGTTTAATAAAATCAAAATAGAAGCTTTTTAAAATATGACACAATAATCTTAAAAAATAATTCACAATAAACGTCAATTCTACAAGAAAGCGAGTGCTTAAATTTACTTAAAGAAGATATGTTGTACAAGAGTATTGCTTATTTTAATTTGAGTTTTTAAGAAATGTATAAAAAATTATAAATAATGGTATAAAACTAATTCAAATGCAGTAAGCACCCAGTGTCACCTACTTACTTAAAGAATATAAATAGCCTGTATTTGAAATTATTTAACACCTATTATGTTTTTCAATTTTTATTTTCAGAAAACTACTGTAAGAATAATTTTGTGTAATAAATGTTAGACAAGCAGCCAAAATTATTGAAATAAGGTAATGTAAAGTAATATCATAAACACTAACAATCATAGTACCTTTGTGTACTATAATCAAATAATCTTCAAAATGAATTATATAATTTTGATTGCCGTTTTATTTTCAATAGAACAAAACATAATTTTTAGATTCTTATGACAAAAAATGTGTAAAATTTAGACGAGGACTGTGAAGTATGCCAAAAAGTGAAATAAGATTGTGTAATTTTTATTTAATAATTTTGAAGTAGATTATAAAATAATTTTGAAAATTCAATTGAATAATGGTGGAGTTCTACATTATAATTCTTTTGAAATGTTGCAGTGGATAAAGTTGTTTTTTTTCCAAATTTATTTAATACAAAAGTGTTAAATTTGTGTTGTGTTTAAATTTAGGGTTAAAATTGGTTACAAGCTTCACGCTAAATGACTAAATTCATTCTGAATAGGTTCAGTCGATATTTTTATTTGGTTGATTTGTTCCTCTAGGAATGTCATTGTGCTGATCCTGGCATTTCAGGTGGACTTCCTTCTCCATCGGCTAATTCAAAAACAGCCATTGCTACTTCTGCTGCCAATTTATCAGTATCCTGAAACATATGACAAAAAAAAGATGTCAAAAACGTACAACATAGTAAAAGAATGCAAGAATAAGCTAAATCAGAAAGATATTAAGTAAAACCTCTTTAGTAGTAGTCTCAGCATAAACACGGACAATATCTTCAGTTCCGGAAGCTCTGACAAAAGCCCTGCCTTTTGTGTACTTTGAAACCAGTTCGTCTATTCGCTCCTGCAGTCCCTCTGGTGTCTCGCACTTTCTTTCTGCATCAGTAGTAGTTACCACATTTCGGTCCTTGAATATAAGATAAATAAGGCATCAGTGTCAAAATCAAATACCTGTTATATGAATTATTCGTACGTGCTTTGTTATGCATACCTTGACGGAAACTTTGAGTTGCCTACAAGGCAAATCCTCATATGCCTGAAGCCATTGGTGAACATCCCATCCGTTACTGTGCAGAACAGTCTCCACTAAAAACATATCGGAGATTGCGTCACCTACGGTTTCATTCGTCAAATCAATGACAGCCAACATTCGACCAGCAGCGTCCCTTTGTTCCGGATTTAAACTGAAACACATAAACAAAGGTATTTACGTTATAAAGGAAAAATACATTTCGAGATCAACAAATAGTTTCTAGTAGCTTTCAAGCGTGCAAAATTGGCTTTGATATTGTCCAATACATTTTCTACATTTTATTTAAAAACAAGACTAACTAATATTGCTTTAATAGTAAGTTGATTTGAATCATAACCATCAGAATTTTTTTTTTTTTTATGTATCTAAAACTGGATCCCATTCCCAAGTTTACATCTCAGAGTGATAATGTTCACAAATGTTGTCAATTTTTATAGATAATCTGATAGTGAACAGTTACGTCTAGTGATTCCCTTCCACTTTTTTACTCAAAATAACATATAGATATGGTGAATAGTCCACTACTCCTATTCTAACTCTATCTTTTCTATCCCTACTATTCTTTGGTAAAAAAATGAGCAACTTGTTTACGAGTTGTTTTTGTAGAAGGGCTCCTGTAGATACCATAACTCCACATTTTTTCAGCAATAGTCTGATATAATACAGAAAAAAAATGTTAGTATTACCCAGTATCCATAGTTGCATAACGTATCAGATTCTTGGCTTTATCACTATAGATGACAGTTCCATGTCCATTTGCTTCAAAATAGATTCCAATATCATAGTCTAAAGCCGCATGATGGAGATGCTTCACTCCAGTCTTAGCACAAGTCACAGGAACACACTAAAAAGATAAAAAAAAATCTTATAGTAAAGCTAGCTCGGCCTTACAGCACAATGAAAAGGAAAAAGTTCAACATTCAGAGTAGCATTTATACTGCAATACAATTGATACCAGAGAGACATCCATTTTTTAACTAGTACAGTAGACTATATGCAATAAATAAATATTTTTATTAACAACATACTCATTCTTCTATAAAGGCTATATTTATAATAAAACAGCTTCATGTGATGTCTTTAAAACACTTTTATAAATTCATTTTAGTATGCCGTCGGGGGAAAGAATTACTGAGCACTGCTCAATAGCTTTCACTTTTTTTCAGCTTCCCTATATCTCAATGATTTTCTGAACTCATGTGCTCTTTTGAGGTAAGAGCTTGTTGGTTACCATAGGTCACACCCCCTTGAACATTAGTTATTTTTTGCGCGGTCTGAGGATTCACACTGACAATTATTAAGTACAATATAATCATATTAATTATTAATTTTTATACATTTTTGCTGGGATATTAAAACTTATATCATATATTGATTAGGTCCATATAAATCATTGTACAGAGTTACATTTGATAATTATCTATAATAGATATATATATATTTTTTTTTTTTATTGAAAATCAATACATAGAAAACTCTTCCTTTATCTTGTATTTCAAACAAAACCTATATCTTAGTGTTAAATTATCTACCAAAGTGTCAGTGATGTATTCAGTTGAGGCTCCATTTGCGTAGGCAGTTTGCACCAAACCAAGCTTCAAATCTGATAGCTGACATTTCTTGATAAGGCTAATTAAGTATCCCGCCAAGAGCGTAGCAATTCTGTCACCATCCAAGAGATGGAATGTCTCGCTGTAATAAATGAGAAAAATTGATAACTAGATATAGATTCATAGTCAATGCCAATACTAAGAGTGCGAGGTGAAGTATTCTTCAGTGACCAATGCATTCTTAAAAATGAATATGTAAAATTTGGAAGGTAGATGTAATTGAACATTACTTCTTTAAATAATGAGGGTAATATAAAAATGTGATCTCGTTTCTCCTGTTGCATATTTAGCCAAGACATCGCTACAAATGATTCATCTTTAAAATAAATCAATCTCTTCGCATGCACTTTGATGAATTAGTGACTGAAAAATTAATTAGCCTCAAAGATTTGAGATTCCTATCCATGGTATCACTGAGGCTTTGTCAATGTCAGCAAGTATCAAGAAGCAACACAGATCTAAAAATGATTTCAATATTTCTATGATTAGTAGATATTTTTTGTTACCTATTTTGGTATCTTTGAGTGTACAAAGTAAAATTTAAACAGCCAATAGTCAATTAGAAAATAATTAGGTGTCATAATAAATCATTCAGCTGGTGCACAGAATGAATGGATTGATAACACTAACCTATTATCCAAGTAATAATAAACAATCCTGTCTGCATCTCCATCAACTGAAGCCACTCTTTGGTTCAACTCTTTTGGAACATCAACAGGAGGCTTCTGTTGGACTTTCACAAAGTCTGCCCCACACTAGAACAAAAAAATCACCTCAATTTGAAATGAACAATCATTTGAATTCAAGACTGGATGAATTTGAAAGAATAAAATGTGCAGGAAACATTAATTGCTTATATTTGATGATTAGCGGTAAAAATCCTGAGTTTGCATCAAACGGAAGATAACATTTAAACTTACATTTAGATTCAATTTCCCCCCGCTCCCACCAGCATTGAATATTTCAACATCAAGTAATCCTTCCAATCTTTTCTTGAGGAGTTTCATCTTCTTTCCACCTACACCGTTAGCTCCATCAAAGTACAGATGTGGTTTATATGAGGCATTCGAAGATTCATTGCCTCGAAGTTTTTTGAATGCATTAAAAAGCTTTGTAAAGTAGCCTGAAATTTAGAAGATTTGAGTCTACCAAGATGTTTTTGAAGTAACAGAGCAAATTAAATAAATCAATGTGGAATCTTTGTCTTTAGTAATAAACTTGCTAATATATTGTGCAGGAATTTATTCTAGTGTGACAAAAATAAAAAAAAAACAAAAGAAACGGATGGTATGGTATATTTTAATATATATAGTAAGAACATACCCTCTTCTGTTGGCATTCCATATGCCCCGTTAGTATTCCTGCACATGACATAGTAATGGAGCATGGGAGTGGTCACTATTCCAAAATCTTTGGGTGTTCCCTGGATGGCAAGAACACCATCAAACGCAGCCTTCGACAATCCAGGACTAGTGTATCTATAGAAGAAGACAATAAATACTAATTTTCAAGATAGAAACAATTCTAGGACACGTGATATTATATAAAAATTCATCAACTAATTGTTTAGAATTTTAATAAATTATTCATAATTTGGATAGTTTAATTGGACAGCCTTGCATTAAAAAATGGAAATATATATTAACACTATGTGTTCCGGCCCCTCGAGCAATATACTAAAGCCTCTAGCGGGCGTTTTTTGCGATTAGCGGAAAAAAATATTACTTTCTTAAAATCCACACAATTTCTAAACTAAACAATATTTTTGATTGAAATTTTCAAAGAAATGATATGTGACATTTGATCTTTAAAAATAATTTATAAACACTCTGATTATATCTTAATTTCATTATATTTCTAAGCTGAATATAAAAACCTATTCTCAATTATGTAAATGGCACTCCACATCTCATCAATATTAAATTTTTAAAACATTCTATGTAAAAGATAATATATTTACTTAAAAGATAATTTATTCTTACTATATAATTATATAATAAATAATAATATATACTTGCAATTCCTGCAAGTTTAGAACCACTGGAAGTTTGAAATCTGAATGACGTAAATCGAGAAACATGCAGAAACATGCATCTCCGAATAGGAACACTCGGGTTTATAATAACTCATGAGTTTTATTGCAGTCCCTAATTTACTGTTCTGACTGTTGATTTTTTTGTTTATTACCTCAAACTTCTACCCTTCTAATCCAGCAAGACGTGGAACTAATGATAAATAGTTGCGGTGTTTTGTTTCACGCCGAAATACAAGCTGGGAGAAGACCGGTCCCGCAAACGACCAACAGTCCGCAAAAAATGAAATATTTCGTTTGCCGACCATAAAGTGTTAAGCATAGTAAATATGAAATTTCAAGTAAAAACATTGTGAAATATTCTATAGTCAAACCTTGAATCCATTCCAATGTAAACATTGGCTTTCAGTCTCATATCAATTTTGTGTGTATCAACTATTTCTTCAACAGCTGCTTCAAGCTCGGTATCACTGTAAACATTTAAGTAGTTATATCATATAAATTATAATAGCAGGCTTAATTATTATTGACTTGCTGTTTATAATTATGATTCTTGAAAGAAAAAGTAAAATAAGACATTTGAGAGTTTAGTATTGTTAACTGTGCTAATGTAGTCATTCAAGTGCTAATTCTTTTTAGTTCGAATCCAGAAACGGATACTTTCATACATTAAAAGGTATATTTGCTGTGGTGTATATTACTTATTAGTAACCTCATTCATTGATCTTGAAAAAAATAGAGAATGATAAGTTAACTAACACTTGGCTCAATCTCTCTATACTTACCCGTTTTGAAAAGAAAGCAAGCAAATTAACACAGTTAAGATGACTTCTCTCGAAAATCACTTTTAAAATGTTAACTGTCACTTCTTGATGAAAATGCATGATATATTAAATAATAAAAATAGTCTTATAGTATCATTTTCACGATATATTTTATGATCAGGATGTCTTTAGAGATGATCCATCGGTAATCCATATGATTCATATTTCTTGTTTCTATGTCTTGAGCTTATAAGAGGAGTAAATTGGCATGATACTTATTTTATTATTCCTTTCAATCCCGAGTCTATTTATAATGTGTATGAGTGCAGCTTACCTAACATTAGCTAATTTAGTGGCAAGCGATTCCCAGCTCATCTCAAGCATTTCCCCATGGGGATCAATCAACTTCACTCCATTATCAGGCTCCAAGTTGTGTGATGCTGTGATCATTACACCAATTGTTGCTCCTAGAATACACAACAAGTTAAGGTATATTCTTTGTATGTAGGGTAAATACACTGGATTGAACCATTTGAATAAAATAGAAACCGGTTTTATTCAACTAATTATTAACATTTCACAATATTGATTAAGGGTGATTGATGGAATTTCAAAACCAAATTTGAATTATTGAAACTGACAGCTATACTGCATATACAGTGGAACCTCGATCAACCGTTCTCGCATAATACGTTTTCCCGGATGGAACGCTTATTTTTTGAGTTTATTTTGAATTTATCAGAGTGATATGTTAAAAGACGTATTATATTTTTATTCATCTGTGTATAATTATACAAATGGTTTCTATAATTTTTGATATTGACCGAATGTGCTTGATAGAATTTCAATATCAAATTTGAATTGTTACAACTTTGTACGATTCTATGTTTTGTCACCGATGCCGAAAGGCAAAACCCGGGTCGTTAGTGACAAAACATGTGGAATCGTACAAAGTTGTAACAATTCAAAATTAAATAATTTCTACATAAATCTGTTTTTTTTTTTGTATATTTTCATGAATAGCATTTTATTTTCCATTGAAGACTAAATTTGTGTTAAACACAATTTTATAGTTTTTATATGATGTAAGTTACTATTTTTTTTTACGATTTGGTGAAAAATTGATTTTTATTCTATTTCACTTGAAAATTTATTTTTACATATTTAAATATTGCTGATTTTGTGAGTTTTACTATCCATTTAGATGTTCTTCGTTTATTAATTTGTGAACTTCAGGTGGAAATATCAGCCAACAATATATTTCATTGAGAAATGGAGCGTGAAGGATATCAGGAAATAATCAACAAATTCAACTTTCAAAATTGCCTTAGGCATTGTTTTTGTACCTAATGTAAAGATAAACCTACAGAATAACAGTAAATTGCAGTATAGATAGTTATATTCAGGAAATATTGAAATGAAAAAATAATTAATAAAAAATCATTATTTTGTATCATGTGAGTTATTGAATGGCAAAAATTTTATGTTATATTTAAACAATTTGTCAACATTTTAATAATTAAGTAATATACAATATATGTCATGTCAAAACTTTTCATCTCAATACATTGGTCAGATATAATGTTTATATAGAAAAAGAAAATTAATTAAACCAAGAATTGTTTGTATAGAAATGTGCTTTGAAAAAAAAAGACTTCCTGTCAAATATTATGTGTTCAAAGGATAATTGTTTATTAAACTAGTGAACAAAACATATGCTGAAAACCATTATACAAAAGATATTTTTAGCAATAACAAATATGTCTCACAATAAATAAAAAAAAATAATGAATATTATGCATGATGAAATTCATGCATTATAATATTCAAATAAATTTGAATACTATTGTACAAGGATTTGATATTCAACAGTATGCAAGGGACATAATATGGAAGTCTATCTCGGAAGTCACATTGTGTTATATACATATATTTGTACAGTGAAGAATATTTTTTATATTCTACTTAAGAAATTTCTTGTCTGTTGTTGTCAAACAGACCAAATTATTTTTTGTAAATTTGTTAATTCTTAAAGGAATCTATACAACTATTATTGTTAATGACACTGGATAAAACTAAATCATAAAATATTTAATGTATGGTAAAAATTTAATCACATATTTCAACACAAATAAAAATTGCTAAGATTTTTTTTTTTGTACGAGCCTTAAAGATAATATGTCTACACAAGATGTCCAGGCTTCAAAAAAAAATTATGTAGCATTAATATTTTTATTTTAATAATGTTCCATGACATATGATAACAAAATTTTATAGAATTGACTAACAGCAATCCCTCAAAATCAATTGCTAATTGATAAATAATTTATAGATAATATAAAAATGAATTCCATTTGTAATCTAATTTGATTATCTTTTAAGATATATCTAAGAAATAAGTAATAAAAATTATAAATGCATACTACTATTATCAGTTCAAAGTAATATGTATGTCTCAAACTAATCCTGTGACAATTAACATCTGTACCTGTAATGAAATGCAATGCTCAATAGGATGGGCTGGAGATTTAAATATAACTTCCCAAAATGTTTCAGAAAGACAAAAATAGCCACCATAAATTACTGTAATATGAATCATTGAAATATTTACGGTTTGAAGTAACATTTTACGTTTCAATTTGAAAGTTTTATTTTGGGAATGCCAGGTTTGTTTATTTAGATTCTGTTACATTTTTCTTCAGTTTATGAATATGATGGCTGTTTTATTATTATGAATGATGATTATTTAAAGGTATGGAGACAATAATGATAAATTGGATGTTTAAGTTACATACATATACAATAGAAAAAGTTGGTAATCTTCTAAAATTATAAAGCAGTTATCCTTAACACTCAAGCAACCGGTCCCGCGGTCGCGCGGAAATTGTCGCAATCAGTTAATGACCGGTCCCGCGTTCGCGCGGATTTCGTCTCGCGCTGCATCTTTACGTCTTCTGGTCGAACACATGACACATGTGGATATATTTTTTTTTAATTTACGACTTAGAACTGTTTTGTTTATTGTTCTACGTGTCTTTCATTCTATTTCTCTGAAATTATAGCTCCAAATCGTCCTTGAAGTAAACAATATTTGCCAGCTCCAAAAATTTCCTATAATTACTCTTGGACTGTAACAAATTCAAGTTTTTTTGTTTATCACAGCTCAGCAATAAACTTTCATTGCTTACTAATCATACAAAAAAAAGCATTATTGATAAAATTTAAGTGATTATAAATAGTAATAGAATATTATTTCTCATGATCAGGAATTAGTAATAATATTCTATGACTACTGACTTATTATTATTATTAGGCAGTCTGTAGTGATAAATAATATTTAAATGTTTATAATAATGAATAATAATAAATATTTCAACATGTTTTTTTAGTAAATGAAATATTTCATATCTCATTGTGTCAAAAGTTATATTGTTTGGCTCTTAAGTTGTGCCGAAAAACGCCCGCTTTCGGCTAGTCTATATTTCGAAACTCCCGACAACCGAGTGATATGAGAATATAACAGAAACAAATAAACATATCCACAGTTTGAGAAACTCCACATATAATAAACACACAATAATGTGTAACATGGTGTAGGATTTCTAAAGAATTTGACATTCCTTTGTGGGCTTATATGAGTGTTAAGAGATATTTTTTTTTATTTTTATGAAAAAAATATAATTGAATCATGGATTTGTAGCTCAATAATTTTATTTTTAAGCTAATTGTTTTTAAATTACATATATAATACTACTACTCTACACAATACTTTTTATTTTATTAAATTCACTCAACTGAGTAAAAAGTTATAAGGATGATTCCTAATGTCGCGAAAAATAGCAAAGTATCGAAAAATGTGCGGTTGCTTGAGTGTTAATGAAAAAAAATTAATACAGTATCATGCATATTTCTGATACAATACATGAAAATAGTATGCTTTTAAAAATAGCGATATATAAACAAGAAAATGAGAATATCACAACATTTTAAATGACATAAAACTTGATAAACCTGACTTTTATAATACCAAATCAACATTCAGAAATGGTAATGAATTATTGCTTTTAGCTGTTCAAAAACTGGATTTCAATAACTGAAACTTTACCGCCTTACAGTAAATTTACATCACACGAGCCATTATGTTTATAATTGATTAGTGAATACTAAAGTTAAGGATATTAATGACTATGTTAGATAACAAAAAAAACAATTAATATAATTAAGATAAATGTAATTTATTAATTATAATATTATCTGACCATTTTTCACTCGTGATCTAAGTGCTGCCAACAACCCCATTCGGTAGAGAACATGGTCCAAGTAGAGCGCTCTGTAAATAAAGCATAAATACGAGTTTACAAGAATACTAATATAATTTAATTGTTCATTACGTATTAAAACTCACCTATGTAATAACACTTGTTTGAAAAATTTCAATTCTGATAATTTGTTTGAGAAACTTTTGATTATACAGATTGAATTATGCATTATTCGTTACTCTTTAATATCGTCAAGGTAAAGATATTTGTACATGCACTAAGAAAGAGATAAGCTGCCCAACATAGAATTAATCTATTGTGTACTATAACCACGAAATTATTTAAGACTCAGTTTTGAATTGGTTAAACTCTTGACCAGATTTTGAGACCCAAATAAACAAAGACACTTCTACACTATTCCTTGACGTTAAATAGGTGTTTGTTATTTCATGCAAAGCCAAAAGTTTGCCTTTTCCAGAAAAAATACAAAATTAAAACATTAAATGCTGAGTCTTTCCAAATAAATGTAAAGATGAAACAGATTTTTTAAGGCAACGAGGTCAGTATGTGCAGTTGCTAATACGTAAATAACAAAAATAAAATGCCCTAAACATGTTAAGTAGTGGTATTTGTACATGGGTAAAATGTCACAGAAAAGCATTAAAAGGTCACACTAGAAAGAGATTTAAAAAGGTCTCATAAAAAAGAATAAGCTTTACCTGTATGTAGAGTTTAAAGGTGATGTGGGATTATGAGTTTTGGGTCTTCTAATCTTATCAACTTAAGAATAATAATTTAATCATAATTTGTTAATAAGTAACCATTCAAAATGGAAAGAGATATCTAAATTTTTAAATTATGTTTATGTGATTTGTGAGAAGATATTATTTTTTTTATCCATCAATATATACTTGATGCTGGAAGCAGACATGATTGAAAAATTATATTTAAATATAAATATCCCTGGTAGTCCTTAAATGAAAAAATATATTTGTTAGCTTATAGATAATTCCATTACTATCTTTATTAAGCTCTGGGTTTATCAATAAAAAATACAATGTTTCGTAAAGAAATATTCAATTTCCGTTTGGTTGGAATTTTATGATTATATTTTTATATTAGAAAGAAGTACACTTAATACAATTAATTAGTGTGATGTAAAGTGAGGTAGACAAAGGAATTCTTAAATATGTTAGTAGAATTAAAATAAAATTATTACATGTATGGTTGTGTTTTAATCTAATAGGGACGCGCATCCTCTTTAATACATAGTTTTGCATAATTTGTTGTGACATAATAGATAGTTAGAATTGAATGATTAATATAAGCTGACAAAATCTGTTTGTACAATTGGGCATCTCTTGGTGTTTGTGAGTTCAAATATGGTGGGAATGTGTTTTGACACTGAGAAAGGCAATAAATTAAGTCTTATTAATATGAGTCACGCTGAACGAACACTGCGGGAGAAGACAAAATCCATTTTATAACCTTTATACACATGATATGTGATTTTTTACTTACTTGGTTCGGAAGCCGGCCGTCCCATATTGGATGAACAAGTCTGACGTTCTAGGATGCATTTCTCTAGCAAAAGCGTACACGGTTCTGTACTTGCCTGTCATTTCTTCAGTTATTTATTTAAAACGGCGCGTTGATAAAACATTCACTAACCACCTCCAAACGTCAGACTACGTCATAGTGAAAGTAAACGACTTTTTCAATGGTCTGAAATCCCCCTAGTGACAGAGCTATGTAAGCAATAATAGATATCTGCGCTATCGATAAAATATAGATGTAATAGAGATATTACATTAAAAAAATGCAAATAGATGGCAGTAAAATAACATATTCTTTATTACATTAACAGTGTCTATACTATACATAATAATAATGTAACAATTTATTCATAGATGCTACAATATGCAACATCATCAGTAAATTGTTAAAACAACAGATGGCAATAATTTATAACAACGATGGAAAGTAAAATTTTCACTCGATAATTTTTCTCATTATGGATTTTAATGATTATACGATACGAATGAAAACACGAAAAGCATTATTTTTTTATCTGTTTTTGCATTTTACGAAATCTTTCAAATGTAGCAATCTAATACATACGGCATAATAATAAATTACCAATATTATTATTTAATGGAAACACATCCACAGCTTACAGATGCATGATTATCATTTCCATATTAACAAATAAGTCTTTTAAAAGTAGGTTTTTTAGATGGCTGCAACAATGAAGACTTCAAAAAATCTTTTTTGTGTTAGAAATTGTCAAACAATAAACAAATTTTCAATCATTACCCACACAGAAACAAATTTACCATTTGATCATCACAGTTTCAAATCAGAAATAGTTTTTCTTAACCTAATAGCAATATACGCTTACTTATATGCAATATGGTTATACTGATAATAATATTTTTATATTAGTAATACTACTTTTAAATCGTCCGTTTCTTCTTAAAAAATAATCATTTTATTTTCTATGCATCAAGCAATGTGATTAACTTTTGGTTCTGATCAGGTTTCTAACATCTACAATAATAGCAGTAAAAACTTATCTAAAATTTTCTTTTTGCCTATATATGGTTTAAATGTATTTAAAATTTACAAACCATTCGTATGAAGTCGTTTGATATGAATTTTGCATTTGTTTCTTTAATTTTATGAATCTTTGAAATAAAAATGCGATATTATATGAAGATTTTTTTAAGGAAAAACATGTACGATATTTTATCTGCAAAAATACTATCATCCACAAATCCTGATTTGTAGCTCGTTAGATTTTAAGTACTTGCATAAAAATATTTAAATTTTACTGAAGTATCGAGCAGAAAAAAATGCTGTATCGTTATTAACACCTCTGTCTGTGAAAAGAATATAAAAATCTCTCAGTTAATTAAGTCACACTAAAAAATGACGTTGATTAGGGAAGTTTACAATTAAATTTAATTAATCTGTTCCTCTTTTCAATTTGGCAACACTGATGCAGAAATCAAAATAGCGGCAACGAAAGAGTGGTTGGCGGGAAATGTGATATTTAAAAATAGATTTATCAAGATTGTAGAGATGTTAGTGACGAGTGGTGAGGCTTCTACAAAGAACTCATCGAAATAATTAAATTAAAGCGACAAGCTTTCAAATCAAGGGTATGTTGAAATAATTAATGTTAACCTGTTCTTTGCTGAGTTCTGAGACACATAAGATTTATTAGAAAAATAAGTAAGTGGTGTTGGTAATGGGCAAACTATTGAATATAAACAGGACACATAGGACCATATTTGAACAAGAAATAGATTTTATGTGAAAGTTTCAACAGTGTCTCATATATTTTTAATGTACTCTATAGCAACGGTTCTCAAGTGTGGCTACAAACAGTTTCATACAAAATATTGATATTTAAAAAAAAGTGTATCTTCCAAATGAATTATAAATAATGGTGCGGCCACGAGATATTTCCATGTGACCGCTGATTTATATTATAAGGCTATAGTGAAATTTTAGGCGAAAAATATTTTTCGATACACACACTGTAATCTGTCATTCCAATCGTTGAGACAATAGCAATCAACGGGCCAATTGTTGATTTTATTAGACATCAATCGCTGTTTAACTGTATGTTAGATAGGAGCTGAAATCTTTAGAAATTGAACTAAAAATCTGTTTGCACGATTTACTTGAGCCTAATACCTATTTAATAATTACCCATGTTTATCGTGATTTTTATCGTTTAACAAATTATAATATTCATCACTATCTCTCATTCGTCGTTTTTTTATGGGCGCTTAAATAAATATTATATATTCAGAAAACTACTGGTTTAGCTTCTGCAGAAGTATATCGATTTTATGGTGCATTGATTATGATATGAAATTAATATGGAAAATAACAAGCCCGGCGGAAAATAAACTTGAATTAAGAACCATCTTACTTATTTCTAGAGACTTTATGGACATTTGAGTGTTTCAAAAAGCATTTATATGTCGAAGAGCAATATATTAATCGATATCGGAAATACTCGAAATGTTAACAAATGATGAAAGTATATATTTAATATTTTATTTTGTTTAATGTTTTTTTATGTGTTGGTACTTCATGAAAATGCCTCATTATATTATATCTAAATAACTACGTATAGAGGTTGCGTGTTAGAATTAAAATACCTCGAGTTAGGTTAGGCTAATTAAACAGAGCTCGTTTGTTAGTCTCGCCACTAGTCGCATCTAGTAGCCAACAGTTAGTAAACACCAGTGAAGTGCAATTTTATCATTTTAAAGAGGATCTCCGCGACTTAATTGAAATTCTATATTTCCATAATATATAGTTGCGTAGCAAACACACGTACACGCGTGCACGTTTAGATCGGAAAAAGTTTTCTCAAAAATAATATTTAAGGTAGTTAATATTTTCGCTGCATTCGTATGACGAGTACATAAAACGGTATGAGCTAAAAAAGCTAACAAAACGATTTATACATAACGCTATTTTTCATATCACTTTGTTTTTATACCTATCACCAAATTCTCATATACTATGCACAACATGGAAGTTATTATAGGGCGGCACTGGTATAAAGTAATCTGAATATCTAATGGCGAATAGCCAAAAGCGACGGCCGTCATTAATTATTCACACGAAAGAAAATAGAGGGAAGATATCTTGAAGGAGGAATCTCAATTCTAAATTCTAAAATACAGAGGAAGTAATTTGGAGATAGTCTCGTGGTCAGGGTTACCATTTAAGATTTTGTTCCTTATTGAAATGTGCAGGTAACTTTATTTTCTATTTTTATTACATTAATGGGACGACATCGGATTTTTCTAGAAACATGTGTCTAGCTTTTCAATTGGCTAATAAGCCAGAATTTTGTTTTGTCTAAATTGATAAGCGACCATTGATAAGGGCACCAGCGGTGTCTTTAAGCAATATCATCTAAGAAATCCTTTTAATCACTTTTCATTTTATGTCAGTTTTTCATCTTAATCTTTTCTCAATAAAAATAACTTCTAATTTTCTTCTATATGAATGAAAAATGCTTAATATTTGAGCAAAATCAACACCAATGGGTAATATTATTCATGCTTTACGTATGAATTCATAGGACGTGCGAATTCATGAATTACGCACGAGATTAATGTATTCATTTTTGTATGAATTTTTTTTGTATCATTCGAGCTGATTTTTTTTATTAAAGTAAATTGTAATATTGCAATATTGTACGTAATATATAAATAATTACAAATATTTTAGGGTGCAAAAAATTCATATAAGCTACAGGCAACCCTGGTTGATAAATATGCTACCGTATTTCAGTTGGAAGCACCAGTGTTCCGAAACGCGGCTAAAGGGTAAATTTCAACAATGGCGTCGATTGTTGGCGGGAGAATCATAATTTATGAGAGCCGTCAGGTTCATTTTTAGGTTATGTTATGTCCGCCATTTTATTATGCATGCCTGCTTACTTAACACATTACAATTTGTAAAGATCCTTCCAGATGACTGGCAGCTGTTTCAAACTAAGAAACTTGGCTGATTATTTAACACAATAAAACAATTAAATCTATCAAAAGATGTAACACATTGCCAACTACCGGGCAAATGCGAATATTTTATTTGTTATTATGGGTAAAAAGTTGAAAATTTCAGGTTACCTATTCTTTGTACTTATTGATTAATTTATATATCATATAGCTTATTAAATACTTGCTGTGGTAGTCCACAGCTCAAACGATAATATAAGACTAAATAACATATATTTATTATGTTTTTTGCACGGCATTAATTTACCTATTGAACCCATGACCATAATAAATTGATCAAAGTAGAAGTAGAAACAAAAGACGGTCTACTCGAGGTACCAACATTTTGGGAGTGCTGTTTATATGGGAGAAAATCATATGTTTTTAAGCAAATGTTAGATGGGGAATAATGATAGAATATTGCAAAATTTCTCCTGCGGCACGTGCTATTTTATTATGGCTATTTTTTTTATTTTATAGTATTTAATTTGAATGATACATGGATTTTTAGGTATTCAACCCAACTGATAAAAATGACGGTGTCTTGGACGACCGCCGGGTAATATTCAAAGAATATACTCAGCGGAACTGAGTGTCATGAGAAGAAACAAAACAGGTGACAGAGAATTATAGAATTGTCACGTCGTAGCAATATACTCCACATAAAGAAAGGTTATGATCGAAAAAGATGATAAACATAGTAAGTTTTTCCGACGACATGCAACGCGTTATGTAGTAGCTTCCCTGACAGTAGTTAACAAGTGTACATTTTTCAAATTTAAAATTTACCATTTACCTGATATGACAAATAAATTCATACAATATTTTCAATCTTGTGAAGAATTAAATAAGTCTTAAGCTTCATAAAATGGATTCGTTATAATAAGATGAACGAGGGCTTGTTTTAATTCAGCACGTTTTTTTAGTACGCCAAGACTCAATAAAGTGTATCGCTTTTCGGCATGACAAAGTGAAACACCAAAAACAGCAGTAATACAAATTAATACTCGAACAATTACAATTTTTTTACCGTTGAAAAGTGCCTCAAATAAAGAAAATATTCAGGTAAAAAATAATAGACGACCTAGAAGAGTTTTATTCACAAACAAGGGAAATTTATTGAATGTTTGCGTGTATCGGATTGAATGTGTTATCTTAGGAAAATACGGACAACACAAATTAAAATTACAAAATAGATGACAGTTTGAGAGATGATATCGTTTTGTTTTCTTTCTAACGGATTTCCAACTAATTCAGATAATTACCATGAATTCCAAATTGTGTAATTCAAATTCCGAAGTGTGATATAGTAGTTCTAATGTTTTGCTTTATCTGCGTGCTTAAAGCTCTTTCTTATATTCATATCGTGAATTTCGCCATGGGAATATGATTGGTAAATTATTAGTTATTGACATCTTTTCAAGCACGATAATATTTACATACTTTTAAAGCAGTTTACAATAAAACTTAGCATTCTTTTTATTATCTTATGCCAGAGAGAAAAAGTGAAAAAAAATATCCTTCCACTTAACCAAAGGAAGTATTTAGTTAATTATTATGTAGAAAATTTTATCATTTATACTTGCTGAGTATATGTACTCCTAAACAAATTTTTATGCCGTTCAAAATTAATATTTTAGTTTCGTAGTTGTAACATGTGAATTTCAATCGTCATCACCCAACTTTGGCGAATTCTATGGATAGTTATATTTAGGTACTTCTGAATAAGTTGCGTTGTATTTTAAAGCTCATTAGTATAACTCAAACACATTAACTGTGCTTTATTACTTAGTTAATATTATTAATATCAGTATATCATCCAAGAAAGTGAGAATAATTATTTTACCAAACAAATGTTATTGATAATTAAACAAGTACCAAATGCCGTGCGGAAGTGCGAACTTTTATGTTTGACGTAATACGGCATGCCGTTAGATTGAAATACAGAAATATTTAAGTGTATAAATATCATTGCTTATTAGAACTATTGTTCTATAATTTTTTTATGTTAATGTTAGTAGCGTTTATATATTTTTTTTTGTCGAGAGATTTTCACTCCTTTTCACAGCCATGAAAAGTTATCTCGATGCTAATATTTAGTAAATAGAAAGACACACCAAGAGATATACATCTGAGGGTAAAGTGTCAACCCTTAATCAGCCGAAGAAAAGTTTATAGGAAGTAATAGAATGTATGAAAACTTATTTCCTGACTAGTTTAAGTAGCTTAAGCAAGCTTAAGTACTTAGTTCGTAATTTCAAATTCAAATAAACACTGAATAGATATTGTAACACAAAAAAAAATATGAAACAAAGGAAAATATTTCCTATGGCATTCATTTAGGTTAGTAATAATAACAAATCATTAATTAATTTTGACGGTCGAGAGACTAATATAACACAAAAAAATCGTCTTAGCAAAAATATTATTTTTTAACATTGATGCCATAAAATACAACGTTCCGTTAAACTATTTATCTTCCAACAAAATGAATGCGTATGCATAAGAATGTTGTGTCTATAATATTAAGCTAAAAACCCATTACGACACAGGCAGTACAATCAATAGAGGCCTATAATTCATTTAAACGATTGTTTTAGAAAGTTGTCATTAAGTTATTAACAAAACAAAAAAACGTATGCTTGAGCAAATACCAACGGAGAAATTTATTTCTTGAAAGAATACTCCATAATTACAAGTTGTGGATACAGTTAGGATGGGAAATATTTCATGTGTTTATTCTATATATAATAAATATATCGAAATATGAATTCAAAGCTTCAGAGAGAATTCAGAGAAAGTCTCTGTAAGCTATTTCCGTTATAAAGAAAGATTTTTCTAAATATAATCTCACTATTATTATGGACACCACAATAAGGCAAATGTGACATAAGCACATCTTTGAGATGCACATAAAATTGCAGCACAGTATTTGCTAGCTCTATGAACCTCGATGGCCGAAGAACGAATTGCTGTACCAGAGGGAAATTAATAAACAATGTATGATAAACATAGTGAAGGTAAGGAACACTATACTGGAAAGTACAAGTTTGGTAAATTAGTTGGACTGATTTAAATCGAGAATTAAATATCTTATGAATTTTGTTATTAAAATTTGTTTTTTTATCAACGACATAAATATTACATTATTATACATAAGTAGTATGCAAAATAACACTTAATAATTAGAATTGCGATATTAATATGCCTGTATCAGGTTCATTACCGTGTTCTCTTTGTATCTAATTATAATTTGACTTGTTTTAGAATTTAAATAAAAAGTGATTTGTTGGTCCATATTTCAATACAAAAGTTTTTACAAACAGCTTTTTTGTTTTTGCTAACAAAGAATATTTTCTACAAAGGAAGCCAAACTGAAATTTTATTTTAAAGCTTCTTACAAAATATTTGCATCTACGTTTTATTCACCCTGTACTTTTGTTGCTATATAATTAATGGGCATTACTTTATACACTCAATACAAAGTCACGATTCAATGCATTAAATTAAATAAATATGAAATGGAAACACCTTTTGTCATTATTTTAGCCGTAAACTGGCAGGAAATGAAATGATGGTCTCATTCACTATTTAATTATACGAGATGTGGTTTCTAATGAAATTTTGTATAAAGCTGCGTGCAGACAATGTGTTGACTCTTCATACCTACATTGAAGGCTTCAACATGGCATGTGCTATAAGAATTGCATATGTTAAAATAAGCTTTATTATAATAAAAGAAAATTTCAATCTTCTTATCCAAAGCATTGATTTTTATTATTTTTGATTATTTATATAGAGAAAATCATTTAGTTAATATTCGGTAATCATGATTGACAGATCGTTATATGTTCGGCCTTATTTTAAAGAACGAAGTGAGCAGAGGAGAAAACAGTAATGATGGCAGATAAATGTTTAAAAAAATCGATTTCAAATCACTACCTACAAAAGTATTGAATTTTCTAAAATTCTTTTAATAAGTTCTTTTGAAAAACATTCTTTTTACCTTTTGTAGGTCTTTCTTGGTTGTATTTATATTTTGGCATTAGATAGTGTAATGAAATAACAATAGAAAATAATAAAATAAAAACATAAATTCAGCGATAAATTACTAAATAATTTTTTTATTATAACACTAGTTACATAAAACTCGGGCGATTATAAGTATATTTTCAAAAACATATTTTGTAATCAACGTTCAAACAATATAGCATGCTGTAACAAAAAAAATATGGAAGTTATTTTATCAGCAATATGTTTTTATAACCTCATTTGTTAGAAATTAAATCATAAAATTCTAACAACCAATGAGAATTATTCATTAGGTAATTATAATATAACCCCAAGATAAAATTTATATTATTCCTTATTAATCAACGATATGTATCTCAAGCCTATATTAATTTAAGCTATTATTTTAAACTCATGTAGCGTGAGATTTTACTAAAATGCTAAGGTGGCAGTCTTGAATTAAGGCAGTTTGTTTTTGGAGAAAAAATAACTATAACAACAGAAATAGGTGTAGCGACGTATTCCATTAAATTTATTTACTGAAATGAATTTTATTTACAAAAATATGTGGAATTTATTTTTACTTTTTTAAAGATTCTGTGTTATATTTATAAAATTCGTATTAAATGTACGATCACGAATTCTTGATAATTACAGAAAAATGATATGAAAGATTTAAAAATTAATTTGTATTACACAGTAGCATTTTATCTCAGTGCAAAATATTTTGACTTGTGTCGAGATAGTTTACACAATGTCATTGAATAAAGCATATGATGTTTACGCACTAATACGGATTAGCTTATTATATTACAATTAAAATCGTGTGTGTTTTATTAATTTTGTTTTTCTTGGACGACAAATTTAACGATAAGAGCTTAGAGTTCAAGCATTCATAATCAGGCATAAAAATGTACAGAAAACATCTTAGATATTTTATCTTATTTGCACTAGTCAAAGAATTTTCAACGAAATTATTAGAGCATACAGATCTTTTTCTCAGCATTTCACAGGAACGATTACAAAAAAGAGATTTCTAGAAAATCATTTGAGGAGGTAATTTGTCCCTCATAAAATTTTAGAAATATACAATCACTCCTTTCTGCATTGGTTGACCATAAAGAGAAGTTTTCTGCTATTTTTCACCCACCCTTGAAAATTTACTATAATACGTGCCCAAGCTTTTGTGTATCTTTTCATTGTGACCACTGCAAGCAGAATCCATTAATATTTACTTGGAGGCTTAATCTAATTAATACATTTTTCATAAAATATAATATAAATTTCTCACTTTTAAGGTGTTAACTGTCACTTCTTGATGGAAAGGCATTATATTTTAAATAATAAAAACACATTTTTTTTAGTACTTATTTCCACAATATATTTTTTGATCAGGACCGGTTTCGCTCATCGCGAGCATTATCAACTGATCAGTTGGTAATGCTCGCGATGAGCGAAACCGGTCCTGATCAAAAAATATATTGTGGAAATAAGTACTAAAAAAAATGTGTTTTTATTATTTAAAATAAATTTCTCAGTCAAAATGTTAAACATTGGAAAGATATAAATGTTATGCATCAAAATTTTAGGTCCCGCCACAAAGCTGTTATATTAAATCCATGGTTAGTTGCAAAAATATTCAAATTTGTACTTTACCTGTTACATGACAATTTTTGTACATAACAAGAGATGGGTAACACAATAAATAAAATAATAAATACATAAACAGCATATAATTGTGTTCATAAATATTAATGCAATAATTAAATACTTGGTCAGTGTTTAAAATTATCATAAATTACTTTAAACGTAATCAAATTATCATTTTTCTTATGCTTTATACGCATGCCTACCATTATACCCGAAGTAAACTATGTGAAAATTAATTGCATCCGAAAAATTCACCTCATTACACGCACATACATTTTATAAAATTGGTAATATATATGTACATATAGAATTTCATTAAGTTTATATGCCCGAGGATCAAGATTTTTTAGATTAAAAAAATCTTTTAATGAAATAATAGCACAACAATGAAAAAAATTATGTTACTTTTAAAATAATGAACTATAGAATAACAATTAATTTTTTTGTACATAATTGCTGTTACTCGCAATGGATAAACATGTAATATAACCGAAACATTTATTACATTATATAAGTTGAAATTTACTTGATACTTACTACGTATGACGCCAGAAATTTAAATAAATACATAGTAATATGCCTCGGGTTGACCTGGCCAATTACAAAAATGACCCATCGAATCATTTGTACTTTTTGAACCAATTTAAAATTTCAATCCTTAAATTGAATTTTAATTTATAAAATTTTCTGCTACTAATGGTCCATGCTTTTTCTAAAGACATTTTCAGACATTCTATTAAAACATACAGAATTCGTTTATGATTTATATAAGACGAATCAAGAAAATATATACGATACATCTCACAGACAAATAGAAATTCGATTTTATTTTTAATTTGTTTTCTAATACGCACATCCTTGATTGGAAAATAGTTTTATAAACAATTAAAAACTCTCAGGATTTGTAATTTGAGGTAACCATGAGAATTAACTTTATTATGTATTTGTGAAGAATTATATATATTATATAAATATAATACTTCATTACAATGTATACACTGTAAGCGTTCAATTATTTATGTGTAATATTTAGTACTAATTACATTAGGTAATTACAGAATTTCACTTGTTTGTTTTGATACCTTTCATTGTGCCCCGTTTTTTTTTAATTTTATTTTGATACAATAATTATTTAACGTCCTCGTCAGAGTTGAACTAGTGCTTCATCATTAAAATGAAAATTTTAAAATAAATATCATCTGACTGATATTGCTCGCGATGAATAAAACCAGTGCTGATCATTGCATTAAAATTTTTGGAAATAATGCTATTCATTTTGTTTTATTTATTTAATTTTTGCAAAATTACACATGATTGTTTTGTAAAAATAACTCGACTTTATATTTTTTCTCCTATTTTTGTGGATGAGATTTTTTTTGTATGTTGCAATTAGCTACAAACACAGACAAAGAAAAATAAATATATTCACATTTGAAATATTTGTTCTTTTAAACAGTTTGTCAAATACATGCAATACTTCAATCGTGATTTTCTTTAAGCTTCCAATTTGTGGACTTGGTTTTTATTTTTAGGGTAGACTATTTTTTGCGTTAACATGTAAAAAACTAGTTTTCACACAACTGTTTTCAATATAAGGTCGCTGCGACTTTCAATTTTGTATAAACTTGGTTACATGCCAAAAGATACGATGTTGCCACATTAGAAAAAAGGGTATTATTTCATTAATTAAATATTAATTAAATAAACTAGGCTCAACAATCGATTGAATTGGCATTTACTTGGTAGAACTCCATTATAATACGGTGAAAAAATAGCAATGTATTTTAGTTATTCAAAGCTTTGTAGAACTAAATTACCATTTCGAAATTTTGTGGAACTAAAATACTTAGCTATTCAAGTTCAACACGTGTCTAGTAATTGATATAAAGAAAATATTTTTTTGAAAGAAATATTATTGTTTATGTTCAAATAAAATCAAAATATACACTATTTTCATATTTGTAGCACTAGAGATTTTGCATTAGAATATAGTTCTATATATTCTACGGAAGAATGATATTTTAAAGAGAATTCATTAATAATAAAAAATATACATACAATGATATCTTCAGTAGAATGGTTATAACTTCTAAAATATTAAGTTAAAAGTTTTCGATCAAACGCGGGGGGATTTTTTAGCTATTAGCCAGAAAAAAATAATTGCTGCCAAAAGTAAATTGTGTAATCAAAAATACAAATTTTGAGCACCAGTATCAATGACTCTTATTATTTCATTCATTTAATATGATTTGATGATAAATATATTTATCTAGGATTTCAATCTCTTTTACACCCAACAGGCGAAATGAAAAAATCGGCGGTCGATAACTCTTTGCATAAACTTTCCGTAATTTTCTGGAAAAATTTGCTCGTCTGGTAACACGGTTGGCCAGGATGACTTGCAGTCCGAGCGGAACTGTCCACAGCGCGTGACTAACTACTAAATAACTAACAACATTTCATTAGATATGTACCATTACTAAGACGTAGCTCGTAAATGTATCGGGCAAATGATACCCAATTAAAATTAAATACAAACGGATACTAGCTACACTTAATTATGCTCTCAACAAATATATTTCATACGGAAGTCAATTTTTGTTTGAGAGAATTAATGCTTAAGTATTAAGTAGTAAGAATAATAGAATAAAGGCGATTCTTTTGTTCAAAACCCTGCCAATTAAACATAAAA
The DNA here is from genome assembly GCA_028555115.1 of Himalopsyche japonica. Classification (NCBI taxonomy): domain Eukaryota; kingdom Metazoa; phylum Arthropoda; class Insecta; order Trichoptera; family Rhyacophilidae; genus Himalopsyche; species Himalopsyche japonica. Next base: position 941,619 of record JAHFWJ010000819.1, read on the forward strand.
TACTCGAAAATCTATACGTTTTGGCTTAGCAAATCTTTCGCTTCTTCAGTTTTAAGTTTACGCAGAAATTAAAGAAATTGCGCCGATGCCTAATGTTACGGCTAATTCAATATTAAACCAAAATTTGTAGCTCTGTTATTGTATAATATATGTTTTTCACATGTTTCACCACTCGTTATATATGGCACGAAGTTTTATTACAGAACAAAATTACAAATTATATTATGGTAATACACATAAAGATTCAAAAATATCAAAAAAGATAGGCAACTTTTTCTATTTAAAAATTTACAAATGAAAATATTACACATATTTTAATGTTTCCAAGAATAAAATGATAATAAATAATAACCTTATATTATTGAAAATTAACTATAGAAAATGTGAACCATGATATAAGGTATTAGTTTTTAGATAGAAACAATCAAGATTATTTTGAAAAAAAAATATATATTAGTTAATTATTACAATTAAAATATGAATATCAAGGAAACAGCGAAAAAATATATTTTTAGAGATTTTCTTTACATTGACATATAAATAAATCTTAATCGTCCGAGAGAAGTCGTTAACTTATTTGAATGAATTAATGATGTTATTACAGTTGCCAAAATTTATTTTATCATCCTTCTTAATGAGTGTCAAAAATAACTAACTGCTAGACTTCTCACATTTGAGATTCACAGATGCTAATCTCATACGTTTATATTATTAATAATATATAACAGCAACGCAGAGTTACGAAATGCTTCACTTATACGCAAATTGCAGCGCTAGAGAAGATTTTTCTTTCATTATTGTTTGGAAAAAAGAAAAAGATTTTATTTATGACAAGAACGAGTTCCTGTTTCAAGGTGAATTTTATTTTACTGAACTAACAATGAAAATATGTAGTAACTCACAAGATATTTTAAGTCGATATTTTTATATCTCTCTTTGTAGAGATAATTTGATTTTCTTGTGAAAACAATTTATTATAATATTATATATATATACTATACAACACTGCATAAATTTATGATGAGAAAAATAACAGTTTTGTTGTTAAAGCTTTGCACAGGAATTTATTGGCTGAGTACTTAAAAAATAAAACACATTATTTTCGCTAATTTAACGTTTTAATGTAATGGTACGACCAATTTTACTTATTGCGAACATTTTTAAAATATTTTCAGAATAAGTAAAATCTGTTCTAAACATTTCAAAACAGAGATTAATATATATATGTGTATATATAAATGAGGTATTTTACCAAGATTTGACAATTAAAATATGACATTAAAAGTATACGATTAAAGCTGGCAAAAATAAATTTTCGTGGCCAAAAAAATCATTTCGGATGATCGAAAACTGGCAATATTATTTCTATAAGCCTGAATGAACGAAAATGTTCATGGGGATTGATCTTGATAAGTCTTGCAGCCTGCAGCGGTGTAGGGAGTAAATATATTTTTTCTCTGTGTACATAATGCAGTACTAATAAAAAAGGGATGGCTCTAAACAATTTGAGCAGTTAGTGTGAACAGAGATGGTGTTAACAATCGGATCTCACAATCATTAAATTTTATTTTAACTCTTCAAATGGGGACTCAAAAGTATATCTAAGCAATATTAAAATATTATATGTGATGCACTAAGTCATTTGAATAATCATCAAAAGAATAGGAAAATATTGGACTTTTAAGAAGTTTGACGCTCATATTATATTAGTGGAGATGATATAAATTGTCAGTACAATGAAAATTTTGAAAATATCCGACAGTTGTCAAAATGGAGTCCTGTGTGCAATCATTAAAATGATATGATGAAAAGTTTATTGTATCTTTTATTTTGAGAATTATTTACTACACACCAATCTTTTTTAAATAATTATCTGCGAAGTGTATAGTAAGTAGTTAACCAAAATTAGGCAAAATGCTCGCGTTCAATTTTGAAAATAATAAAAAAAAATCGGCGTTTGGTGAGTAGAATATAGTGATATTAATTAAAGTATTATGATTATATACGAGACAATTTGCGGTCATCGTTGATGGCTGAAACCTCAATCACTTAATTCTGAGACCTGTATCTCCACTTATAATAATAAATTTTCCCACAGCTTTTAGAAGTGTATTATGACTCTGTTGGCACCTTCAACAGTAACTGTTATACATAATGATTGACAATAATATTGATTAGGTATTTTAATATAGTTTTATAGACAATTTTGGTTGGCTGAAATTGAAAATGTGGTTTCACGCGACACACCGTACAATAAAAACGTATTTGTGGTTTTGATTTCATTATTTTATTGCTCCCTACAATAGTTACAAATGAAATAGGACAACATTTTAATTTTATGATTATCATAAAATATAATGCAAGAATTTTTACGGTCATTCATATATTTATACCCATATAAATATATTCATATCATAGTATTGTGATTATTTTAAGTAATAACATACACTAACTGCTGTAACAAAAAATCTAAGTAACGACACGTTCCGTAAAAACACGATGACACGATGTCAAATAATCACTAGCACTTCGGACATCATTTTTGGATATATTTCTTTTCATTTGGTCTTTACAAAAATGTACTGAATCTAATAAATGGATAATGATAAATCTTAGTAAAAAGATCCGTCGAAATTGGGCATATCAATAAAATATGCTATTCAAAATGATGGATACAAATGGATTAAGATTTTTATCTTGGGGAAGATCACAATTAAAGTAAAATATTTAGTCATCATTCTGGGACTGGTTGAAAAAAGAAAATTATTGCAATTATTATTGCAATTATTATTTTTCATAACCTCTGCTCTTCTCTCATGAATTTACAATAAATTAAAAATTTTGTATTAGCTATAATTAAACCATGACTAGTAATAACTTATGACAATTAATACGACATAAAAAAAATATAGCCGGCGTAACTTTATTGTCTTTGATTTATACTAATATATATATATATATATATACAGATAAGATAAAGATAAGACTTACATCTAAATATAAAAGAATGTTTAAAATTTGATATTGAGAAGGTGAGTTTTACGAGAGGATATCGATAAAATATTTTTTTTTTTGATTTCTTGCAATTGCTTAAACAGCTACGACTAACACAACAGTATAAAAGAAAACTAGGTTGATGGTGCAATGATTCCATCAAAGAATGTTTTACAAGCTTATATTCATACAATCTAATTAAATATATGTTAGAAACGAAAATATTAATTCATCTGTGTTTTGATTTAAAATAACCGCGTCGTATTGCAAAAATTTACAATCCAAATCGTGTTAATATTTCAGAAAATTAATATTCCTTATAGTTGTAAGTGTGTAATTGTTAATTAAAAGCTTTATTACAGTGTTAAGTGTAGATTTATATTTATATATTATTAATTTATATATTATACACTTTTTCGATTGAACCTCATTAAAATGTGAACGATCTAATAATATATTATTAATTTTGTTTAAAGAAATTCCCCTGTTACAAAAGTCTGCAGGTCTAGAAATTTTTTTCCATATTGTTTTACTTTTATAAAACTAGTAAATTTGTATTGGATAATTGAAATAAACTTTTTTATCATAGGAAAATAACCTAACATCATTTTGATGTGGTTTCTCACACTATTAATTTATATTCATTGCTTTATTTTCAGAATATCATAAGTAGATAAATTAGAGTCTATATAGTTTTATATTTTTCAAATAGCTATTTCGTAAATATTTTTACGGATGACACGACGCACAATTAACAATTACAACGGTTTTGCAGTCAATCAAGAAGTCAGGAAAAATTGATTGAATATGAGTAGATGTAAATAATTCACTATCAAATAAGCATATTTAAAATAAATGAATTAAATTCACACTTCAATGTCCGATTGAACATTTGGAATTTCGACATGCAAATTTGTAAATATGATAAATGCATTTTCAATTCTCTCGGCATTTAAATAAACAAAAAAAAAGATATTTTTTAATTCTTATTTCCACAATATATTTTATGATCAGTACTGCTTTTGTATATTGCAAGCATTATCAACTGATTATTTACCGCAACCGATAATAAAATATGTGAAAATAAGTATTAAAAATGTGTTTTTATTGTTTAAAATATCATGCCTAGCCATGAAGTGAGAGTTAATACTATAAAAGTGGTTTATTGATATTGTATAGTGTATAGGATTGTGTACAGTATATTTTTAAGTGATTTTAATGAATACTGTGATAGTTTTAGCATCGTGCCTTGACAAGCAAGAATCCTGTAACGGTGGGGCGGCAATACGTCAAATGAAATGACCCGATCAAAAGCCATTCCCTTTAAAAACTTTTCGGGGTTTTCTTTTAAGCGGTGCCGTTTACTGAGAGCTAATGACCGAAACGCCGGTACGCTAACGCATGGAAGCTTCGTGATTTCAATTCATTGTAGGGAAAAATATAAAGATAGTTATATCAACAAGGATTAGGTTCTTTCCGCAAGGAAATATAATACTCATCAAAAGGAGTTATCACTCTTGATGAAATGACTTATCATTTAACGATGATTAATTTAAATAACAATCGATATCACAACATAAAATAGAAAAAAAATGTTTCATATTATCGAAATGTAAATGAAGGGTTACTAAATTGAACCATCGATGGAAATGTATTCATGACTTTTGTTGTTTCATACAATTTTTCGTTGTTTAACGATGATTAACTTTTTTCTAACCACGGTCGTATCGAGAAGTATATGTACTTCTTACAGATTATATGTTCATAAATTATTTATGAAGAGTTGATTGTTAGTCAGTCATTTAAAAATTCTCTTCAAAAGAGTTAAAAATTAAGATTGGGGTAATTAAACAACTTTAATATAGTTTTGAACTCTCTGCTCTCGTATTCTATGGATTGGGTAGGGAAAATGTGAGAAGATACAAAAATATTGAAATGTTCTAATGTTTTAAATTCCAATCTATTGCATATTGATTGGGTAAATTGTGTAAGGATGACATAATTTTATGATTCGTACCGTTCATCAATTCATAGAGAGACTGTTAATAAATATCATGATTTTATTAAAGAGTAGACCTGGATTAGTAAATTGAGAGTCTTACTGAATATGCAGGTTTTTTGCGAGTTACAACGAGCTTATAACGAGTTATTGCGAGACGAAATACATGTAAGGTATAGGACATGATACTAACTTTATTTAAGAATATTGAGGAAAATCTTTCTTTTATCAATTCAATTATTTTGTACTCTACGCCCATGTATGAAAACCACAAATATGCGCGGCCATGAAATGTATGGCGACACAGACATCGCGATTTGAAAGAGCGACATTTGTCTAAAATAAATGTCTAAACAAATTTATAAATCGTGCCACTGTAATAATATCCACTAATAGTATCATCCTCTTTTTAAATCTAAATTATTCTAACTCGCTGAGACCTCGTTTAGCGACGACTTAAGCCGTGGCTTCAACATCGCATGGCATTGGATACTGCGTTTACTATGACGGTATTGCGCGTTTGTACATTTACTGTAATATATCTGACAGTGAGAGAATACTTACTAGTATTGTAGGTTTTTACTTTTTATAGTATGTCTTTAAATTACACAGTCTTTGGTTTCAGATATCGAATATATTTCTTTGGCATAATATCAAGAATCAAGATGTAAGTATTTCATCTTCACAGTGATAACATTGATGATTAAAGGCTAAATATTGTTTTTACCAGAGATTACGTAGTATTTTGTATGAAAATATCATTAGTGTAAAACTGAGCATTAATTGACAATGAAGTCGATTAGGTGTGTTTTATAACTCAAAAGTTTATATAATACAATTACTTACTAAATACTCAGTATAACAATTGCTATATTTTTTATGGAACTCAAAATATTCCACATATTCTCGGTAATAATTATAATCAGTGTTTTTTTAAATAAATATAAGTAAATATAATTTAAGATATCGACTGAAGGTGCTTGATGGAATTTCAATATCAAATTTGAATTGTTGCAATTTTGTACGATTCCACATGTTTTGTCACAAACTACCCGGGTTTCACCCTTCGGCATCTTCAGGCATTCCATCACACGGATGCATGGAATCGTACAAAATTGCAACAATACAAATAATTTAAAAATACTTGAATTATGTGCTCGAACTATTTATTTCCAAACACCATTTAAAATCGATGAGGTACATATGTAACATATCCCATCAAAATGGCTGGAAAATATTTATCATTATTTCTAAATTTAATCACATAGCCACGAGCTGGAAACATCTCTATAACAAAAAGTGTAACGGTAGCTTAGAAAATCACTGGTCTCTAACCTTAATTCATAAATTCTATTTGATACTAGGGTGACAGCATGATATCAAATATTTAAATTATGTATGGACAAATAATTTTTGGGAAAATTTTGAACGCAGGTATACTTTAAGTTATTTTTTAGACGAAGAGATTTATTCAAGATATGTTTATAAGGAACGTTATTTACATTATTTCCAGTATAAAGTTTTCCATGACTTGACAGCAAATATTGAATTTGGTGGATTAAATTTCAATAAAAAGGGCTTTCTTTTCTAAAAAATGCATAGGAAAATATTCTAATTGTATTCTGAATGACATAAAAACGTTTTATTATCCTACAAAAAACATAAAATATATGCTTGATATAGCATCAAACTTTTTTTTATAAAAAAATATTAAATAGTCTTTTCTCATAAATGTTTTCAAATCTTTAAGGCCACTGACTCTCACCTCTCTAAATGACAGATGAATGAAATTTAATCAATACACCAAAATTTGTTTGATGTCTTGATGAATGTTTAGTTTCAGCTAATGTTACCCTACTTTTCAGATCGTTCGTTGTAATATATGAATTAAAGTTTATGTGTGGGAATGACTGAAATATAGAACAGAACACAAGTTTCATAGGACGGGGAAATAGACAGTTTCGGTAGTCAATTCGAAATACATTTACTTTGACAAATGGATTGAGGAATCATTTAAGGCAAAGATATTCACTCGCGTATCCACCGCAGAATCTCAAACTTTTCTGTAATACAAATATGAATCGTGGTTTTTGATTGAGGACATCTCCATCAAATGTACCTTCACTCGAGATATTGTGAGTAAATTTAATAAAAATGAAACATCAGCAGTAGTATTGTTGACCTGCACTTAAAAGTATCAATTGTAAACAAAACTATTTTGGGTAGGAATTCGAAAAATGTGTTAGATTTTATAATCGCTAATGCATCGTATATATAAAAAAATAAAATTAATATCAGAAGTTATAGAGTCATCCATTAAGAGTAGTAAGAAGAAGAAACTTACACAAACTCCCACGCACAGAATCTGAAACTTATAAGGGAAATTTTATTTTTAACATAAATTTTGCCAGCATTTGAAAAAAAGATTGTGATCGCCGTTTAAGCTTTTATCTCTTTACTAAAATTTCTTAACACTGTACCCGTAAAAGCACATGCGTCTTGTACACTGAAGTCGCTTTAAATTAGAGAAATCTAAGCCTATTGTGACTGCGCTAGAGTTTCCGAACTAATATACAAAACATCACTCGGTAAAAGTCGATGTGCGCCATGATTTAACTATTATTCGGTACGTTTTTGAATATAGAATGTAAAATAAAAATTGCTCGTATTTATTTCAATTATGCTCGAACAATTGTGTTATACGTCTTTTAAAAGTCACGTTTGGGAAACTTAAGCAGCGACAAAAAAAAGACAGTCATAATAGCTCATTATTTAGAGTAATTCGAAGCATGTGTTTTCATTTTGCGCCACCGTTAAACTATGCAAGGGTTCACGGTTCGTTTCCGCGGCGGCAAAAATAATGATGCAGCATCACTGTGCTATGTGGCGCCACCGTATTTGGATGCCGACGTTTGCGCACCACTGCCACTCACGAGAAGGAAAATTGGGAACGCTATATTATTTTTGAGGAATTTTGAATGCCGCAAATTCATGAAATATGATTTACAATTACCAACAAAAAACATCATAAAAATATCATAGACTTCTTGACTTTCGAGACTGAGTGTAAAGACACAGTTAAATTACTATCTTCCGAAAAAGGACGGAAAAAACACTACATTTGTCTTAAATCGAATTGATAATAAGCTTAAATGTTTTCCACTCAATCATTGGATTGATTATTTTTATAGGTTCTGTGGTTATAAATCAAAAATAATGAACCAAAAGCTTTCAATTGGTACATGATCGAAAATATGTGCTAATTATAATTAAACGAATAACCCATTGATTATTTCCTACATGGGTATTATGCATGATATTCATTTTTATAAGGGAAATGATTGATAAGAATAATTTACCATAATTTTGATTGAAAATTATCATCTTATATATGTATGTATACATATACATATATTTATCCTAGAAAAATGTTCCATTGAACTCTGTACAAACATTTTAGTGTCATACATTGAAATACATTGATATTTCCATGATATGAAAAACTCAATCAATTTCCAACTACATTTTAGTAGTTTTGGTAATCTTTACAATTAAATGCATTTAAAATTTCACTTATGCTTAATATGGACAACAATAATTATCATACAGGTAATATTTATATGAAAATTATTACGAACATTTCATTTTTAAGATATTGGAAGAAGACGTAATTGTCTCGAATATATTCTGTATATTAAAAAAGTATTACAGAATTAAGGGAAGAATTCTGTTTTTTTTTTTTTTAATATTGAGCAGCAACAACAGATTATATATTTTTACTGTTTTATCTTATTGACAGTTTTATTATAAACAGCTGTAATACAAATAATGTTTACTTTTTAGATGCTAAAACTGTAGAGATATTTAATAAACATCAGTGTTTTGAATATCTAAAGAGAACTTCAAAAAAACCATATATAGGCTTTCCTCGACTTACGACCGAGAAACGTTCCTAGACTTTGGTCGTATGCCGAATTGTTCGTAAGTCGAATTTCATACAAAATATGTATGCACTCACATAATGCAATAAAACATATATATTTATTTATATTTCTTATTTTTTAATTTATACTTATTTATTAATACAAAATAAAATATTGACTTCATTAATATTTAAAATCTTTCGACATCTATACTTATATAACACTTGGATCAATAAGTCCCGGGACTGACACATAGATGGCGTTGCCAACAAAAGTTCCGTATGAGTTTTCATAAGTACCAACCTTCAAAAGATACCTGTCAAAATTTCATGACATTCTGATGTTTGGTCTATGAGTTACAGTGATTTAAGTGACGCTCGTCTTGATATTCTCAGAATAATGAATTCGAAACAATTTCGTGTGTTGATTTATCATTGTTTTTTGATGAAAAAAACACAGTGCAAGCTCAGCAATGGCTTGAAAAGTGCTACAGGGAATCTGCTCCATCAAAAACAACCATCTGTCGGTGGTATGCTGAGTTTAAACGTGGTCGTACAGACACTGAAGATGCTGAACGCTCTGGCCGGCCAAATGAGGCAATTACCCCGGAAATCATCAAAAAAGTCCACCAAATCGTTTTCGAAAACCGTAAATTAAAATTGCGTGAGATAGCTGACACCTTAAAGATATCATACGGCAGTGTGTACACTATTTTGCATGAACATTTGTCTATGAGGAAGCTGTTGTCAAAGTGGGTGCCGCGTTTGCTCACAGTGGATCAAAAACAACAACGTGTCGTTGATTCTGAGCGCTGTTTGAAGCTGTTTCGCCGAAACAAACCGGATTTTTTGCGTCGGTATGTGACAATGGACGAAACCTGGATCCTTCACTACACTCCAGAGTCAAAGCGGTCGTCAGCCGAGTGGACTGCAGTCGGTGAGAAGCGTCCAAAGCGGCCAAAAACGCAAATGTGGACCGGTAAGGTTATGGCCTCAGTATTTTGGGATGCTCATGGAGTTTTGTTCATCGACTACCTTGAAAAAGGTAAGACCATCAATAGCGAACGTTACATTGTCCAATTGATGCGTTTGAAGAACGAAATCGGTGAGAAACGGCTCCAAATGAAAAAGAAGAAAGTGCTCTTTCACCAAGACAATGCGCCGTGTCACAAGTCGCTCGCTACAATGGCGAAATTGCATGAATTGGGCTTCGAATTGCTTCCACACCCACCATATTCACCGGATCTGGCCCCCAGCGACTACCACCTGTTTGCAGACCTCAAAAAGATGCTCCAAGGAAAGAGATTCTACTCCAACGAGGAAGTCATCGCCGAAACGAACGCTTATTTCGAGGCCAAAGATAAATCGTTCTACAAGAAAGGTATTGAAATGTTAGAGAAGCGCTGGACTGATTGTGTTGCTCTTGAAGGAGACTATGTTGATGAATAAAGTCGAATTTTGCCAAAAAAACGTGTTTTTCTTAATTAGTCCCGGGACTTATCGATCCAAGTGTTAAGTACAATCCATTGGCTCATCATCAGTAGTGGAAGAAGAAGCAGTAGTAGTCTTTAAAAAAAAACGTATCCAATTTTAGTTGAGTTGTTTGTTGTTTTTTTCCCCTGTATATTGCAGCGTAATGGAATTTTTTAAAAAAATCTATTTTTTTGGTCGTAAGTGTGAATAGTCGTAAGTCTAACCGTCGTAAGTCGAGGACTACCTGTAATAGTAGTATAGAAATATATTAGTTTTTGTTTTCAGATAAATTCAATAATCAGGATCCGAAGACTTAGCTACATTGCAAATTGGTTTGTGTGTGTCTTGTAATAATTGAGTTCATTTCGGAGTGATGATGACGATCCGGACATGTGTTTACCTCGGAACCGATTGTCTCGCAGCGTTTTTGACACAGAGGCAATCAATTACCGCCAGGAAAGATGAACAAAAAGGAAACAAAATGGACAAAAAGGCATCGAAACGAACATACTCGTCTACCAAAAGGCAATTAGTCTCGTGGCGGCATACTTCAGAGGGAAGCAGACCAACGGGATGCGGGACCGATCCTCAAAATGTCACATTACAAATCTTTTAATTAGATGTGACTTATATTATACACATATGTAATCGTATATTGCGTCTTGTTAGTTTGCAAATTAGTGAATCGGTTTCCGTCGCTATTTAAAATATAAAACCATGCAGTCATTTTGACAAATGGTTTTGAAATTATTTCGTTTCAAACAAAGTTTTAGTTTTTGGACGATTCTGTTAATACATTGAAATATACTTTCGATAAGTTCATGTACGAAAGCACGTGTTCAGTGATAATTCCTATTGTTTTTACGTTAAAGTTATTGCACTTGAAAATTAATTTCATTTAGACTTTTGTATGAAAATTATTTTATTTATTAACAGTATGTATATAAATAACATGCTATGAAAAATGAGTTATGTACATTGAATGCGGCACAACATATATAGAAAAAAAAACCAACGGATGCTATCAAATTTTATTATTCTGCCGGAATATAAAGTCCCCAATTTACACAATTACGTCAATGGGCACATGGTTTTTATGATTTTAATTAGTAAATAAATAAATAAAATATGTATGAAATATATATATATATAAACTGGAAATATTAAATTTCGATTGCTTCAAATTGGTGAATTTTACTAAAAACATTTTGTGTAAAATATTTAAATTGATATTTTTTAGTCTACTTATGGTTTAACACGTGTTTTGTTTCATCAGTCTGAACATGCATTGTCATTAATTTTTCGGTAAATATTGTTCTGTAGCCAACTAGTAAAGGGGGTCTTGAGACTTCTTCCATTTTCGGTTGGCGTATTAAAAAAAAAGTGAAGTTAAATAAGAAGAAACAGCATGGCACAAATAAAAGATATATTAAGTACCTTTAATGTTTACATTTTCCTTGAGTAATTTTTCTTGCGTATAGGGATGCAAATGTTAACATCCTCTGAGTTCTATAGCATACGTGTGATGGCATGTCTGAAGATGCTGGAAGGCAAAACTTGGGACGTGCATGTCAGAAAACGTAGAATCATATACAGTTTCAACGATTTAAATTTGATAGCGAAATTCGTGATTTAATCGATATCTTTTATCAAAGTTTCTTCATTGTTGCAACCGATTTTAATACCTATCTTGCCATTTTTCACATTGCTTTATTGTACGACGGCAAATATAATAGAACACCGACTCTTCATTTTTCATGAAACCCTGTGAAAAAATAGTTTATTTGTAAAACTCTTGATTGGTTATTTTCAGTCTCTCATGTATAAATTAAATATTTCACAAGAAAAATTTTATTTCACGACGGAATAATTCGCAATGCGATATACAAGACAATAGTGATAAATGCCTGATTTAATGATCAAGCTCCATACATTGGTGCTTAGTAGATGAAATTTTAGGCCATCATTGAGGTCTTGGATTATATGAACGAAATAGCTTTTGTATACTTGCAGTCTCAGTTATTTAAAGGATATTTATTGAACGGAATCTCACACGGTTATGAGCAGGATGACAAATGTTCGACTTGTTAATATTATTCAATTTTCATTAAGATTTTTTATTGAACCTAAAGTATGAGAAACATTGTATACGTGATTTGAAAAGCCTTCAAGGAAGAGAGACGTCTTATTCAAACATTGGCGGTCCTATATACGCCTGTCTTCCGATATTTTTTCTATCTTTTCGCTTCAAATAAACTGGCAGAGAAAATCGACACAAGTCGTGCGGTTGTCCCACCAATCTAAGCCGAGAAATCGAAACATAAAAACGCCTGCGTCTCGGTTAATCGAATGAGGAATGTTATTTTTTACGATCTAGTAAATTAATACTTCTTCACTTACAACGCGTACTGGATTTAACCGTGTTTTATTTTAGTTAGGTTATCTGAAAGGATAAATTTGATTTGAAAGGCACGTACTGAAATAAAATCATCAATTCTGAGTGAAAATCGAAAAAATAATCTTTTTATGCACCCTTAGCTCATAATGTGCATTCAAAGCATTGTTTTATTTACAACACTGATTTTTCATCTGTAAATGTATTTGAAGCTATGGTAACACTCCCTTTCTTAAGAGATTTTAGAAATTCTTAATGTGTTGTCAAATTACGAACTAGTTCCAGCTTTTACTGAAATTATAGTTCCTTCACAACGTGAAAAGTTGAATGTTCAATGAAAATTTTTAATGCCACTTTATGTCTTTATCATAATTTATAGGAGTAGAGTTTTTCTACATTTTTATTTTAACGAGATCTGATATGAAACCTATCAGAATTAAATTTTGAAATATTCATAAATATTATAGTATCCCACTCAATCTCTGCGAAAAAAAATTACTTTCGATGCCGTATAAGTTTACGGACGATATAAATATTGATGACTGATTATTTTCTATAAAATCAATGTTCATATATTTCATTATTGTAAGGTCTTTTTAAAAAAATAGTTTAGTAGGTAAGATAACAAACCTTTTTTCTCAACAAAATTCTTTTCAAAAGTCAATAACTTTCGAAATCTTCTTTCCCGAATGTGGAACCTTTTGAAATGCGTGGTTAGATTTCATGGAAAACTTTGAACCTGCTTAGTTTCGGTCCTGATTTGAAATCTATATTCATTGATTGACGACCTTCGCCAATATCATACAGATAAATATCAAGGATATTATGAATCAATGTAAAGAGAGAGAATGGAAAATTATTTTTTTCATTAATGTCTCTTGATATTAATTTTACGTGACTGGTTTTTTTCATCACTGCATACTGGATCGCTTGCAGACCTACAGAAAGACTCGTTCACTATAGGTGTGTTATATCAACTATATTACCCCAAAAACAATTCAATTTAAAATTAACTATCATATAGAAACTGTGGAAACATTCATGATTATTTTTTTGTGTTAGACACTTTCTTATAGTTTTTATATCAAACAAATTTTTACCTGAAAAAAATATTTCACAACACTTTCATTGATGGATGAAACATTTATAATCTAACGATTTTCAATGGATCAAAATATCATGTAACCATGAAGTAAAACATAACGAATTATTCAAGGATGTAAATCCACACATATTCTCGACAACTCACCGAAGAAGACAACCAAGGTGAATCTGTGTTTATAATTGATTTGTGTAAAAACTGGGGTATTGTAATTGAATCCTTGAAACAAAATCAGATTGAACCTTATAACTACAATATATTTTTTTCATTTGGAAAGCAACAATAGTAAATATTTTATATTTGAAGTTGTAGTAATGAAATCTAGAAAATATATCATATTAAATGTTAGACCACCATTTATTTTATCACACCATATTTTAACTATAACTTTTATCGTTTTTCAGAAATTTTGTGAGAAGATACATAGATGATATTCCTTAAGTTTCAATGTTTCAGCGAAATATACTTGATAACGTAAGTATTATTATAGTAAACCTACACTTCAAATGCAATTCTTACTAAATAATAAATACTAAAACCACTTAATTACTATTTGGAAATAAATGATTTGATTTAAATTGATTCATATGGGTTTTTTCAAAAGTAACGTGTTGATAAATAGCTTGTGTAATCTTCTGTTGCAAAAAATGTATGTAATCAGTATCGCTGTCTGATTATAGGAAGATATATGATAATAATATTCTTTTGTAACCCTCGATAGAAAAATACAATCAGTAAGAAAGAAATATTGTTTTCGTAGATTAATCATGTATATATAAATGTATGTGTGTGTATGCATATTTATAAAAATATTTTATTCAATAATATTTTCACAATATAATCAGGACCAATTTAGCTCATCGCAAGCATTATCAAATGGTCATAAAATATATTGTTAACTGGTAATTCTTGGCAGAATGTTTGAGTGATGAAAATTAAATGAAGCACAATTAATAGTACTATTTCCACATTTATTTTGTACAATGATTAGCACCGGCTTTACTCATCGCGAGCATTATCAATCAGTTGATTTCTTTATAAAATGGTGGAGTTACCACTTCAAGTGATACTCTTAGTAATAATTTGCAATCAAAATAAAGTGTTAAGTGTATGATTTTATTATAAAGTAAATCTTAACTAAAGTAGTCTAATAAAAAATATTTGTTATTCAGTTTTCCTTTAAGTCCATGTGTACTCAGAAACGCACCAAATAGTTGCCACAATTGAGAATTCCAAAACACACCTATATCTATTCGGCTATATTTTTTACCACCTCTTTGTTTTGATAAAGTCTTGGGCCACCGTGATTTACATTTTCTAGTCTATCAAATCGCTTTTCATTGGGTCCGTAACGTGATATGCAGAACAAACCTATGGAGAAAAGTAAATTTGATAAGGCGGTATTTTGTTTTATGGCTCAATCCGAAAGGTAATTGTATGTTATTTGATTGAATCGTGGCGATCTCAAGTGTAAAATAAAACGGCTACTAGCATTTTGTTTGAGATGTTCAAGTTGTAACACACAATCTTGAATGATAATATTTGAAAACATGTAAGATTGCGTAATGTAAGATTTTTTGCAAAGCAATTTATTTTATAATGACTATGAGTCGCTAAAGCACTTTTCATATCTATCAATAAAGCTTTGGGAAAATTTGTTATATAACATTTACTTTTATTAAAACAATCATCAGTTATTTGTTCCATCAGATTACAATCGTTAATGCTAATATTAACACTTAATCATATTTGCATATAATTAAAAGTAAAAAAATTCAGTAAATCAAAAAGATATACATGCGATTAAAATGCTTATATTACGTGAGAAGATACTGGAAAAAGCAGGGTTTTTCTTTTTTAGAATGAGATTATTTTCTTTGCACTATTACAAATTGTCATGTTTTCTCGCATAACAAGCGTTTAAATTGACCAACTGACCGGAATTTTTTTTGTCATCTTGTAATGGAATATTTACCAAGTCAAGAAAATTTGGTTTTTCTTTTATTTAATCGTCTGAAATGGGTAGTGACTTTCGTGTCAGTAAACAAAAAATATCGAAAACAGATAGATTACAAACTGCAGAAACTTACTGAAATAAATGTTTAATTAACTTGAAAAATATTTTCAATTACTGTTACTCTTAATAGTACTACTAACAAGCTTACAGAATGGAAATTTTTCCAAACAGTATGATAGAAGTAATAATATTTTTAAAAAATACAGAATTTCTCTGATCAAAAATGATTCGGTTGATAACTTGTATTTGCTTTGAATTTACATATGGAAACTATGCCTATCACAATAGTGTTTTTTTGCCCCAATTCAATCACTTTGGGTATTAATAACACATCGGGTAACGCAGAGCATTTTTATTGTTGCATTGTAAAAATAAAGAAAATCAGTGTGTGGTCAAACTGTCATTATTAGTTTTGTTCTGGTCAACAAAAGGTAATGTGAATTGAATGATAATAGTATGATAGATGTTTACAAATATTCTTTTAAAAGATTCAATACAGCAAGTAACAGTGGTTTCCAGTGGCATTTTCATAATAATTTTATAATGGCAGTCATTTTGCAGTAGCTCTTTCTGTGACGAACGTAATTATCTCTTTGTATTGAACTGTTGGCAAGTAAAGTATTCCAAATTGTTAAAAATTTTAGTTGACGTCGCTTCAAATGAATGTGAAATATAAGAAAACGTCTTTGTTGTTCAAACTACACAATCATCACGTTCACATGTAAAAAACATTGCCTTAATGCATTTTTTCAAAAAAAAAATGTTCGCATTAACTTTTAATGACTCTTTTACCGAAAGCAGAATAATGTATATGTTGGAAATGTTATAACATAGGTCGTCTTTTACAGTGATTTTTGAATTAAGATATTGACTATATTAACAATCTTTAGGCTACCGAAAGGCGAAATCCAGGTCATGACTAACAAACTTATAGCAGTGAATTATAATTAGGAATGTGGATTTGCTTTCACAGCTTTTCACTTTAATCCAATCCGATTATATGACTGGTATCTCACGCACATGTTATTTAATTGAAAAAAAAAAACAAGAAAATTGAAAAATTTCCTTTCGTCTTATCTAAACGCTTGAAAGGCTAAAAAAGAAAATCCTAAAATGAAAAACTCACAATAATATCCGCTATTTTCCTGATTGTGCTGTATTTCTCCAAAAGAGTTGATTTATATCATGTAGTGGTAAAAGCTCTTTCAGTTGATCCTTAATAATTGAAGAAAAAATATCATTTGAATTGATATACTGCAAATCCAAACTATTTGGCGTCTTGGCTGACAACCTTGACGTAATAATTTATCAAAATTAACAATATCATAAGTTTCAAGTATGTTGAGTCCTGGATCTGTGTTATTTCCATGATAAGCTAAGTTTTGTGAAGCCCAGTGTCGAATATGTTCAGAATTACTTCCACATATTATAATTTCATAATGATTAACTAAATTCACTTGCTTGCGATGAGGATATATAAATAAAGTGAAAGCAGCGCTAAACATGTTGTTTTTTATTTATAAAAACTTTCTTCCTTTCGACAAAAAAGTGACAATAAACACATTACGTATGATTTTATAAAATCGTTAATAAGCGATTTAAAAATCACTTTTACTTTTCGTGAAAAACAGTAACTAATTTTACTGACAGCATAATGGTACTTTAACAACAATTTAAACCACTCATAAAGTCTTGTTTGATTCTTGAAATATAGTTTGTCACGGTTCACACAGTGCAACATCTAATACAAACGAAATTTAAGAGCAGTATATATGCTTTTTTTTTTGTTTAATTAGGACATATAATATACATCTTGCTTTTAATTGCCGACATACCAAATTAGTCTTACTTCTGGATTCTACCTATCTCTACACTCTTTCATTGTTAACATCATCCGATCTTTCAGTGTTATTTTGAGCACAGTGGTAGGCAAATAATATATCTAGAGATTATGAATACCGAAATAATGAAAAAAAGAATGTGGTTTTTAAATAAAGTTTAACATTTACCAACCAGTTTTCAAATTTTAAATAGAGGTTTTTACAACTGTACGACGGGAAAAATTATAGTTTTATTACTTTTATTTCACAATTGAAAACAGCAAATGTTCTTTAAAGTTTTAGTAACTAGAAAACAGAAAGAACAACCCTCCTATTTTCTTCACGAAAACGTTTTTGATATCGCAGAAATCCAAAAAAATACATATATGAAGTTTCGTATATTACATTGTTCGTGATTAATTGATATGAAAGCAATAAAATTACTATTGATTTAAATGTTTAAAACAGGGCGTAGAAAAGAAGCAGTAAGCGTTTGAGTGATATATTTTCTTTGAAAATAATTTTTTAAAAGTAATTATAGAAAGTGCTAATTACTCTCCTTATTTAACTATCACTGCCCTCATCTCTTTGTTCGCACTAAATGGCCAAAGATATCCCATTTGGCTAAGAGATATTCCGCTGGCTAACGGACGCATAATAACATAATCAAACGGCTCCAAGATAATTTACCGGCCACCCAATATGATGGGAGGTGTTTTAATTCACTCTGTGTATGCTAAGAGACGGTAAGATTACAATCGCTGATAAAAAAAATCTACAAATTTTTTCAACATATTGACTGATTTACAGATTTTTTAAATCGGGATAATAATGGCACGGTATAAAAAAATACTATCATAATTCGACCGTAATCAAATAGTGAAATAATAATTCTTGTTGAAAAAGATTTCTTTTGAAAGAAAGCAATTAATAACCAGGTTTTATGCGACTTTTCTAAGATGAGATTCAAAAGCATTTTTTTGCTTTCACACTTATGATCAATTTCAAGTCACATCAACTAAACTTTATGTAACACATAAATAAATAATATTATCCCAATATGTATATGTAAATTATCCCGTCAATAAAAAGTAATTTTTCTATGTGTATTAATATTTTTGAAAAATTTCATAACCTAAAGAGCTTATAGGAAAACGACTTTCTATTGACATGATAAATCAAATGCACAAAGGAATACTTTCATGTTAAAACAATAATTTAGTTTCAAAAACAGTTTTTCGAAAAATTTTCTATATTGTTGTACAATTTCTTATACATGTCATTTTTATGAGAACCAGATGTCAATGAGCAACTTAAACTGAACCTTCGTGAGCGTAAATATTGAAAAATGAGATTCATAGAGGAATACATCTTGTAACAAGCTAAATAACTAGCTGAAATAGCACTGATTCAAATAACGTTTTAAATTCGGTTAACAAACATACCAATATACATGTGAAGCTTTTTCGTTCAAAACGATATCACATTCTTTATCAGGCTGTACAATGAAAATTTTATAAGCATTTTTTATATGCATCCATTCGACTTACGAATCATTTTTGTTTTGTATGAAAGCTCTTCGAGCGATCGGAGAGTAATTCCAGAACCAAACTAGACAAACCTAATTGTAAAATAATTTTAAATGTCTACCTACCATTGCCAGTTTACTTACACAGCTTAAGCAACAAATAATTCAAATTAATTTAGTATCAGAATCTAATTATTACGTAATATTATTTATAATGTCGATTGATATTATAAATTGTATTGCGATATCAAATTTGAATGGTTAAAACTTTGTACGATTAATCATGTTTTGTCACTAATGACCCGGGTTTCGTCTTCGTGACACTCAATTGTTTTTTTTTTCATGAATGCGATTGTAATTTTCTAGAAAAAGACTATTTTTAATACTGTTATTTTTGCGTAAATAATAAAATGTTTGACAGTCACTAGAATGTTAAGCTTTTAGGAAGCATTTAGGGCTAGCTTTTTTATATAATAAGACTTGTAAATATAGAGGAACCCGCTCATCAGTTTGCTTGACAAAGATTTATTATAAATTAGATATATCTCTTAGATATTGACACATTGCTATAAGAAAATTTTCCTGTCCTGATTTTTATTAAAACGTGTTAACATATGTTTATATTTCAGTTATAGTTCAAACTTTCTTCGTGGCAAGCCCTTTTGTTTCATCATCACTTATTTACTTTGCTAGTGATATCAGTCTGTACCGTCATCAATAAATAAGTCGATAGTAAACAAATTTAAGGTTCAAAGTGCAAGAATGTACTTGCAGACTCGTTATTGTACAAAAGACTTTGATAGCTAGTAGATTCAAGCTTCTGATCAGGGTAATCAATTTTAGAGCAAAATGATAGATTGATGTAATCTTTGTAACTATATCATAATATTTTTGCAATCAATAGAGAAAAGCGGCATGTAAATGAATAAAAAAGAAATAATGATGAACGCGGTATTTGCATCTTAGGCGATTTTTTCGCAACAATGTTAATATTACCTTAATATTGAAAATATGTTTTTTCTGGTACAAAATGGTTTATATATTAATCGTGCTTGTGTGCGTGATTGCCCAAAATGTTACGTCGTCATTGTCGTCTTGGGAACCGGTTAATACTAAATAACATTTGATAGCAGTGTGGTGAATCGAGAGTTCACTATAGGTATTGGCAAAAATAAATATTTTTTTCTTTCGATCCAATCCGTCCTCCATATAAAGGTGTGAGTGTATAAAGTTATACCTGCAAGCCACCCATGTCGGCGGTGCCTTTGATATTGTTAAGACATCAACATAACCATCGCAGCTCGCGCCAACACCTCGGTTTGAATGCTAGCGGTGGCCTAGTGGTATCGACAATCTGCGATCTGGGTGCAACAAATGAAAAAAAATAGTGACAAAAAAAACTAAAAGTCATTAAAGGTACACTGAATAAAATCTAAGTTTTTAAGTCGCAAAGCAATAACTGCCCTTTAAAAACCACCATATTTAAAAGTCATCACCAAATTGAATATAATTAATAAAAAAAGGGTTGCGTGATTTAATGCAAAATTTCCGATGGTAGTTTATGTATGCACACTAATTTTAACCAATATTTTTTTCCGGTAATATCCAAAAGGGAAATCACTCTGGATCTGACAGATGTGAATAAATTAGATATAAAATATTTTTTATGAACTGGTATACACTATTTCTTCTTAATATACAATGATAATTTTTAACACAATTTAATGCCTCATCTCTTTACTGATTATCAAGTTTCCTCAAAAATAATGTTAAATAATGTGTTTTTTTTTCAATTCATTTATGATTTAAGGCACAACTATGTGTTCAGTATCCAATAGTTTTCGATACCATAAATTGAACATGAGACGAATGATTTTAGATAGAAAAGAGGGAGATACAATGCAATATGAAAATTTATATTATCTGCATCAAAAGGTAGTATATGTGCGATAGAGAAAGGAACAAATAAAGAGCGTTCACTTAAATCTGAAGATTATAAGCATCAATTACTTGCGTGTCGGAAAGTGATGTAATGAATGAAATTTATATAAAACTTTAAATAATCCAGTACATATTAAAATTTTTGATTGATTATATCCACTATTGGACGTGATCATGAGTTAATTTTTATGGGTCAAGTTTTTTGATATCTATTGATTGAATTTGCATTAACTAGGTAGAACTGCATTACAACACGACAAATTTCAAAAAATTTCAAAAAAAATATTTCAGTTCTGCAAAATTTATAAGGCCATGCTATTTCTATTTGAACTATCTGATTCTGATGGTTCAGTGAAAGCCGAAATAGTTATCACCTAGATACCTTATAAATTTTGTTAAATTAAAATATATTTCTATTTTTTCACCGTGGCATATTAATATCAATATTCGGACTGATATTGCAATAAGATAATAAATTTAATTTTATGCTTCGCAAAGCTGACTACCTTTGCTTGTGCGAAATAAGTGCCATCATAACTATTATTATTAATCATTACGAAAACTGATTTTGATTACAAAAGTATATTGAACCGAGCCATGATTAAAGGGGTAAAATTTAAAAAAAAAATCGATTGTAAAAATATATTTTTTTATAACATGAGAAATAAAAATAAAAATATATTTTAAGAAAAATTATGCAGGACTATGAGTTGAATCCATTCAAAATTTTCATGAAATGTATGTATTTTCTGCTTATAATAATCCAAAGGTTTGAAGTGATTTTTTCAATCTTTATTAACTTTTATTATATTATATTTGGCACTAAAACTTTTAATGTCATAATATGGTACGGGGTTTCCTTTAGTGCGTTTTAACCGTCGATAAGTTTTCACCGCTAATTTGCACCCTCATATTAATTAAAAACTTTTTTTTGTAGATGAATAAGCAAAAACAAAAAGCGATGAGTTGTAACCTTTTCAAAAAATAAATAACCAACTCGTTTCAGAAAAACCGCTGTTGAAGTGTTACGTTATCAAAATTAAAAAAGTAGAGCTACGTCTCATTAAACTTATCAATTAATTCATTGTAAATATTCTGGCAATTAAGTAAGATTACTTAGAGATTCAGATTTCATTATAACACCATTTTATACGTGACATCAACGGTATAGCTAATGGTTTATTTTAAATTGATGACGTCATTGATTCCCTTAAACGTTTGCAAAATACAAGACAGATCCTGATTATTATGCGGAAGATGCTCAATTAAAAATGTCTGTCATGATTTTAATTTTTTTTCAGCATAAATTGTCAGTCAACACTTCAACCATCCTGTTGTCAAAATCTACAATACCAATTTTTGTTACTATAGTTGTAGCTACTAGATTTTTTATAATGTCAATAAAATGAAAGAAATTATGTCAAATGTCCAGTATGCTACATAGTTTTGATGCATGATTTGGTATTTCGTATTGGAGTTAAAAAAAAACACTTAATAATTTTAATACGCAGCATTGAATCGTTTTTATTTAAGATGGATGTTATTTACTTTTTAAATAATTCGTTAAAATTTTGCATTTGTCAGGTATACAGCGAAGGTGAGTATAAGATAACAACAGTTTGGAAAAAGGGCTTAGATAAACTGCATTTTTATAATTATTTAAAGAGAGTAAATAGACTCATTTAGTGATTGGAAAAACTGAATTGAATATTGTATCTTTTAAAAATATTTCATATAGAAAATTTACGAGAATGCATACAGTTTCAGAAAAGAGTAAATTATTAATATTATTAAAAAATATTTGGCTTTTCTTCTTGAAATGTTTTGAAGATTTTCCGGTATCCTATCTTAACTTTATGAATACATTTTGATTTATTTATATTTTTAATAAGCATAACATATTAACATGCATACATATAGATATATATGTAAATACACACACGCAGTTGGCACATTGAGCAAAATAAGACATTTGGCACTTCCACCTGTTATCAATAGTACTTATAGTATAATACTCATCTTGTTATAATGATTAAGTTTGTCCGTTAGGAAATAAAGTTTTACAATATTATTACTCATTTGAAAATAGCTATACTTGCGTCTTCATGTCTTTTTCTATAGCAGATGTGATAACTCACAAGCGGCCGAACTCGTTTCGATTCCCGACAGGTGCACTTTTCCAACTTTTTACATCTTTGAAATCGTGACCACCATTTTTTAAGAATTTTTTGAAAGACCAATAATGAAAAGCTTTTTAATGCTTACATAGCGTGCATGATACTGTAAAGCATCTTTTAATCTGAGTATTGACGTGTAAAGTATACTTCACAGTGAAGTTTCTAAATTAATGCATACAATTTCCAATTTTTTCTTGTAATAAAATGGAAAAGTTATTTTCCTTATCTTTTTACAACTATTATTTAAATTTGAAACAAATGTAGCACGTTAGGCTTTTGTTTTAAGCGACTTAGTAAATGTAATTTTCCACTATGTATTATTGAATAAATAATTTTTTTTTCAGTAACTTATTTTGACTGTTTCCTAACTTTTTAGATAAAACTAAAATAACTATTTTTATAATTTCAGTTTTATCAATGGGTCTATTATTTTAATACTTTTTAAAATTTGGGTAAACATAAGAGAAATCGCCTCTTTAAATAACAATCTATATTTCCTTAAATAAGAGTTGGATTTTAAAAACCATTCTAAAATATAGGGTTTAAATCAAGTTTTACCCATATTTTCAGATAGCTAGGTCGTTATATACTATATAATGTTGATAAAACCATCAAGTATCGATATCAAAAGCTGTAATACAAAATATATATTTTTTTAATTTTAGTAAATATATTTAGAATGCAAGTGTAAAGATTTTTTTCTTTTTGGAATTGATAAGTTGAATAAACTCAATATGAAAACTTATCAAACTTAAAACAGTTCATTCCTATGCTGAAATTTGAATGAATTGGAAAAATTGTAAAAAAAAAAATCAACATTGTAATTAAAATTTCAATTAATAATAAAACCTAGTATTCTTTTACATTTTATAGAAGACCAATTCATAAGTTTCAGCAAGAAGTTACTCCGCAAATTTTAAAAATATTAATACTTATAAAGCATGAATGAATTTCGGAAAATGATAAATAAAATTGGTAAAACTCAAGAAAGACTCCTTTTCAAAAGCATCTCTAATAAATCAATAAAATATTAATTTTGAATACTAAAAAAACTACGCTTTAATATTGTGAATGGCAAGGATCACAAAAGCATTGATTTTTATCATGTTGATTTGTAATAGGTTATTGTTCTCAAATTTCTTATATGTCTAATGTGCAATTAAGTGATACTCATTTGAGTAGGTGTAAGTAATCGATCGTATAAAAACTCTAATTTGATTGGATTATTGAAGAAACAATGGGTGGTTTGGATTGGTTTCAGTGGGCGAGGACCGAAAAAACACTATTTCATTTTTCTCTTTATGAATCATAGACATAATAGTAAATATTAATGTTCTCTCAAATCGATAGGAAGATTTTAAATTTACCGATAAAAATTAATATCAAACCTGCCTGTAGGTGTAATATATTTGATATATACAAGACACTGTGATGGCAAATTATTTATAAGCTGATATCATCTAGGATTCACCAATAAATAGTAAGCTTGTTTGAAGAAATCAATTATATTTTAAGTAATCAATTTAAACAAGATTCAATTAATTTTTACATTTTGTTTTTGATGGAACCATGACTGAGTAGTATGAATTTTGTATTTTTTTACGAATAGAATAGGTACAAAATACAAGACTAGTACATGTGACGTTTTATAACGAAATGATACCTGTTTTAGAAGCTTTCGCACTTTATAAAATGAAAAATTGCGTTACATGAATACGATGATTGAAAAATATCGCCGAATCCATGATACCTTAATGCTGTGACATTTGTAACTTTTACGGTTAAAAATGAAAATTATATAATTTTCATGTTGAAATAATGATTTTAGAATGACTTTCTTTTAGGTATACTTTAATACAATAGTTTGAAAACTCGGAGAGAAATAAATGTACATCGCCATACATTTTTTTCGACTCGTACGGGGCCGAAAATGTGAATTCTGCAATCCTTAATAATATCAATTCGCATGTTTTGGAAATTTTTTTGAGAAATCGTGGACATGAATTGTTTGTTTTTTCAAAGTGTATAACTATTCTGCCGATGGTTAGAGCATTAACATTGTTCATCAGTATTGCTTCGGATGTCGATATATTCCATTTGGACGAGAGTGGGATCAGACAATACTAGTATTGTTTTTTAATATAATAAAATAGATTTTTTAGAATTTACATGAGATTGCTTTGTTGAATTCCTTGTTATCTTTGTTATTTATTTCTTTGAATTCCAACGTAAAATTTTGAAACATTTTTACTTTGCAAAAGCTTATAATTTGTACTTTTTTGTTAGGTGTATGTACCAAATAAATAAATAAAATAGCTATGACCGTATCTAAAAATGATTATGGGTTTCTTGTTCGCTGAGAAATGTCCAGTGTGAATCGGTTTTTATATATAGTTTTTTATCAAAGAATTCATAAATTATTCTTGTTGTGTATTTTTTGTACTTGTGACTGAAACTGAAAAAATATCCAATAAACCAAAAAAAAAACAATGATCTGTACAAAAATACTAATAACGCATAAAAAAACAATAAAAAGCATTTTCAAATCCATTTCAGGCATAACTACGATATTTAAAATAAACATTAAATTTACCTAAATCGGAAAGAGCTACTGGCTAATTTTCAATTCATTATTTAAACTTAAGGATGAGCAAATGTGAGATATAGAAGACACGTAACGTGAGTTAATTAGTGTTATTTTTTTAATAATTCAATTAGTGTGAGTCAATCACCTTTAGTAATGCCAAGTGCGGCTCTCAGTCCATCAGTTGAACAGCGCTGATACGTGGACTAAATTGTCCGGCTACGGTGTACAGATATCCCAATAAGTTTTGTTTTACTGCAATCAAATATTTTTTCCTTAAGCTTTATTTACCTTTAGTATATTTGGTAGGTTTAATCAAATAAAACATGCAACGATAATAATTATTGTACAATAAATGACAGTATACGACGCTAGGAGATGATTTCATCTAATATCATTATTTGTTTGGTAATTAATAAACTTGTTTTTGAAAATTCAGTTCAATGTTCTCACAATATTAAGTGACGGGTTTTATTAACTATAGAAAATACAATAAATTATAAGACATTTCGTTTTTCGTTATACACATTTCGTTGTAACTCTGAAAAGTTTGTTGCACATAAAAACATTCAACTTGAAAAAAATGACAATCGCATCTAACATCCTGATAGTGGTGAGCAACTGAGTAAAAAGTTCTTTAACCAACGACATTTTTGATACAATTAAATAATTGGTATTACGTATCTATACCCAAAAAATCAAGAGCAAACAAACGTTTTACAAGTTGAATTGATTGTTCTACTTCTCTCTTTGGTGGCGGTAACGCAAAAAGCGTTAAAAGAGTTAATAATTTGATATTTTTCCTTTGAACTGATCTACAAAATGAGTGTGAGAAACATGATTAAATGGCACACATCGATACCGTTTTATTTAAATACTTAACTCGGTTGAAAGACGAGTTCGAGCTTGTAACTCTTATGCGGATTGGATGAAACTCAAGAGCATAGTATAAATTGTTCTCGTCGTTGATTTGATAAATTAAATAATCAAACACAATTTTGTAATAAATGATATGAAATGATTCTACGGTAATTTTGTACGAATTTTAAAGAATATTGACACTTTTTAATATGACAACTCATAAAGAATGAGAAAAAGAATAATACGTTATTTTGTTTACCTGAAACTCAAATATATTTGATACCATTTGAATGTAAGAAATTTATTGGATTGGGGCTACTGGTTATTTTGTGAGGCCTCACACAGCGTCCGCGCATTAGCTGAGCGGCACTCTTTGAAGTATTCATACACCCCCTTCCCTCCTTTTATACCATGAGAAAATGATTCTAAAACTATGCAAATATTGCCTTAATCAATTTCAAAAGCCACAGAGTTGCGCAGGGCTTAAAATAATTACTAAGACTGGAGTCAGTAGACAATTCTTCCGTCTCAGATATATATTAACTATTATATCTACATAAGGAAACTACAAAACTCATCAAAAATATTATGTGTTAGTTCCGGAAATTGTAGAAAATTTGGTTATGTGGCAAATGATGTTCATATATTATTAACACTAGTTTTTCTTTAACGTTTCATTTAAGTCTTATTAATAAATTATTATGACTGCTGTACGTTTTTTAATACAATATAGTAATCAAATGCTACATTTTATGTGTGAGGTGATACAAAGTTTATATATTTTAACGATAGTGAGTTTTTAGTTTTCTTATAGCAAAATCTTTTGAAATCAAAATTTCTCTTTTTTTGCAGCATTTAACCAGCTGAAAAGGAGAAGCGTAAAAAGTGTTGAGTTGTTAAGAAATCTTTTTCACTACGTGTTATCTGGAATCAAAAATATTCTACTGGGGTGTAGATGAGTTGGCAGGTGCCACAGGTTGAAATTCTCTCAACTAAGTGGATTAACTCCTCCTTCCGACCAAAGCAAAAACTTCCTCTTCGCTATCCGTTCCAAACGCTTTAAAGCCTTCGAACAGGTTTTATTTCCACATCATGCCAAACTGAAAATATGAAATCGTCAGAAACCGTCAACTAAGAATATTATTCATATACCAATTTATTTAAATTCTTCATTATACATTTAATTAGAATATCAATGAACAAAAAAATAGTAAATTGAAAGTATTATAGTAACAATTATTGAAATATTTTTTTGATTTATGATTATTACACCAATAAATTTTGATGGAAATGAGATAATCATATTTTATGTGGACTCATTCCAGTTTATAAAAAGTCAAGATAAATTGTAGAGTAAAAATGATTATTTTAAATATATGCGATTTAAGTATGCTTACCGATAAATCAAAAGATTTTATGTTGTTTTACAAAAATTAATGATAGCTATAATTATTTTGATATATCTTTTTTATCGCATAAATATGATTCTTGTTTTTAGCATATTATACACTAATATATTTTTTTTTTAATTTCTGCGCAAATACACAATAATACCGTAAGTAAGAATAAGTAGAATTTTTTTCGTAAATTGAAATAATTTTTGCGATACATACATGTTTTTTTTTACATTATCATTGCACACTGAAATATAAGAGGTGATACGTTGAGAAAAGTGACAGTTGAAGTTATAACTTTAAAGATGTTAACTGTCACTTCTTGGTGGAAAGGCACGATATTTTAAATAACAGAAGCAAATTTTTAGTACATATTTCCACAATATATTTTTTGATCATGACCGGTTTCGATTATCGCGAGCATTTTAGTTAATAATAGCGAAATCGGTTCCGATCAAAAAATATATTTTGGAAATCAGTACCATAAATTGTGTTTTTATTAGTGGAGTTTATATTGAAATTTAAGCTAGGATATATTCATTTGCTACTATATTGTAAAGAGTCCCGATAGGAACGAAAGAATTGAGAGATTTAGTCGACGATAAAATTATGATAGCAAAAATTAGCTACCCTTCATTCTATGACGACAATAAATTATGTATTAATTAATTATTATTCATTAAAGTGTATGCGAAATATTTTATTATGTATTACAAAACAGTTATAGTTGCATAGTGTACACGTCAGGTTTAATACATTTAATATTTTAAAGATACAGTACGCTGATTTTTGCTATTTGCAGTGTATTTTTGCAAAAATGCTCAATAGAAGTCATCACTCTTAGTATGTATATTCTAAGATCTTTAAGGTAATATTATATTATTCCTTAATTGGAACTAAAAAGATAAAAAGCAAACCATAATATCAATGGAAATATTACAGAATTTTCACCAAAAAATAATATGGCTAAAATGAATGCTATAATACTTCAGTATAGAATGAATTGTGTAGGAATTTAATTAATTGCAATAATATTAAAATGTAAGTATGACAGGATTGAAAGTCAATTTTATATTAAGCAATATTACACAATAATAACTAACAATTAAGTTTCATTATAAATAAGTAAAGCCAATTTGATTTTTTTATTGAAATGAGTGTAAAAATAAACAACCAGGCTAATCACTTGCGTGTTAACAAACGTTTTGTCTTATTAAAGAGAAAAATCACCTAGAGACACGGGCCTCGTACTTGAGTAACTTGATGTATTGGAATTGTATAAATATCTGTACATGCTTTGCGAACAGTTATAGGTACGCTCTTAAAAAACACGCCTATTTACACAAACTAAATATATACTATAATATATCTACATTCAAAAATTAAATTATGAAAATGAGATTGAAAGGCTATATGTTTCTCAAATATTGACGGAAAATAAAGTTGAGATCAATATACATATATATATTGATATTATTGAAGCTAAGGTTAACAACGGAAAGGAAAACAGCGTTACACTTCTCAAAGTGGAGGAAAAATGTAAACAATTTTAATTATACAAAAAAAAAAATTGCAAAAGACTATTACCTAAAACTTGGGATAGAAAGTTTTGATTTTTATTCGTAAGAAGTAAATTTAAAAAAACTACCGATTGAATTGGCATTTACTCGGTAGAACTGCTTTAATAATATATAATATGCATAACGCTTTTTCACAAATAATGGATAGTAACCTGTTGAGAATTGTAATATCGTAACTAAAATTAATCGAGTATTAACTTTTGATGTGTGAGCACACAAAACACTATTTCATATGTGTCTTACAAAATCTTTGAGAAATATTGATAGGACCTGTTTGT
The DNA here is from genome assembly GCA_028555115.1 of Himalopsyche japonica. Taxonomy (NCBI): domain Eukaryota; kingdom Metazoa; phylum Arthropoda; class Insecta; order Trichoptera; family Rhyacophilidae; genus Himalopsyche; species Himalopsyche japonica. The sequence goes on from JAHFWJ010000819.1 coordinate 971,684, forward strand.
TTGTAGCTCATTTGAAGCGGTATTTTGCGAACGGCTTGCAGAGTTTCTCCAACAATTTTGCAATGAGTAACTGCTTACAATGTGTACACCTCATAATGTATAATGCACGAAGTATAATTATCTCATTTTCCCATTAGGGTCGCGTGATTTCAGTTGACACAAAGGTGGAAGATCAGAGTTTTGATTATTAGATCATTTAGAACAAAAGGCAGACACATACCGATTTCAAATGTAAATAAAAACGTTTAATTCTTGTCGCTTATAGTACACAGCTGTTATGGTTTTAATAAATTTATATCATTAGTTATGTTATACAGTTTTTTTTACTCGCGACATATTTAAATTTGAAATATATATTTAAACATTAAAATTCAACTCATATGTTTAGCCTTATCCTCAATCAAGGCGTAGCAAACGTATTCTGAATAAATCATTAAAAATGATGTTTCATAAAATTTGTTTATAATTCTACCAGTTTTTTCAAAGAGAAAATGTGAAGAAATGTACTAGTCGTTAGCAAATAGCCAAAAATAGATAACAATAACGAAATAATATTTTTAAGAGAAATTATTGACATCTTGTCAAGATAAATGGTTTTTCAGAAAATTTTCATCATTTTTATTAAAATTGTGAAATACACAAAATACATGTGATAGTATCTTTGCATGTTTTCTTTTATTAACGAAATTAACTAACAATATAAGAAGCAGAATAGGGTTTTTTTAATTTTAAGATTAAAAATTTTTATAAAATAATTTATGAAACAATATCTTTTACTTTTAAAAGAAAGTCATACATTCTTTTTACGTGTAGCATTAAAAATACAATATATCGTAGGTTGACAGTAAAAAGAATTTATCGGAAACTAGAATGAATCCAAGGATACTACGAGTACGTCAAAGGAATAAGAATAAGAATACTTTAGACAGGTGTTCAGAAGTGTTCATCCAACAATGGTTATAACGGAGAAGATATCAAATGTATTGTCAGCCTAGTGTTGATACTTTGTATATTCCTATTCTACGGCGCCAAGCATTATTCCATGCAGAGTGTTCAAATCGTTTCGTAAGTCTTTGTTTTTTTTATTCTATTTTTGTAAGCAAAAATCCGCGCCTACCATATTTTTTTATTAAAGTATATAAGTAAAAGAGGCATATCTGTAGCCATTTATTAATGTTTCAAAGAAAACTTTTGACTAGTGTGCAAATTATAAAATATTTGACATAAAAATAGTTTTCGAATTGAATGTTGTCATTCTATCAAAAAACTAGCTAATTGAATTTCTATATGTTTGGAATATTTTTTATACATTATTTAATTTTTTAAGAAAATAAATTTATTATGCACCCCTGAAAAATACTTTGCATAATATTTCTCTAATCTGCTTGGCGGATAAGTACCTATCGACTTATAATTTGAGTGACGCGACTTCAGGCTAGCTTTACGTTGACTTAAACGTCCCAATTATACCTTTAATATGCAGCTCTTTAATGTTTTCACTTCGCGTAGTTATTTATTTATGTGGCAGTCATAAAATATATTTTCTTAAGAAGCCCTGTATTTTTAAGAATTATTTCAATGAATTGCCTTTATTTGATGAAGTCTATATTTTTACTTTAAAATATCACGCCATGTTGATTATTTACCATTTTTTTACTGTTAGTGGAAAATAGTGAAATCGTGTGACCAGACGTGTGCATTCATAAAGCCATTATAATAATATTTTAATCTATAAATCCATTTAAAATCCGTAAATCCTGTTGAAAAATTCAGGATTCAAATCATTTCACCAGCACGACATCCACTGTCGTCCGAAATACCAATGCGATTTTTTTTATTATTGTATCGCTTGTTCAATATATGTATCGAAGACTAAAAGCCAAAAGATGAATACGAAAATATTTCAATCGCGTGTATAACCTCTAATAACATGTTAATGAAGTGTTATTACGTAAAGAACCCGCAAATTATATCACCAAAGATGTTTGGAACATACGGCTTTCGTATCAACATCTTTTATATACGTGTCAAAATATAAACACAACATAAAATGCGTAAGTTTGAGTGTTTTTTTTAACAAATAATTTATATTTGCATAAAATAATTATAGCCTATCATTCAGATACGAAAAAAAGGATTTTTGTTTTCTTTGATATCTCCTGGAAGAGCAATATTAAGAAATAAAATTAGACAACTAATGCTAGCCACTACCACACATAATAAATATTTGTTTTAAAAAAATATAACAAATATTACAACCTCGTGTAATTCGAAAATATTTGAAAAATGATATTATCGAGGATTTGTGCCCGTAGCCCCGAAACAAATAATTTTCACTCAGGATACTTCATGAGAAAACACACAATTTTGCTGATACAAATTGATGTATGGCATATTTTTGTATGTCATGGAAAAATTTCCGAAATAACAGTATTTACCCAACAAGTGCATTTTAATGGAGCACAATTGTAACAAAGCCGCACTTGAGTACAAAAACATTAACTCACCATCGTAAAGAAAATTTAACAAAAAATCCAGATATTTTTTTATTGCTAATTTTTTAATACATGAGGTGTTTCCTATTGAAAAATTGTGTTATTTTTTTTACATTTAAAAATGATTATAATGTAGTGATCACGGACATAATTGTAGAAGATTATGTGTATTTAAGAAAAACCGCTACTTTGTTTGCGGTGTAACGAATCGGGAATTTACATATGTCCGTAAAAAAATGTTCAAGTATTATTTGCACACGTTTTTAGTCGAGACATATTATATTTCATAGTACACATTATATTTTTATGTATGTTTTTAATAAAAAAAAACATGTTTTTTGAAACATTTTTGTATTATATTTAATGATTGTAATATTTTTCTCAAAAATATTATTTTTGGTTATTTCATAGCATGTTCTCAAAATACACCTATTGATTATGTAGAAACGTATATGTAATATGTATGAAGAATCATAGAAGAAACAATTAAGATAAAATAGTATCAAAACATAAACAATAGTGAAAAATGTACACCAAAATAAGATTTCACAATTAACTATGATAGAGTTCTTGCAAGTTTTTGAAAAAAACGGGGCTTTTCTAAAACTGATTTTTTTATAAAGCGACATTAATAATTATAAAGATGAGTAAAACATGATTATCAAATACCGGGGGTTAACTATTGGCGAAGAAAGGGGGAAGACCGAGGAGGAAAATAATATTTTCGATGCGCTTAGTTGTTAATTTTTAAATACAATAAATTGGGAAGTATACCGGTATTGTAATATTTTAATTAATATCTTTTTCATTATTAAAATATCTTCAAAACCTTATCTGAACATCAATCCTTATTCATTCCTTTTTCACGTTATAAAGGTAACTAAAAGTAGATCTTATTAATGTTGCTATAAATTCCACGAAAAATAGTTTGTTGAACCAACCATTTCTGCTTGAAGCTTTATTGGTGATAAATGCATTTTTTTAGAATCTTAAGCTATTTACTATGTGTCGACTAATATTTACAAGAGTTTTATTTTCGTATTTCTACAACAATTTTTATTAGTTATGTGGTTATTTTCAAAACGAAAAAGAACACGAAATGTAAAAATTTATACTAAAGCTTAAAAAAAGATAATACAAAATTTTTGAAATTTTGTATTAATGGCGTTTTTTATGTTTAAATGGACTCAAAGCAGTAAATAAATGCAATCTGAACCACCTTTTATGCAAACAAAAAATAAATATACGTATTCAGAAACATCTTTGAATAATCGACAACACCCTTATCGACTTTTGAGGATAAAATCAGTTTGCCAGGATGCAAGCAAATGAGGTCGATTTATGTTTTCTGCATACGTTTTTATTTCTAATAATCACGATTGTAGCATAATTGAATAAATAGTGCATATTAAAATTTCTTGAAATTTTCGGGGATGATAAAGAAATTTTTCTGATTTGCTATTTTATAAACGTGCTAGTGAGATTCAAAATGAAAAGGGTAATATCGACTTACGCAAAAAAAATTTGGGGTAATGGTTAAAAAAGTTCCCCAACCGCTGCTCTAATGGATCATTTCAATATAATGACATCATAAAGAGTTGGTTTTTAGTCAATCTCATTACCTTCATTTCTGATAAAACGAGCTGTATATTAACATTGTACAATCTATTTACCTAAAAGGAGAGAAAATTTGTCAGTGAAAATCACATACACAAGTATGATGCTTGTAGCTTTAAAAATCAACCGTTTTTATAATTTAGTTTCACGTAAAAAAATCAAATTATCTTCAAGATCTAAACTTATTACTAATGATTCCATAACTTTGATCAAGTAAGAGTGCATGGATTTTTGAAATTTTAATTTGATAATAAATTCAATAGATTCATTTTAAATAAGTAATATGTACAAATCATAAATATACACGCATAAAGTACATTAAATAGACATATTGTTATTTTTTTAGCTGTTATTCTATGTATTTAAATTAAATGAAATACTGTTAAGGTTATTCATTATTAATTTTCTATTTCACATGTAAGAAAAAAAAGTGTGATAATTAGCCTTAAAGATGTGCTTAGGAACATAATATTTTATATGCGTTTGTACATACATACATTTGTTTTTGGGTTGAAAATTATATTTCAAATTATTGTTTATATCGTATATTTCACTCGATGTCAGTAAGAAAAATTTTTATTGAAGGCAAAACCTTTTTATTAGCATCGTAGTGAAACCAATAAAAATAACGTGCTTTCCAAGAATTACTTTTCTCCGATAGTGATTCTTAAACATCCGTATATTTATTGCAAATTGCATAGAAATCATTGGCAACTAAACGATATTTACGAAAGCTAATTTATGTTTTGTTCTTTTATATACGAGAAAAAAATATCATACGTTTTATTATATATAATAGCTAATAAATAATACCCCGGGTGCAAGATATTTTGAAATATTTATCAAAAAGATGAAATTTTCATCACAAAATACCCACCCCCGAATTCCCATATCTAAGATTTTAAGAAATGATTGTAAGTAAATGATTAGTTAATTTTAAATTTGCCATGATTTATTAACTTACATATAGAAAACATAAAACAATGTATTTAAAATAAAATTATGCCTGGTAATTAGTTATACATCTCAAGCAGCATATCATTTCTAATTCAATCGTTATTTATGTAAAGAACTCCATTGTATATATTTTTTTGTATCAATCGCAAGGTTTGTTTGGTATGTATTTCAGCTTGACACTATCAGCAGAGGTAGAATAGTAATATTTAAAGGCATAATTCAAAAATACAATACATTAATATGTAAGCTGCCAATTGGTTCTACGGCACCGCATGATATTGCACATATTTTCTCTATAAGCCATCGTAGGAAGAATAGCTCTTCATATATCATTGCTTCAAACAACGTTAAGCCAATAATTTTTAACCACATTTGATAAGTAAATTTTCTTCATTTCTACTTTGAGTGTAATATCAACATCAAAATGTAACAAGTTCCATTATTCCTGTACCTTCGATTCGTACTAATATCATATTTTGTAAAGAGTTATATTGGATTGAAATACAAAGTGTTTAATGTTTTTATGCAAATCTTCATCGGTTTTACTCGTTCAAGAATACATTTAAGTTCGAAAAGTTACAAGTCCCCAAAAATAGCATACTAATATATGCTTTATGATAATAAGCTACTAATGTCCATAAGGTGTACAACCATATTTTAAGTTACCGATTTCTTTTTACACTCATCGATCATACTCAACTAATAGTCGAGCACATCAAAATGCTTAATGTACCGTGAAGCTGTACTCAATTTTAGACTTTAAAAGCTTGTGAATAAGATTTTCTTTTCCATGTGAGTTTTGGTTTATGTTTTCTTTGTTTGTTGAAGTATATTCTTGGGCGTTGGAACTCAAAGGTGGTCTGTGAGGTTTTAGCCACCTAACGTTGAGGTGAGGTCCTTCTCTATACATCGCGGTAGGTGAGTTAAGCGTTTGACCCGTTGGGAGACATTTTCTTTATAAAATTTAATATACATATTTTTATTATCAAATAATCTAATCGATTACAAATTCTTTTTCTATATTTACATTGTTAGAGCTTTGAACATATGTCAAATATATAAAGCTCAATTGCTCCATATTAATAACAAGTATTTTTAGACGAGATAATTCATATATTACAAATAAAAGTATCATATTTTAAACCTTTTAACGAGAAAAGGGGTTATGATGTTATTTGATTTCGAGAGAGCAATTGCAAGCTTTGTGCCTAAGAATGATACAAATTAAAGGTGGTCACCAAAAATATTAGTAATAGCAACACATTATTTTGTTGATTACTATGTAGCATTCGAAGTCAAGTCGTCAAACATCAATAAGTTGTCAGTGACCAATAAATTGTTATTTGATTAATAATTTTTACTGCATTTGAAAATAACTTCTGAGCTTCGTGATTCATCTGAAATGAAATCAATATTGAAACATTTATGGCTTGAAATTTAAAGATTGTAAAGGATGCATGCTGTTTCGTAACGTGTTATAATTCATCTTAATTCTCGATCAGCAAAAGAGTGGGCACGTTAAACATGTTTCCAAGATTCATTTTGTACGTGGCTTTTTTTCATTTCATACCTACTCACTCTATTTGGGAACGTAACGTGTAATAATAATGTTATATACGGAGAACATTTGCCTCTTGTATGTTTGATTGTCCTGAAATATGAAACATGAGTGACAATAAATCTTCCGAAAATTGTCGTTTGTTGTAGCTTCACTTAATGATATGATATCTGCTGTATATATGGAAAACATGACTCCCATACAGTTAATTCCAATTAATATTAATTCTTTACTAGTACTTTCCCAAAAAAAATATTGAACGAATACTTCTTTTTATACTTCCCAACCTTATTTCCATATTTTTTCCGTATGCTACGTATTGACCATATACTGAATCAATAAAACAATTAGTCATATAAAATGAAACGATTTAAATCGGACTGGCGCTCAAAGCCTTACAAACGGAATTCAAACGAGACACAATATTTCACCAATAAATAAAAAGATATATACAACTTTTTTCGTTAGCAATTTCATTATTAATCATGTATATGCTACTAAAACGATATTAAAAGAACTATATATATATACATATATAGATGTATGTGTATATGTATACAAATTTACATGCCTGAATTTTTACGAATTTTTTAATATTTGTAATAGAAGCAATCAATTTCATACTTTTCAGTATTTGGAACACAGCTAAAATAAATGATTTTTTACACATAAAAACAATAATTTTCAATAATTGTCAAGAAAAAAATTAAACGAATTGATTAGTAAGTGTTTTTTAACGTATTTTTCAAACTGATTGTCACTCATCTGTGATAAATTAAATCATAATAATGCACAAAGATAATTTGCCTCTTGTATAAAGAAAATTACTCTCCTATTTTTATAAATAACAACTTCATTTGTATTGAGCGTGATTAAATGCTAACACATGCTGTTAACCAAACTGAAACTTATATTATTATTAACCGTAAATGAAAATATGTGATTAGATATTGCCACACCTGATGTTTTGAATATATTATTATTATCGACGAGAGCGAATCGACAGTTTTTCAGAAGATGAAATAATGTAACCGATTACATTAAAATACCTATCCATCTACATATAATTGGCTTCAATGAAATGCAATGATATAATGGTTAATTTAATATTTTTAAACGCAATATTGAATAAATTGGAAAATTTTATTTTTAAATAATTTTAATAACTGTCAGCCATTTTTTTAAATATGATATTAAAAAAATTATCAAAGTGTCTTTCATCTAGACCAAGGTAAATGGTTATAATTAGTAGTACACACACAAAGAATCAAAATGAATGTGTCCAATCTCACCTCAATGGTTATATTAGAATCGTTTAACTCATAGCCACCGTGATAAAATAAAAGCCTTAATAAAATGCAACAAATCAAATAAATGCAACACTTCTACCCATAACTTACCCATAGATCGAGAAGAATAAATCAAGTAACTGTTTTACAGCCAGCTACCATAACTTATTAAATTTAATGTTTCATAAATCGTGCATATTCTCTGTGGCTTAAAATTACTTACAATTTTTTTTTATTAGTTAGTATATCGACCTTAATTTCATTCTAATATTCATCTAACATGAAAAAATATTAGTTTTGTAAACAGCGTTGTAAATGAACCAATTAAAAAATTGAGCTTTTAATTATTAAACATATTATTCACTTTTAAGGTGTTAACTGTCACTTCTTGATGGAAAGGCATTATATTTTAAATAATAAAAACACATTTTTTAGTACTTATTTCCACAATATATTTTTTGATCAGGACCGGTTTCGCTCATCGCGAGCATTATCAACTGATCAGTTGATAATGCTCGCGATGTATCTGATCAAAAAATATATTGTGAAATAAAAATATAAAAATGTTTTATTGACTAAAAAAAAAAACATATTATTATCATAGATCTCTATTGGTATTCAATGCGAACTCTATAAATAAACAGGTATGGTGAGGCTTGATTAATCTTAAAAATATTCATAAGCAATTTTCATAGAAACCGCCATTCCGCCAAAATGCTTCTGAATAAATTTTTGTATGCGTTCATCAATTTGAGCTGGAATGTCTTATTTTCGAAGCTTTCAAACGTGAACTTTCAATGGAACCGCAGGCTACAATAAATTATTGCGTTACCAAATAAAATAAATGGCTTTCGCAAAATATTGATGTTCTGCAGTGCAAGCACTCGAACGGAAGCTGTAAATGTATAATACATTATTTACAACTAATTCTCTTTACACACGCATGTTTTACCGTGGTTATAGTAATTCTTATTCACAAAAGTTTTAATTATTTTTTATAAACATTAATCTATGAAGAGAGGAAAGAGCATTTATGATTATTGTAATATTTTGATAAACTTTTTTATTTTTTTGTGACTCTTAATAAAATAAACAATCAGATTTCATCATTTTATTTACAGAAATAATTCATTAATAATTTTTGTCTAGCCACTGTTCGTCTATCATAACTTTTTATTTTAAATATATATATATTAGAGTTCTTTGTTCACAGAAATTAACTCACTAAAATTGTATCGCGTATTATTTAAAACCTTATAATGAAAACGCTATTTTAAGTAATGGCATATAATGGTAACTTGTTTGAGAATAAATTATGTGGCAACAATTGTATTGCTTTTCTTCTCTCTTTAGATAAACTAAATATTGAAGCGTAGGGCTAAAAAACGATTTTTAATGTGTCAATTTATCACCATTAGATTTTCATGAAAGAATAAGGTAGATAATCATTAAAATATCATGAAAATAAATTAATCATTCATTTACCGAGTATCTTGAGATGCTTATAGGGATTGGTGTGCGGATAAAACTCTCGCTCCCATATCAATTTGAGATGATTATTCATTCCTTATGGAAATTATTACGTTGGTTATTTTCTTCAAGCTCAGCGTATTTTCTGAAAACTAGATCTCATGGTATAAGAAAATTATTCCAGGCCATGAAATTATTTTCGAAAAAAATATTAAAAGTTGCTACATATACGATTTTATATTCATTTGAAAAAAGCAGCTATTTGAAACTTAGTTTGAGGCAACAAAATATTTGATTCATTTTATAAAATCGATCTCAGGATGTTGTAAGTTGTGATTCACAGTATAATCGGAATCGAAACGAAAACGGAGAACGACCGGATGTCGATCTTTTGGCATTAGAATCATTAAAGTTTAAGGCACTTATGCATAATTTATATTAGCCAATTTACTAATGTACAAAAAATTCTATCAATCATTACACGTAAAATTAATTGAAATAATGATTAGTTGAAATATATATTTGCATATGTGATTAGTCATTGCGATTATTCTCCAATAAAGTTTCTTGAAATAATGATTAGTTGAAATATATATTTGCATATGTGATTAGTCATTGCGATTATTCTCCACCTTTCTATTGCGTTCAGCGCTGTAGAAAAAAAAAATAATTTCACCAATAATAATATGGAATGTATATTTCGTATGATTGGCTTGTAAATTCAATTATTGGTTAATTCGGTCACGTATATGACAAAAAAATATATATTTTTGTTGTATGTATTGAGATTATTTTTGTGAATTATTATAAAACGGTTTCACATAACATGGGTACAAATATCTGAACGGGACGTTAATTTCAAATATTTGTATCCATATTTTTTTTATTCGTCCAAGTATTAATATATATTTCATTTGCCCATAATTTTTAGACTAACATTCTAATCTGTAAAACAAACAAAAAAACTCATTGCGAGCATACATGACATAAAATTCCGTTATTTTAAATAAAGAAATGAACTGAAAACATTTCGATTTTGTTCCTCGAAATCGTTACCCTCGATTCGTAATATTTTCACTATAGATACATATAAATATAAACTTAAATAACAAAAAAAGAAGGTTTTCTGGATTCAACCTATTCACACGTTATTGATGTACACGATGTCTCTGATTTACAAATATCCATTTAAATCAAGAAATAATTATGTGGACATAACTAAGTGTTGAGAGTGTGGACATAGCGATTGTCAGAACACTGTTGAAATATTGAAATGATTTTTTTTTATTACATTCACCTACGTGGCATTTTACCGTACCTCAATAGCTTATTGGTATCGCTCGGCTTTTTGAGTGTGTTATAAAGTGTCAATTAAGAAGTAACGTGGCTATTTATCACCTTCTCCTAAATGACAATGACATTTTGAAATTCAGTAGACTCGATTCCGTCTTTTTTACAACATGTCGAACAAAGGTAATATGACAATACAATAATAATCCTCGAATGTATTCACTTCACAAACGATTGTTAAAACTCTTCGATTGAGTTAACACGTTTTGTGTGCATATGAAAAACATATTGTCAACATATTAAGAATTCGTATTATTTATATAAGAATATATATATTTATTTATATGCAAAATTTACTTAATTATTACTTTAACAAAGTTTTTACGACTACGTTAATGGCATAAACATTTAATTTATGTCGATATTGATTTCTCCATAATGATAATTCATCTGTATACCTTTAATTCAACCGGTGTTGCATCCAGGTACTTCAAATTCACGGAGAGTTAAGCCACGTCTAAAAAAAGAAATTGAAATGTCTGTTCAAAATATATAGATAATTTGGGTTAGATCCGATAGTATTGGGCTTCATAATTTTTGCATTTCAAAATTTCTATTGACTTAATAATATTTTTATTTATTTTATTTGTGGTAGGAAATTGATAGAACCCGACTAAATAAATATGTAAATTAATTAAAATGAATTGATTGACACAAGTACTCTGATAATGTGAATACAATATTATTTAAATAAACTGAGCTCACATAAATGAGAAATAATTTAATAATAATTTTTAGATTATCATTTTCATAATATTTTATTGTATGTTGTTTTATAATAGGCTGCTGGAAAATTATGTGTTATCCTTCCATGTTATCTTAATTCAGCTGCCAGACTGTCGGCAAAGTCAAGCCTTGTATTGTGTTTTGTTGAATCCCTTTGTGGTGATCCTGGTTTGGGTTTGGGTGTTTTGTTAAGAACATGAATAAATGTGTTCACGCCTTCGCTTCCCAAATTGATGTGACGCCTAACAAACATCGCTCTCAAATCACAATTTTATGAGATTCCTGGGAGACATTATTAGGGTGAATTGACCATTCCCAGTGGTTCTAAATAGAATATGCAAATACTGGAAAGCTATTTCCACCGTTAATTTTTATTTTTTGGTCGCCAAGATTAATTCTTAAATACAGTTAAAACGTACTCAATGCGAAAAGAAAAGCAAGGCACCCGTTTTTTTTATTTATAAATTTACAATAAATGCATACTGTCACCAATGTAATCAATGAAGTAAAAATACTTGTTACATCTATAAGTTTGGTTAATAAACCATCCAAAATGAAATGCTCTAGAGCGCCCACTATTAGATAAAAAAATTAAGCTAGTTTTAACAAAACAGTGTTTACTTTTACGTGACATAAAATTATTTTCAATAATATGCACATTATTATGCTGAATGTGACTAATAATTTAACCAGCGTGCTAAAATTTACCCTTTTATCCCAAGACTATTGAAGCGGTGCAACCAATAAAATGCCTTACAAAACTGAGCTATTGGTAAAAACTATATTTTTAATAACAATAAATAGAAAAAAAATAGTGATAAAAACTGCACACGACAACAGATTTTCATTCTTTTATTATTGTTTGAACTTTTAATTTTACCAATTAGTATCTAATATAATCTTCTTAGAAATAGTAAGAAATTTTTAATAATTAAAATTGAAAGGTTTAAGAAACACTGATTTCAGTTAGTCTATTAAAGTCTATTTATGTTAGTATCGTAACATTTTTTTTACATTTTGATTCAAGCAGTTAAATATCCCAACGGAAGCATTTTTTTAAATATTTTAAAAGTACAAAAGCTTTTCAATTCAGGGTGTTTTTAAAGTCGACTTTTCCTTGGAGATAAACTATTTTAAACAAAACATAAAGTGTTTAAGTTATTAACTATAAAGTAAATCTAGTTTGAAAATATGATTTTTCATATTTTTACAATATCTTTCAGGGTAGCTATCGACCCATGATATGAGTAATATATTAACGGTGCGGTAAATAAATTTATTTTGATAAATATAAACACTTTATTTATATTTGCCAAATAAATAATATTGGTTTTAAATAAAAATACACCAAACTGTTTTTAAAAAAAATACGGTTATAATTTTGAAAAATAACATAAAATAACACAAATATTCCATGCTTCAAAACATACTTAAATTATGCATTTGTTGGCTTGAAGTGTTGAACTTGTGAATGTTTCGAGCAAAAAGATTTTTGTCGTAAAGGAAAATTACATGTGAAAAAATATGTAACTAATGATATAATTCAAAATCATACCACATGTATGACGTATCGAAAACATGCAATATACAATAAAGAAAATGCATATATGTTAAATAATAACTAAAATAATTCAAGTATACTGTTATTTATAATTTCAATTCATATACACTTGGTCGCTTTATATTGTATTAATTTTGTTGCAAAATACCCGAAACCGTTTCATCTACCAATGCTTTTAATTTGAAAGTTATCGGTTACTCTTCGTAAGTCGCAGCCTAATAGATATATTCTTTGTAAAAATGACAAAAGAAAGGAGGATGTGAAAGAAAAAATATATTGTGGTAAGCACTCAGGGAATGGCTTTTAAATATGTGACTAAATTACCCGTGTTTACGCATGTCACTTATGGCCTTTATACAGGCATAACCATAAGTATAAAATGCATATATAATATATATTATTACGAATAATTTATTAAATGCTTTATTAGTTACGATTATTTTGGGTTTTCTTTATTTTGGTAATTAAAAAAAAACATCATTTTCACGTCAAACAGATTACAAAAGAAATTAAGATTATTTTATCATTAATCGGAACCCGAAAAACAAAATGTAAACATATTTCAGTTACGTAGTACAAAGGTAAACGCCGTATTCTTTCGTTGTGAGTTTTTCTGGCTCAATAACCAGTAACATTTTTATGCGATTTATGGATTCGTTCAAATATGTGTAAAATATTTCGTCACAACTATAATAGTCCTGGTACTATTCTGTCTAAACTAAATATCTTTACAAAAACAGAATTTGAGCAACAAGCAACCATCAATTTTGGTAGAAAAATCTGTTTAGTTAAATACACAAAGACGCCACATATGGAGAGAAATGTTAGCAACCAATAGCACGTTTAATAAAACATTCTGGTATACCAAAGTAAACATTTTTAATAATAAAACATATTTTTTATATTATTTTGTAATATTTACTAACTTTATCACTATAGCATAGATCAGGATCGATTTTGCTCATTACGAGTATTATCAAGCGAGTGTAGACGTGATAAAACATCAAACTATATTTTTTGTATGCTTATCTAAATTTTTTATTTATAAATGTTTTCCAATAAGATTTGTGAGTATATTAATATTTAACTTACACCAGTTCGTAAAAAATATATTATACTAAAAATAATTGAAACTGTTAAATAATTGTAATGTTAAATTAATAACAACATGAATTTTGAAGTACTGTATAGCGTGTAGCGATTCATATACGGTACACCCCTCTCAAAGGCGATCTTTCCAATATAATTAGAAGCAATTGTCGTGAATGAGCTCCGTGATTATCCGTGACTAAAGCGCTCCCAATTCACTAGACTGCATTACTTGCTGTGAGTGTGTTTGTGACTTATTATACATATATAGGCACTACATACACTACAATACTAGCATAGATTTTCACGGAGAATGAGAATATCGGTTTTTTGTGAGTTTGTGACATTTTGGGGGTAAAATTATTATTAACGTGTTAATACCAACAGAATGATGTCTACATTATATTTTTTTGATTGATTTACTATCTTGGTAACTTTAACAACTGTGCCTTTATATGATCATTCTACAGATGATATAACGTGTGTATTATATTTAATTATCTTACATAAAATCGCAATGTCGTTATTATTTTTTTTAAGAAGTGATTTCTCACATTTTTTATGATATTCGTGTTTCCTCTGTTTTTTAGTAATCAAAATCAATTTTTTTTGTATTTTGAATAAAAATATTCAACCTACATATTTAAAATGTTAAAACGAGCTGAATATACTTGTAACGGACGAAACTCGCCCTGATAATTACATGAATTGAAAAGTTAGTTAAATTTTTTTATAAGAATAAAAAGTGCATTTTTAATTATTTCCCAACAACGTTATATTCTTATTAAATTTTAATTTTATTACTAGCAAAAGCATTAATTCAAAAATTCCGATAACTTCAAAAAAATAAATAAATTTTCGTGATTTCGCAATCGTCATTTATGAAATGGATATATTAGCTGTTTTCTAAACAGACTTCATTTCTATCTTAGTTATAAAAGGGATATTCTAGTCTACAATTTTGAATAAATAGATTTTTTTGATATTTTCAAACCTACATGTATATGTCCTTAAGAGAATTTTCATTTCATTAATGTTTCAAGCCTTTTTTTTAATTGTGACTGTTTTCTTACGAGAGTGACGTATGTGTTATATTAAGAATTGATCTTTATCAGAACATTTCGGACAGTTTATTATACTTAAAATATTCAATATATGGATGTGGACTTTTCCACAACTGTAAAAAAATCCAAATATGAAGCGTTTTAGTGACAGCCATGCCTTTTTTAATATTCTCAAAAAAAAAAAATGAATCGTCGACTCGTTTTGCTTGTGACATCAATACAGCACTGAATAGAAAACTTCCATCTTACTTGTGGCAAATATATAGATATCTATTTAATTTCGCTAATTGTAGATAGCAATTAGGTAGCGCTATATCTGGTGGATGCAATTAAGAAACTTTTAAGTCGATGTGATTAAAATATCTTTATTTAGAAGATAAAAGGGTGACTAGCAGCCAGTACACGGCTTGAACTCAATCAATACTAAGCAATGTTATCTTTTGTGTAAGCAAGTGATCAACAACCTATTGATCGTGTATATTTTTAATCGCCGTATCTCAAAACAAATCGAAATTTAATCATCACATTTTGACAAAATCGAACATACCAATACACACAAAGTAATAAAACTGAAAAAAATAAATGAGTATGAATCATTTAAAGCAATATGTGATGGTCAATTAATTACAAAGCTAGACCAAATTATACGGAGAAAAATATTTTAACTCTTCTGCACGTTACTGAAGTTTCACATAGAAGACTATAAATTCAATGGAGACAAGTGTGTTTATACATATTTTTCTATTCTACAGTTTGTAATAGGCTGTGCGCCGGTTATATATTAGGGGTGTGTTCAAAAATGAATGATAATCAATATTATATGTACGTCATATGAATTTAAACAATTTTCCCAGGCGGTCAGGAAATCCCGATTTAGCTATCTCTCCAAAAATTATAAGGTTCTCAAAATGTAATATACATATAAACAAATGGAAACATTCCGTACTGAGAAAGAAAGTATCTAAGTGAAACAAAAAAATATTTTTTTCCAACTCGTAAAGTCCTACTTTTGAAAAAACACTTTTTGACATTTACTAAAATATGTTTATATGTAATATAATTTAATAGTTATAATTTTAATAATCACAGAAAATGGTTTATTAAAAAAACTAATTTAATCAATATGAGAATCATTACTTCAAAAATAATGATACAGTTTCAACAAAAAGTCAAGCGATTGACTTTCATCGATCCCTTATTGTTATCACATTCAAAAAGCAGTGTTATAACGTAGAAATAGTTCTTATTGATAAATATTATTCAACTATATTTAATATAAATATGAAATAAGATAACAGTGCATTTGAATGAAAAATAATAGATGTGAAAATAAATAGTGTTCAATCTCTGAAAATGAGTGCAAGCTGCAGGGTCGGTGATTTATGTAAGCACTAAGCGATAACTAATTGTTTAGGTTGCCTCTCTCCACCAATTTACCTTTAGTAGATTTCGTACGCATACGAACAGCATTTGGCAACCGATACAGCGAAACTAATTCGTTGTACGCCAATTAAATATATATCTGCAAATATTCTATGCATAGCATCTAAAAGTGACCCGTATATAAAAAGCACTTAGAGGACCGATCAAATGCTCGTCTTCTGAAAATTAATTTACTGATTAAGCATATTGCTATATTACACTGTATGAAACCCACTTTTATGATGTCCAGACCAGTGACAGAATGTACACATAAATAAAAATTAAACTCATATATAAAAAATCTTTTTTTCTGTGAACACAGTGCGTTAAATATTGCCGTTAATTTATTTATAACGAAAACAAAGTACTTTTGATATGTATTATAAAATAATGAGTTGAGAGTGTAATCCATAAGATTTTTGAACAGATTAAGGATGAATAGATATTTAAAAAACAAATAAATCTATATTTATTTTTCTGTCAAACATTCAATACTTAAAAAATTGCGAAACAAAATAAAATGGATAAACATAACATTTATCAAGATGCTAAAGCGCTGTAAATTAGAAAATTATATTAAAAATATTTTTATAAAATTTACAAAAAAGAACATAAATAAAATTAATATAGACATTAATTATAAAAACAAAATAACTGAAAAAATATATATACTGAATTCATTGCTCAAAATGTCCACTCCTCTATTCAACTGCATTGATGATATAATATATAAAAAATTATATAACCAAATATGAAACCATGCTTTAGATAACTAAAAAACATTTTGTGTTTGTTATTCAGATTATGGTTATAATCATTTGAATAGCAGCTGAATAAACATAGACTATGTTTCTCAGCAATTTTATTATTGCATAACTTCCAACTTGTCAATAAACAAATATTTTTCAATGTTATGATATCATGGCAATGATACACAATTTACATTTTATTTACATGACGAATGAAATAAATTTTCGTGAGGCTTAAAAGATTTATATATTATTTCAAAGCCACCACCAGATGAAAAATGGGTAGCTTACGAAAGTTCACGTGGAATAATGAAGATTATATAATTTGTGCGCATAGCTGTAATGAAAAATAAGAACAATTATTTATAAATATAATTATATACATTATAATTTATATATACGTTAAATCTATGGGTTTCATTGTTAAATAAGATTTTTATCACATAAAATTTTTTAAGAAAAATTTCATGGATGATAAGGATATATTAAAAATCGAATTTTTATAACACTATTATTATGACAAAAGATGACATTTAAAGCGGTATTTCTTATTATTCATAAAAAACATACGATTGTACTATCGAGATATTTTTACTCGGATGTGTCCCATGTTATTTGAAAAAAAAATGCTACTATGATGCATTACGTAAACCATTTCCTGTTATTAATACGTTTACCTTATTTTAATCATTATGATGTAAGTTTTTGAGTCAGTGCTACTCAACCAGCTGCTCAAGATAGAATAGTCATTCACAATTTCTTATTGTTTTCTCAATATTGTATTTTTATAAAAAAATCTACAAAAATAAAAAAAAATTACAGCTAGATAGTGTGTATGAGAAAAATTCATTAAGAATTATAATAAGTTTTAAAAATTAGTGAAAGTCTCTGTCAGAATAAAAATAATATCAAAAAAAAATATTTTCAAGTAAAGCTAATTGATTTACTTATTAATTATAGGGGTATTGTCATTTCTATTTACCTATTAAAAAAAGATTTTATAAATGAATGGATAACACCTTTTTCAATATATTGAAATACTACATATGTGATGAAAACAATGTAACGTGGCATACATTTCACAATGTTATATCGGAAGAATAATCACTGTTAATTACACAAAAAGTAGTCTCACACTCGCAAAAAGATTACACAACACTGAATTAAAATATATCAGAATATTTGTAATATTCCAAAGACATCTGACTAAATATGTGTTGTTCAGTTAAAATAAACATTTAATCAGATGATTTGTATTACATCCTCTACTTTCCTACTTCCTTACTAAAAAATACCAACATTTGTATATTACAAACACTGCAGTATAATATTTTCCAGTGCATCCTAAAATGTATTGTATTTTAATGATTAAACAAATTTGAAATTATCTTTCGTGAATAACACGAATAAAAAATATAATATATTAGGTACATATATACAATTTAGTTTAAAAAAATGTAATTGTATTAACTATACGAGTTGTGTATAATTTATAAATACAAAAATTCACTCAGCTAGGGAACATTTTTTACTTTCTTTTTGTTGAATCTATGGAAACTTTTTAAGCAGATGTATTAAAAATCATATAAATAATATTCTAATTTATTCTGTAGGTTGGACTGATCAGTTGATAATGCTCGCGATGAGTGAAACCGGTCCCGATAAACTTAATTAAATATAACTATATACATAATAATTAATAATTAAAAATAGGTACTAAAATGTGTTTTTATTATTTAAAATTAAATGTAATAAGTAAACATTATGACAAATAGGGTTTCCTTGTGGAATGTATATTTTCCTTTGTTGATATATTTTTCTGTGAAATGTAAGTCATATGTGAAGAGGTGTATTTGCAAAAATAAATAACTCTACTATATAACAAAAAAATATTATGTATGCCTTTTTTGAAGAAGAAGAAAATTTCAATAAGTATTTTTTGTATTACAGCACATTGTAAATTACAACACATTCGAAAAACCTGTTGATAAATCGATGTAAACTACAAAAATAACTTATTACAAAAATGTCATGAACAGTTTTGATATATTCCTATCAATTATTGTTGTTTTCCAAAAGCTTGTTGAAGAGATTCATGTTCACTTTAAAAATGTAGCCCCTTATTTTATATTTATTCAACCATTTCGTTATTCCTACCATTTAACTTTATTTTTCATCATTTGCTATTTACGTTGTATTTACAAAACTGAAAACAGCAAATATAATTTTATGGTTAAACAAATTATTTGCGAGATGTAGATAAAATATAGGAAAGCATAATCTGTAGAATTTTACTCGTGTATGTAAACTCATCCATAATTAGAACGAGATTGTAAAAAGTAACTGGAAGAATAAAACTTCAACAAGTCGTGAGTATCCATGAAATAAAATGATGCACTACATTTTGTGCATTTCGCTGTTTTTTTAATCTCCGTGACCGTCACATGTGCTTGGTTGTGCAAATATATTTTTTGTATCGATCACTATATATAGCGGAAGTTTTTATCAGTATAATTATAAATCATTTCATCTTGTAAGGTTAGCACTACCACATAATAACTAATGAGAGTATTTTTTTACATTATAAAAATAAATTTATTTGGTGATCGAAGAAAAGTAAAAATTATAAAACAAGTTGAACAAAAAATCAATTTAAAATTTACTTTTTTTAGAGAATGAACCATTTTCTTAATACATATTATTTTTCATTTTAATAGTTAACAATAATTTTATTGCTTTTATTTGTATGTTTATTGTTTTTTAATACTTAAGAAATTAATTAAATGAAACGTGTCTATTTCAATAACTTATAAAAGAAACTTATAGAGATACTTGTTTTGTAGAAATGATAAGGTAATAAATTTTTGGTTGTGGCTTATTTCTAAAGATATTATTTAAAATTTAAAATTATTTTGTTTTATATACGTGTATTATATTTAAGTCGGATTTGATAAAAAAAATATACACTGTGACTTAGTGATTAAAAAATATTCATATATCACTACTACACTCGATAAAATTAATATATTATAGATTAACAGGCCAAACTTAATATTGTTCAATTGTTTTTTCAGATCCTGTTTCAGATATGCGGTTATTATTTTTAGTACTATCCTCCTTAATTTTGGGAAGCAATGCAGATGGAGATATTTTATCTACCGTGTCGTATTATGCACAGAAATTCATAGCTGATACAATCTTTTATGATTGTAAGTTTTACTAAGTATATTTTATTATACTCTTGCTGCAAAATACATTTCACCTTGTGCTAAATATATTTCAAAATGCTAATTTTATTACAGGTTCCGTTTTAGAGCGTGGTGTTCAACTGTTCAAAAATTTATTCGGCATAAAAGACGATCCGTCAAAAGTGATATTGAATCTATATTATAAAGATCGATCTAAGGTAAAAATCTATATACTTAATAAATATAATATGTGCTGTATGAATGAAATTTCAGAAGAGTAAATAAACACAGAAAATGTCAAAATATTTAGTTCATCACACGTAATGATTTTTTTTTTGTTTTCAAATTTTTACATAGAAAAACCCACTATAAATATATGGTATATATCGCGAAAAGTGGGGGTAGTATAAAAACATGGAGTAGGCGACAACTTTACGGAAATACATTCGATTTTTTTTAATGACGTTGTTGTTTCTTTGGTTGTGATAGGTATTTCGCTTTTTTGAGAAGAAAGTTTAGAACTTTTCTAAAAAGTACAGGTAGATATTAACTCTGAGTACGATTTGTTAAAATTAATCTGGAGAGGAGGCAGATAAAAACAGATATTTAAGTTACTGAGATTAATTTCAGAAAACAGTATTTAATCACTTATTTAAACGAAAACGTAAAATGTAAAACTTTTTGAGAAGCTACCCAGTATGTAAAAAAAATATTAACTATTATGTAATTTTTACTGAAAATTTAACTCTCACGCAATGATTTTATTTATAAAGTAAAATTATGTTTCTCTCTTTAGACGTCTTATTCCTTACCGACTGCTGGAAGTTTAATTTTAAATGATAAAAGCCTTCCAAAAAAATTTGATATTAATCTTCCCGTTGTCATATACATACCTGGATATATCGAAGATGGAAATTTTGAAGGCACTGTGATGACTACGAACGCTCTTTTAGAAAAGGGGGGGTTAAATGTATTGGCCGTGGACTCATCAGCAATAACACGAATGATATATGCCAACGCAGCCAGCTCTGTAGAGTTTATCGGCAACGCTATTGGGAATGTATTGGTTGAATTTTATGGAGGTGAGTTTTTCTTCGTAAAGATTTTATTATTAAATTTTTTTACAATCTATTTCTAGATAGAACACTCAATCAAACTTGATCTATTAACCGTCAACAATATTTATTTTTTATAATATATCCGAATACTTAATAAACAGTATATTTTGATTTATATAAAAATATTTTTATTCGTTATAGATGGATGATTTCAACCAAGCCAAACAAAATATTTTTTTTTAAATTCTCTTGCAATTTGTCTGTGCAAGTTCAATTCATTGGAATTCAATTTATTTCGAACGAAGGTTTCTAACATCTCATTTAATTCTGAGAATGGCGTTATACTAATCTTGTTGTAAAATATACTTGCACAATTCTTACATTTTAACAATATCACAATCAAAATTTGTATTAAAAATTCTCATGAAATAGAATACTACGCTAGTAGCTTTCATAAAATATGTAATTCTTCCCGTTTATCTGTATCAATGTATATTTATCATGAAATTCAGTTGTAACGACTAACAAAACTTCTGTAAAACCAAAAAAGTCACGAACCAAAAACTTCTTCAGATCTAACGATATAAGTTTATTTTAATAATATCTGTGTTAAAAATAATATTTTCCACTCAGATCAAAAATATTTTTCTTATAATTTTCAGCACAAATATTATAGAAAGAAAAGTATTTTTTAAGATGAGATACATAACATATATGAGTGTATCAATCGATACTAGATGTAAAACCCACGACTACGTTCGCTTAATCAATAACAACTGTCATATGTGCTAGTTAGGTGCTTAAAAATTGATTTTTACATTGGAAAAGTAATGATGTATGAATTTAATTAACTCTATTTTTTAAATGACAGGAGGCATACCGCCGACAAATATACATATTATAGGCTTCAGCCTCGGTGCTCATATGGCAGGATTTGCTGGCAAATATTTTAAAACTAATACATCACAGACGATCGCACGCATTACTGGATTGGATCCAGCGGGTCCGTGCTTTTTTGATCGCATTGCAGATCTCAGGTTAAAAGACACTGATGCTAAATTTGTTGACATAATCCATACTGATGCTGGATCACTTGGAGTCATCGCACCAATAGGTGAGAACTTTTCATTTCAACCGTATATTTCATATTTTACTCATTTGGGAAAATGTCATGTATAACAGTGATAATATGCGTATTCAAACTATTGTCCTTAAAATTGTACTACGCTTTATGACAATCATCTCACATGCTACAGATTAGCCTTTAGAGCATTATAACACTGCTCTAGTACAAATATATATTTTTATTTAGACAGTGTTTTAATCAAAATATATTTACACTAAGTCTCCAATTTTTTTAAGGACATGCTGATTTTTATCCAAACAACGGCTCAGCTCAGCCTGGAGGGTTCATTTTAGGTTTCAGCCACCTTCGAGCATATAGTTTGCATGCTGAAAGTATTAAAAACAACAACGCTTTTTTGGCTGTTAAATGTCAAGATTGGAAAACTTTCAAGAAGGGTAGCTGCTCTTCATCGACTGAAACAGCATACATGGGATACGGAGTCAAACCTACTGCAAATGGGATTTACTACTTAGTAACAAAACCAACATCTCCTTACAGCCTTTGTGAAAAGAGTATAAGACCTCACGAGCTAACTTTGTTGGATAAATTACCGCTAACGAAATGCAGATAGTAGTAATGTGTTTTTTTAACTTGCTATTATGTTGACTAATCTTGGAGATTGGATAAGGCACGAGAGGAAGGCACGAATAATCGGAATACACATTACTTGTAACAATTTTAGCTTCTTTTTAAATTTTGATTACATATGTCAAAAGCAAATTTTTATTTTCTTGGACAACATTCACTTATTTAATAAACCTATGTTTCTTTAATAATAAAAAAAATCATGAAAATTGTTATTTCATTAATTTACTGTTACCATGTCGAAAAATGATTTTTCAATTACTCCTCTCAATTAATCCTCTTCTACTTCCCCTAATGTTTATTTCACAAATTAAAATATATTTGTCTTTAATAATTTATCTTAAATAAATTGAAATTTTCTTTGTTTATGGTGCGTAAATTCCAGATATTTAACCTCTTCTGGTTTGTAAAAATACTATACATATATGGATGATCGGGCGAAAATTTAAATTTTTTGTCTTTTTATGAACAAAAGATTTTACGGTTAATTCTGAGCCGGAAAGTCAACATCCCGATAATCATGGCCAATATCTGCATACATCAAAGCAAATAATTCTTTTTGTTAAGAAAACGGCACTTACATTGAATTACGAGAAAGATTCATATGGTTAAAAATATCTTTTTTCTATAAAAAAGTTAAATCTAATCTTATGATTCACTTTTTTCTTAAAAGTCATATTTTGTCTTACACAACTCGGAACATTTTTATAAGTT
Source organism: Himalopsyche japonica (assembly GCA_028555115.1). Classification (NCBI taxonomy): domain Eukaryota; kingdom Metazoa; phylum Arthropoda; class Insecta; order Trichoptera; family Rhyacophilidae; genus Himalopsyche; species Himalopsyche japonica. The sequence goes on from JAHFWJ010000819.1 coordinate 995,702, forward strand.
TTTAACAAAAATTATTAATTTCTTTTTAGGGAAAAAAAATATTTTTATTTAAAACCAATTAACGTAGCAGTTACACCTAGTGCTAATATAAATATATTCTTCTGCTTTGGCCAAATTAAAGTCAAATACTCAATATTTTGAAGACTTATCGTCTTCTGAGGACTGTTATGACTTATGACGTGCTGTATGACAAAGATCCATTGTTCAGATAAGTTGTTCAAGTTCAGTAAAAGTGACTAGTATTTAAAATTAAGCTTTACAAGTGATAAAGCGATTACAGAGATTTTTATACTATATTTCATATTATATATTTCGCTAGGTTCAGATCAAATGAATGGAATGTAAAATAGAACTTATTGCGTACATCACCGTTTTGCGGTTATTTTTATTATGTTCTTATCAAAAATTTATTTGTGAATATTGATGCTATCATTTTAATTTACAACTCAAAAGAATAGAAATATCAAATTATTTGATTAATCTACAAGTAAACTTCCTGTCTAAAGAATCAATAAAAATATGTCAACGTACTTTGCAAAATATTTAATATTTAGATTGGTTGGTTGCAGCTGTATCTACAATACAATAAAATTATTGTTTGAACATTTAAGTAATCAAAAGTATAAAATTTAAGACTAATTATATCCACAAATAACGTTTACTAAACAAATACATTAGCTTAATTATCTGAAAATCGTTATAAAATAAATTTTGTAGTATCAACACTACAAAATTGGACGAGAAAAATTGGTGTTTAATCAGATAGAATATTTTGTTCGGGAATGTCGACAAAAAAAAAATAGCAATTTTTATGTAAATTAAAATATCCGATCAATAACATTGACTTGAAACTGTAAATCCTACCTGCTGTGTAAAACCGAATTTTTTACACATTTTTTATTACAGCAATTAATAGCAGCCTCTATCTTTTTTTCATTTGATTTTCATCTTAGTTTATTCACAGGGCTGTTCATAATACTCTCAGATATAATATTCATATCACTTTATAATGTATTGCAATCATCTTATTTATTGTAAACATGTCAACTATCTTATGGTACGCAGGAGATCGTTGAGTTCAATTTAATTTTGTTTTTATTATTACTGTTTAAATTTGCAGTTTTGAGAAACAAAGCACAGTAAATTTCTGACTGAAACACAATTTGTGTTAAGCCCTATTTTAGCAATAAATGTTTTTTTTCAGTTAAACACTTTTTGCCAATATTTTCATAATAATAATCTTTTTGAACATATATAACGATCTAAAACAGGAATAGTAATATTTAATTGCAGACCTGGACAAACTTTAGCCCGCAGGCCACATGTGAGCACTATATAGTCAAGAAGATGTACGTGAAGCGTAATATATTTAAAATTTTGAAATACCTTTGTCATTGACATACATAATATTTATTAAAAGCATTATTTAGATTGCGGTCCGAAGTTTGTCTATGCCTCTTTGCAAGTGTGAGTGTTTGATTAAAATATCAACTGAAAATCTTCACCTGTGAAGCAAAACTTGTCAATATACTGTTATTTTTTATGGAAGACAAAATAAATATATTGATTGATTCACATTTTATCAAGCTTGTAAGAAAAATCAATGATATTAAGTAATGAACGATGGATATCGTGAGATAAATTATAAAGCTAAGTTGATCAAGTTTACCTATCGCATCATTTAACAGTATTCCTAAATAAAATATTATAACATGGCAATTTGATACCACGATTGTTTTGTTTTTGCAAGAAAGCGTATTACAATTTTATTGCTTATATTTTTATAATTTACTGAGAAACCATGCTGCTTAAAACTAGTTATACTGTTATCTGAAGAAGATTAACATATTGATTCAGGCGATTTTGTATAGAATGGAATTGACAAATAGGCAATTGTTGCCAAAGTAACAATATAAAAAGAGTCTTCGCGACTTTATCTGTCTTAAATCAGTGCGACACACATAACTAACAAGTAAGTCGTTCCTTTAAACATTCCTTAAAATAATTAATTTAGTTTGATCTTATTTCATACATTTATTTTTTGATAATAATATTTTGTGCCAGTAAGTGGCCGTTGATTAATAATTGGAAAAGTTAAAAAGTTGTCATAATTTCATGTGTATGTTTAAGACATAAAAAAAATTATAACGGAACAATCTGAGAACAAATTTTTGGGGCATCATGATTTTTTTTGCAATGAAATTTAAAGCATTTAAAATATAAAAAGGATTTTTCGAAAATAATCTTTTTTATTTTATATATCATTATAAAACTTTATTTTAAAGTATATTCGCTAACACTAATTTTATTTTTGCTGTACGCTAGCAATTTTTTTTATCGCATTATAATTGCTCATTTTGATATGAATCAATTAATAACGTGATAATTTGAATCAGCATATTTTTTGAAACTTATGTGACATCCAGTAAACCGCATTGTATCGAAACAGGATTAATCGAGGAAGCGCTAAATGAAGTCTTATTGTATACTATGAACCTTTTATTTCAAAATTGTATCATTAAAAACAGATTTATTAAAAAAAATATTTCATTAATTTCCCACAGTTCTTTGATCATGGATAATCAAAAAGTATATTTGCTACTTGGAATGGCGTTGATGATTTCTACCACTGTCATCTCGTCAGATGAAGTTGTCACGCCAGTTGAGAAGTCTATGGGCACTCCGCCATTATATAATTGTAAATATCAAACATATTTATTCATTCGATAAGTGTTTTTTTTTAAGTAAACTGGTGAATTGAAAATCTTGATTACATGGACTGTTAAGTTTTGTTTTACAGTTTATGTAATCACTCTGAGAGCATATGTGTGTTGTCAGTATCACATTAATCAAAAGAATAATTCAATTTATTCCCAATTCAAAGTTAAGGTGAAAATTCGAAGTTTATATAAAATTATAAACATTTGCGATACATAGTTCGATGTTGGCACTTCAAAGTTTATCTCATATTTTTTTTAGCTTAAAGCACATTTCGGAATTTTTCGAACGATTCCTTGAAAGGTTTTTAAGATATTTAATCGTCGAAAATGTTACTACTCACTCTAGTGTGTTGTGTCGGAGACACATAAAAAAAATAGTGACACATTTCATTCATAAAAATATGGACTTCAAGGCTAATTCACGTTATGTTATTTTTTCAGACCACATTTTTCATTGTTTAATTATTCAATTCTTGAATATCGTGTAACAGTTTATTCTTATAAAATTTAATACTCAATAGTTTAATTATTCACTTTTTAAGTGGTAACTGTCACTTCTTGATGGAAAGGCATGATATATTAAATAATAAAAACACACTTTTTAGTACTCATTTCAACAATATATTTTTTGATCAGGACCAGTTTCGCTCATCACGAGCATTATCTACTGAAGCTGCTCGTGATGAGCGACACCGAAAAAAAAGTTTAATTATAGATAAAAATTTTGCATATCCAATACTTTATTAATTAAAAATTAATGTATCACTATTTGATAGTTCTGTAGTTACTAACCCAAATGTTCTTGATATTGTATAGATACTATATATAACGTTGGGCATGGCACATAATTAATATAATCTATTATGCATTTTAAAGGTACATCAGCGAAGAAATTAGGACAGTTGTTGTATTCTCAGATGCTTATTAAAAATCCTCCTAATATCTCTAACGTGTCATACATTCTACATACGGCTGGAAATGGAACTAAAACTGTAAAGGTACTTCATTACTTTAATATGTCACGGTTAACATGTGAAATCTGATACTTGAGTATAAAATTAACCAATCAAATTTTGATGATAATTGATTATTGTATAAACATACATCAACAAGTCACTAATCGTGAAATTAAATCAAATCAGTAGTCATTAAAAATGCTTTAGAATTATATTTAACTAGTCGCTTTGGAAACTTTTTCGTGTTTTTAAATTACAAATTGAACTCTACATGTAACATCCTATTTTTAGAACACCTTTAAATTATCACAAAACATCTCAGAGTTACTATCGCATCCAAATTTCAACAAACAAAATGGACTGGCTATCATAATTCACGGTTATACCGGTTCGCAAGAAAGTTTGGTCATAACCCAAGGTACTGCAGCTCTGCTAAAACGTGGTGGTGTCAATGTTTTTTCTTTGGATACTCAAGCTCTTCTAAATGATTCCTCTTACTACAGAGCTAGTACGACTGCCCAATTTATTGGAGTAGAACTAGGACGAAGCTTAGCCGAATACGTCAAAGGTAAGTCTGAACGCTTTTTTAAATCTATTACTTTGATTTTTCTGTATATTACATGTATATATGAATATCGTTTCTTTGGTTCATGGATGCTTTTGGATATATTTCAGAGATACAATTTTTGAGAATGATTTATTATTCAACGCAATTCAAATAAGATTTAATGAAACAGTATGCCTATGACCCTTGTCGAGCGAAGGATATGTTTTGGATATAGTCGCGATAAGCAAAATTTCTTGTTCACGAAAAAATATCAATAGTAGTAGTTATAACACGGTGAAAAAAATAGCAATGTATTTTAGTTCTACAAAATTATTTTTTTAAATATAGTTGATAGCTATTTCGGCTCACGCCATCGTCAAAACTATGCTTAAACTAACATTTGCTTATCTATATATAACTGTGTAGAAAAGGTACACAAAACATCTTCTCTTCTGTTTTAACAACCTAGCTTGTTTCCTGTTCGCAATAAAACTAACAATTGTAAATGAAACTAAAAAGGCGGCTATATCAATAAGTTTACATATGGCACGGACATGGTCCATTACAGAAAAAAAGATACATCAGTCAGAGGAGAGGATCTTCTACCAAGTGAATGCCAATTCAATCAATAAGTAGTAGTTATTGTTAGTAAAACTTGATAAATGAAACATTTCAACATAGCAAACAATTTTTGTACAATAAATTTTACACATTAAAAATAAAATAAAGTCATATATATATATACTAAGATTAATATACAGTAGTTTTTTACTATTTTAGCTTCACGTTGTAAAAAAGCGATTTAAAATATCATGTTTGATGTGTTTATTTACATTCTTTATAGACTTTATGTAGGCTAGCAGATAATCGTAAAATAACTTTCATAAACAGTACTCACTCGCTCGTTTAACGCTTAAGAGATGCATCGGCTTACTTATGTTTCTCTTTCTTTGAAAATTTACTAGCATAATTAGTGGAAAAATTCTTGGCTAATATCAAAGACCGATGTATTTCGTTTTTTTATAATATTTTTTCGCGGTAAAACAAATTTGCACTCCTCGAAGTAGCAATGAAAAGAGTAGACAAAAGAGTAGAAAAGATTTTTAATTTATTCTTGTTCAACTAAACACGAAACATTCACAGAAAAATCCTACACTGTATTATCTAACTTATTATTTTTAGATACAATTTTTTTTTCAGCTGGATTTAGTGCCAGAAACATACATTTAATGGGGCATAGTCTCGGGGCTCACATGGGAGGATTTGCTGGGAAAAAGGTCACTTCTTTGACAGGATTCAAAATCGGACGTGTCAGCGGTTTAGACCCTGCTGGACCTTGTTTCGGAGTAGATGCTTCTGAAAGACTGGCTGAAACTGATGCCGAATTTGTAGATGTTATACATTCTGATGCTGCTAACAAGGGTATCGTGAAGCCCATAGGTTTGGTGTCTTTATTTTTTCTGCTTTATTTATCCTTTCAAAACTATACAGTGAAATCTATATAAAAAAAAAATTCACTTGCTTCAATTATCTTGACTTATTTCATAAAATTGCTGTGTATTAACGTATTGTGATTTGTATTGAAATCTTTTAGGGCATTGCGATTTTTATCCAAATGGTGGACAATATCAACCAAACAGCGCTGCGGTCGACTCAATGGAAAATCATAGGAGAGCTTGGAGATATTTTATGGAGAGCATACTATATCCCAAAAATTTTCTGTCAGCAATATGCTCTACGTGGAAAGAATTCAATAAAAAATCATGTGCGAATACAACAAAGGCTTACATGGGATATGACACTCCTATTACAACGAGAGGCATATATTTCTTGATGACTGCTGGTACTACACTTTATGGATTGGGAGACAAAGGAGCTGAACCATCCCCAACCGTTGGATAAAGTTATATATATTATATCTAAGATTTTCTTTAGTTATCATAATTTAACATTTGAATTTCCTCTAGTGATATAATGAAAAATACAGCTTTATTTAATATGATCATTTGGTTATAAAAGATTTTCTTTTCCATTCAAATAGCTATACCACCTTTAATCACCCATCATTCAAAAAGAAAATAGTTATAAAAAATAATTAAAATTTCGCTTACTTGTAATTCTTCAATATTATAAAACATCAATTTCAGTTCAAGCTCGGATCTTTAAGAACAACTTTAAATATATAATATTAAAATTACGCCAGTAATAATTAAATTCTTTTCTTTGTTCATGTACTAGGTTTTGATATTTTTACTGGCATGCTACAAATAGGTAGTTCAAATGTAAATGAAAAAAATATGTTATCACTATAAGAACGTGTTTATTTTTGACCGTTATCTAATACATAATCTATGCGATAAGTAATCAAAAAAGAAAAAATAATAATTTCTGCAAATTTGATTTTGGATACTCCAGTTTTTGGGTATTACAGTACAGCATCCTTTTTATGTGTTGAAAACGTTTTTTTAAACTATATATATATAATATTAAGAAGAAACATATTGTAAAAGAAAATGTGTAGAAATAAAATAGCAAACTATTATCACTACATACAGGAACTTGGAAATGTTTTTTGAGCATCCTCTTCTATAAGTCTAATTGAAAACATATTCATATGATATATAAAAAATTACGCAGGCTTATTCGAGCCATTCATTTTTCGGAGGAGCAAAAGCAAATAAATAATAACGCTGTGTAAAAATTCTTAATTTTATATCTTAATGAAGGAAAATTTTTGGTTTGTAACATGCTCTGAAATATAATATTTACAAAGTGTTTTCAATATTTTATTAATTTAATACATCGACTGAAGGTGCTTGGTGGAATTTCAGTATCAAATTTGAATTGTTACATTGATGCAACAGAGTTGAGGCCAGTTCTGTTGCATCCGTATGATAGATTGCCTAAAGACGCCGAAAAACGATACCCGTTTCGTTAGTGACAAAACATTTGGAATCATACAAAGTTGCAACAATTCAAATTTGTTTTTTATATCTCATTATTTAAAAAGCTGGAAATGTTGAAGTATTCTAAAAAAGCACCATAAAATTTTACATTTATATCTCAGAAATCAATATACAGACATACATAAATATGTATATTTGCTTTTATGAGTGCAAAAAAATAGTCGATATGTCTGTTAGTGATATAAATTATTAATCATATTATTATACGTGAATAAAACAGAATTTTTTTAAAAACCACTTGAATTCTACAAAATACTGAATTTACACCCAGTCATCAATGCATACTATTAATTGGTTTACCGGCTATATATTTTAGTTTATGATATTTTAAGAAACAATGATAAGGGTCTTTGCTGTGGCTCATACTAAGTAAATAGATCACGCTTACAAATTTTAGGTATCGTAGATGTCGTCATCCCTCAATCATCCTTCGGGGCGAAATTCCTTGTTGTCTTTTTTTATTTAGCACATATATTACAATTTATATCGTTACAAATATGCATTGGGTCAAAATATTTTTTTTAATATCACTAATCCGTAGGTTTTTAATTATTAAGCCAACGATACGAAACGTGTGACCTGTTAACTCACAAAGCATAGAAATCAAGTATATGGGCTGGTGATTATAATTTGTTTGTTTCTTAATCCTAGCTTAAGCTTTATTTCTCAACATAAAAAAACAAAAATAATTGAGACATTTTCGGAAGTAATTATATTACATTAACATAAATATACTCAGCAAGTTTTGCAGGATATGTAAAGACTATGTGGAGTGTTGTCTTTTAATCAACTAAATACGACGTATCAACTGTCACTCCGTGGTGAGAAGGTATTTTATTTTAAATAATAAAAAAAGTATTTTAGTTCTTTACCCATAGTATTTATCATTAGTTCGACCGTAGCGAGATGATAAAGCCCCTGATCATAAATATTGTAGAAATTGTACAAAAAAATGTACTTTTAGTGTTCAGGGCACGATGTATATCCTAAAACTTTCATCTTTATAATGGATAATAACCGTTTTATAATGGAGTTCTACCAAGTGAATGCCAATTCAATCAATAAATTATTTTTCCGTTTAAAATATTATAACATTCATTTTCAAATAATTTCTATTGCTTAATAAGTTTTTTAATTCTATAGTTTAAGATGTTTTATAAAGAAGTATGCATACTTAATTATGTATTGACTATTTTTATAGACATATGTTATTTAAAAAAATATTTTTGAATGTATTACTTATGTGTCATGTTTATTTCCAAATTAAATGGCCATCTCCTGGAATAATTTTCGGATCCACCACTGGATTCTACCGGAGTCAAATACTTTGAATGAAAGATAAACTAGAAAAATACGCATGTAAACATGACGAGTGTTCAGATAACAAAGGTGTAAAAATATTACCAAATCAAATCTGGTATAACGCAAAACAAAATCTCCTGTAATGAATGGACTAGTACGTAGTCACGCCGAATTGGTCAATGTTTACGTTTGCCTCGTATTTTTACCGTGAATTATTCTAAATGCAACTTAAATGCTTTGAAAAAGCGGCAAATCTATACGCGAGACTTTTCTTTTGCATTTTTAATTTCCTGACGATAGTTCCTGCTGAAAACGAATAATAAGGATTTTTTGGAATTGATAGTTCTGTTTCAAAAAATGGTATAGTAAATTTCTCGTTATTATTTTGTTTATTTAGTATGCTGAGGAAGATTGAGTATTGTTGACTTAAGTGTTTATGAAAGGAAATTTCTGACAGGAAAGCGAAGAATTACAATATAAAAAGAGAATCACTCGCAGTTCTGAATCATTATCAAACAAGAACATAAACGGTAAGAACTTAAAAACTTCTTTTTAATTCTTAATATAATATATCGACTACCAATATAAAACTTAAGAAACTATAAAAATATTAAAACAAGATCAGTCAATTATTCTCTGTATTTGTAAGTCCAAAAAAATGGGCACTTACTGAATCTACTGGAAATTATTTATTAAATACTTACATTAAATAAATATCAACTAAAACTTTAAAAACTATTTTTTTTTTTTACTACAGATTGGAATTGTAAAAAAATTGATTTCGTACTCAATTTTTTGTGATATATTAGCACAGTAAATTGATTATCTTATTTTAAGATTATACTTATACGTTTTCACTTTTAAGGTGTTAACTGTCACTTCTTGATGGAAAGGCATTATATTTTAAATAATAAAAACACATTTTTTTAGTACTTATTTCCACAATATATTTTTTGATCAGGACCGGTTTCGCTCATCGCGAGCATTATCAACTGATCTAGTCCTGATCAAAAAATATATTGTGGAAATAAGTACTAAAAAAATGTGTTTTTATTATTTAAAATATTTATACGTTTTATTAAAAAATATTATATTATGAAAATAATGTATTTGTAAGAACGCACCGATCAAATTTTTACTGAACTATTAAAATATGTATTTTTTTCAAAATCTATATTGATCATTTATAATGTGCTGTCTGTAAGTTTCTGGTGGAAAAACATTTTTTTAAACAAACTTTTCTTTTACGTATTCCACGATTTGATAACATGATCAGAACCGCTTTCAACAGCTTGCCACAGAAATCTTAAGGCTTAAGTGAAAACTTTCGTAATAATAGTAACTTAATTCTTTTTTTTTGGTTAAGTCGTGGGATTACGAAAAAAATGTTTTTAAAATTCATTGATATTTCTGTAATATTGTACATATAATGTGTAATATATTTGATGAAATATGTTTTTATGAAAAAGTTTATTTATTAATTAAAATATTTGTCTTATTGGCTTATTGAATATAGGATTTACAGTATAATTTATTTGAAACGATATTATTTTATATATTTCAAAATAAAAATTATTTTTCGTATTTGTTCATTGTTTTTAATATTTTTAGTATCGTTAACTCGCTAACACGAGTAAAATATAGATAATATAATGTATAGAAATTAATTTTCTTACAGTTCTTTAGCGATGGGCCTTCAAAAAACGTATCTGCTAGTTGGAATGGTGTTGATGGTATCGGTTTTTCCATCCAAGTCTAATGGCCAGGAACTTTTATCTGATTTATCTAGTTGTACGTATTCAAAATAATTATAACGTTTTTTAATATTTCATGTTTTCTCGATTCACGAAAATTATCTAGATTTTTATTACATTGAATATCAAAATAAAAAAAAACATTTCAATGAACTTGTTATAACAATTAGTCTGTAGATTCAGACAGTGTGTTTAAGAAGAGTAAGTTTTAAGTCAATGTAATATTATTTTCTTTTCTTGAGGTTCGTTGATTAAGTCGTTTTCTAATCTTCTTCTAAGTTCGTTGAATAGTCTGGTACCCGTTGGAAATTTACCTGATGTCTCTTATGTATCCCTCATTCTTCACACTGCTGGGAATAGCACTGCAACGAGAAAGGTATAATTTAGTGATTAAAATTCCGTGACTCTATCCAATACAACAATAGATTTCATGCATTAATTTGAACTGTTACAATTTTGTACGATTCCACATAAACAGATTAAAACATGTGAAATCGTAAAAAATTGTAACAATTCAAATTTGATATTGAAATTCCATCGAGCACCTTCAGTCGATATCATAAATTGCATGCATTAATGTTAAAAATGGCCTTAATAAAATTTCTTAATTAAAGATAAGAATTTTAAATAATTTAAATCAAACAAAGTAAAGTAATTGTTTTATATATACCTGTTAACAACCCATGTGAAATTTTCATCGATAAATTAAGCTAAACTTCTTTCACGGTGAAAAAATAGCAATGTATTTTAGTTCTACAAAATTATTTTTAACAAATATAGTTGATAGCTATTTCGGCTCACGCCATCGTCAGAACTATCTATCAGAAATAGTTCTGACGATGGCGTGAGCCGAAATAGCTATCAACTATATTTGTTAAAAATAATTTTGTAGAACTAAAATACATTGCTATTTTTTCACCGTGTTATAATGGAGTTCTACCAAGTGAATGCCAATTCAATCAATAAACTTCTTTCACTTCTGCTTATTGCTAAAAAGAATAAAAATTACCCAAAAATCAATGAAATTTATTTGTTTATAATACTATGAGATCACTTGCAGATAAAACACACTTGTTTAAGTTAATGGGTATTTTTAATCTCGTGTTGGAATCTTTTTTTTATAGCCCAGCCAATAAGCTCTAAAATATCCGATGAACATATTTCTTTAACATTTAAATGCTAAAGTGACAAACAAACTAATAACACGACTTTACTTTTTTCAGGACTCATTCAAATTATCACAAATGTCAGACTTATCAACGGATTCGAAATTTATGAAAGATAAAGGGTTAGTTATCATAATCCACGGCTATTTTGGATCCCAAGAGAGTTTGGTCATAACTCAAGGGTCAGCTGCTTTGCTAAATCGTGGCGATGTTAACGTTTTCTCTCTGGATACTCGAGGTCTCCTCAACGATTCTTACATCACAGCTATTCAAACTGCACAATTTATTGGAATCAAACTGGGTCAGGCTCTGAATGAACTAAAAACAAATGGTAAAATTTTCAACATTCGCTTTTTTCTAACACATATCTTGTATAAATATAAAAGACAGGTATTAATATATTTCCGGTGACTCTTATAACATGACAATATCATAAATTATGTTTGTAAAGGCAATGCGCTAAAGCTTTATTATAAGATAATAATCATTGAGCTATTTTTTGGCAGGAATCGATGCAAACAAAATTCATTTAATGGGTCACAGTCTTGGAGCTCATATAGCAGGCTTTGCTGGAAAAACATTCACCTCTTTGACACGTGGATTGAAGATCGCACGTGTGAGTGGACTAGACCCTGCGGGGCCTTGTTTTGAAACAGACGCTTCTAAAAGATTGGATAAAAACGACGCAGATTTTGTAGATGTTATACACTCAAATGCAGGAATACAAGGAATTATAAGGGACATAGGTTGGTTTTTCTGACTATTATTCTCTTTTCCTTATTTGATAATATTTTCTGACGTCGATGTTTTGATAAACCAAAATATACTTTTATCCGATTAGAAGACATCATCGCAAAATACTATTTACAATTTTAATACTTATTGTGCCCCATCCCGATAAATATTCGGTTATAAAATGACATATATTTTTTTAATTAATATGAAAATATTTTTAGGACACATTGATTTCTATCCAAATGGTGGAGTAACGCAACCTGGCAGTTTACGGGTAGACGCAATGGAAGATCATCGAAGAGCCTGGAGATATTTTGTGGAGAGCATCACTAATCCCACAAATTTCCCATCAGTAAAGTGCCTCAATTGGTTGCTTTTCAAATGGAGTTTGTGTCCGAAAACACCAACTGTTTATATGGGATATGACACACCTCCTGATTCGAAAGGCCTTTATTTCTTGAGGACTGATGGAAAGTCGCTTTATGGATTGGGAAACGAAGGAGTTAAACCAATTTAGTTTTCTGGATAATTTTACAGAAAATATGTTATTCTATATGACCTTAGCCTTTGAAATTCATTTTGATTTTATTGTATAATCATTGTAACATTAGTTATGAAAGACCAAAAATGTAATGATAAGTGTGACAGTCCAACAATAATAAATAAATCGGTCTAATAAATATGTATTTATCGTTTAACGTAAATCAATGACTACTTTGATCTTTTAATTTTGCTTATATTAATTATGCTTTTTATTAATCATAATATGTATAAACACAGCTCTACTTAACTCTTGTTCAATTCTGAGTGTATCATTATACTTCTCTAATTTTTTTTTTTATAAATTTTATGATTTGAAAAAACGACCTAAAACTGCTTGTGGAGTAGGATTATTATACTTTTAGTGTTTAGGGCACGATGTATATCCTAAAACTTTCTTCTTTGCGACCCGAGAGCAAATGGAAAATTGATAAGTTGTCCCTACTATTGAACAGGATCTGTATCATTGAGTTGAATGAGCCCTCCTGAGGATTAGTCAGCGATGTACTAAATATATTAAAAGCATAAATCGTATTCTACCGCAGAAGTTTTGTAGGACAATTTATCGATGATGAGATTATAAGACAATAATAATTGTTGATAAATCAATAATATAGCTATTTTTTCACCGTGTTATAATGGAGTTCTACCGAATAAATGTCAATTCAATCAATCAATAACAAAGAATTATCGCTTTTATGGATCCGGATGAATGAAGTAAAGGTCAATGATGGAATTATAATAGTGGTACTCAGCTGATATCAAGACTGAAGACAGTATTACTTCGTTCTTAAGAAGTTGATAAATGAAAGCAAATTAGCCCTTTACTGATCTAGTGGCAGATCCAGAAATTGTCCCAGGAGGTGGTAATTTACTTTAAAAATAAACATATCTTAGTATGTATTTAATAAAACATAGAAAACTAATCAATTAAAGAGTCTATTCAAAAAAGCATTTGAAAATTGATGTTGTAACATTTTAAATGGAAAAATCCTCCGGGGGCGGTCATGATCTCCATGCCCTCCCTAAATCCACCGATATATTGATTAAATGGTATTTCACTTCGGGTATTAAGATTAAATTATTAATTATTTTTAATAAGTAACTATTAGTTATGTGTCTTATTATGCCAATACTACAACCTTTGCAATTTAGAAGTAATCAACACCACATCTCTTTAAAATTGTCTATCTATCTTCAATCAGTTTACTTACCACAAAATCGTATCAACATCTCGAATACCTAGTATAAAATTTTCAAAATGATTAAACATAATATTCTATTCAACTTTCACCATAAAAATATTATATTATAATTTAATGTATATATATCAAAAACAGGATCATCTGAAATGAGAAGGTAAGGTCTGAGTGTTCGTATTAATAAGTCGTATTAAAGTTAAAAGGAATCTTGATAGTTGATGAAGCATAAATCAAATAAAAATAAATGAAATATAACTCCTTGATATTATATTATAGTTTTAAGTACCCATTTTCGATTTACACCTATGTTTTTTATACAAAAATAAAATGCTAAAATCACTCTTTTTTCAAATATAACATATCATATACAATATCATTAGATTTCAATTTACTCCCATCACTTATTTCTCTAACAAATTCATAATACTGTAAAAACAAAAGTTAGTTTTTTAAAACTTTCATATATAATATCTACTAAAACTATACCGAGCCTGCGATAAAAATAGTGAATGCACAGACTGACTTAAAACATCTATTTTTTTCGTGTATTCTTCAGTTTTATCAGTTTTCAATGTTTCTACCATTGGCGGATTCAGCTGGTGCTATGGGAGCCATGGCTCTCATAAGAAGATTATTTTTCCGTTTAAAATATTATAACATTCATTTTCAAATAATTTTTATTGCCAAATGATTTCTTTAATTGTATAGTATAAGACGTTTTATAAAGAAGAGTACATACTTCATTATGTATTGACTATTTTTATAGACATATGATATTTAAAAATTAACTTTTGAATTTATAACTTATGCATCAAGTTTATTTCCAAATTTAATGGTCATCTCCTGGGATAATTTTCGGATCCACCACTGGATTCTACCGGAGTCAAATACTTTGAATGAAAGACAAACTAGAAAAATACGCATGTAAACATGGCGAGTGTTCAGATAACAAAGGTGTAAAAATATTACCAAATCAAATCTGGTATAACGCAAAACAAAATCTCCTGTAATGAATGGACTAGTACGTAGTCACGCCAAATTGATCAATGTTTACGTTTGCCTCGTATTTTTACCGTGAATTATTCTAAATGCAACTTAAATCCTTTGAAAAAGCGGCAAATCTATACGCGAGACTTTTCTTTTGCATTTTTCATTTCCTGACGATAGTTCCTGCTGAAAACGAATAATAAGGATTTTTTCGAATTGATATTTCTGTTTCAAAAAATGGTTTAGTAAATTTCTCATTATTATTTTGTTTATTTAGTATGCTGAGGAAGATTGAGTATTGTTGACTTAAGTGTTTATGAAAGGAAATTTCTGACAGGAAAGCGAAAAAAAACAGTATAAAAGGAGAATCACTCGCAGTTCTGAATCATTATCAAACAAGAACATAAACGGTAAGAACTTAAAAACTTCTCTTTAATTCTCAATATAATATATCGACTACCAATATAAAACTTAAGAAACTATAAAAATATTGAAACAAGATCAGTCAATTATTCTTTGTATTTGTAAGTCCCAAAAAATGGGCACTTACTGAATCTACTGGTAATAAATTATTCTTTAAATACTTACATTAAATAAATATCAACTAAAACTTTAAAAAATATTTTTTTTTTACTACAGATTGGAACTGTAAAAAAATTGATTTGGTACTCAATTTTTTGTGATACATTAGCACAGTAAATTGATTATCTTATTTTAAGATAATATTTATACGTTTTATTAAAAAATATTGAAACATTACATGAAAATAATGTATTTGTAAGAACGCACCGATCAAATTTTTACTGAACTATTAAAATTTGTATTTTTTTCAAAATCTATATTGATCATTTATAATGTGCTGTCTGTAAGTTTCTGGTGGAAAAACATTTTTTAAGCAAACTTTTCTTTTACGTATTCCACGATTTGATAACATGATCAGAACCGCTTTCAACAGCTTGCCACAGAAATCTTAAGGCTTAAGCGAAAACTTTCGTAATAATAGTAACTGATTTCGTTTTTTCGGTTAAATCGTGGGATTACGAAAAAAATGTTTTTAATATTCATAGATATTTCTGTAATATTGTACATATAATATGTAATATTTTTGATGAAATATTTTTTTATGAAAAGGTTTTTTATTAATTAAAATATTTGTCTTATTGGCTTATTGAATATAGGATTTACAGTATAATTTATTTGAAACGATATTATTTTATATATTTCAAAATAAAAATTATTTTTCGTATGTTTTCACTATTTTTAATATTTTTAGCATCGTTAACTAACACGAGTAAAATATAGATAATAATATGTATAGAAATTAATTTTCTTACAGTTCTTTAGCGATGGGTCTTCAAAAAATGTATCTGCTTGTTGGAATGGTGTTGATGGTATCGGTTGTTCCATCCAAGTCTGTTGTCCTGGAACTTTTAAATGATTGTACGTATTCAAAATAATTATAACGTTTTTTAATATTGCATGTTTTCTCGATTCAAAAAAATAAACTAAATTTCTATTACACTGAACTTCAAAATAAAAAAAAAACATGCGAATGAACTTGTTATAACAAAAAGTTTATAGATTCACATAGTGTGGTTAAGAAGAGTAAATTTTAAGATAATGAAACATTATTTTCTTTTCTTGAGGTTCGTTGATTAAGTCGTTTTCTAATCTTCTTCTAAGTTCGCTGAATAGTCTGGTACCCGTTGGAAATTTACCTGATGTCTCTTATTTATCCCTCATTCTTCACACTGCTGGGAGTAGCACTACAACTAATAAGGTATAGTTTAGTGATTTAAATTCCGTGACTCTATCCAATACAACAATAGAATACATGCATTAATGTTAAAAATGGCATTCATAAATGTATTTAATTTTAGATAAGAATTTCCAATAATTTAAATCAAGGAAAGTAAAGTAATTGTTATATATACCTATTAACAACCCATGTGAAATTTTCATCGATAAATTAAGCTACTTTCACTTCTCCTTGTTGTTTAATAGAAGAAGAAAAAAATCATGCAAAAATCAATGAAATTTATTTGTTTATAATACTATGACATCATGCCAAGATAAAAAAAACTTGTTTGAGTTAATGGGTAACTTTAATCTCGAGTTGGAATCCTTTTTGTATAGCCCAGCCAATAAGCCCTAAAATATCCGATGAACATATTTCGGTAACACTTGAATGTTAAAATGACAAACAAACTAATAACACGACTTTACTTTTTTCAGGACTCATTCAAATTATCACAAATCTCAGACGTATTAACGCATCCAAAATTTATGAAAGATAAAGGATTAGTTATCATAATCCACGGCTATATCGGATCCCAAGAGAGTAGGGTCATAACCGAAGGGTCAGCTGCTTTACTAAATCGTGGCGATGTTAACGTTTTCTCTCTGGATACTCAAGCTCTCCTCAACGATTCTTACATCACAGCTATTCAAACTGCACAATCTATTGGAATCCAACTAGGTCGAGCTCTGTATAAACTAAATAACAATGGTAAAATTTTCAACATTCGCTTTTTTCTAACACATATCTTGTATAAATATAAAAGGCAGGTATTAATTTATTTCCGGTGACTCTTATAACATGACAATATCATAAATTATGTTTATAAAGGCAATGCGCTAAAGCTTTATTATAAGATAATAATCATTGAGCTATTTTTTGGCAGGAATCGATGCAAACAAAATTCATTTAATGGGTCACAGTCTTGGAGCTCAAATAGCAAGCTTTGCTGGAAAAACATTCACCTCTTTGACACAAGGATTGAAGATCGCACGTGTGAGTGGACTAGACCCTGCGGGGCCTTGTTTTGAAACAAACGCTTCTGATAGATTGGATAAAAGCGATGCTGATTTTGTAGATGTTATACACACAAATGCAGGAGTAAAAGGAATTTCAATGAACATAGGTTGGTCTGACTATTATTCTCTTTTCTTTATTTGATAATATTTTCTGACGTCAATGTTTTGATAAACCAAAATATACTTTTATCCGACTAGAAGACATCATCGCAAAATACTATTTTCAATTTTAATACTTATTGTGCCCCATCCCGATAAATATTCAGATATAAAATATGTATATTTTTTTTAATATCAACATATTTTTAGGACACATTGATTTCTATCCGAATGGTGGAGTAACGCAACCTGACAGTATATATGTAGACGGATTGGAAGATCATCGAAGAGCCTGGAGATATTTTGTGGAAAGCATCACTTATCCCAGAAATTTCCTATCAAGAATGTGCTCTGATTGGATGAATTTCATCTTTAATCAGTGTATGAATGAAAAAACGGTTTTTATGGGATATGACACACCTCCTGTGTCGAGAGGCGTTTATTTCTTGAGGACTGGTGGAAAGTCACTTTATGGATTGGGAAACGTAGGAGCTAAACCAATCTTGCTTTTTGGATAATTTTACAGAAAATTTAAAATTCTACATAACGAAAGCATGTAGAAATTCATTTTGATTTTATTGTATTATCTGTGTCATTTTAAAATTATTTCTTACGAAAGACCAAAAATTAACATTTAAAAAATGTAATGATCAGTGTGACAGTCAAACAATAATAAATAAATTGTTGTAATAAATATGTATTTATCATTTAACCTAAATCAGTGATTACTTTTATTTTTTTTTAATGATTTAATTTTGATTTTTTGATTTAATTTTGCTTATATATTTCGTGTAAAAGCTGTGCATCGTACTTTTTTTAATGAAAATATAAAGAATTTAAAAAGTCTACTGAGTGAGCTTCATTTAATTATAATGGTAAATTTGAATTGTTAAAACTCTACATTTCCAACTGTTGTTTTTATTAATCATAATATTTTAAAAATAAACACAGCGCTACTCAACTTATGTTCAATTCTGAGTGTATCATTATACTTCTCTATTTTTTTTTTTTAAATAAATTTTATGATTTGAAAAAACGACCGAAAATTATTTGTGAAGTAGGATTATTATAAAAATTTTTAATCATAAAATATTGACGAAGAAAAAATCCTCTGAACATATTTTAAATACTAACTGTAAGTAAAATAATTTAAATATTTGAAAATATTAAAAAAGAGTAACCGTTTTTCATATCAAATATATTTTGGTAGGTATGAAAAAATATCCATAAAGTTATCATTAAAATAAATTCGATTCATGATATGCTCGATTTTTCGATGAAACAACGACTATTACACTCCAATAAGCAAACAAACAAATTAGCCATAATCTTTAATAGACATGATAATAGATATTTATTTGTAGATTATAATCTTAAAAATTTGCACACCGTAAAAAAGCGTTGTAGCAACTCCGTAACTAATTTTAAGATTTTCGTAATATTCGCATGTCATTGAATCAAATGGACGCCAAACACGCTTTAATTAATTAATAACATATTTTATTATTATTTCATGATTGCAAAGCCTTAATTTATCAAATAAAAAAAACGTTTCAATATATGATATTTTAAAAATAATATGTACTATTTAAAACATTTGAAAGTGTGATATTTTTGGTGTTAGGTTGAAGGGTGAAGGTTTGGTTTCCTCTCACAAGTTTCACAAAAGTCTGTGATCTCTTTTTTCCTCCTGGAACCTTTCTGTACTATGTTATCCTCAAAAGTACTATACCAGACTTACCCAAACTGTACGCCGCGGCGCCCTGGGTGCCGCAGCTGTTGTATTGGGCGTCGTAACAATTTTCATATTTTTTAACAATTCTATTTCGATATTATCCGCTTGAAAGTCTTTGAAAAATTGTTTTAAGCAGATAATATCGAAAAATCCTCATGGGTTTTCATTTAGAGCAGTGGTTGTCAACCTTTTTATTACTACCGCTCACTTTTTTGTCCCAAAAAAAGTAATATTTTCTAATCTAATGTGTAAGTTTGTAACTAAAAAACCTTCTAGCAACTCCTGTAATATAACCTTTCTAAATTTTCTATGGGATATTTGTTTTGGGTTTGCTTTGATAGTATATTCCTTGTACAATATAAACGAGCTGATTATTGAGATTTCAAAGCCCCAGAAAAATAGTTTTGTCAACCATTTCAACGTCTTTCGCATGAAGCAATACGATGTCGCATATTGGTCAGCGACATCCACACGGCCCATATTTATATTGTAAAAAAATAGCTAATGTATTTCGTTTCCTGTATGCAATTTTTTGTCCAACAGCTAATTTTGGTTTATCAATTGGTTCCGGTAATTCTTTTCGATTGGTCATTATTGTACCAGTCAGGTAACATTTATTCTTCAGAAGTTCTGCGGCGAGAATCGGATTCGTATAAAATCTGTCTGTAAAGATATGAAATCCGCTGGCATCCGAAATAGAATCTTGTAATTTTTTGTAGAGATGCATCACAATACGACTTGTAAAAGAGAGGTCCGGTCGTATCAGCCCATCCGTGGTAATTTTACTATAATATGGCACAAATGAGTACATGTAGCTACTGCTGGAATCAGCTAAAACATAAATTCGAAGACCCCATATTGTGGGTTTTTCCGGGTTGTAAATGAGGAAGTTTATTTTACCTTTGAAAGATACTGTAGACTCATCAACAGACAAATTCTCCTGATGTATATAATGTTCCATAAATTTTCTATTGACATGGTCAAGATATTTACTGACTCTTTCTGCCCTTGTCCTCGGCGTTCGGTTGAACGGTGAAATCGTTTCCAAATGTAGCGCCCAAAGGATTTGAAAAAAAAAAGTTTACGTGAAAATATTTTCCTCAAAAATTATGTTTTTGCTCGAGACTAATAGGACTCCAAAGTTGGTAGATGGACAAGACCCATATTTATTATTACTCCGAGAAACGCTCGCATTTCAATTTCATTGACATTTTTCCAACATTGCCAAATGGAAAATTTACCTAATGTTTTTTTGTACATTTTTGCCGTGTATGCAATTGTTTCCATCACAATTTTTCTTATCAGTGTGTGAGTGAAAAACGATTCAAAAAAGCTAAGAGGTGAAATACATGCTGATGGAACTTGTGACCCCGTATCATTTTGACCAACAGAAAAGTTTATGATGTAACGATAATTGTCGTTCTCGGTGACATTCGACCATGATATTTCATTGGGTAAATGAACATTATCAGCATTTTCCTCATCGTAACTAACGAGTCTCATAACTTTACTTCTTCTTTTTCTTCTAGGAAACAATTCTTTCTCAGAATCTGTCTGAGCAGAGAGTAAAAGTTCTGACTTGCAGTATCGGTACAGTCTTCCAATGCATCGAATTCTTTTTCAACTTGACACATATATTCATCTTCACTGCTTTCAAAGTCATTATTAATTGTGGCAATTCTTTTTGTAATTCGGGACATTTTTATTATTATTATACTACCAATAACATAAAACAAAATTAAATTGTTCTGGAAAATATTACGAGACTAACTACACATCACACACTATTGCTTTTACATCATAAGTTTTTTGTCTTTTTATCACATCTGACTCACATAACACAAAATATAGCTTTGAATAATTATTTTTGTAATTTATCAACATTACTAATAGCAAATGTTTACGGGAAGAAAGACGCGGTACAACTGCAAACTGGGTATCGTTTACGAAGCTTAAATAATGGGATCAGATAGGTACCCATAAAAATTGCTTTAGCTGGATTAGTTCGCACTTAGACATTGCCGCTTTGATTGCTTTATTGCCATTAATTTATTAAAATCTCATCCCTAATGTTGCAATCGGACAAACAAACCCTATGCATTTTTTAATTAGGCATTTTTTATCAATGTGAATTTATATTCTATATTTTATTGATATGACATGATATAGTAAGATCAAACATAGTAAGACAAAAAAATCAACGTATTATAAAGAGAAATGCAAAAATTGATTGGGTAGCTATTTCGGTTAAATGTCTTTAAAAATAAAAACATGATGCCGATACAGCTATAATAAAATATTTCATATGAGTTGCGAGACAAAATTTTAGATAATTTTAAACTTTTTTAGCTATTTCTTATATTGGTAGTTTCTTATATTCGGACACACAATAATAATAATAATTACTTTTGTTGATGTTTACATTTCTTAAAATAGTTAGCATATTAAATATTTTATAAATTTAACTAAGTTGTTCATGTTGTTAACCATTACCGTTACATGTTATCATTAACCAAAAAACATCAAAAATCAAAATATTTTTAAGCAAGCTTTAAATGTCTCAATGAGGTGAAAGGTTGAAAGGTAGTTCGTGTTGACCAATTTCTCTCACAATAATTTTATATAATGCTTTTTTACTTTTTTCTGTTGATTTCTAGAGGTGGAATGAAAAAATTATAAATTATTGGATCGAAATTAATTTTACACATAAAAAAAAACATTATTAACATAGTCAATCTGTAATATGGAATGCCTTTCATTGAAGTCAGGATTCATAATGAATCAAAGCAATTATCTCTTCCATCTTCACTCCCCTTAACATTTCCATAAAGTTTCAAATTTACACTGAGACTAATAACGTGTTTTAATTTAGATTAATATTTTAATTTGTTTATCAGTTTACATTCATCAGTAATATTATATTCTAGTCTTAGTAAATAAAAAGACGTCAAGAAACAGAAAACAACTATTTTGTTCTCTAATTTATACATTAAATGTTTCAAGTCACGTATGATTAATTTATAAATTTCTTCACCTAAACGTCCGCTTTAATACAATATTCCCTCCCTTACATAAACAGAGAAAAGAAATCCATAGTGCCCTTAAACATATTTTTATTTTCAATCAGCTTTTAAGATTTCATATGATACACATTCAGAGAGGTGGCATTGAAAATTATTTATATTGATATATTTGTTAATTATTCACGTGTTTTTTACAAAATTTAGAAGCGGAAGCCAAAGCGCTATTTGATATTCACTTATGCAAACAAAGTCAATGCATATATATATCCGATTTTTTTTTCAGTATTATACAGTTGGCTTTACATTTTTATTTGGGTAAGTTATTACGAAAGAATACCTACATTATTATAAATTAACTATATTATAATTATTGATTTTTTTTTCCTAAACATATTATATTTATTACATATATTAATTAATATTAATATATATATTAATATATTGAAGTAATGATTATATAACAGTTGCATTTCTTGTGTACCTGTTCTTTCAAATAGGTAAAAATATTATTAAATTATTCCTTTACTTTGTAAAACTCGTAAAAGAAAAAAATAAAAAAAAAACTATAAAACACTTTAGTTACAGCTTTTCCTGGTCGTTGAATATATCAATTAATGTAATTTCAATTGCTTTTACCAGTAGGATTTAAAGTGTATTTTTTATAAAATTATACATTATTTTACCGATATTATAGTCTTATAATAAAGAGTCAGTACTAATTTATTAGATATTTACTTACTGCCATAATAACTATAAGTTGCCAATTTTGTATATTTTTAGTTTTATCCGAATTTACAATATAACAATTCACAGATGTCATGAAACCTAACCTTTTTTACTGATTAAAATTAATTTCTGTTCCTCATTATTTCATCCAAAATATAATCCTAATAATTCTCTTCTTTTTAGTTTTTCAAAAATGGCTTTTCGATGGTATATTTTTTCTGGACTTACAATCATGATGATGTGTGCTCCGACCAAGTCAATTCTTGTAGATAATTTGATTACAGAAATAGAAAAAGTACTTATGAAACCAACCGATAACTGTATGTATCCAAAATAATATTTGTTTAATTAGAATTTAGTTAAAATAAAATTATTAAAAGCGACAATCATAGAATTTGATAATCCAAATATATCATCCTGCTTTGCACTAAATGGTGAATAGACTCAGTTTATACTGAGAAATTTATACGTGTTGATTTCTCTTTATTCATCCCAAACGACAATTTTTATATGCCAAAATATAATAGTAAAAAATATTGTATAATTTTATGTATATGAAATTTTCAATTGATGACTATGGGGTTAGTTACTATAAGTTAAAATAACCTTGTGGCTAATTTAATAATCAGCTTATTGATTGAATTGGCATTCACTTGATAGAACTCCATTTTAGCACGGTGAAAAAATAGCAATATATTTTAGGCCTACAATTTTTTTTAAATATATTTTAGTTGATAGCTTTTTCGTTCCCTTTTCGCGATTAGCTATCGTTTTGACGATGGGGTGAGCCGAAAAAGCTATCGACTATATTTAAAAAAAACTTTAGAAGTAAAATGCATTGCTATTTTTTCACCGTGTTAATAATCAGCATTTGGTTTAAGATTTCTGTTTTCTAGAAACGTTGTCAAGAAAAATCCGAATAGTGATGATTGTGAATATATGTTAAATTAATACTATAATTAATAAGACAGTTAGTCCAGGTGTAAGGCTTTTTATTCAATCATTTTGTAGTATATAACTATCTTCATATTTGTTCCGAAAAATTTGTTTAATTTATGATATTGACTGAAGGTGCTTGATAGAATTTTAATACCAAATTTGAATTGTTACAACTTTTTTTCACTAGCGACCCGGGTTTTACCTTTCGGCATCTTCAGATAAAATAGCTCACGGATGCAACAGAACTGACGTAAAATAAACATTTAGCATCGTCTATATACCAAAGTTATAAATTACAGGAAAACACTTACCCCAAGGCAAGCAGTAAATTGCGTTTAAAACAAATTTAATAATATTAAATAACTCTACGTGTATTTAATATATCCTTAATTATTGTTTTACATTTATGTGGAATGGTAAAAAGTTGTAACAATTGGAATGGAGTTGCTAATATTTTAAACGTGTCATTCTTAAAAAATCTTTTGTAAAATGTAATCCTTTACTTGTATCCAGAATAAAAGTAAATTGTTTAACGACTGGTTTACAACTTGTGTTTGTGAAATCTTTTAATATGCACATTCAAAGGTTGAGAGTTAGTAGTACTAAACTATTAACAACACTTAAGTTTCCCAGATAACTTAGATTTCCGGCTTATTGTAGTAAATAACCATGCCCATGCTTTGTTATTTTCAATGTCATCAAATGTCACATGTGTTTTGATGAACTCTGAAGGTATTTAAAATTTCTCAAACATTTTGGTCGCTATGTAATTTAAATAGCAAACACACGTGTAGCATTGAAACTCAGTTGTGTCAATATTTGAAAGCGAATAGCAAAATACATAACAGTTGTCAAATAAAACAGATTTATTATTTATGCATTTAAACTTCCGTTGAAAATGTATGTAAATAGCTGTTTACTTACAAAACGATGCAAATTTATAATGCTTTTCTTATAACGATTCCATGTGCGACTGGGATTGTGTATTTTAAGACGAGAATGAGAGTGTTTAATTTGTCTTCGAGAGAGTTTAAAGCCGGCTAGTTGCCATTTTGAAACACAATTGCTGACTAATATCTTAATAAAATTTTATAGAATACATTTTATTTTGACAAAATCAATAAACAACACTCATTTCTAGCTCGTGTCATATAAATTTTATTATATTCTTTAAAAATACATAATACAAAATTAACAGATCTTTGGATATATATAAATAATTTAAAAAGCATTGTTGGATATCCAGAGACAAATATCTATACTTAAATAAATATGGGAAATAAAATGTTCGTTAGCATTTCTAGAAGTCGAGGATCTTTTTCTGTGAAAATATTTGAATAAAATTTTCTAAAATATTCTTTTTTTTTAATTAAAAAAAATCAATTTTACAACAAGCTACAATTTTTGTTAATTTTTTTACATTTGCCCAATACCCGAGTAAATGTACAATACGGTTGATTAAATTTTGAAAAACCTGTGTCCTATTTTTTTAGTAAATGTAACAATTAAGTGCATTGAAAATCTTATGAAATATATTAAAGTATACTTAAAATATCGATAATTGTGATAATTTATTCTAAAGAGGAAATAACGCAAATAATCTATAAATGTTTACTTTATTAACATTAAATCTACTGTAAAAATATTATTGTATGAGCAAGAAACATTTTCTGTATGTAGTCGTTTTTAGATGGTTTTTTACAAAAAAATGTGTATTTTTCCTTGAAACAATTTGTTTCTTCGGTTACCATATACTCAGCTTCCTTACTTATACCATAAGATGTTGAAAAGAACCTTGTAGTGTTATGTTTACCATGCAAAATCTGTGTTCATTTTAAGCCGTATTGCAGTGAATAGAATTACCTACAGCCTTTCCTAACAAAACTCAACAAATACGCTTTAACATATTTATAATATTAATGCTTTTCATTTCGAAATATCCATATCGTATTAAGCTTTATATCGTTAAAGCTTTAATATTTACTAACATATAGTAGCAGTATAGATTTCTATGATTATCGTTTTTTTTCGAAGGCACCGCTATCAAGACATTGTTCGGACTCGAATACTATCAATTGGTGAATGATACACAACCAGATATTTCCAAACTAGCTTTAGTTCTTCATAACAAGAATAAAATGGTTTGTATTAAATTTTTATTTGCGATAAATTATTGTTATTAGTGATTTGCGAGGAAACTATTATAGTAATTTGTCACAATTTCTCAGATTTACGTTTCCAAAATACAGCGAATGCTTTAGTATTTCAAACATAATTAAAATACGTTGTTCAATATATATATATATATGTGAATGAACCCAATGTTATTAGATTGATGAGACGCAGAAGTCTTTGCTGATATTTTAATCCCATCATATTATAAAATAGCATCAATGCATACACACTCATTAAAAGTTAAAAGGTAGAATCTGTTGTTACCATAATCACGATATTTTTGCAGACATACTTCAAACTGGCCGACCCGTCTACACAATTATTTGAGTCACCAAACTATAAAAAGAATCTACCAATGACAATTTTTATTCACGGCTTCTTCAGTACGCAAACCAGTGATACTGTAAAACAAGTAACTTCAGCATTGCTCGATAGAGGTGGTATGAATGTGTTTTCTCTTGATACCGGGTCACTTATACAAATGACGTATCTCAGAGCATCGACCAACGTTATGATTATTGGAAAACTGCTTGGGAAAAGATTAGCAGAATACGTGAAAGGTGAGAAAATTTCTTTAAATTGGTAGTAAATATTTCCCATAACTTATTTTCTTCTAGCAAAAAGTTTTCACTGGAAAATTTTGATTGCAGGTGGAGTAAATCGTAGCGTAATCCATATAATCGGTCACAGCTTAGGAGCTCACGTAGCAGGATTTGCGGGAAAAACATTTAATTCCGAAATGGGCTCAAATTTTGGAAGAATAAGTGGCTTGGATCCAGCTGGCCCTTGCTTCGTTTCATTAGAGTCCAAGATGAAACTGTACAAAACCGATGCTGACTTTGTAGACGTTATCCATACTGATGGTGGTGTTCTAGGAATTATTGAACCATTAGGTATGATTGTATTTATTCTCCATGATATTTATGGTAAGGAAAAAGTTCGATGAGTGTCGTTGAATGTAGAGGGTTTTTTTTATCATACTTAATTTTTTTAACGCAATCACATTATGTGGTAATGTCCACAAAAAGATTTCAGTAAATCTAGATTTCAGGAATCAATTTCAAAATATTGCACATTGGACTTTTTTCGGCATCGATAACTGTTGTCGAAAAATGGTTCGCTTAATAAACATATTGTATGTATTAAATGAAAAGTCAACTAAACTCAATGTTCCACAATGCATTAAAATCACTTTGAAATCAGAATTTGTACACAGGTAATGATTTTATAAATCAATTACGGAGCCTGCCAACATAAACAGAATCAAATCAGTAGCTTTCATGAGCCTCATCTAACATTTGCGGTTTCATCAAACTTTTTCATAATTTTAGCAAAAACAATAAAATCTTTAAAAAAATTTGAAACACATATTATAAATACAATGATTAATTTACATAATACTAGGTATAAAACAATTTCATTGACACCGAAAATCATCCTTTTAACTGACCACTTTGCATGAATGCGAAAAAGTAAAAATTTTCATTTGACATTTACCGATCTAATTTTTAAGGGAAATACTGTTTTGTATTTATGGCTGTAATTACTGATATTCTAAGCGAAAATATAGCAGGATTATGATAACCGGTTTTTATTTTCCTTGTGCATATAAAGAAAACTTATTAAATTCACTAAATCACGAAAATAAATTAAAACTTCATTCATATAAAATCTTCAAAAAAACCATGATGAAAACATTTTTGTTTGATATAAGTACATTATTGTTTAAGGTCACGTTGATTTCTACCCCAACAATGGACAAAACCAACCGAACGCCCTCATTGTATCCGAAAGTCATAGTAGAGCTTGGATGCTTTACACTGAAAGCATAATTTTCCCTAAAAACTTCCAAGCCGTTCTCTGCCAAAATTGGAATTCATTTCTATTAGGCTTATGTAAAAAAGAAACAAGAGTTATTATGGGATACGACACTCCTATTACAACTATTATAGGGATTTATTACC
Source organism: Himalopsyche japonica (assembly GCA_028555115.1). Classification (NCBI taxonomy): domain Eukaryota; kingdom Metazoa; phylum Arthropoda; class Insecta; order Trichoptera; family Rhyacophilidae; genus Himalopsyche; species Himalopsyche japonica. The sequence continues at coordinate 1,024,055 of JAHFWJ010000819.1, forward strand.
TGAGAACTGCTGGCTCTTCGCTCTTTGGATTGGGATATGCAGGAAGCTCCCCAGGACCTAACGCTCTTGAGAATTGGAATGAAGCATATTTCGCAAGAATTGGATAAATTTCAATTTCTTATGTATACCAGAAATCATTTAACGCTTTGTAATCGAAACGCAAATATTGTATTAATATATATATATATATATATCTTTATTTATAGCACTATTAAAAATGTACACTTTAAATATATATTTTTATATCATACTTGAAATGTAGAAATCACACGAAAAAATATATTATTATCTATATAAAACAAATACAACAATTATAACTCAAAACAAGCATGCATTTATTTTTGCAATCTAATTATCTAAGGCATCGTCATTTTATAAAATATTGATAGAAGTACAAAGATATATGTTATATATTGTCATGACTTTATTTAATGTCTTCAATTTGTTGCTACAAATATTGCTGATTAATTACCATCAGTCAACATATTTCAAAGTGAATTATATATATGTGATTGTGAAATTATCTAGCAATTTCATAAATTTTCAATTTATTTGTACAGCGTGTTCGTCGAGAAGGTAAAAATCTTTTTTGATCACCATTTTGATAAACATAAACTTAGGTCGTTTATATTTGATAATCGTGAAGTATAGACGTGAAAATTTATTGTTTTAAAATATTGATGTAATTCTTAAAAAATTCTTCGATAGACAAAGAATGCGAGATCGCAACACAAAATTTATCTTTTTCATTTTAGAAAAAGAGGATCTGCTGTAGATAAACATAAACTTGCGCCATAACGTGCAAAACGATTAGCTGAAAACATTGCTGTTATCCAAGAAAGTGTTCAAATAATCCATTAACTTCAATTCGACATCATACCCACACAATCAAACTTATAAGGCTCATTGTTTAGAAAGGAAATGATTAAAGAATCTTTACACATGAACTTTTTTAATGAAGGAAACATTTTAACGACCAACCTTATAAACTTCAGAAATATATATTGAATATGATATTTTAAAGTTACATAGTTTGCAGTAAAATTATTTGAATTTGAATTGGTGTCTTAAATGATATACACAATTTTTTGTGTATATCACAAACGAAGATTCTGACAAATTTAATGCTTGAATTTTTATCAACCTGAAAGTAAAAGTATGTAATATGTAATGTTATTTGATATCCGATCAATTAATATTTACACTTTTGAGTAATAGCATTACAACCAGTTCTTTTATAATTACTTTGTTTCAGAACTCTCATTAAATGTTCATTGAATCTACATATATTAAAAGTAAAAATAAAAAAAAAATTCACCAAATCAATTATAATCGATCATACCTATTTCTGATAAAGTATATCTTAAAAATAACAATAACATCTTTTTTATTTGAATATTTGGTACATTAAATTAATGATAGATCCTTTCTCAGTAGTGATTTTAATATTCTTTTCGGATTCTAAATTGTTTTAACATACAAAACAGGATTAAGAAGATAACAGGTATCATAATATCAGTCTCGCCAATTTTACAAGTTAAATCAAAACTCACGAATTATATTTGCCAGAAATCATTGTATCTCAACAGCTACAAAACTGAAAAATTGCATTTAAAACAATTTTTTCAACATTTTTAATCATATCCAAATGACAATATAACATTGTTAATCGACGAAATCGATAAACAACACACGCGTACCTCTGTCAAATGCTCGATTATTCAATTTGATATTTTCTTCAATTGGGATATTTAAAGTGTCAGATGGTATATCATTTTATCACTATGAAATATCATATTATTTTATAATAATGAACAAATGTTTACAAAAAATGTTTGGTTTGTTGTGAAAAATATAAAAGTGTTAAAAAGATTAGGTTATATTCAAAATATTATATAATAATATAAACAAATTACTTCTTTTGAAATTTCAATGACATACAACGAACAGCAGTCTGGACTTGAAACGTTTTAATAAATCGTTTAAAAATATGAAATTATCTACTTCAAACACGTATATGGTTTCCTTGGAATTAAACCCTGACAAATAATTCGTAAGAATGTCACTCATATTATGAATCTCTCATGGGGTATTATTTTTTCTTTTTTTTTTTGATTGGACACCCAAAATATTTGAATATAAAATGAGTAATTTTTCCAAACATTTTAAGGTAGTCTGCACAATTTTAAACATTCGCTAAAATGTTTCTATCACTTCAAATATTTTTTCCAAGTAACAAATTATTTGTAGAAAACCTAATGATACCGAAAGACGAAACCCATATCGTTACTGATAAAATATATGGAAGTGTACACAGTTTTTTTAAGGTGTTAACTGTCACTTCTTGATGTAAAGGCATGGTGTTTTAAATAATAAAAACACATTTTTAGTACTTATTTCCACAATTATTGTTCAATAATATCAAAAGTTATTAATTTCAAAAGTTTTTCGTTTAAAAAAAAAAAGTGTACAGTGTCAAAAATTTCAATGTGATCAAGCACCCTTAGTCGATATCTTAAATTAAAAAATAAATTCTACCCTTATTTTAAATTGATTTATGTAAAATTTGTTTGAAACATAAAAAATAGCTGAAAGATAGATTACATGGAAGAATATTGAGAAGGTGTGCTTTAATCAAATGTGTTGAAGCGGAAAAGCGCGGTTTTGTTTATTCATGCGGAAACTCAAATTCCATTTTGTCTGTGTTTAATTTGCTCGGAGCACGAAATGATTTAACATTTAAACATCTCGAATTGTCTGACTACTGACAGCACTTTACTTAGATCGGTGGCATACAATTATGCAGTTCGTATTAAATAGACCTCACATTGCTGAAACTGTTCCGCGTATAAACAAAAGCCTCCATAAATAATCACATACAATTTACTAACCATCTACATCTTTTACCCATCACTGAAAAATAGACAGAGAGTTCTCGAACTCCCGTGCTTCATGCTTATTGAGTGGAAGAAATTATATTCTCTTTATTTCTTAGATTTTCATACAAAAATGCATTTTTCTTTTTAAATTAAAGCGATATTCTTAGTGGGCACTTGTACACGCCGGGTCCGATTTGTCCACTACACCGCGAAGCCAATCTCGCTTCGCGGTGTCCGTAATCCGCGGGGACTAAGAATAATAATTTGTCAAAGGTTAAAAAATAAAAATGAACCGGTAGCCAATCGACTACAAGGACCACTTTCTGGAAATAGTAGAGCTGAAATTATTTGATAAAATTAAGTGTACGATAAAACGTACTTCACTTTATTGATTGAATTGGCATTTTCTCGGTAGAACTCCATTATAACACGGTGAAAAAATAGCAATGTATTTTAGTTTTTTTTTATAAGATATAGTTGGTAACTATTTCGGCTCACGCCATCGTCAGAACTAGTTCTATGATGGCGTGATCTAATACATTGATATTTTTTCACCATGTTGTATTTCACTTATTTATGTACTTAGCAGTCGAGTGCATTTTAATTCTTGTTCAACTGAACTTTTAAGAATTTCAATATTTATTAAGAAGCTGTTGGGTGGAGTAAAACTCTTTCTTAATCGCACATGATTACCATTGATATACAAAAAAACTCGTGATCGATGATAGCTATCAACTAAATATCTTGTAAATTTTGTATTATAAAACTAAAAAAATTGCTATTCTTTCACCATGTGTTCCAAAATTGGCCGGGCACAGGGCATGTTTTTTCAGATTATGGCCGGGACTGACTAGAACACTGTCACAGACTTTCCACATTGAATTTCAAAGTTTATTTACATACTTTCTCGTAAAAATTGACAGCTGTGCAACTTTATATTGAATCAATCAATCAACCTTAAATCAATAACAAAAATAGTTCGTGTCAATATTTTACATAGTCGTATGGCAATTTGGTATGCGGATATTTTTTTAGCAAAATGTTCAAATTATGTATAATACAATAAACTTATAAAACAGTTCTTTTGTTTATGGGAAATATTATTTTAATATTTAAACGATTTTCTTGCCGATTCACGTGTAGTAACATTTTTAAGTGTATTTGAGGGCACGCGGGGGCTATATTAAATGCTATAATTGATTCAGAAGGGCGAGCGTGCTATCAAATTATATTCTAACTTAATAACGGGTTCTGTTTCTATACATTTGTGGACCGTAATTGATAGTGATGCTAATGTAAAAATTAAAAGTGAGCGGTCAATGTGCGAGCCGCAAAATACATATGGTCCTGTAAAGCTCTGACGATAACGTCAGCCGAAATAGCTATCAATTATATCTTAAAAAATAATAATTTTGGAGAACTAAAATACATTGTTATTTTTTCACCGTGCTGTAATGTAAGCTTTGTGCAACCGCTCATTTATCATTCTCAATATTATTACAACATTGTGTGAAGTGGCTAAAGATTCATCACGCATGATTTTTGTTTTTCCTTATATTCTTATATTGTAATTGCCGTTTTAAGAACCAGCCACTTATTGAATAATATTGAAATGGAGATTGTTGTCAGCAGACACGACCTTTTCGATTTGCTATCCATTTTAAAGCAGGGGGCAAGCGATGTTTTTGTTTCGGCAATTTAGGCAACACGAAATAAAACGGATAAATTGGTGCTTCTTTATAATTTTGGAGAGTTAAAGTTCCCAGATGAAGTTCCCGGTTGTCGGTAGCTGCTAATTTGATTGGTTTATTTATCATTTAAGGGAGAATTTCAGGAAGATAAATCCATAGGCATAAGATTTTTTTGTTTATAATACAGATTTAAAATAATATTCGGTCGCCGTATTCGTAAACATCTACACTTGATCATTAAGATTATACATTGAGGTTTTTAAGAAATTTTCTTTTACATATCTTTGAAATTATCCTTCATAATTTATGAAACATGAAAGTTTTTCGTGTTTTTAATAATATTTTTTTTGCTCAAAATTAATGTGTTATTTTTTGTAACTTTATCCAGATTAGCATACGAATAGAATATATTATAATATGCCCTTAGAAATTCCGTCATAATAATAAGTTTATCGATTAAATTAGCTATTTACATAAAAAAGCTTCTTTATACTTTATTTTTGAAAGTATTAAATTTTGGACCACGAAAATAACTTTACAAGGCATGATAAAGCCAACATAATATGAAAATTATCGTAAGCTAAATGAGATTCCTATTGAGATAACGTAATATAAAGTTTCCGTTGGACAAATTACGTCATGCTTTCAATATCAAACCTTACAAATGACACACGGATCTTCATACATATGAAATTAATTTAATTTTTGTGGCTATTGAACTTTGTTAATTCAATAAATATCTATTCTCAAATAGGCCGTTTTCAAATAACAGCATGCTATATTAATTTAATACCATAAATCCCTGATATGCCTGTAATTTAAAAATATTTACTATTATTCCACGATGATTATAAATTAATATATTGGGTTAATATGAATTTTAAAGTATTTTAGACATATACGGTTTGCATAGGACCTTAGTTATACGCAAAACAGATTCCATTCTTTATTAAAAACAAATGTATGTTAAATAGACAATAAGTGGTTTTCTATATTAATAAAAATGTTTCAACAATTATCGAAAATGTTATAATATGAAGAGTTTATTATCAAACGTTAAACTAAAATATTCAAGTCTACAAAGCGATTTTTAGAGTAAATCTACTTACACAATATGCACCTCACTCATTCTCAAGCAAAATGAATCGATTTATAAAATTAGGCTGTTAAGCAACAAAAAGTTCGACCCGTGACATCATCATCAGTAGAATATTAATATTGAATTATTAAATTATCACCCAGTGTTGATTTTTAATTTTATCATATATCTGGAATATACAAAACTATTTATTGAAGTTATTCAACCAATAATTAATTATTCACATATGTGCTTTTTCGACTAATTAAAAAAGATATTTCGCAACGTGACGATTTTTCCACAAACTTCAATATATGCTATTTGTTTTTATAATAGTATATATTTGTATGATTTTTCATATTTTTTTAAAATTTTATGTTTTTTTCGCAAAGGTAACATGGGTAAAAAATGGATAAAGTTATTTAATTCCCGTCCCACTACTAATCATTTATAGCAAGATGACGACGACTCGACGGTTTGGTGTCTCAAACAAAGAAGAAATCAACAGAAAAAAATGGATATAAATTATCTTATTATTTTTACCCGGCAACCCCAGCCGGAAACGCTAGTGTGGGGATACACACCTCCCAGTGTCTGTCCGCCACCTATGGAGGTAACTAATTATGATGTTTTGGGGCAATTTATGTCCGTATAATACCAATATACCAGGAGTAAGAAATCTTTTTACTGAAAGAATCACCTGGTTATGAATTGACAGATACTAATTGCTTCGTAAATAAACAATTATGTAGAGTAGATTACATTTTATAATTTGATAAAAATGTTATGATGAAATAGAATGGCTTTTGAAAATGTTTTATAATCAATGCGTTTTTCGACTGCTGCGTCATCGAAATTCTATAGAACTGATTTTATCAATAATACTTAAGTATATTAGAAAGACAAATATTTTTTTCCTATTTCTTCGTCGTTATTCAATAATTTTGTGAGTCATATGTAACCGCCACAAAAATTTTCCCATATGCCTCTTGTACTTGATTCAGACTATCGTATGCTTCAATTAATTTAACCAAACTAAGAAATACAATATATTGAAAATATCAAGAATAATTAAATTTTACTTTTATAGAAATGAATGTTATTAAGCGTGAGAAACAAAAACTATAAATTTTATAATTATTATAATGTGAAATAACCTTACGTATTTTTTAATTTATGATATTGACCGAAGGTGCTTGATGGAATTTCAATATCAAATTTAAATGAAAAGGAAAAAAATCAATATATATTCTAATGTTAGTTGATTGATAATTATTGAAAAACCCCTTTCAAAAATGACTCATTAACAAGATCGTTAATGAAAATTATCACAGGCAATTGTGTTTATTATTATTAGATTAATATTGTTAAATTTGTTTTAGCTGTAATTTACTGCTTGCCTAGAGGTAATTGTTTTCCTGTAATTAATAACTTTGGTATACAGACGATGCTAACTGTTTATTTTACGTCAGTTCTGTTGCTTCCGTGTGATAGAATGCCTGAAGATGCCGAAAGACGAAACCCGGGTCGTTAGTGACAAAACATGTGGAACTGTACAAAGTTGTAACAATTCAAAGTTGATTACGTATTTTGGTTGTGTTTCATAAGACAAAGATTGTTTTATCAATTTTTCTGTAATTGCTGTCTGAATAATCATAACTTATTATTCGTAATAAAATAAATGGCGCAAATCTATTTAACGGCTACTTTAACATAAGAATTGTCTTTTTTTGTATATTTATTATAGTATTGAATCGTGGACGACTCGGAATATGAAGCCAAAGGTTATCGACCGCCCGCAAGGATAGATGGGTAATTATTCGAACTGGTTTTGGGTCCAGCCCATTCGCTATGCTGAGGCTATAAAATTAATTTATCATCCGTGAAAACACATCTATCATTGATGCTAAAGTATAATCCGATTGTGAATGTAAATCAACTACGTATTGTTTGGCACTCTCGTTTCACGCTTGCAAATTTTCGCCTACGCAAGAATTGGCAGTACGATACCTACTTATCGAAATGATTGTTTTAAATAGTACATAACTTTTTATCACGACCATATGTGATAATTTTCAAATAATATTTTAGCGGAAATGCTATTTTTATGTAACTACAGTGTATTTAGTCAACGCAGGTCAACAAGAACAAACTAAAATTAAATATTTTATATTAAATCCTAAACATGTAAAAATCAATAAAGTGGTATAAAAAACGCTAATTAAATAAATATTCGAGTAAATACTTAACAATATTATTTATTTCTCAATTTTATCTTTAACTTTATTAAATTTTAAGTATCTGATTACCTGTACCATTCAATTGTTTTTCGTTGTTGATATTTGTTATTAAACAAAGAACGTACAATAGTTTGACAACTCTTTTGAAGTTAATATTAGTAAAAAAGAATATAACAATTTGGTTTGAAAGAAATTTATCCTGCTATCACGTGTATAAATGATTATTCAACTGAATTGGACCATCTTATTCTCGATGAAGAAAAGGTTCTTAATAGATAAAGCATAAATACCCAATTGTCTATTCGAAATAGGAAGTTTGATATCTCCCATTTCCGAGAGCATAAACGCTTTACACGTAGCAATATAAACAACCAACTGTAATTTGATGGTTAGAAACAGAGACGAATTCGAAGCCCCAAAATGGAAAAAAAACAAAAACATGCTGCGTTAATTTCAAATATCAATTTCACTCCAGCACGCGTATCGTTACTTAATACAACTTTGATACGAGAACTATAAGTAATTAGGAGAAGATAAAGCTTGTTAAGGACTAGACGTTTGCTAAACCCTTTTAATTTTGGACCTATTTTTAGGTTCGTATAGGAGATTCGTAGGAAGAAACTTTACTAACACAGACATTTATATTCGAAACATAATAAACTTCATTGGGATCAATATTCTAGGCCATAAATAGATTGTCAGTTGTAGAGACATTATATACGTCCGTAAGAAAAATTGTATTATTGAGAATATAATAAGGAAATCACTTTTCAAATTTGGTAATAGAATATTTGACAAAACCTGCATTCATTTTTTAAAAATTTACTCATATGATGAAAATATATTCAAAAATTAACCATGGCTTCAAACAATTTAATAATTATTAAATAATCCTTGATGCATGACAGCTGAGATGACGATATTTTATGTATAATATACATGAGATTATACCTCTTTATTTAATGTCCGAAATAATATTATGTTGTAACAATTCTATCATGCCAGCCCTGTAAAATATTAAGGTACCGACAAAAGCTAAAGCCAACCCCATTTCCTCAAAAACTCACCCTAATCGCTCCATCGGCAATCATTATAATAGATTATAATAGAATTTAATAGATTATTTTAGAAATAGCCTACGAATGCGCGTCGATTGATACAATAAACTTTTATGATTGCGTTTTAGGGGTGAATTTAATTTATGAGTTGCTGGCCTAGCAGCCAATAAAGGATCCGCTGTATAAATCATTACCTGGAGTTATAATATTTGATAAATATTATCATATGTCTATATAGAAGCAAACTTCAAACTAATAGCACAAATTTTGAGATATTTGTTGTCAAAAATGTTTAAATATTTGTTATTGCAACCTTTTTACAAGAAATCATTGAATTATTTTCAGATGTGTAATTTTGCAAGTAAATCATAGTTATTGGAGAAAAAATATTGTTGAATAGACAAAGACTTTTCTGTCATATTGAAAATTTGATTCAAGGAAAAAATTGTAAAGCATTTTCTCGGAAGCGGTAATATTACTAAGACAAAACATCAACACATGACTAGTGGATAGATAATCTCTTTTATCAGACAATAAAAGCCCACTTCAAGAATTTAATGGGTACAAGGTTATTGAACCATTGCTCCCATTTTTATTGTCAAATATCCAATAAATAATGTTAAAAAAAATATTTCTGTGACTAAATAGTGTAAGTAATGTTGTGCTTTTTTAGAGACGTCGTAAATCTTTGAATGAGCTTCAATTAAGTTCTATTAGTAAATCTAATTAAATATTTTGTGATGAAACATAATACGATGTCACTCATCGTCGATCCGACACATAAGTGCAGTTGAGACTTTATGTTCCAAAATTTTACGCAATCTACTAATATCTTTTGGTTTAAAGATAAAAATCATACTAAGAATAAGGCAGATAATTGCACATGAAGTGTTTACGCAAAATTTTTAGTTTAAGTTTTTTAAGCTTCACGACAAAATAAGCTGACTTATTTTTGGCGATGGGAATCTTATTCTTAAGGAAGTTTGCAAATATAATATTTCCAATATTTTTATTCCAAGCGACTTTACACATTTATTGAAACTGTTCATGAAAAATTTACTCTTATTTGTATATTTTTTTATTTTTAAAAATAGATTAAAAATAATAAAGTCATCAGAAATGAAAAAATGAGTGAAATTATTATTGAATCTTAAAGTATAGGTTATAACAATAAGTCATATTAATGTTTTATTGCTCGGGTAACATCATTTTTTTCTATCGTAATTACAAAATTTGTAAAATTGATATGTTGGAGCCTATTGTAATAAAACAACCCTATCATAAAACAATTTGTTTCTAACGAAGTAAGTTATTTTTCAAATTTCAATTTCAGGCTTCACATGACGTCTCTCCCAGTTATTGTTTAAAACAAATTAAACTTTGACGAAAATTATATAGCAGGAAGGAAAAGCGATCCGGCTGACACTTACTGGCTTGGTAATTGTTTTCAAGAGCTTTCCAGTAATGGGAAACCACGAATCGTTAAATGAGAGACGAGTGTTTATGTTTCATTTAAACTTATTTTTCTTGATTAAACAATTCGAAACCATCATTTTCTTTCCTTCAAAACGTGCTTCTATTCTAAACGAATATGATTCTTGTATTCGTTATTCTATTGAGAAACCTACATATAAGTTTTTTAGTTACATTTTTTATTTTAGATATGATAAGGTTGCTTAAAACATATTTATTTTTATCAGTCATATTTTTAGTATGTTAAATTTAATGCTATATAATTATATCTAGCTACGCAATTTTTTCAATGTTACACCCACATTATATATTATGAGTTTCCATGTGCGGTAATTTCTTAAATTTATTTTATTTTATCAATTCGAAATACAGAATAATTCATTAATATATACGACTTTTTAACTAACCACATTATGACTGTCATCATTTGATGCTGTTCGTGATGAGCAAAACTGTTACTGATCATTATCAGAATGTGGGAGTAGCATGACTTCATTTTTTTAATTTTTTCCACCAAAACTCCTTCAAAATGATTAAGAAAAATTTACATTTTAATATTTAAATTTAGCGAAACTTTTTCAAATCTTCCTGGTGAAACAACTATTGTAAAGAGCCATTTAAAAAAATATGAGTTTTGTATAAAATATATTTTGTTCTAAAAACCTTATGTATGTATAATAATGGCAATAAAAAATAACACCATCATTGAATGAAATGGTATCAATCTGGCAAGAACTAGATTTTAAAATGGTATAGAAATATCTCGAATTTGTAAAAAACTTAGAAAATTCAGTTTTTATTAGTGTCGTTCCCGCTCCTAGTGTGAAGCATAATTGGTGGAAGTGTGTAACTTATTGTTTCTCTGTTGCTATACCTCCCATCTCGAAAAGAATAGGAATAAAAATATTTGCTCTGGGCAGAACTAGTTTTCAGATTATTGCTCTCTTTACACCTGTTAATTAAGAAAAAAATGATTGAAACATAAAACACTCAGTCCATGACTTTGCTATCTTTACGATGAATTAGGGGTCTATATTCCAAAAGCTTACTTGACTATCAAAAATGTGTAGCACCACTGCAATAAACTAATAGACCGGGTTGGTTATTAATGCAGAGCTCTAATAGCCAGCACCAATTTAAGCGGTGCTGTAATTAATTTAATTTGTGGGATCTATTGACCGAATAATTTATTACAGTTTAACAGACTGTTGGCATCGCAAAGGCAGGTTTACTTTGTATACAAGGATGTGTGACTTGGCACCAATCTTCGGCACAAACTTTAGTTCAATCCGATACGTCACTTAGATACCCACAGCGATTTCCTGTTACACATTATTCATGTCTACGGTGGCATAATATGTGATCAGCTCAAAAAAGGTGTGCGCTCTACAAAAATTTGATAAACAATATTGAAGTATAGCTTCAAACAATATTATCATTACACAACCATATAATAATAAACAGAAATCATCTAACTAAAGCAAAATATGTGAAGACATAAAAAAGTCGTACAATTTAGACTTGTTTTAATAAATTACTTCTTTATTTTAATTACTGAAAAAAAAATATTAATTTTTGTACTGTAAGGTAATGGTTTTATATAACTCGTGGTGAGACTATCACTGTACCAAAAGATGGGCATTGTTTATTTTAAAAACAAAACTACTTAACAACTTTTTTACTATAGAGGCTTTAAAATTTTCTCACTTAATCTAACGACCTAAAAATCTTCTTGGACGTAATTGTTTCCATAGTGACGAAGTCTACATTTAAGGAAATGTTTTTATCAATTGAAAAATTCTACCAGTATAAACATTTCTCCAGTGCGCTGTCTAAGTTAACACTTACCGTTTCGACCTAGTAAGTAAGTACGCAAAAGGGATACCCCTTTAATATTGTATACGTTCAATTTTCGTGGTCGATAAAATGACGTAAAATATTTTTAGATATCAGAAATTTTCTCAGTGAAAAAGAACTATATTAAAAAAAAAAAAAAAACACAATTTGTTTGAAACAACTATTTTGATATTTCAAATGTGGAAATAATATTAACGAGTCGTTTATTGTAAAAGTTTCTATCAATTTATCGACTAAATATTGGTTCAATTTAATGCAACATAACAATCTACAAAAATATTGCATGCTATAATTATTTTTTATTGGAAGAAAGTTTATTACATGGGTCGTGATAAACGTTTTAAGCATCGTTTTAGTATTAAAATAAAATTGTCAGGCTCTAGATTATCTGTTTGAAAGTCAATAAGTTGAATGTGTCAAAAATGCTAACTCTGCATAGCAGACACTATTTCAGTCAAAATATTGCAAGGTGCATATTTTTATAAAAAAAAATGCTACAATATTTATAAAGATTGTCTCAATCTAAGCGGGCGCTCTTTTAATAACATTTACTAACACAGTTTTGTATAGAGAAAATTAAACGAGAATGTAGCTTATTAGCTTCCTATTGTAAAAAATTCTATGACCGCTCAAAATCTCTTATTAGCAAACTTTTAAAACAACAAAATTTTAAGCATTTCAATCTATGTTTTGATGTGTATATTGCAACATCTTACACGGCTTGATATTGACTCAATAAGGAATAGGCGCAAAGTAATCACAAGAAAATAGAAAACTGGTTTTACTTCACTACATTCACTTCGAAGATTTTTTAAATCTCATTTAATTTACAAAAACAATGATCTTTTTAATGACTTAATCACTCTTCGTCACACAGGTAATCAAAATTCAATCACTCGATCCAAAGGCGTTAATAAATTTCCATCCACCCGAAATGTCGGAGTCTTTTTCCTAATTCACCGTTAAACAGTTCAGAATAAAACATAATGAATGTATGAAAGAGTATTTGATTCAGCGGAGAGCCACTTGGTCAGCAAGAACGCGGTCACTCGAAATCAAATCGAATTCTCAATAATGCGGGGAATCTTGTTAACACGTTGAATGGACCCACGACGTGCGTCCTTAATTGAGTGACGCCGATGAGCGCATTCAAGTCGTTGAAGTTACCGACATCCTGTCCGTTTTTGAAATTTGCTGACTAGTCTCTTAGGTACGGAATCAATCAGAAGACAGATTGTCACAAAACCTGTCACATTTTTATCCATCATTTTTACTGAAAAGTGGACACTTTTTCTTTCCGTATAATCAGTCCAATTTCGAATATCAATAGTAGTCTATTTGATGATATTTTGATTTTTATTGATTTTCAATTAATTTTTGAAATATTTGGTACTAGAATACCCATTGATTAAGTCTCATGACTTTTTTTTATTTATTTTGGTTATCTGGAAAAATTTCCATGTACGAATATTTTTATATACACTAATTTCTCAAACGAAAATATATAAACATTGAAATTATCTTGCTGAGATGGAGTTGTACTTATTGACCAATTTTCTTAAAGATAATATACCAACTCTGCTTAAAATTTCACGAAGAGCAAAACCTTTTATTGTCATATGATAAAATCAATGCAAAAAAAAACATTTTCTTTTGATAAATGTAATGCCTATTCACCATTAATAATTGATAATTAGCAATCGAAATAGTATGAAAATTTTAGGTGTAAATGTTTGTATTTTTGAGTCCATATATGTTATGTCATATATTTGATAAATGGTTCCTAGGTAGATACTTATTGAATGTTATTTTAATTTAAAAATTTCGAACCCATCTGTATATTGTTTAATTGTCACGACTCTAGAACGAACTGAGGTGAAACACTCAAAAGGGAAAGATCAATAGACCGAGACTCAAATTGTCTTTTTTTACCCGGCACTTTTTCTATAGCAGCCGCGTAAAGTATGATAGAAGTGTTAAATATCCGCCCGGATATCAATTCGTATTCATTCTGGCTTATTTCAGTTCCACCAGTGCGACAAAGAACAAGGTATTGGAATTGATTTGTGAGCCAAGCATATTACGTTATATATTTATTTGGTGACCTTGTTTCTGTTTCTTTTGCAGTCTTCGTCTCCCTGCTTACGCGCACTCGCAGATAACCGGTTATGAATAGAATCATATACTTACACTTTTTTGTACGTAGTTGGCTCTTTTCTTATTTCCATAGATGGATTCAGAAATTATAAGAAGGCTCTCCATGTAATCCAATATAATATTGCTCGCAATATAAACTACGTTGAGAGGATCGCCATACTCATTTTCGACAGAATATTTATTTAGTAGTTTTAAATCGTACTTTAATAACTAAAGCTAATTATTTTTTCAATATCGTATAGCATATAATACTTCATAAATATTTGTTATTTCATTTCCAAAAGTAGTGCTTTAAAGGTAACAATTGTAACAATTGTAATATACTTTTGATTCAGTCGGTAATCGGTAGTAATCGTTATGAATTTTATCTTTGACACTTTACATATAAATAATCAATTAAGTGAAGTTGGGATTATCTCTTTCTGTAAAATAAAACAGAATCAATTGGTTCGATTTCGAATTATAAAGATAATTAAATACGCACAATTCTAAAAATCTAACAGAATTCATTGAATATTCCAATCACAATTGTCATAGATCGCAGGCACGGCTTTGGAAAGGTTTACTAATTGATTCGAATTACCTGTCGGCGTTTAAGTCCTCTGTGACGTCACGTTCGGTCTCGGAAAACCGCTTTCAAAGATCACTGATTAATTTATTTTTTTAGTAAATTGCTTTATTTGGAAGCTACTTCTTAAAGCGAAGCAGGTGTAGCCTCGCTAACCCAATCCTGTATTGATTGAAAATGTGGCAGGCGGTTAGTAGCTTATTTACTTGATATTTAAAAATGAACTAAACAATAATCTGGATGAATTTAAACAAATTTGGATCAAACTAATTTTAATGTTGATGAAGAAACGGAGTGGACATTTTTTTAGTCATTCAAACTGTTGAGAGTAATGGACTCGTATCCCTCTTACATCATTTTCAAAATAAATTTATAATTTGTGATATCGACTGAAGGTATCGAGCTTGTATTGTTAAAACTGTTTGCAGAAATCCACAGATTTATAATTTCTATATACATATATGTTAATGCTGTTTTAATATTTCGTGGGTATACAGATCATGTTTTCCGATTTTATTCTTAAAGAATTTTCCATTTCTAAAGGCAAAGATTAAGCGCCAAACTTACAAACATTTTTTCTAAAAGAAACTGTTCATGATTGGGATAATTTGTAATTCATATCAGGTGTATACATAGCTTAACTTTAAATTATAATTGAAAAGTTAGTTGATTATTTTTAATTGACATCTTAGGGTGACAAAATAGAAAATAATTATTGATTGCATTTTTTTTCGATAATTTTGTTCACGATGGTCGTGAGTGCGAATATTAGTTTAGACATTTTCGTAAACTAATTTAATGGATATAATAAACATTTGTTTTGTCAAAAATTTCCTCTTACCCACCAGATCCTTGAAAGTAGGTATAGCGAGATCGATTAGCTTATAACCATTCCTTTCTTCGTATATATATATATATACATTCTTTTTAAAAATATAATAAATGAAAACAAAAATACAAGAAAGAATTTGGATTTCCACTTTTGAATAATTTCATAGATTTTGAGTAAATATATTTATTTTATATCCCTACACAAAAAACTTGAGCTAATTAATACGTTTACGAAAAGGTTAAAAATGAGTATGTATCCACTTTTGAAAAATATTTGTAACACAAAATCAACATTATAAAATACTTACAGCAAACATAAGTACCGCTGTGCATAAAATAAGTCGCAATGTTTTTGCTGCATAAATATTTTCGAGAGGGAATATTAATACACCCCAAATGGAAACTTCATTGAAAACGGCATAAAAGGGGAAGAAACAGCATTTTCAAAAATAATAATAAAATTTTGAAGGTCATCAACAAATGATAATTATCACGATAACAGAATCAATGAAGGTTTTATTTAATTACCGTATTGTCTTGGATAATTCTAAAGATCTACGAAAAAATAAGCAAATATTGTGAATTGGACAATCACAAGAATTAAAGTTATTATTCAAATTTGGATTATGATGAGAAATGTTTCTCCATTTTAAGGAGTGAATCAACTCAACCTTACCTAAATTTACTAAATTGAATGAAAAATATGTTTTTCTTACACATTAAATATTTTGAGAGTAAACTGCGAATGTCAATTAAATAAAGACTGGAAATACTAATAAGGAATAATCAAAACTGTTTTGTGAAGAGTACTAATAAAAAAAATATGTTTGGAAGAACGGCAATGCCTTCATTCAGCTTTCACATTATTTTATACATATATTTTTTTTATTTTGTGACTGACATAATTTTACCACAACTGTTTTTGTAATAATAAAAACAGTATTTTTCAAAGTTAAACATTTTAAAGTGAACAATGTTTGATAAGAAAATTCTCAACCCAAACACGAACTCAAATATAAATATATGTTTCCGTTATCAATATAAAATAACAAAACACAATTATTCCCAGACGACGTTGTTTCGATATTGGCTAAAGAGGTTCTGCTGAGCTCATCTATCGTTTAACTATGTATATCAAACAAATATTTCTTATATATATTGGTGCGGAAATTGACGCATTTGAAAAATTTCATAAATAGTATTAGGCTAAAAAACATCACTGAAAAAACTCTTTCGTATCAAATAAAAGCACTGTACCTATATGACCTAACAGCCACACTAATAACATTGGTCTTGATGCTTCGTTCAAAATTCTATTCTATTGTTATTAAGAAGTGTTTTTTTTCTGGATCAGTGTATATTATTGATCACATTCAACGCGATGGCAGTTAATGATTTAAAATATGTTAGAGACGCACTAATGGTATACTTAAAATAATTATAAGTGCAATTTTCCGTAAAAAAATGTATCTCTTATTGGACAGA
Organism: Himalopsyche japonica; assembly: GCA_028555115.1. Taxonomy (NCBI): domain Eukaryota; kingdom Metazoa; phylum Arthropoda; class Insecta; order Trichoptera; family Rhyacophilidae; genus Himalopsyche; species Himalopsyche japonica. The sequence continues at coordinate 1,041,372 of JAHFWJ010000819.1, forward strand.
TATTTTCTTTCTACGCTTTTTGAAAATACTATATATATTCTCTTGGAAATTTTACAATAATATTATTCGGCATAATAGAAGACAAGAAATTTAAATAAATTCGGTATTCTCGCGGAGCGGTGAAAAAAAAAAAGCTCGCAAAAGCTCTCAACCTCTTATCACACACACTAAAAAGCCCCACTTAAACTTTCAAAGGATGCCGCTTAACAAGCCTACCTAAAAACACTTATTATCTTCCCGTTCCGATTGGTTGAATTTAAGTCCCACCTTTTTGAAACATTTCCACCAACCGCAAAACGCGTCAAAAATCTTTCATCTCTGCCGACTCAGCGCTATTGGCGCAAACTGCTTTAAGCTCCGCCCGTTTGAAGGTGCCATCCAAGTAATTTAGCCGTCACTCTATTGGCAGACGTCTGCTTTGATAGGCCCCGACCAGCAGATTGAGAATACGCTATACGCTAAGAACACGCGTTCGATGCTCGCCCGCGAAGCAATTATTTCATTTTGAACGGGTTTCAGTGAATCAAACTAGTTTAATCAGCCATTGTGACGTTTTAATTAACTCAATATCAATATGTTATATTACTGGAAGTGTTTTTTATATTTGGAAACATTTTACTGGGCAGTTTTGTGACTTTTAGACGGATAAACCAGTGTTATGTGAATTTTTGACGTTTGAAATTATAAGATATTTAGAAAAAGTTTTAATACATTTGTACATTGACATATTTTAGTTAGATAACTGTGGGTAATTTTTTTTAAAGAATAGTTCAAAAAAAAAAGTGTTTTAAGATTTCGTGAATGTTACAAAGCATCTTTGTTGGTTAATTGACATGAAGCCAAATTAAAAATAAACAACAAAACATTACCAGCTGAACATCAACTACAACAACAAAAGTGACAGTTTGTGTGGTTATTATTTATAGAAACTCGAGTTATATTTTAAGAATACCTGCTTATTTACATAAATCGCGTGGAACTCTAATTTAAACGAGCTGGAACATGAAAGCTTGGTTATTTATTTGCTTATATATTTAAAGTTTGTGAAATATACTTAGCTACCATTCAAGCAAATACAGTCAATTATTTATTATTAATAATTTAAATAATGGTAATTGAGGTAAATAAACAAATAAACTTTCTGTCGGTAATAAATGTCATTTGTCTTACATAAATTTTTAAATATATGACTTAAATTTTAAAATCGGCGAATGTTAAAATGTATAATTACACACATAATAGATAGAATTGTTTTCTTTTATTCTACTGTGTCAAATGGGTGGTCATAATATTATCGTATGTATGAATAATTAGCGAATAAAACACATGAACGTGTACGTGACGAATTAGCAATGATTTTTTATTAACAATATTGATAAAAATATCGTGATATACTAATCGTTGAGTGACATTTCGAGGATAAAGAAACACACACAAACAATTCACAACATGAAATTGCGCCTCGCGTGTTTGTGATTTTGGCCTCGTATTTCAATCCAAAGTTTATGTTTCCCGCATAGCTTCAACCTGTCACTCAGGGTCATTCCTATGTGGTGGAGACTGGATCCATCAGCAACGATGCACGATGACATGGAAGACAGTCGATGTTCCACCGAAGACGAGATTAGCGTCGGGTGCCCTAGTCCGCCAGCGTCGAGCCCTCACTCTCAACACGCCGATGATTACTTTAGACCTTTAAAGAAGCTAAAAATGGCACCTCCAGAAAGAGAAGAGTCCCGAAGGACGGCATCACCGGAAGCCAGACTTCAACCGCCTACCGCACATAGACATTTTGATGGTGTTAAATCGTTTTCAATACTTGATATTTTGTCACATAGACCTGCGAGAGAAGCACAAAAAATAGTCAGACCATGGGATTTACACGCTAGAGAATCAGCGCATGCACTACAAAGGCTTCAGCATCAGTTGAGATTAGAGCAACAACTTCAAATTCAGCAGCATATGGAACTCGGTGAATCGTGGAGAAGTAGAGCTGAACTGCAATTGGAGTTAGGTGAACCTTGGAGAGCGAGGGCTGAATTACAGTTGGAGCTGCAGCAGTTGCGGGCTCAGAGGCTTTTGAGCAGATCTGGTGATAGTGAAACTGGTAGTTCTCGGTCCAGTTCAGGATCAGAATGCTGTTCGCCAGGAGGAGTTAGAACCCCTCAAAGGCCTCGGGCGCCACCTCTAGGAACACCGTTGGATGCACTTTTTCAAATGACCAGCAAAACCTTCGAAGCGAATAGTAGCGAAGCATCAGCAGGTATGTTTTTATATCGATATGAATTAGGTATCTTTCAACAAGTACATATAATTTTAGAATCAATTAAATGATAATAATAAAATGAATTATTTAAAAATAGAAACACGTAAAATGGATAAAATGTATAGAACATTTTTTATTAACATAAAACCATAATTAATTTTTTAGCCAAGCCGACCAAGAGAGGTTTGGCTCAAAATATCACAATTTTAAGTAATTTGAATTTTTTGATAATTATCGGTAGGTAATAGTGAAGCATTATTATTATGTTTAATAAACAGGGAAAGAGTTGGCAAGTAGAATATTCAATTTCGCTGTCAGATTTATAGTCTAAATAATTAAGCCAAGTCACACAATGAAGATGTTTAAAGTTTTATGGACAGTATGATATCGTGGTTTTATCTCCCGACGCTTCTACTAAGCTTGGCCTATCTATTTTGATGGATACATTATTTAAGACTAAATAATATTGTTAGAAAAAGCATATTAATATCGATATTCCTTAATGATCTTATTGACTAAAGTAGTTGAAAGAAACAATATAACAAGTGAAAAATTAATTGATAAATTCAGATAGGTAGATAATTTACCTCTGGATTTATATTAAATTTCCGTTTTAAATTGGCCGGATATGAACAGCAATTCAATAACGTGTACGGAATTACAAATCAGATGAAAACATTAAGCAACAAATTTTAATTACATATAAGATCTGACCAACAGGTGCCATTTTATAAATATTCATTTCAAAAATAAATAAATTAATACACAAATTTAATTTTTTACCTCGCGCAATGTAGGTTTACATACGACAGCGTAGATCGTAGATAGTTGCATAAAGCTTTACAAATGCTATGCTAACTTATTAACGTAAGCCCACATAAAAACTAAAAATAAGATATAACTGGATATGTGAGGGATGAATGTGATAAAAATACAGACAGGCCTCGAGTGTTCGTCATGAACGTCACACATATTTAAAAATTTCCCAGCATTTCGATGTATAATTTATGATTTGTTGGGTCTGTATGCATGAAGATGTCGAAAGGCGAGACCCAGGTTGTTAGTAACAAAACATGTGGATCGTACAAAGTTTCGACAATTCAAATATCAATATATATTTATATACATATATTGTATTGTTCTTGTACAAATTTTTGAGTTTTTCTAAGATATCCTGTTACCATGATTATTGAAAATGAGTAACAAAAAAACAATAAGGGTCTAAAAAAAACGTCGGATGACATCAATTCTGCTACAAACATTTTTATTGTGATTATAAGTGAGTTTCGACGTTTTATTCAATAGCCTTTCTTTCAATTGAAAGTATACATAATACTAATAAACAGTTACGTGTGTTTATAATATCCGCCTACTCAATAGGTTAAACGTATTTTGTTGGCTTGTATAAAAAAAAACTTTATTTTCTCAATAACGACAACTAAATTATATTATATACGATTCCTAAATGGAGAAAAAAACTGTCTTGCCAGAGTATGCAGTGTTTATAAAAACAATTGAGTCATGTGTTTCAGTTTGACACTGAATATGAATAGTATTTTATATCTATTTAGGTACATATACTTTTTTTAAATTTTATTTATTTCATTTACAGTGTTCTACCTAGTGAATTCCGAGAAATGTACATGCGTATCAAAAGAAAAACTATCACCTTATCACCTTGACATATAAGAATATTTGCTGAAATATACTTGATTACCAAGTCAAAAGAAGATTATCTTTGTCGCAATTAAAAATTGTTGCATCAGGCTTGGTTACGCAGCTAATTTCTGGGCCACACTATATTCGATAAATTTTATTATTTAACTGCTTCGTTATCTTTAAAGCCACACTAAACCTAGTAGAAAACTAACACGAGTTTAAATTAGGTTTTCTTGTTTTTCTTATCGCTTTGATAATAATTATTTTAATTAAGTGCTACATATCAAGTGCGAGGTATTTTTTTTTTATAATGAGGACTATTAATTTGTATATCATTATCGCATGAATTATATATTTGATGAATAATATGAAGATCTTAATCAAGCTGCTATTTCTCACTCGCTTTGGTTTAAAAAGAAATAAAATTGTTGGACTAAATGCGTTTTATTATTGCGTATATAAAAACTGCCTTAGGTGGGTAACGAAATTACTTTTAACACATTTTTCCACAACGATTTTTTGAAATAAAAAATCAGATATTTAAGTAAATTTGTGCGAATGAAAGTCTACGCGTCAATTGTATAATGAAAACAACGAAAGAATAGACGGTTTTTGATAATTATTATTCAATAATCGCCCGTGCGATTGAAGTTATGACCATTCCGGATCACAGTCATATTTTTAGCTGCCAAGAGTCTCTCTAACCCTCAAACTCCAATTTTAATAAAACATATCTGTTTCAAGTATTTTTTTGCTTACATGAACTAATTTAACATTCATAGAAAAAAAGCTTTATGAACGAGAAAAATAGTATAATATGGTATGGGTATCATCTTTTGAAATGTATCAACCATCTTTATAGCATTTTAATTAAAATAATTCTTTGAAAAATAAAATAAAACACTCAAAAGTCTATCAATAGAATACGTAGAATAATGAAATGGAAATTTTCATCGAAAGATCAATACTATAAAAACATATAAACTTATATATACCTGATAAAGATAAATTTAAAATTCTAAGTTTATCTGAATCGTAGAATTATCATGAATTCATTTTTAATTTCTAAATTGTTCTATTTGTTTTTTTAACCAAACAATTTTTATAATTTAAGATGTCCACTGAAGATACTTGATGGAATTTTGAAATATCAATTTTGATTTGTTGAACTTTGTACGATTCCACATGTTGTCACTGACTAATGACATCTAGAACTTGCGTTTTGTTACCTCAGTTCTGTTGCATCCGTCTGATAGAATGAATGCCCGAAGATACCGAAAGGCGAAACCCGGGTCGTTAGTGGCAAAACGTGAGGAATCGTACAAAGTTCAACAAATCAAAGTTTCAATAATTCAAATTAAAAATGTTTACTTATTAATGAAGATGACGGAGCACTCAAATAACCATAGTTTTCACCAGAGATACACAAAATACCATTGACCAAAATATTTTTAATTTATGTGGTAGATTATTAAGAAAATTTAAGAAACAAAGGACATTCAATAACATAAGGTTTTGAAATATGATGGGATGCATAACTGTTTTGTTATTGAATATTTTTTTTTCATACAGTAGTTTTCTTTGACTATATTATTACTGTAACAAAATTTAAAAAATGCAATCCTTATTTAAAAGTATGTCTATTAGCCAAAGTCCTTGTGTACGTATATCTACACTAAATTGAAATAGAGGAAGGATAATGATTATATAATGATGGGTCGGTGGATTTGAACACAGGGCTCGGAGAAAATTGGGCACCGATCCGTTATTTTAAATATTTGGCCGGCTCTTATGATTTAATGCACAAATTAAACTTGCGGAACGAGGGTGAAAAATTTTAAAAAGTGAGTTAGTGTTTGAATATAATGCTCAAAAGTCAAATGATTTAAAACAGCTTTGATAGGCTTTAAAAAATTAACTAACTTCGTAACGAATTGTGCATATTTTTAGGTGTATAAAAACTTGATTGCAGTTTTTACATTTAACCAAGTTATATGAATATGTATTCACGGACTCATACCCAAAAGATTTACATGGACATGTCTGTTCAACATTGAAATAATGTTGTATCGATTTATTTGATTGGATTATTGATTGATTTAAAAACTAACTCTAAAAACATCGAATTGGTGTATTTACAAAACTTAATACTTTAAAATATTGATTGATTTCTAGATACAACAGTACTGAGCTTATGTCTGAATTTTATGCTTAACATTATTTTTCAATGTAAGCCCAATACAAAATCATTGAAATAACAATTACATTTCAATGCGTAGTTTGTCTATAGACGACCCAGAAAAATGTATTAAATTATAAATTATTGATTATTGATATAGAGTGCTTAAGTGATATACTTTATTTTGATGCACACATATTTACATTTACACTTCCGTAGAAGAGACATAAAGAAGTTTGTTTTTTTATCAATAAAATATTTCTCGCACGCGATTGGTCGCACTACAGTACTCCAAGAACTATTTGCACGCAAAATTTTTATGTTTGTATAGTATTTGTGATGCTTAATTGTACATTTATTGCGATATCCACAAATATTTTTAAAATGAATACTTGGCTACCAAAACAGCCAATAGGAAAACAAGTAGAAGTACGTTGCTAACACTTGTATAAAGCAAATGGCACATAAATTTGTAATTTTTCTATTTCAGTGATAAATGAATGATTCCCAATTTCGCTAACTGACAAAGTTTAAATAGTTTATCACTCTAGGTAACCGGATGAATGCAATGCAAAATCATATCGACGACTTCTAATTGCTTTTAATATCATTTTATATTCAATTAGCAAGTACACTATTTTACCTTGGAATCTTTGAAACAAACTCTACAATATTTATAATTACATATTTAAATCAATTTAATGCGTATAGTGTGGTGGTTTTTTAAAAAGATCTTAGTACCATATTTTTTTTTTTTTTACATTTTAACGCAATTCAATATAATCTCAAGATTTGTGGGTATCGATAAACGAAATCTGTGTTTTTTATTTCAAAAATAAAACATCTCGACATTTGGTAGGCATAATAAACTACTAATTGAGATATAAGCCACCCTGAAGTGATATTATTAACAAAAAACGGGCTATTACAGAATAATCTACTGACTTTACAGTCTGTAAGTTTCTGCAGCAGTAAATAGGTTAAAACAGTGCTTCAAATGAAAAAATATTAACCATACTATCAAATTGAAAATAAATATTATACCGATGGTTTTATACAAATATATATTTTTTATTACTGTTACGTGTAAAACACTTCAATAAAACTGATATTTCGAAGCATTAATTTGTATGTTTAAATTGTAAAACAGAACTATGATAGAGCTGTTCAGTGAAATAAAACTAGGAAAAAACAAAACACTTTCTCATTATTTTTGACAAATATTCCAAAGAGTCTTCTATATTATGCTTTGTCACTGGACCCAAGCATTTTAATCCAAGCTTATTTTTGAGCTTGCTGGACTTTTTTTTTAATTCGGCGACATTCTGAGAGTGAGGAAACTTAGTGATAATTTCTTGGTAATCTTATTTTAAAACCGTACTCCACAAATATCATATAATGAATATAATTGGTTAGTTAACTGCGGTGATAATAAATTAATTGTTTTTAATTTTATGATTACTAAACTTCATGTTACTCGTAGAGACCTATGAAAAATTGATTTTGGAATTCATTTGAAATCAAAAACCATTAATTTACGAAATAAGCCAACGATTTTTTTTATATTCCATACATATCAACAAAAAAATTAAAATACTAATGGCATTAGCTGACACTATACTTCTTATAAAAATCAAAAATTATCATCTTGAAGCACTGTGTGAATGACGGCAATCAAAATTGAAATAAATAATAACAAAGAACCGAAATATTAACCGAAAAAAAATGACCGCACCGGGCGCGAGCGCCTGGGGAATTCGTTGTTACTGCTAGGAGTGTTAAAAAGGACTAGAAGAAAATTAAAAAAGGTAACACCTCAAAATACTACCGGTGTGTCATTAGGGAAGGATACTATGCAAGGTGGGTCTGTAGATCAATCCCAGTATATGTGAGCGATGACAAATAAATGTAAAACTGCCATTCAATTTGAAATTTTATCAAGCATCTTCCGTTCATATCTTGCTAATATGTCCCAAGCGATAAAAATGATTTATTCCATGGAAATTTATTTGATTGCAATAAGTACACATGGTCTTATTTATCATAATATATTTTTATATAAAATATAAATATTTAATATAATATATTTTTTTAATATATTATATTAAATATTTATATATATATATATATTAATAATGTATTACAAAACATAATAATGTGTTGATTTTGAAAAATAGTGTTTACAACGATTTTAAGCAAAACAAAAAAACGTAGTCAAATTCATTTTCACATATTACTCAATATCTTAGATTTTTTTTTCATAAAAATGATAAGCATTCGATGTTAATCAACTATTGTAAAATCATAACAATTGTAATGCAGTTAAAATATTTTCAGTAATTGTCTTCTGAAACATTTTATTTAATCGACAAATTATTTTTTTATCAATATTTTTTACTAAAATAACGGTGCGGTAAAATGATGAATGGTGGAATAGTTTAAACACCACTTGTATAGAATATGAAATTTGTAACACGGTGAAAAAAATAGCAAAGTATTTTAGTTCTAAAAAATTCTGTAGAGCTTTTGTAGAACTAAAATACATTGCTATTTTTTTTACCGTGTTATAATGGAGTTCTACCAAGCGAATGCCAATTCAATCAATAAAATTTGTATATGAGGTGCCAATGGATGAAACTATCGATGCATTATTACCATTCATGATAATTCATTGATTATTTCTTCACATGCTCACGCAATCATGTAGCAATGCGTCACCTAGCGTGTGAGAAGAAGATAAATACCTACCTGGATCTTGAATAAGCTAAACACTGGTTCGAGGCCTAGCTGGGCCACCCGCGTTATGATTGCTGGTTTTGGACCCGTCCCAGTTAGCCCGTTCTCGTAATCATACAAGTATCAACCAAGTACTTGAACAAGTACCTATCTACTTATTTTGTCAGGTGTAAAAAGTCTTTGGAAAACGATCGAGGGAGTAAAAAAATACGTATACATCGTGGTCCGCATTTGTTCAATATAATAACTTCGTATCGAATCGAATAAACGTCATATCATGACAGATTTCATCCGTAGTACATCTTTGTTGTTAATAAAAAAAAGGTTTGCTTTATGATAAACGTATATAAATTTTGCAACGATTAATACTTTTTGATATACATACAATTTTATATCAGAGAAAATATTGCTGTTAAATCAAAAAATTCAGTTTGATACCAATTGTTATAATTTAACGGAAATAAGAAACCCCAATTTATTATCAAAGCATTTTTCTATAATATTTTTCACTATAAAAATAGTAACACAAAAACAAGTTTAAACGAGAAACTTTTCATTGAAATATATAGTGTGCAATATATAGTGTTTTTTTTTTTTTTGGAATCATTGTTCAAATGTATGTAACATAAGTTTTAAAATGCTTGCTACTTGCAAAATATATGTAGCTGATAATAAAAAAAATCCAGTGGCATAGTAAAGATATAAATTTTATTTTAATGCTTATCTCTCTTGATATCCCATCAATGATGCTAAAGAAATTATTATAAGATACGAATATACGTCATTAGGCATAAACTTTGTGTATTATCCCTGTCATACACACGTCATACCTACCGCTAATTGAGACGCGGTGTGCTTTTTTGTAGTCGCACCTTCAAAGAATCACCGCCAACTATTATTACAAATACCTATTACATTTTTTATTATTTATAAAAGTTTGGATTAGAAGGTAAAGAAGTATCAGTGTGAGATCTCCGGGGTACCCTTGCAGGAAGGAACATCTCCTGGGAGATACCCTTACGGTTTTGATTATTTAAGAATGCTTTCCATATTTACTGACTGAAAATTCAATGATCGAGAATATTAATGAACGAATTTTATTTTTAGTCATGTTTTTATAATTGGAAATTCTTTTTTTTGTCTGTACTTGGAATGTTTTATCGAGAACGTTGAACCAATAAAATAGAGTGTCAAATTTGTTCAGTTTTAATCACACTGAAATATTCAGTTGACAATGCTCGCATTGAGCGAAACCGGTCTTAGTCATAAAATTTATTGTGAAAATAAATACTTAGAAATATCACTTTTAAGGTGTTAACTGTCACTTCTTGATGGAAAGGCATTATATTTTAAATAATAAAAACACATTTTTTTAGTACTTATTTCCACAATATATTTTTTGATCAGGACCGGTTTCGCTCTTCGCGAGCATTATCTTAAAAAAAAAAAACTTAGAAATATAATTTATGATATCGACTGAAGGTGCTTGATGAAATTTCAGCATCAAATTTGAATTGTTACAATTTTGTAAGATTCCACATGTTTTGTCACTAACGACCCGGGTTTCACCCTTCGGCATCTTCGGAAAATTTTCTTTTAAAAATCGAGTGCCCCATCCGAACTTTAAATTACACATGAACGACCGCGGAATATTTCGGACTCGATTTAAATATAAAAATATATGAAAAAAAATGGTAATCGAGCTGTTTCTGATGCGGATTGAATCATTTCGTTCCTTTTCTTGCTAGTATTCAATAGTTCTATCGAGACCAATCCTCTCATCAACAATTAGACAAGAATATTTATTTACAGCTAAACAGGTTAACTTATCAGATGCATTTTTGTATGACACGGTCACTGAATTGAAAATTGCCGATTCTTATTAAACATGATGAACAAGTTTTCTGATGGATTCCGCAAAGCGCCTCAAGTGGCAATTTATGAAACTTGTTTCAATGAATCGTGCCACACTATCTTCGTATGGATATACTTTACTAAACCTTTGAGAACCTGTTGATTTGTTATTTTTTATTAAAAATTTTACCGGTCTTTTTTTAAGCCAAGCAGCAACATTGAATCATGCGGTGAATTTTAAATGTAATCTTTTTTTTTATTTTACTCAAAAATTACTATTTTGATCAAATATTTTTTTAAATTATTTTATGACATTTTTGCGCTATTTTAAATTACTATGCCATATTTCAATGGTAATAACATAACCCTTACGCATTCATATTGCACCAAACTTTATTCGATTTTGTGATCACAATTTGAAGTAAATCTATATATGGATACATTGAGGTATAATTTTATTATTTTTTTTTTTTGGTTTTACATTATGAATCACGATCAATTCCAATAGGAAAATTAACGCTATATGTATATATATATATACTCTGCCTTTATTTTCTACGTAATTTAAATTAGAAATATTTTATATAAGTAATGTATTTATAAATGAGAATTAGTTTAATTGGCCATACCTATATCTTTTCGGTCAAAGTAATTAACATTCATATCACTACTAATTTAACATATAAAGATACACTGCTGATTTACAACTGTTTTTATTTGATATAGATAAATCTTTTCCCCGGATATGGTTTTAACTCTATATTAATAGAACATATATACCTTTATACGTGGGTAAGTAGGTACTTAGGTATGTAGTTACCTCCTTAAGAGGTTAACCGTTACGAATGAGGTGCCTTGAGAAATTTTCGAAATAATGTTATTACGAATTATTATGATTTAAGAAAGATGAGCGTTACAGTATTAAAAAAAAAGTTTTTATAGCTGCCTGTATATTTTATTACAAAGCTTATACAGTACTACTATTAAAATATCTATACTGGTAATTAGATAAAAAAATGTATGTTCGTTAGTATGATCTAAAACAATTATTTTTTACTTTGGAGTCATTTATGGGTTCGGTAGGTTTTATTTCCGAATCTTTTAACAGTATATTATGTACAGTGAAACCTCGATTTTACGTTTTCCAAGGGACCCTGAAAAAATAACGGTAATTGCGGGAAACGGTGAATGCGGGAAAACTTCAAATAATAATAAACAAGTAAAATCGTAAAAAACATTTATTTATTAGTTACTTGTACATACTGTATATAAAATTATTTTTTTAAAAAAGTCCTTTATGTTAGTTTGCTTCTTTGTTATTTGGCACTTTAATCGAAACAAAGACTTGTTGCTAAACTTGCGACTAAAAGTATGTATGTACAGGAATCACTATTACCATGAATTTTAAACAACTCTACATTTGCATCATAAACAATAATACGCGTGTAGTTGATTTCAACCCAAAAAATAGCACATGCGTCCAAAGCGTTTCATCTAATATGTAGAGCGGATTCCAACATGTCTAGACATAACACCTGCACTCGGCTGTGTCAAACTTGCTTGCCGAGATATGGAGAAATATGCAATAAAAACGGTCAATCGGGATAATATTTGTGACGGGACCAAAATATTTAGACGGTTTATCGAGGAAATCGGGGAATCGGGAAACAGTCAATGCGGGACTATTTAACATTGTTCTTCCGGGACGGGACTATAAAAAATAAGAGTTCCAGCCGGGAAAACGTATTATGCAAGAACGGTTGATCGAGTTTCCACTGTATTAAAAAACGTACAATCTCGTGTGAAGTGTATATTATTTGCAAACACTAAGCGGGTATAATAATATTTTAAAAATAAATTTAAGTCCAGATATCACGTTGCATTGAATTTCGAATCTTATCTTAATTTTAAATATTCATATCTTTTAAACATTCTTGATGAAGCGAGAGTCTTAATTAACTATAATATATTTTGTATTTAATATGAATTTATAATTTCTTAGTATCATGTAAAATTTATAAGTGTCATAAAAAACGGATAACCAGATATCAATCAGGGAAATCTTCTTAATTCGTTCCTGCCGAGGAATGTTTATTTCAACCCTGAATATCTCAAAAATCAAATATTTGCGGTGTCAACTAAGCCTTTTGAGACTATATGCTTTCACAAAAATTTAAATTTAGATCAGTCTTAAACAATTTAACTCTCCTTTATTTCTGAGCGTCAGATTACTTTGCACTGTAATCAATTACCTCGACAATTGAAAGGCAAAATTAAATGTTATAAAAGTTTTTCTTCGAATTACTTATTTTTATTCTTCGACCAAAACGTTTGGTATAATCAACCTCTGAACCATGATTGATAAAACTTACAAATATTTTTCATGGTATCTGTTGATCGGCAATAGCAGAAAATGCATTATTTTTTATAGTTTTATCCATTCAATCATCGCTCACCCTAGAAAAGTTTTTTTTTACAAAAGTGATTAAGGTTGACGGCTTTATAAAACAAAGTCGTGTACCGAATTAATCGGAAATAATTTATGATTGCCGAAATTTCTTAACGTCTTGTTCTTGCTTAAGCAATTCACAGACATCGCAGTATTCAAAATCACCTAGAACAAAGCACAATCATCAACTATGCTTTGTTTTTGTCTAATTCAAAAGTGTTTAAATGAAGGCCAATCCATTAATTAAAACAACTCAAGTTTCAATTTGAATAGATTTTTGTCAGTTGTAATTTTGTCTCTTATCTTCTGAAAACCTTTTATATTTCCGTATAGCCACCGTTACCAAAATTCAATTTATTTAATAACATCATACTTTTAGTTAATATTACTAAAAATATATCGTTGTTCTATATCAAAAATTATATGTGAACTTGATTTGAAAATGGTTACTTCCTCTAGTATTTCATGTTTTTCATTAGCGAGATAAAACAATCAAAATAGTATTGGAGTATAAATTGAGTGTAAAAAATTTTAGATGCTATGGTAAATTTTTATTTGGTTGATTATGAAATAAGAAAAACTTTGCCTATTTGAATGTAAGTTCAAATAAATATAGACAGTAGATAAATATTTAATTACGGGTATTATAGTATATATATATGTATATATATATATATATATATATATAGTATTATATACTTATATATGTATAGTATATTTGATTATTATCCAAAGTAGGCAACGGTGTTTTGTAATAATATAATTTCACTTCAACTATCACAATATAATTAATTAGTTATATCCTATTACCTATTTATGAAACCGCAAGAAAAAACCCAAAATTCTAAATACCATTTTAAATCGTAGAAAACACTATCGAATGCAAAAAATGGCACGACTATTTTACGGTTACAAATTAATGTCATTATAAAAAATATTATTTGGCTGACTTCACAAGTAATTTCCGGAATACGTGTTTTTTTATTATTTTTATTGCTCTAAATTTTGAAATAATTATGCACCTAGTAGCTTTTCTTCTTACAAGAATAATTGATATTAGGATACATTTATTATCTCTTTGGGTGCTGGGTTTTTTAGTCATGCAAGTATCACAAAATTTCGCCAAAAAAAAAACACAAAAAGAATTTTAATCCAAATCCGCAATTCCCAAGACTTAGAGTCTAGAAAGCACACGGCTTAGAATGATTAAGAGAAAGACGAATGATCGAAGAAGCGAGACCGAGAAGGATTTGAGGATATAAATTAGTGCTGAGGCGCTAGTTGTGGGCGGTCTCTGAAAGTGTCGGCGGTGGACTTCAAAGGGCGGCGCGCTCTAATTGGAGGGGCAGCGCACTTCAAAAGGCACCGCCGGTTCTCACCTGCCGGTACCTGAGTAAGGTGCGCATGACTTCTTTGCTAATTGGTATTGTCTTATGGTAATATTAGTTCTCGCATTGCAATTTTGAATCTGACCGCATAAAACACACCTATACATAAATATACCATAAAATAATTATTTCATGAATGATATTTTATGTTTTCTATTTACTCATCTGGATATTTTTTTAAATCTATATTTTAATCAAATTATTGAAATATATATTCCGATTAATAATTATTAAATACATATATTTGTTCTTCATACATCTACCGATATTATGATTATTTTGCACGTTTTTCAATATTATGAAATCACTGAAAATGCATTCGTCTCGATCACTTTTAATATTTTCAAAACTATTACATTGTTATTAAGAAAACCGTGTATAAGATACCACTTATAGTATATGTGACTGTTTTTGACAAATATCTAAACATTTTAAGTAGCATTGCTCTGATGTTTTCTTTGCGCTAAATAGCGATACTATAAAATTATTAGCTTAATAAAAATTTGGTTCTTCTCTATCCCTAATGCATACACAGAGATTTATTATTGTTTATATTTTTGGTGTCTTTAAATAACTTATTTCAATTAGGCTGTCACTGTTCGCATTGTCACCCTACAGCTCACGCGGAAGAAGAAAAGAGAATCAATGAACGAATGAGATAGCTATCTTTAAGCCCACGGCTCTTAGGTGAGGGGAAGTAAGAGGCAACACGCTTAATGAGAGAGAGGTTGTATTATTAAATGAAACGGCAAGCTAACGAAGACCTATCGATATTTTAGAGAATATAATGCACTGGGACAACATTTGACTTATATTTTGTGTATGAGTTATTTTGAAAAATATCGAATGCTTGCTATCATTAAACCTTGATCATCAGAAGAAAATACACTGTGTGAGTTTATACTTCTTAAAATATTTTCTCAAAATAACCACACTTTAAAATATGTAGAGTACAATTTAAAATAAATAAATAATTGAAAATGTATCTATCTCGCATGCCTTACAATTATGAAGATAATTTCGATTTTAGCCGTGACTTTTCCCTATTGGAAATAAATGCAAAACGAATTTTAATAAAAGCTTTTAATTTAAAATTATCGAGAGAGGACTATTTTAATTTTATTGATCCACTCCTTTTGATAAACTACAAAGCAAATTACCTGTTTTATCCTCTGAGAAGAGATAAACAGATAAAAAAGCATAATATTCATTATTAATTTGGATGAAATCAAACATTAATCAATTTAAAAAATCATATTTATATGATGTAATGTGAAGTTATTCTATAAAGAGTTTTGAACTCCTAACTACAAAAATTAAAAGAATAATTAATTTTATTTGGTGACTTTATTTGAATTTAATTTCCTATTATTTATGTAGGGGGTATAATATAAAATTTTCTAATATTGATAAATATGATTAACTTAAACTTTTCATGGTCTATTGGTAAATAATGGTTTTGTCATTCAAGTTATTCCATTTCAAAAGTATTTTTTTGAAAAATCTTTAAGAGCTAAAAAGATATCTGCATGTTTTACATTCTACCAACACAAATTTGATAATATCCTATGTTGTGTTCACTAATATTTTTGTACACTGATTTTACCCCAAATAACACCAGCAAAAAATGTATAATAGTATTCTAGTTAGAATTGCAAAAAAAAACATCATTGATAAACAAAGATAATTACTAGGCTTAACAATTAGGCAGTAGAAACCGTCTGTTTTATCGATATTTGTTTTCTTGTTCATATAGCAAGCACGACGTTTATTTTGTAAATTGAATCTATAGCTAATCGTTGCTTAATAAATGAATAAATAAATAATTAGAGTATAAATTGGCAACAATCATATCTTCAGATACTCCTTAAAATAAAACATTTAAAATTCATTTCGACACATGTAATTATTTCAGCAACACTGGCTTGAATAATATTATTAATAAGATTTTTATCTTAATATTTTATTGTAAATGTTGTTGTTTCATAATTCAACAAAAAACCCTTTATTTTACTAAGTAACCGTTTGTCGTCGTTAAAGTATGTACGTGATAAAATAGCAACATTTAAATAACAACAATTATGGAATTTATGACTTTTAAAACCACAAAATCCAGCATCACTAAACCAAAATATGTAAAATATTAGACCGCCCAACGAACAAGGTTTATAAATGGTAATTTTAATGGGGTATTAATATATCTCATTTGTGTGGTGAAGGGTTGTGTACCGGGTGACTACAAACTTTGTTTATAGCTCAATATTATATGTAACTACTGTTCGAATTTTTATCGTTAATTAGTAAATGACTAAGTTTGAATAAAATGCAATATTTTCATTTAAAAATAAATACTGAAATATTGCTACACCGCTATATATATATATATATATATACATATAGTATTTATTTTACATTTCGACATGAAACAGCTTTTATAAATATAAATTATGTATCCTTTTATTATTACTGAGGCAATGTCTATTCAAAGTAGAAAAAAGTTTGTACGTTCATCTCAGGCTGATACTATTGTTGTGAATGTTTAATCTGATATGTCAAATTCGTCACTTTGACAAATCGGATTAAGCGATTAACCAACAAAAACTGACAATAACGATCCGTAAAAAACGAAATATCGATATGCTAAATACATACTTTATGCTGACACGTTCGAATGTTCAAATATAATTAAAACCTAATAACATCCTATGTCTGTGCAAATTAGTTTTTCATCATACAAGAATAAAAACTTTTGATGAAAAAATGCGTTCCAAGATTTATACTCAAATAGTTCTTAACAATTAAATAACGGATTCATAACCAGTTCTTAGCCACCCTGTTAATATTTTAGGGTTGTTTGTGAGTCCCGTTTAATTGCGGGCAAAAAGGTCACCCCCAGGCGGCTTCTTTTGAAAAAATATTGCTTCCTTCAAATTTTTATGAAAGCATTATACAACGAGGTGCTAAAATATCCTTATAAAAGTATCTGGACTTGGTATGAAAAAATAATTTCCAAAGAATATAAAAGTTTTTCAATTTAAAATGTATATAATGATTGAACATTTTTAAATAAAAAAAAAATGAATTAAATGAGTGGATTCTTCGTGTGATAAAGATTAGCAAGTTTTTTTTACATATTGTTGAAAAATCAGTTAAACCATTGGAAATTTATTGAATCGATACAAAGAAAAAAAAATATCCGAAGATTTCACTATTGAGTAGTTAAGAAAAGATTGACTCTTGATACTGTTCGACGAAGCGTTTAAACGTTTTGACACGAAAAAGTAGTGTTGCCGTCAATCAATTTTGTAATTTTAATTTTTATGGACAGAATTATTATGCGGCTTTTAAATTTACGCCAATTTTTTAATTCAGTATTGTGGGGGTCAAACAGTTATTGGAATTGATATCCAAATACATAAATAGTTTGAGAATCCTTTCAGACCGCACGCATTTCAAAACCTTTTTGTCCGCAAGGCATTTCAAAAGGACTACCTCCAGTGCATTTTTATTGCTACATTGTATTAAGTTTATGTTTTGCTAATATAATTTTCAATACTCACGCCCATACAAAACATCGCTTTTTTACTCAATATTCCTTTCAAGCAATAAATGCTGCGAAAAAATAAACATTTCAATTTTGAAAGTCATTCTTCTGGTTATTATGTTTCAAAAGGAAAATTACAAATGTGGCTAGTAAAGCAATTCTGAATATGTTGAAAGTTGATAGGGTATGTAATGCATAGGAGGAAGTCGGCATTTGCTTACTCTCTTGAGCTTATAGATATATAAATAATTATATCTCAATCATAATTGTATCACAATCTTTTTAGCAAACATAGTAAAATAGCAAAATAAAAGAATGTCTTATGTTTTATGTGTTTCTTCCTCTAAAGAATATGTTTTGATGAAAACATAGCGATCAGCTACAAACTGTCTTTTCGCAACATCAATAAAGAAGAATTGGGCTAACACAATTAGTCCTCCAACAAACACATCCATTTTGAAACTGCAGGTAAACTTTGCATTGGTAACATACATCCGTTGACAATACTAACACATTATCTATGCATACTCATTAACGATTACGAAAAGAAAACTACTTGACGCGGTACTGTAACCGAACGGTCAACACACCTGAGTGTTCGTTCTGGCCGACAATGCGGTTTATATGTTCGACTTCCGATATAAAAACTGAATTGGCATGGGATTTTCAATCGATTTATAGAAACTAATATATTTGAAACTCTTAGACCAAAGCATAGTTTCTGTTGTATTCATGATTCAATCTTTTTTTCCCATTCGCCTTACATAAGATCCAAATAACGAGTCGTAACAAGTGCCATTCGATTCTTCAACGTATTGACTCGACGTCGTCTTCGTTTAGTATCTCTGAAATTACATTTTTATTCCTCTGAAGAATTAATGGCGAGGTAATTAAATAATAATAATTTTTTGTCAAAACCAGCATCTTTTAAGGTGTATCATCACAAGTCAATATACTCCGCATTCGGAACGGCCATGCTAGAGTACAACTAATATACCTGCATTAACGTTACTATTTTATTGACGTGTTCAATTAAGACAAAAATGGATCCATTAGCTACTTAATTATATTTAAATGAGATCGAATAATAAAAATTTTAAGAGTCAAAACCAAAATCTTATCGTGTGTAGGAATTGTTGGAGATTTATTACAGGACTAATACAGAATCGAGTTCGTACGAGTTATATTATAATTTATAATAACTCAACTGATAAGTTGGTTTTTTATTTATTATTTTTTTAAAGCAGCGCCATCTCTTTGATCTCCTTTTAAAGTGGCCGCCGGTAGCCATAAGCAATAAGAACGAGTAGCTCTTTCGGGTTTATTACCGAAAGAACAAGAGATGAGAGTGGTTCTCAAAGCTCACGACAATATCATTCATTTTTTTACCGAAATATTTTAGATTCCGCTGTGAAAAAATTTGTTATTTTTATATATTAATTCGAAAGATAGTTTTTTAATAGCCGAACAATATTCTTTCAATTTAATAATTATTATTTAATATATTGAAACTTTTTTATTAATCATGTGTTAAAATTTACATTTATTATTTTTTTAAGCTTTTGGCGATACGTGGAAAATTTATTATACGGTCTAATATCAGAGTTTGGATATGAAGATGGTATATAATTAATGTGTTTTGGTAAACATTATTCTAAAGGAAAACATTTCATTAAGTTTTCAGGAATGGTTGTTAGAGATTAAGCCAACTTACGAGCGATCTCTAGTGCTTTCATCGATAAATTTTTATGTTAGAAAATTTTACCTTCACTCAAATATAGGGTCCATAATTTCAAAATATAGATATTATACAATCGACATTAAGGATAACTTAAAAGTTATTGTTTTAATTAATTACAATATCATTCCATGTCTTTATATCATAAATATGTGACAAATATACTTAAAATAAATGTTGAGAATAACTGATCTATTAACTTTTATCCCTATCTTCTACTCGACGTACCAATATAGCGACTGAAAAAAAGGCTACCAATCATATTTCATTTATAATTCCACAGTCGCAAAACCGGCTTATAATATTATTGATATTCAATATAAATTTGTTTTTAATGAAAAATGTGTTTAATTTTTTTAATTCTTTTGTGTTTACTAGTCTCTGATTTAACTTGCTAAATCTTGCAGGGCTGTATCATTGTAAAATACCTATTAGTTTATATTTTTATTTCAGCCTGGCCGCCAAAATACTCTAAATTTTAGAGTGTGATCATTTACTATCTCAGTTTGTTTGTTTTTGTATTTTTGTCGATTACACTTTCATATAAAAATTGTCGAAAGCATTTTTTATTAGTTTAGGGATGACTGTTTTCCCATAATTTACCTTCAATTTAATAAAAACTGTTTACATTAAGCCAAAAGCTTTTCATATTTAAAGTATTAATTGTATGAAAATATTTTATTTTTCAGGATCTAAATTTATCAAGTACGTTCGTGATGTAATATTACCTAAATAATTTCCTTTTAGCTGCGTACGACTGCTAATTAAAATCCACCGCCCGTGTGCGCCAAACAACTTGCACATGAAGAAGGATTGAGGGTGGTGAAAATAAGTTGGTTATAAAAAAACATGTGTCTTCAAAAATTTCAAAAATAAGTTATTATATTGTTATTGTTTTCCTTATTCAGTCCTGAGTTTTTATATATTATAATTAATGATAATACGTTGATGGGATTTTGATTGTGAGCTGTTATAAAGATAAATTTTGATTAAAAAAACATAATTGAAATAACATTTTTCATCACAATAAAATAGCTCGTTCGGTAGCTTCTAGCCTCGTTTTTAATTTGAGATTGACTCGTGTTATATTACAGGTAAAGGATACATAGTTACGGGCCTATCGCTAGGCAAAGTTAAAAATAAAGTTTAATGGGAAAACATCGATTAAGTGCGTATATATCCCTCTACAAGTATGTAAATAGGTATTTACATATTGGAACCAATAACTCAAATTATTATTTCCATCATCAGTTTTACATATGATTTTTAATAAATAATCATACTAACGTATATTTTTATAATTTGAAAAATAATACATCGAAGTAGTAGAAATTATCTTTATTAACATTCGTAGACTATGGAAGTTATTTGAAGATGTTTAGTATTAAATAAAGAAATTTTTATACAGGCAATTAATACGAATCTTTTCTCTGTGAAATGAGATTTTTTAATGTATTTTTTTTTCACTAAGTTCACATGTCTAATATGCAAACGCATAGCTCCAAAATTGCTTTAGAAGCGAAATATTTCGATTTAAATATTATTCAATTTCAAAATACTAATTGGCTAATGAGCTATGTATTTTACATACGTAAGTTTTAAGCATGCAGCAACTATTGAATATGAATATGAAAAGGTACTTGAAACGTTACAAAATTCTTTATTTTTTACGGTATCCGCATCTTAAAAACACTCCACATACCTTACCTTACATCCATCATCACAATAGCTACTTAGGACACTGTAGTTATTATATACCGATTTCTAGAATAATGAAAAAAGTTTAAAGTCACTCTTAATCATTGATTTGTGGCAAAGAAGGTCGACTTGATAGGTAATATAATTTTATTGCACTTTGATTGTGATCATTAATTTTATACCTCAATATTGTTTTCCCATTGCATAATATTATAAACCAGTGGCGCGCAAGGATCTACACTGAAATCAGGGATCGAGAGCATTTAAATACGTGAACCAATTCACAAAAAATCTCGTTAAGAAAAATTTTAACACATATAATAATAAAACCAACAACCGAAATATCAAAAACGATAAATTTTGGAATACATACTTTTATTCAGGTTTTGATTTGATGCCAAAATAGTGCAAAATTTACAGTTTTTAAATAAATTGCTCTTACTCTTATCTTATTTTTTGTGACAGTAAACTTTTTTGTTTATAGAAAAACTTCTACATTTTCAAAACTGTTAAAAATAATTAATGTTTATTTTTTTGTGATGCTTGATTAAAAGTCTCACAAAAAACATATAAATATAAGTCAACATTTAATATAAGTTTTATCACAATTTTTAAAATTCTTATAGTCGTCTATGGCGGCATTTTGACAACACAAATATCGACGCATAACATGATTACAAATAAAAAGGAGTTAATAACTGTAATAAGTTTAAAGAAAATACCCTTTTTAAATACATTTGAAGAACTATTGAGCCATCTAACTCGAAGGTTCTCGTCTTCTGGTTTATTGCGACCGCGTCAATCGAACACGCCGCGAGAGTCCGATTCCAGTCTCAGGAGTGACCAGGGGTTATAAATACCAGACTAATAACATCATTGCCGCGGCGTTTAGTGATTTAATTAGTAAAGATCTAAAAGCCGTCGTAGCGATTTATAACATCTTCATATTCCCAAATGTGTTATATTTTAGATTATTTGACCGCATTGAAAACCCTAATTTACTACTCTAGACGCAATAAACCAGTGCTTGAAAACATTTCCTCGTGGTGGCATATTTAATCCAATATTTTTTTTGTTTTTTTATACACAACATTAGAGTAAAATTATTTTATTTTACATTCCTGAATATACAATTTAAAAATGTATTGAAAACTAGAAAAAAAATGAAGATTCAAAGGTTCTTTTATTCTGAGAGTTAGTACCTTTGTATTTATAATTATATTCCAGAATAATTTTTAATTATCATATAATCTTTACAACTGATGGATGTATGCCTAACATAAATCTTAAATATAAATTTTAATTTAAAATAATCTTTACTGAATCGTAAAAATATATCAAAAAATTTTTCAAGTACCGTGTAAGCAGCAACATAAATGTTTTACTAATACAAAATAATCCACGAACTTTATTACGGCTTGAGTATATACTTATCCATTTGGAAAAATTAGGTCCATAATATTTAAATCGGTCTTTTAGTAACAATGTAGATACGTAAATTACACCTTGTTTGACGTAAATGAAGCGCCATATAAAGCAAAAACATATTTTTTTACCTTCTCGATTTCGTGAGAGAAAAAAATTATAAAATTACCAAAACCACCTCTCCCCAACTCATTTCGTGGCACATTTCACCCTCTTCACCCCATAGATTAATCTACGTAATATGCATGCATGTATATTGTACCTATTTGTGACTATTCACGTCATAGCTGGCTACTTTTGAAATGTATATTACGTTATGTACCTATACTTATATGAATTAAATGCGTATTCGTGGTTTGCCTCTGTAACTAGCTCTATTTACGCTCACGTAAGGTGCTGTCAAATCGTTATGAAACAAAAAAACATAATCATTCGGCTGTTGTATGTATTGATCTGCTGTGAAACTCTGTAACTCTGTACATTAACACATTATATACTACGAAATATTTTTGATACACAAAAAAGTTGATACGTTTTTAGTGAGTTAATGAAATTCTTTATTTTATAGATTTAGTTCATGAAAAATGCATAAAATCTTTTCATTATTGACCAAAATTTTAAAAATCGCACATTTTTCCATTTATTTGAATATTTAAACTTGATATGTTGAAAGCACTGGAAAAAGTGAAAATATATTAAAGAAAAGCTATTTATATACCTTCTTTGTGGAACGGCACTATTTTTAATACGGTCTATATTATTGAGATATTAATAAGAATCGTTATTATATATTATAGTTTCGATAGACTTGGTTTGAATATGCTTCTCAAAGATTCTGATAATAAACTTATTTTTTTTGTTGATAAACTTATGACTTAGGTTGAAATATTTTGGCGCTCTATGGCTTCATATGGCAATAATATGACATGCATTATAAATATATAAACCATTTTTTATAATATTGTTTATAAGCAAGGTAATCGTATATATTTCATTGTATTTTTTATTTTTACTACAAGAACCATCAGGATTGAATTTACGTTTTCCCTACCACCCTACTAAGTAGCAAAGCGCCTGCACCTCACGCAGTAACGTTATGCTAATCGCAACGTGTTTCTATCTACATTTTCTTTAATGATTCTTGTAGTTGGCTTCAGTCATTAATGTGTTAACTGTTGTAATAGCCATAAGTACTGTATATGCAAGAAGTATAAATAATAATTCGGTGTGTTAAGCATTTATTGAATAAATACGCAAATTGGTGGGCACTGTTGATGAATTATTTGCTTGAGGAGTAAGGTCTAAGCGGTGTTCATAAGTTGTCAATAACCGATAAGAAACTATATATATATATATATATATACTTACAAAGTATTCGTCTACTCTTAAGAAACGTTGACATTATAGCAATAAAAAATTCCATGGTATCGTTGAAGTCATTTTTTTCCCTCTAATATGGTAAGCGAACCTTTTTTTTTATTTAACGAATAATTAAACCAAAAATACCCAGGAATTGACTGTTATATTTATTTGTTTTTCGTGTGAGAGGTTTACCACAGGTAATTTCTCCGGTGATATTCAATAGATGACAGTTTTAAAAGGATTCGTCTCAAGATTTTCTACTAAAAATGTTCTATAAAACTTATCGGTCATATGTTATAAGCTTGCAACATGTACAACCAGAATATTTTTTTTAATCTTTTCGGTTTTTTTTATTTTCCAAGAGAAATGCTGTTTAAGCAATGCAGAAATGAAAAATATCACTGTGAAGATGTGAAAAACTGGCGTTTTAACTGCCTTTATCAATGTGTCGAATTTATGACGTCACTTGAATTTGAGATGAACATTCGAATATTTGAAGAAATTGTTGGCAAAAAGGCGTGTTTCTACAATTTATCTTACAAATTCAAACAGAGAAACACCCTTGTAATTATGTGGCCTGATTAAGACTAGTTTTCGGTGTGTTTGTATAGTAAAATAATACATTTTGAGTCCAGCCATATTTTTTTTGTTGTTGATAAAATACCAATCACACTGTCTTAAACAAAATTCGACCACATTAAGAAAATAATATATTATATTACCTTATAGACCAACTTCTTTCACCCCCCTGCCGCCATCCTTCTCTTTTGTCCAGTGGCGGCCATAAAGTCTAATTACGGCCAATAATTTAGTTGGGAATCGCGTGACAAGTCGCCGCAGCGCGCCCCCTCGCGAGCCGCCGACCATTTTGGAAATAATACCGCCCAAAAGTGGAGCATTGTTGGATAATTATACGGAGTTTGGGGTGTGGGCAATTGTTGAATATGAAACACGTAATATACATGGAATTATAAGGTCCCAATTCAACGTTATTTAGTCGGTATTGATCGATTTATACCACCACATAATATAATAAAATCAGATAATGCTTCAGCATGCTTTCACGACAATTGAACTTTATATTTTACATGACGATGGAGTCGAATACAATTTTAAATTAAAAAAATCAATTACATTCTGTGCTTATTTTAAGATCATCTTTATCATTAAAAGATAAAAAAGTATTTAATTTATAGCTACCTGCAATATTAGAGTTTTCAATAGACATGCAAATAGACATTAATTTAAAAATAGTAAATTATTTTTCTACTATAATATTATTAAAAATAAAATGTACCAACATATGAAGCCTTATTTCTTAATTAATATCAAATGCGTTAGCGCTGTCCACCCCATTTCTTTATCGATTTTATGATAAATTGAATAGATTAAACAATAAACTTTTTAAAACGCTTAAAATGTAAAGTAATTCTTTCTGTAAAGAAGTCATTATTTTAAAGCTGTCGATTAATATCGATTTCATGTAATCACTAGACCCCCTTAGAGTGATACAATGTAAAAGCAAATAAATAGTAATGCAAATACAGAATTAATTTATTTTCTAGTCAGTAGCGTACGCAACACAATTAAAAGAATATGCTGTATGAGTATTCCACCCATTAAATATGATAGTTTATTTATCTGGAAAAAATTCATTTTGTTGGTATGATTACGCTGTAAACTTCGCTTTGGTGTGTGCAATAAAAGTGGCAGAAAATTGACACAATAATATGGTATGCTCAGGTCTGCAATATTAAATAAAATAGGACATTCATAATAAATCAAATATTCAACATTGTATTATGCGAAAATTTTAATATCGTACGTTTTAAATTAATTGATAAATAAATTCTATTTTTTTATGTTGTGGATTTCACAGTAATGTCAGTATGCTTTATTAAACGGCCTATTAGTTAACAGAGCCAAAATATAGCTGTAATTTAAAAAGCTACTTGAGAGTAGCAGTTTGTAATGAATTTATTTATATTTATTATCAAAAATATTTAATGATTAAATATAGTTATTTCGGCTTACGGCATCGTCGAAAAAGTCATAAGCTTTGTTGAGATTAATTACGTATTCGTTTAGTCAAAAGATCATAAACTTTATTCAAGTAATTTTGAAACATTTTATTGTGCTTTCCAATAAACAATTTTTAGGACAGTAACAAATTCAGCATTTTAATTTTAAACATATATATATATATGTTTTGAATAATTGAGATGACATTTTTTTATCTACTTCTTTTAGAAAAGTATTATATATAATATAAATAAGCTCATCCCAGTTTTATTAAAACAAATTGTCTTGTTAGTTGAATAGCAAAAAATATTGACTTTCAGTCCACATAGATGATTTTTTCTTCTTGTTTATTCGATTATCCACTGATTTGGGTACATGTGTAACGCCACTGGTTATCCGTGTTACATTGGATTTCAATAAAAGGGGATTGAATTGAACAGGCAGCCGTTTGAGGGAGGATAACTGTAATGTGTATTTATTGGCCATCGATTATTAGTGTAAAGACAGCGATAGTCAATTTATTTTCGTACGCATATACATTTTTCTTAAACAGAAAACTACATTTGTAAATTTCTTCATGTAATTTTTTTCAATCACATGGGAAATAGTACATTAAAAGAGATATAAAAACTGTTGCATTATATTATTTAAGATTATTACAATGACAAATTACAATTTTTTTTAAATATTATTTTTATAAATATATTTGTATATTTATTTATATTTGAGCAATCTCTTTTAAAATGATACCTGTCACTTCGTGATGAAAAGGCATTAGCTTTTAAGTAATATTTTTTTCATGTTAAAATATGTTATTGAAATATTACTAAAAATGTGTTTTTTAAAATTCAATATTTTTGAGCAATACCCAGATAAATTGTAAACTATATGCCTTTATTGACAAAAAACTAATAAAACATTCACAACTTAACGCAATGTAGGTTTTTAATAATTCTTCCTATTAAATTCTTCTATATTTTTACTTCTTACCTCGGTTTTTTTTATGGAATTGATCAAACGAACATACTAATTTATTTACCACTTAGTTTTGCTTTATAGAATATCTTTTCTGAATCACATTTGTTGTTGGACGCAGATTGTTGTCTATGCAATCTATGTTGACAGAACCAAAATAAAATTACTCATTAGAAAAGCATAATGAAAAGTTTTAAACGATATATTTTAAGACAAGACTTTATCAGTTTAATATGTTAATTAATACATATTTAAGGGAAACTTGTTTAGAAAAGAATAATAATCAATAAAACATAATAATATTTTAAAATAAGTTATTTTAAGTATTTATTTTAAGTCCAGTTCATATAACTCTTAAAACTTATGTGTTATATGGAAATCGACAAACAAATACATAGGCAAATAAGCAACCAAATCAACAATAAATCCTAAATATTATCATTCGACCATTATTTTCGAATGTTTATATCAATTCAATTTTTTTATTACTAAAAATTGATTGAAGCATATTTAAGATTACGAATGAAATTTACATAATATTTCAAAGCTATTTTATAAAATACTTGATACAAATTCGATCCCCTAATGAGTCTGTATGAAATCAAAACCACGCGTATCTTTCGTGTAACACAATCGTTAATCGTTACCTATACGGATAACGGTTTGAGGCAAAAATTGGGTTAGTTAGGGGTTGTATAATATTTCTTACATGTAATAGGTACCTATTATAAAATGAATATGTTAGTAATATTTCATACGAAAGTAGTTAAATTAAGAAGTATTATTTTCTGCCGCGGAAATGCTTTAACATATTTGATGTTTAGGAATTATTATAATAAGGGTAGTTTGAGTTTTGGAAGAAAGGTAAAATATTTCAATAGAATCTCGTTGCTATAATTATTTTTATTAATAATTAAATATTAAGACAAATCAATTTCATACTTCAGTCCGAATAAATGAATATTTTTTTTTAGTAACGAAATTAAAATCGATATGCATATGTGTAGTTCTATAAAAAATCAAAATTAATTTTAATCTTTTCGTCATTCAATAACTTGGTAGAAAATAAGATAGCGTGGGGGTCATAGATAATATTTTGTTGAGTTAAAACAACCTATTTTCTATCTCTAAGACGTATCGAATTTGGTTTTCTTACTCATTATTATTAATATTTTAAAAATAAGGTTATTGTAATTCCTACTATATTTCAATTTTGATTATTTTTACGCGATCGTTAAATTGTGACGTTACTTGAAAATATATTTTTAGCTTTGTAATCGATGAACAATAAATATTAGCGAAATCGTTTTCTAACCAGGTTGGGGAATTTCTTGTGTATACATTACAATTATGTATAGTAACTATACTTAATACGGTAATATTTCTTTCTCATATTACCTAGTACAGTGAAATATTTGATGTAGGTATAACTCGCAAACATTCGCCCACCTATGCCCAACATTACACCTATATAATGTACTAAAAAGCAACAAATTGAAAATTTTAAATCGTGATACGATTAAAAGCTCCCACTTTATGTGACATTATATCTACTTGAAAATGTGATTTGGATAATTGGCAGTAGAAATAATTACATAGTTACTTTACAAGTAAGATTAGCGTGGGCTTTAATGCGCCTAGTGTCACTTTTATGACACACTTCGCCGAGAAAAGTCGAGTCACTAATTCATATGTTAATAATTATTGTTTCTACATAAACAAACATAATACGTTTCTGCTAATTTGAATACGACTTTGGTTGTTGGCCTCATCAGCATATTCATGTTTTAGACACGTATTAATTCAACGAACGACCTACTGTCAAAGCCTCTATAAATCATAGAGATAATGAGAAAGAATAGATAAGACCACAATTTGTAAGCTATATAGTATCATAAAAAATAGATGTTGCATTCGTTAAAATCACAATGCACATAGCGTCAATGTATAACCTATGTCCTTTAAAACGAACGAAAACTTGTATCTTGTTTGTTATCACATTCTTCGTATAGAAATATTTTTAATCTGAAAAAACCGAAAAATCGAGAACCAAGATTTCCGAAAATACGATGTCGCTTTTTATGAAAATTGAAAACATGTACATTTTATTGATATCGTGTCGCGTGTGTTGAATAAAGATAATGTTATGCTATTTATGATAACTTATACTTTATTGCATAGCGATATGCTGTGGATTTTATTCCTTTTTGAAAAACCAACAACAAAGCGAATAGATTTATTTGAATATTTCCACTTCCATCGATCATATGAAAGTATTTAGATTTTTACGTGAATTGTCTTTAACTCATTTGTTCAACCTGTAACAGTAAAGCTCGGACTAAACTAGTGGTTTGCTGATCATTCTCACTATACCGATAGGTCGGAGGAATTGCGATAGTAATAAACATCCACGCTTTCGAAGAGAAGTCGGTTGAAATGTCAATTTACATGTTTTTCTGCACTAACCCTCGATGTCCCATCTATAACAAAAATTAACGACGTTGAATACTTCTTTACAGACCTAAAGTTACTCTTTAAAATAGCTACATCTACAGAGACTTTGATTTGTCTTTCAAGAGACAATGTTTTATAGCTTTTTCGAGTTTGTAAAACCTATAGTTAAAATGTATAAAGATTATTAGGTTCATGCTACTGAAATACCTGATAATTAAATTTATATTAATTATCTAACTAAAACACAACCAATTATTACATATAAACGTTAGCCTGGTGTTTATAATACAACATCTAATACAAAGAAAGTATATACCAGATATTTTCCAATGTCATTCATTTCTATACCACATTAAATATTGAAACATCTTAATAGTTTATAAAATGCTTTCCTCATTAAATTTTAAAGTTATGCAATCTTTCTTTGGACAGAAATTATTTATTCCATATTTAAGTACATATAAAATAATTGGTAACATGATATTTATAGTTCCAGGATAGATTCAGCCAAAGATGAAGTTTTTGGTTCTTGAAATCATAGCTTTGATAGGGGAGAGTCATAACAAGTTGTGAGGCATCTAAATTATAAATAACAAAACTGATCAACAAGATATCTCAAATGAATTTTAAATTTGGCGTCAATTTTTCTATCGAATGAAATACTTGTTATCTAATCCGAGAAATTGGTTTAGAATGATTAGAAGAAGATGATTAATTAATACTAATGAAACTATTTATATTTGATTGTCTATTGAAAATGAAGTTAAACGACTGAGTTATGAACATTTGCCATAGATAAGTTCTACAAAGATCAAGATGTTTCAGATGGGAAGCGGCCATATTAAAAAAACCATAGATTCTTTATTATCATCTTACTTAGCAAAAAACTACTTTTTTTGTCTCTTGATTTCTACACAGAAGTGTGTACTCATAGAATTATGTATTCAATAATAGACTTTTATCAATTTCCTTCAATAGGTACATTTAATTTTTACCTACGTCATATTTTAAGGCACGTGTAAATTGTTTAATGAGAACACTATACAAACTGAGATTGGTATGTCATATTGTAAAAATTGTTGAAATATTTACTCAACTTTGTACTTGTAGTGTATTTTTCTAGCAAAAAACATCAATTGTATATCATTACTTTAGAATTGATTCGACTTTAAACAAATAGGGATATAATTTATGCTAACTCAAAACAGTCGCGGACAACTTGAGGTAATAGTAACACAACAAAGAAGTAATCGTAGACCAAATGTATAATACTTTCAAGAGAATCCATAACAAGTCTTTTTATTTATGTAACATGTACAAAAAAAAAGCTTAGCAATTGAACTCGATAGTTTCATGTCAGTTTTTCATACTTATAAGTATTATATATGTTTTTATTGTCTCATTTAAAAATTAAATCGTTTTAAAAATAAATTGTTTAGTATACAGAAATATTTAACTGATGATTTCCTTTATTTTAAATAATAAACTATAGATATCCATGACTAAATTTAGTTATTAAACATAAAAAAAAAATTTTATAATTCACTCTTATTTTTAACGTTTGAATCAATTTTCGGAATATATTCATGTAATTCAATTATTTATGAAAATATAAGTCATTCTACAAACAATGTCATGTATCTTTGCACTCATGCCATTGATTATACATCACTTGAACAAATTTATTTTTAGCGATTAATTTTAAACAATATAAGAGCTAAGTTTCTTTTTATGGTAATAGGAAACGGATTTAAAAAAAAGTTATTGTACCTAATTGTTACTCAGGTGTTTTCCTTGGGTTAAAGTAATTATTGGGCAAAATTACAGGTAAACAAAGACGTTAGCATAACTTTAATGCATACCTATTAAATATTTCGTAAAAAAACGTCGCGTCATTCGTGAACGAAAAAATGCTTTGTGGGTGAGCTCAGACCTGAGTTTAATAATAATGAATGAGCTTTCTTTGCACCGTATTTTTTACTGGTCTAACCAGAATCGTTTCTATGGATGATGATAATATATATATATATATATTATCATCATCAATAATATATGTATATTCATATTTTATAAAATGTTTATTATTTTTTTATGAATAAATATCATTTGAATATATATATGTGTGTATTTTTTAGCTAAAGTTGAACAAAGGTGCCATTTTTTTAAATTTCAGGAAATAAAAAAAAACAAGTTGAACATAAACAATCAAGATACGTATGTATTTGGATACAACACACTAAAAATAATATAACGTTTCAATAAGTGCAGTTATAAAGTATTTTTTCAGGTGTACATGTTTTTACGTTCAATAATAAAAAGTATAGCACGATGGAAATATACGCCTAATACAAAACAAAACCATGGAGTTTCAATTTATTTCTACGGTGATGTTTGTTGCATATTTTTTGAACCACTTGTAAAAAAGATACTTAGTCTTCGTTACTATAGATATTTTTAAATGAACTCTGTATTTATTGCAGTTATAACATTTTCAAAATTACTGTGGTACGACAAACATATTCAAAGCTGGTAAAGATTAACGGACAGATGAATCTATAAATAATTTTAAAAAATAGCATTAATGTATCGATTCAAATTTTAGATTAACGCTCGTACAAGTTTTACTTCTATTATTAACAATGACAATGAATGAAAAGCTTTTTTTTATTTTAACATTTAATATTTATTATTAACAATGATTACCATTTCAAATTTCAAGCCATAATAAAAATAGTGTGGCCTGGTGAACTATACAAAACTACACTCTTCCCATTGTCGCCTTGTCGATATTAAAATCTCTGTACTGGTGAATTAAAAATTAAAATAATTGGAATAAATGTACAATATGTAAATAATTGTTACCGACATATTATGAAGACGATATACAAATAAGTGGAACATGCGCTGTGTAGATTTAATATAAAATCGAAATAACAAGCTCATAAAATTATTAATTAATTTTACATCAAAAATACCAACCACTTTTTCATTATCCAAGCAAAGAAATACTAATATGATTTTCCCCTTATATTATGTAAGGAGGAAACTAAATATCAAATTGATTTTTAAATTAAGCTGAGTAGGCGTATTTATGATGACCCCATATTCCTAACATTAAATTCCCTTCAAAGTATATTAAGAGAAAGGGTTGTAATTTGATATTAGAATTTTTGTCGACCCCGAGTGCTACTTAAAAAAAGTTGACTCAAATAATAATCAAATTATGTATGTAAGGAAATATGTTTATATTTTTAAATTGATTCTAAATAAAATTGTCAAATATATAAAATTTTCATGAAAATGTGTAGAGTTAAAAACTCAAAAAAGGTGAATCTGTTTGTAATAAAATCATTTATCCTTTTTTATTTTGAACCTTTTTGATTTTTAAGATTGCTTGTCATGAATTGCAATACATTAATTAAGCATCTATTTTTTTATACTGTAATTTTTTACGAGAGAGCTTGCTGCAAACAACAATATATTTGTCTGAGTAGTTAAAGCCACCTAAAATTAGCTTTGTGTGCTTCCTGATATACTTACTTTTTTGTCTTTCAATTGCTATATAAATTTGCTTAGCTGTTTAAAGAGTGATATATGTATTTAAATCCAGTGGTGCTCAGTCTTTCACCCGCATATTTTCATAATAAAATTTATATAATGATTTTTTTTAATGAATTTGAAGAGTATTGAATTTTGATGGAAAATAATAACATACGAAGCCAGTCAACAGACGAAGTGTGTACATATTTTAGTATTACGATTGATTGATTCAATAGTATTATGCTAAATGATATATTAACTAATAATTTAAAAGTACACTTGAAACTACTCAAACCGTTTTAATATTGACTTATAAAATGGTTTTTAATGTGTTGGTCAGTTTTTTTACTAACCGACCAAACAATATTAATGGTCTTGCGTATTTTCTATTTAACATATAATTTAGTGACGCCACTGGGTGACGTTGCATAAACAAATAATACACCAATATCTACTTTGCATTTTAGACCACACCTTAAAAAGAGCACTTGAAAGAAGCCGGCCGGGATCGGTTTTATTTAGTACCTACCCGATAATTGATAATAGCCTTTACGATAATGGGCAATTAGGCCTAAGAGAACGTGCCAAGCTCAGCCCACGTCGGCTTCTTTGCATTGCCAACGCGTGGATAAAAGCTGTGTGTACGAAAAATGTTGTACCATTTTTTTGATTCGGGAATTTATTAAGGCTTAATGATTTTGTCGTGTTTTCGTCTGGACATCATTGCAGTCTGCCAACAGTGTTGTAAGGATCTTGTAAAAAGATAGTGGCTACCTATAAGTGCATGCCTTTCCAGAGACAAAGAGGGACGAAATGCACAGTAGTGATTTC
The DNA here is from genome assembly GCA_028555115.1 of Himalopsyche japonica. Taxonomy (NCBI): domain Eukaryota; kingdom Metazoa; phylum Arthropoda; class Insecta; order Trichoptera; family Rhyacophilidae; genus Himalopsyche; species Himalopsyche japonica. Next base: position 1,075,492 of record JAHFWJ010000819.1, read on the forward strand.
TTCGATTATTAATTTTTCTACCACGGATAACTATTAATGCTGACAGATATAAACATTGATTTTATGACGCTTACAAAATGGAATCATTTAAATACGCTTAATCAGAACCTGGTATTTTTTGCAAATAAAGAATCTTAAATTAATGTTTCGCGTTATCTTAATGTTTATAATAACATATAAAATTCTTTATGTTATAGTTTTATTAATATAGCGAAACGTTGTATTCGAAAACTTCAATAAACTGCGAGATTTTTTATAAAAGTATCGTTAAGAACATATATTTATCCATACGGTGTCTTGGGAACCCATTTCAATAAATAAAAACATTGTAGTGGAGGAATAATAAGCGTACCGAAATAAATTTAATATAACTCTTGATTTGTTTCAAATACGCGTAAATTTCGTGTAAAATGAGACGTAATAAATTCGGATATTTTTTTTGTTGAAGTCTGAAACAGCGTTCATTTATAAATCTTTAATAATGCGTACTGCCAATGAAAGATAGAAGCGTTTGTCAACTAGATGTTTAGCATTCAGTCAAATGTACCATATACATAATTATTTTTCTACTTGGATGGTAGGAAAATTCATGATATTATTGTTGTGTAAAAGTACCAAAGCATCCTGTTATTCCACTACGGCCCATTAACAAGTCTGCCGGTCGCCTGAGCACTTCAAAGAAATCTTGTTTGGCCGCATGTTAAATACACCGCTCTACTTAGCGTCTGCTACAACTTTGTGATTGTGTGCATCTTCATTTAGTTTAGGAGGACGCGATGTGGTTTCTGTCAAAATATTTGTACACAAAACGAGAGTCGGTAGATAGACGGAATAAGGCAGAAAAAACTGGAGCCCGAGCCACCTAAGAGCTGCTTACAGAAGCTGAGGTAAAAAACCAAAGTTTTATTGGTTATTTTTTCTGGATATGCTGACGGAAAGGTTGACTTCACCAGTCTTGTTTGTTGAGATGTTGATCACCGTTGCATTGATGCTTTCAAATAATTCTATAAACTTTCCAGTCACGATGCAGATGACTTGACAAGAATTGAATTAAAATATAATCTACCAAGATTGTATTCTTGTAGAAATTTAACTAGATGAAAAGAAATGTATTAGAATTAAAACATACGTAAAGTTATTCAGAAAAAGCTTACATAAATTTGCAAAAGCTCTGAAAGCAATAATTTGTAAATACGACTATAGGCACAAAACTGCTATAAAACTCGAATATTTTCTGTTTAACAAACAAATATTTTTTCTCGTTTTTTTATAAAATTTGAATTTTATATTAAAAAATAACTTTACTTTTTCATATAAAGTTAATTTATAATACTTTTTTAATTGGTGGTAACCATTTAAATTAAAATAATCATTTCGAAAAATAGTCAACATGATATTTGCGATCTCTTTTATTTTCATTCAAAAGATACTTATTTTCAAGGATTTTTGTGAAGTGTTGGGCTTTATCACTTGAACGACTTAAATATTTGAAGGATACTTTAAAAAAATCATAAAGAGGAAAGCGTATGCACCTACTCAATTAGTCTGGTCTTGTCAACTGTCAAAACAAACCGATAGTGATCATAAATAAATAATTGGAATGTACCCTGAAAAACTGAGCAGCATTTGTAGCTATTCAATAATAATTAGTCTGGTCGATTAAAATAAATGTTAAATAATATTCTCTGCAATGTTTGCACTCACTTTTTAGAAAAAAATGCTAGTTGTCAATATTGATTTTGATCATTACGGATTGTATCATCTATCCTATCAAAATAATTACTGTGAAACTTTGATATGTACAATATAATACAATGTTATAAAATTCAGATTATTATAAATGCAAATTTAATGTGTTTGTTTTAAAATGGAAATGAAATATGTCTTTTACAACGAGAAATATGTATAAGGTATATTAAAATTATATTCATAATATATTATAAATATTTTACATTGAAAAAGTAATCATATATGCTCACATTAACGTCTAGCTAACCTGTCCCTTAAAATAGAAATGTCTTTGGCAAAGATAAAACATTTCAAGACACCCCAATATTTTAAATTGGGGATATTTTAATTTAAGAACAAAATTATAACAGCCCAAGGCGGTTTGTTAGCGGTAATAAAAATTTATAAAATACATCAAGTAGTTTAAAGGTTTATCACTTTAGGAATTCATCGCACCCTCATGCGAATCAAATAATTTATTACTGTTAGTATTATGACAGTAAAGCATAATTTTTTGTTTAATATTTACGTTTTATATCATTTAGCTAAAAAGTAGCCAATCCGTCGAATTATATTTATATTCTTTATTTGTAATTTAAGAAACTAATTAGTATTATAAGTGTACGGTGAAAATATTGAAAATAAATATAAACAATAGCAGAATGAAATTTCAAAAAAAAAAATCTCTTCAAACAAAATTGACACATTTAAAATATGTAATAAATACCGTTTATACTTCCATCTGTTAATACGTGCATAGTTAGTTCATTTAATACATAAATCAATTAAATTATTTTCTGGTGTATTCAATAAAGCTTTATTAAGAAATCTCATTATACTCCTTATATTCACACGTGTAGGTGATATCCGGTAAACTCCAAGTGCTAATAAAGTATAACTTAAAAATGTTTGTAAGCATATTTTATAAAGTATAAGCAATATTCACTCCCCGACGATGAAATATCCCGACGTTCATTTATGCAATCAATAAAAGCGGAGATAAACTGCTAGCGATTAATTATTGGCGATAAATTGTCAGCGATGAAATAAATTACCCCAAAAGGTATTAAAGCATTCTTATAGAAACTCAATGAACATTTGAATTACTTAATGGGTTAGTTACAATAAGAATATTGCTGCAGAACAATATAAAGATAAATTATAATTACAGCAATTTTATAATTCAAAAATATTTAGCGTAGATGCAGACACGTGTCAATTGTATAAATATTATACTATATAACAAACACTGAGAACTAAGCAATAAGTTCTAATTTTTTTTCCTGTAGCAAGTTTTTTTTTATTTCCTTATGTGTATTTATGTTTATTTTAATGCGTACACGAATAAATATATTTTTCAAAGTTCATTTTTATTCGAAAAAAATACTTTACTTCACGTCAAAAAAAAAACATAGAAGTACAACATACACACTTCTCCATGACATTCGTTACTATTGCTATAAAAATTACATATTTATATAAATATTCATTTAATTACCATCTCATCATTCCACATCTATACAATATTTGATCGGTCAACACTCATCTGAACTGGGTCTAATTATTGTAGATATTAACGGAAATTATCTTGTATTTTTTAAATTTCAAAATAATAACTTTTACTGGTAGTGTCACATATCAGCGTTTTTTCAATATGTTTCATGCAAATGATGCGCTGACAGTAATATTATTATAATGTATGAAAACATAGAAAGAGGGATTGAGAGAAAGAGTGAAACTGACAGCGTTTGTCAAAAACCATACAGTACTAAGGTGCGTGTGCACAAATAGCGAAAGAAAATGGGTGTATGTATTGCAAATATATTTACTGATATAACATGAGAAATAAATATTTTGTTATCATTGCAAACTATAAGACCGAATAATGTATATTTGTAAAGAATTTCTTTATTAGATTAGTATTAAAAATAATTATTGATTATTCTCAGCCAGCTTATTCTTTTTTATTCTAACCCCTAACGAAGCACTACTAGGTCATAATATTTTATAGACTTCCAGATTATTGAAATAATTTGTGCAGAGCCAGTACAATAATAACAAAAACAGGGTCGGTCCACTGCGTGGTGCGGTGGGCGTGTGCGTCGATTTATTCTTAACAAAAAATAATACTTTATTTTTTTAGGTCGCGGTAGTGGATAAGTAATTAAAATAGGGTCCTGCCTCGCAAAGGATGACTTGGCAGTACTTAGATTCAACTAAAATTGTTACGTTGTCTTTCTCTGCGATGCGCTGTTTGTTAAATCGACCCTCCTTTGTGAGAATGTGCACACCTTGCTATTGAAATCGATTAACTACATATCTTTGACTACGTAAATGATTAACTTGAACTGAATGCATCGTCTTCAAGATTGATTTTTGTTTTTGCAAATATAATGTTCATAATCATTTCACAGACAGTTATAATGTCTAGAATAAACTCTTCTGAGAAAAATTCAGCATTTTGTCCTCCAAGGTATTTGTAATAATTATTTTCATTCAAAGTATTTTAAATGAAGTAGATTTTAGGATAAGAAATTTAGGTACTTATGTTATAAATTTAGGTGCAGTATGTACATTAACTCAATACGCTAGATGAATATGACGTCTAATCAAAGAAAGAAAAACAAATAGTATGTGTTTACACGTACTGAGTTTATGACACAAAAATAAAAATTTAATGAAACTTTTGCGACGGCTTAAATATTTTTTTAAGTTTTAATGATATAATAATGAAAAAGGCTTGATTGTAGTTTTTACTAAGTCAACTAAATATGTCAATATATTGAACTATATTGAATAAGGCAATTAATAAATATTACTGAAATTTAAATGATTCAGCGCCACTGTCCTAAATTTGTTAATTATATCAAATAGAGTCTAATTTACTTTTCTAAAAAGGGTTCAGTCCCTCCCTGTAACTGTAACAGAGCCGCAAGTCTTTTCATAAATATGATTAATTAACACCACTGAATTAATGAACAAAAAAACTTGTTTAAAAATTAGCTAATTATGTAAAATATTTTTTCATCCAAACCCTAAATTAAAAACAATGATAATTAACATTGAAAACATGAATTGAGATCATAATGAAAGATTATTTTGTTGTTTTTTAGCTAGAGGCGAATTGGAATTAATTATTAATTAACAGTGAATCTTTTATTCACATGGTGAAGTGTTGTAATTTTCAGTGATAAAATATACTTAATGCATTTTGGCAAATAAATGTAAAGCTCGTGTATATTACTAAAATAAAATTCATTCAAAAGAATTTAAATATATCTTTCAATAAACAGTATATAATACTTACAACTATTATAATTCTTGCATATGGAATTATATTTTCTTTACCATAATAAATTTATTTCACCCATTTCAGGTATTTTATTATAATTAAGAAAACTCGAGCCTCACAATAAATGGTATAATATTATATTTCGTAATAACTAGTTATCCAAAAGTATTCGATTTGTTCTTCATCCTATATCAAATGATCGATACACAATCTAGCCCATTAAATTTGATTCTTTGTATAATCCATAAATAGAGAAATCATACCAACACTATTATTATTTTTTTGTTTTGAATCAATTATTCTTAAGATTCCAAAAGTGTGATGTAACAGCTTAGGAAGCGATATTAGAAAATTTCTTTTAATAGTTTAGCTATATTCGATTCAAAAATAGTAAATACAATCGCACTTCTAAGTACATAAACCCGGTAGACTTTATAATAATACCGAAAAAACAATAACATTAAAAACATTATTTGTCTTTACATCTAAACCCCAAAACAATGATTTGATGACTGAACTTCAGTTGGTAATGCTCGCGATGAGCGAAACCGGTCCTGATCAAAAAAATATATTGTGGTAATAAGCACTAAAAAAATGTGTTTTTATTATTTAAAATATCATGCCTCTCCATCAAGAAGTGACAGTTGACACCTTAAAAGTAATATATTACATATAACTTGACTGTTTCTGTACACCGGTTTGTCAGATACAGTCTTAATTATTTTGTTAAATTTTATCCTGTTTCTTTATATTGGTGTAACTTCTTTGTGCATTTGGCTGCTAGCGTTAAATAAACACCAAGATAAATTAAAAAATAACAGATTTCACGCGTCCGATTTATTGTTTGCTTCTAAACACGAGGGGTGAATTTGGCATTAAGACGGTAAATTAAACAAACTAAATGGCAAAGGCAAATTGAAATAACCAACAAACAAATCTCGATATGAAAACATTTAATATGGTCTGACAAGTAAACCGATTTAGATTATTTGTGTTGTCCAATATGAAAAATCAATACAAACTAATTGCATTTTGAAATACATGAAACATGAGCGCCTAAATTAAGTTTCAGTTAAATATTTTTTTAAAAACACAGATGATAAAAAATTCTTATTCTTTTAAACACAAATCGTGATACGCTAAAAAAATATGATTGTAGGAAAACTTAACGTAAGCCATTCGCCGAATTTTTTTCTAGATATAATCCAACCATGTAATATAACTTCCAGATGATCAAGTAAATATTGTTTGATAATATTTTTGAAAAGATTTTAAACACGTTCGCAAAGTAATGCACGCGTGTAGTCAAAAAAGCCTTGTAGTCAGATTTAGATTTTATTTACAAAATACTTTTTACTTGTGAATTACCATTCAAAAAAACTTTTCACAGCGAGAAAGCTATCAATTTTTTCAATTTAAATTGTAATTTATATGTTGATAAACTGTACGCGATAATCAACTGTAACCAATGTATCATTTTAACATTTTTTCTGAGAGAGAAAAAACGGTGTTGATTATTTACTTACACTGACAGATAAAAGTTTTTGAATCCACCAAAGTATATTATTATATCATTCTGCCGCCCTTTTTCCGGCCGGATGCTCCTTTTGACGCGTCCAATCGAATAAAATGGCCGGCTGATTTAATTAAATGTAACAATGATTTATTTTCTTTGGCAGCGTATTGTAATCTTACGGGTGAGTGCCTTGCAGACACTCGGCAATTGTTATATTATTTTATATTGGATGGGTACAATATGGCGATTGGCGACGATTTAAAGAGATTGTCATATGTTATTTTATAAATTTCAACTCCGTCAAATTGTGCAATTGGTAAATGTATTGAAAGCATAAACGATGAAACTTTGTAGCCACTTCCATTAGGTACGGCTTCACACTCCGTATATGGTGTATTCTGCGAGTTAACTAAATTTTTTGAGCCCTGTGTATTACAACATATATCCAACATATTTTGTTAATAATGATATACAAAAAAAATGAGTACAACCGGGATTCATTTTTAGCACCAAAGGCATTATTTTAATTGCGATTGAATTGAAATGAAAATTAATATTTTTATATACTTTATAAAGCAAGATTTCGATATTTATAAATAAATATAAGTAACATGAATAGATTTACATTTGTACTAAGGTTTGCTTGAAGTCTTGAGATGGTTTTCGATTTATTTTAAATAATATTATTAATCTTATATTCATTGTTTGCTTGTGTATGCATTTTACAGAATAAACGAGATTTTAATAGTTTTGAAAATGAGCAAAATGAAAGGGAAAAATAATATGTTCTAATTACTACAAGAACATACGGCAGCAAATCTACTACATGCAAATATTTCAGCCTAAAATGCTCTCAGATATATACCATATACAAGTTTTAAAATGTGGAACTAAAAAAAATATTTCATTATTCATGTTCTTTTTTAGTCCTCCCCATTTGTAAAAAATATATTTTTTTAAACTCTTAAATCAAGAAATAACAGTTAAGACAACTAAATAAATGTAGCATAAACTAAAAATGCATGAGTATCGTATATATAGTACATATTTCATTGCAATGTTCTTATAAAATATCAAAACATACAATCGATCGAAAAAAATACTCTCTTCTATTAAATACTAGTGGGTATATATTTGTTAAAAAACGAATTCTCAATTATTGAGCTAACAGTTATACTATTATAATTAAGATACACCAAAATGTCGAAATATTGAGTAGACATATTCTTAAATGCATTTCTTGTGTTGCGATAAGATATTTATAATTTTAACAAATTTATTAAAATAATCAATAAAAATAAACTTATGTAAACTATAAACGACGCGTAAGAAGATGAAACTGATATGCTGTGTATCTATTTGTATACCTACCCACTGTATTCAAGTTTTATGATCCTACACTAGAATGGTTTCAATCAATAAAAACATCAAAGCAATCAATTGTAAATAAAGTACTGAAAAAATCGTTTAAAAAAATCATAAAACCAGTGGCGTGGTATTCGTTCAATCAAAATTCCATAATGTGTCTTTTGACACTCGAATTCATCTGTTTATTGGAAACAATTTATTTTAAAGCAGGGATGACTACAGCATATCCGATACATATACTAACGTTGGAAAAAAATGAGTAATGATTTTCATTTTTTTAAATCGTTTCATTTTCTTTTTGATAGCATTAATTTTATTTGACTGATAATTTTGTTTTCAATAATAAAAACACATTTTTTGTATTTTTCCACAATATATATGTCATAAAAAATGTGTTTTTATTTTTTAAATATCTTGCCTTTCCATCAAGAAGTGACAGTTAACACATTAAAAGTGATAATTTTGTTAAAATGATTTTAGAACTAAAAAAGTGTATATGAAACTGAGGCAGAAAATCATAAAAAATTTTATCCTAGAAAATTGTCACGTGCTATCTAAAATATTCAATCAATAGAAACAGTGAGGATGGAAAAACAAAACGCAGGTTAATGGGATTCAAGAAAAAAAATCTTTCAACATCAATTGATGAATATTTTCACTATTAAAAGTTCAATATAAAAAAAAAACTGTACATAAAAGTAGGCTCACTTTTGTCAAAATTTATTAAAAACGATTGATAGAAAATTGTTAAAACATCAACAGCACTTCTAGGTTAAAAATTCTACTTCAATAAGCATTTAATAAATTACAAAATAAGATACAGGTAACGGTTTCTGGACTTATTAATGAGGAATATGTGTTTAATGTATTCGGTAGTCAAAACTTATCACAAGAACCTGGGTAAAAAGATTTTTATATTTTTTTGCAATACTACACATTTGGATCGTGATTTGACAAAACTCGTGTATCCTAAGCTGGGAAATCATGATTTTACTCAAATTGTGTTAAGCAAATATTATTTGATATATTTTTAATGTCTTTTTCTGACAGCCCTGTTTTTCTAAGTCACTACCGTCGCGCTGCCATCATGACATTCCTGTTTGTCGTCCGTAAAATTGGACATTCGGATAGGAGAGGATCGTTTCATTGTCCTCTGGACTTTATAAAGCTCGAAACAGCGGATTTTGACAATTTACACTAGACGGTGGGTGTTTGGAGCTTTAAAGCACTTTGCACTGGATCTATAAACCAACGTTTGATAGCATGCCGTTGCGCGTTGTTCATTATTTACACCCAAATAAAGATAGTATAGTAAATACCAAAACATAGATCGAAAAATAAATACCACCGAAGTGATAAGAAACAATATAATTTAGTCACAGATAATTCTTTCGTTATTAATTATAGCTCATTGATAAGAACTGCTTGAAGTGAAATACAAATAATTGATTTCGAATTGGTAAGTTGAATACTAATACAAAACCAATAATGTGGAATGAGTGTTAAAGAGTTTGGATACAATTTTGCATTATATCAAGTCATTTGAATAAAGTTAATAACAACACAACAAAGAGTTGAATGGTGAATTAAGCTTAATATAATCAGGAATAAAAGCTTGACCTATATAGATCATCAGAAACATATATATAGTATTGTTATACCACAATCAATTTAGAAAGTTTATGTTATTAAAATTGCCTTTTATAAATTAATAATTTTTTAAGTCTCACATAGCAATTTATTGCAAAATCCTCACTTAATCTTACAGTATTGAACATGATCCGTAAACCATTAAAAAATGGACCTTTATTAAGAGGTAAGCTATAACTTCATAATAACTTCTCTAAAGAATTCTTTTCAATGTTATTTTAAAATTTATTGCCGTGATATATTTAAAAAAAAAAATCTTATTCATTTTTTCGTAAGACGTAAGAAGAAATTTGGATAAATCTGAAACATATAATTTGTTAAAACGCGTTTCAGAGTTAAATTCTTGCTAGCTTTCGGCAAGTGCTAGCAGTTAAAAATGCGTTGACATGCAGATTTACGACCCGTTAAAACAACGCCGCGGAAATTTTGATACTGTCATGAAAGAAATAATTTACTTCTGCGCTAATTGCATTATATCTTAGCAATCTATTTAAAATTTCGTCGCCTCTTTGAAGTGATAAAACAATAATTTGTTCGTGATGTTAAAAGGAAAATAAGCAAAAATTAAGTGTCATATAATTCAGAAGCGTAGAAGAAACAATAAGACACCGAATACTTGCTGTACACACTTTTCCCGAATTACAACATATTTGCTGACTTACATTTATATTGATTCTATAAATTTTGTCATATCATTAATAAACAATGCTTTATAAAATAAATATTTTATTTCTTCAGTCAATTATTTTTTAATTGTTAGTATAGTAAATGTTCCCTGTCTTTTTGATGACATATTAATTATTTTTTGCAATTTCCAATATTTTTTTATATGGCAATATTGATTATGGCAGGCATTATTTTTTCATCATAAATATTTATAATATAAAGAGCTGAAAGCGTTGTCCAAGCGTTAAAATTATTTTATTTTAATGTAATAACATTAAATTATACTATTTTTTCATCGCATATTATCCCGTTTTTAATAAAATATAATAAATTAAATTGAAATATAATGACATATACAAACATAAATGAAGGATATAGTAAATATATTTTATGTAGGCCATGCAACGTATTGCTTGCAAGTTTGGAAAGAGTATAATTTCTATATTTACTTTGCATCCTTTTTTATGAGTGAACGTTTTATGATAATCCTGTATATAATACGTTTCTGCGTTTTTTTTTTGTTCTTTACCGTGCACCACTGGAATGCAGTTGACAAAATTTTGCTGGAATCTTTCAGTAAATTGTATTAAATACTTCAACGGTATTTAGCCAAAATTAAATTGAATAGATACCGTTTTTCTGTCATCAAAAATAATAAAACTGTTAGGCCAATTAATTCAACCAAGGACTTAAACCTCTTCGTTTGATGTTATTATATGTAAATTTATATCTTTGTAAATAGGTACAAGTCTCAAATATTTTTATTCAAACACTATATCTTAAATCATTTAAAAATTACAATTCTTATAATTTATAAATGTCCAAACGAATAAACACATCTAATAATTCTTTACAAATAATTTAATTGCGAAATAAATATAATGTATTATATATGCAATTCTTTTTTCAATTCAGTCAAACAAACTCTTTTAAAATTTATTGTGTAGATTTTCTTCTTTCTTTGATCTAGATATGTTTATCATTCTGTAATTTTTATGAATTTATTAATATTCATAGTTTTTATGTCTTTATTGTTATGAAATAACACCACTAAAAAATCCAGTTAAAATATTTATGCTTCGAAAATAATATTCCAATTTACTGTTTTATAGTCAAATATACAGATAGTTGTACATTAAATAAGGGCTGTTATTTCCATAAAACACATCACAGGGCCAATTAATGACGCTTTTAAATGATTATCAGTTTGTCAATACTAGTCAGACTTGCTGGAAATATTGACTAAAATTTTTGTAATTGATTCTATCCCTAACCGGAGTTCTTCGAATCATCTTTTCGTTCATTATTTAGTTAACTTTATTAAATAATCGTACAATGAACTGTTTACTAAATTATAGGTTTCGTTTGCGACCTCTTTATTGTCTTACTCTTTTGTAATGGACAGCTTGGATAACCACTATTACTTGTTACTATTAACTCTGCTGACGTAACCCTTTACTCTTCACGAGGAAAAGATAGCTAAAGTGTATTAATAAAAATCCACGCAATATATTATCGGATAAGAAATGCTCTATAAAACGGATTTTTCTTAGTGACACGTCATACTAACGCGTCTATGCTCCGCCCCGATTTACGACAATTTTTCTGAGCACATATTAATTAATGCATTAGAGTTATACAATATGAAGATAATTTATAATTATATACCAAAACCTCGGTGATCAGTTATATGTAAAATTCTATGTTAAATTAAGAAAGTTTATCTGCTTCTATAGGAGACAAATATTAAACTAGATAAAATGTGAATTTAAATATATTTTACCGATTATAAAGTTGTATAAGGTTACCAAATAGATGACATATTCACAGCCAATTAGGTTTCATGCCAAATAGAATATTTTTCCATTTTATGATTATCAATGATATGACATTTAAAGTCGTACAATATACACTTTTGCTATCAATACAAATTTTACTAAAACTAGTTAAACGTTGTATTTAAACATTCAATGCATTTTGGGTGCTAGATAAATTAAAACAAGGGTGCAAGGATGCGTGTCACAGACAAAGGATGGGTGGAGACTAAACATCTATTTCCCCCACAGTAATTTCGTATCCTATCCACTGTTACTCTTATCAAACATTTAACTGTTAAGTGAATATTTACCAATAAAAAGCGAGCGCTCACTACACACTTTGTCTTGAGCTTAAAAACGATTCCTCAAATTACTATATACATTTATTCAGCTTTTCATTAAAATTTAACTTCATATCTTTGGTAAAAAGGTTTTCCCTAAAACATATAACTATGTAAACTAAACTTTAATTAATATTGAATATTTATAGATCAGTTATATACAATGAAATATAATAATCATTTTAATATTGTAGATATAATTACTTTTGGAAAGTGAATATATATTATGCGAGTTTAATTTTACGTGAAACATGAACTATTTCACAAAGAATATATTATTATTAATATGCGCCTTTTTTGTATAATTTTCAACTGGACCGTAATTTAATTGATTTGTGTTTTTAAGAGATAAATATCTTTTATCTAAGATAGAATAAAAAAGAATAAAATATATTTTAAATAAGCAACGATTTTAAAAATGAGTTAGAATTGATCTAACAATAATATATTTTTTACTACTATAACTAAGTACAAGTAAAATAATATTAAGATATGTTGAGAACAACGATACATATAAATTCTATTTATAAATACACATTTATATGTTACCTTATCATTCATGCACTATATATATATAACTATTTTTAGCCGTAAATGTGGTGTTTTTAAATGGAATTTGTGACAGATTAATTACATTTTTTTACTTATAATTTCTTCAATTCAATTAAATTTCGTTTATTCAAAACAATATTAAGTATTTTTTTTTCACAATCAATGGCTTTTAATAATTATATATTATATATATATATTATAATCAATATAGTCTATGTATTCAAATAACGCATATTTGTTCTAAAATACTTAATTTTCTTTTATTTATATCTCCCCTATATACCCATAATACGATAATGATTTCGACTAAAGACGGACATAAAACTACTTTGTCGCCCTCCAAAAACTTCACTCTTCACTACCGATAAAATTAAGTGGCTATACCACATTAAAATGCGGCCATCTCTTTTGCTCTCGTTTATAATATACAAAGAAAGAATACATTCACCCATGCTTGAATGTTGCCTTTGTTTATATTAGGATAGCAAAGGGAGTGCTTGTGGGTTTGAGGGTGTCGTTTTAAGGCAAGAAATCCGATCTGATAACTTCTGGCCCTCTGTCGAAGTTCTTTAGTGCTAGTGACAAATAAGATGGGCGCATTTTTGATAAGTACTTAAAACTTTGATAACTGACATTTGATTGAAAGTATTATGTATATTAATTCGTCCATTATATATGTATCCTATAACGATTCTGCTTATGTATTCTTATTGAAGAAGATGTAATATGATAAATGAAATTAATGGAAAACGCCCATGTATGCTATTTTACCAGTGCTATTATTAGCTACTTTATTAATAATTATATAATTATTGTAACAATGACTTTCTTAAGTCATTTAGAGTGTCTTTTATTTTACTTTAAAAATGAGTACAACAAAATTACGAAATTTGATTTTAAAAATACTTGATATTCAGGATAAATAAAAAAACCAGTTGTTAAAATAAACATAGCTGTATGTATTTAAATTCACTTTATCAATCCTGTTTATTTTCAACGTGCATGTCAGTTGTCCTTGATTGTCAAAATAATTATACACATTTTTTCCGTGGATTTTCTTAAATCTTCATATATTTGGTCACTTTCTGCCAGAATACATCTTTCAGTATCTTTATGCATCCATGAACAATAATCACTCAATATATATATATATATATATATATATCGTTAGTTAAAACCATAAACTAACCACATTCAGTCAAAGTCTCATTAATTTAGATTTTTTTTGCAAAATTTCTTGTCAGCTTATCATACTAATATGTAGGATTATTCCCAATGAAAAGTTCTTACACACGTTGAATAAAATACAGAATTCGCTGTCCGTATCTATTTGCCTTTTTACTGCCCCTATATTCCCACCCATTTATCTGGTTGGTGATAAAAGGAATCGATTTCTTTTCATGTTTTGTAATCATTTACCGCTTTACGAAAGCCAATATAAACCCGCCACCATTTGCTTTCGGAAGTAAGTACAACGTCGCTTTTCACTTCACTTTTACGACCTCTCAAAATAATGCGACACCGTAATAAAAGGTTGTGAATCGCTGGCGTCGTACTGTTTCAACACACAGGGCCGCAGGGAAACGATTAAAACACTTACAATATATTTTTGATTTTTTAAAAGATTTGGCCAATGTTTACAATTAAAATGAGTGTTTGAATAACACATATTGGATTTTAAAACGCATTATGTCAAAAATTCAATTGCTCATTCATACAATTACTGGAAATTGATGAAATTTATCGATTTATAAAATATTTAACCAAGTGAATATATGGTATAGATAAAAAAGCAACGAACTTTCAATTTCCATTTTTTTAAGAAAATGGCTGACTTAACAAATTAAAGCTATAAAACTGTGCATTTTCAGTAACTTAACACATATTACTTCCATTTTCATTTTTTATTTAATATGTATTTACTCCTGGATTAAATCAAAATAATTTTAAGGAATTTATTCAAGTTTTTTTGCTAAGCCCTTTTTCAGTAGAGAGAATATCTATTTTATAATATTCTATAGACATATTTAATATTATATGTCGTACTACGATGCAAAGCCTGATCATATTGTTATAAGAAGATTAATTTGAATTCACATTTATTTTTCATGGTATGTTGTTAACAAAACATCAAAATTCAAAATTGGTTTAATACTATTATTTTCAATTTTAAAAAACCTCTCGAGTAGTAAAATAATATTTTTCACATCAATAGTTTTACAGTTGACAAATTCTTAGAAAATATACGAATATTTATAATAATATATTAATTATGTTTAAAAAGTAATCTTATAATATTTTACATTCCTTGATTTAGCCCTGTCCGCAGCCATGGCGACATGTCTCATTATTCGCTTCGCAGCGCTTCGTTGATGGGCCGACGTTCCTCGGCGCAAATGGCGCGACAAATAAAACCAGCCCCATACCCTTGATAACAATTAACGCCCCGAAAAAAGAAAGCGAGGGCTGCACACCATTTAATATCTCCTATTCCAAGTAGGCAACAGCATAATTGCGAATATTTAAATATGCATAAAAAAGAAAGGACACAGTTCTCCTGTTTTTATAGAATTGAAATCAAATAATTTTCGTTGAAAGATTTCGTTCCATCTGGACAATTTATTCAACTGTGATTTCTATATACTAAATAAAGATTGTGAATTAATATATAGCTGGCAATTAACGGACAAAGCGGTTTTATACGTGTTACAAATAACAGTACGGTTGACTTTCGACGAGAAGACTCTAATATTCGTGTTTTTATTAATGCATACTTGCTTCCGGTGTTTATACTTATCAAAAACAGTTTGAAAATTGAATTGTTGAAACATTGTACACTTCGTTTTATCGCTCGCAAGCCGGGTTTCGCCTTTCGGAATCGTTGGGCATTCTATTACACGGATGCAATAGAACTGACTACAATATAAGTTTGTTTGATTTACCGATCAAAACTTTCACAAGCTGTTTCAACCATTAGACTAGGTTTTAAAAACTAATATACTAATAATATACATATATATTTTTTGACTTGTTATCGAAAACATTACAGCTATTTAAAAAAAAGTAGTTAATAAATATACGTTTATGACAGGTTTCATTCTTAAAATAGTGAATATCTTCTTTTCAATATCTATTAAAAAATTCACTTTGTGAATCTATTCCTCTTTTTATTTTTTAGTACATCGGCTTTCTAAAAACTGTTTAATGATTCTTATAATCTAAACAAATTGGATACTAACGTAATTTATTTATGAATTTGATTATGCGGTGACTTTGAATCATTAAGTATTTTACATGGGAACGCCTAAATTGATTATCAGATCATTGGATCTCCTCGTAAATTGACAGACAGATACTCCGGCATACAAATCGTTAAGTAAGTCCCCTCATTTTAAAGTCTTCTTGGCATTCTATATACTTCTTACACCAATGGCTGAGCAATTCAAAAGATTAAGGGCGAAATTCGGATTTATTGCTGCGATGATTCTTTTCACGACGCCCTCGTGACTGCAGATAGACGGCAGGGGATAACGTATCTTGCGGACAATTTAGTATAAAATATACGGAAATTCACCGAATTCTTTACGATCTCCTAGTACAAGTGATACGTCTTAAAATATAAAATACTTCATTAGTATAATATATTGGTGGTAATTAAAGATCTAACAGAAAATATTTTTAAACTTCTATACAAAAATACTTTTTTAACAATTACAGTTTTAAACCACTTCAAAATACAAAATCTCATCGTCCACAAAATGGCTCGACTTAATTAGCTTTTCTACAAATCAAATATATTCTATGAATAATTAAGAAACCACACTTGAAGTTTGTGTATTTGGCTATTCCGTTAGTACTATATATATATTTTTTACAATAACATTGTTAAAATATGACCATATTTATGTTTGCATCGAAATCATTGCAAAAATAACATGATGCCGAAAACAATTTCTTTTGAAATGAATTTATCAATGTAATGCAACGTGCTATAATAATTATAAAAAAATTCAAGGTATCGCAAAAGTAATAAAACACACACTTCGAAAATCAATGCACAAATCTCGTGTAAATTCTTTATTCCAAATATGATTAATATTCGTGTCAATTCATTTTCAATGATTAAGACGGACTTAAACAAACAGATAATGCTTAGAAGACTTTTGCTTTTAATAACAGCTGGTAGCATTTATCATATAAAACAACTTTAAAAATTTCAGTGCCACCTAGTGTGGGAAATATAAAGTGACCACCCCTAAGAAAAACGTTGTATAAAATATTTCCCACAAAACGACCAATAAAACTGTTCACATTCATCCCTTCTAAATTGAATCCTGGAATCCTCCTAACATATAAGCTACGAACAACATTTGACACGCGGACATCGAAAAATACATATATTTCTATTAATAAATTATTTTTTAATTAACAAGCATTCACACTGCCTACTACATACACCTGATGGTTCGTGCCAAAAGCACGCTTACCACCAATCGTGTATATTGCAATATTTCAGCTTGAAAAACTTATTTTTTATTGAATATTTTTATTGAAAATACTACTTTTTTATTAAATAAATATGAGGCAGGAAGAAATGTTCAATACAGAACGAAGCCTTTGTTCAATTTATTTTTTCGCCTGTCGCTGGATTTCAGCGAAATAAGTAACTATTTTTGAATTTGTATAAAATAAATCATACTAGGCAGTGTACCTGTCTTATAAGGTTCAAAAAAGGTCGTTAGTGAAACCAGAGAAACGCCAGTATGTTTGATGAAATTTTGTTTACAAATAATATATTCAAGATATTTGGTATTATCGAATCATCACGCTGACATTTTCATATAATAATTCAGTAAGTTTTCATTGCTTCATTTTTCTGTGATGTTGCATACTGCTGTTTCGTTGAAAATGTAGCGTATTTCTATCAAGAAAAAGAAAAAAATCATACTATAATATACTGTCTTTTTCACATGAATATACTAACAGAATTATATTTTTTATATATATACTAAGAATATTTAATAGCTATATCGTTAGAAAATGACTTTAAACTTGCAAGTTATTTACATCCTTATCAAAGTATTCATCAGTACATTGATTATAGTATTTACATTCCATATAATAAAAATAATCGAGAAATTGTTTTTATTTCAACGAATGTTTTTTCCGCCAACGTTTCATTAGTTTGTTTATATGTTAGGAAATGATGATACGCTATGAATGAATATGTAATACATTATCTCTGTAAAAGATGTAAACCTTCATTGCAAATTCAGTAATAAAAAAAAGGTTCACTTACACTGCTTAACTGTGAATCAACGTTACTTTACACTTCATAAATATTGGGTCTACGTTGTAAAATATTTCATTTAATTCAAAGAGGGTGGGTTTTAAGGTCGCCGATTTATTTGTTGTTTTTGTTGATGTTTAGCGTATTTTGGCTGATTCTTGGGCGGTTGAGTGTGGTAAAAAAAATTATTAGCAGAGGAAACATAAACACTAGACGTGTAAATCGGAAAGAGCACTTCCGTTTTTATATTTCAAAACTTTTTTTCAACCTAATATATTTTCTTATATCATGAATAACACCCTTGTGAATTGATAGAACCCATTTATTTTCAACTTTATAGCAAATTGATTTCAAAAAAATAAGATAGCTTAATATATGGCTATCACCATAAAAATATTTTTTTTATTTTAAAACGTAGCTGGAGATCTTATTACACCAACGAAAACCAGTATATTTTAGAAAAGTATTTGAAAAAATATTAAGGTGCCAGTAGTCGCATTGATCGACTAACAAAATGTTCATTTTCTATTCATATTTGCAATAAATGTTTGTAAATAAACACATGCATTTTTTACATACTCATATTCGGCATATAATCAAATTATGAAATTGATAATAGTGTCAAAACAAAACTTCAAAACAGAAAAAATAAGATAAGTAGAGAAGATATAAAGAAAAAAATGATCTCAAATGTCATTCATTCACCAGTTAAGAAAGCATATTTAATTCACAATTCATTCTCATATTCAGATTAACACGTATTTCATTGATCATTTCATTCTGACTTCTGGTCTTGAGGGAGAACCATATGTGTCAACATGAGTTCAGTGAAATATATTTTAGTAGATAAAGCTAACTGCCAACCCCTCTCTCTTCACACTCAATATTAGTCTATTAGAGTCTATTAGGAATCAGTGCCCCTGGGATTTATTTGCTTTCTGCATCCCTCCTGCTTCCCCAAAGTAAGATTTATTTGTATTTCGGTTGAGAATGTTGGATCAGCCCCAAATAAACACACGTTGCAAACTAGGGCTGCGATATAAGGATGTTAAGTGTAATATTATATAATATAATAAATCCAATGCTGTTTTTGATATTTTATTCATATATCATTTTTTTACCAGTTTTTTAAATAATCTGGCCATAAATTTTGCAAAGTTTTACTTCTGTTGTATTTTCTGAATTATCTCATATACATAAATCGCAAACACTATAATGACAAACGTTCCTATCACACTCTATCTGTTAGTCAATCAACAAAATTAAAACAAGTAAATAAGCAAAGAGATTTTGATAAATATCCAAAGTGGACAATATTAAAAGAACATTCATTAATTGGCAAAGGTGTTTAATTAAATAATCACAGGTATTCGCTTTTATTTTTGGTATGTTAAATAAAATTTTGGCTTATAATATAATTTTGACAGTGCTGAACGTTGAACCATCGCTCGAATAAGATACGGGTGAAAATGAATATGATGGAAATAGACTTTTTCTGTACTTTACGATATTGACTCTAGTTCTATTTCATCGTGTCAATTATAATGCATTTGTGGTGCATGCAGTGGTGGGATATCAGAAGAGGAGGAAATTTAATGTGTGTCAAAACAAGTGGAATTTAACAAATACTCAATAATTCATTTTATTGTGCTATAGAGAAAGAGAGAGAAAAAAATGATAATACACATTACATAAAATGTTTACTGAGTGGCTTTGTGTTCAGCCCTGTTTCGTGTGGAGATTTTGGAGGTCTCACTAATAAACATTAGTAGGGTCATGTATTATCACTCCCTGCCACCGCCACCCCACAATTTGTAGTGGCAATATATTTCGTGGAAGATAGATGACCGGGAGAAACTGTGATTGACTATTTTTCATCCTCGCGTCAATTTACGATGGAAATTACATAATACGTAATGCATCAAAGTGAGCAATATTAACAGTTTATTTTTGTCACGACTAACTCCACTTACTAGTAATATTTTGAATTATATGATGGATGCGGCGGGTAGTGATGGAATTTTATCGTTCATTCCGTAATGAGAACTTTTGTATCAATAATTGTTGAAATCCCATATCACACCAGTTTTATCAGAAAACTCGCAATATATTTAAATATAACATAAATGTTGGGTTCGCAGCGCAGTTGTCGACGTTATTTGCTCCCCAGTATGAACACAATTTTTTTCCCCAATATATTTCCATTTGAAGAGATAAGTGCACGTATTGCTAAAAAATATCTCTTGCCCGTCCAATCCCTACAAACCAGGTATTCGAGAGCGATCAGCTCGCTACTTCTTTTTCTCGATTCTATTTATCTTCTATCACTATTATCTTTGTCTTAAAAAAGAAATTGAGCCATTGAGTGACAAAAAGTTCTCATAGAAACACTTCTGTTAAGACGCCTTCAATTTTTTTCACATTTAGAGCTGAGATTGATTTCATAAAAACCAAAACATTTTTGATTCGCATTTTTCATTCAGGAAACGAATTCACTTCAAATGGAATACACTTATTTAATTTAAGTTCTATTGAGCCATAACTCATGATTATTAGAAATCTTTTATAATTCTAATTATAGGATCCAGTTACAAACTAGTGTTCTCAGCGTTAAATATTTTATCGAGTCAAAAAATCTGTTATACATATAGCAAAGTTTTTCAGAGCATATTATATTGTAGCCTAAGTATACGTATTAGAAATACGCATAAAAACAAAATAAAATATAATTATTTAAGTCATATATAGAAAGACGTGAATTGGTACATTTCCGTCGCATATTTTTTATTTGCATACACATAGAAATATAAGCAGTCATGATTAACAGTACAGACATGACTACTACTTATGAGTTTCGAAAAACGTTTTCGGCAGTAGTATTTATTAGCCAATTAAGTTTTTACCGATTAATACACGTTACGTGATTGGATAATATAATCTGTTTGTGTATCCGCCAATGTGTTGAAATGAATTCTCAATATACAAGAATTATCGCGCTATATCTTTGCATAATTTATTACATTTTTTTTGGTGTTTAATTTCGAAATATTATTGTCTCGACAGAACTTTCCCAACACGCCGCAAACAAGTGCCGGCAAAAGTAATTTGTTTTGCCGACTGGTGTCTTGTGACAAAATCTTCACTTTCAACTGAAGAAATTATTCGCAAAGTGAAATTAACAAACCGAGGAAGTGACAAACATTTAATTGTGACTCCAAAACACCGCAAGAATACCACGCGACACAAAACGGTTGAGCAAATCATTCATTTACCTACGTGATACATTCTAGTATGATATAATATTTGCTCTTTTTTAGAATCGTAAATATTTATTAAGTTAATAATTTATCGCATTTACGGCAATTATCTTACTGAATAAATATGCTGTAACTATTACAAAGGAGTCTTGTTTATTTATAAGTATTTCTAAAATACATTCCACTGATTTTAATTGTGACAGCGTTGCAAAAAATGCCGGTTACGTGTTGTTACTATCAATAAACACTAATATTCAATATCAATGATAAAAAAAATTTTAAAATCTCAATATTTCAAAAACACGAATTTACTAAATAACATAATTCAATATTCATATTAAAAATGTAATGTTTTAGTTTTTAGGAGTAAAGCATTGTAATTTTTTTGCAATGTCTTTGAATATAAGAACAAAATAAATATTTAAATTCTAAATAAAATGTTTAATTGAATGATTTTTGAGTAAACCAAAAAGCCTTAAACGCTTTTTATCTTGAATGACTGATGTTTAAAGATGCCTATGATATCTTACTTTTGTAAATTATTTCACATGACTTCTTACAGCACTGCATTGCGCAAATTGTTAAAAAATATGATATTTTTTTCAACGCTGGTAGTTGCATATTTAAAACTAAAATTAATTCATTGCAAACAACAGCAAATGTAGTTGAAACATTTGCAATGCAATCCGCCATTTCGAAAATGTATACACTCGGAGCAATTTATGGAATACGTGTTACTTGCTATTTCTGGTTTGCTTGAAAGCCATTTAACATATATTTCCTATATAAAATAAATATCAGTTTTACATAAAATACATAGCTGTAAAAAAATAATAATTGAAGCTCTCTAATTCGTTCATGAATCGAACGTTCATGAATGTTGACAATCGAAATCCATCGTATTTTAGTTTAAATATTTTTTTGTCAAAGCTTTTAAACGTTTATTCTTTGGATATTCAGATATATAAAGATTAAAAGAATATATATTTTTTATCTTAGATGTTTGATAGTGAGCAAAATATTTCAGTCTTTTAGAAGTTTACCCGACAATGCAACCGCTAATTGATTATTGAAAACAGTGGCGTAGTAAATTTTTTTATACCATTTCCCTTTAAACATATACCCTTCACATTGATCAATTTCAATGGATTTTTACCATTTTTCCATTGTAAATATTTATCAAAAACATCTCTTTTTAAATTCGTGATACCTACTAGCGAAGATGTAAATTAACCAATTTTTTTTTTTTTTAATAAATAAACAACCAATTTAGATAGAAATCATTCAAAAACTGTGAACATTTTTTTTCACAATTTCACTTTGTTATAGGTTTATGCATATTGAATATTTGAAAAAACATTCACCTGGAACGAAAAAAATACATACAGTAAATTCGTCAAAGAAATTCGTCCAAGAAAAATGTTTGTTTTTTCTTGAATCATTTTTACCCCACCTTCAAAAAAAAAATGACCTTCACTGTTCGTTTAAAATTGCACCTTGTTATTGATGTTTCATTTTATTTTGTGGTTTGACGCTTGAATTGATTTTTGATTTAAAAAGAATAAAAACAATGCATCGAAATCTGGGAACTATTTCAATGAAAATGCATTGTTGTATTATTACAAGATCTTATGATGGCCGTTGCAAATATTCGAATATTTGTGCTGAAATAGCATTTGGACGTGTGTAATTTTCAAATTTGAAAATCTTTTTAATGCCGGAAAAAATATTGGTAGACGATTTGATGGAGTAATACTAGCTGTTTTTTTGTACTTGTGTTCTTATATTACGATAAAACTAATAGATATAGCTATTGCATAAAAATATTTTAAGGCTTGCTAAATTAACCAAGAGTAATTTTTATACAAATACGTCTCCATCTATTGACTAATTAAATCTAAAAGTGTAAAATGAAACAAAAAAAAAAAAACTGGGATTATTCAAAGATTACATGTGATGTAATGCTATAAAATGTTGTCTATGGATTATTAAGAGTGATAGATATATATATATTTGAAGATACAAAATCAAATATATTTATATTAAATTTAGTAACTAACACAGGATATTTAACATGTATCTTTTAAGAGCATGTATGTATACTACTTTTCATATACATTTATCGAAGTTTTGCCAGTTTCAGAATTGGATTATAAAGATTTAGACGTCTAAGACATCTGCATCAAATGATTGTTTTAATTGCGTTAATTACAGCTCTACAACGTCGACTATCAATTAATTATCAAAATCAAAAGTAATATTTTATCGGCAATTTCCAACTAAATCCAATTTCTAAGATTTCATTCAGATGACATATTATCTATTATAAATTTATGGATTAAGATTATGGATTTATCGTTTGTGTCATTAATTTCGTTTTTATTTAAGGGGCTGAATTAAACGAATTACAATTTTCCCACAGAAACAAATGCTTCTTTGTTTCTCTTTTCTATGTACTAGTTTATTTTAGACTCACAAAAATTGACCGCAATCTTATCCGCTTAAATCAATAGTCAATCAACATGAAGATGACGCATTCCTGTGGATCTAAAATAACCACTTTATTTATTTTACTTTAGTAGATATTATTTATCTCACGGGAATATCTTTTCTTGTTGTACAGCATCACGTCTCCACAGTTTGACCGCACTTATTTTATACTTTATCACTGATGGGAAAACCAAGCTTTCAAAAAATGATCAAAGATTGGTCGCATATAGCGTCTACGCTGCTAGCGCCTTTGTTTTGAGTAATTGCTTCTCTTACTACTATGAAACATTTTTCATAGTTATTTTAGCTTCACACCATCGTTTTTACTATATTGAAGCTTTTTTTAGCTTACCTACATATTATTATTATTATAGAATGGCGCTAGGGGCCGTTTAGGTCCATGGCCGACTGTACAACCTCTCTCCAGGCATCTCTACATATACTTTATATTATTTTATATATATATAATGCTTTATCATCTCAATCAATCAAAAAAACAAAGATATCTATGAATGTACCTATAAACCATAGTGTGACATCGAAATACCTATTATCAGTCCAATACAATGTGTATTGTCATCTCTTCTAATGAGTTTTACCAAATTAATAAAACATATAAATCAATATAAATATTTCTTTTCATTCATATCTACGGTATACGACAAAAATTTGATCTAGCAAGTCAAATTGCGATACTTTCGATATTTTCAGCGAGAGTTTTTTTCATTGTTATATTTTTACTAATTTTAAAAATTTACTGACTTATAAAGAAAAAATACAGTTCTTAGCCGAGTATTTAAATTAAATATTTTTTTCTTCCTAACACCTCATTGAAAAAATTATATACAATAAGCCAAGAGATAAAACAATAAAGAATTGATACTGTATCACTAGTGTTAAGTTGGACATGTGAAATAATACTTGCAGTATATCTCACCAGTAAATAATCTTACGGATAAAATTGCGTATCTGTATATATATATTTAACAGAACAATCGAATGAAAAATAGGTAAACGCTAAAAAATATTTGGGGTGTAACGCCTTCATACTCTACTGAATACGAAATCTCTTTTAGCTCTATCGTTTACCACGTCTGTTTTATTGTTATTAAGTAAATTCGAATTGCCGTGAAATTTGTCACCACTCTTATTTTACTTCAATGAACATGAATTTGTATAATGAACACAAATTGATTTGATATCACACGCTCCGATACATTTAAATGATATCATTTGAACATCCTTATTACTAATTTTGTTACCAAGAAAATATTTTTGTGATCAAATCGTTCGAAATCGAAGGAAATATATATATATATATATATATATATTTGTATAGACCGTCGTTTTATAGTCTTTTTTTTAAATTACATTATACTTTGAGAGAAATATATCTATCTACATATTTATTAACTTATCCTATTTTTATGGATATTTTTCCAAGATATGAGACATTCAAATTTAAGCATAAATTATTGCCTATTTTCGATTAACGAACAACAATTATAGTTAACCACCAAAATATACCGTTTTCATAACGGTTGAAATCCAACTGCTATTAATTCAAAACCACTTTTTTTAACCAAAATTATATTGTTTCTCTCGTATACAAAAAATATTATATTGAGTGTGAAAACCAACCTCAATCGACTCATATAAAGTTTAAAGTTAAAAGAAGTTATTTGTTTATGAGAAAATTATAAGTTGAAATATTGAAATTTCTACCTTTATGCTTCATACAAGAATTCCAGTAAATTAGTAATGACTTGTTTCAACGGATTGGCATGGTTGATATTAACCACTTATGTTCGGAAAAAATCTTGCAAATAAATTAGACTGGTAGCATTTAACCTATCTGTCATTTGAATATAATTCCTAATCAAATATTCAATAGTTACAAAAGATAGTGTATTTTTTTTTGTAATAATACTTCTTTTGATTAAAATTATTTATTAAGTTCTTTTATACCTTTCAAGATTTCAATTTACTGGTAAAAATATAAATATATTAGTACATTATAAAATTCACATTTATATCGAATTCAAGTGTTGTGTTAGATGTTTTGAAAGTATTTTCTATGTTCGCTAATTTATTTTGACTTAATAATGTTAAGTTAAAGACTTGGTGTCTTTAATGGGCTACAAAAGCTATAGCAGTTGTTAAATAATATTATTTTGTTGAGAATGTTGAGATAGTTAGTTACCGAACTGACATCTGTTTTGAAAAAATAGCCTCTCGCTGAGTGACTTGTTCAGTATGCGATGACAGAAATATTAACTGAACTGCGGTAGACATGAGAAGCTAGAGGAAGAATAAAATAATTAGCAAACGTTTATTTCATTTTTGACTATCGTATCGTTAAAGAAGTAAACATCATTCATGTTTTGCTTACGAACAATCAAAAATCATTCAAACAGTTTTACGATAATATTAAATATAGACTGTTTATGATATCAACTAAGGTGCTTGACAAAATTTCGATATCGATTTTGAATTCTTGAAACTTTGTTCTATTCCGCATTTCATACAATGTTTCAACAATTCAAATTTGGTATTGAAAAGTCCTTCAGCCGA
The DNA here is from genome assembly GCA_028555115.1 of Himalopsyche japonica. Classification (NCBI taxonomy): domain Eukaryota; kingdom Metazoa; phylum Arthropoda; class Insecta; order Trichoptera; family Rhyacophilidae; genus Himalopsyche; species Himalopsyche japonica. The sequence continues at coordinate 1,102,033 of JAHFWJ010000819.1, forward strand.
TATCATAAATTATGTAATGCAAATCTTTGCCAATTCAAATAACCGATCATAAAAATTGATAATAAGATTTGAATTTATTATTTCATGATTGTGAATGCATTATAAAAATCCATTTCTGAAGCATTTTTAAACTAGAATTGTTAAAATGAAGATTTCGAACTCCTAAATCGGGACGTAACTAACAAAAAGGTATGGGAAAATTGAATATGAAAATTCTCTCTAGAATCTCGGTTGATATTCAAAATTTAAAATATTCAATATATATTTATATAAATAAAAAAGAGAATATGTCTCTTAAAACGTATTCTGTTTTTTAACACCTCATTAAACAAATCAGTTTTATACAAGTCATAGAATAGACATGTTTCAATGATTATAACGCAAATATAAAAATTCCAATAAAAATTCAATTTATTATTGTTGCAACATTACAGGTGAAAAACCTGTCAAAAAAAATTTAATTACATATTTTCAATTCAGAAAAACTGTGATTTGTCAATCTCAATTATTGATTATAACATAAGTGTTAAATTAAAAATTAAAACGACTTTTTCCAAAATTTTAATATCAGAGCTAATAAAAATTATTCAATGATATTTAAGTGAGAAATCACTTTCAATGATTAGATGAATAGTTTGAAGTAAGCGGGTTTTGCTGTGAGAGCAGACTAAAAGCTTGAAATTTTCATCACGGTTCCATGCAGGAGGTCGTTTGTCACTTTCCGGATGATATCCGATGACACATGTTTGTTATTATTCTAAACAATTATTGTACACACAACTCAATGACAGAGAATAAACCTCAGCTCTTGATTCAAAATTCAATGAACATATTCGCAATTTTATTATTTCTTTGTCAAGGAAACCATTATTCAAAAGAAGTCAATTTCTTAATAATGTCTTTTAATAACTTTTGTAAATGATTTTGAAAAGAAGTAATTTTATAAGTATGTTCTTCATTATAGATTCCTTATTGTTTTAAATAATCTTTTTTAAAGACTTCTAAACGTTTGAATTAATAATAAACGTATTTAATTAAGTGCATCTTCTTTAGAGTTTGATCAGCCGTGAAATGAAGTTTCAGAAATAACGTGGATCATTTCTACATTTGAATAGAAATAATAAACAATAAACTCTTAGAAATAGCGATTTAGATCTGTACCGATTAAATGTAGCAATAGTACAAATCAAATTATGTTTTAAAATATAATGATGACCTGTTTATGGTAAATTTTTGGCGCAACATGTTTTTGAAGAAGTAGATTTATTACAATAAAGTGAGCAACTGGTTCAATGGGTGATAGTAAACTTCAATATCAATAAAAATGCATTTAAACTTATTTTATGCCAACAAAATCATCAAATTCATTATTCTGGAATTATTGGATAGGATTTGTCCACGTTTTTTTAAAACAAATAATAAATTATAAATATCACCAAACACTTGTCTTTTGCAAAGCAAAGTGTACCTAAGTATTTGTACGCCACTGCACGTCATTCCACATGTGCGATAATAGCACCATTATTTTAAAAGAGTTTGATAATCAAATCGTAAAACATCCATTGCGCATCTATTGGCGTGTATTTGGTTTTCGAAGCAGAGAGAGAAAATCACAAAATATACATACGTATGGAAAAGTGTATCGAGCTCAAAGCGTGTAATTTTATTGACTGCATACAGGGATGGATATGTTTATTAATTTGACTGCAATCGTATTATTTAGAATATCAATTCTTTTCAAATTCGAATGTGTATTTTAAACTTATAAAAATTTGATTGACTTAATTTTTTGGTATTTGAAATTATTTTCGGGTATTGCTTTATTTTTTCACATACATATATTAGAACACGGTGAAAAAATAGCAATGTATTTTAGCTCTACAAAATTATTTTTAACAAATATAGTTGATAGCTATTTCGGCTCATGCCATCGTCAGAACTACGAACAGAAGATGGCGTGAGCCGAAATAGCTATCAACTATATTTTTTAAAAACAATTTTGTAGAACTAAAATACATTGCTATTTTTTCACCGTGTTATAATGGAGTTCTGCCAAGTGAATGCCAATTCAATCAATAAATATATATATTAGGGCTGAACTGATATCTGAGTAACAATAAATCCAAACGATATTATTTACTGAGTCAACTTGACAAAAAAGTTGTCGATAGCTAAAGGAATATCTTTCTAGTTATTTTTAAAGTATGTTGTTTTTTTTTTATATTTTCGATTTTTGCCTATTCAACAAAATAACAATAACAAATATAAAGTTACCTGAATTCTGTTTATGAAATCTGTAAATTTGTATTAAATTTAATTGATTTAATGATTTATGTAATACGTTCTACGTGATCGTTACACTCTAAATTTGAAAATGTAATGTAGTGAAAAAATAGCACAAAATATTTGGTACATTGAAAATACGTAGCATAGACGAAATGATGTTATTATTGCCCCAATTTTCCGCCACTTTTATTGCATGAAATAAAACAAGGCGTCAATTTTACAGTGGAAATAAAATTTACAAAAATATAAAGTCTCTTTAAAATTTAATCATTCAATCTTTGTTATGAAAATAGTGCGATAAAAAAGAATAACATGCACTCCTGCGACAAATAATATGTTTGAACACAGTTATTATTTATCCGTTTCACAATTCTTACTAATAAATAAAATCAATTGACAAAATTTAAATTTTTTTATTTTTACATTTTATAATTAATGAATATAAAAGCCCGCGAGCTATTCCACTACATATCAATGATTATTATAAAATATTTAAGGTAAATGATGGAAATGTTTTTGAATACTATGATAGTATATTTTCCCGTTAAATATTTTTTAAATCAAGCAGCTTAAATAAATATGCAAAATAAATAACGATTGCAGTTGACGAATATGATAAAGTAAATTAATTTATATGCACCCATCCCCCGATTAACACGGTTTCAGTTTCGGTGAAAAAAAAATTTTTTCGACGTATCGTAGATGTGCACACAGCTGTGCGAAATTCTAAGAATAACGATAAGGGTATACCGGAAATAGGACTGCGCATTTCAAACAACAAATAGTACCTGAAAAATATAGGCAATATATCAGACATTTTCTTTTGTTGCCCACCGTGTTTATCACTCGTTGAATCCTAATAGCTGATAAAATAATTACTGCTTTTAATTTCACAACTATTCAAGGTATATTTTTCTTATTTCTAGTAAATATTTTTATTATTTGTATAATGAGGTTTAAATAATATAAAGACATATTAAATTTTAGACCCACAATATAAAAAACAAAATTTAGTAGAAAAATAATTTATCTGGAGAAAAAAATACAAATTTTGGAACAACTTAAAGTTGGACAGCAAATTGGACAGCAAAAAAAAGTTGGATTGCAAAAAAATTAAGTCTGAGCTGAATAATATATTTTATCAATTATATATATATAATATATCAATTAATTTTCATAAGTTCCACCTACCTGTTTTTTCTTAATATCTCTAAAAAAAACTCTAGAAGATCTCAAATATTTGATCTTGATTTTTTTTTCTGCGTTATATCTTACCCTAAAAATATTGTAAAAGATTATCATTGAAGCAAAAGTCGAACTAATTTTATCATTAATGTCATGGCACCCCGCTCCTATAATTCGACATGCGCACTTGTAAAATCTATCCCAATATTAAATTTATCCATGCATTAAGCCATTAAATACAAGCTTAACCTTATGAGAAGTTTTCGAAGAGGGGAGCATAATTCTATATTTAAAATAATATTTTTCATGCATACAAAACATTTAGCTCCAGAATAATTAATGATTCGCTTATATTTTTGCAGAAATTAGATTTTTTTTTTGTTTTCTTACATAGCTTTTTATCATAATATTTCGACTTTTAATGGAGTGTGTTAACTGGTCAGCTAATTAACTTCAATTGGAATTCCGTCGCCTTTCCTATATTTTTTAGATAAAACTATTAGGTTATAGAATATCCGATAAATAATATTAAGACGTAAACTGTTTCTGTATTTTTAAATTGCGCGAATTAATGTACAACATACCGATCACCTGGCAAAATGGATTTCATACTTATGAAAAATATTTTGAGTAAGAAAATGAAATAAAGCAAAAACATTAATTCTTACGCCATTCTTTTACAGCGTTTAATCTAAGTAACGGGTTGTTGAATAAAAAATCCTCTTATACCGTAAACACCAAAATACTGTGTACTTATTATCAGATATTCATACAATTCAGATTTCTAATTACATTGCACAATATAATAAATTTTTAGTTGTGAAAAAAGGTTTTCTACTTCTCACTCGCTAATAGTGGCTGGTATAATAAATATGTCCCAATTTGTGATAGCTATAAAGTCAACGGGCCAAATTATCAAATGACATTTTTTATTTCATTAATAAGCTTGTCGTATATTTTATTTTACGGCTTCCTGCTTTGGCGGACAAAAATGAATGAAATCTCATTATCATACTTAATTAATTTTTCAATAATTTTATTTTTCCTCTACGAGTCTTGATGGGAGGTCAAGCTCTAAAGAGAAAATAATAACATTATACCATATTGAAAATCTCCCTATCGCTCATTATTATTATGTATTTATTCTATTATATAATTATATTCTTTTAAATACAACGTATTTTGAATAATAAAAAAATGTTTTTTTTTATGATTTTATACCTTACAACGTATTTAACTTAAAATGACACGCACCCATATGTGTGTTTGTACTTACACTCAAAGTACGATCGGGACCGATATACCGTTCAACCAGTGAGCATTATGAATTGAAAAAGTTACAATGATAGATCAAAATCATGAAACACCTGGATACTAAATGTCAAACATTGAATTTAAAGACGATTTTCGTTTGCTGAATAGTTTTTGATAAATAAATACAATGACTAGTATAAATAATTTTTTTTTAAGATCAATTTATTATTTAATAAGTAAGATATTTTTTTTTGCAATGAAAATTTGCAAACTTCATATTACATTAATATTATTAAAATTAGATTTTAGTATTTTTTTATTTTTGTATAATATAGTATTCGTTATATATGACATTGATTGAGAAAGATGAAATTATATATTGTTCGGTCATAAGTGATAAATAAAATATTAAAATAAATAAAACATCTACAATTCTAATATAGCAAGAAAAGACAAAAGTAGATTTTAAATAACTCGAAGCTACATAGATTTATTTTTACTCATATGTTCTCGCTAAACAACTTAAATGTTTAAAGAATTGCCACCTACCAAGAAATAATACTAATTTTCTTCCTTAATTTGTCGGCTTCTACGAAAAAGATTTTTATACTATTTTAAACGACAGTCCATTTAACTGGAATTCCCGAACGTTTGCTAAAGTTTTCTAGTGATTTTTTACTACCATAATTTATAATATAATATTGAAATTATGATGATGGGCCTCAAATTAAGAATACGATTTTCAACAATGTCGCTTAAAAAATACGTATTTCTAATAAATATATATACATATATATATAATATTAGCGGCTCCGTGTTTTGACATTTTTATGAAGAGAAGTTTTCAGAATACAGTTTTTACCCAGAATTTTCATAAATATAATAAAAAATAAAAAAGCAATCTTATCTTATGTATGTAAAGTATGTAACTCTCAACCTTAAATTTTTTCATAGCTATTTAGGTGTGTAATAACATTATCATTCAATACATATTTAGGTATGCACATTTATTTTTTATGATAATGGTTTTGTAATTCACTCTATGAACCGATGAAGATTTTGACTCCAATTCAAATAACACAAAATAACTGCCTTCCCATCAATGTATGACTTTTATATGAAGTAAGTGAGATGGTAATATTATTCAAATACAAACTAAAACTTATATATTGTGTATGAATGTCTGAATTTAAAAAATAAAAACATTTACAAATGTTAATCATACTCGAGCGTTATTTGCCAAGTCCGGTTAAAAGTTGAAGATTTTATTCTCAAAATAAGATCATTCAATATTTTTTATCTGTTGGTATCAAAAAAGTGTTAATATATATATTTGTTAAATAGTTTTCTAGCCCTACACAATTAATCTTGTTCATATATTTATATTTGTTCTACTACTATAAGCAGAGAGTCTAACTGACGATCATATTCCAATGAACACGAGTGCTTTTAATTTCAGCTTTGATAATTTGCACTCACGCAAAATAAATATTTGATATATTTTCAATCCCATTGGCTTTTTATGATTAATTAGATTTACTTATTTTAATACAATATTATAATTTTGTTAATCATTAATTATACATAAGGCAACATCAGTGTTACACCTTCATACATATAACATGGCAAAACAAACGAGTTTCTTCAAATGTTCGATGCATCACTACTCAATTAGCAAACCTCAAGTCAAATTAGAGAATAAAAAATGGCGTAAAATATACCGAAAATACATAAATATTTATGAGTATTCAAAAACCGCACTATGAGTCAAAAACAAAGGAAGTCATAAAACGTAAACAATTTCTTGGGTGGTGGGTTGTCATGACAAATTACAGTATAACGTCGAGCTGAGATTTTTCTGGTGACGTCAACCCTTTTAACACATTCAACATATTACACGAGTTAGATATTGAAGATTACTTATAATGCTAAAATTTAAGAATCAAACATAGTCAAATTACTATTTTAATAAGCACTTGAAAAAGCTGAAGTAAGTATGAACGTTAATATTTTTTTATATTGACGTATTTGAAAAACGATTCCAAAGTATATCGTTTTTAGTGAAATATTAATGAAATTCGTGTCATTAAATATATGGTATTGTTTCAATGTCTGTCTCTATTAAAGCTTTTAATGATCATATGAAATATGCTTTCGTTCTCTGGCATGTAATCATTAACTGCCTTTTAAAAATTCAGTTAACTGTTATCATGAATAACGCTTTATTGGTTGATAAAATGATGACATAATATTCGTAATGTACAAGAATGAGTTCAAAAAACAGCTTCATATATATTTTTAGAATAAATATTATTTCATAAGACTGGCGATGAGCTAGTGTTACTGATGTCTTTAAATTTTATATAGGTCAAAAATATCCTGTTTTTATTGATGCATTCAGCGATAGCTTTGTGGAGGTTTGTTTTCAATATAAAAATATATATAGTTTAAATGATTTTACCATTTGATGTGTGACTAAATGTGACGCAATTTTTAAAATCTTAAAATCTAAAGATGCTTCTTAAAGACACGAAGCACGTTTCAGATTTAGTGACAAACCAAGTGGAATGACAAAATTATCATTTTTTTTCTATTCCAAATAAAATCTTTTATTACTTTAAATGCGGTAAAAAGCGTCATCGTTGACCACGACGTGTTGAACAACAACATAGATTTTGGACATATCATTAGACTTGAAAGAAAGAATGAAAAAACTTCTAAAATTACAGGCGTGTATTCGTTTATGAATGTATCACTATTAAAGGTACCTTTCAGAGACGATATTGTTTAAAAGCAGGTAATTCTTTTGTTCCAAAAGATGTGTCACTGATGATTTCGTGTAAGTCTCATTTTATTATGTCTAATCCGACTGTCGCGGAATAAATAATTGAAATATTTTTTTGCGTCCAAAATGAGGTACCATAATTCATATTAATCAATGAAAACAATTATTACTACAACGACGTAAAGCAATAAACACAGTTTTAATGATAACATTTTTATGAATCATTTATTCAATAATTTTAAATAATTTGTTTATCAGTGTATTTTATCACACAATATGATTATTTATCGAATAGATATACATATATATTTTCTTGTTGAAAACATGTAGAATGTTCCGTATTCCGTAATAAAAACTCTACTTTGGAAATATTATAGTATTATACAACAAAAGACATTTAAATTGACTTCAAATTTCAGTGTGACTTAGCGTACCGAATCAGGGGTGGTCAATGACAAGCAGTGTGGGTGGTTTCGAAAATTCCTTTCGCGGTCCAGAGGTGACTAAATCAATTTGATACACGCACTTAGGAATATTTTACCTGTGCTGTTTTTGCCAGGCTGTTTATGCTCGGCTCACACTACACGAAATTTAAAACAATAACGTTATTCAATAAAAATAATATGACCTATATATAAGCCAGGTACTATAGAAAATATTCTTAATCAACCACTGAGGTCTGGTGATAAGAACATCACTCTAGCGATCGACTTGGCAAATTTTCCTTATTTGTAAGTCCTAACATAAGTCAATGTGGATTTAATATGTTTTTAAAAATACTTTGAAAATTTTAATCATTTGACATTAAAAAATATTATAGAGTTTACCCAGAGTGTATTTATTTATTTTTGAATACATTTTCTGTGTGAGAGAGCAAATAACTGGTCTAAGAAAAATAAATAAAAACAAATTTTCATACTAATTTGCTGTCTGTCATAAATCAAATTTCTATCGAATTCGCTTAATTTCATTCAATAATAAACAAAAATAAGTTTTTGATTATATGTATTGTTTGCTGAGTAAGATACCTTGAATAATAATAATAACAACAGATAGCTTTTCAATACATTACAGTATAACACAAGCTTTAGATCAGCTGAGACGAGCTTAGAATACCTTTGTTAAGCGCTGAATTGACGCCATTCAAATCTTTTGTACGTATTTCCACGTGTGAGAACTGTTTGAGGAGTGTCAGCTTACCTAACGACTTGTCAAGTGGCTGACAGTTACTTCAGTAATTGACTGATGGATTCGTTAAGCAGATATATTTATATATATATATAAATAACTGTCAGATAAATTTTGAAATCTAAAGGACTAGCTACTAAAAAATATAATTAAATATCATTAATACATTTTCCAAGAAATAACACATGGAATTTTTTCCATATTTAGTCAAGTTTTAATTTTAATCTTTAAAGATATAGAACTTATTGCATACAAATAATAAAATACATTCTAAGAAAATATAAAATATTTCAAATTACAATGTATTTATATGTTGTTAATAGTTAATTCAGCTTCTCTTTATCTTAAGAGCTACCTGTCAACAGTAAATTGATCGTTCTGACGATAGCGTTAAACAAAATAGCTATCAACTATAACATATCTAAAAAATGTAACTTTATGCTTTTCGATTTACACCTTCACTACTTTGACAATCACGATTTTCGGCACAATAAAATAAGCTCTTTAGACTGATGTGAATATTGAAGGTTTTTTTTAAATTTTATTTACTTTTATTCAGGTTTAAGTAACTGTTCCCGTGCATCTAGACAAAAAATATTATCTTTAATAAGTTTTCACATACCTGTAAAGATCACACTAACAAGATTGTAGTTTAATATATACCCACTAATTCAAGTTTATTTTTATCATTCATGATCTGTTTAACTTATAACAATGCCTCATTTATTATTCATAATATCACGAATATATTGCTCTTCGTTTAATTTTAAAATTACGGACGTTTTTGTACCATACAATAAGGAAACAGAGTTTGTAAGTGAAAGATTTCTAAAAGACTTCGATAGGGCTTTAAATATAGTTTGATCAATCATAAGGTCCAACAAAGTTAAAGTTTATGCTTGCAATAATAAAAATGGTGATTTTTTTATGATAAGGACAAAACGTTAAAGAAATAAAATATCTAATTATTTTGAAAAATGTTATATTTGTAAAATTTTACGGCTCAATTTTTTCAGTTTTTCAATTATTAAATTCTCAGTCAGACCTGATAGAACGAGAAACATGAATGTTTTGCTAAATAGAAAAAAATCACGACCTTTTTGTGAACGTGTCTGAAATTCAAATCAAGAAAAAATTACAAGTTTATGCAGGAATAAAAAAGTTCGCCGATGGAAAAAAATGCATTGTAGAACTAATTTAAATGTTGGCAAATGACCAAAAATGTACACCTTCACGAATAGTTGTGGTCAACCTTTTCTATGAATATAAAACAGGTTGTGTCAAATTTTTAATTCAAACATAATTATGCGATATACGAGTACGAGTAAATGCAAGTATCAAAAATGTGAAAATTTCAAATACTTAATTTATAATGAATATAAAAATAAGAAATATAAATTATCGCATAATGGTAGATAAACTAGTTATCAAACAGTTAATCATAAAGATATAATAGCATTGATTTTTAATTGTATACGAAGTTCTGTTAAATTTCTCAATTGAATAAAATTGAAGTTAACCGTGAAATTTTTTTTTTCGTATTAAAAACGTTGTTAGGTAAATGAAAATATTTTACTTTCTAGCAAATATGACTCATCAACTATTTTCATTTTCATTATGATATAAAGAATATGAGAATACAAATGGGAGTAACCAAAGGTTGGTGATCTCTAAAGCTTGCATTATAATGTTGAGGTGGCCAGATTCATTCATTATTTTTGTTTTTAAAGGTCGGCGTTAAAGATGCAGGGGTGCATATCACACGTTGTTTCAAATCAAGCGAGCTGGCTTATTTATTTTTGTAGTTGCAACAAATTCGTGAAAAAACGTTCAAATCACACCCACGCAACGTATTTTTTGTTTCTCGTAAATAACCACCCACTCAAAATTTGTGGGCTGATACGATAATAAAATTGCATGCAGTTTTATAAAATTAGCGAACTCTGTGAATATATTACAAAATGTACAATGAGCTGTACATTGAATTTGTAGAATTGAGAAAGAAGTACATCATAGGAGGAAAAAAGTAGTGGAAAAAACACCTGTCAATTTGAGCATTCGTGATTTTTTCTAAAATGATTCTATTATTACTATTAACTATGCTGTCCTTCCAAATTTATGAAGTATTTATTCATCGTAGGATTAAAAATATTTTTTGGTTTTGCAATTTTTCAAAACATTATATTCAAAACAATATGTTTATAACCAGAGGTGTATATTTCTGGAACACAATCTAAATTTATAAACCTCATGTAATATACATTTACTGATTGCTTAGCAAATTTTAGTCGCACCTACGCGCCTAATCGCCACACGACGGGCCGTCTTTCGTGCAAGTTCCAAATAATATTAATCATCGCCTAATTCGCAGCGTTCAAGTTTCGCGAGCTGGGTGTGTGGTCGCCACCCCGTGTCGGCTTTTCGGCACACTACAAAGGCTTCAAAGGCACCGCTTATTAGTCACACCTGAGACCCGAACCCGCGCCACCTTAAGGCGCACATACACTCGCAGGATCACTCAAAGGATGATAGTATACGTATAATAGGATTTACCGGTTATAAATTTATAAATAATATTATCCAAGTGCTTCTATGACGGAAGATATTCAACTAAATACAAATGTAATAATTATAATAATATTGGCATTAAAATATTCAAAAATATTGAAATAATATTGTATTTATAATTCATCAGTCAGTCAGTCAGTACTACCTACCTACTATCAGCCAACTTACGAATCTTTGAGATGGCACTCAAATTTGTATATAATATAACAGATATACAATACATAAATTAAAAATATGAATTTACATAAAAATAAAAATAAAGAATATTGAAAAAAAATATTTTTTATACATGATCTATAATTTTAATAAACTGATTTAATAGAAAAATTATGTATGCTCCTAGCCGAGTTGTTACTGATTTTGTCCATTTAATCAATCGATTTTTGGGCAAAGATTCCAGCTTAATATGGAACTTTTTTTAAAAATATAGAATTGCAGAATTTGTGTATTTGTTTTATCTTTTTAATATACCAAATTGTGATCGAGAAACAGGAACACATAGAAAGGTTTTCTCGTTGCTTTCTGGCCGTATCTCTTATGATATTATTTTAAAAAGTTACTGTTAAGCAATTGTAATTGGAGGTTGGTAAGTTATTTAAATTAATCACTCTAGACTATATAATATCGTAAGTCGGAAAAAAATCTGTACATGATATGTAATCAATTGACACACCCAACTATCCAACTTTTATACTCATGGAAATGCAATGGTTCGTAGCAAAATAACTGAACTCAACTTATTGACATGATTTTGACCACCCTAGATGCCAACTAACTAACCTACCGATAAAGATGTAAAAAAAAGATAATCATACTAATCAATTGTCATAGAAAAGTATTAACTATAATCCAATGCGTACATTTTCAATGCCTCATTTAATAAGCAGGTTTTAAACGTCCAATACATTAATAATTAACAATATTTCTTTTCAATATCAACATCAAAGAAATATACCGAAAGTAACATGACTATATTCCTAGCACTGTAACATTAATAAATAGCCATACATATTTTATTAAGAATTAATGGATTTTTTGCATTTTTAAAACATAATATGTTTTAATTCTTTATCCAATTCTAGTTAAAAAAAAAACCCAAATCAAAGGTAATACACAGATTAACAAATATTTCAATTTTTAATACAAATATTTCCATCAAGTTTTTTGAAAATAATTTGAAAAAAAAAACAAAAATGTGCAGGTTAAGTGTCATATTAATTATACAATTAACTTATTTAATGTATCAACTCGTTGAATTTCTATATACATATTTTATATTATTATAAACTAATGGTATTTTAACTAACAAATGTTCATATAACAAGCGTAAGCACATAAATAACAATATAAAATATTATTAATGTGAAATTAAATACCGCAAAATTTGTTATTTATGAGAAACTTAATCATTCTAAAAAAAATTAAAATGGGGGTAATGTTTCTTATTTAATAATTTATGACTTCATTCAAAATGTATACTTAATTTGAAAATACCAGAAACATATAATATCCAAGTGATGAGATTCGTCGATCTTTTTGCGGTGCCTTTACACCATAACAAATCTTGGATAAAAAGTAAATTTTAGCAGACAACATACAATTCAATTGAAATGTAATATAGTCTTTGTAAATTAAAAATTCATTACTCTCACCACTATAACAATGTGAATTTCATTTTTGAAGTGTTGGTAATTTGAGCAAAAATGCAATTCTTAGTACACAATGGCAAACACTTGACTAAAATCAAAAACTGTTGGTAACGCCCCACTATTCATTTGAATTAAAACAACAGCTCCATTAAGAACGTTATTATTTTTAATGCTTTTTTCTCGAATTACAATTATTACTACTGTCGGTAAAAATTACGTTTGATTACCTCTTCACCTGACAGGGAAGGTAAATTTAATAATATTTCAGTAATAATTTAATAAAAAAGTTTTGAAATTACATTTCTCTTATTCACACTATATATGTTAGAAGCCATTTTGTTAAGTATTTTCCTTTTCTATATAAATGGATATGGCACATTGAAGTACTTTTTTAATTATCACTAAAAAGGCATTTTAAATAGAATCACTTAAATCACAATATATATCAGCATATACTAGTGTTTATTAAATGTACACACTAAAAAATATTGATATAATAAAAAATCTATGTTATTTTTGATAAAAGAGACGTTGGAATTTTCGAAAATTATGAATAATATATCATATATTTTCAAACATGTTTTACTTATGAATTATGAAAAAGATATTTTTCTTGTACACTAGCTCAAATCGAGATCCGCTAAAATAGAAAAAAAACTTAATCTAATCTAATGATTTAGCTAGTTCATGGATAATCACAATTGTATACGTTTCTTATGTTCCGAGGTAATAATATTTAGTTAATATTTTCTGTATTTACAAGAACTCTAGTATATTTCCTTAGTGTGCTGTAATGCTGTTTTTTTTTTCTTATAAAGTTAAGGATGTCGGTGATAAAAAAAATCGTGATTTTTTTGTATATAATTTTGAACACGCCTGCAGCCGGTATTCGTAAATTTAATAGTTGTTAGGTAATTACTCAGTTGAGATGTTTTAATTTATAGAACAACCTATTACGGCATTGCGTCGGAAGCAATAAAATATGCCTTATTCAAATCATTGTGTATGACTTGAGTATGCTAATAGAGCCACTAGAAATGAAAAAAAGTAAAACGATATCGATCTCGATGTTTATTATCACATGACACTATAATTTTGGATCAATTATGACTGCTGGTGCCTCGATATAGCTAATTTGATCAGCTGTTTGTTTTTTTATAAATGAAACCAAATAAACAGGTAGCTAACTAAGGTTTATTAACCGTTAAACAAATAGATATTTTATCAGCAAGTAAGAAATTTGGTTACGAAAAATTCATTTGCAGTTTCAATTATGACATAACGTTTGACAGTTTCCAAACTTATTGAGATAATCCTCGTGAGCATTATAAAATTTTGAAGATAGGATAATTTTTTTTTTTTTTAAATCATGCCTTTCCAACAAGAGAAACACCTTACAGTATGAATGAAGCTATCGGTAATACGCATTATTATTGCTATTATGTAAACAAAATGCAAAAGATTAATTTTCCAGTAGCCACATAAAAAATTTTTTTAATAATATTTCTGCATACTTATTATTATATAACTGGCCACCATCTCCTCATTATTTAAAACTATGACTTATATCTTAATATGTGATATTCAACGTGAGTCTCGTTATGTGATATTAAAAATCAATTTATTGGATATCAATTTCCCTAAAATATCGTCGGATTCTAATTGCCAATTCTCGACCATTTGACGGTGAATGAATTATTTAATTTAAATCGAAAGTACCAAAAAGTGTCACATTAAAAAAAAGTGAAACTGACTTTGAAAAATCATTGGAGTTACTAAAAGTGGTAACGACGTTAAGAATATATAAAATCATATTCTTTTATATATGACATTATTAAAGTCTCTGTCGTAGCACATCAATGCGATCTGTATTTGATAATTCAGTGTTGTATCAAGGTTCTAATTAGTTAATTTGCAAGTTATGCTTTTTTCGTTTCAAAGAGATCTCGGGCGTGGGTGATCGTGTCATCTTTTTTCCTCTCGAATGTTTATCAAGTGAATATATTTTCCTTCTCTACCCCATTGAGACAGTGAATTAGATGCCATATATTGATTTTTGGCTCTTATTTTTAAACTTTATACTATAATGTCTTTGCTGGGTGGACAAATAAATATAACTCCACTTTTTGGTAATTTGGTGAAGTCTGTCTAATTAACTGTATACGTTTCAGCTTGCAGCTGCTTATTGAAATTCATTTTAAATGTATGCGTCGATTCCGCCATCAATGACATGGAAAGTTAAATTTTAACCTTATTCAGAGGATAATAATATTGCTATAAAAGATATCAGATTTTGCTTTTTCTCTTTTCAGTAGAATGGTCTGACCATCATTTATACTACGTAAGGATAAACGTTAATTTTTCACAATTCAGTATGTGATGTGGTGTTTAATAATGATCAAAAGAATAGAGTATTCCTTTGCTATTAAAGATACAATAACCATCGATTATGAAAAACTTTTTTTATGAAAAATTGGCATCAATATTTTTTCATACTATTTTAATCGAATATGAATAAAGTAAAGATCAATCGTATGGTTTTGATTCAAAGATCGATCTTAACCTTGCGGCATCTTATAAGTAAATTTAAATTAAATCTTAATTACAAAATAATTAATGGTAAATTAACGTAATAGGTCGTAAAATTTCTTTTATTATCCACTAAGAATTTCGTAATCTATCATCTAAAATCATAAAAGTAAATGATGACTTTATTACAACGTTAAGATTGATTTGACCTCTCGACCTTATTAGCATACCGGCTTGTATTTTATAATAATTATGTAAGAATGCCTACTTAATTTTGTTTTTTATTTATAAAATCAGCGGTGGTTAGGTTTTTAATCTTTTTAATTTTACTTATAATGCTTGCTTGAACGATTTATTTTACAAAATTCATGACTCGTAAGTACCGTAATGTTGTGTTTTTTATTAAAAGCTAAGACTAACTTCAAGTAGGTGCAACATTATGTTTATGTTAGAATATCTTAGAATTTCAGCTGCTAAGCGACCGAAAGAAAGAGAAATTGTAATTTCATATTTTCTTTTAACTATTTTTTAACGGCATATAAAAACATTGCATTACTAACTGCACATTAGAACTTAATGAACGACATGTTTTTTTTAAACTCAGTTGCTCATAATTTCGATAAAATATCTGCCAATTGTTTGCTGTGATTACAGGAGTCCAAAGGCCTGAAATAAAAAATAAGTCTAATGAACAATGAAATACGGAAGTACAAAGCTCTTCTATTTAGACTTTCACCTCCATCTGATCGCTTGAGTGTCAAAACGCATTACCGCAATAACTTTGTCCGTATGTGAAGTAACGTAATACGTACGCAGTTAATGTTGCAGTCAATTATGTGATTATGTCCGTCGGGCATCGCTTGTTAATTTGCCTCTTCACCTGTTTTCTACATGCACAGCAACATGGTTTTGGTTGTAATATTAAACGGATAATGATCAGCGATTAATATCATCCAACGCCTTTGCATTTCAGATTATTTCAGTGTGCGAAATTGCATTGAGGTTTTTATATTATACATTATTTTTTTAACGTATGCCTTTAACGCTAAGCTTTAAACTTCAATAAAAATAACTTATTTTAAATAATAAAAACACATTTTTTTAGTACTTATTTCCACAATATATTTTTTGATCAGGACCGCTTTCGCTCATAGCGAGCATTATCAACTGATTAATCAATAACGAGCATCAGTTGATAATGCTTGCGATGAGCGAAACCGGTCCAGATCAAAAAATATATTGTGGAAATAAGTACTAAAAAATGTGTTTTTATTATTTAAAATATCATGCCTTTCCATCAAGAAGTGGCAGTTAACACCTTAAAAGTGAAAAATAACTTAATTTCAAGTTCACGCTTTAAGGATTTTTTATAGATTATTAATAAAGTATAGTTTTTATTTCATAATTTAGAATAAATAAAAATGTTCATTGATTCATCAAATATAGAAATAACACGGTGAAAAAATAGCAATGTATCTTAGTTCTACAAAATTATTTTTAACAAATATAGTTGATAGCTATTTCGGCTCACGCCATCGTCAGAACTATGAACAGAAGATGGGGTGAGCCGAAATAGCTATCAACTATATTTGTTAAAAATAATTTTGTAGAACTAAAATACATTGCTATTTTTTCACCGTGTTATAATGGAGTTCTACCAAGTGAATTATTACTAAGAAGATAAAAAGCGTGCCATAACGAAATGACAATCTTATACATGTTAGTAACACTTATAAGAGAAGAAATACTTCATGAAAAACTATATAAACGTATAAACAAAATCTTATTTATATTACAATGAGTCATAATGTTTTTTGTATTAGTATAACATAACCCTTACCGTGCTAAGATCACACCTAGCGTATAATGGATACGTACATCCACTTTGTGCTCAGATTGGCCGTTTTGTAATTATATTTAAATACGAATTGTCCCCTTATACACGCACTTAAACTAGATATTAAAGTTTCAACGAATTTCAATAAATAGTTTAAGGTTTTCTTTGAAATTTGTTTACGCATTCTAGTGAAGTATTAGAAGTATTTCATTAAGAATTACCTGCGCAAGTTTTAAATATTTTAATCGTTTCGTTGTTTGTTACAGCGCCCATGCGACTGTTAAATTAAATAATACCTATTGTTTCCAATGTCACTATTTGGCTTAATAAGCTGGTGTTATTGACATATTTATGAAATGAAATTACCAAATTTTCGAATATACATGATTTTCATATAAATCATCCCATGATTAGACCAAAGATGATCGTTACGCAAAATATATCTAGACCGTAATTCCGCGTTGACAATAATGATAAAATGAACAGTTGTATAGCGACAATTTCGTAAATAGGGGTTTGATTTATTTCACTTTGGTGACGTCAATTACCTGTAAACAGAACAGTTTAATAACTCATTGATTACTTTAAAAACCAGCATCACCTTACAATTTTCCTTTCACGAGTCATTTATATGTCTCAAAGTCATTTTTAATTTAGTTTCATTTAGCAGAAGTAATTTATTTTATACATTTATTTTGAAAATATTACCATCATTAGATGAGCCTATCCAAAGAAGCATAAGGTATGCACGTATGTATGAAACTATATAATAAATTTCCTAGCAAGCCGACTTAAAAATTCCCTTATTCTCCTATATCGTACATATAGAACTATATAGGAGAATAAGGGAGAGTAAGATAAAAAAATATTTTTTTTTTAAATACATTCTACTTTTTTATTTCACAATAATTTTAATAAGAAAATCATGAGAAACGCAAAAATCACATTGTTATTTAATGGAACAACGCAGAGACACAAAGTACTAAAATATAATATACAGTTATGTACGAATCTAATACAAGATTCATGCGAACTTTGTATAAAATATTAAATAATATTATCTAAAAACACTATAATTTAAGTATAAATACAATCCATGAGATAAGTAAGAAAATCTTTCTGATTTGAAATAAATTATTCAATAAATTGAAACCACGAAATGAATGCTAGCAATGCGTTTGGAGACATACATAAATATGGATATTTATTACTGATAATAGCTCAATTAGGCTTGAATCATACATTTTTTTCAATAAAAATGGTCAGTGATATTTTAGATATACTAAAGGAAAAGGCTGAAATATTTTGGTTAGCCTGCCAAGCCCTTCAAATACTATTTAGTTTTTAATGATCCATTTATCACTTTAAATGTGTTAACTGTCACTTCTTGATGGAAATGCATGATACTTTAAATAATAAAAACACATTTTTAGTACTATTTTCACGATGTATTTTATGATAGGTCTTGTTTTATTTGATAATGCTCGCGATGAGCGTAACCGGCCCTTATAATGAAATATATTTTTTTAAGAGTACTGATAAATGCGCATTTATTATTCAAATTGATCCATATAAATATTTAAAAATATACAATATTTCATTACTATATTCAGCATTATTTGAAATATGTAATAACGTTATAAAATATTTTTCTCATCAAAAAATTTGCCTAAGCTTAAACTTAGCACGTGAAAATTTTATAATGGGCATTCTTCACACGGATGCAACAGAACTGACGTAAAATATACTGTTAGCATCGTATATATATTAAAGTTATTAATTACAGGAAAACACTTACCCCTAGCAAGCAGTAAATTACAGCTAAAACAAATTTAACAATATTAATCTGATAATAATTAACACAATTGTCTGTGATAATTTTCATTAACGATCTTGCTAATGAGTCATTCTTGAAAGGGGTTGGTCGTTTGTGACAAAACATCTGGAATCGTACAAAGTTGTAACAATTCAAGTTTGATATTGAAATTCTATCAAGCACCTTCAGTCGATATCGTAAATTATAAAATATGGCTTTATTCTTTCTAGAGCTTTTTCCAAATACTCAAAGTATCTTATGGTAATAAATACTGGCTTCCGTTTGCTAATAACTTAATTAAATATGAACGAAATGGTCATTAACTTCGAACATTCCTGTACCCTGAGCCTCATTAACTCCCACAGCAGTTTGCAACAAGAAACAATAAAACGTGGACAATTTTGCACGCTTCGCGAATAAAATCGGATAATTTGCAATAACTGCCCTAATTTATGTGAGCCTCTGTGAATATATGTATGTAATAATACGCATTGCGTTAGTATTAGTTAATGCTTTTTCTGTGTATTGAAATATACATAATTATTTTATCACTATAGAATACTTATTTTTTCTTGACTTATTTGTCCGTATGTTTTTTTAATTAAATATCAGAAGTAATGTTAAAGTCACAATATCTAAAAATTATAGGTGTTCTTGTAGCCAGGTACTTTATTGAATGGTCATTCTCAATTAACTTTAAAAAAAAATCCTAACCTAATACTGACAATATTTTCCATTGTTTGATTACAGCTAACAATCATTAAAAATAACAGCAATGGATTACAGTTGCTGGACTGTAATTTGTTGGATTTTTACCACCAAAATACAATAATTACACTGAGATGAATTTTCAAAACGTTGTTTCTAAAAAACCTTGAAAGTCTTACATTCGTTTTGTAAATACTAACCGCATGCCATTTTTTATTAGCTGTTAATAATTAATAAATATAAAAATAATAATAATAATAATTAATAAATAAATCCAAAATTCAATATATATATATTATCATATCATTACGGATGCAACAGAACTAACATAGTTAACTAGTTCTGTTGCATCCGTGTGATAGAATGCCTGAAGATGCCGAAAGGCGAAACCCGAGTCGTTAGTGACAAAACATATGGAATCGTACAAAGTTGTAAAAATTTAAATTTTATATTTAAGTTCCATCAAACACCTTCACTCGAAATCATAAATAAATTTATAATGAATTGGTAAAATATAAGTTTGGATTTTTCATATCCGCGAATAAAACAACTAACATAAAAAATATCACTTATAATGAAAATGATTAACTATGTATCTTTTTTTTTTGTTAGCAATAAGAGAATTTACTTTATGGATATTTCAGTATAACATTTTTTTATTTCATAAACATTGGTAAGTTATAACATGGAATTCATATTTTAATTCAATTCAAAGTCAAATTTGAATTGTTGCAATTTTTAACGATTCCACATTTTTTGTCACAAACCTCCCGAGTTTCGCCCTTCGACATCTTCAGGCATTCCATCACACGGTTGCAACAGAACTGACCTTTCGTACAAAATTGCAACAATTCAAATTTGATATTGAAATTCCATCAAGCACCTTCAATCGATATCACAAATAAATTCAAAGTGTTTATGATTACGAAATACAATACAAAAAACTTTAATACATCGTTCACATCTGTAATAGAAAATATTGCTCACATTTGTTTTCAACGTTACTAAATTTTAATTAAAATGATTTTATTTTGACGAAGAAATGAAAAACTTTCTAGTACACTCTCTTGAAGGATTCTAGAATTTATTTTATATCTATTTAATGCGAAATTGGAAATCCAGATAACAATGTGGCACGGTAAAAAATCAGCTTTCTGCGATTTGTCATAATATAAATTGGTTTCTGCGGTTTCGTCTGCCTATTTGTCGGCCTCTTCGGATGAACAGACATTCACACAAACATCATGCATTAAAACACATTCGGACATTGTCGAATTGCTCACAATAGATCTTTCTGTCCATTGTGCCACAGTGTCATTAAACTCAATAGACCTTTGTGTAGTAATTTAATTAGTCTAGTCACTGTGCTATAAGTTCATCTATTTATCAGTGGCTCGTGTTAATTAGAATGGATTATTTTTTAGCTATAATCAGACTGTAAAAGTTATTTTCTTCTGCGCAATTTGAGAATAGAGTTTTAATTTTTCTTCGATACATATTTACATTGACAATAGGATATAAAGTTCTGCGTCGTGGTTCATTTGTATTTAAATATTAAGCAGACACACACAAAGCCAGATTATCAATATGAATTTAATGGATACTATAAGATTTCTGATAGTCAAATAAAATTGTTTTGAATAGTGTAAATTTTCTTTGTTCATAAAAATAGTCGTTTAAGTATAAAAAGTCTTTAAAAGACAAAATAATATAATTTAATGTATGAATTGGAGCGCGAGATGGAGGTAAAAATTTCGTTGCAACGTTCAAATTTTGTTAACTTCCACAAGTTTTGAACTATCATTGTATAATACTTCGTTCACCCTCATATTTGAATATCTAGAACTGTCGAATGTACGAGATCTGATTTTAAAGTGTATGGAAGTGTACAAAATTTCCGTGCCTCAAATTTGATACGATATCTTTAAAATATTTATGTATGAACTGATAAACATGTTTTATATGCAAAATGTAGAAATTTTGGTATAACTCTGACATATAAGAACAGACTTAGTAAAAATTAGCTTGATAATAATATATTTTTTGCGTGCTAATTTAAATTTATCAATTTACTTATATGACTACACCCAGTACTTTTTTTACGCGATTTTTTGGACGGCACCGTTACATTTTTTACGCGCTTCACTCGTTTTTACGCGATTTTTTCCCCAGTTCCAGTTTTTAAAGAAGAAATTTATATTTGATGCTGGGCATGTACGTTTCATTATTTTTTTAAATAAAAAAATATCTGTATTTTTAAAACAAAATTTTGTAAAGCATTCCATTTTTTTAAATACACGTACAACTGCCAAATGTTATAAGTTTATCGGATATTATGCGAATTTATGTTTTAGGGTGTGTAAAGAAATATAATGCAATTGCGTAAAATCATTGGATGGACACACATCCCATTCATACAAAATTCAATACTTTCGTTCAAAAAATCGCAAACGATTACATTTCGCAACCGAAAGTGAATAATTCATATAAGTGAAAAAAATAATGTTTTTATAGTCTCATTATATATATTATAAGCAATAAAGACATGAAAACATATATTTTTTTTGCACCAATTTTAAAGAGAAAATTTTGGTTTTTCAAACGTTTTTGGTACTTTTTCACGTAATATTTAAATTTTTGGAACCAAATTATCAAATTATATGAAAGTTGTGATTTATTTACGCGATTTTTTTTTACGCGCCGTTTTCTGAAACCAATGTTTCGCGTAAAAAAAGGACTGGGTGTACTGTTATTTCATATGCAATAGAACAACTGAGTAACTTTGTTAAGTGCGTAAAAATAGCACCTGCAGATATATTATAGCCCCTACTTTTAAGCCAATAGGATGATAAATAAGCAATAAAAACAAAAACAAAGAAAAGCGAGTCAATAAATACATTTTTTATCTCACCTTCGTATACATGCCACTGTGCAAAAAGTCGGTGCTTCCTAAAGTATCAGTAAGAATCATATTTCTGCATATTTATTTTTGTACATGAATTAATCAACAATACTAGCTTATAGATGTAATATTTACATATCTCGAAATTGAATTTTACAACTATATTTGAGTACCGTATACGAGCGTTTATATAACTTCAATTTCTTATCTCTCGACATGTCTTAGAAACTGGTATGGCAGCCTTTACACGTTACATTTAGTATATACTGAATACTGTCCACTTAAAAGGACAGCGGTTTCGAGTTTAAAATTGTTTATATGCATCTTTCCTTGCGCCTCAAAGTTATAAGTTGTGTCGTAACAGAGGCGGATAATAATAATTGTTATTTTTAATTGCCCACTTCTAAACGGTTAGAGTGAGGCTATCGAGGGCGCAGCGCTTCGCCCGCGTGCAAGTTTTACGATCTATTCAATCGCGGTCGCAGTCGGCCCATTAAAATTGCACTTATAGGTGCGAAAAAAACACTACTTTGAACAATTTTTGCACATTTACACTTGATAGCTATAAAAATAAAAAAAGGAAACGCGAGGCTAATCAGGGCCTTGCAATATGTTTTCAATCTAATCAAAAAAATTATATTTTTTTTATTTCAAAAATATTAGATTCCAATACATACAATAGTTTGATCACCTATCTTTAATATAAAGCTCGCAATTTCTTGTATTCTGCAAACATAATCTATAATATTAGATTGAATTTCTTTATGTTTCTTGAATTAAATTATTGAAATATTTTGTTGCTATGTATTTGGAACGGTATTTCAATGTTTCGTTTCCTAATACGATATTTGTCATGAAATACGATGTATAATTAGTTTATACAGTTGAGTCCGAATATATCATTTTTCCGCACGTATCATAGGATTCATATTGAGAAAAAAAAAGATTCTTGCGTCCTTTGAAAAATAGTTAAAGGCAGTTCATTAAACTGATATTTATTAAACAAAAGTGCGTATTGTTGATAAAAAAAAATACCAGAGATTTTCATTATATTACGCTCCTAACTTATTATTTCGATTAGAGAATCAATGACATATGTCAGTAATAAAAAATCCATATAATAAACAATTTAATATGTCCAGTATCACGAGGCACACAAATTTACAATGTAACTTCTTCAATAAATATTACTCAGTAACAATTTATGCAAGCCAACGAAAATAACAATTAACAATCAAATATTTGATGAATATTTATAATATTGACAAATAAAAAAATATCCCACATACAATATGCCTTTATAATATATGTAAATTGAGGTTTTATTTAATTATTTTTTATTACAAGATGTGTTTCGTTTTTTAAAATTTAAAACAATCATTAAAAAACTATACATAGATTGGTTAAAAAAATATATTTTGAATTTTCACTTGTAGAACATATTTAAGTTTTAACTATTCATGCGTCCCTATTATTGGCTCACCATAATAAACTTTAGGACTCAATTAAATTTAACTCTTTTCGATGTTTATATTGTCACAGTCATAAAGTAAACTCCACAGCAGTCATATTTTAAAATAAAGGCAATTTTAAACATCTCATTATCGCTGAGTATTATTTGCATGAACGAATTGTGCAGTTGTAGCAGGGGCGTGCTTGAATTTTCACTGAACAAACATCAAATAACGTTAACATGGCGATATAACTCGTTGATAATTGCCTGATTGATTTTAAAACAACTTATAACTAAATTATATTTCCAGATTTTCATCTAATGATAATTAAAAGTAAGATTTTGGTTTCAGTAAACTCCTGGCTACCATATTTAAATTGAAAACAAATCATGGGCATGTTCAAATAGCAGTTAGCTTCTTCCAACCTATAATGAAAGAATTGTTTTGGATTTTTACAAATTTCATTAAATTTATTTTACGGTAAAACATTTAATTTATTAAAAAATCGCTTAAAGATATTATATGCGTGACGACTTAAATAATTATAAAGGCAAAGCATTGCAATATTTCAAAGGATTCCGAAAAATAGTGTAAATTAAAATACAATTGAAAAGTTATACATCTGCCGCCACTGATAAATAGCAGACCAACTGAACTGCGCAAATAGGCCTATAGATTTTTTTAACGAACGTTAAAATTCGTATCAAGAGCCAGAAATTACAGGAAAAGCTTGTGCATGCTAGTTCAAATACCATACACGAGGAACCTAATGATAACTTCTGAATTAGATATGGCTATGAATGTATAAAGCAAAATTATATGAAGCACGAAGAAATATCTTGTTTTACTCGCAGTAATAATCAAAATTCCTGTATATAATTTACTATAAACGATCAACATAACTTTTCTATAGCAGTTATACATATTAAATTTGATATTCATATATAAGATCTCTCGAAAATATCGACTGTCAATTTTATAATTCTTTTTTATTACTATCAAATATTAATATAGTTATATTTTATTATTTTTAGATGGCCAAGCGAATCACCTGAACCTCTTCAATAACCGCCCGCAGCCAAAGAAGAAACGGAAATCAAGAACCGCCTTCACGAACCACCAAATCTTCGAATTGGAGAAGAGATTCCTCTACCAGAAATACCTCTCACCTGCTGACAGAGATGAAATCGCGGCATCGCTCGGACTCAGTAACGCACAAGTCATTACGTGGTTTCAAAACAGACGAGCAAAACTAAAGCGTGATATGGAAGAACTCAAGAAAGACGTGGAAAGCGCAAAGGTCTTGTCTGCTCATAAAAGTTTCTTGGAAAATGTAACTGATCTCGGTATCCTTAAAAAGAAAGCCGTCAGCTTGGGGGCAAGCGAAGAAGCAGCGACTAATTTGATAGTCTCTGCACAAAAATGAGGGTACGGAGGACTGTTTTATTAGGTTTAGTAAGTGAACAACGTTAGCATTTTCTCAAGTAAAAACCAAACCAAACCATTTTTAAATAATATCAAAATTCCATATTCTAGTACTCCATTATCTTAATCAATTGTAGAAAACATTAGGCCGTCATTAGGATTTCTAAATACTCATTAAATTATTTGAATGTATGCTTTTATGATCTAAATTAATTAACAAAATACCAAATTTTAATTTAAAAAAAAATAAAAAATAAGGGCACATAATATGAAACGAAAAATTCTTTCAATTACTATCGGCTTAATCGGCTAGCAAAAAAAAAAAAATCTTCTGTGTCTTAAAAACAGTCAACTGTTACAGTGTATTTCCAAATTATATTTATTAAAATCTTTATGGAATGAAAAAGTAATCTTGAATAATTTATCAAATATTTAAAAATCTGAATAGGTTTCAAACAAACCAAATATTCAGCAGGAATCCATAATTATTACATCAAAAGTAAATTCATTATTATTTAAAACATAGTCATATTATATTGTTCAATATTATTTTTTATTAAAAGAGCAGCGGTGTCCAACATATGATATTTTTTAAGCAGAGAGTAAATTGATTGTAACGAATTGAAATACTGCTAATAATATATTATTACACAAAATATTCATTCTTGAGAAAATGTGAACGTGTAATGAAAAAATTCAAATATATTTATTTGAGTTATTAAACAGTCCTCGTGTATCGAAAACATTTTCTTTCAAATTCCTTGTATAAAAATTTTCTATAAATTTTCCCATTGTAAATACCTCTTATTGAAACACTTTCTTAAATGAGCAATGATGTTAAATGAATATTTATTTATTTCGTGTATGTATCTAGAAACATTATTCCTAATATTAAATTTCAAAAATCCGTACGGTGATAACGTAGTATTAAGTTTATTTGACTGTGGTAATTTTAAAAGTTCTTCATACATACTAATAGATATAATATATTAATTTAGTAAAATTGTAGATGTTGAATATTTTAAGGCTGTAATATAAATGAGAATAGCTTATCATTATAAGTAGAAAATAATTATTTATTACGATGTTTGAATGTTTCTTTCTAATCTGTATAAAAATAATTAATCTCATCACATACATTACTAAGAATTTTTGATCTGATGGATGCTGTAATAATGTGAGATTAAAAATATTTTGATTGAAAAAATTGGCACTTATTCAATATTCCAATAATATATTGATGAGTTATAAAAGGTTATGATATTTTTCATAAAAAATGAAATTTCTTTCTGACATAACTACGAATACTCATTTAAAAAACAAACAAAACGTCTTTAAATAATTTTATTTTTTCTTGTAAACTTTTAATTGCTTTTTTATAAAAAAAATATATTTTTGCGTTAAAACTTTTTTGTTATTGTCAGATAGTGGAGTACTAACAGAAGAAATTTTTTCGATGATTAGGATCGTTGAAACAAATTATATATGAGCCTAAAGTTTATAAAATTAAAACATACAACGATCATAAATATAAAGAAAATAGCAGATCAATAAAACCGAGGCACTCTCGTAAGATTTACTTAAATAATGTCAGTATTACTAATCGAAATAAGTTTATATTAGCTGATAATATAAAATGCCCTACAAGTCGAAATTGGCTTTTAATTACAGTAACCTATGTAAATAATAAATAAAACACATAAAAAATAGTATGTGATCTTGTCAGACAGCACAGTTACTGTATTTATAATTTAGTCAAGTTTGAATGATAAGCTAAAACGCATTTGCTAGATGAGACTGCCTGCGGCATTCTTTTTTCAGAAGTCGTTTATAGGGGTGACTAAACTTTTAAAGAACCGGCCCGGATCGATTTATTTTATAACATGAGGTACCGGGCATAAAACACTCCTGTTGTAATTCTATTAGAACATAGTTTGACAACTGATTATCTAGGATTCCGGTTTTTCATATTTTTATTTTACTTGCACTACTTTCTTACATTTTGATGAATGAAGATATCCGAGAGTTTGGCCTCAAAAAAATTAAAAAAAATAGATCACGTCCCCTACCAATAAGTCGTTTATCAAATCCCAGTCAATGAATTTCAATAAAACAATCTAATGTAACTAATAAAATACGTATTTAATAAATACGCCAAATATTTTTGTTCAGGAATCGTTCAATTGAAAAAAAATTGCTCGTCCGTATTCTGTATACAATAATCAATTGTTCATTTGAGTCACTAATGGTAGATATTCTTTAACCGTACTATGTTCTTTTCCGCTTGTATGTATGCAAACGTGTAAATCAATTTTCAAAGAAAACATTATAGACAAAGCTTTGATATTGCTTATACTCAATATGAAAATGATTCAAAGAAAGATGCTTAATATGGAAATATATATACAATAAGTCGTTTTTCTGGAATACTAGCTGTTATTCATTTACAATTTCTCAATCAAAATTTACTACATTTACTTGATATTTAAAATTGTGAAATATCGCAGATATCTTTTAAAATATTGTTTATCTTACTTTCAAATATTTCTTTTTAGAGATCAACATTTATGAAACGGATAAATGCTTGTATTAAATATAATTATATTTGATTGAATGTATTTATTTTTAGCAAATAGCAAATCGTTTTCCCATAAATGTGTCATTGATTGCTGTAAAATAAACATCCTAGTAGTTAATTTATTCATGTACAAATTATGTTTAATAGATTTTTGTTAATTGTTTCATGTAGATATTATAAATAAAAATTTGCTTTTAGAAGAACTTTCGATATTAGTGTTAAATCTACGATAAATCGATTTAATTTGTAAAATATTACAAGATGTAATGAAAAATAAAATGTGCAATCTAAAAAAAAACCTGTTTTTTAATTACCTTTATCAAAATCCTTGCCATAACAAGACAATGCAACATATTGTGTTCTAATATCTACCATATGGTACCCCATAAGTCAAATTAAGACCATTAGATTTTGTAATAAAATGTTAAACGATATTAAATCATTAATAGTGATGTTTGAGTTAACTAGGTAATACATTGTATTATTTAATATCGTAAAACATTATCAAAATATGACATAATCCAGTGAATATTGTTTTTTATATTTATATTATAAATTTTTCAATCAGCTGTTGAAAATGTTATCAAAGTCATCATCTAAACTTATTTACATTTTACATTTTGTTTATTAACACAGTATATCATAAGTATATAATTAAAAAATATAATCATTTTTTTTTCTCCTGATTTTTGAACTCAACTCACTGTTTTCACTCACTGATTTGATTAATATTATATACACATCATTCTGGTTGTTCAGGCCAGCCCTGATAGGTTTTTGAACCGCAGTATCAGCTGTGCGTTTAATAAGATATGCATGACCTCACTTTTAAATACCACCTCACCATTAATATACAATATATCTACTTCCAACTCTATTAATATGACCTATGAACAAAAAACACAAATCAATAATAAAAAGTCAACGGGTTCACCACATTTATTCTGTGTTCATTTTTGAAAATTGAAACGTGATTTCATTGCGTTGCATTTATTGCCAAAACTGGGCTTACCAAAGATTTAAGTGGTTTCTTGTATTTTTTTCAGTTTCTATAGGATGTTTTTCGGTTTGCTTTATTCAATAATACTATTGTTAAAAGCTACTTGGATAATTTTATATTAACCAGTGTTATTAATTAATTAAACTAAAAGTATAAGAAAACAAATAAATAATAATCATAACAACTGGCGTAAAAACTACAGTATCAATTACAAAACAAACGTGGTAAAACTCGCCACATTTATGTGTAAACTATCAATTTTTGGTGTAATAAAAATTAATCTAAATATTTTTTTAATTTCTACAGTATAGTACTGTTTTCACAATGTTATAATATAGAGATCAAGACCGGTGATCAGAACATTGTATTTAATTTAATGATAGATTTTTATTTTATCAATATAAAGAGTTTTGGGATCAAATAATGACTAATCGTGCTATTCTTTCGGAACTATAAACACTTTAAAACAATATTTTTCCCCAATGATTTCATTTATTTCCGCAGCGATAAATTTCTGTCACCGATTGACAATCAATAAAACATACTTACACTAATATCGGTTCTTCTGGCTGCATTTGATAACCGTTAAAATGTAAATAGTTACATTTAGTAATAGTTATCAAATATGTGAAAATTTGGGGCATAATCAATTCAAATAGTAATTAATGATCGTGAAATCCATCTATTTGTGAGCCGTGTGCCAGCACATTAATACTTAACACATTAGTGTGAGTTTTGGCACAAAGCGATCCGTCACGGCCAAAAACTCAACGTCTGTGGCCTGCCCAATTTAACACATTGAGATTGTACAATAAATTTTAATGTGTACATGTAATTTCTGCTGAATCCGTCTATGATTGTTTTTTTTAATATTACTGTTCGTTCATTTTTAAAATTGAAACGAGTCTTTATTTGCAAAATACGTTTGCTTTAAAGTTTATTTTTTACTTATTGCTGATATTTATTGACCACAAAGACAATGAATCGACAAATATGATAAATTTTTTGAGCTACTTGATAATTTTCATAAAACAATAGTTTGTCATTTTGATCAGTCCAGAAATGAGGGAAACTATTTACTTCCGTAGAGGTAATTATATAGACTAATTGAACATTGACAAATTGTAATATATCCTTCCATAAAATACTAACATTATTTTGGTATTTACTCATTAGTAGGCGGTCAATGAATCTACTATAACACACAATCTCAGAGCTTTTTACGGTGCGAAAACGGCGGACTGTTTTCATAAAATTATACATCTACGGATGTATTGAATTAGTATACGGCTTGCGGCCTTAGTCAATATAACCGTTGGAGGATTGTGCTAGCACAATTCAATTAATTGAGTTTTAATGAGTGATATGAATAAAGGGCTGTTTTTTAGTTACCCCTTATTCATCAAATGTAATAACAACAAGAATTTCATTTATGAAAATTTATAATAAAATATTTTTTCCTTTTAAAGGAAGTTGTTTTGAGAATATTAAAAATAGTTAACACAAAAAATGTATTCTCAATCTAATCTAATTTCAAATATTAACTAATTATGGGTATTGTATACATCTTTTCAATATTGATCGAATTGTTCATCGAGAAATTACGATAAATGGCACGTTAAGTCGAAATAGCTTTCAATTATATATATTTATCTTATAATTCTTGTAGTACGGCATAAATACTTACGCCTACGTAAATAATAACCCTAAAAAAATATTTACGCCTTTTCAAAACTATTATAGCACACAGTAACTCGAAAATTTATTGAAATATAAATTAGTTTTCATGTATCTTTCCATTATAAATTGGCTAACATCAACTTTTTTTGGATACAAAAGAAATAAGGCGATAATATGCATCGGTGACTTTTTCAAGAAATTTTTCGGAAGCAAAATTTATTGTATTTTCATGTAAAACAATGAAAACGGGTTTAGAAGGTGTTAATGCATTTTGGAAAACAAAAGGCCTAGTCAGAGAGGAGCGCACCTTTTTGGCAAAATCTCACGTATCTGCTAATTAACCGAAACGGGTCTGTAATTTTTAAGTGGAGCTGACTAGAAACAATATGATATTACTACACGGTGTTCAAAATAAATTATTCTTACACACTGTCATTTTTTTACACCATGTGCAACTTTAATTAAGGATGATATATCATGCATATATAGCGATCCCTAGCATAAGTTACACAATGTGTAAAATAGATTTAATGATTCTGTAAAAAGATTTTGCGATATGCGGCTGTTAGGTTTTTACCGTGCATCGAGCATCTGAACGATTAAATTATGTTAACGTGTCTTTAAATATTACAAAAAAACAGAGTTATTGTTATTGTAATTATTATTATTGGACAAACAATTTATACTGACTACATTTATAAAAAAAATACAAATTTCTCGCATATAGAAGAAGTTATCCTAAAACAGGAACAAAAAAATGTATAAGAATACTTAATATATAAATCGTTGACTAAAACTTCTTTATTATTATTAATTCCATTCAATTTCTGAAAAACTTTTCTGTTGCCATTCTTAAAAAAATATTGCAAATGTCATATTTATTGTTGAACAAAATACTGATACACATACAATACAATATATATGTATAACAACTGAAAAGGTAGTTATTATACGTTAATTTTCATTCATTCACATGTGTCTTTGAATTTTTATGTGAAATGCAGGTGAAAATTACATCAAAGAAAATCAGACCATTTTAATATGATACCTTTTCAACGTAATGATTCATATGATTATTTTAAATGCGAATCTGACAGAAGCCAGTCACCTGTGAATTCTTTAAATAATTAAAATGATTCTTCAGATCAAACAGATTTGCGTTATGATATCCGGATATGAAATGTAATCAATATGGAAGATTTATTCTTGCTTACCGAGTATTCTTTAAACTGCTGTATTAACCCTATATAAGCTTGTTCATTTAAAAAATATTCAGTTTTATAACGTTGCATTGACTGTACTATTCCGATTGTGAAATTTGTTGCAATTGCTTATAGTGCACTTTCACCTAAAAATAAATTCTATAAGTTTATTAGAAAATCAAATTTCTTCTCCTCCTGGATTCTCTAAAAATCATTTATTTTTTCAATCTCCAACTTCAAACAAAGCATTGTTTAATTAAGAAATACATTCATGTTTTACTACTGTTATTTTTTTTAAACATTATTACATTTACTAGTTACGTAATGAAAGTGATCATTTTGAATTTGAAAATTCCATTTATGGCTTAATCTCAATTATTTATTGTGGTGTCTTACAATTTCTTTATAAAAATATTGTGTATTGCCCACAATCGTGGTACTGTGATTTTACACATTGATACAAATCATCACCTGCATAAATTGACTGTATTCTTGGCGCTATTTTGGTCCATTTATTCAAGGGTTAATTTATAATACTGAAATTGGTGTTATATGATTGATGGTATTCTATCACAAACAGTGTTTATTCGATACTTAATTATCAGCTCTGATCTGGATGAATATTGATTTATTTTTATATTGCGGTATTAAAGACATCTAAATGTACTTAATTATTGATTCAAGAAATCAAAGATACTTTTATTTTTGCGTGCTAGTTATAATTAATCAAATACATTTACGACTTCCAGGCGCTTTTTTAACGAGATATATACAATAGGTGCCAGTGGCGTATAGTGGCTTTCACAAATGAGGGTGCTATCAATAATTAAAGTTACAATCAACACACTTGAAATAAACATAAAATGTATCAAATTAAAAATAAAAGTAACACAATATATTTTTTTGTCTTTGCGTTTAAATTAAACAATTTTACACAGACACAATAATCAAAGATAACATCCGATATTACTTATAAATATTAAGCGCTCTTGTTTACAATTCGTAGTCAGAATATCTAGAAGAAATTTATTGTAGATCCTAATAATAAATGTTCTAGAATTTTCAAAATTTTGTGTAACTTCTTACGTGGAATATATTGATATTTATTTTTAGTTAAATGCAATAACATTTATGTTGGTCAAAATTTTATAATCACGACTGGTTTCACTCAACAAATGAGAATTTTAATCCGGATGTTCATATACGGCACTGGTATATATTTAATTTAAAAATAACATACATAAATATATATTTAAAAAATTACAGATGCAATATCTTTAATTTTTAGTTTATTTATATGCATATACATGTATCATTGACGAAATGATAACCTCAAAAGTGATAACCTCTATATCCACTAATAAGTAAGCAAAAAAGTTTTTGTGCTTCATTAAAATTTTATAATTTTATTAATTCATCGTAAATCAATTGAAAAAGTTTCCATATTTATAGTAGCCAGCTAAACCCTTCTTGCAATAAATTAAAGCAAAATAAAACTAGTTATAAATAACAGCATCTGATTGTGTCTTTTTATCTCACCGGGTTCTAAATTATTAAAAATATACACCAATTTGTCACAACTGTCAATTCTTGGTGGAAAGGCATTATATTGTTGAATGAATAAGTGTTGTTGAAAAAAATACATACACAAAGATTTTTCAGATACTTTTGTCATATTTTCGCAATAATTTAATCATTGTATTTTATATGAAATGACGCACAAATGTGTATGTACGTATATAGTGTTAGATATTAAAAAAATATAAAGTTGCCGGTATTTTCGTTCCAACGCCTAACATACGTTTTAATACGATGCCAGTGCTGAAATGTCGTAATTGCAATATGTATATGCATTGTATTTTGACCCTTGTGGGTTTGAAAAGTCGGCATCGATCAAAGCTCCGCAATCGAGCCGTGATTCGTTCTAGTCTTGTAGGTCAATCAGAAGGCAACAAATGCGAAATAATTACGATTTGAAATTAGTTAATTAGCAATCTGCGATAGTTGTATAGTACTTGTGGAAGCTTTCTTACTATATAATAAAATTTTAAGCGCGGAGAAATTCACCAGTGTTTTGTTTAGATAGAAGATGATAAAAAGCTTTCGATCGAAGGTGACTTCATTTACAGAAATTAAGAAATAATAATCTATCATATTCGAAAATATTCATTACTATGAACACAAATTAATACTTAAAGCAATGCGAAAATTCTCATCAAATCATCTCGTATAGTAGTACTTCAAAAAGTATAGGTTTCTAAATAAAAAATGAATGAGAAAATTGTTTTGAGTTAGGAGGCTTGACGGTAAGGAGATAAAAAGATCTACCTTATAGTTTTTATTTTTATTCCAAAATACTAGTACTAACTAATATCATAGATGAAACTTTCGACGCCCAAGCAGTATTTTTCGAATTAGTTCATATTGATTCAGATATAAATAAAAATATATGAAAACCGATGCACCTGGATATAATGAAGACATTTTAAGGTATATCAAAAGTTTTTTTTATATGATAAGTAGATCACGACTACAAATAAAAATGCGTCTAAAAAAAAGATTCTTTATTTTTAAATTACGAAGGGAACTGAATTTTAACGCGAAGCTATTTTATTTTGTATCTTTATCATTTCCGAGATTTTTCCCATTGGTATTGTTTAAAAAGTTGTGTGGAAATGTTGAGGAAAAAAATATCGTCTCAATACGAACGAAAAGATGGACGTATTTTTATGTGTCATAATTTTAAACGTTGTAAATTTTAAAGACAAAAGAAATTTTCGTACTTTTAATAATCAAAGTAAAACGATGCACAAAAATATTACCTGTGACAACTAATAGAATGCTAATAACATAATTACAAAAGTTCCTTCTCGTTTAATTTTTTTAATCTCAAGGGTAGCTAACCTTTTTTATTTTTATAAATACCTCATCGTAATAAAATTCTCATATCTAAAAAACAGCATTTAAAAAATGCCAGAAGTCAAAAATAAAAACCCTAAATGACCATTTCCATGATTCTAAATGTTTTTTTAATTAGACGCTCAATCGCTTGACCACCTCAAGTGTTTCTCTTCGAGTTGATGCCGGTTTACATTTTTTATTGGGCATAAACATTATGATATCCTGAAGTTGAGTGGAAATTGTAAAAAAAATACATTTAATAATTTGTAATCAATGCGATTGGTGCTGCTTTTTGGAGCAACTTCAAATTATTTATTGATCAATTGTGGAATGCAACATTCATATTAAAGAAATAAAAAATTTGTAATCAAAATTGCTGATTTAAAAAAAGGCAATGTGCAAAATATTCACATCTGTTCGACATTATAAAAAAATTGACGTAACTTGAAATAAGCTTTATAAGAAAACATAACACTTTTATCCATTTTCGAGATTTAAGATACAAAATGAAAATATCCAAATATGATATTCAACTTGGCGAAATTTAATACTAGAGCTAAGTAAAGCTTCATTACTTAAAAATTTTCCATGCATGTCTCAGGAGAAGTATTAAAAAAATATTTATTTTACTAAGCCAAGTTAAATAAAAGCCTTAAAAGCTCCTGTAACACCAATTCAATCGAAAAAATAATTTATACAAAAAGCGATTGTACCATTACATTACCTACCTGTGATATTTAAATAAATCTTCATTTTGCCAATGAAAAAAGTAAACGGTTTAAACGGCACTGTAAGCAACGAATTTGCAGCCAACATTACTGGATTTTCCACACATCTTCATAATTATATCTCCATGGCTGCTTCAAAATTTTGCAGCGCTCATCTTTTAAATATTTTTTTTAATATATCCATGTGTGAATGGATATATTTATATACATTTGCACATACGAGTGTATAAGTCAGATTGCTTTACTTAAAATATGACAGCCGACACTGTGTTAAAGTACATTTCCAAACAATTCACCAAATTTTATTTATAATTCGTAAAAATTATTTATATATTCTTTCTGCTGAAAGTTAAGATTAAGATTCGGTAAAAGAATACATTTGTAAAACTAGTATTTTAATTGTTATTTTTTTTAAATTAATTAAAGATTTACATTTTTGGTCTCTTCTTATTACCTTATTTTTCTTATTGATTATATACATTATTTCTTATAACTGGCTTTATAACCTTGTATTTATTTTAAAAATTATTAGACTCTACTACCAATCTAGGAATCATAGGACGTATATAATATATAAATTAGATAATGAAAGCATGAATCATGTGGATTAGGAACGATTTTGCAAGTCAATATTGGTATACTAACTTAGTAGAAAAAACATATAACAAGGACTATTTTTTGTGTTATATCTCGTGTATACAATCGATACAACTTTTTACTGAATGAGAGAGCTAGAGCATCCGTGTGATGTAATGTGTGATGATGCCAAAAATCTAACCACTTATTACACAGTGTTAACAATTAAAATTGTATCAAGCACCCTTATAAATAATATAATATATATAATTATCGTGATGAAAATTTATTTGGTTATTTATTAAATAATCAAAATATTTATGAAATACATCAATTGACGTACGTTTCTGTTATATTAGACTACCGGTAGCATATTTTATAATTTTCTTCCCAAATATTTATTTTTTACCCGAATTGTAATAGAATCTAGTGCAACCATGTCAGTGTAAAATATCTAATTGGTTAATATGTTCAGGTATCAATAGCAAATCTCACACGTACCTGAATCGCCACTCTATTTTATAATATAATTATCAATGTATTATATTTTCGAATCAAACACATAATCCAACTACAACTACATCTTTAGAAATGTATTTATACCGTTTATAGCCATTTGCATATATGATTGAATAAAATATTGTATATTCGTTCTATTAACTCAAAAACAAATATATTACTAATAATTGTTATCTAAAAAAAAAATGGTTAAGATTATTTTCAATAGATAAAAGATATTGTACGCAAATTTGAATTATACGAAACTCTCGTTGTAAGTTGGCCTGTATGACTTTTAAAACAATAACATAAAATTGAAGTCATTCAAATCATTATACCTAAGTTTTGTATAAATCGACTATTTTTCCGTTTTTTTGAATTTAGACCTGTAAAGGTTTCATTCACTATTATTTCGTAATTCGTTATTTATGTTGTGGAGCCTCTAACTAAAATTCCTGTTATAGACTAATATATCATATGTATAATATAACACAGTACATGACAGAAAGGTCAACTTATGTAAGAATACATTAATTATTAAGTGGTTTTGATTTACAAAAAAAAATTGTCAATGCTGATGAAAACGATTAAAATACCTAACGTTGATTGATCACGATTTTTTTACAATATTTGTTGAATTATTCTGAGCACGAAATCTAGAATGATGACCCAATCAATAGTGCTTTTACCACTAAGCCATTGTGGCTTCACGCTCGAGCTAAGCACGGTGTGAAAATGAAGATCAAAAGAGACGAACAGACCGCCAGTCGACAGCCGACAGCCAAACATTTCTACCTGCTTCCACATGATGATGACGACGATAAGTCGGCTCTGATTCCTTTGGAATGTATGGAAGTGTTGGGTCTCACATTCTGACATTGCATCGATTTCAGATGATATTATATTATTAATATAATGGTATTCAACCCGCTAGAGTAAGCCTATGATGAAGTTGTTAAGTTTTGAAACAGTCATAAATGCACACACAGGAAAAAAGTCGCGTTTAAACGATTATATTTTTTCCGTCTTATAACAGCTGATGATTTCAATCGACGAGATTTTTTTCAATATTGGCATAAATTCTCTTGTGGTCAAGTCATTTATCGGTTTTCATTATCAAGAGTACACATAAATATTTAGTTGACTTTCACAGTTTCGGTTCATACATATTTTTTTTTTATATATAGAATACATTTTATAAATTATTCTGACTATCTAACTATAATAAATAATGCTTAGCTCTCTTTTTGTACATTTCATTTGAAAATGAAAGCGTTTTATTTGGAAACGAAAAGAAAAAAATGATTTTTATTTCTCATGAAGCATCATTATAATTTACTTCAATAACATAAAATCAAACAAAAGTGGTGAACGAGTGAACATTGATTCATTACATTGTTTTAAAAATCGATTTGCAACCATATTTAAAAATAACACCGTTTGTTTTTAAGTATAAAATATTGAACTGTATGTGATAAATGTCTTTTATGTGGAAATGATAGCTCATTGTACGTGAAAAGGTGCATAAGCCTAGTCTTTGACAACGGGGGCGTGTGTGGGAATATCCATCAAGACACCGAGACTAATTAATTGACACATCGATGTTTTGTTCGATTTTTTTATGTAGACTACATTAATAGATTAATTATAGGCTTTTTACCAGCATCACAAATTTGGAGTAAGTTTACATTGTTGGATGTAAAAGTTACATTGACACTATACTAATACTATACTAATGTGTGTGAATTTTTTAACTTGTCGTTTTTGAGTGAAAACTACTTTCTTAGAAATATATTGTATTTTGACATTTAAAGGTATACACTTTAAAACTTTTCTTGGTTTCACGAACACTTTTTCCGCACTTATCTCTTTGTATTGGAATATTTCATAATAGTAGATATAAATATTAAAACAATATATATTATTGTGAAAAATCATTAGTTTTTATAAACATACATATTTGGTCCGTGACTTACATATTAGATTTTTTCGCATTATTCAAAACTGTTTTACCCATAAGCGATGACATTGGACAGACATATTTTTTTACCTCAATACACTTTTCTGAGAAAATCAATTGGGATTTTTTTTTAAATCCTAGCCTACACTCTTTCAGTATAGATACCTCTAGCAATTAATATTACCCATTATCATATCTAAAGTATTTTATTAATGCACGCAAAGAACAATATATTTTTGACTCACTTTTAACCATCTTTGTAAACAGTTTATTGACTTAAAGTAATTCATGTACCCGTTATAACTAAAAATATTTATCAATGGCTACTAGAGTTTGAATGTAAAATTACAATCAATCTCGCCTACTGGACATCGAATTGAATTATTTCATAACGAGGCATTGACAGATGAACCAGATCATTAGTGAATAAAATTTGACATCATTTAATAATTATTAGGTTGCTGAAGAAACCTCCGTATATTCTATAAAATGGTGCAAATTAAATCGTGCAAGCCTTTTTTGTCAAGTATCCAATATTAATAATAATCTTCATACAAAGTAAAAAATTATATAGCAAAAAAAAGCATTGGAATGAGTCCAATCCGGACCTGTGTGATAAGTGGTTTAGCATTTAATACTAATATAGCAGGCGGCGGCCTTTGAGAAGACGCGGCAAAGGAATGCCGACAGTAACACTCAGATGCTGTCGGGATGGCGAGCATTGATTCGCGAGCAAAAAACATTTCACTCAATACGTATTACTTAAATTTTCCAAAGAACACAGAGACACAGTCAACTCTTTCAATCATTGTATGTAAAATTTTAATTTAGCCACATATATTATAGCTAAGGCAAATTTATATACACAAAAAAAACAGAATTAAATCGTTTGCGAACACCTTCTTGCAGACAAATATGTGATCGTTCCAAGAGTGGAATCTAGGACATATATTTAGATTTGCTTTATTCATTCATATTCTACTATAATACATGAATCAAAATTTTTTATAAGTAATCAAAACACATTATTTTAGGTAGAGCTTTGAGCTCTCTAAAGGTAAAATCAATTGTGCAAAAGCAAGCTTTAGTTTTTTGCAATAGAGATACCAGGATTACGATTGGGAAAAATTATAACAAAGATTTTCCAGACAACCTCACACATTTAACAGCTAAATCTTTTTATCTAAAGCTGCTTATAAATCAAGCTAGTTTTATCCCATCTGTTTACTAGAACACACAGAGATATCAAAAGTTAAAGTATATGTAGTTATTGACAATACGTTTCCGGTCGGATGTAGATATTAAAAATCATTATTTTTCTCTGAAGTAAAAATATTTTTCTCAACAATTTTTTATGCAGCATTTTTTTGTGGATTCTGCAAATATGTATATATTTACTCTTTGACAATAAATAATAAAAATCATTTCGTTATTTCGTTGATCATATTAATTCTATAAGAGTTTTACCACTTTGACAATTTTTTGCTAAATATCTTTCAGAAAAGTCTTTCGCTTTAAATACTAAAAATTAATATGCGAACTGGGATTTATCATTTTGTCATACGTGAAGTAGGAAGACACTGTAATCAATACACTGATACTTGAATAACATCTCATCGGCAAGTAAATATAGCAACGGGATGCCACACCGTTTCGGTTGTTATATTAAATTAATATATATTTTTAATCAAAATTGTCTTGAAAAAAATCCATATTGATTTGGAAAATTTTATATTTACATGAAATATACATAATTATTTGTAACTGAAACAGAATTGATTTAAGTTATCTCAAAATATGTGATAAGAATAAAATTGTCTTTTATTGGAAAAAAAATTGTCAGTAAGCCATCGACTGTCGATACCTGATTCAATTCTCCACGCATTACAACAAGAAAGCGCGTCTCACATTCGAATCGCGCAAACGATTCCAAGTGGTTTGCCGCAGTCAGTGCGAATGTGAAATTCAAATCATGACCGCATGCTATTCATATTTTTGAATAACTCATCAATGATTTAACGCCAGATCCGTGGCGCGGTGGCTAAAGTGTTACTTAGACAATCAGGAGTGGGATAGAAGCAAAAAATCTTCCATTTATTTATATTGATTACAAATCTTATGATGTATCTATAGTAATCACTATTAAAGCCTCTTGTATTAGGCAAGATGATATTCGTAAGTGACAATTATAATATTGGTTTTTTTCATAATGATTATAGTTAAAAAGTCATAACGAAAGTCAGGAAGTATTAGCATAATTTTCAATTTTGTTAATTCGTTAAGCATAAATAAAGGTTTACGACTAGAAAATATTTTTCTATTTTACTAGTATAAAAATATCTTGTAATTATGTGGATTGAAGATAATTTTTTTTAGAATATATTACCTCTTTTAAACGTGTTGAATAAATTCAAAGTAAAGTAGTAGAAAGTCGGTTATGATAAAAAAAACAATTAAATTCGAACCACAGTGTAACACGAAAGAATCGCAATAATAAAGCTTCTATACCCAATGAAAATTATATATATATATTCAGAAATAAAAATCCATGTTTTAAATTGCTAAAAGACTATCGTAACCAAATGGGATGACGTTATCTTTATGTTCCAGGATATAATAGATAATATTTA
This sequence comes from Himalopsyche japonica, assembly GCA_028555115.1. Classification (NCBI taxonomy): domain Eukaryota; kingdom Metazoa; phylum Arthropoda; class Insecta; order Trichoptera; family Rhyacophilidae; genus Himalopsyche; species Himalopsyche japonica. Next base: position 1,143,372 of record JAHFWJ010000819.1, read on the forward strand.
ATAATACATCCGTGCCTATATGATCTTAATTTATAAATAAATTAAAAAATATATATGTATAAAGATGGAATCGTTTATCTAGCGACTGGTGGAAAGTTAGAAGAACTCATACTCGGTGAAATAAACCGTTACATTCAAATATTACAATTTGCTGCTCTCGCAAGTTTTATTTTTTTGCATTTAAATAAAAATAAGTTCACAAAAAATGATACCAAAGAAACCAGAGTAATGATTTGCCTATTAAGGTCTAGAATGAAAGCTTTAACACGCTGGGTACCGTCCAGACAAAGGGGGCTTTATCATTCATCTCAATAGAAGTGAAAACAATCCAACTCAGGTTAATTGATATAATAGCACTCGCATTACGATGTTAATTATAATATACTGTCCGTCGTGTTCCTTTAACACAATGCTCCGATAGGTAGCTTTCTTTTTGTCTGTAAAGATCTTTTAGTTAATTTTATCTATCGAATACTCGAAATTGACAAGTGCAATGATGGTGGCGCTAAAGTTTTATTACAATATTTGAGCTCACACATTATAATTTTTTTGTTTAATAACTATATGCTTATAAACGTTTATATATTATTTATTTCTTAGATTACAAATAGGAGTTTATATCAATTCATTTACATTTAATTTATACTACTATACTATACAAATTTATCGTATATAAATATTTCTAATGATTATTATTAAATTTTATCATATCAACGCTGATCAAACTTAAATCTTTTTTTAGAACTATCATTAAAATCATTAAATATTTAGTTCATTGATTATCTTAAAACAGCTTAACGAAACTAACAAACTAAAACAATATTATTAAAATATATATATATATTTTTGAGGTCAATTTGTTGAAGCATTACGCAAAATTGAAAATTTTATTTAGCCGAGGTTAAATTAGAGTGACGGTTATATACAATAGTTTAATAAAATTAGTATTATAATGAAAAAAAAAACTTTAGAAAACATTTTTGATATATGTATATATATATATATATATATACGTCTCTTAATGTTTTAGTTAGTTTCTTGGAACGTAAAAAAATGTAAAAAGATACATATCGATTTATCAATTTATTAGAATATCAGAAAACAAAATTAAATTATCATAAAAAAAGTCTTCTCAATAAAAATATGTCTTCGAGAAAGCTGAGCGACACCACTTTTTCAAATAATCGTATATTATTACACACTACACATTTATATCGTATGATTACTTTATTCAGAAGACCATTGTGTTTATCAAAATATAATTACGTAATAGGTTTGATGACGACATCATAATAGGTTTTCATTTTTGATCGGTTATAGTGAATGTATGTTCACGTATGCTTTAATTGTCGCATTTCACATAACAAAATAATTTATTCACTGACATGCTTTAAGAAGCTTTTAAAGGTACTGATAAAGCTTTACATATTTAGCATTACGCTAAAGAATTCTACTCCAGTTTGAAGTTAAAAAATATGTAGTTTTATATATATTTACTCATCACCAATATGAAAATAAAATGACCCACAGTTTCATAATAAAATATTTGTGTACAACCCAAAAATATCACATTGAAATCCTTTTTCTGGTATAGTTTTATGACATCGGAGTGGTATATTTACTTTATGTAGGAAATTTCCTCAAAACTGCTCTTTTAACACTAATAAGACGTTATTAGTTCATATTTTAGATGCATTTGACCATATTCTCATATTCGAAGACGTTAATAATTAGATTATAATTACATAATAACATTATGAAAATTAGGATTGTTATTCATTTTTTTCCGTTTTGTAATATATTTTTTTTTACTTATATAATAATAATTACGTAATGTAAATAAATTAGTACTTAATTAATACGTCTCCAATTTTGTTGGATATATTTTGTAATAATTGTTAAGATAGAATCAAAATTTCTTAGCTATGTGATAATAATGAATTATTTTGTAATAATATATCCAACACGTAATTATACTGTGTCAACAATGTTGATAATCGCTTTACAAAACAATAAACTAATATTCAGTGAAAGTAGGTACTCCGCGGCAAGAATTTCAAAATGTATATATGCAATAAACGTCACAATAATAGTAATATTTTATTGCTTTTTAATTACGATTTATCCACGTGCCCGATATACGATCGACCCAATGCGGACCTGACGTGTTTAGTGTTATAATAAACCCTTTTTGACGCGACTGGACAAATCCCGACACGTTAAAATGTAGCCTTAAAACCTGTAAATCAAACCAGAGCTTCCAACAAGATCGTGCTTAAAGCAAAAGTACAGAAATGCTTTATCCGCAAGCAGCTTCAGATCGCTTGAGCTTTTTTAATGTTGAGTATAAAACCGGGCGGCTCTTTCTTTGTGATTCCTTATAAGGAAAGTAATTACTGCATAATACTTCATATAGAGGCTTATGGAAGGCTGTAGCGCGATCATATCAATGCTGGTATGGTTATAAATTTAATTAACACAGATTGATTTATTTAATTTGATTTTAAAGACATGCTTTGGTTTTTAAACACTGGATTAATGAAATTGATTTTATTAGACGTTTAACCACCAAATAAAACAAGTGACACATTTTCTTATTCAATATTTTAATATTTCGTTGTTAGAACAGGTATCTTTTAACGTAAATATAATAGTGCCAGCCGTTTTCAATGTGTTGGGTTGATCTACAATTCGAATTGAATCTGAGAGTCGTAACCAATTTCATGTTAACATTCTCAATGAAAGAATAAAATTTAATAATATTTTTTATTATTTCAAATAAAAGAAATATTTCAATGACAAGCAATCGTATTATTCAATAATAAAAAAAATGTCACTCTCTTCAAATCATTTCTAAGTGGAATCCAATACAGCAAACACTTTTTAAAATAAGGGTATTAAAAGCTATTTTAAAATATTTATAAATGATTTTGCAACTGATTGATAAAAAACAGTTTTTCACAATACGTAACATTTTACTTGATTTTTTCAATATGTCAGATTTTTCGATGTTACAACTCAATTATTGTCCAGTCATATGCTATTGCTGATTGGCAAATTAAATCGTTCGCATAAAAAATTTAAAAACATTTTTACATTCAAATATTTTTTATTATGATTTTAGTATGATGGTCTAATTATCATTTAAATGGACGATTATTTAGTATATTATTATTAAAATTTATTAATTATTGAACAGAATATTAGAAAACCTAACAAGGGCTAGACTAGGCAAGTTCTAGCAAAACAGTACCAGTAAAATTTTATTTGCGTCTGAGAGCGTGTTATTGAATCAGTAAAACAATTATTTCAATTCACATGCCTTGCATTCTGCACGCAAATTCGTGACTAATGAGATGGAATGTACAGAGAGTAACTGTAAAGCATTACATTTTACAAATATGTTAGCAGCATGTATTTGAGTAGAATTACATGGTGTTACAAAAAAGTATGTATAATTTATGAATTCAATTTTTCATGAGTATATTTTTTGCGACACTGCATAGGATTTAATCGAAATAAGACAAACGTTTAACTTATCATATTATGTTACTGATTTGGAAACAGAATATACAATGTATATTATTTATCGGTAGTGAAAATATTTGTGAGTAACCAATATTTGATTTGAGCAAAAATTGTCCCAACATTCATAAAAAATGTCAACAAAAAATATTTCCTTCATAATGAATAATTGACAGTTAGCCATTGTATAACTGCATTTGATGTTTCATTTTAATTTCTAATTTAATAACATACATTTTTTTGCACAAATCTTTTTTTATCAATACATATTGTTTTTTCAGCAATATAAATTTGTCTCGCGAAAAAATAGCGGGAATCAATGAACATATCTAGAGGGAAATTCTACACTAAACTGTATCTAGTGAAATAGGGATGGTTTATACATACTGATAAAATGTATATCATTTATAATAACATTTTATATTCATAAAATGTAAGTTCTTTTACATACCTTTGATATTATATCCGGGGATTTCAAATGGTAAATCTTGGATGTGAGTGACATAACTTTTCGAAATTGAAATCCCTTCGAGCATCCTCTATCGATATCGTAAATAAAAGTGAAAGGTCCTAAAGAGAGTTTTTAGGGAACTTTCAGTAAAATTTTACTCGAAGAGCTATACAGAAAAATTACTGGGTCAAGCAAATAACACTACACTTTACAATACTATCAACAGTGGACACAATCAACAAGTGATAGAGAAAGGCTCTTAATATTGCAATAATAATCAATAATGTCTTTGTCCCTCTGTGGAATCATGAAAAACGAGCGACTTCGAGTACCTTTTCGATTAGACAATTTTGAAAAATATATTTTCATGAACCATAGTATGAGTCCCAATATAGTAGACGAAGGAAATTCTATTTCAAAATTAAAAAATGAATTTTAATTTCAAAATAGTGGAAAAATTAACCAAGCCTATAATTTAAATGTTGAAATGGAAATTAAAGGGTCTCTAAAAAAATATAAAAGATTCAGCATTGCCACCAACCCAAGTATCCCTAGAGCGATTATTACCACTCTTCAAGTCCTTAATTCTGATATAAATAGAAGCAATGCTATTTTTTTTTAATCAAATTGAAAAAAAAATTGAATTTGTTTTATTTATTTCTAAAACATATATATTATGAAAATATAGCTTTTTGCCAGATTGATTGACTGATCTCTAATTTAATGTTAATAAGTAAGAAACATTAAAATATAAAACGTGAAATTAGTAGAATCCAAATTGTGTTTGTTCGTTTGAATTGTTTGATTGTAATCCAATTGTGTGATGCAATCGTTTGCGAGAAACCATCTCAATTATCTTAAGAAAATGACATTATGTCACTCGGTATATTTCTATACAAATATACACCTTAATGTTCGTAACATAATAATATGATTTAACTCGTACTATTTTCACTTCTTCTGGCTATTTAGTTTAAGAGCAGTCCACACGCGATCATACGTTTGTAAAAAAAAACTGAAGATCGTCACGCGACTTGTTGAGATTGATTGATGATGAATGACGATCGTTGTATTACATGTTATACTTACTTATACTGCCTATTAGAAATATATTATATAACACGCAAACCTAGATTAGCAAACACATGCGACAAGCTAAAATCCTTTTTGTATTATTATTAAATAAAAAATTATTGGCTTATTATTGGATAGAATGAATTTCTAAGACAACTAAATATATATTTATAAAAATCCAGTATATGTCATACACTGTATTAACAGCGTTTACATACAAGAATGTGTTGATGGTGTGTAAATTTTTTTAATCTTACGAAGAGATTTGATCTAGGAATGTAAATCAATTATATATCTAATTGTTTTCTTCGCGCGCAGTTTATGATTACTTTATTATAAAACGGACATTAAAAATTATTATAAAATATTGTTAGTCAATTTGTAGACATATATAGTTATTAGTGACAAATATAGTATTTAAATATCTGGGCATGTAGCCGAGTATTCAAGGTTGTTATCGTCGTGTACCTAGAATGATTCATTTGCAGTTTGAATAATGGATTTGTGTTCGAAATCGTGAATCTATGTCTAAAATTGATCAACCATATGTTTATTACGGATCGAAGTGTAGCGAGAGCAATTAACTTGTCACTGGTCATATCATCCAACCGTCTTCATATTCTTGTCCTTTCAGAAAAAGATAGATAAGGTGACTGAGAAAAACGTCTATTTAGATATCCTTGATTGGGAGCCAATGTGCTTGAAATAAATGACGGATATGACTTTATAAAAATAATTATCAATATTTTGTGTATACAAATTTATTTTTAATTATTAATAATAAGTTTGAAAAGAAAAAATATTGTTAAATTCTTTTTCTAACATTCAATTGAATTCAAAGTACGAGGAACTTATTATTTTAATTATAAGTTACAACAAATAATATTGATAAAAAGCTTTTGAAAACTCTTCAAACCGTTCTTCTGATTCAAAATCCTGCGTGGGATAAAGATACCGATATATACGTTCATTGGTATACAATAGAGAGAGATGTTTTTCACTTGGGTGGGCTTTTAAAAACAATGGTGTTGTAGACCATATACATTTTGTATTGGTTATTGAAGATGTCAAAGTTGAGTTATCCGAACTTGCAAAAGGCACAATTTTCGCGAAAAATTTGATTCACCTTAAAAGGATAAAATTTTTCGGATAAATAACATACCGCAAATAATTCGACGGTGTACGTTTATTAAATTTTACAATTTAGTCATGTCTGAAAGAATATGCTGCCTATGATCGTATTGGCCAATATTGAATATTTCATTAATTATGTTAAAATAAGCTACACTTTACCGGGATTTGCGAAAAATAAACAAAAAAAAATATTTTAAATTCGAAGAAAATAAGCAATTAAGTAAGGTAAATAATAAATTATAAAAAATATTTTTTAACAAAATTGATTTAATTGATATAAATATTTTTAAGCAGCTTTGATTAAAATAAATAACATTAAAAAAAAAACATGGCCTGAGACTTTTCATTCTGAGAAAGCCCCCTACATCCTTCAGTCACGAAATTTATTTCTCCTGATTTTAATGATCTATAAATTATTTAAAGTTTTATGACACAAAAAATAACAGATTCATTTAAAAAGATTTTCTTTCATTTTTAAGATTATTGTGAAAACTAGATGTCTCTCTACAAGTACCGATCAAAGCATTTAGCAATATCGAAAGATTTACTTTTTGATGTCGTCTTGTTCTAACCTATTTATATAACGAAACAGAAACATTTTCAGTGTCGCAATTCAAATGGGCTGAGCCTTACCAATAGAAGGCGGAGTCAAGACAATATATTAATTTTTAATACATCTTTACCACAATGGTTTCCAGGAAAAACAACTCAATTACGTCAATTCAATCGGTGTTTTAAAATCAAAATCATATCGTCTACCCAAAAAAATAATCACACGTCCAGAGCAGGTGTACCATATAATACTTCATTTTTGTGCTTATCAACAATATGATACTCGACAAAAACGTATTGGAAAATGATATATATTATATAATATAATAAACAGACGAAGGAAACAATGTAAGAAGAAATTTTTTGTCCAAACTATAATTTTTTTTTTCATAGAGTAATTTACATTTATTTATAAAATAAGAAGGATTTTAATTAGTACGCAAAGCTTAAATATAATAAAAACATAATACTTTTCTAATGATGCTTTTTATAATACTTTTCTAGCAATTGAAAACTCAAGGCAGTTGTTTATACTTTTAAAAAAGTAAGATACGGCTAGAATAAATTAATGTTTTTTTCCTTCAATGCAGTCTAAATCAGGTATGAAATTTTTTAAATTCTATATCTGCCTTTCTTTCCGTAAGGAATTTTTAATCACGCTCGCTTGTTTTACGAAGTATATGGAATTACTAATGGAGTGAATAGCAAAAGACGTTAGCATATATAACTTTTTCTTATTCATTCCTTGAGCTTCCACACTTTGGATTAGAATTTTGCTAGGACAAGGATGGTAGTAGTCTATAAAACGATTGACAAACAATTTCTGAAAGCGCCTGCTTGTGATACATAACTCCGGTTATCACAATCTAAGACTATGGCGTTGATCACTCGGCTTATTGCGTAGCTAAACTATTTAATTCACAGATTTATGTATTTTTTAGACGAGTTCGGATATTCGATCCCGTGGCCATCACATCTCAATTGAACGGACACCCAAGAGCGCTAACCATTCGGATGCAAGACATTTATGTCTAAATTAAACATTTTTATTGCTAGAATAATACGCATACATTCTCAATTATATCTAAATGGACGAAGAAAAAAATTAAAATGTAGTGGTTTTCCTCTGCTCCAAACCATTTATTCATTTAATGGGATCATGTCCGCTGCTCTTGTGGGGTCCGGAAGAATTTGAATTTAAATTCGTATAAATTATTTGAATATGAAGTTATTACAGACAGAACCAGTAATTTGTTGGCCACAAATCGACTCGAACAGCGGTACACTTCGCCGGTACACGAATCAAAAGGCGTCGGCAAGTACATACCTACCTATTTACCTATAATAAGTTGATTTGATACCGACTTACGGAGTGAAGTCTTAATGCTGTGATAATGGCGGGTGTCGTCAATCACGGTTCCCGATACACTGCTTGCTCAATATTATAAGTATAAAATCTCTTAGTCTTCTGTTCAAGGGATAATTTTGGCCATTGGTCGTAAATCCTATCAGTCTGCCGCCTTCTTCCGTTCACTCTCAACATTAGTGAATCTTGTGATATCCTTTATATCAAATGAAGTTATCGTCTTTCAAACTTCCGCGTTCTCTCAAAATTAGAAAAGAATTAAGGGATTTTTAGAAGTCAATGCACATTAAATAAATCGGAATAGTTTTGATTAACGAGGGAGTGTTGTCATATATAATTTAGCAATAAAAAATCAGTCTTATCACATAGTATTAAATTTGACGATTTTAATGAACACCAATATCATATAATATTCATTTAAGTTTGTATATCGATAATTGAATTATGAGACATATTTAATACACATTAAAACTTTTATGCTTGGTGTCACTATTAATGATACAAACCCCTCATTTATTTTATATTTCGGTGAGTGTTATAGTGACGTTTTTATTTGGAAAAAAAATTTTGATTCAAACTAAGAATATTCGTAAATAATATAACCGGTTCAAATTGCCACCAGTTTTCGTGTAATTTCCAAGAAAATATCTTTTGAATGATAAAAAACGAGGAATTAAATGTTTTAGAGGATTTTCCTCCTTGTCGTGAATATTCACATATTGACACTGATTATGCAAATTTAGTATTAATAACTCTGTCAACATTCTTATTCATTATCTTATTCTATGGTGATAGATATGGACGTAAAAGAATTGGTGTTAAATAATTATTTTTGTATATAAAACTTGCACAAAGCGGAATCAACAAATTCTCTGAAGAAACCCTCGTTACTATGGAAAAGTCAGATAATAATACTACATTTGCTGTATATAAACTGGTATCATAAAAGTATTAAAATTGAATGAAGCAATGCTGTAAAATTTTCAACACTTATTAGAATGTTTCTTATTATTAGCAATTGCTGGATAAACCATACCAGTTGTGGACTATTCAAGTCCACAAATGGAATGCGAATAGTGAGTTTTATGTCACTGAGATAAAAGATTTATCATTATTTCAAAGCCACATTCATCAAATCGTAAATACAAATTAAAAAGTTTATATCAAAAATAATAAGTAGTAATAACATATTGTAATTTAAAGATTATTAAGTGCGCTGTGGGCGATCCAACGGAGACCGCTAAAAGCTCTAATCAATTGATACCGACATCCTATAAGTAGGTTTATTTCTCTACTATTTTAATTGAACTTCATTATTTGACACTTGATACAACGCTTCATAAAATTATATTGGTATTGTTTGAATTTTGTTTCTAAGTTTTTGAGATGATCTTATAGAATATCATTGTCATATTATATTATTATTAACAAAATCTTAAGTCTAGTTTGCAAGAGAGTTTCAGTTCTTTAATAGTGATGAAGTATTTTAAGTTTTTGAAAAAAAATCGCAATTGTATTTCTTAATTTTTGCACCGCTCGTTGGTTCGAGAAATTGTGATTTTAAAAATTATATGAAGAGGATTACTAAAGAAGCTCTAAAAAACCATTTTCATGTTTTCAAAACGGCGCCGAAACTGAAGGAAAAAAAGGACAGGTTCATTTTCTACAGAATGTAGTTAATAGTATAGTTATTTGAGAAAAAAATGATGTCCTCTACTTAGTAAACATACTTACATAACAATTCCTTTTTGCGAAAAAGTCGTTCACTACTTTTTTCATAAATATAATTGTACTGTAATATAAACCAATAAATATTCATAAATTTCTTCAGAAAATCTAATTAATTTCTTTGAAGTAATAACGAAGAAAATGATTATTAAGCAATGATAAGTATGACTGGTTTTATAAATTGCTATTAAACTTGTCATCAGTTTTTAAGTTTGCGATCAACTTTTTCTTTCCTATACCGCCAAAATTTTGATTTAAAAAAAAAACACAAATAGTTGTAAAATAATTTTTAGAAACGAAAAAATATAAGAGGTCATACAGTGCCATCCCGAGAGCTCAAACTTTTCGATAATTCTATTATATTTCAATGAATTTAGCCCGGAACGCTTTGATCGTTTATAAAAGCAATAGAACTAATATATTATTGGAAAACATACTGATATTTTTGATAATATAATTTTTGTACCAGGTATGTTATTTAACCTATGCCATTTTAATAATACTGTTATCAATGAAATGATGTCAAGTATAATATCATAACAAGAAACACGGCCTGGGTGTTAAGTGTATGTCATATGTGCGAAAATATATGCAAGTTTTGACTTTATTTCTCTCGCGTTAGTTATGCGGGTATATGAAATTTAGCTTACTTTAATTAAACCAAGATACCGAAATATTTCAAAAACTTGCCGATTCTGTTTATGTTTATGTCGACAATTTTCCATTAACCACAAATTATGCTTGAAAGCGTCGATGTTTTAGTACATTTGTTTGGAGTTATTATGATCTATCTAGTACCAAATAATGTTTTGTGGTTGACAACAGACCGTAAATAATTTATTAAACTCAATTAATGTGATACTTATAAATACGTGATTCGGTTTATAGTTTTGACATTCTGTCTTGAAAAAAGAAGTCAACAATTTTAATACTATGAAGATGTTCATAAATATAATAATTGATTTTAAATTATTTATCAAATTACGATTGATTTTAAAACTCTTCCTTAACGTAAAATCTTGCATTCATCCTAAACATAGTATGGTTAAATAACTAAACCTGATTAGTTTAATGTCCTTACGTTGTTTGAGCCGTGAACTTCCTTGTTTCATCATTATGAAAAGTAAGAGCCCCATCAAGAATATTCTAATATGAGTGTTACCATGAGTATCACATATGTATCGTTATCCATCCAAAGCTAGACACATTTGAACAAAATAAAATAATATAATATATAATAACCATATATTTACACCGATCTAATTTTTACACAGTATCTTTTTTGCATGGTAATATGTAATAAAACTCTACTGCTAATTCATTTAATATGTAATGATGACTATTAGGTTTCTATAAAAACTATATATTTTTGTAACCATATTGCATAAAAGTAATATAGAATAATTAATTGATAATGTAACACTGACAAAACCAACAAACATCTTTATCTATAGTTATACTTAAAACTAAAAAACTTACACGAACTTAACAATTTAGATACATATTGTTTTACAACATCACCAAATATTATATTTACAAGCAAATTTAAGATGGAAATTCAATGCGTTTGAGTACATTTTCGACACTCTTCAAGGACCAAAAGATATCAGTCATATGTCAACAAAATAATCTTTAAATATAAACAAGTCTAAAGCGTGCTTCCTGATATGTGTTGGTAAATCTCCTTCTTTAATACGAGGACCATTTCTCAAAAAGTCAAAACTTATACCAATGATGATAATAATTTCGCGAGATAGTTTTACATTGAATTTATAAAAATAATTATTGTTTAATTTTTCCTTGTTATTGTTAGAATTGATTGGCATGGATCAGCCATTCATGAATTTTGTAAAGAATAGTTTATAACTCAAACAAACTATTTTACTCAAAACTTAACTGAGAAATTATGTAGAATGTAGTTTATGTGGGATGTAATTCCAAAGATTCGATTAATTGCTCGATACCACGTCTTGATATTATTTGTATTCTAAAATATATAAATAAGCTGATTGTTTCTGTAATATTTTCATATTTTAATATGTGAAAGAATATCCAATATTTCTAATACGTTTGTGCCATCTAGGGAAATTTTTGAAAATAAAAAATTAGATCGGTCGCATAATTTGGTTTGAGTCTGAAATAGTCCTTATTTATTTTAGTACATTAACTATTCTTCATCATAGTTATAAAAAGTATGGGCAGATGTCAGTAACAGCAGCAGCAGATCATTTTTGAGAAAAAAAGATGAGGTTTTAAATTAATAACATACCACTGTAATATTTTTTAATTTAAATTTTTCACACCCATCATAGAGATGGGTGAAATTTATAGGTGACTTTTTCATTCAAAAGGTTTTATCGTTAGTATACTAACAACATTCAAAAAAAAAAAAAAATCTCTTTTTAAGTAACTACGTGTGACAGTAAAGTTTTTGTTTATCTAAGAAATTATACTCAATAAACAAAAAGAATCTGAAGAATTAATTAGCTCTGTCTTTTAATTATGTTAACACTTTGATATACATACCATTTGAATATTATTTTATGAAGACATTCCATATCATTTTAAACAGCCTTAAAAACAAATTATTAATTTCCGCTGTTTAGATATACATAAATATTAATATATAGATATATATATATATATATAATGTAATTAATTTTCAATAATGTAATCATCTTGCATCAGTTATAGATTGACAAAAGTAATTATGTTAATTTTTAATCACACTATAGTTCAGCTAACATCTTTAGTAAAACTTATAATAATGATAGGTTCGTACGTATAAACATCAATATAATTTACAAAATGCATACGAAAAAAAATATTTGCATTAAATATAGCAACATTCTATCAAATCGTTGCTAGCAGTTTATATGATTAAGTAATTAAAAAGAAAATCGCTTGTAAAATATATTCCTAGTAAAATGAAAGTATTCCTCTCTGATTTATTTCGTAAGCGAGAAACAATGTTTACACGAAGTGATTTGATCGGTAGAAGGCGATGACGGACTTACTGCGCTATTACCAACAATGTTTACATTTTCCTTCAAGTTCGACTATCAAATCAACTATATAGTGTAAACTAATATTCCCCTCCTGTATTCATTGTACACAAAATTCTTCATTTTTCTCAATCCTAATTAACACCATTGCATGAAAAAACTGCTATCACTAAAAAATCGAGGGCAGACAGAGCTTCCGGTTCATACGTACGAATTATAAACAATATAAATAGAGTGCATATTAGGCTCGAGTAAGGTATATAGAATAGGCTAGTCATCATCATCATCATCAGCCGGGGTCGATCCACTGCTGGATGAAGGCCTCCCCCTGTTTTTTTTTTTGTTTTTTTTTTTTCAGGGGGGGTTTGGACATAGCAACACCACGCTGCCCAGGCGGGTTTGGTGTTCGGTTTTCTGTCTGGGTTTTTCCTTCCCATAGCCAAGAGAACACGGCACTCGGTGTTCCCGAGCGGTCACCCATCCAAGCACTATCCGCGCCCAATGTTGCTTAACTTCGGTGATCGCACGAGAGCCGGTGCTTACAACGTGGTACGGTCGTTGGCAAAATCGGCTAGTATTTCCTTATAAATCCAGGTGTTCAATCAAAATCAAATGTCGAAGTTGATGGTTTTTACCAACCAGAAAGAATGTGTGGGATGTAAAGATTTGAAATACAGCTTCAAACATTAACAAAATCTATAGATAAAATATACCAAGAGCTTTATTTCTTCCATATAGGATCTCACTCCATGGCATAATGATAATTGGCCTTACCCGCAGTAACCATGGATATGGACCAAATTTTAGCCAAGAAAATAAGCTATTGTTTCAATAATGATAATATTTTTCACAATAATAATTCATTAACGTAATTATTTTATTTGATGTCAGATTTCACTGATGGCAGCAAGCACCACTTTCATATAAAATAAATATTATTCTTAAGTATTTCGACTTATTTTTTTAAAGTTGTCTTTCGATGAAATTAGCTTGAAGTGTTTATTGAAGTAGTGAAAAGCTGTCTGAAATCTTAAATGTTTAAAAAGTTATTGTGTTTTTAAAAAAATTACCTCATTGGAAATATTCTTTTTCCACAATTATTTATTAATTTTTAATTTCAATTTCTGGGATACAATTCTTTATATTATTCCATGATTTACAGTGAAATGTTTTGAAGCAATAAATTGTTATCAAGATAAGAATTGTGATAAAACTTTTTTTCCAAATATTTGTTGAATTTTTATTAGACTTACCTTTTGATTAATCTAAATATCTTAAGTTAAATAAAAGTTAAGATAAAAAAAATTATAAAACATTTCCTTTTCCTTTATTTATCATTATACTTATCGTGCCAGTGTGGAACTGTCAATTAAACAGTAACGTGATGAGCTTTGGTAACTGATTTGTTTACACAGTTGCTCAATAATATTATTATCTCTTACGTATTTATAATAAGTCGTTTAAAAATGTATTTTCCGCTTCCACTAATTAACGAAGAAATCGAAGACGTATTTAATTTAGAGCTGCCAATCGAAAAGCTTTGTGAAAACAAATCTTAGACGGTTGCATCACTACTAAAACGTTTTGAAACCTTTTTAAAGTAATCATTGCCTGTCTGTCGCATGAACTGGCACTGCTCGTAACCAGCGGCTCCACAACTTTGTAATCTTGTTATATTTCTTTAAAATCGAAATCAATAATTGTGGTTTGACTGTCATACCAAAATGCAATACAAAATTGAGGTCTCACTTGGTGGAAAAGCGTTATATTTAAATGATTAAAACACATTATATTAGTACTATTCCTACATTTTACTATGTAATGACTAGAATCAGTTTTCATATTAATAAATACAATGTGATAATAAAGCATAGAAATTGTGTTTCATTCGTTTACAAAAAAATATTGATGACAAATTGTGAATGCGTTAAATAACATTATTGTTTTAGAAGTAAATCGATATCGATAAAAGATGAAAATAACGCCAAAACTAATTTTTTTTTTTTATTGAAATTTTAACTGGTGTCCTATGTTAAGGGTAGGAAATATTGTTTTATCAGCCCTCTAATTTTAACGTATCAATGGTCGATGCTCAAAAATATTTACCAATCGTGAAAATTTTGTACGTATACTATTTTTATTGATTGAATTGGCATTCACTTGGTAGAACTCCATTATAACACGGTGAAAAAATAGCAATGTATTTTAGTTCTACAAAATTATTTTTAACAAATATAGTTGATAGCTATTTCAGCGTGAGCCGAAATAGCTATCAACTATATTTGTTAAAAATAATTTTGTAGAACTAAAATACATTGCTATTTTTTCACCGTGTTATACTATTTTTTGTATCAAAATATAGCCTGTTTTGTTTTGATAAGTTCTCAATAAATTAAGTCGAATTCAAATATACAGAATAATTTTTTAATGTTCTGTACTGGAATATTTGTCGAGTAAGGATTAAATAACATTTCTAAAATCTCTTTGGAAAAGTTAATAGATAAAGTCACTCTAGTCTAAGGATAAACTAAAAGTTAGTAAATCTAAGGATTAAGTAACTCTCCTGAAAACCAAATATTTTTTGGCTATTTATATTTATGATTTTTATAGAATAAATTATTATAATATACACAAAAGATGATTTAATTATTCACTTAAATATAAATGATAATTCATTTTTCATATTTCCGTATAAAAAAATAAACAGGCAAAATTTTATGAAATTGAAGTTTCGAATAACCTAGATAAAAATTTATTAATAGTATGTACAACAATGGATCAATTACTAATGTACCCAAAAATTATATTTCAGAATCCCATTCCTTCATTTGTACGTCATGTAAAGTATGGGTCTTTATAGCGGCAATGAAATTAAAAAAAAAAACTACTCGTAAAGAAAATCATAAAATATACGAAAATTTTATTCATTTGATTCCGTATGAATCATGTGGTAATGAAAAAAATAAGGTGTGCAACGAGCCTAATACTATCCAGCCTGAACTTAAACGCAATACGTATATGATTATAATATATATTATTGTTCATCACGCGGCAATCGTATATTTAAAGAAACTGAATGTATTTTTATCGAGTATTTTTCATTTCATCAAGCACAACATTTTATGGGATTTTCGGTGACGCATTTCTACATCTTGATAATATTATATTCTACTTAGTAGCCGGATCTGAAATGTTGCGTATCAAATTTCATGTGCTTATTGAAAATAAAGTTTCATGAAGAATAATGATATAAATATTTTTATTACTATTCGTAATTCTTATTTAAAATTTCAAGTTGTCAATTTGCGAAACGTTTAAGTTTCATTTGTTTTTTTTTCACTCTGCGTAGGTGGCTTGACGGTAATGTCGGTTGTATACAGATCAACTTAATAACTTTGTGTGTAAACAGTTTTAAAGACACGTGCTCCTTCTGTCTGCCCACCTCGCAGAAGTATGTGGCAGACTTTTTTTAAAACCATTTTAATTGGAATTGGGAAACATTCTAAATTAATCTACAAAGAAAGTTTGACAATGTGATTCAGATGAAACAGTAAAAAATTTCTTCAATTTTTTGACAGCCATTATTTTAATCGAATTATATTATTATTGAAATGATAACACTAAGAAATGCCAACTTATCGAATTTTATATTAATGAATTCATATATAATATGTTTAAACGAATCAATTGATTATTTACTGAAAACGAATACACGTAAATTCTCTATAATTATGACGGTATTTAAGTTTACTTATTTTATTGTAATTGATCGAAATTAGTTTTTGTCACTAAAAGTTATTATGTTTTTAAAAAGCTTCGTTTTGAATACAACTAGTAGTACAACTACATTTTCTGAAGTAGTTTATTTTACAGTAATCATTTGAAGCATTTCGATTTGTACATAACTCAAATCATCAAATACGACAACTTTTTGCATTGGGTAGCAGAAGCACGACTTTCAGCCAGGATAAAAAAATGTTAATTCTTAAATATTAACAATATCTGACGTTTCACTTAATTGACCAAAAATACGTTTTCCTTATTTTACCATTTTTTATCTCGTGTAAGCCACTCTTGCTGGGAAGACAAACGCTCTTTTCGTTATTTATTCCTACGTTCACGAGGATTTCTCATGCTCAGTGGAGTTCAATCAAAAGACTTTTTTTGTATTTTTTTTTTTGTGAATGTGAGTAGACAAATTAAACTTGGTTTATTTGGTCATTTAATGATACAAATCGTTTATAAATTTTCAAGCTATTAGTACGTATGTTTGTAAAAAAAAACTGATATAAATTAATTTGGAGAGGTTAGAGATAAACTAATTCCTTTCTGAGATTAACTTTAATATGTATGAGTATTTTCTATTCTTTGTACCTTTGAATTATTTTCTATGTAGTTATGGCACATAATTGATATTTTTGTGCAATAATTTTAACCCAAGTTGTCACATGTGATAAAATACATTTAAATTGAAATAAGTTAGATATTTTTTATAATCTTATTAGTACATATTAATTGTAAAGTGTATAGAAATCAATAGTATTTTTTTCTCAATGATAATTCATATGAATACGTGCCATTGAAGCAGGGATCAAGTTTTATATTCTGAAAAAATTGGATAAATAAATCCTAAAATTTTCGTTAAAACTCGTGACAAAGCAATGCCAAAGACAGTGTGGAATAATTACGTTTATCTAATTGTGCTTAAATATGTTATCTAGCATGTAAAAATTTGTTTACGTCAAGAATTAACGAAAAATGTTTCCGTTGGATTAGGCGCCACTGACAGAGCTTTTACAGTTTTGAAAGCTCGTTGTTTTTTTAAGCTTAACGATTTTGGTGTTAGTTTACAAAATGTTCGACCAGATCACTAGAAGGCGGGTTAGTGCATAAACATGCTTCCTCAATGAACTTCGGTGACCCGTACTGAGGGAAAATCATCTATATAATTATTTTCAAAAGATTTTTTTCTAGTATTTGTCATGTGTTGTATTATTCGTATTTTGTACGATAATTCATAATAAAATCGCCATTTTAAAGTAAAATTATTGAATATTTATACATATTATTTTAAGGTATCACAAAATTTTAAATTTGCAACTTATTTTAATATGAAATGTGAACTCAAATATAGATTTTGTAATAAAAAAAGTCACAAATAACCAAGTGAACATTTAACCACACCAAAAGCAGAAAACTTTTTTAAATATTCTTATATATAGATATATAGGAAAAATAATCAATTTCAAATCATTGAAGAGCATTTCATATTTATTACATGCTTTCAATTATTAGCATTTCTGCAAAATAAATTATTTATTATTTAATAATAAAATAATTTGTACTAAATATAATAGTTTACAATAAAATTAAAACACCTTAAATATCACACAATCTTATCTAAAATATCATTCAATTATAACTAAAATATCACGTAAATACATTTGATTTTCAATTAACACAGACAATACAAGTGATTAATAGCATTTCAAAATTCTTAGTCTGTTCAATAGTAAAAGTAATTACACTAAAAAAACACACTCTTGCAAGATATTTATCATATCCTGGAAATATTTGTATATTGTGATATATTCTATATTTAATATTTATATAATAATGTATGTCAAGTATGGAAAACCAATATTTGGCCAATTCCGTATCTGCAAGTTCTAAACCTTTCATTCAAATCATATGACTAAATTTTCGCGATATAATTAATTCTCTCGTTTTACCTACGCTTAATAAATCTGAGACAGAAAACTTAGAGACTGACTAGCTGATGTCCTTATTAAATACATTGTGAGTCATTGGTTTGATTACTCTTTCAGGTGTTGGCAAGACAATGTTAAGTGAAAAAAAAGTCGTTTTTAATCAGTTTTTTCACGATTCTACAGTGACTCGTTCACTTTTGGTTCACTTTGAACAACGTATATATCACTGAAAAAGTTACCATAAATAGTTCTCCTTTCTGTGTTACTAACAAAAATGATCTGCACGAACTGTTAGAACTGAGCACCACCTACTTCCTTCCCGACAAGAATCCGATATGACGCTAAAAGATCTCAACTCCTGTTGGTAGGAGGTGTAAACAAACTTCTTTTATTAGCTCATCAAGATCACAGATGACAGAACCTACTTGCATTATACATGTACAAAACCACACACACACTCGGAATAAAATTTATATACGTCGAAACGGTTTATCAATAGTTATTATTTTCTAAAATAACTTTGAATATTCCACGTATTGTGTTACTAATTGCAATACACGTGGCTTGCCACTTTCAGAGGCATATTCAGACTTACAATCGCAAAAGTTGCTTAAGTAATGTTTAGCTTTGTGATTTTTTTCACTTCGATTGGTGAAATTTAATTATTCATACGAAAAACTTATCCCAAATAAGTGGCATGATATTATCGTTACCGATGGCACTAAACAGAAACAGATCAGTCTTAACAAAAATAGAAGAATCGTTTTTTAAACAATTATTCAATTTTCTGATAAAATTATTAAAATCTTACACCAAATAGAGTCAATTAGTATTGAGTATATCCCATGAGAATCAATTCTTTCAAAGCTAGAGAGAATATTCAAAAAATTTGATAGAGTGACAACAATATGATTAATTTTAATTACAAAAACAAAAATTCAAAATTTGTAGTCTATTTGATAGTAACTCAAAACCTATTTTGAATAATTTCATAATCTCTGAATACCTTAAAATGTGAATCAGTAATAGAAATTTGTTATCAATAAAGCATTTTCTTACATTTTATTATAAGTATCGAATGTTTCTCAATATCATTAATAAATAATTCACAAAAATTGTCTATTTGACACTAAAGAAATATAATTCATATTTTTCCAATACTTTGATGAATGAATTTGAACGTATAAACTTCTTTGCTTTGTTAATAAATTAACGAACATTATTAATTTGATTGTGCGGTTACCGAATTTGTTTACATAATGCTTCCGTTTGAAAATTCTGTTGTTTTTTGAGGTTAGGAATTTTTGGCGGGAGAATGCAATTAACTTGCCATAGTTATAAAAGATTGAGCTGGCATCTGTTTACAAGTGTGGCTAACAGTAAAACTACCGCGAATTTGAGAAATCACATGCCTCGGCACTTGTGCGCACTGTTCTCACAATTGTCGTGGTTTAAAATTGTTACGAGGAATAGAATATCTTTTTCGCAGTGTTTTTCGTAGCTTTCTGTCTATTATTATAAGCTCTCTTTTCGAAGATATTTTTTCACTGCATTTCATTATTCATTAATGGTTTTTTAACTCGCCTTTGTGAAAATATACGCTTATGAATTAATTTACCGAAAAAGTAATTATTTAAGTTGAAAATTATACATGCAATTTTCAATTAACTGATAGTGTGATCAAATGTAACTTAAATACAAAGGATAGCTTTTTAAGCTGGAAATTTAGTGACTATACATGAACATAGATAAAACATTTCGAGTAATTTTATTTTCCTTGGTAATTTGAAAATGGTTTTTTTCAATATAAATATAATACATATTTTTTCCATGTGTATGTTTATTTTCCGCTCCAAAAGAACTCAACTCTTAAGAAAATAATTACATCACAGTTTCCTTAGTCATATTTATGTAAAATCGATTTCCAGACGCACATTTTATTTTCTTGCAAGCTAAACATATTAAAAATCTTTATTGATACTTAATTCGAAAAGTTATATACTCAGTAGGTAATTAAAATTATCCTAAGACGAAGCCGTGGAGAAACATAAAAAAAATAAAAATAACACGGTTTGTTTATTGGAATTATTTTGTGTGGGCTCCCTGCGGCCTAGTGGCCAGAAATCTAAACATTTCAAACTATAGACTCTGGCATCGATTCCGCTCTTTTGGTAAAATGGTAAGTTAGTTTTTAATGTCTATAAAATACCAACAGATAATAGAACTAGAGTGAGCGGCAGGCATAATGACTTTCGCCCTAGATTTAAATGTAGTATCGATGGGATTAAAATATCGCATATTTAAAAGAAAATTCTCTTGTATTATATAATTATTGAAAATATAAATCGATACAACACGGATAATTTAAATTTATTGCAGTTCAATAATGTTTGTTACTGACAATAACAAAAAGCCACTGCCACAAACTACTCTCTATGACCTTTATATGGAAACTGCATTTTATTTGTTGATGCAGAAATGTCTTCTTACATATTACATAAAACATGTTATGCTTATATATTTTGAATTTAATTTTGAGACAACTCTAAATTTTGTATATGTATTATTGGAATAACTGCTTACATGTAATTGTGTACAATATAATACTCGCGACTATGTATAACTTCAATGTCAATTTATTGTATATGTTTTTTTAAATCTGAAGCTCTGGTGACGCCACTAGAAACTGTGTGAAATGCATAAATATAAAAGGGAAATGACATGAAATAAAAACGATGATACTTATAGGTATGTATTTATAAATTGTTTCCTGTTCATGAAGTCAAGAATGACTTTCAATGTAACACTAGAAGCTGCTTTGTTATTGGTAACATAAGATGCGATCACGGTTTTGGCAGATTACTTCTACGAATATAATATAATATATATCTGCTGAATATGCTTTTATTAAATATGTCTAATTTACCGTGTGTAATGGCGAGTAAAAAATATTAAAATTATTATATAAAATATTTAAATAAGAATATATTTTTTTAACTTATATCTGTTGCTGTCTGACATCTAGACTATCGAGAAAGTGAACAATGGGACATTTTTGCATAACTGTTACACTACATAGAAGTAGAAAATTGTTGTTCAAAGAAAATGTATTATATGATAAATTGATGAAAATCTTGTGGCCATGTCGAAGATCGATTTTAATTCCGCCTTATAAATCTAGAAGAACGGCTTGAAAACATTTCATGTTCAAATAAAGAAATATGACAGTAAATTGGTCATAAATAATTGATTCTTTTGAACTATCAAAAACAGTAAGGAAAGTTTAACAACACTACCTTTGGTCAATTTGTCGTAAGCTTTCGTTTTCCCGTACTTGCAAAAAGCTTAGAAAGTCCATAGGTACTGCCGATGAAAAGGCAATCTCTCTCAAACTCCTTTCATGTCCTTTCAACTGAACGACAAAAACTGCCTCATCTGATGAACTAAGCATTTCGTACGTGATATTGGCTTGTCAGCTTTAAGCTCGAGTTTCACGTAAGCACTTATTTCAGGCATTAAATTTTCTTTATTTTTTCATGATATTTCGTCTTTAAAAATGAATGAGCAATACAATTTAAATAAACATTGCTTTGTTTAAAAAAAAGAATCATCAGTCGATAATGCTCGCGATGAGCGAAACCGGTTCTGATCAAAAAATATATTGTGGAAATAAGTACTAAAAAAATGTGTTTTTATTATTTAAAATATTATGCCTTTCCATCAAGAAGTGACAGTTAACACCTTAAAAGTGATTAAAAAAAGAAGATGGAAAATAAACAATACATCAATTAGTTACATTATCACAGAATTAGGACAAAATAATTCATCATTATATTTAGGTGAGTACCAAAACTATATAATTTGTTATTGTAAATTAAATGTATTAACCACCATTTGATTAAAATATTTCAATCATAATTATTCCCATTGTCGAAATACAAATAACCGTCTGAAACGTTTTGTGTGTATAATTATCGGTTGTATAAAATGTCATTTCCAATCATTTTCTTTATAAAATAATATTCCGCATATTTTTTAAAAGCACAATAAGGCGTTTATATGACTAGATATCTTTCATCAATTATAATATATAAAATTACCATATATCATAAGAGGTCAACTCACTCACCTATGCATTCATTAAGTTCATCGAATATTTTTCATTTCATTCAATCCATTTTAAGCAGCCTTAATAAAGGAGTGGTTCTTCTTTAAAGATTTCTGACAAGCAAGAATGCGATTTTCCATGGGAATTTTCTTTTTCAGAATGTTAATAAAACAGCACGTAGAGTAGGTAATACGGGGCAATTATGGCTTGTTAGAGTGTCACCGCTAGAATTACCCCCCGAGCGATTCACCCCATTCAAAGAAAAAGAGTGGACGTGACTTTTTTCATCTCACTTTTATAAATTATTATTTTCTTGCCTACTTGGAAGATTTTGATTCCTTACTAATAAATGAAATTTTTGACCGAATATCTAATGCCATGAATTCATCATATCTTCTCTATCCATTGTCAAATATTATATATATTATTATTTTAAAGATTTCACACGCTGAAAGAAAAACAAATCATGTAAATTAACCGAAACTCATGTCTTTCAAATTTATCTCCTTCTAAATTTAATTTCGTATAAAATCTCATTCATTTGTTAAAATACCTAAAAGCGTCTATTAACCGGTTCGTTTTTTTTTTAGTCAACCATTAAAACAATTGGTAATAACATTTAAAATGTCATTAATGTTTCTACATTACTCACTTATCAAATGAGTTTAAGAAAAATTGGAGATTATTATGATCGATTGTTAAAAGTTGACGACGTTAAGTTGCGTGGATTTTCAAGTGGTTTCCTATTTCTTTTAGTGTTTTACCAGAAAATTATTTGAGATGACAAAATGCTTCTCGAATTATGTTTGAACTGGTAATGCTGCAGAGTGCTTTTATTATAGTCAGTCTCATATCAAGTTGCGAGGAGACTATGATTTTGTATAATAATATGATTTATGAATTTCTATGTACGTACATATTATACATAAATATAAATAAATTTTCATTATATTGCCTTTTTCTGTCGTAGACTGATCAGCATCATTGGCATGATTTGTAATTATTTTTGCCTTCAATCCTAGTGTCAATAACTTGACTGGTGGATTTAAAAAAAAACGTAGAGACACTCAATTTTAATTAAAGATATGTTTACAAATTTTCAAGTAACATATAGCACTTGATAAAACGTACATGTAGTTATTATAAAGAAAATGTCCAATGCCTCATGTAGCGTATATGTATAACGTTCACATCTTTACTAAAAAACATTCATTTAACGAATATCAGCAAATGAATACCGAAAAAACATCATCTGAGTTATATGCAGTGTATGGATTATATAGACCTATATTTTGTTCATGAATTAACATTATTTGTCATGTGACGTTATTGGTCATATAATTCTACCCTACTAATTGACCATCAAATCAATCATTTATTTTACTATAAAGATAGCGACTGAGAAGAAACTAACAATTGCGAGGGATGTTTAATACAATACAATATTGAATGACTGAGCATATTGGATTTTTTAGCCAAATAACCAATATTTAATAGGTATTAAAGAAACAGAAGAAAAAAGAAGGTCTCTACCAATATTCATACTGCACTATAGACGACGTTCATTTTTTTTTTAAATTCAGCCGCATGAATTATGGACTAATGTTAACAAAGCACGATCTTAAATAAAAATTTAAAATGATTAAAGCAGCAACATCAAAAAAGCTGAATAATGTTTCCAAAATAAGTGGCATAAAAAACACTTTGTATTCTTGCCCAGTATTAGAATTACTGTAAAAGTGTAAACCTATTATGCTCTTGTGTAAGCCACTATTTATTATCTTGAAAAGATAATAAATATGAATCGGTAGTGGTATTAAAATATTCGAAAATTATCTATAGATAAAAATAAATGTAAAATGATGATCGGATGTTAGAACTGTGTAATTCGTCTGGTGAAAAGTGTGGTAACATTATTTGAACTACGA
This sequence comes from Himalopsyche japonica, assembly GCA_028555115.1. Taxonomy (NCBI): domain Eukaryota; kingdom Metazoa; phylum Arthropoda; class Insecta; order Trichoptera; family Rhyacophilidae; genus Himalopsyche; species Himalopsyche japonica. The sequence continues at coordinate 1,167,954 of JAHFWJ010000819.1, forward strand.
AATCGATTCGAAACGAAGCATGACTAATATTGACTCTTTGTTCATTTAACCTGCTCTACCGATAACGTTCGACCTGTAAGGAGACAATCGCGTTAATGAATCGCTAAGTCGCGCAATTATCTACGTCCTTTCAATCGTCTGCGAGCGAGGGAAAAGAAAGCGAATCTTTGAATTTCAATTTACTTTTTCCGCTGAGAAGATTGTATTTCATTGATCAAATTTGATATTGAAATTCCATCAAGCACCTTCAGTCGATAACATAAAGTACTTCAATTCACTGTTAACGTTTAATTAAATAAGAAAACCTTTTCTCCCTTAATATTATCAATGGCCGAAGTAATAAAATACAGTCTGTAATAAGCTATGACCTTATAATTTCGATACACGATGTCGAAATAATTTTCAAATATATTCATAATCCTTATTATTATATTTATAGGATTTTCTCCAAGTAAATTCCAATTCAATCGCTAACACTCTCGTCAGTCATTTATCTCCATTTTACGATTGACCTTTATCTAGTATTTTATTCTCCATTCATTTTTTTTTATCTACAGATACCACGTATATAGCTGGTTATTTCAATCGTAACTTCTGCGATCTGCTTAATGCAAAAAAATAGATAATGATTTACTTACATTAATAGACAAAATCGTCCTAAATAATGCAGAAATTTTCAATGATATTTCATGAATATATAAGCGACATATTTGATTTTAATAAGATATATTTTTTGAATTATATTAAATTGTCAGGTTAACCATGGTTACGGAAAAATAAATTTGTTTGTATTTAAATTTATATTTCTAGCTGGTAAGAGTTAAAAGAACAAGTTTATTTGGGAAATATTTTAAAACCGAATTTATTTAATATCAATTTTTTAGCATCAAATCAATACAATTGAATGACAAATTTCATGGAACCTTTCCTCTTTCTTTTAAACTAACCGCCAGCAATCAAACACACCTCTATTATATCTGTATGAGCGAGCTTAAAAGAATAAAGTAAAGTTTTCCGGTTCAATAGAGTCTCCATCTCTCTTCCTTTTCCTGTTTCATATTATCTTGCTTCTACCCTTATTCTTCGCAACGCCACCAATTAGCGGCTAGATTAGCCTCGACCTCACCCCCACGAATATATTTGACGGCGTAGATCTATTGGTAAATATAACACCTATATAAATGTACTTATTGATTTATATTCGACATATTTTGAATTTTTAATAAATTCCAATACATATTCATTTACCTTGCAATATATATACAAATTAATAATATTTAACAAACGAAGCCTCTCTTTATAAAAAGTGTAAATTAAAATTGATATCCTTTAAAGTTAAAAATGCTTAACACATAAAAATACTATTTCATATAGTATCTTTTATTTATTGAATAAAATTTATTTAAAAGAATACGTGTTCTTCATAGTTTCATCTAATAACTTTCGCTCAATACACTTGGAACATACTTAGACGCAGAGTGCGCTGGATTGTACGCTAAATTTTACAACACACATACGCTCTTACATACCTACTCTTTTTCCGCGCATTCATTGACAAAGAGAGTTTTTGTGGTAGATAACTATGTCAAAAAAATTATATTCTTTTATAATATGAAATAATATTTGGCTATTATTTCTTAATGTAAATCATTAAGTAAGTTAATTTAGATACATTTCGCAAGCATTAAATAACTCCACTTGTATTTATTGTAAATTGCCTGAAAGCAAAAATAGTTCATTAACGTGAATGTTCTTAAAAGTTCTTGCATATTTTTAATAGATTAACTTTAAATCAGTTCAGTCAGTACTTATCTATTACGTAGTTCTGAAACCACTTGAATTCATAAGGCACGTCTACGCCTAACAATAATAATTTTAAATATATCATACATCTAAATTTTTTTCAACTGGTGAGGATTGTGGGATTGTCGTGTAAACGAATAAATATGTAATATTTTCATAAGAGTTTCTTTAGTTTTTGTCAGTAAAAATGCTCTTGATGAGCGAAAATGGTCTTTGCCACTACACGACATTGTTGAATCGCTATGAAAAATCATGTGGTATTTCTGTCACTCATTCCACTCACAGTAATTTATAGTTACATGTATTACTTAGTACTCCATCTACGAATTAAAGGTTTATATATATATATATATATATATATATAAATTTATTTAAATACCATTTTCGATCATTGAACTAAATGCAAAAATTATTAACGGTACATATTAAAATTGGTGTTTTTACCAAATCACGACGGAATTTCCAACTCTTAGACACTTTCTCAAACTAGGAGAATGGTGCTATTTTCAAAACATGGAATGGTTCCTAATCGCTGTTCGTATTGGTTTATATATTTTTTAAGTTCACATTTTTAAATAATCAAATTATTATTTGAGTCAAAAATTCAAGTGAAAGAATATTTTTTTGATTATTTTTAGAAAGGGAACACTACATTCAAGTATTAAAATTTTATCTAAAACTCATTATAATTGTTATATCAGAAGAAAAACTTTATAAAGTGTAAATATGCCTTTACAAAATTAATCGGCCTTGATTTGACCCCATTAATGTCTTAATTGAGTTAGTACTTAAAAATATGCAAGCCAATTGAGTTTAATATAGGATACTCAAAAGCTCTATTGGCAAATGGAATAAGCTTTCATACTCAAATATTTCATAATGCTATTTCCAACATTCTAGCTGTTCTAAAGTATTATTTTCACATCAGTGGTGCTGCAAACTAAATTTTGAATTCTCAGGTTTGTAACAAATAATCACTTGGTATCTTAATGAGTAGAATATCTTGTATTGAATATATATATGAAGGATTCATAAAAAACTACAAATTCCATATGACCATATTGACTGTAATTTAAATTCATGATTAAAATAACTGTAGATATATGATATATATATATATATATATGTATATATATAATTATTAAATTAAGAACCGTAACAATAAATAAAAAAAAACACAATTTAATAATAGCATAATAAGAAAACAATTGACAGGAAGTCATACAATATATATTCAATTCAAGTAAATTAATTTCAACAATCCCAAAAATAACGACATATAGATTTAAGAACAATCGTCAAATAATCATTAGTTAGAATATTGAGTGGGAATTTTGTATACAAAAAATTATTTGCACTTTATTATAATATTTTATGAAACATGATGCATTACTAAATCCAATTCTAATGGTGGTCAAAAGGGTGAGAAGAAATGGTTACTCAAGTGGGTCCCAGTACTTCCTAAAAAAACAAAAAACAAAAAGTGTTTGTTTGTATGATATGACTTTATTAAGTTTGCAAAATTTTTTGCAAAAAAAAATTGCAGGAGATTGTTAACAACTAATGTACTTTAACTGAATGTATATTGTATGACTTCCTGTAAATTGTTTTCTTTGTTCTTTCTTGAACCATTGGCTTTATTTACTTGTTTCCTAACTCATTTTTTCAAATATTTATAGGCTTGTTTGTAATTTGTATTTTATCACTTGATAATGCTCGTGAAAAACGAAATCGATAATGATCACAAAATTTATTGTGGAAATAGTATGAATCAATGTCTTTTTATTATTAAAAATATCATACCCTTCCATCAAGAAGTGACGACTAACGCATTATAAGTGATACATTTATTTAAGGTGACTTTATAAGACGAATCTAAATGTTGTCACAGAGTCTTGAAAATACTTTTTTATATTTAGACAATATCGGTTCATCGTTTCTGAAACATTTTACCATTCAACTAAAGAGAATTGTCTTTAATTTGTTTCAATTTTATGTTCCCTTAAATATTTCACAATGATGCAATACTTTCATATTCACCTGCACACCACTATGATATTCATTCTAGCAAAATAGTTTAAAGTGGCTATGAAGCACTTGTGTTTTGTAAGTGGTCTGAATAAAGCATTTAACAACTAGGCCAGCTCAGTTTTGCTCAGAACGGAGAAGCAAACAATAAATCAGTGTAAGCTCACATTAAGGCCTTTTAATTGTATGAATTTTAACTACAATGTATATCAAGAGAAGAATGCGTTGCTTTTTGGTAACAATTCAAATTCTGAAAAATTAAAGATTATCCTATATAGGCGTTAATTATTTACTGAACATCAATATCTTAGATTATGTGACTTTTCAAGACAATGTAAGATTAATAATTATCATGTTATTTGTCATTTACACTTTTTACTGAGTACCGTTTTTTAAATTCACACTTTACACTGATAAATTTTAATGTCAATATTTCAATAAGAATAAAGAAAAACATTCAATGTTCTTAATACTAAACACGTTATGTATGCACATTTTATTGGCGCCTAAGCGGCAATCATTCTTGTTGCGGCTCTGATAACTTGTTACTCTAGTTAAAAAAAAAACAGGTAACAGGCGTTACAGCTTACACAATACTTCTTGTTGAGTAGTTAAGGCATCTGTTTTTTATCAAATATGCTCCTGGATCGACCACCACGTAATATACTTTAGAGTGTTCAGTAGACACTACATAGATAATAGAATGTTTTGACAATTTGTCTAACATTTAGTTGCCTTATAAGGGTTCCTTATTCAGATTCTATAAGATATTTATCGTAGCCACTTTAAGTGATTTAAAAAGAAATGAAATCCTTAATCTATCTTAAAGAAGCATATGTGAAGATGTAGCGTGAGAATTATAATATCTTGTTCTTATTTATCAGGTAAATTTACCTTAAAATTCTTTAAAAGTACTTTAAAAAAAATTGAAATAGACGCTGAATTATATTTTGTTTATTGGTTGAATATCATTAACATTGAGTTGATAAAAGAAATTCGTTGGTCACTAAATGAATCACTAAATTGGTAGAATCTTAGACTTTTTTTCATTTTGTTTTTATTTTTTGCATATAAAAGTATCAAAAATAACCTCAAAAGTTTCTTCTTTATTCTATCTTGCCTTTTACTCTGAAAATTCTCTCTTTTTAATGAAATTGTATTTTCATAATATCTTCGAAACAAGCGTACCTAATAAATATTGTTTAAGAAAATAAACATAAAGTTAACTTTTTTTAATAAATATATTTTTATATAAAAAAAATAGAAAATGGGCGATAAACTTAAGATATAACATCTATCTACAATATATACAGACAAATATAAGATATGAAATAAGGACGTTTTATTTTAAATATAAGTTTTTTTTCCAAAATACAAATTCATAACAAGCACTTAACAAGGTTGTTGTTTACATTTTTTTTTTGCTTAAAGGGCTTCTGTTTTTGACCTAAGGGATTTTTAAATTATACCAAGATAAACATTGGGTGGTCTTATCTTACAAAACAGGTACTCAACCTTTCATCTTTTCTACTCTCTCTACACTACTAGTGAAATAACAATTGCTCTATATTTAACGGGGCGGCATTTGAATTCTACTACTACCACATTTTTTTTTATAATCATCACATTATCATTTGACTAAAAATCTAAAAAATGTATTGACTACTTACATGATTCTATGATTAAGCTATATTCATAGTATTAATATGATGTTAAAATAGTTTGTGTACTACATTGGCGTCATTTGATCGTGATGGGTTATCAAAAACTCATTCATTGAATCCAAAAATGTTACACGCATTATCTTTTCTCTTAAAGTATTTATTTAACAAAAGTAAAAACCAGACTTAGATTTTTTCTATGTTCAGCTTAGTCCATAATATTCAACTTATAATATTTTATTTTTACACAGTTTTTTAGAATGGTAATAATATTGTACCTAAAAATATGAATTTAAATATGTTTGTCTACTATAATATTTTAGAGCAAATATCAGCTAGCCAATTTAGCATCATTGATCAAACTGAAGCTTATTCTGCTTAAAGCTGTATTTTTTTTAATATACATTTAACGAAATACACTGATATTATAGTTGACGATAACTGATGTTAAATATGTGAACCCTATCTGAACTCGCAGTAACATATGTAGTTTATGCAAAGTGGTACGTTATTTTGAAAAGTTTTTTTTTTTTCATTTTAAGGTAAATATTGAATCAGTTTCACTTAAATATTTGGCGCCATAAAATCAGCTCTTATAGAAAATTATCAATGCTTCAAAATTAAAGATGCAAATTTGTCTCTTAAGTGTATTTCCCGAGGGATTTATTATTCCTTTTGTCTTGTGAAAGATGAATACAACTATCAATGTTCAATGCAGGACTACAGGATGATAGTTTTACGTGACAGAAAATTGTATTAATAGGTCTTGCATAGGAATACCGGTGAAGAGCTATGCAGAAAAGATTTTTGAACGTTAAAGTTTATGGCTTAAATGAAATAGAAAATTACAGAAAATTCATTTCTTGCTTTAATTTACTTGTTCGTTGAGCTTGTATTATATTAGGTATTGGCATTAGCAATTGGAAAAGTATTAATAGCTTTGAAATGTTTTGTTTCAGTAGAATTAAATAGGGATGGTTATGTGATAATAGAAGATACCGTATCATTGTGGATTTTTTTAATCATTTATATAACTTATCATACGCAGAAAAGAAGGGAGGAATAAAAAAGGTTTTAATGGTCATTTAAAGATAGTGAACTCATGAGGTTTGCTAAAATTAACTGATGAAGTAATTTGTGATCCTCCTTGTATTGATGTAATAGATTCCGTCATCCAGGCTAAATGAGTTATAACTATCATTAATTCATATTACCAACATATTTATTTATAATAATCACCTCAAAAAAGACAGAAATTATGATTAAGCTAATTGCATTTATAATGGAACCATGTACATTCACATTCATTAATAAACGATTCGGTAGCTGGACTCACTCGTGTCCACGTTTTATATGTCATCTGAATGAAAATTTAAGCAATAATAAATCTGAGTTTTCTCACCCAAGCGAAAAAAAATCCCAATTCACCTGAAGTGTATTGATAAACGTCCCTATGTATAATATATGATAATATGTCATTATAAAATTATAGTTACTAATATAATGTATATTTATATATTACACTTTAAGAATAAATCTTCCGTTTTATTTTTTTATCTTTGTAATAAAGTCAGACTAAAATCTTTAAATATTACTCAAACGTTAAACGGTTTATTTAGTTGAATGATAGGTTTGATTTGTTTATGTAGCATAAACATTACCCGACAACTGGCTTCATGTTACTAAACAAATGTTTAGAAACTTAAGATTTTAGAGGGTGGCATTTAATGTAGCTTGGAAGTTTACAATAAATACATTTTCTTCTCTTATATATTATGGATATTCTTAACTTAAAACTAAATATAATATATTTTAAGAATTCATGCGTCCATTAAAAAAATAGATACTATCGCACATGTGCTATTCCTTTGCTTAGTAATAGCAAGATTAAACATATTTTAAATATTTTTTTAAAGTGATTTGATTTTAGTGTACTTTATAATAATAGGAAAATGCATGATTAGCACTGACTAGAAATCTTTTAGCAATATTAAAATGTCAAATTTTATCAATACTCAAAGAACAGAATACAAGGATAGACGCTGTAATTAAAATTAAATTTAATTAAACTTTAAACTAATATGCATAAAGGTGAGGAAAGCTTATTCAAAATTACTTGAACTCGTGTTCCAATGAAATAGGGTTTTCATGAAAAAGTTTTATTTTCTTCGAACATTTATTATGATTATTAATAGCTAATTTACCTCCAAATATCATATAATATAATATATCGTCTCACTTATTCATAAGTCAAAGCTTTTAATTGGTTGAAGGCTTTTCTAAGAAAATGAACATGTGATGAAACTGGATTAATGTAACGTAAGGATGTCATAATTATGGCATAAGTTTTATGTTTATTTACACGTATAAAATAAGTTATTTTTACAGTATTTCTCAATATATATGAACTCCCAGTGCATTTCTTTTTTCTCATTAGAATCAAAGGTATGAAAAAATCTTACGACTCCAAAAATAATTTCTTTTAATAATTCACTAAAAAAATGGAAATAACCCATTTGTAATCGGTACTTTTTTGTCTCATACGCCTATGGTGCATATTTAGAATAAAATGTATGTTATTTATTATAAGTCTACCTTATAAAATATATGAACATACATCGCCAAAAAATCAAAAAGTGATATTCATTGTTGTAATGCTTTAAAAAAATGTTTCATATTTACCATATAATCCGCTACCAAACCGCTTTCAAGCCCGCTCGGTATTTTGTTGCAATAATCAATGTTGGAAAAATTCATTGCGAATTATTAAAAAAAGTATCCATTGTAAAAACAGTCGACAATATTCAAGTAACAATTCATTTAAAAAATAAAATTGAAAGATAAGAAGTTCATAGAATAAGTTACATTTATTCTTATTACAATATTTGAACCCCACATGTTGATATTTACTGGGATAGCAAATTATCGTATTCGTAGGGCTTGACATCGCTGGGTATTTTAAACAAATCATAAAACTAATTAAACGCGTTTCATACAGTCAAAATGCATTGAGTAAGGCTCACAAGATATAAGCGATGTAATTGTAAGCTTAAAGCTTCTGAAGTAGGGTCAGTAACACCTTTCATTCAGTGGTGTACTCCTATACAGAATTTAATGGGAAATTTTTTCTACCATTTTCATTTTACTTGAGTTAATACATGTATAAACATTCTTTTTTTTTAATGAATCACCAAGATTTTGTTCCACCAGTTAATAGTTGTATTTTGAAACAGCAGTGATTACTGTGAGCCGTCTCGTTCATTTATGAAAAAGACCTTTTGGAAACAAGAACAGATATAAAAAGATGTACAGAAATTACAATTCATAAAAAAAATAATTCAAAATAACTAGTAGAATTTTTTTTTTATATAAAATAAATAACAATAAACAATGGATAATGGATAAATTTTCATGTAATAAAAATATAACGTTCAAAATTATAATCTGGTAAATGTCCCATGAGAAAACTTTGGAATCAAGTCAACACGTCTGCCTTGGGTTTAATATATGCAACGCACCATGGACCTAATGTATATATTTTCGATAGCGATTCTTTACTGATATCTAACAATCTAGTCAATCAACTATTTTTTACATTTTCCATTAACAATATACTATCAATTAAGTAAGTAGAAAGCATTAAATAATTTCAATAAACTCAATGTAAATCGAGTGTTCTGAATTACATAGGTATTATTTATTTATTTAAATTGTTTTGTATCTTGTATTTTTATTCAATTTCTAAATGGTATCATTAAATTAAAAATAAAATTTTGGTTAGGATACCTACGCCACTACTTTTGAATTTAATCATGTTAGTTTTCACTTCTTTCGAGTATAATCACAGTGATAACTTGGTACTTGAAAATAATGTTGGTAAAGGTTTACTCGATTTTGTTTATATGACTCGAACACAAGTGGATATAATTAGATCAAATTACGTTCTCACGAACTAATTTGTGTAATAGGAACGTAAGGCAATTGAAAGGATTATCTATTTTCCAATCCTTAAAATACTTGACAGGCACTTTCACTCAAAGGTTTATTAGAATTTTTGTTTAAAGCGCACAGTCTCAGCTTTCTTCCTAGTTCTATTTACCTACTGTCTTTCTAAAGATTTTCTAACAATTTTACTCTAAGTAAGTAATTCTATTGTATTTTTCAATGAGTACTGAATACGAACATACAAAAAGTGTGCTGATTTCTAATCAAGATATTTTAACTCTTCCCGCGTGGATCCATATCCGAAAATTTTCAACACGATCTTTATTTGGCTACTTTGGTTAAGCGTCGATAAGCTTAACGGTGTTTTCATTGACTACTGCCGTTGCTTAAAAAATGTTTAATCTGGAATAAATAGTGTTTCTATTTCATCCAAGTGATTGTCACAAAGGCAATCAAAACTTTATTTGTAGAGTACTGGTTAAAAAAAAACGATATCCTTTGATATTTGTTAAATTTGAATTGTTGAAACTGTATACAAAACATGTGAAAATATACACAGTTTCAAATATTCAAATTTGATACTGAAAGTTATCAAGTACTCGACGTGTCGATATTTGACGTGTTAAATGAAATTTTTTAAGTTTTTAAACTTTATTACATACAAGAAAAAATATCGTTCAGTTTGTATTATATATCACTGGCTGATCTCATTTAAAATACAACACCTTAGATCATAAAACACTGAAGCTAAAAAAATGCTCATAAAATGAATATCCAGACTAATCTGCAAGTTATGTGAATATTATCTCATCATCATTAAGTTATTGTGAATATATATGATTACCATTCTTGGTTATTATTCAGTATAAACAATGTCACATCGTTAAACGATGCAAATCATTGTATACCTCATACTTCGCATGATACTTACTATGGAAAAAAGGTGTTATGACATTAAGTTATATTGACATGTGTTTGGAATCAAGATAATCTAATATCATATGATGCGATGCTACTATCACAAATTTTCAGATTTGTTAATTTCATACCTCTTTCCTAGGAGTTATTCATATCCCTATATTACACGGTACATATATACAAAAACTAAAAATACATCCATCTATGTTAAAATGAATATATCAATGAATTCATAAATGCTCTAAAATTGTACAATTACTTTTAAATTTTTAATTAATTTTATGTTAAAAAAAATCGCACTAAAAATTTAGTTCTGTGTTTTTCTATGGATCCTTTAAAAAAACTATTTATTAATATATCTTATTAAATATTGAAAATATACACCATAGATCTATTTTTTTTTATTTTTGTGTACACCAAAATCGTGTAATAATGAAATAAAAGTGTATAAGTATATCGAATTTATATTATTATTAAATGTATTTTATTTACATGTTAATTTGTCTTTCAGCGCCCGTTAATTCGTACAAATTACTGCCGAATACAGGAGTTTAAATCACAATTTCTCAGGGAACTGATGTAAATAAATTCCCAACACCTCTCGCAGGATTATTCTAATTCATTTTCTTTTGCCTTTTGAAGGCAAAGTGTTCAGAAAAGCAAAATCTTATTCTAGTAATCGGAGCATCTCAGAAATAAAATTTACATTTGAATAAGCGCGGAAAGCGGCCAATTGGCCAATTCAGCGCTTCTAAGAAGTTGTATTATAATTCAAATTTTCACTCTTTGCCTCAGGGAGTACCAATTTTCTTATTTTAATTCCAAAATTACAATTTTACTAAAAAACATTAAAATTTCAATAGAATTGTCATTTTTTTTTCAGTTTATTTCCATGCTGTTACGCCAATTCTATTTATATTTTTATTACAAAACTACATTGGTTTGAAAGATTTTTTTTTTTGGAAATGTTAAACTACTTATTAATTATTAATTTCAATACATAGACAATATACACCCTTTCTTAAATTTGATTAAAAACGTACGTTTTTCTACGTAAGTCTTACTTAGAATTAAGATTTATATTTAGAGATAGACTGATAGATGAAAGAACTCAAGAAGAAAAGAGGCTAATCGTTTTTCTTATCCACTATTTTTTATATAATCATGCAAAGTGTTATCTTAACAAAGAATGGGTCAACCTGGTCAAATCGGGTCAGATGGAAAACCACTTAGCCACTGCAGCTTCTTGTGCCTTCAAATAAATGATTGCCAAATAAATTAAAATATGACAAAGACTTATGAGTTTTTCTAATCATGGATCGAAGTAATTATGTAAAATTTAATTTTTCCCTACATGATTTGAGATCTTTTTAGAGGTATCTCGTTTGCTTTTGTATAAGATTCAAATTTTCAATACATTTCTAATGAAAAAATTTCTTGGTGTGCTTTCAACTCTAAAGAACAAAATAATTTTTGTTTTCACAATAAAAAAAAACACTTGACTATACTGACTAATGGTGGGCTTTTCCTTAATTTTTCTACACTTAAAATTCTTAATTCATTAAGATTGTCTGTCATTGTTTTTGGTTTATTGCAAACTTCAAATGATTTCCCAATCATTCAATTCATCAATTTATCAAGTTTTCAAAGCGTTATCTTTTTAACTAAACAAATTGAAGCATAAGACAATCCCCTTGAATTTCCTTGGAAGGACCGGTATTAATAACAGTTCTTATCGTATATTTCTTCAGCATATTTATATATCTTTTTTGCAAATACATAGTTTGTTTATCGACTTCATTTCTCCAAAAATATTCTTCGTAGTTTTAGATTATCAAAATAACTATCCTTGGTTTTTTAAAATATTCAATGCGACTTTTAAACGATTATTATTGAGGTTTAAATCTTTCGTATAAATCTGGAGTATATATTTTATTTCTATTTTGATATCAAGGAATGTAACAAATGAATCAATTTTTCAAAGAAATCGCGTATTTATTTGGAAATATTTTTAAAATTCATTTCCGCATACGGATAGACGGAACTTTTGTAAATACCGACTATAAATTTCTAAATTTTCGTATTTAATGTTTACAATATTTATAAATATATGAATACTACTTTGCTCTCTTTTTTGATTCTTCAAAAATATTACTAATATACTAAATTTACTTTTCCTGGGCAAAGAGCGAAAATTGCTCTACTGAGTTCTGTCCTCTAAACTTTCCTGTACTCTCAACTCAAGTCGAAACTGATTTTATGAAAACATTTCCTTCACCTCGATTCGGTGCTTTAAAAGTTGTTCGAAAGTGCTTTTATTATAAAATTACTTACTTTCACTAAATATTTGAATTAAATCAATTTTGACTCTTTCTTTTGACTTTTTCAAATGGCTCAGCTTGTTCAGTTCATGGATGATTTATCTTATTGTTGACATTCAGGTAATCTAGCTGACATGGAACCACACAGTGGAACAATAAAGTTATCAATTTTAATTTCACATTTAAAATGTATTCCACAATATTACCATTGTACCCACCGAAAATGTTATAATAAACTGATAATTAGTTTAAATATTTCTAAGAAGGCTAATATATGTCTACTTATGGAAAGAGATAGAAATCTATTGTATATGAAGTGCATAAACATAATACAATATCTTTGTGAGACGATTAAATCGCTCGTTTCAAAATTATACCTATGACTATAAATATTTTTTTATTATCTTGCTGAAATTTCAAAGCAAAGTTTAAATGAATAAACACATATGTAAAGCATTGGGAATATATAAAACAACCTGTTTTATCAGCATTTTTACTAATTTAAATGCAAAAATGTACGTAAATTTAAATTTTTGTTATTTATTTAAAATAATATGTAATTGTTTTCTTGGTTAACTTATCAGTAACGAAAAACACACCATTTTGATTTCGAACAATCCAAAATGTGAAGACAGTGTTGCGTGAGTCTCTTGAGATTTGAGTGAATATTCACATATGTCACTGCAATATGTTCTTAGTAAATATGATAAAACATGTATAAAATTATAATTATATTAAATGAATATCAATATTTGAATTTCATTTCCTTTTAGATAAGAGCACTGAAAATTAAACAAATTAAATCAATGTAATATAAAGAGATAACATATTTTAAGCATCCACAGTTTAAGCCTCAAAATCAGTATTTCATCGTTGAAAAGATTGAATCGTTCACTTTGAATTCACTAAGATGAGCTTTCTTCCTTAAGCCACAACAGCGGCTTGAAAACGCAATCAAATAAGGAGCTGTCTACCCACGAATAATAAAAAACATACAAACCTGAAAAAAAGTAGTATATCTTTATAAATAAGATACAGAGTATAAATGAAAAGGTGATTAAATAATTGTTAAACACGAGCAGTGATCACAAACATTTATTTCAAGTTGTGCGTGAACAGTTAATATAAATTTATCTAAATATTTACAAGAAATCTCATCTACGTTAATTTTCCTAATGATAAACATATACGTGTACACATTTAGACTTTTTACAATTATCAGAATTCAGATAAAGGTAAACAAACTTTAATTGCGTTTTATTTTGATCCACGATCCTTCAATGTGCTTTGAAATCTTGCCAAAGTCAATTAAACAATTGTGTTTTATGAGATAATTTATATTTTTGATTCAAACAGAGAGAGGTGATCAGCACATATTTTTGTATACAATTTGATCTTTATAAGACTATATACATAAATGCAGCATGATATTTTATGTGCTATTCGCAGGATATTATTTAATTTAATATTGATTCACAGAGATATCCGGTGTGACAAAAAGCAGACTTTAGAAAGATATGATTTATTAAAATCTTTGTCGTGTATTATTTTGAGTTGCTATAAAATGTAAAAATTTCATATTAAATTTCATTTGTTCATATTTTGCACAGTTCCATAGGATTTGTAGCTTATAATTAAGGTGTTGCCATTCGACATTTTCAAAACAAATGAACTGCTTATTGAATCCGACAAAGTTGAACGTTATTTAAAGTTATGTTTTAAAAAAAAATTTCGCACTATTCTAATTAAATATATAAATAATTTATTTTTTGACTTTTCTTTTTAAATTTTATGGATCGAATCGGTACCTACGTTTTTAATAGTGATATTTAAATCTAAAATTTTACGTATTCGTGTATTGCTTTTTATCTTAGTAATCATCCAGTTTTGAACGATCTTTTTATTGAAGAAGTTATGTACATATTTGATTTAAATTTATCAATATTTTCTTTTCATTGCACTATTCATTTATGTAGTATACGAGTATCCCGGTCTTAATCATATTTTTTTTTTCCAATATTCTCATTTTCAAAACAATATTTATACATGAGCGTAAATCAATATTTATTTTAAACCCTTTACGATAAGGTTTTATATTTTGTCATTGAGGTACATTTTTACTGCACAAAAAAATTAGTTATATAAGCACAATATCATTTTGAAAGAAAAAATTCACATTCATTTAGTATTGACCAATATTGAACACATTTTTTAAAATCTTAAGGAATAACTTTAAATAAAATACAAATCAAAAATATTCAATTTTAACTGCATAAAACTCTTCTTTATACTTCTAATAAAAATTATAAATACAATTATGACATACGTATCTTTATTTAAAAATTATTATTTATTTATATAATCATATCAGACTGCATAAAAAATATTATTAAAGTTTGCTATTCTATTTTCAAACTGACTTGTTTTGAAATATTTACAAACGTAAAGTAATGATAAACTAGTCATTTAGAATAAACATATTTTTACATATCTAATAAATATTTATCTTAAGATTTGAATGACAATAAAATCGTAGCATTATTAATAAAATCACACTACATGTTATATAATTTATAAGTACGTAACATAAACGTGTCGTAAGAGTGTCAGGTATATACTTCGCTAAAATGTTACAAATTATAGCTTCAGCAAACTACCATTCAATGTTGTAAGGAAAGGGATTACCAGTCAGTGTACTTGTAAATAAAAAATTAATTCTCTATTTCAATCTCGTTACAACTGCTTGCTCTACTCGAACTACTTTTGCATTCAAATGGTATTCTTTCTATAGTCAAACTATCACAAAGTTTGTCATGTATGTCCTCATCTTCTTCATTGAAATCTCGCCGCTTTTTCTTTACAAATTCTATACCGTCTTTGATTTTGTAATCAGAACATTCTGCTTTTCCGAGGCTTTCGACAACTTTTTTTCTTGTAATATCTGAAATTTCTTTTTGAGCATCGGAACCATCGTTGTCTCTTGACATTTCATTTATTGTTGCAAGACCATTTGAACCCAACAATGGATGCGATGGATAATAAAAATAAGACAATGGTAACGCTGGATAATTACCATTTATTTGCTGCCCGTATATAGATTGTAGCATTGCGTGGTGATGACTCATTTGGTTATAGGACTCCTGAATCAAGTGCTTGTATTGTGTCTTGGAAAATTCATTGTTATTATTGTAAAGTCCTGCAAAATGTTTAAGAATTGGAGCTTGAGCCATTTGCAAATGGCTTGCGTTACCAAAAAGTGCCGAATTTAACGATGAGTTCGAAGATTTTGATAAATGTTGAGAGTTTTGCTGATATTGGCTACTGTTAGCAAAATGTTCTAAGCCTAGTTGTTGGTTGTCTCTGACCAATACTTTAACAGCAACTTTTCTTGCATGATGATTCGCTGCGACCGCCGCTGCAGCAGCTAGCAATCCGTTTTCTTGCATTTGGATTTGTTTTCTTTTGGTTTTATAGCGTCTATTTTGGAACCATATTTTGACTTGTGTTTCGGTCAGTTTCAAACTAACAGCTAAATCTGCTCGCTCGGGTCCTGATAGATATCTCTGTTGATTGAATCGTCGCTCAAGTTCATAAACTTGAGCGTGAGAAAAAGCAGCCCTGGATCGTTTTTTACGGCTTTGGTTTTGATTTGGCGAATATTGTTCCATCAGTGATGTTCCGCTCGACGACAATTGAGATCCGAGTGTAGGAGAATGGCTTAGTGACCTTAAATTGGACATTTTCTGCTGTGACGCATATTGCTGTAAGGTCTGTGGATTCGGAGAGTGAAGACTCTTTGATGAGCTAAATGGATGAGAAGTTGGATAACCTTCTTGATCATTTTGGAGATAAATAGGCGGGGAAACAGCATTTGAAGAGTGTGAGTCATAGTCATCTGCAATGAAGATGAGAAAAATATCTTAGTATTTCGTTCATAGTATATTATCAAGACCTTGAAATTTTTTCTTTTTTTAATTTAAAATTTTTATCTTTTATTGAAAGTTATAATTAAAAATGAGCAAAACTATAATTTTCGAGTAGATTCTAAAAATGTTTTTTACATGTATTAACTGTCACTTCCTGATGGAAAGGCATGATATTGTAAATAATATAAATACATATGATAGTTTACTCGTTAAATAGCGATGTCTTTTATGTAGGAATTAAAATAGTTATACAATATTTTTATTTATAAAATTTCCTTTTAAAATCAAGGTCAAAATTTTATATAAAATATTTTTTCAAATTTTCATATCCTCCGTAAATAAAGTTTTCTTTTTACATAAATTATTATTTGTTACTTTACATTTCGAAGGCTTTTAACATGTCATTATGGCTTTTGTAGTCCCAAAAGAACTGATTTTAGTTTATGCTTTTCATACCGTTATACTTTTAGCCTCTATTATTAGCGTCGCTAAACAAACACGGTGACCTAAAAGTATGGAACAGTTTATTTAATCACTAAGCAGTTTCAACACTGCGAAACTCAGTGATGTATTCATTAAATGAAACTCTTATTTTATTTCTGAACAACTCAATTTGTCAACTGAAAAAATAATAAAAACCTATATATAAAATATCAAATAATTGAAATATTTTTCCAAAACTAAGTCTATTTATCATGAGTCAAATACGAAGTCTATTTAACTGAGAACAGCCATACAGAAAGACTTTTACACCTCTTACTTATTTAGAAGTTGTTTAAATATCATTTTTGATTTTTTTGGATCCCATTTATTTTTTTGATTTTGGTTTACAATTTGTCCCTTCAACAAAATTTTTGTATATTGATGTAAAAGTAACAATGTTTTTGATGCAGCCTGCTCTAAAATCCGCGGCATATATGTCGTAGGGTGGCACTTTACCCTTTCGATAATGGTTCCCATACGAGCTCCCCATCCCTAATCACGCGGCTCACTGATTGAGGACCGTTGTACAATAGGTGCCAGGTTACGGACAGTCTCAACTTTGGCACTTAGCGTTATTACGCTTAATGTGATGGGCATACGCTTTCCAAACTGCTTTGTCACACGACGAGACATAAAAGTTCTGTTCCCTTAACATTTTTAACAAAATATTTATAGTTATAAATACATGAGAAATTAAATTTTATGTTTCAACATTGATAATGATATATCAAATAACAATCTCATTACAAACAATTTTTGAATACATTTATGATACATTTACTCAAAGAATAGTGAAGTGTAGATTTATAGTCAATAATGTGTAAATAATAAACGACTACATGATAAAAATATTATTAATGAAGCGATGAAAATATTTTCAAATATCAAACTTGTTACCTAAGATATTATAAAATATAATTAGTATTTTTTTTTAAATTTATATTTTGAACACACCGATTCATAGAATGATAAAATAAATCAGCATCACAAAATAGAGTGTTTGTGCATTTTTAAAACAATTATTCGTAATTAATGAAAAAATATCTGGATGGACAAATTTAATTAAAGTGTAATAAAAAATCAAGCTTGTGAAAATCAGGAAAACGATTCACAATATACTTATACAGTGGTCGATTAAGCATCAATTAAATGACACGGTTAAAAAATAACAATGTATTTTAGTTCTACAAAATTATTTTTAACAAATATAGTTGATAGCTATTTCGGCTCACGCCATTGTCAGAACTATAGATAGTTCTGACGATGGCGTGAGCCGAAATAGCTATCAACTATATTTGTTAAAAATAATTTTGTAGAAATAAAATATATTGCTATTTTTTCACCGTGTTATAATGGAGTTCTACCAAGTGAATGCCAATTCAATCAATCAATTAAATGGTTTAATCGATTGAAAATTAATTTGTGATTTCTCCTCCTTCCATATATATAAGGTGAAAAACAATAGATATTTTGAGAAACTTTGGTTTCATAAAAGAATTTGGCAAAAGACTATATTTTACCTTTATAAGTTTTAAAGAGCTAAGTTAGTAGACACCCAACACACAATGAAGTCACCTTAAACGTTTAAGTTTATCAATACGGACTCGCTTAAGTGCATTATTCTGTGCATATGCACATGGAGCAACACATAATATTAATTTGTATTAATCACATTAAAAATAAAAAAGCTATATTGTTATAAACAATTGAATTTTTACTAATAAATTTTCGTTCTGGAATACTTGATTAATATATTACGGAGAAGATTCATTGCTTTGCACAAATTTTAAAGCGCCTTGATTTGTTTTTGACATTATAACCATTGAAATATTTATAGTTATTCAGCATGATCCTCTCTCAAAATGGAGTATGTAAACTCTTAGTGGAATTGCTATTGTAGTTATGTGATAATAACCGATTGTTCAGCCACTTACGTTTCATTTTAAAGATGGCAAAACAATGATGACGCGAGGAAAGGATTAGAAATTAACTTCAAATTTCTTTTTTATATCATTACAAGATTAGACTGGCGATGTATCGAGAGGACTGCAAAACTTTCGGATACAAATCCGTTAATTGATTGATGTTATAAGTTATTATATTAAATGTAAAATATATTATGTATATATTAATTAATATATTTTTAACCATTTTCGAGTAAACGTCCTGTGTATAATGTTTTCGAATTTTGTCTCATGCAATTAACGACACCCGATGACTCCTTTTTATGCATATTGATGCCTTTTTAATATTATGCTCTTCGCGGGGTCGCACCGAAAGTTAAATGATAGCGCCGCGCCATTACTTAATTTACTTAATGTATCTTTTGTTAAGTTTATTACTTATTTACGTGCAAAGCCTTGGTAAATAGTCAGCGACACGTGATAGTAAAAAGTTTCATCAAAAATGGCGATTGCTTAAAGCTTTGAAGGAGATCTATTTTTGCTAAATGATTGAAATGATGAAATTTGAGAATGGTTATTTTTCCGTGTCACTACTAGAGTACCTAATATTTTTCAGCTTTATTATATGTAACAAATAGTTTTACATAAAAAAAATACTAATTACATTTTGTCTAAGCTATTGTCATCTTTATATAAGATTATAATGAATAAGAAATCATATTGCGAAAAAAGAAAGAAAAGAAAAAGAAAACACCTAAATGAATTGTATTAGGATGTAATTTTAGGGTAAGAATGACAAAGTATTCAATTCCAAAACGATTTGTTCTTCATTTAATAAATTTCAAATATATAGGGAATAAGATTTTTTTTTAATTAATGGTTGAAACTCTGTGACTTTGGTCACTCATAATTTTTTATAAAATGTTCAGTTTTGATAATCCAATGAAAATATATAAATGTTTAAAAAAAATAATGAGAATATAAACGTTTGACGAAATTCCAATAAATGTACGACCCTAAAGTTTTTCAGCTTGACAGTATTAGTTAGTAATCCATTAATTAATAAAACAGATCAACACATTATATACAATCATTAAAATAAGATTATTTTACAAATATTTAAAAATTATTTTAAAAAGGTCTGTAAATAGTACACCCCCATGAGTTAGTCCTGTCCTCGCGGTATTCTTACAATCCGGAGGTTAAACAACTGAGTTACAACCAGTTCTTGTAGAAAAACTTTTGTTTATATACTTTCATTAGGTTACGATTCACATTATGAGTGGATGTGGATATACAAAAAATCACACTAAATATTAATCAATTTTTATAACATGTCGCCTGATATTTTATCCTACTGAATCAAACCTCATTAAAATATGTACTCTTACGTATACTTTTTCTAATAACTTTGTAGTGGTAATTTTTATGACCATCCTTCATTGCAATGTTTCAAATTTTGATTGTCTTATGAAAATCAAGCTTCAACAATTAAATTTGAACGTCATTTTAGCAAAATTATTCGGTGTTGAGATTAATTCAGATATCAACAATATATCAAAAATAAACAACATTTTAATGAAAATCCTTTACAGAAGTGAGAAATTTTAATGAATTAAACAACCTACACTTAAATACTTAATGAAACACAGTGTATTAATTAAGCGCAGGTTATTTTGTTCATTAAAATTTCCCATTCTTTATTTCTCCTAATGAGTCCTTTATGATTATTCAGAGCTCCTAATGGATTATTGACATACCATAATTTTGTTTGAACGTTATTATAAAGCGATTGTGAACATTTTACTTTTATATTAATTTACATTATTTGTATTAATATTGTATGATTTCATATAAATTTTTCTTAGCTCTTGAACCTATGGTTTTGTATACTTGCTACTTTTAATTCAAAATTTTTGTATGAATAGACTTGCTTGTAAATTGTATTCTATCAGTTGATACTACTCGTGATGAGCGAAACTAGTCGTCATAAAAAACTATATTGTGGAAATAAGTACCAAATAAAGTGTTTTTATTATCTAAAATAAATACATATTTATACGTGCACTATGCAATATGATTACCATCAATAATAAAATTTATATAAATTTTGATTTTGAATTGAAATGAAGATCACTTTACAAACATTAAGAAATTCCATACCATGCAAGGAAAAAAACTGCATGCGAATTGTATAGGAATAGCAATTACCTGAGTCACTATCCATTCCATTTTTCCTTGACATATCCAGAGCTTGGTCATCGAAAATTCCTCTATACGATTCTTTGGGAGTATTCTTATTCTTCAAATCACAGCCTTCATGATAATCATCACACGTTCCATCGTGACATCGTTCATTCTCATCTTCAAATTTCGACGTCTTCAAATCTTTACTAAGTTTGAAATTCCGGTGGTTCATATTAGCATCGGTAAATTCTTTATTGAACAACTTTACACTACTCTTGTTATAGTGTAGACCACCATCAAAAGCTTCACTAGATTTTCTTGTATATTCTTTTAAACTTCGGTATTTTTTTTCCGCAAATAATCCGTCTGTCATTTCAATATCTGCACTTTCGGATAAACTGTTCTTTGTCAATATATCTTTGATCGAAAATGGAGTATTATTTGGCAAAAAACTTCCGTTCTTATTTTGCGATAAATCATATTCAGCATGAATCTTACTATCCATTTTCCAAAAAGAAAAATTAATTCATGGAATGACTATTAAAAAATGATTGATAAAAACTTTTCAAGCCTCAAAAAGCTTTCAGTTTTAAGTCCACAATTTTTTTTATCTGAGCAAGTAAAAACACCTTTATTAGTCTTATCGATTTTTGAAAATCAATTTTTTTCCCCCGAAAAAAGTTTAACATATCAATGAGATATAATAAACGATAAAAATTAGCTGTATAACTTCATTTCTCCACAATAATTTTTGTTTTATATTGTTTTTCAGTTAATCACTAATTCTTTTGAATACATACACATTTGATTTTGTATATATACATAACATTCACTTAAATATCAATTCATTGAATATATAATTAATTTTTAGTAAAGAAGAAAACAACACACAATTATAATGATATCGTCTATGTAATAAAAACTTTACATTTGTAAATAACACACGCGTTAATTGATTGAAGATGTTTACTGATATATCTTTCGAATTCTTGAATGCAATGAGCAGTCGGCTTGGCTGTCAGAACGTAATTGATTTGGCTATTTCAACATTGTTAAAGAATAGCTTTGACGTGCGTTCAAAGTTATACACACTCTTGTAAGTGAGGTGACCATACAATGTCACGGTAATTTTTACTTAATATTACGTCATCTTCAGATGTTGAAAAGGCGTCAGTTTTTTGTTGTGTATATTATTAACGTGAGACACCTATTCTGCAATGTGAGATGTTTTACAACAGCCCATGAATTCGACGAATCATTTATTATTTATTATTATAATCAGCTATTTACACAAAAACACATTATTTATCACTATCATCTAAAAAAACACTTGAAAATAAAAATTCTCACTTTGAAATTAATATAAAATTGCATAAAATTTGGGTGAGAAATTTTCTCCGCTTGTTATTTTGGAGATTTTTTTTTATTTTAATTTTAATTATTATGCCGGAAATTCGATACTAAAAAAATGGACTCATTGAAATAAAATAAAATTTTGTCACCCTAAATCCATTCAACCTGACATATATTTTTAAAGCTCCTTTCAATGTTGTTAGAAAGAGAGAAGACGAACATAAATATCGATCTACTCTTAAATAGGAAAGAGATAAATATATTTTTGAAAGCTTTGAAAGTTGATTCTTTGCACGGATTGTTTGGCTACGGAAAGCTTTTAAATCTCATTAGGTGGCATTACTCTAATTCATAAGGAATAAACGTTTTAATTTGGTTTTATGACAATGAGAGATTTTTTTTAAAATTATATAACATCCTAATAAATAGTAAAACATGTTGAAACTGCCATTAAATACTTTGGGTTAATTACTTTTCAATGTGATGTTTTTTTTCGTAAACTATGGGATCTTAATATGAAATAATCTTATCTATCAAGGATATCTTCACAAAATAATAAAAAAAAGTTTAGGGCTGTTGGGCTAATAAAGTTTTTTTTTATTCTGGTTACATTTAATAACTGTCGATTTTTATGATTTATATGTTTGATCATATATTAGCCTTATCAACCTGTAATTATTCTATTTTTTACACAGTATTTTTTAAATAAAAAAAACGTGTTAAATTGTCATTTATCGTGAATTTTGATTAGGACTTAAAATTTTATGTGACATGAAAATCCAGTCTACATTTTTATCGATGATGTGCCGAGTTATCGTAGTCAAAAAGATATTAATGGACATAACACAAAATCAATCTCGAGAATTGAACGTCTCAATTGTCCAATAACGAAAAAGGAATATGCGACGCTAAAAATTCAACGTATTGGCAAAATTTGTCAAACATACAAAAATGTGTTTGTACGATTAGATGTATTTAAATTGTAAGCTTCATGGAAAATTTTACCAGGTATCATTTTATAATACTTTCGATTAACGAAATCGGTCTTAATCTTGATAATATTATACTGTGGAAATATTATATGGCATTTTTCACAATTCACTTCTCTTCTAAACAATTTGTGGAAAAACCATGCATAACGATATGAATAAAAAAAAACTATAAGACGAAAAAGCTCACTAAATACAAGAAAAGTTTTTTGTTATTTTGTAAACATTTATCATATGATATTATTCTTTATAATTCAACATTGATTGTTTTTTCAAAATAGGTTGATATGATAATGAAATTTTTCATATCCATAAAAAGCATTAACTAACTCACTGTAATAATAAATGTTCAAATTATAAATATACGGAATATCTATAATATAAATAATTGTAAAATATATTAGCCTGCGTAGTGAAAAATACATTCCCAATAGATAGACTTTATCCACTAATCTACTGAGTAGATATATTTAGATTAATTGAAAGCATTAATATAAAATAATAACAATATCTTTATTGTAATAAATATAATTGATAATAATGATCATTTACAAAACCCTCGAATGTTTTATACTTAACTTATTTTAGCCATATTTAAAATGAAAAACATTTTTACTTGCCCTTATTGAATTGTACGAAGAGCACTTTCAAAGCGATTTTTCAATCTATCACTAACGAACTTAACTACGAGTATCATCAAAAACGTTCAAAAGCAGTAAGTTGTAAGTACGTTTTGGAATTACTCGAAAAAGTGTCGTATATTTATTTCAAATTGAAAAAGTTGTTCATCAAAGCAAAACTATCTTTTAAGCTCTTTGAACAAATGAATCGATGAAGCTAGCTTTCTTAGTAAAAACAGCTCACAAAACTTGTCCTCTCAGTCTTTTACGTGGTTACACATATAGGAAAATGACTATATGTGTCTTTCTCTATCTCCCTCCCCGATGGGTAAATTAGAAAATAAAAGTTTTCGTTTTATTCCACAAAGTCATAGGTGTTCTGTTGTTACGTATTGTAATATGGTTTTTATCAAAAGCATCAGACGATGGAAAAAAGCTTGAATGCTGGCATTGACTTGAATATTGGGACAGGTAGAGCGAATTTGCCTAAAAGACGTAAGTATTATTTTCTTGATATTGAAAACAAAGTCTTATTTAAATTGTTACGAAGTGTTTTATTTTCTTATCGTGTTTATTATTTTGACTTTTTTTTAAATAATTCATTTCTTTGAGCTTTTAAAAGCTGAATTTTCCAACAAATTTGTAAAGTTTATTTGAGAGCTACTTATAATATTGTGTTTTCTCTTTCTATTTCAAAGTATTTGGTGATGTCGAAAGCATGTTATCTCTTTTTAACGCTTATATTTCAAAGTGGTTTCAACCAATAAGGTTCCATAAAATAAAGTGGTCTGACCAATAGCATAACATTTCGTTATTTTAACAAATAATAATGTTTTTAATATATTTTTAAGCAATTATAATTTATGTCATTATGGAAGATTAATTCCTATAACTGAACCATTTAGAACAATCTTTATCAAATTCATTTAGTAAAATGGAAATATGTTGTCCAAATAAAATTTACAGCAATCAATATATTAAGAATAGAAAAAATTACATAAATGGTCACACGGTAACGATGTTTTTAAGCATAAAGTATTCTTCAAGAAGAGTATCAAATGCAACTCAATATATTAACTATACAAAGCAATTATTTCTTTTTTAAAAAGCGCGACTTATTAAAAGTCATATTGACTGAAAAATTATTTAGTTACTATAAGATATGAGAAAACAACTTAAATGTTTGGACGGCTCGCTTAGAATGTATTTAATATTAGCTATTCTCGGGAGAAATGAAAAATCATTCGTAAAATTAAAGAAAGCGCTCTCGAAGTATGAGTAACTACATGGGGTGAATTAAGCTCCTAACGAAGTGGAAAAGTCTACAAGTGATCATTTTACAGTTGGTCGGTTAGCGGTAATGCTTTAATAGCAGAGGGTGCTTTTTAGCCTCAAAAGCTATCCTTACGAGGGTTTGGCATTATAATGCATAAACCCTCTTAAAAATTGAATCCTCACACATTGGCTTATAAATATACATTAATATTTATATTTAAACCGTTGTGTTATGTGCATACGTATACACTAGTCAAAAAAAATTTTTTTTGCTCACAAAATAACAAATGTAGGAGGTCTTTTTAAAACCATAATGTTGTACTTAATTTTATGTACATCTTAATTTTTATTGGTTCTGATTTAGTTTTAAAAAAAATGTTTTGTTGTTTTATCAATGAGGTGAATATCAAATATCATATGTATAGGTGCACATATTTGTTTTATTTCTCGATCATTATTTCCGCACTTTCCGAAAATCTTCTGTATTTAGCATTATAAATATATTTGGAGACTATCAAAATTTACCACTAAGGTTAAAATTTTAAATGCCTTAGAAGAGTTCTTTTTTATGTATGTTGTTCATAAAGTCAAACTGTTTAATTACTTCAGATGTTACAAAAAATGATAATTAAGTCACGCCAAAAAATCTTGTTTTACTTTTCTAATCACTGTAATATTAAAAAAAAAAACTACTGCCTATCATATGTAACGTATATCGTTAACATGTTTACAAATACAATAATACTGCCGTCGTTTATATAAAAGACTTCTAATAAAACATCATACATACCGATTTTAAAGGGCTTTTAGGCCTTTTGCTGTTGATCGCTCTCGTTAACGATAGAATAATATATTGATACGTTAAATCAAATTCCGTTATCAAAAAATAAAATTGTATAGTCACATAGTTTGCCAGAAATCATGTGGTTTTTCTCTTTTTTTCTTTTTTCTTGAAATACGCACATAAAACGAAAGATTCACTAGAAAAATTTGGATATGTGCTATTTAAGTTTATATTTTCCTCTAGTCCGTTTATATATAACATTTTATAAACTTATAAATATTATAACTTTCAAATAAACGAAATCATTTTCAGGATCTATAAAAAAATAACTTTCCTTATAGGTTCGATTGCATTGAACCACTTAGTGTCTCTCAATCAACCATTAAGAGAGTCAAGTGGACTGGAGTGGTCGTTAATGGTTTAATACGATTAAGAGGGAAAGCACCTACCTTAACATTTCCACTTGTGATGTTTTTGCTTTATCGATTTGAAATTGCATTTTTCACCCATCTGTGAATTTTTGGTAAGTTATCTACGATGCTGTCACATTTCATAGTTGGTCGTAGTCTTATAATAATTAATTATAGCTAAGCTATACATCAAAAGTTACCCAGATAATTAAATGAACACATAAATGAGACAGTGTTACAATAATTATTTGTACTATTTATTTTGAATTTTTATGAATTAACTGCCAGTTTATAAATACACAGCAATTCAAATTGCATACGAATAATTTTAACCACCTATAGTGCTAGTTTAATTTTTGCTAATTCAATAAAATAGCAAACAATGATTTAGCTAACATAATGTGCTAATAATCTAACTGATAATCTAAAAAAAAAAAACCAATTTCTAGTATTTCTGTTTATTAATTACAGCAACATTACAATATATGGAAATTCTCTCAACATTCTGTTTGTGCTGTCTTACAGATCAAGAGTAAAACAAATAAATCAATACAAGTTGGTATATAAATAAATTAAAAGTATCTGATGAAAATATGCAAACGAAACTACGTCAAAAGGTAGTAATTCGTGTTTATCCCCTGTAGCTTAAAAAATCATTTCATCATTATTTTTTCTCGATGATTTTTAATGTTATTTATAATTTTCATAGCTTTATGGTGACTGACTTTATGTTTTTTTACGTGTTTTTATTTAAACAAGTATTCATGTCGTCACACCTTTGACTGGAATATTTCAAAATGTTTTATTATATATTTTGGCTGCATAAGAATTGAATTCGAGCTGTCTAAAAACAAAACCTAGCGAGCACTCGTCAATTTTTTCCAGACGAATAAACCTCTTGTGATCAAATGAAAGTGCGGTCTATTAGGAGGCATTGTTATGCAAACAAGGACACTCGACTTTGAGGGGTCAGCCAAATCAAAGATTATTGTCATACAATAAAATTCAATTCATTTTGATTGTACAAGGGTGAATTTTGAGTAAAGTTTTTATAGTGATCTTCCTACAGAAGGGTGAGATAATCGTCTCGATCAGGCTCTCATTCATTGCAATAGGGTTGTTCTATATATATACATATATGATGCTAAAATATTTTTTATTGTTATTGCCTAACGAGACGAACGAAAAAATATTAACGAGAAAGTTTATACGACATGAAAATATCTATAAAACAACAAATATGACGTAAATTTACTAGGCCTTAAGTATGTTGTTTACAAACGTAAGATAATAATTTACATTATTAGAAAAATAAGTCAATTCCAAAAGTCCAAATCTATCAAAGTTGAGAAATCATTTTACTGACGGAGCCCAGGTTGGCTTAAAGTGGAACTAATAAGGAACTAATCATTTTTGGTATCGTGTGAGGTAGCTCAGTAAAATTTCAATATCAAATTTGTTTTATTTAAACTTTATACATTTCCACATGTTTCGTCACCCACGGCTCGGGTTTCCACTTTCGATAACTTAGGACATTCTTAAAAATGGATGCCATAAAACTGTCTATTTAATTCCAATTATATATTAAAAACATGTATAAAAAAGCTGTATATTCACATCTATCAAAGTAATGCATAAACATTTTAAGAAGCCATTGAGTTTATTTGTGTGAGGTTTTCAAATGTAGTTGAAAAAATGAATTATCATTAGCGAACATTTGACTGTATGTAAGTAATATATATATGACAAAATATTAATTTATCATGTTGAATGCGTTTTTCTTCAGTAATATAATGTAAATTATGATATCGACTGAGGTGCTTGATGAAATTTCAATATCAATTTTGAATTGTTAAAACTCTGTACGATTCCACAAAGTCTTAACAATACAAATTCAATATAATGTAAATGAAAATGATGACTTAAGTGTAAGTAAAATCTAATATAGGGAGAGATAAATATAAAAACACTACACTTCCTGTCGTTTTTGGCAGGGGTTTCGAATACCTGAGTTATTCCTTGATGCGTTATGAAATAAAGTCAATTCTAGATATCCCGATGATGGATAGTAATTCCATGCTTTGTTTTTTATTAAATCTAGGCAATCTTAGAAATCTAACTTTCATAATATTGATATATAATTAAATATACAGTTGTAAAAGTGATTGTGATTATTTGATTTATCATTTTTACGACAGATTTTCTAAATACAATAAAATTTGTTGTCTTATTTACGTCCCAATGTAATAATACAACATATTTCTATTTAAGCCTAAGCTTCCTAATAAAATAACAATGTATCTAATATTGTATGTGTATATTAATCGTGTTCAATAAAAAAACCTTTGATTGAAGATACCTGTCCATAAAAACCAGGTTAAAATGTTTGTATATAACAGTGTTAATCTATCAAAACGCATTTTAATGTTCCGTTATTGGGGGAGCAAAAATAAACAGAATGAAATCACGGATTAATGTTGCCCAATCAATATGAATAAGTCGAGAACATTTTTTATCGTTCGATATAAAACCAAGTATGAAGGTATTTCAAGTGTTTCATAGGCTTTCTGATTTTTTTAAATTAAGTCGTGTAATATTTTATATGTAAATTTATCATGTTAATAATAGTCAACTAATCGTTTTAATTACGCCCAGGTCGTTTATTTTTCAAGTTTAGGTGAATGGAAAATAATTTTAAACACTAAAAACATAGATGTATTCGAAAATAGATTCACTAATTAAGACATTAATAATAAAATAATGAAACAATTCGCACTGTGACTAAAATAAACAACGTTGAACAAATCACCTCTTTATATAATACCATTTTCTAAAAGTATAAATAGTCAATATATAGAGAAAATATTACCCGCATTGCCAATTTGTATATTTATTTTAACATTTGAAGATTAAACCACTAAATAATTATGAAATTTTAGTTAATTGTCGATTTGCTGACATCAAAATAATGAATACGAAATAGAGGCATTCGTTCAACTATGTTTTCTAAGGAAGTTTATGTATCTATACTATTACAGTATTATTATTCAAACCTTCCGAGTCATTTCTAATATTCACTTTTAAGGTGTAAACTGTCACTTCTTGATGGAAAGGCATGATATTTTAAATAATAAAAACACATTTTTTTAGTACTTATTTCCACAATATATTTTTTGATCAGGACCGATAAGTGATTGTGAACATTTAATTTTTATACTAATTTACTTTATTTGTATCAATATTGTATGATTTTATGTAAATAGTTTCCTAGTTCTTGAACCCATGGTTTTGTACACCTGCCACCTTTAACTGAAATTATTTTTTTGTTTTGTATACGTAGACTTGTTTGTAAATTGTATTCTATCAGTTGATAATGCTCGCGATGAGCGAAACCGGTCCTGATCAAAAAATATATTGTGGAAATAAGTACTTAAAAAAATGTGTTTTTATTATATAAAATTTATAATATTATTTCAACAGTGATCTGGGTTAAATTGCTATTAAACATTCATATTTATATAATTTGAAAAGAAATTATTATCATGGTTAGGTGGTGACATGATCCCAACAGTTATTTAATTTAAATCTAAAATATAACTCCATCCAGCCCTGCACAAAGAGCAATTTCTATGTCGGGTTATATCTATGTAAACTGAGGATGAGGAAAAGTTAAATATTTACTTTATAAAGTAGACATAAGATTTTGAGGGGTAGTTTTAATAGGATGAAACACGTGTGACGAAAAGTATTTTGAAATGGAAAAAAAATAGTAATATTTTAATATCATTTAATTATCATGAAATTTTTAAACTTCTGAAGTCTCTATGTATGTATAGGACTCATATTGTCAAATTTGTCATATAGTTAACTATTTTTAATAAATTTAAGACATGATTGTGTTTGAAAAATATGAATCAATGAAAAAGATCTAAAATGTTCAAAAATGGTTTCCAATAATGTAAAAAAAATATGTCTTATTGAAAGAAGTGATTACAGTCACGTCTAATTCAATAAATATTATAGTTATTTTATTATTTTCAAACTGGCTGGTAAATAGATGAACGACAATCATCTTTATTAACTTATTAATTTATATAAAATCTAACAATGTTTTTTTGGTTATAGTTAAAAAGATAATTTTGTAATGTAGTCAAAACTATCGTGTTTCACCAATGTTGGACGAGATTCTACATTTAATGTGGCTTAAAAAAATATTACAGAAAATAACTTGACTTCTAAAATAATTTTTTACCGCTATAATCTATATAAATAAAAATGAATGTCTGTCTGTCTGTCTGTCCTTTATAAACTCCTACACCATTAATCCAATTGCGATAAAACTTAAATTAAAAGAATTATTGCTTAGACTACCGGGCAAAAGATAGGATACTCAGAATTTGATTTGATTACAAAAATTAATTGAATATTTACGAAAAACATGTTTTCCTACAAGACTATTGTAATACAGAATGGTCATTTATGACACATTGCATCCATAGCAACGCCGAAAACAAGAACGACGCAAATCTGTCGCATTCACTCACCTGTAGGTACTTACGTAAGGTACTGAATATTTTGAAACAAAGTTCGATTTTCGAAAAATGTATTTCAATGTTCTATTTTTTACCGACTCTTTTGTTTTGGTTTTATGTCGCATGACAGAACGATTTGAAATAAATATTAGGTATGAATCGTGTCTGATATAGAAAGAATTTATTCAATATATCAATTTTTTTTTAAAATTATTTTTCAAAAGTGAATTTCAAAACGTAACATTCACTGTGAAATCAATTATGCCACCCAAAGGAAAAGGAATAGGTCAGAGTACAACTCAAGCACAAAAGAAAAGGGCGAAACAATGAGGTTGAAGTTGATAATCGTTGGATTGTACCGTATTCACAGCTTCTCTCGAAAACGTACAAAGCACACATCAACATCGAGTATTGTAATTCAGTGAAATCCATCAAATAAATTTGTAAATATGTCAACAAAGGAAGCGATATGGCAGTTTTTGGAGTGGGAAATTCAACTGCATCTATCGATGAAATCAACCAATATCAACTGGGACGCTACATTAGTAGCAATGAAGCAATATGGCGCATTTTATCATTTCCAATTCATGAACGGCATCTACCAGTTACTCATTTAGCAGTTCACCTTGAAAATGGACAGCGAGTGTACTTTACAACAGAAAATGCACGTGTAAGAGCATTGTCACCACAGTCGACAACGTCAACTGTATTTTTCTTATTGTGTAGGGATGATATGTTTGCAAAGACGCTACCTTACTCTGAAGTGCCAACATTCTACAGATGGAATGCATCAGAAAAAATTCAACGTCGCAAACAAGGTAAAGCAGTTGAAGGACATTACAGTGTATATTCAACCGACGCATTAGGACGTCTGTACACTGTTCAACCAAATAATGCAGAATGCGTTTACTTGCGATTACTGTTAATCATTTTTTTTTACTGTTAATCAAATTAGTGGACCGACATCCTTCCAAAAATTAAGAACAGTAAACGGTCGAATATGTTTCATTTATAGTGAAGCTTGCCTCAAATTAAATCTTCTAGAAAACGATACACATTGGGACACTTCACTCGCTGATTTATCGAATACTGCTGACCCACAACAAATACATGCGTTATTTGTAGTAATATTAACAATTTGCCTTCCATCCAATCCAAAAGATCTTTGGAAAAAATACAAAGGCTACATGAGTGAAGATGTTTTACATAGTTTGCGTGAAACAATTCAAAATCCACACGTTCAATTCACACCAAACGTGTATAATGAGGCATTGCTATTGATTGAGGACATATGTTTAGTAATCGCTAACAAATCATTGGTACAATTGGGAATGGCTGCGCTGAATCGATATGAAAACGGCTGACGTGATCGTGATTTCCAACGAGAAACACGCTTTGATGTGGATGAATTGGGTAAATTTGTTCAAACGAATCTTCCGAAATTGGTTCCAGATCAACGTATAGTGTATGACACAATTATGGATGCAATTACAAGTCAAAGTGGTAGATTTTATTTCATAGATGCACCCGGAGGCACAGGTAAAACCTTCTTCATTACACTCATTTTGGCAGCCACACGATCACGAAAAAACATTGCAATAGCAATCGCATCATCTGGAAATGCAGCAACTCTTTTAGATGGTGGCTGGACAGCGCATTCAGCACTGAAACTGCCATTGAAAATGCAAATAATTGAGACACCAGCATGCAATTACAAAAAAATTCTCAAACGGGCAAAATACTTACATCATGTAAAATCATTGTATGCGATGAATGTACTATGGCACACAAAAAATCATCGGAAGCACTTCATTACACACTAATAGATTTGAGAGGAAATGAGCAACTTTTCGGTGGCGCACTCATTTTATTATCTGGTGATTTGCGACAAACTCCTGTTATATCACGTTCAACAATGGCCGATGAACACAATGCATGTCTCAAATCATCCGTTTTATGGCGATACGTACATAGATTCACTTTGAAGTCCTATATGCGTGTACAACTACAACATGATGCATCCATTGAACGTTTCGTAAAACAATTGTTGGATATAGGAAATGGGAAAATGGCAATAGAGGAATCCACACAATGTATCACATTGCCAGTGAATTTCTGTAAAATAACCGCAACCATAGACGAATTGATTCACAAAGTTTTTCCAAATATTGCACACAATCATAAAAGTCATCAATGGCTCAGTGCACATGCTATATTAGCAGCAAAAAAAAAGATATCAATGCAATAATAACCATGCAATAGAAATACCAGGAGAAGCGATAACGTATAAGTCCATCGATACTATAACGGATCAAGAA
Source organism: Himalopsyche japonica (assembly GCA_028555115.1). Classification (NCBI taxonomy): domain Eukaryota; kingdom Metazoa; phylum Arthropoda; class Insecta; order Trichoptera; family Rhyacophilidae; genus Himalopsyche; species Himalopsyche japonica. Next base: position 1,201,411 of record JAHFWJ010000819.1, read on the forward strand.
GAAGCCGTCAATTATCCAACAGAATTCTTGAATTCACTTGATTTGTCAGGCATGCCGCCGCATGTTTTAGCATTGAAAGTTGGCGTCCCTATCATTCTTCTCCGAAACATAAATCCACCACAACTTTGTAACGGTACCAGGCTTTAAGTAAGAAAAATGATGAACAATATTATTGAAGCTACAATTTAAAACGGGAAATTCAAAGGAGAAGATGTACTGTTGCCACGCATCCCAATGATTCCGACAGATATGCCATTTGAATTTAAACGTCTGTAGTTTCCAGTGCGAGTCGCCTTTGCAATGACCATCAATAAGGCAGAATAACAGTCGTTACAAGTGTGTGGACTAAATTTAGAAAATCCATGCTTCTCGCATGGACAACTGTATATGGCCTGCTCATGTGTTGGAAAACCTTCTGATTTATTTGTGTACGCACCAAACAAAAAACATTGTGTATCCAAAAGCACTCCAATAAATAAAAACACATACGGCCGCCACTGTCAAATTTCGGTAAGAAAAACATAACCTAAGCTTATCGTTTCTAATTGACTCCGGCCTCGCCTCAAGTCTGACTTATCCAATCGGAAGGCGAGAGGCTCCCGACGAGGCGATTCCATAAAGTCGCGGTTTCTTTTTTTGAGTGGCATTGCAACGCATGCAGGGTAAACGCTAGTTTCTTTATAAAATTATATTTACTGAATGATTGTGTAAAATAATTTCTTTATAGAGAAAAAAAATGGTTTTCATGATATAATTTACCTATTTATGAGCTTAAAATTAAGTATGAAGTGTAGAATTTTATTTTTTTCTGCACGTGTGGTCGTCTATACCGCCTTGTACCACACGTGTATAGACACGTGGCTTTCTGGTACTCGGAAGTCGAATCTAGTGTACAAATTATAGCCCTTAATATCTCATCACAAAAAGGATGCTTTAATTCTGTAGCTTGACTTTAATGAAAAGCTCTCGTTGTTTTTAAACAGTTCGTTATACTTTTCGTTATATTTTCACCTCGAAATATCGATTGCGCTTACTGTCTTCTTCACAAAAATACCTTTCACAATAATATCAAAACATAACTTATTAAAAGAAAATCAAAACATCATTTTCATCGAAAGTTTGAACGGAATTGTATCAAATAAGTAAAACCATAATATTGATTTTTCATGTCTTTTTATTTTAATCAAAACAATGTAGCTAAATGCACCTATTGACTCGTAAAATTTTCTTATTTTGGGTGGTTATTTTCTCAAGTGAAATGCTATATTGCATTATTTGTTTTGAAAATTCTTTGCGAGAAAATATTGGCACAATTATTTCCCCTATACACCTCTAAAATGTATTATATATAGCTTTAGGCAATGATTTCGACATTTTTATTCATACCGACATCTGTGCCATTAATATAAAATATCAATAATTAAAAAAACCAAACTTTACTGAATAAAAAAATGGTGTCATAAATACTCTAAAATACTTGATTTTACAAGATAAATCAAATATATTATATGTATAGTATTTATACGAAAAATAAATGTTGCGGCACCTCTAGTTGAATAGAACAAGATAGGCTTAAAGCTTTCGTATACTAATGTAGATGTCGGTGTACAGTGATGCATCATATCAAATTATGAATTTCTATCGTTCGAAACAAGTCAAAGATTTTTTCTTGTATTCCCAAGAAAGTGGCGACTAGTTAATAATAGTTTTTACTACATAAATAGCAATCAAATTTTTGGTTATAATTTTAACAAATTGTATAAATTTATATAAAAACTTAAATAATAATAATTGAAATATACAATGACTTTTAAAAACTCGGTTAATAAATGATATAAATATACCAACAAATTACAGTAAGACGTAAAAAGCAAATGCTATGGTATTCCAAATTCTAATGCATTCTTATCCCACAGTATATCAATCGTGCAGTAAATATAATTTATAAGTTCAACCCTTGTTCCATCAAGATGCCCCTTGTTGTCTTAATGCCAACAGATCATATATCCGTAGCACATCATATCGATTTTGATGATAAACATGTCAAAATTTTTCACGCTTCTCAAACAGTTCGACTAACTTTTAGTTTATACATTAAATGTATTATTTAATTATTTGCATATAAAAATATTGGTGAAGAGGGTGTGTATTTTATTAAATCACTAAGTGATTTCGCTAAGAATTTCTGGAAACATTTGCCTTAAATCAAAATTTTTACATAGGTAGTTTAATAAATGTCTCAATTAAAAAAATAACACCCGAAATTTTTATCGGGCTATCAAATGGACTCTCATAGTCATATCAGAATATATATCAAATTTAGTTGAAGTTATTTTTGATAATTATTTCAATATTATAGAGTAGATTAGTAAAAGGTTTCCGATCTACATGTATAAATGATATATTAAGTATTAATAAGATTTAAATATTTATGTACAACAAGGCATAATGTTTCCAAGAAGAAGGATAATCCAAATTTGATCATATTACTGTAATTAATAGATATATACTGCTTAAACCGCCGAAGACCCAAATCACAACCAGGCTCATGAAATATACGCGAAAATAAATAACAAAGTCAACCCAAGATCTCATATTCTGCATTGTATGAATATGATATATTTAACATCATACTTATCAATAGCAGATCACAGTTAATGAATATGCTACTTGATATTTTTGCCATTTACGATTATTTGAAAAAAAATATCAAATTACGAATTTTTGAAGAAACAGTGACCAAACTCGCGCCTCACTGAATGACGCTATTGTTTACGAATCATCATTACCTTGTATATACCATATTAGATTATTTAATAATGATTTATAAACATTTATCAACATATCAACCTACATTATCAAAGTTAAGCAATCTTGCGAAGAATGCTACTGTGTTTCAACGCTTTAATTTAGCTGATTTAATGGCTGCAATAAACACTACAGAATAAAAAAGTGTTTTATTTTGTATGTATGTACATGTCATATAAATAAAATATATGTCAATTAAAAATCTTAAGTATAAGGAAGAATAATAAAGTTGGAAACTGTATCAGATAGTTTTAACAATGGCTTGTTGCCGAAATAACTATTAACATATCAATATTATTATTTTTGTGTAATTCTACATTATTTCTAATATTAAATAGTTCCAAACTGAGTGAAAAAAACGATTGAGTTCATGTGTGTCACAATATTCATTGCTGTTGTTTTTAATGCTTCGGCGATAATTGGATTAAATCTCACATGCATATATATATAATACATGAATTATTTTCACCCTGACTATCACATTGACTATCGTATGTTGTGATCGTTTTCACATGAAAATATGTGTTAAATATATCTAAAAGACTTATGTATAGAAATATAAAAAAATCTCGTATATTCGAGCTTTTTTGTTTAAGTAAAACATTATGATAAAATAGAAGTGAATTTCGAATAACATGCATAGCTACTTTTTACAAATTTTATACAAACCCAGATTCAAAAATACCTTCTTATTTTAAATATTGTATAAGGCCTTACTTATATGAATCCGTATTTATATTCGATTTTATGAAACAGAATATTTTATCAGGGATCAATTTCAACCAAATTATTTTTCTAGTAACGCACTGAATATTTTCTTTGATGTTTAAATGGCTTGCAGGAAGAGAGGATTAATTTTTGAAATTAATATTACAGTTTGTTACTTGACAATGAAATCTTTATTCTTAAAATGTTAGTGGTTTGTTTAGTGCTTCAAAATAACAATTAGACTATCCTACAAACAATTTTGTTCTTTTTTTTATTGAGTTGAATTTATAATTTTACACTGAAAAAATATTTTGAATGCAAAATCATATTTTAGAAAAGGCAGCAAATTTTACGAAGTTTCACTTAACAACCGTTTTCATGTCGATCATCAGTTTTAAAACAAAACTATTTACCATAATTGTACTTTTCATCGATTTCCACCCATTTATTTCAGAAGTTCATATAACTTCCTAGTACGAATATAGAAATAACTTTTACATATAAAATAATGGAAATTCGATCGATATGTATACAACTCCTAGAATAACACATAAATGAAAAAGAAGTTCCTTAACATTTTTTTTCTACAAACTATACATAGTGGTTTAAGCGGGAGAGTTGGTAGTATTTTGTTTAGGAGAATTGCTATTAATTAATCTACATATTATATTATTTCTGGGCATGAGATCTATTTTTTGAATTTGTCCAAAGTTTTCTAGCTCTTAAAAAAACCTTCCTTGGGTAGTCAATCACGTAATCACTGAATGGATTTATATTTTGGTTAAGTATACATTTTGGTGTCACCTCTTCACGAGATGTCATTAGTGTTACCGCTAGGTGTCACTTCTGCTTAATTCTTAACTTGATCTTTCTTCACTAGACGAAACTATGACAGCGATTGTAGCCCAAAGTCAGACGAAGAATGCGGAAAATATAATATTAACGAATATAGAAAAAAACAGTGAGTATGCAGCTAATATGAAAAACTGATTTTGATACTCCGGCGCCATGCTGCTTGTTCAAGAGAACATGCGTGAATGCCGAACATTCGCAAATTGCGATGGACATTGCAAAAGCTCGCAAGCGTTTGATTTTCACGCACCACGACCGCGCTACCACTCTAGCAGTGCAGTAATATACTTGGTTAAATAACCGCATTATATTATTTTTAATATGTACTCATACATACGTAATGTAATTATATGGCGATCATATATTTATTGATAATGAATGTATGTGCGACGAGACCCCTCGTTCCTAAATAACGTTTAATGATATCAATTTCATATCACCCCCTAATGGCTGTTTGATTTCTCCTGACATTGATTACTGTGTACTTTTTATGTCAACATGAACCATATACGTATAAATAATAATTTCGATTTAGAGGATGTCGTAAACAAATAAGAGATTTCGCTTAAGGTAATTTTTAAAATATTACGTCTTCACATAATATCCATATAACTAAATATTGGTAACAAAAAACACTCAAAAATATTAAAACACATAAAGCAACGAAGTAAATAAATTGATCTTTGTCACATTTATTTTTGTAGCAAGTCGTTTTGATTGTGTATGGAATTGAGAACTTATAAAATGTAAACAGTAAATAGTAATATTTCAAAACCACTTGATGTTTTTTGCTTTCGTATTAGGGTAAAAGCGAAAATGTTTTAACTTATAATTTGTTACCCTTTAAGGGTGTGCCTTAAAAAGCCACTGTTCAGTAAGACAGTATGAAAAAATTAAAAGGAATTCTAAGAAGGAAACCGTGTGTCCATAATATGCTTTATATCTTTTCAATATGAAACAAATTGACTTGACATTCTTTCATTATGTCATACTACAATGCTTGTTAATGTTTTAAGTATTCTTATTTCTTAAAATTAGTGGATGATGCACAAAAGCTGTCCTAATTGTGAATCATGTAAAATTGTGCCAAAACTAGTGAATATTATATTTTCTTTAATTATTTAGGTATAATGCCTTTCCGACGAGAAATGACTTATATTTAATATTATTTATAGAATAACTGAATTTTTAAGATTTTAACTCAAAAACTATTTATTTTTGAAAAATAAAACTACAAAATAATAGTTTTGATTCGTAATGAAAAAGATGAATTCAGCCATATACAGGAAAGCGCAAACGGATAGGAATTATCAAACATGCCATCTACCAAAAAAAATTTAGAACTGCCAGAAAATCACTATGGCAGATGCTTCTTCGAAATGCAATTTATTTAATTAAAATATCATTGAAGTACTTTTAATAATGTTAATTATAAATTGTTTATTTCGTAAGTTGTATATTTTTTAATGTTGACGGCTACAACGCCATGAATATATCGTCAAAAATATTCTTTAATGTTTGTTAGCTTAGCTTAGTAAAAACAGCATAATAATTAATAATAATTAAATTAAAAAACAGCAATAAAAAAGAAATGACAAAAAAACACGTTTTTCCATTTTATTGTTTAAAATATATCATATTGTTTTTCATAATACATTGAAACTTTATGTAGAAAAGGTTACCTATTACTGAGATATTTTTAACCGTTACAGGTTACGTTTTTAACAGGTACAATGCGTAAAGATAAAATGGAATAATCTTGTTCGGCAATAAGTTTGCCAAGTAAATTTTTGAAAAAAAAACTTCCAGTGCTGTCCAATTGCCTTAAATAACTTTTGAATACATATAATAATATATAATTCATATTAACGTACATTCTTTTATCCATTATACGATTTTAAACAACTCAATGTAAATGCAACTTAACCATCAGTAAATATATATTATATATCACGGTGAAAAAATAGCAATGTATTTTAGTTCTACAAAATTATTTTTAACAAATATAGTTGATAGCTATTTCGGCTCACGCCATCGTCAGAACTATGAGCAGAAGAAGGCGTGAGCCGAAATAGCTATCAACTATATTTGTTAAAAATAATTTTGTAGAACTAAAATACATTGCTATTTTTTCACCGTGTTATAATGGAGTTCTACCAAGTGAATGCCAATTCAATCAATGTATTATATATCTTCATAATGTACATATAAAATATTCATAGACTATATACAAATAACATGTTAGTGACTTCAATTAAATATCTACTAATTGAAACTTAAAAAAAACGAAATGAATTTTAAATTTCATCCTGAGTAAATAATTCTGAAATATTCATAAAACAGGTTTATTTTATGGGAATACGAACGAACATCATTTGTTCGCTATCCGAATTGTTCGTGAAACAATCATCGATCACGGCGGTTTGTTTTAAAAATGGAATAAGTAGATAAGAAAGATCGTTTTCGTTCGATAACAGAATATATTGTATGTACGTTTTTTACCAAACACAAAAATCTTTTGTGATAGTTTCCTATTGATAGCAGTCCAAATTGTCCGTTAACCAATCACCCACTGTATTTTATTAATTTACTATTTAAATCAAATTAACAACACAATACTTTACTTAAATTAACAACAAATAGTTTTAATAAAAAATATATTTTAATCGTACACGACCTTTTAACAAAATTACGAATGAATAATAAAATATTAACAATTTTTTGATATTTATTTGAAGTTGTATTTTCGAAGCGCCCCTCGCGTTGATATTACCTTAAATGGTGACTGTTAGTGGTAGTTACCTTGTAATTTTTTGCAGTCTATTCCATATGTGGTCGCGCGGCAGTGGTGTGGTAAATTTTAGGGCGGCGTATGAATTTATTGTTTACAGGTTTATCGATGTCACGCCAGGCGCCAGTCTCACAAAACAGAGGTTGGAGGTCGAGAAATTCCAGGGGTATTCAACTCAGCATTATTTTAAAACCATAGTCATTAATTATCTCGATGATAAAACTCTATTTTGATTATTATCGAGATAAAATAATTGATTATATCAGCTTTTAATATTTGTTTTGAAATTTTCAAAAATGTCAGCAAATAGCAACTAAAATATCAAGCAAACATCGCAATCCCAAGCATTCTGTTTTCGACTTCTTTTGTCGACTTGCAGCCCGGTAAAAATGGACTTCTAAAATAGCATCACATCAGAACTGTTTAATGAACTCTGGTTGTTATTCAAAAACTTTGTTATCTTTTTGAAGAAGGTAAGCATATTCGAACGGGACTAGAATCTATCTATTTCCTCAGGTTAAGTCTTGTCTTTCAACATGATTTTTAATAACATTTAGCACATATGCTATATTCAATGGAAAAACCGATAGATTAGTCGAAAGATAATTCTTGAGCAGATACAAAAAGTGTCATTGTTAATTACACAACATTTCAACATCATTTTCTTAATATTCAAGTATTTTCTTCATACAGCTTAGTCAGAATTCATTGAATAATTTAATATTATTGAAACAACTGTTAAGATTTTCTATTATTACAATGGTTTACTTTACGATGAATTTATAATATGCATGATTTTCAATTTCGTATTTAAGTGCTTACGTATTGGAAACACCTGCCTTAGTATCTTTATATGAGCGACATCGTTGATCTCCTGGATGTGAGCGTCTTCTTCGATGTTGCTTGGCATTTTTTCCGATCCCGTTATTCAGTCGGGGATGGAAATATATATGGGGTAGTAAATTTATTGTTACCTCAATTAAGATTAAGTAAAAAGTATTTACGAGGCACATTCAAGTATGGAACCCTTGACTAAAATTATGTGAAAATTATTTATGTATGTAATGGTTATTATTTCCTTTAATTTGGGAGATGATTGCTAACAAATAACGTTGGGACACTGAAAAAATAACTATGTACGCATTGACAGTTTTGTTTAAGCCAATTTTCAATATTAAAATCTTTACACTCAAACAATTTGTGCTCCATTCAAATATTGTAAAAATTAAAATGTTTCAGCACATAAATCATACACATACATCTTTTAGTTGTATAAAATTATAGCCTACAAAGACGCTTTATTTTACATGGAACATTTTCTTGATTATTTCTAAGGAAAACATTGATTGCGAATAAAAAGCGATTTTGTCAATATAAAGTGTTCTAAAAATCGCTCAGGTAAGCTCAATTTCATCGTCTATGGAGAAATATACTTAAAATTAATTGAAACCATTAACTCTTAAAGTATTGGAATTTCAATATATCCATTCTACCACCTTATCAAACAGCTTAAATTTTGTTCATTGTGAATGCAAATCTTTCGAGATTTTTTAATCACTGTGATTCATTGCTTGGAATTGACGTAAGCATTTCAGTTTTGAATTTTATTGAATGATAATAAAGCGATTGATTGGCTTCATATTCACCAATAAATTGAAATTATTTAATATAGACTTCATTTGAACACGTTTTGTAAGAACAAATATTAAAAATGTTTACAAAAATACGGCGTATCTTAGTGGCTATTATAGGCACTTAACAAACTGGCCAAGTAAAAATGATCCTTCACAATTTTTACCGAACTAAAAAAAGTGAGTTTTTATCTGCTACATATTATTACATTACATTTAAGATAGGTTGTATATAAATAAAATAGAAAATAGTGAGATTTAAGAACATCGCAATAAAACGTATTCATCATCAAATCATATTAAATATAGGCCGTAAAATTTTGATGATTAAAAAATATGGAACATGACAAGCTACTTACAGATAAGATTTTTCTTTATAAAGCTCATGCGTCACAAAATCGGCGTCACAGGCGTCGCGATAAAGCTGCGTCTCGTGACGACGCGCAGGCGCCAATCCATACGCTTTCGTATATTATTTTTATTAATCATAAATTGAAACAGTTTCATCAAATTATAAAAACAATCATATTAAGTTAAGAAAACTATAAGAGTCTGGTGAAAGGTCGGTTATATATTATTTTTAAACGTTATCTACAAAAATGTGTTTATTTGTATATGAGTTAAATAAATTATAAATAAATAAATAACCTCACGAATTAAGATGCCAACTAGTGTCTTTTGTGTAATCTTACCATCGTTGAAAATTATAGATTATCAAAATAAAACTTTTCGCTCATGTAATTTTATTCTCTTAAAAATGTTGAATGTTTTGATGATTGACGAGAATTTATAAAATATATCTAACGTATTTATTATATATTATTTTCTTTAATCTTCTTTTATATTTCTGAGATATATTTCAAATATTTTCAAGACAAAGTTGAAATAACGGTCAATTTAATTAATCATATGTTCAAACTTAACAGGGATATAAATAGTTGAATTTTTTGTTAGCCTGTGATAAAGTTATAAATACTTCAAACATTTCATTTATTTCAGTCAAGAGTACCACTGCTGGATGAAGGCCTCCCCCTGCTTCCTCCATTCTTCTATATATAACATATATCTGCAAATTCTCAATCAAATGGATGACTGCACAATTATTAATTTTGATTATTTAAGTTCAATCATTTAACATCAAACAGTAATATAAATGCTCATATAATTGATGAGTTAGTCTCAATGTCAAAAATATTTAAAAAATGCCATACTTAAAATTGTCGTTACTCTGTTATGTCAGGGTTATGAAAAAATTAAATGCTCAATTACTGAGAATTATTAATTTTCATTAATTAGATAGGTGGACTTTTTATTCTGGCTTTCAATAAATACAGCGCTATTAAAAATGTTAATTAGGCTTGAAAATAAAAATAAAGTATGGTAATCGTAAAAAGATATTTCAAATATATTTATAAACAGTTTATTTGCTAAACTAAAAACATATTTCTCATTCTCAACTTATATCTTTTTCAAAGTAGCTTTAAGAATTTTCACAATAAGCCATATGCCTTACCAGACCACCTTCCGGAGCTGATAACCTAAAAGCTTCGCGGACCGACCTATGGTTTTGGGTTCACAGAAAAAGCTTGGCCAGTTTTCTTACAGCGTACGTAAATTAATTAAAAATGATCTGTATTTGTACTAAGTAAGGTAACTATTCAATCATTTATTTTCGTTGCCAAACACTTATAACATGTTGAAAGTTGCAAGTAACATAGATTTAATACTGTCAAATTTATTCGGGTAATTTTTAGTCTCATTACCGTAAAAAAGCTTTCACCAATGAAAAATTACAACATACTCTTTAATAGTTTTCCCTACAGCTGTCAAAAATTAAAATGAATAGTTAACAAATATTTTGAAAAATTTCTGCTTTTATAAAACCATACATACTCCAAATATAACTGATAATTGTACTGTTTGAAAGTCAATCGTTTTTCTTTCTCTTCAAATTGGATAAGAAAGGGATAATGGGGATCGTATTGTTAGGGAAATGATAGCTTTTTAGCCAATCACTATTTATGCACGCCATTTTCTTGATTAAATATTTAGATTGAAAAATGTAAATTATATAATTACAAATTTTCAAATGAATATCAAAAATTTCAATGGAAGTCTCAGCAGACCGATGATATCAAAACCATTTACCGTTAATACTTAATGCTACTTAACAATCAATGATATTTAGTATAGTAGTTAGCTAGTACCTTACCTAAAAGTTTCGATTTATTTTTATTTTTTCTTAAACTAAAATAGAACACATTGTATCAATAATGTTGTCAAAGAATTGTTACAGCTTAGACGTAGAGAATAGGAATTAAAAGAATATTTTACACATTGTTCAATATTGAAATCATCAAATATTATTAATCTTAAATACCAATTTTTTTTGTATGTAAACTTTGCAGCTGTATCCATATGACGATAGAGCCATCTGGCCTTACATTAATAGCCAGTCAGTAATGCCGATTTCTCATAATGAAATTATTAAAAACGTCTTATCTTACTCGACCGCCATGTTACTCCCGATGCCCTGCATGTTAAATGTTACAAATTAATGCATGTTAAATACGTTCAAAGTTCATTACCTATGTTATTTATTATTCATCATTACTTCTAAGAGATTTGTGCAAAATATGTTATACACGTTTTCTTTATTTCTAGGCGGAAACTTTTGATAGTAAAATTTATAGACGCATTTTTTCAATTCAAAAACGAGACTTAAAAAATTCTCAAATACTGTATTTCTTTTTCATTTGTAACAATCCATTCAAAAATATATTAAATAATACTTTAAGAGATATACCCTTTCCATTTGGTTTCATTTCTAATCAGCATAAAATATTTTATATACTTACTTATTCCATAAATTATTTGTTATCACACATATAAGGTGTCATAAATCTGGTAGCAAAGTTATCAATAATTTTACGATAATCTCGAATAAACGTAATAAGTCTCGATTAACAATTATCGTAACTTCACGTGAATAGCTGAAATCAATAAATAAACCATATTGTTACATTTCGCGGATTAAAAGGTGACTGATAAATAATTTGAGGATTTTTTACTGCACTGAATTGACTTTTCTGTTAACTGACGCATCCATTTAAATGATGTTAATGAATCCACTCTTCATAATTTCCTTGCGAAAGTTAGGATTATCATGAGCCAATTGAATCATCATATTTGCGTATGGAAGTTATCTTGCAGAAGAAAATCTTATTAAATTTATTAAAGTTGAAACGGAAAGAAAACAAATTTCCATACATAACTTTTACAAAGATGAAGTCCAATTTCTTGAGCACGGCGTAGGATTAAGATTGATAGATTGTTTTTTAGACAGCAGTAATGTTTTCAGGCGATCTTATCGAACTTGTGGCCAAGACTTGTCATAATTTTATAATGAGTCCGTTTCTTATAAAATATAAGGCAATAAAATAAATCATTCAATAAACGGTAAACAGTTAATTTTTATGACTCATTAATTGATGATTGACTTCGATGAAAAAATGACGATTAAAACACTGGTTTTGCGAATATTTTTACAAGACAAATTTTCCATGTTTATTCTATACGACTATCAAATATGAACAGTAATATTTATGTTTACCAAAAAGTAACCAATCAATTAAATGAAGCTTCCCAGCAAACTCGCTGTATTTTTTTGATATTTTATTTGTAAAAACAGACTTTCACTCCCTTGATTGTTTAATCTATATATCCTCAAGGTGTTCATAAAACAAATATTGCCCGATTCTGACTTAATTTCGACAGTGTTTTACCATTTTTTTCATTCAAGAATTATGTTAAAACAAAGCACAAAATTCGTCTTATATAAAAGAAAATTGATTCAAAACTACTATGATTTATACCGTCTGAATATTAGATTCTAAATATAATGACTTATTTACATGAGATTTCACCAGAAGAATCAGTAGTATTATATTTTTTCGGATCATTGTTGTATTTTGAAATTATTATAAATATTTATGTTATCAGATATTTCTTTTTTCTATATTACTGCGTCACCATTTACGGTAGACTTTTCATATTTCAATGCCATTTTAGATGCTTATCAAACGGTTTTAATTTCTTGTGAATGTGAAATGTTTGAATAGAATTACTTTTAAGATATATATTTTAAAGATATTTACCGTCATATTTAGGTGAAGAAGAATGTATTTGATTAATATTTTATAGTTTTGTTGTACTTATTCTGCAATTGAAAATTGAAAAATAATCAGTTCCAGTTTCGCTCATGCAAAAACATATATGTTATAATTTTAAGTACAACTTAATGGGATTCTCGAAAAAAAAATTGTTCTGGTGTGAAAATTAGCCCTTTGCACAAGTAATTTTTTCTGGGTGAGGGAAGCCTCAACTCGTTATTAATTTCACGCATTTTCCAGGATTCATAATCAAAACTTAAAATGAAAATAAATCGTATTTTCAACGGATTTTTGTTCAACAAAAAACTTACACAGCGTGCATACGACTGTTTTTTAGTATTTTTATAGAAATACAATCATAAAAAAATTTTAATTTCTATTTTACGAAAGTTTTAATCCGAGTATATGAATTTTAAACATGATATTTTTAAATGCTTTAAAAGCATTGTAGATAAAGAAAATCACCTATATCGTTTATTTTCATAACGATTATTTATAAAACTCATATTTTTAAAGTCAAAACAGACATTTGAAATACATAAACTTGAAATTTTTTAACAATAATAATTATAAGGTACAATCCAATTCGAAACGAAAATCGAACCTCGACTTTTGCTTTAAAATATCTGTTCAAATTAAACATTTTCATATGAATTTTAATCATATGATCTGCACGATATATATAATATGATAAACAGCAATGAAAATCAATAAAATGTGGTACATAGAAAATATTCAAGCTTAAATTTTTGGTTCCCCAGTGGGGACTTACGAGTAGAACGCTTTTCTTGTTTGGTTCCCCAGAGGGGACATACGAGTGGAAAGGGACCATACCTTCGATGTTTAATCGCTCACCCATCTCCAACAGACAAATACCAAAATTGGTTTATTGATTGAATTGCCATTTACGTAGTAGAACTCCATTATAACACGAAGAAAAAATGGCAATATATTTTAGTTCTACAAAATTTTTATGAGATAAAGTTGATAGCTATTTCGGCTCACGCCATCGTCAAAACCAAAATTGGTCAAAAAATAACCCCAATTTTTTTTGTAAACTTATTTTATTTGTGTTGAAAACAAAATATTAATCAATATTTGTACATTTGGCAGCACTTTTTAATATTTTTTGGTAAAAATTTGTATCTTAAAACAGAGCATAGATATAGATATATATTATAGGTAGAGTCATTCATTACACACAAATGCTTACACAAAAAAAATATGTTCACATTAACTGTATAATACATTAAGAAATAATCACTTTGAAATATTATTTTTCATTGTACATAATTAAGGTATTCATTTTGCTATAATTCTTCATTATATAACATGAAAAAATTTATAACGATTTTCAGAAAAAATTATTATTAATTATACATTACTTTGATTGAAATGAAATAAATGTATTCATAATTAATCAAATGGACTTCGTACATAAATTTGTACCATATAATTGTATCCACTAATTTATACATTCTCAAAATCATACTTGTTATATAATGGTGTCAACCATAGTGACATAATATTTTTAGGATAACCATATCGTTGTCACATTTCAACAAAAAACTTTAAGCCACCTTTGTGACATAATGCCAATGATATTATTAAAATATTTTCTTTAATGTTTACACCCAGTCCTTTTTTTACGCGGTACATTGGTTCCAGAAAACGGTGCATAAAAAATCACAACTTTCATATAATTTCACAATTTGGTTTCAAAAATTGAAATATCGCGTGAAAAAGTCCCATAAACGTATGAAAAACTGCCGTCCAAAAAAATCGCGTATAATCTAATTCGCGTAAAAAAGGACTGGGTGTATATTAACATTTTTAGAATCTCTTCAAAATAACAGTTTATGCTTGATCTTAAAGTATGATGACATATATGGTCGACCCCTTACAATACATTTATAATTTGTGTCAAAGTGAATTGATTATTTTTACAGATATTAAAGTAATCTTTGATGAAATCATTTTTTCTATATACAATTATCGTATGCCACATTTTCATTGTTGATCATTCTTTTTATTCACATGTCTAAAATAGTTTGAATCAAATTCTTGCCGTTCTAAATTTAAATATTCCGATTTCACGGGAATCATAATTGACGCATACGACGGAGGTGGTGCTACGCTGTACTGCGTCGTAGCACCACTTACACCTTCAACAGTTAGTGTAGAAGAATTTGAAAATGATTTAGAACCATCGTTTGCAAATCGCTCATGATTATTCTTTGCTTGATCTTCACTAGAAACAAGATGGCTGACATTAGACGTAACGTGAATAGAATTCGATTTGTGTTCGGTATTCAAATTTTCCGCCATATTATAATTTTTAAAATTGAACGCTATTTTCTTTGGACTATTTGATTCATCGATAGAGTTAGGGTTTACAAAACTTGACGGAGATGCTTCGTGAAAATTAATAGTAGATTTTTTACCGTGTACGCCATTTTGTGACCTAGCATTCACCAAATGACCGCCACCGGAATTGGAAACGAAGTTAGTTTTATCTGTCTTTGACGCCTGTACTTTATTACTTTCAGCAGTATTTGGTAATTCTGGGTTTTTGAGACGTTTGTTTTTATATCTACGGTTTTGAAACCATATTTTAACCTGAGTTGACGATAGTTTTAGGCCTTGTGCCATTTGTTCTCTCTCTGGTGCTGACAAGTAACGTTGCTGTTTGAACCTTCGCTCTAGCTCATACACTTGGGCCTGGGTGAATAGAACTCGGGGTTTTCGTTTCGATCGTAGTTTCCCATTTTTTCTCAGCTCCGTTTTCGAACTTGTAACATGGTCTTCTGAAACACAAAATTACTATTTATTAAAAAAATGTGGATAATGATTATTATAAATTTTAAGAAAACTTCGTATTTTTTGTATAAAATTCTGTCACGTGTTGATAAAATTGGAAATATAAGTGGTATGATTGTAATTACAAAACAATAAGTAAAATACAAATCAAATCACTTTCTATAATTTTATGATTTTTTTTTTCCTTTTTCACTCTCAACGTTAAGCATTAGGACTACTAAGCGAAGTTAATCCCGATGGGAGCAACGACTTATTGATACTCTTTGACATAACCCTCCATTCTTGAAATGAAGGATTTTCCAAATTGACTAACGATAGAAGAAAACAATGAATCAGAAATAATTTTAAGCTCAGCGCTCTCCCTGCACAATGTTTTTAGCATCAAATGCTTTCGAATAGAGAACTGTTTTTTTTTAATAATTAATGTTAAGAAACTGTCTGTAGGGTTTGAAACTATGAATATAGCAACCGAAGACAACTGTGGTGACCTTTCGGATATAGTCCTGGATAAATTAAAGCTTAGAATTATTATATCCTTACTCTGCATAGAATCGCCACCTTCAGAGTCCTTAGCTTTTGCATCCCTTAATTTCTTCATATCATACGGCTCGCAGAGAGAATTCAGCTGTCTTACGTGCTGAGATGTCATACCAGCGCCTTC
This sequence comes from Himalopsyche japonica, assembly GCA_028555115.1. NCBI lineage: Eukaryota > Metazoa > Arthropoda > Insecta > Trichoptera > Rhyacophilidae > Himalopsyche > Himalopsyche japonica. The sequence continues at coordinate 1,217,854 of JAHFWJ010000819.1, forward strand.
GTTTATAGTCGTCGTTTCTAACTCTTGATTATATGCAGGAGCAGATTCATATTTCAACGATTCTTCTTCAACATCGTCTTGAAGAAAGCTCAAGTCGACAGACACCGTAGAAGAAACTGCTGAAGGTTGTTTCGAGGCTGCTTCATTCATTGAAGAACAGCCTGCATTATAAGAATCATTTTGATATGAGTTATAAGCCGTATTGTTGTAATAAAAACTCGGACCATAATGGCAGGGCGCTGCTATAACTGATGATCCAGGATTATAATAATCATTCACACTGGGTGAAGAATGATAAGCTGCAGGTTCATATTGATATTGGCTTGAATTACTGTAATATACTCCGGGTGTTTCAGCTGCCGTATTATAAAATGGAAAACTTCCATGATATCCATTATAATATTCCGAATGTTCATATGATGATGCATGATGATTTGTTTGACTGGGCAATCCGTAAGACTGTGGAGGAGATTCAGGATAACATCTAGATGTGCAGCTATCGACTAAAGAGTCCCTTATGACGTTTCCGTCTGGTTCATAGCCTGATTGGAAATTATGCGCTGTCATTTTGGTGAATGTTTCCGGATTTTGATCGACTAGATTAAGAATATCTTTAACAGAAAATGGCGTCGATAAATTATTGACAGTTGATGAATTGATGAGATGTGTAGTATTGCTTTCTATTATGTATTCGCCGTTTGATTGTTCATCGTTACTTGGGCTTAGTGAAGGAATAATATCATCTTTTGAATTGTAAGTCGTATCTTTTTGTAATTTTGCTACTCTTGCTGAGTTTTCTAGAGAATTATTATCAAAACCAAATCTCCTATTCAAACCAAATCCATGATTATCTGGAATATATTTTCTACCGCAGTAATTTGTGGTTATCGTTTCTTCCAAATCAATGGATAGTTCTGAGTGAAAACTTGAGACTTCTGGTTTTTCTTTAGATGTACAAATAATATGCTGATTTCCATAATAAGTTGGTGGTTGTATCATTGTAGCTCAATTTGATATTAATCGTGATTCTTTTAACAACTCATCAATTGTTCAATAGTATAATAATATCGATGTATCGAAAAGTTATTTCATTTTGCAATCCATAGTCATCTAAAGTTACAATTGTATTGGTTTCTTTTTAAACAATTGTTTATGTATCATATTGACATATTGCGACTACATAAATATCGTACTTTAATTGTTGTTTATCTCTACACTTCAATGCACTATTTTCAAATCAATTTACGCCACAAATTGAAAAAAAATAATTTTTTATTTTATAACTGCGAATAAATGATAAATTAATGTTTTAAGAGTTCACTGATTAAAATTCATATTTCGAACAGATTTAAAAATATCACACTTAATTCACTTAAAAGAATAATATACTACATGAAAATAAGCTTATTGATTTATTAAGTAAATGTAGATACTATCGATCGCTTATTATTTACGGATCGATGGTATCAGGGCTGAGAGATGGTTCTTACTAATTGAGCTTAAATGTCCCAAAGCTATGATACCCCGTGTAGATCGCCGATATTCAGAATCAAAAGATGAAATCTTTCAAATGTGTCCTACAAAAAATGCTTGTTATGCTTCAAACTTATTGAATCATAGTGTGCATAATTTCATGCTGTCTTGCTCACTGATCGGTCTATTGCATATTCCTTTCTTGCTTGCACTAGTGCAAACATAAAAAGGAGCAACTCATAAGTTGGATTTATACTTTTTGATCAGTTGTCTCGTAGAGATGCTTTTCAACGTCGTATTATGATATCTTCACGCTTTTGAGAGCAAATTGTAAAAAAAAATAATCAAAACTAAGTCTGTATTATTGAAGAAACGTTTTTTTTTTTTTGGAAACCCGCAAAGATTTTAATCATTGAAATCGTCTGAAATACATCGCAATTAGATTTATCGTTTTTTGGAGGTCCCTCAAAAATAAACGAAACATACGTTAATTTTAAATACTATTTTCTAAAACCAGGACTATAAAATCAATTTTAATGATTTATGTGTTAACTGTCACTTCACGACGTAAATGCATGATATTTGAAATAATAACGCATTTTAAGATTAATTGTTGAAATAATGCAAAAAATTGTTTTTATTATCTAAAAAAGGACAACAAAACATTTTACTGCATGAAAGCGATCAATGTAAAATCAATATTTTTTTACGTTGAACATTCGTGTTAATATAATAATATAGGAATAGCACTCTTATAATGCTCCTTTTAATCAGATTGACCTTTTGCTATCTCTTTCTATCCTCAAAGAAAGTTCTATCTCTCCTTTTCTTCACAAGTTAACCATTCTTATGCTGTAGACTAAAATATTTGAATAAGGTTTGCCGATTCATCAACACTAAAATAAACTTTTTCAGTGCAATTTACCTCGATGTATTTTGTTTTATAACCTTCAAATTCATAATTTATTAAAAAAATATTAAAAATTAAAATTAATTAATTTTTATGGACCGGAATTAACTTTTTTTTAAGCACATTATTTGTTTTTGCTGCAAAACTTTATTTTTTATCAGGTATTGAATTTATTATTAATTTCTTTATAGAATGTGTGTCCACGAATTAAGAATAATTTTTAGTAAATGTAGTCAATCAATCGTTATTTTTTTTACTACTTAAATGGCAGGCATAACAGCAAGTTGCTTAGTCAAGAATTCTTTCCAAATCAATTGATATGAGTTTGAGAAAAATTTCATCAAATTCATGTCAATATCAAAACGAGAAAAATAATTATGAAATAAACATTCTTTTAAATCAATATACGCTTGAATTTCTTTGACGATGGAAACTACAGTCTCTGGAATATATAAAATGACTATAATTTAAGCCATTCCACTGTTCCGATATTGAAAAAGACATGAAATATAAGAAATAAACATGAAAGCATCAAATAAAAGATATTTGAGATAATAGCTAATGACGGATTCGAGCACGTTACTGCACTAGAAATACTGCGGCATCTTCGACATCGCCGCAAATATGGCGCCAAAAAAATAAACAAAATTTTATCCTTTTTGTTCGAAGACCTGAGTGAGAGAGAAAATCAAAGGCTTACGTCATACGAACTATTTTTCAAAAATATAACTATCTTATTTTATATTATAAAATGTTATTTAAATATTTTTCAGAAATAAATTCATCGTGTCAAAAGCCGTCTATGGTATTCATGACTCTCATACCGCGTTATTCAAAGTGTTAAAGGTTGGAGCGTACTCATCTGATAGAGGCGATGTAAATTAAATAAATGTTTATGACACGAAGCCGTCCTATTGGTTGGCTTGCATCCAATAGAAAGATTTATACGATTTTATAATTGAATTACATTCAAACAAAATTATTGTAGGTTGATACTGATGTTACCCTATTTTAGAATACATATCAGAAAGTATCATATATATGTTTATAGGGCTAATACTGGGACAGGTATTGTTCAAGACCGGTTTCGAGCAGCAGCAGAGCACTATCACCGAAAGAATATGAAGAACTGATGATAAAAAATTTATACAAGTCAAGCGAAACTGGTTCTAGTTAATATATTATTTGTGTGTCAAATCGTTTAAATCTGCAATTTCTGAAGCTTATAATCTGAAATCCTTAGGTGAACCAAAAATAAAGTAGCTAGTCACATAAAAACCAAACAAACAACTCTATCAAAATATTACTTACAAAATATTAATGGCACATATCTTTTACATTCAAATCGAAAAAAATATTCTTGAAGATTGATAAAAATAGAAAAAATTGCTTGAAATTTTTGAAGAAATTTAAAATAACTCAAATTCGAGTTTTCTTTTCGGAGGTTTTTATATCTTGATAGCATAATGTTATCAAATAATTTTCATAATGTTGCCGCAGATATATGAAATCTGTTAAAAAGATGTTGATTTGCTTTTTTCAATTAAGATATAATTAATAACAATTTCCAATAGAGCATAGAAAATTTGTATCATGTGCTTAACATAGCTGCTTCAATGTGTTTTGTATTTTTGCAAAATTAACTACAGTCTATAACCGAGTTGTTGACATCGTTTGATCTTCATATGCATAAATCACAGTTCCCAGTACGAATATATTCGTAAATTGATTATTAACTGATGTAGATTAATTTATGAAAAAGTTTGGGATTTCTAAATTGTCTTCCATTCAGTATTTTCATAAAACAACCACTAATCCTGACCTTAATCAATTCATCTATCCTTACACTCTTCGAATAAAATAATAATATTCATAGTTCATATTAATTATAAAAGCAAATTTTATACATCAGTCAAACCCATCTGCGAAACTAACATAATATTCCTTATTGATACAATACGTGGTACAACGTCTGTTGTCATACGTATCGCTTTGGCAATATATATCCAAAACATTTTTTTTTCAATCAAATTTTGACTTATTAAAATTAACATTTACAATTCAGGGGTGTGCCAGACGCAATAAATAAATCAAAGCTAATTTATAGCATAGAATCTAACCGGTAAAACGAATGCTCCAAATGGCTAAGTTCGATTTCATGTAAGCATTTCGTGGGAAACGGGAGTCAGTTAGAAGAAAAAATTGATAGGTATATTAGTCGAATGAACGGTACTATTGTAGAAAGCTTTTTGGGTGAACGAAAAACGAAGCTCGCAGGCGCCGTGTACAGGCAAACCCGGCAGTTCGATATTAACCAGATGCCCCACAATATAATGATATATTGTTGCAGAAATAGCATACTACATGAAACGAATGAAATATAATTCTGTTTTTTTCAAGATATTTATTGTCTTATTTTGTTATCATATCTGCTCCCAGTGACATTGACTCACAGTGAAGTTTATCTCAACAAAAGTCATTCATAACATTTTGTACTTGTTGTACTCGAAACCACATTTAAAAATTGATTCACCAATTAAATTGGTGATACTATTCGGTATGAAATTTAAATGCATGCAAACTGCAACCAAAGCTAGCGATATGTATCATTTTCATATTTACCCAGCCCAAGTAAAACAAAATTACTGTATCGGTGCAAATTGTCATTTTCTAAAACTTATTTTGTGTACACAATATATTAGTGATTAATTATCACTTTTCGTATTTTTCACTGAAGCAGACAAGACAAACTTTATCTACAAAGTTTGGGGTGTGTTTTTTTTAAATTTTGAACGATATATACAATTAATATATATGTAAAACAAAAAGTTTGGTAACAGGTAGTTGATATTACTAATTAACTCATTGTCAAGAAAATTTTAATATATTGTATAATGGTAGACAATATGCACTTACTAAACCTCAGCTCGAAGGTCCCTCAAATTTTAAAATTTCCATTTCAAAACTCGTATAGTATAGCTTAGCATATATTTCTATTACATTTTTAGTAAATAACTGTTTAAAAAAAGGATTCAAAAACATTGTGGAATTAAATAAGGAAAAATATATTTTTTAATTTAATTCCTTTCTACAACAATCAATTTACAAATTCTAGTTCAGTCTTACAGATAGTACTTACGTAGGATCAAAAATTTAAATGCTAATCATTTTTTTTTTTATTATTTCATAAGTTTTGTAAATTTCATTAATATATCTGATTGTATTCGTAATCTCTTTATGGACATAAATAGTATACAATTTTATACAAATACTAATATTAAAAATATTTTGACCGCTGTCGTATGAAAAAAGTGGATACATCCTTCTTTGGTTGAGACAGTCAAAAGTGACACAAACATATTAGCTACACGATTTCTGCAAATATAAAAATACATATTCAAATCAGTGACCGAATAAATCTTACACTAAATTTGACACGTGTCTCCAGAACATTGTGTCCTAAACCAAAAAAATCTAAACATATCAAATGACATATCCATTACACAAAATTTATTTATTTTTCATTAACGTTAATTATCGTCTTCCTATAATAAAATTAATTATGATATTTGAGGATTTCATGGATATTTTTTCTCAAAATTTTATTGACATAACTCTAATATCTGGGTTTTATTGAACAAATTAGCTAATATTTGCATTGAATATTGATGAAGCTAAAATGAATTGTTTGGAAAAAATTTACTTGACGACATGTGTATGTTATGTGTATATTACCCTTATTTAATCAAATTACTTTAAATATAGGTGAATAAAATATATTCAATAAAATAGTGTAGTTAGCAAAAACGTTCAAACTCAGCAAGTAGTAAATTATCAACTATAACTTAATAAATAAATTTACTGTATTAGAATTATTGTGACCATATCAACTGGAAAATCTTCTTGAATCTACAGTGAAAATAGTTTTTTTTTTCAAAAAGAACACCTTAATCCAAAAATTTCAAACACCTACCATCGTAAAACAATTTATTAATTCAAATAAACATGCAGGGACAGTTTCATCATCGGCAGTCATATATATATACGTACCCGTAGCATTGCATTTTTTTAAACGTTCACGTCAACCATTATCACATCGTCGCACATCTGGCTTTCTAGCTGTAATGTTCAATTTTATCACCTTTAATGGCGTAAACAAAGCTTAAAATTTTCTATTTGAGGCACTTTGAATTCGTTGAATGATTGAATACCTTATAAATTTAAATAAATTTTGGAATTTTGGTCGTTAAAGACTTCACTTAACGCTAATCTCAAGATTGAACAAATGTTATTACTTTTCCAATTTATCTATATTATATATAGTATCGGATGTACTCTAGAACGGTTTATATGTTATATAATGTACCGCCGACTTAAAGCTCCGCGAAGGTTCGGGGTCTCGGAGGAATATTAAAAAAAGACTCCGATTGTAACCTAAACAATGCAATCACTTATTCATACAAATACATGAATTTAAATATGTTATTAGCTGATGTTGAAGAGTTTGAATTGGTAAAGATTAATTTCGCAAATCAAGTTTTTTATGTACATTGGTTTTACAACAAAAAAAAACAATCACTAGCAGAACACCAGTGTTCCATGAAATATAGTTTGGGAAACCCGGCTCTAGAATAATAACGATTTTTCGTGTAGGGAACGTTTTATAATATTTTTTGACATCAATATATTGAACAATCGTGGAGTTGTATAATGAACGAGTAAATTTCAATCATGTTAAATGCTAGAAATATTCGCATTCAGTTTTTATAAAATTTATTGACAAATTTATATAAAAAAAAATCTTCACACTATCGATGGCCTACATAAGTCACTCATCAATAATATAATCATTATTATTAAAAAATATTTATACAATCAATTGTTTTGCAGCATCTATGGTTGAATAGCAATACTATTTTATGTTCTTACAAAACAGTATATTATTCTTAAATAAACTTTGGTTTATATAAAATACAACAGATGTCTATGTACAGTTAAACATAATATTGAAAATCTTATAATTAAGGTGTCTTTAAACATAATGACCACAGTCAGAGCAAACCCACCCTGGTTCCCTTGCGAAGTTTCGATAAGATTATTCTTATTTTTTTCTTGTCCTTTCCACATATATTAATTCGTTAATATTATATCATCTTTTTATTAGCTGAATGTTGGATTGTAAAATAAGTTTACAAGGCAGATACACAGTGGCGTTACCCCGAAATTCAATCTCGCATTTTGCAAGCGAATGTAAAGAATATTTCTTTTTAATAATATTAAATAGACTTCTTTGGAAGTCCGTATCGATTTTTCTAATCTTCATCATCATCATCATCAGCCGGGGTCGATCCACTGCTGAATGAAGGCCTCCCCCTGCTTCCTCCATTCTTCTCGGTCCTTAGAACTTCGCTGCCACGCATTTCCGCCGAACTTGGTTAGCTCGTCTAACCACCGGGTGTGAGGGCGGCCCTGTGGTCGTCTAACATTTCTTGGGTACCACTGTATGACCGCATTCTTCTTCATTCATTTTCTAATCAGTAGATAAAAAAAATACCGTCTCATTAACAAGCCATAAAAAGAATTTGTTGTTTAAATCAATATCTTTTGCAGAAATTGGTAAGCTTAACTTGATGGATGAGTTATTGATTCTTTTCTACTTAATAAAAAACATGTCTTAGCTTAGTTAACTAGTTGGGAGATTAATTAGTCGACAATTTGACCGTTTAACGTTTGATGTTATATAAATACTGGCTTTGCAAATCCTTGATAGCAATCGCTTATCGGTCGTGAGGTATTCACTTAAAAATAGCGTATATCAATTGATTCTTAAAAAAATGTTCTTAAACGTTCCGGATTAAACATCTTGAACAGTACACGCCCAGAGGATTGCGCAAGTCACTGGCTCAAGTTTCGGTGTATAACATTCCAGCGAGTCACGCTGTCGGTGTGTTGGACCATCGCGGACAAATTTGGTAGTTATCGTCGGCGGCTTTGATCGCATCTCAAATTAAAATCGCTTGTTTGATTAGGTAAGAGAGAGGTTATGGTACGAGTGCCTTACTTGGAGGACGGGTCACCTGGGTGGGTGTGCCCCTCAAACTCAGATGTTTGCAATTGTTGAAGAAACCTCAGTGACGCCGCGCTAACAAAGGGGAAAATATTTTATTAAAATAGATTCATTTGACCATCTAATGTTGTATACATTTGACATATCAATATGGTTTGATAAAAATCCCAATGAAAATTTTATTCTTTTTATATTATAATATTATGAATTCACATCGTCGACAAAATGCAAAACTGACATCTCGCAAATTTTTCAGGAGAGCCATTTAAAGATTTACTTTTCTATATCTCACTTTATGATAAACTCCGGTTCAAAAATAAAAATCAGTTTATATATTACAATGACATACAGAGAAACTCTTTTGATATTTTTTTGTAAATATTCATCAAATTATTAAAAACATGTAGAAAATACTATATTCCAAAAAGTTGCTTATTAAACAGACTGCATATTACACGATGAAAAAATAGCAATGTATTTTAGTTCTGCAACTTTTTTTTAAGAAATAGTTGATAGCTACTTCGGCTCACGCTATCGTCAGAACTATACTTAAACGAACATTTCCTTATCTATATATAACTGTGTAGAAAAGGTACACAATATATCTTCTCTTCTGTTTTAACGACCTAGCTTGTTTCTTGCTCGCAATAAAAATAAAATTTGTAAATGAAACTCAAAAGGCGGCTATATCAATAAGTTTACATATGGCCTATTACGGAAACAAAACAGACCCCTGTGGAGAGTTGAGCAATGGCGATCGACATATATTAGTTTGTTCGTTAAGAATCCTTTGTGATAGTTGATATCTATTGATTTCCAGCTGTTCTAAAGCCGTCATCTTGCGACCTTTATTACAAAGATGCAAACACTTAGGCGCTGAGTTTGAATTTATATTATGCGATTCCTTTATAACGTGATTAGCGAATTGGAAATCTGTTTTTTTACAGTTGAATGATCTTACATGTTCCTTAGCTCCTCGAGTGGATATACTTCCACCTGTCTGTCCGATATAAACGGATTGATATATGTAAGTCCATAAAATACACAAGATTTTACAAACACTAGCCATGATTGTATCGGTAAGACAAGCTGTTTTTTTTTTAAGTGTGTTTATTTTGGTTTATCATAAGTTTTTAATGTAGATACAATATATATTGCCTATTCATAAAGAACATTCATTAATATGTACTGTGGTATCCCTTCACGAGAAGGCACTGCTCAATCATCGGCGTACAATAAAGGATTATGATTCGATAATTAAATAATAGTGACGTCTGACTTATTCATACAAAACAACAATAAAATTCTCCTCAATGATTTATGACTTTTATTAGTTCCTAGCCTGCTAAATAAGTTGGATCAATACTATTTAAATGCATCTAGTACATGTTTCATAATATCGATAGAGTAAAAGCAATTTAACTTTTTTTTTCTTTTTGTTAATAATATTTATGAAAACTATTTTACGGATGATTAAGATATCTTCAATTTACTTATGAATTTACGGAGAAGCTTATTTTGATGATTAAAGTAAACCTTGGGAAAAGGTGATTTCCAAATGTCGTTTGTTTTTAAATTTTACATTTAATTATAGCCCTAAACTCTTTTGTATACAGAAATGCTTGTTGTGATCTGCAACCCTTATTTTGAACAGTGTATTTTAAATAAACCATAACTCAGAATGTATGTTGTATTGTAGTTGAATTTCAATGTTTCATAGTAGGAAATCAATACAGTAATTTAGTTACAAACTCAGTTCGTTTGATATTTTAGGTTTGTTAATATAAATTCTTTTCACGGAATAAATAGCTGCCATTCATTAGCAGATTTTGTACAAAAGCAGTAAAATTGAGAGAATAAATTAATTTTTCAACGAATTCAAATATTTAAGAAGCTCACTCTTTCTTTGTACAATTATAACAATACTTGCAAGTATTAAATCGGAAAAATATTTTTTAAATTCAACAAAAACATGTTTACCAAAATAAAATATATATTAAGTCCATTGGACAGCCAAAATTCGCAGTATTTGATTTTAGTACTCTAACGAGAATTGTCGGATCCATCAATTCATTCCAATGACGTCATCATTGAAATAATTATCTTGTAGATTTTCATGTCTGCGGAGTAATATTACAGGCTACAAATAAACTTAATTAATTAAAGAAAACAGTTTACTAAAAAAAAAAATGCTTAGGTCGTAATAAGTAATAAAAAGTTCCTGTAACAATGGAATATAGCTAATATTTTGAAAATTTTAAAACCAATGTCATCATTAAAATTTGTTTAATAATTGATTCATAAAATACTTTTCATGTCAACGATTAGATAAATATTTTATTGTGTAACAAATAGGTACTCATTACCCAATCAAATTATTAATACCTTTTAGTCACGAGATATGTAGCAAGTTTTTATGTGTAAATAATAATATATTATACTAGTGTCCAGTAACTTGTTTCCACCTGTATCATGAATGTAAACTATGAATTTATGATGGATATGAGGAAGTGTGGACTTTTAGAAGTTTTATAATAATATTTCAAATTCGTAATAAATATAACTCATTTATTTAGTGGCATCAATATACATAATACACTTAATTATTTTTTTTTTAATATTTTAAAAACAATTTTTGCCTCATTCAGGAACACATATTAATTTCAAACTCACTTAAATTTTTGTAGAGTTCATTGAAATTCGTTAATAAAAAAATCACTGTTAGATCAGCCAATTTTTAATAAGTATATTTTAATCGTACTTAATATGTTCATACATTTACTGAGTAAAATCATAAAAAAACTACCAAATGATAATTCGTGCTATTATATTTATAATATTATGTATAATAGCTTTATTCCACCGGTTTGTCAGACTCCTCTGACTCATGTGATATATCTTTTCACTTCAATGTTTCATTCCTGAAAAGGGGTTTGCAGTAATTAACTTACAACCCGGCTTCTTAAACGTATTTTTGAGTTCTAACTTACCCAAAAAATATTCTTTATATCTTAAAATCTACTATATGACTGCTTCAATATTGCATGTCGAAAGACCTCTAATAGAAGAGACCTGTATTTTTCAGGATAGCCTATACGTCTGCATTCTCACTTTTTATCAATCAAGTGCATTCTAGCGTCCAAGTCAATATAAATAAAAGGGCTTATATGGTGATCAACAAAGTGTCATTGATATAGGTAACATGTAAGCCTCTAATTGCTTTCTACTCAGAGATAGCGGTTAATAAATATTAAAATACAATTATATAAATTAGTAATTTAGACAAACTAAGTACTCAAAAACATATACCTGTAATGGAAACTCCATATTGATTTTATGAATTCACGATCTTTTGATTTAATCATCATTTAACTTCGAATTCTTTCATTCGGGTGGCATCGTGGCTTGTTGTATTTGGTACCAGTAGCGTGCGGAAGTAATATGCAATGTAAAAATATAATACATATACATTGAATAGTTGAGAACTGTCACTTTTTAGATTTTTATTCTTATTGATGAAAATCATGAGTAAATAATCGATGAGAGTTTTTAGTAGTGTCAGTACAGTAAAAACTCTCACGCAAAGAAAAATCTCAACACCAAACACTGGAGAATAATGTAATATTTACAACACGGTGAAAAAATAACTATTTATTTTAGTTAAACAAAATACATTTCTATCTTTTCACCGTGTTATTATGGAGTTCTACCAAGTAAATACCAATTCAATCAATAAATATAATAATTACACTTTGTAATAGAGCCTCACAAACCAAATTGGAAGTGTCCTGTAAAGCTGATTGCTCGATAAAAAATAAAGGTTTCCCAGATTCTTTTTCCTGCACGTCAAATAATTAGTCGACACTCGTTAAAACATCATAACTACCACTGCAATATTTTTATAATAGTAATATGAAGACTATTCTCCACTGTGACCCTATATTACCTCACTTTACCCTAGAAAGAGAGATTGAGCTTAAATTTATATAATATAAATTAAACTATATTTTTTTCATAATATCATATAATGAAAAAGAATCCAATAAACAGATAATCAGACAATACTTCTCTGCTGATTCCTCCGCAGGGATTCTCTGAAAGATATTTAATAATATTTTGACCTATGAAATATAATTAAACTCTCGATATCCTTTTATATAAAATTTCTCCAGTTGAAAGGGCCATTAATATCACTGATTTTTTTAAAATAATTATATTAAGGGAGCGTATTACTTATTGGTATAAATATCGGATACATTATCGAGTGCGCCACTGTTTATTAATGATAAAGCGGCCGCGACGCACTAAGAGTTCGGCATCTCTTCTGGCATACCACGCGGCTCTTTATTAATTTATTACATTACAAAATGATATCCTTCTTCAAGTGGGGTCTGATTTTATTTCATATTATTTAAACCGTTGAAGGAATACACAATCTTTTCTGTCAATAATTTTATTTACAGAGAACATTGAAAACTTACTACAACAAAGTATTACTTAATAAAATAGTATTTATTATAATAATAATTATCATTATTTTAAAGCAGTATCTTTAGTATCTTTTGAAAGAAGACATTCGGACAGTCCTCTTAGAATAAAAAGTTTTTTTTCTAACTTTTTTTGGAAATTCTTTTTAAATATGAAAATTATAGCATTTTCCTTCTACTGTCTACGCAGCAAAATGAAATCCGTGTTTGTTCTTTGAAAAACATATTCTGTTTAGTTTTTCGGTAATATTTTTTTTCTTTTTCCTAGCGCAGGCAGGAAACAAAACGTAACATACAATGCCCAGAAGAGAAAATCTCACACGAAATAAAATTTATGGCGTCTTGTTTATATAATGAGTCAAGTACTAGAAAATTATAATTTAGATTGTAGATAATAAGATTGGTGACTCACCTGATATTGTAGATCTCATCGAAAAAGCGACGTCGAATAATTTATTCTTGTACTATACTAAATATTCATTTCACCACCTGTTATTTACTTTGCGATGATAAGATTTCGAGCCTAAGATTAAATGATGATTTTTTCAATAAAAACATGGAAATGGCTTGTTGGTCGATTTGGTTTGGACTTATTTTTTGTGAAAGACAACTAGCTGTTCACTGGGTGTATATTTATTGTCATTCTAAATAATTAAAGTCTTTTCTTGTATTTATAAATCATGCATAAAGATCTGGACTTGGAATCACCTTCAGGATACTAAATATCGATTTATGTTTAAGTAAAAAATATTGAAAACGTTTGTTTGATATGCATTTTTTATATAAAACTTAAACTTAACTTAAACTTAAAAATGAAAACAATTGAAACGGCCAATAATATAATACATTGGAGAGAAAATGAGGAAAAAACATGTGCGACTTTACACATACCCTAATATACCCCTTAATATTAAAATACATAAATGCTGTGTTTCGAATATATATAATTAAACAAAAACCTGTTAAACAGAATAATAAATTTAATAATTGCGGAGTAATTATTTATTAATTTCTTTAAGGTTTTTTTTAATGGTTTACGTTTCCTAGCATGCTTATTATCATTTTGAATGAGGACTAGATTGGACAAAAAATGTGTATTTATCAAATACCTTGCGTGAATATTTCAATTGGAAAGAAATAAATAGTTTCAAATTACAATAATTAAATACAACTAATGGGTATGGTCACGAATGACTTGCAAATACCTATAAACATACGCCATCATCAGCATTCGTTTTTTTTATATATAACTACCAGTTCCGCTTTATGATTTTAGTTTTTGTTCTTCAAAAAATATTTTTCAAGTATCATTTTATAACCGTTATCAGACTGCAATAATTAACTTAGATAAAATTATTATTTAAATTGATTTCTTGATCAATGTTCGTTCCATTATGTTTTTGTATTCCATTAAATTTATTTTTCCATATTTAGTCTGGTTAGAGAATAAAAATTTATCCAGAATTTTACTAAAGCTGGTTACTGTCTTATCACTCGAACTACTATCCTAAGAAAGTAAGTATTGTACAATGAAGGTGGTTGTTTCGGACTAGGTCTACACTATCAATTCAACGGTTATATTCTGGCATCAATCGTGCTTAAGATAAAAGTCACAATAATCCAAATTAATAGATTTTTAATTGTTCATCAGAAGGTCTCCAATCCAAGTCTTGATAGGTTTGATATCACATGTTGACTAAGATCAAATTTACTATCGATATCTAGTACAAATATTTATATTAAGAATATGTAATATTTTTTTACATTTAGTTTTCATATCATCTCACTGCAATACAAAAATAATTTTTGCGAGTAATGTTTAGTTTTTAATAATCACACTAAAGGCACTTCTAACAATTATGCGATATATATTTTAAAGTCAAAGTGGGAAATACCAACTATAACAAGATTTTTTGCAAAAATAAACAGCAAACGAAGTGGGTGGAGCGTATTTATTACTCTATTTGCATGTTTTTATACCATTAAGGTTTCTGAAAAAAAATCCAGGTCCAATAGGATAGAGTAGGTAAAGTTAATTGCCCGTACTACATAACGAAAGAATTTAGTTATGTTAGTAACGGGTTATCGGTACACCAAGTATTCAATAAATTATCTAGACAACTAATTGATCGGGCATTTATTATATTATTGATGCAATAAATCAAGTATTTGTTTCTATTCAAAACTCTTTTAGTATGCCGTTGATGTCATTATTAATGAATTGAGAAATTGAAGACATATCTTTTAAATTTTTATAAACTAAGATTAATAGTCTTTTATATGATTTCTTAAGGCGCATGTTCAAACTTGATTTATTCAAAAATATACACAACTTAACATTCAATAATTTTATAATAATGTTCTAGTATTGAAAGAATGCTGTTGCGAACAAATCATTTTTTTTCGATAAAAATAAAAATCAAGAAAATATATACCTACATAAACAAATTTTACAATAATTAATTAATAATAAAAAATATAAATAACACACTATATTACATAATTAACCGGGACCATGGTACAGTCATCTTCGTCAGTGACTTCTCACGGGTTCGATTCTCAATAAGTAGAGTTTTAAACTTATTTTTCAATCGATTCGTGAATTCTGATTCAGTTTTAAGGCTTGAACATTTTTAATGTCTATAAATTCTCTCCCACCGATCCTGTACTAGTCGCATTTTTCTCAAGTCTACATTGATCCGCACAAAAAAAGAAAATTTTCATCGTCTGAGTAACAAGACTAACAAGCAACTCTCGTAGAAATACTTATTTTAAAATACCTATTTAAATAATACTATTTTTAAAATATCAATAATAATTTTGAAATAAGTTATTGAAATTTATTTCCTATTCAACTATTTTTATATTCAAATGTTTACGAACAAACGATATGTCCGTGGTATGATCATTGAAAACTTATATTTTAAGTAAGCTGAATATTGGGATGAAACTAGAAAAAGACATATTACCCTAGTATATAAAGGGTATGTTGTCTAAGATTGGTAAAGTTTGATAATAGTTAATGAAAAAATCACAAAATTACCAAGAAAATTCATATGACGACTGACTATACTACACATGAATCCTGTACTAAGCATATTGGAATAGATTGATTTATTTTTATCATTGATATTATCATAAAAAGAAGAAAAAAATGATTCAATTACATTACAACTACACGTTTTTTTTAATAAATTATTATTATTACAATAATTTATTAAAAATACTTAATCGCTATCTCATTTCTTTTGATCTTTTAAACGACCACTTCGAAAGTAGTTTGTGAGCTAATAAATATATTCATCGAAAATAGAAACTCTCTTGTACGTTTAAAAGTTTGAATGTATAATATGTATAATTAATATTATTTAAATGTCATGTTCCAAGTTCCATTTTTAAATAATATCATAATCAGCTACATATCCAATACACGCAAAAGTCTGTCGATCATGCACATTAAATTAATACAATAACGTTGATATAGGTGCCCAATAAACAAACCGTTTAAAGCTGTTTTTTTTGTTGTTATTTTTATGGCTTCATAATATGGATGTCCAATTTGGGATTATTGGATGTGTTATTTGGGCATACATGAACATAATATTATCAAAACCTTTTAACACTGACTCTCAAAATACACTTGCATTAATATATATATAGATTAACAAAAAATCAAAAGTTGGTAGAAGGAAGTTGATTTTATGAAGTTGACGTCTCTTCATTTTTCTGTACGAGAACTTATTGTTATTTAGTTCGTCAATTTTTCTTTTTCCAAAGAGCGAAAAGATAGAGGGATTTGAACTGTTTGTTGGCAAATTTTTCATTTGCACGGTCTGGCTGCTAAATATATGAGTGCCTCAGGGCGAAGCCAGATCACAATCAACTATAGGATTTTAATATATTGTTTTGTTTACTCACTCTTACAAATTATGTTCAAAAACTACTAATGAGCCGATGAGCTTCCTTTTAGTAAATAAGAAATAATACGTTGGGAGCATGTTTGCTTTATATCTCGATAGACGGACGAATAAAATATTAATAACTATAAATAAATTTTAAATGAAAAAATGTCGCTTTTGTTTGAATAACTATTGCACATATTTTTAAGCTTAACTTATTTGAAATATTTTAAACTAGTATAAAGGAATATATTATATATTTAGTTTGAAATTAATAACATTCCTTCTCAATATAATTACTCAAACTTGCAATTTTTATTTTTTAGTGATATATATCAACCAGATTAATTTTATTTTATAGCGCTTAATGTGCTTATGATATTTTTTATATTATTTTCGAAAAGGGAACCTGATTTTTATTGTCGTTGGTGAATTGATTGTGTTGATCAAACGTTTTTTGAAAGAGATCCTTTTCTTACCACCTGTGCATTAAAATTTTCATGCCAGCGTGTCGAAAGGATTAAAGAGTCAGGACTCACACCGTGCTGTACCGTAATATTTTTAACACCTCCGTGATATTTTTAAGATAGTACGATACATATTTAAAATTATTTTTAAAACTACAACCACTTATAATTAATTGATAAAAACTATTTTCAGTCGGTTTCCCGTACTTTCTATTCTGAAATCGAATAAGCCACGTTTATATAGAAAAGAACCACCAAAGAAATTTATTTATATAAATACAAGTTGATTGTATAATATTAAAATAATTTGTATTCAAGAACTCGCTTTTTTGTCGCAAGTGTGTCTACCGTTTGGCTATAAGACCGAAATACATTGAAAGACTGTAATAAAACACACTAATTATTAACGTTATATTAGATCAAATAATTTTGTTCTTAAAAATTTTAATTTTCCGTCGACAGCGAAAATTTTCATTTTAAGTTAAATTTGATTTTTATTGCTATCTATGGATCACACTCTTTATCTATCTTATTGCAAATTTTAGAATATAATTCTAGAAGAATACTTCTAGTATAGATTGACAGAGACTTCGTAAATTTAAATGGAATGATGTTAAATACATCTTGTGATGCCATGAACGAGTTAATATCTTTGTACAAAGACATAATCGATTTGAGAGGTGAACTGCCCGTGGAATGTTCATCAGACAGATGCGATGCCAACAACAAGGCTCCAACTCAAAAGACCACATTCGATTTTCGACTTTGATTTTCTGAGCCGAAACACCAGTGAAGTGCAATAACGGAAAGTATGACTTAATTTGTTGCGAAACATTTTCATATTTTAACAACCAAGCACAACCTAATTTTTCTTTATAATTAAAATGCTCAGAGCGTTTTTTAAAAGAAATGGAACTGGAGTGGACATTTATTATTCTTTAATGAAAAATAATTCTCTGTTGATAACATAAATGAAATATATTTCAGGCAATTATCAATTGTCTATTTTAAAAAACTAACTTTTTCCAAGTGTACTTGAACCAAATTTCGAAGTTAATTTTATAACGTTATAAATATCGACGTAAAGATGTTCGATTGACGCTTTTCTAGTACGTTGTATGTCCAAAAGTTTCTAGTTATTAGATTATTAAGTTATTATCTAAATAGAATTCCTATCTTGGAAATTACCGGAAGCAAAAAGTAGTGAATGACTGGAAAATAAAAAAAAATATTTACAGCAAATATGATTGTTAGGATGAAGACGTATTGGAAAATGCAACATTTATAAAATATATGTTCTTACAGTACGCCACTGGCGAATTCAATAGAGATATCGTTTTTCGTTTTGTATGTTTATATGATACAATACAAACGACTGTATTTAACAGCAGGGTCGCAGTATGTTTATACCTCATTGGTATTAGTATGTTTTTAAAACTATATATAGATACAAGAAAACTCCAATCAAATTCAATATACGTATTCATATAATTAATATTAAATCTTTACATTGTATATAACACTTAACTTTGACAGCATGTAGATCTTTTTTAATTTTGTAGAATAGCAAATATTTTATCACCTTATTTTTGATATATTTTTTGTTTTCATTTGTATTTGCACATTTTATATTCTCACTAAAAATAAATACTTCACTTAAATTTTAATAGTTACGACTGAAGTTGTGCCAACCCTGGCTACAGATGATCTTTTCTTAACAATATGATAAATGATGGCAATGAAATATTTGAAGATTTTATATTTTATGTATTTATTTACAAGGGAATGTTTTTTTTCATCCACAATCTTTAAAGAAGACATTCATCGCGTTCTACAAACAAAAAAATGTATGTATGATATCTGTTAAAAGCATCGCTTAAAACTATTATGTAAATTAATATGAACATTAAAGTGAGATAAATAAAAGAAACACAGCGTTTAGACATATTGTATTGAATACATGTTTTATAAAATCATAAACGATCCAATAAGGCAATGTTTGATAACGTTTTAAATGAATATTCGACTGACAAAAGCGGATAAATCAAATTATGTCATTTTTTTCCATGCATCTTTTGATGATTTCCGTGTTGTATCAATATTCGAATAGCTCTCATAGCAATTTATCATAGTAAATTTTGTCTTGACTAAGAGATTGAGTTGTACCATTTATTTTGCAAGTCAAGGCTGTAGCGTTGAAGATGTTCGCCAGATCTCCAAATGTAATTTCATACAACGATATCACTTGGAGATACATTTGAATTTTTCTTAATCATAGCTTTAAAAGCAACTTTAAAAAATAATAAGCAACGCAGTTTGGCATATATTCACGTTCTGACAAACACAACAGTATTTTCCTATCTTCTCTTTTTTTCTCTTTATACTTTCTGAAAAGAGCAAAAGCTCATTTACTGTTAGTACTTAAAACATTCTCTTGAAATGCTCCATTTAGAATTCATACACTCACACATTTTGAAATATTGATTAACGATTTAGAATTTGAAAAACAAATTTATTTTTTAGCACAACAATTTCACTCTGATATCATACTTATTATACCAAAAGAAAGCTTATTTGTGATGGAAAACGACAGAAAATAATAAAAAGGCATCATATAAGATTTCATAATTAATCGATGCAAACAATTATTAATTCTAACTCCAAAATTGTATTTCTCGTATGCAAAAATCAACATGATTTATCTACTTTTTCCATACATTATTATATTGTCCGGGAAGTGGCATTTAAATATCATTTTGCTTATTTTTTACACCATTTAAAAATTTAATTATATTAGCTTTGCTCAATACGATAACATGAAGGATATAAATTGTGAGCATACAAGACGATTGACAACAATATTATTGTAAATCGTCTTGGTTCTAATTTAAATATCAATGTTAGAAAAAGCCAACTGATGAACAAATAGTATATAAAGCCTGATTTTTTATCTGTAACATTTCAAATTTGTTTTAAAATAACACCGTTACAAACAAAGGGATCGATAGTATATGTATGTTTTTCTTTAAATAATACAATAAAAAAATATCACAATGATTTAATGAAAAATATAGTAAAGTATTTGATTGCTGACATCTATAACTTTTTAATTTCTCAAAAATCATTCTTCGATCACACAGATAATAAAATGTATTCTTTTATGCGAGTGTTGTATTATATTATAATATTCCGTCTGAATAAATTCATTTTGATTGTGACTTAGACTATGTTTTCCTAGCGTTGAAGTGTTTGTTCTCAAGGGATGTATAGAGATCGTTGGAATGCAAATTGAATTTTCATATTGGTGTTTAACTCATTATAATAGGCGTTTTGTTATTACACAATCGACTATTTATTAAAACGGTTCAATAAATATTGCGGCATTGTTCTTTGATAACCTACAAAGATATTCAATAATAGAAGATAACGATATATAGAAATTATGTGACTGTCTTACTATATAAGAAAATTGTCATCACTGTTGCCGTTTGAAACCCACACAAAATTTACATATTACCAACGTATTACTGTCATTATTTTAAATGTAATTTTTCGTTAGTCATCAATGATTTCAAATTTAAATTGATTATATACAACGCATTTTTTGGATTCAATTATTTTATCAAAGATATACTATAAGGCGATCTTTAATTCGATCGAATATAAATAAAAAATCTTTATTACATGTTATTGTAAACAAAAAAGACGCAAATAATTTGACATTTTAAAAAAGCAAATCATTTAATTAATCAGTTGTAATAGCGTACCGTCACTAATTATCATTTCATTTTAATAAATGATGAATATCCAGAATTGAAATCGTGAATAGTCTTTTTACACATTATGTTCATAATTACAATACTCTGTTATAAATTTTGAATTGAGTATATTTTATTAATTTATTTGCATTTAACATGTTAAACAATACCTAGTTTTATGTAATAAAAAACATGTCATCCTTGCATGAAAAACTCGAATACACGAATTGTAGCTCTGAATCCTGTTTGATATAATATTTTTTAGGAATGTATTTCTTCTCAAGATAATCAGTATCTAAGAGATTTAAATACATTATTTTTAATTGATCGCACGAAACATATTATTTAACTGAAAAATGTTATATTGCACATTTTTAAATATTCCTTTTAACGTGTTAACTGTCATGTCCTGATGGAAAAACATGATATTTTAAATAGTATAAACATATTTTTTAAGGCTTATTTCCAAAATATATTTTATGATTATGACCGGTTTTGATCATAGCGAGCATATCAAGTGACCAGTTGATAATTTTCGCAATAAGCGAAATCGGTCATGATCATAAAATATATTGTGGAAATAAATACGAAAAATGTGATTTTATTATTCATTTTTTTTTTTTTGGTATCTTTATAAAAAGTAGTAAGGAATTACGAGCCCTGCATTCCGGGCTTACCATATACTTATATTCTATAAATATATATATATTTTCTTCTTCTTTGTTGTGTTTTTGTCTGAGGTAAAAAAGTTTTAATATTGGAACATCTTTATAAAGTTGTCGCCGTAATTTAGTGTCGGCTAGTTTGGCGACAGTGCTCGCGCGCGATTCTTTTGTTTCGCCAAATAATATTTCGCCATTCTTCTGTCACAACAAGGCAACTGTTTCCTAAATCAAAAGACAAACAGAATATAAATAATAAAATAAATAAAAAATAAGAATCAGAATATTGAAAGTTACTACATTCTGTGTACTACATGAGCATATTTTTGAAAAGGGTTTTTCTGATATTGTATTTGTGTCCATTGGCGTCACTAAAATATGAAACTTAATAAAAATATTTTTTAAGTGTTTTTCTCTTAAATAAACTGAAATTTTGCGGAGAAGTATATACTATATTAATGCATTTAACTTTCGAATTTAATTTTAAGAAACTAAACGACATAAAAATCAAAAATATTACAAAACACGTATTTAACATATATAAGTCTATATACATATATGATAGATTTTGATTTATAGATAGTCATAATATTGTTATCGATACATAAATGGGTGAATAAAGATATGTCGAGAACTTATGTTAGTAAAACAAAATATATTGACTGACTGCTTCGTTCCATTCAATGAATCTTTTTTTCTACAAGTCGAAATATTTTATCGTTAAAGTGTGTTAAGGTCGTTAAAGGTGCGATCACATCATTATGTAATAAATATCATGTCTACTATTCATTCTTATAATAGTTATAAATGCATTGTTCATATTACAAAATTTTATTTATAGGTTATAACATTTATTTTTCTCATTAAATATTTTTTAATTATTTACTTGTGCTCTAGGAAAAAAACATTTAGTAAATAAGAAAATATCAACAAAATTTACGATAGCTGAAATTATAAATAAACATTTTCCGATAAAATCCAACATATTGTATCGTTATACTTTAAACATAAATTCATATAATGAAATACTTGTATACGTGTAGTTTGCAAAAAAATGCAAAATATTCTAAGATTGAAGACTGTTAGTATAAGTAAATATAGATATATATTAAAAAATAACTTTTGTTATATTCTTGAATGAATTTACGTAAGTGACCCCATTTCTTTGTCGTATCGTGAGAATGAAAGTAAATTTTTAATGTCTAAAGCTGTTCACTTGACCGCGATAATCTTTCCTTTGGATTCCTTATACTGACTTTTGGGTGCACATTTTACCTTCAGTAAAAGCTTCATAATAAATTTATTCTTTTTCTTTTGTTATCAAATGGTGTTGAAAAAATTATACACTTGCTTTTAAATTTGATGGCTCCCAAATTGTGAAGAAGAATCAATGAAATTATATAGCGATAAGTTACATAGTTACATCATTATTCTTGGTCGATTATTCAATCAGCATAACGAACATTATTTTAATGTTATTGTTTGTTTAAAATATGCGAATCAACAAAAGCAATTCTAATTACTATTCATACCAAAATATATTAAACAAAACACTATTCGAAAACAAATTAAAAACCGCTCAATATGCAAACATAATATGACCGGTATGCAAAACATTTAAATTTAGACTTTATTTCCAGCTTTTATAAAAATCATTTAGTGAAATATTAAATCAATAAAACAATTTATCAACGATTTATGGTCAATTTTATTAATAATAGTTTTCAAAGTTTGTTTCTTATTGAATTGTATTTTTTTCAACACATGTCGAAACAGAAATACTTTTACCACTATTTTTAAGTAGGTTTAAACTAGAATGGTGGGAAGACTTATTCATTTTATATGTTTGCCCTTTCATTCCATTTTGCGAATAAAATGTTGATAAGAATATCCCATAAGACGACTAAAAATCGACTTTTAAATGTGTTTACGAATTTTAAGTCACCAAAAACCCTGTGACTGAAAGCTTAAGAACATACTATGATCTTCAGTTAGTCTTTTTTGAATCAAGAAAATGTCTACGATACAAAAATTAATTATTGTATTCATATATTCATAAACAGAAGAATATTTTAATTTTCTGTAAACCAAAAATTCAAAGAGTCTAAGCAGCGTATCGTTTAATTATTGTATAAATGTTTTAACGACAATCTTTGAGCAATACTGTTCAAAATATTTTTCTTGGGTAAGACGCTACCTGTTGGGCTCGATTCCCACGACGGTCATTTGTCATTCCTTATTACAGGGATGAAATTCACAAAAATATCCTTGAAATATATTTCAGATGATTTATCGGCATAAAACCACCGTTTCTTAATAGAATTATTATTTTATTGAATAAAATTTAGGATTCAGTCGAATTCCTTTGAGATGTTTTCATTATTTTTTATAAGTTGACTGTTGCATTTCGTAAATTTATATGTTCCTTTCTCGCCGAATGATTATGTATGCATTTTGTACAATTAAAGCTTACTGGAGTATTAAGAAAAAAATATTCAATACAAATAGCAATTAATATAACCTATTTAAGTTAACTGTAGTTTCACCCACTCAATTACGAAGTCACACGCTCAAATACCTTAAGATACCATCAACAGATCCCTTCGAACATCGGTTTTTAAAATAAATTATAGTGTTTTTTATAATATGGCCGAAATGGTTTCTTCCAATTTTTTACACCCATGTCCGCTCGCATTGTAGCGCATATCGAGTGCATAATCTAGCCTCATACAGTACGTTGTTCTTAATAAACTATTTGTAACTTAATAAATAGCCAGACCTTTCAAAGAAATTAAATTATGTGTGTAGGAGCAGAAGTAGTATAAAATTATTGATTAGCGATTATTTTTTACCATTCCATTTGTTATATTTTGTAGACAATTAAGGCAAACATATCGATAACCACAAATCCATACATTGATCTAAAACAAAATTTGTGAGGCAGTCTGCTCGGGATTTAAGCCAGTGAGCACCGCAACGAAATGCTTGGATTACTAACTCCTGTCTTGTTCCATCTTTCTGGTGAAACGTTTATAACGTTAAAACTTATTATCCCGTAAATCTCCCATGCATTAGCCAAACCAGAAAGTGACTTTTGCATATAAATTCTCTTAAAGTCAATCTTATTTAGGTTGTTAAATTCAGTAAATCGAACGCCTTGAAAATAAATTTCAACTTTCGTGGGCAACATTCATAACCTAGTATTAAAATTTAATACAATAATGGCTTAAGAAAAAAGTTAAAAATAATGTTAATTGATATTCAAGGTTCATTTCAATTCAGTACATATATTATATATTCTATAATCACAAATAAAAATATCAAACGAGATTCTATGGACAAAAATAGTTTTACAAAATTTACTTTCATATTATTGTTTGTTTGTATTATCCTATAATTGAAGAATCCTGTCGTACCTTAATCAGTACTCAAAATAACACTAAAGAAACTAGTGATCTTAATTTATAATACTAAAATATATGAAAAATATAATCCAAGATTGAATATTGCCAATAATATAATACTATATTAAAATGAATGTGTAGATTTCAGTGATAAAATCTGAATTGTATAATAAAATATGGAATCGTTATTTTTGTGCATCAAATCGATTAGCCGATGAGCATTAAGATTTTGTCATATTCTGTCGGCAATTTTGTCAAAAGAATCACCTGTTCCTTTCAAGAATTATCGTTTTGGGATTCTTTTTTTCTCGCCGCTTTTTGTCGCAAAAGATCATGTCAGTCGTGTAGAGAAAAATATAAAGAATACATAAAAACGCCAGTAAAGATATTTAAAAACAGATAGCTATAATAATAATTAATATAATAAATTATTCCACACCAATAATGAAGTTTTAATATTTTTAAGTGTTTTTTTTGAGGAATCATTTTCATCACATTAATATAACACAAAAATAATACGGCTTAAAATGATAAAAAATATGCAAATATAATTTTGTGTTTCTTTCCATATCCGCTTCCAATGCAAAGCATATGGGAAGACAAGGCAATAAATAATAAGAAATTGTTGTGTATCTGTTAGATTTATATTTTCAGTTCTAGCGCAAAAAGCGTACATGATATAACCGTAGAGAGATGAAACCGTACGATTTTGTCCGTTCATCCTATTTTCAAACGCTTAAGTCGAAAGATTATGTATTTGAATGTATAAGAATTTCACTTTTTTATTTTTATGATTCGTTCACAGGATAACTAAATAAGAGAAGAAGTGACGGCAAAAAGCCCATAAACTATTTAAAAAGTGGATTCATAAAATGGTTCATTCAAAATCACGAACTTTAGACGGCATTACCGAGTGGAAAAAATTTTCATTAAATTACCACTCAGTTATGGCGACTATCCATATAATATATTTAGTTCTAGCACTTTATTTTGTTAAGCAACCTAGGTAGTTGGTGATAATTGAAATTGGTCTACTTATTATTTATTGATTCTCTTTGACAAATACATCACCCATACCATGGAAATAGTAATTAATAAACAGTGAAAACGATCAATATAAAAAAATATCATTCAAAATTTTTTGAATTTTCAACAAGGCTGTCACATTACTGATTCATTATTTTTATGCATTTCGAAAAGCTTACAAAGCATCCATAAAATGTAAAATATTAATTTTATAAAAGAAGCAATTTGTTGGACCATGTTAATTTTTTTGGTCAGTCATCTTTTTTTGGCTAGACCTCGAAAGAACATTCGGATGTCTTCGGTTTTTTGTTCGCATTTTTTACGGATTTCATGTTATTTATTGATATTTTTGGATCCAACAATGCCAGGATAAATTCTTTGTATGGACACCGAAATCTTTCAAACGGCCTATCATCGAACATATTGAATTTAATTTTTATTGCCGCATAAAAAATATCGATTTATTAGTGTCTACATTATGTATTCACTACCTCATTTATTCTTATTGCTTTTCCAAGTATGATTTTCCATAAAAGTTTATTTTCAACATTTACTAATTAAAAAAAGCAATATCTTTAATTAGTTCTATCACATACGTAACTTTAATTAAAATATGGCGAAAAGGTTTAAGGACAGTTTTGTTAAAATTGAAATTCATGTAGATTACATATTGGCTCTTTTCTGTTACGTGTCCCCAGCTTTCACCACACCACGTGTACGTAGTTTATATATGTCCGAAAATTATAAACCTATCTAATAACAACAATTAATATTCGAAGATCATTAATACCATCAAAACACGTATATAATTTGATACTTCTCAAATTACTTATAATATTTTGAACTTATGATTATTCATAACATTCATAAATTATTTAAATAATCTTATGATTATTTTATGTTAAAATGTTTCATACTAATTTGAGTAACTTTCTCAGAAAAAGCCAATATTTTTAAGCAGTTGTTCAAGTGATATTATCGAGTGAGATTAAAACTCTTGTAGTTGTGACTTAAACTTACTTAGCTTTAACTAAAAATTATGTCACACATTGAAACATACTAACTTAAAATTTAAGCACAGTTTCGCTACAGTTTAATGTTGTATGAAATGTACATAAGCAAACAAAAATGCATTCACTTATTTTATAAGCAATGTAATACTTTTTTCATTATCCGATTTTTATTTATTTGCCTTAAAAATTTTGTTTGAAAAAATTAACAAAATAAATCTACCATGCGAGAAATTATAATGCAGAGCTGGTATAAATTTGTGATAGGATTATGAATGTACCCTTCTATAAAATCTTACAAATAATATTTATATTGGTAATTAAATAAAGACATCTTAATTTTACCCAGCAACAAAATGAGAGATTTTTAATCGAAGCCGAAATATCTCAATAAAAAAATCATTAGCAATAAATAACAAATAAAAGTCACTAAATTCTAAAATATGTTCGAAACACATTCGTTTGTAAAAGAAACTTTGCCGATGTCATTTTGCTAAATCGTAAAGACACGTTATAAAAAAAACATGAGCACGATAACATGGGTAGATTTTTTCTATGAGAACATAATCAGTCATTGCAATTCGCTTCTTTATAATAACAACAATTTACGAATTTTTTGAAACAAAGAAATAAAGAAATAACTAATTGTTTGATCGCTTAGCTTAAATATTGTAAAAAAGTATTTTCAAGAATGTTGTGAATTGATACGCGTTTTGTATCTTTGACAATCATCAGGCTAAATTCATATTTAAAATATATTGTTATGAATTTCTTTATCACTATAACTACGAAAAATTAAAGGCGATTCCATCACACATATGTAATATATAGTTAAGTAATTAAATATAGCCTTAAACGAATAAATTTCTCGAAAAATAATTGGCAACCCTTGAAATACGTTTGCATTATAAACATCGACTCCCCTCACTTACGGTAAAATCCTTCTCTTAATTAGCTAAGCAAAGATTAATTGAGAGATAATAACCAATAAAATAATCATTATGAAAAAGTCGAACACGTGTCATAACTAGTAGGTAAGTAAGAAACAAGTATTTTTTTTTAATATGGTGTGTGTTAAAAATTATTCATATTTGACACAATATAATTGTTGCAAATGTTTAATAACATTTAATCTACCTGTCCAGTAATATTTTACTACCTGTAAAGAAATATGCACCTTTAGGGTGTTTATTTTTTGATTCTTTTTTAGTATGAACCTTGGAAGTCAGCGGTGATCATTATGGTTTGACAAATGAGGTCTGTTTCGTTTAAGTAATAGCTTTTTGTAGAGAACAGGTACATGATCAACACGGTGTTTATTTTTTTTTATGTTATTGGTCTCTACAAGCTTATGGGTGTAGAGAATTTTAGTTATAAAAGGTATTTTACTTTTTAAACTTCTTGAGTAAGAAACACAGAGCTTTTGCATTTATATATATATCTTTATATGCAATACATTCGAAGTGTAAAGAACTAGTTTATATACGAATGCCATAGCTGTATAACTGCGATGAGAAGTCATTTTTGATACTTTAGTAAACACATAAAAGACACTTTTGAATCCAGAAATTATAAAAAAATCCTAAACTCGGCAATAAGTTTTAATTCGTTTTAATAAACCTGTAACTAAAAAAATAAAACTCGTTTTCTCGTTTTCAGTATTTTCTCCTTGAAATATTCGTAGTAGAGGCCAGAGTTAATTGAACTTTAACTCTCTTGGTTTTTAGCACTTTTTTCACGTGTTTTACATATAAATGAAATATCTACACGAAGATATTCCCACTTCCTTTATAGAATAACAGCGTCGACCTAAAATACTAAACGGAAGTAGCCAGTTTAAGACTGTCAGTAATACAAAATTATCAATGTGTTTAAGGCTGTGAACGATGAATTTCTGTCACCGCAGGCAACACACCATTTTACCTCTATCTTTGTAGATAGAAAAACGAATTCTTGTTTAGCTAAGAAATACATAATCGTTGTAAGCATAAATTTTCCAAGGAACAGTCGCTTTATTTTTTCATGATTGATTTTTTAAATGAAAAAAAAACATCTGCAAAATGATACAATAGAATTTGCCGAAATTAATATTGATGTTTAACATAAACATTTCAAAGATAAAAAGTATAAATTTTAATCTGCGGACAATATATCGGAAAACTCACACCAATCCGTCAAATATTATATTTTGCATGACACGTTTTTTATCTATATAGAAAAAAATATGAAGGACCATATTTTTTAATTCTGTTTATTATAACTCCCTCCGTCACTGAATTAAAAATGATTAGGGGCACGCCCATTCTAAATGAAGATGCACAGACTCTGTATCATCAGGAGACGCTCGAGGCCTCCAAATCTCTCAAACACCAGCAGACCTACATTGGTAACTTATTGCATTCGACTACTGAGTCATGGGGTATTAGTCAAAATCCTCCTGAGGCCAAAAACTTTTAGTTTTATTAAACGATACCTGCTAAATCATACATTGCATTATAGATTAAAAGATATTTATATAACGTAGCCAATATAAGTCACGTGGACTCATAAAAGAATTATTTTTTGTTGTTTGATGAATAGAATTCAATCTACGATAACTGTTTGTTAAGCTAACTGAGTTTTGGACAAAGCGAAAAATATATCAATTCCGTATTTGTAATTCAAATATTATAAATTCAATCTATTAGAATCGTTTGTTTAATTTCACACAGCCGAAGTATTATTTGAGACACCGTTTGAAAAGTCTTTATCTGTAAATAAATATTCAAATAAAACGGTTTATTGATTTATTTAAATTAAATGTTATATGAATAGGGTTGATAATAAAAAAAATATTTAAGAAAGATATTACATAAGATAAATCTTTATTACCAAATTAAATACAGTAACATTTAAAAATAATTATAAATAGTATAAGTATAGGCTCATTTTTAAAACCCAAAATATAAAATCGACCATTTGACAATATTTTTCAAGAAAAACTAAAAAAAATTAAATTCCATCGAATCACTATTTTGCATCATAAATCTTTTTTAGAAATACAACAAAAACATCCTTAATTTGATTAGGCACCCTAAAAAAGGAGCACCCAAAAAGGTAACTTTCGTCAAAAACATAATTATATTTTCAACCGAAAAAAGATTAAAAAAATACGCATTCATAGAATTAATTGAGTGTGTAATTTGTTTCTTGAAACAGGTAAAATGTTGTACTTTTCTTTGAAATAACAAAGCTATGGCATCACCACTACAACATCCACATTGTTAATAAGACAATAAAAACGCGCTAAAAATATTTGTTTAAGGCTAGCTAATATTTGGAATTATTTATAATTACTATCATCGTTTGTCAATTCAATTTCAAATAGGAACCTCTTAAGGCCTAAATTCTCCCATACTGGTCTTTAGTATTGTTTATGAATAATAAATTGCACAGTTGACAAAACTGTTTACTTTCACTACCAATTTAGTTTTATTTTGAACTTTCCGCTTCATACTGAAATACAATAAATCGCACGAATTAATATACATAAGCGAAACCCAGGTCGTTAGTGACAAAACATGAGGAATCGCTAAAAGTTCCAACAATTCAAAATTGAATATATATATATGTTAGAGTTTCCAGAACAGTGAATTTCTAAAAAAAACCATATTTTAATTTTTACCATTTCATCTCAAAGTAGGAAATACCTCATATATGAAAAATATGCCAGTCAGTATTTGTGTCAAGTAAAATTATATTACAATATATTTTGTAACATAAGTCTTATGTAATCTTTGATTTTGATAATTTTTATGTATTTTTTAAGCTTGACATTTTTAGTGGAATTCGAAAATAAGTTCAATAATAACGTCCATTAGGAACTCAAAACGAACTGTGCGCCAAAAAATTTACCATAATGAAAAGGATATTTCATTCAAAATATTTTTCGATTCTATCAAAGACAATTGGCAACACAAAAATATATGCCAAATCACACGCAACTCTACATGAATATATATAGTATTTTTCAGTATCGTTTATGAATTTACTTAAAAAATGTATTAGTTTTGTTTTGTGTTTTATTTTATTTTAAAATGAGTGTTGTTATATCTATCAAATTGTACCATAAGCTTTTAATTTATCATTAAGCTTGTAATTTTTGTTCATTTTGGAAATAAGGTTTTTTCCGTTTCTTTATTTACACTCTTTAATTGGAAGCATCATTTAAAGCTCGTAAATATCATCCTACGTCTGACAGAAAAAGGTTTGATTTGTCAGTTAATAAGAATGAATAGAAATTAAGTTAAGAAAACAATATTTTTTGCATACATTTTAAAAAATAATTAAATATAAAATTGGACTATTTTTAAGCTGTACTCGTCGATTTTGCTAGCTCGTGGAATCATTTATTGATAAGAAAAATTGTACACATATTATTTTGGTGTAATAAAAAATAACTCACATGATATTTTATTTGTTATGAAATCTATTGTAATATATTTAAATGGTGATCCATATGTAATGTTGTAAGGCGTATATTAGGCGACTACCCATATCCTTATTTGAAGTGAAAAATATGTCGGAAGTCTTCCAAGAGAACTATCTCTTAAAATTCTAAGATTTCATTTACTCTACATTGGAGCACACATGATTAAAATTAACCATATCAATTATAAACAACAAAAATTATGTGATTTCTTGCTATCAATAATTAGTTATAATATTACGACATATCATCATGGCGAATTATAACAACGAAATTGTGTGTCATAGAATTTCATTATTCTTATCACATTTAAATAGTTTATGATTTTGAGACCCATGATAATATATTTTGGGGAAAAGCTTCTAAGCCACAATAACACATAGTGACAAAGTGACGGGTTGTATAAAATGATCATCAAAGGCGGTATTGGTGTAACGTTAAATAACATTATTTGACACAATCGTTGATAAGACACTAATGTAAGACAAAAGCTTAAATATCAAGTTTATGTCAGCGGTAAAACGTGTACAACCAATGACATTAAAAGTAATGCAGCCTATAACATCTAAATTAGTATTTGAATGGTTTTTATATATATATATTTATGTTCTTACGTAAATATTGTATTTTACATGAGAATTTCATATATAGTTAATATATGTTAAAATGCAATGATCTTCAATTTATTGTTTTATATATTTTAAGAATAATAAATTATATCTCACATAAACCTTGTAAGAGATTTTCCTTGCAGGATTTTATATGAATCATTGAATTTTAATATCTTCATTTTTTATTAGTGCGTAGACATATCAATCCTCTTTTCGTGCATGAACGAAAATTTGGAATAGCAATAAAGTTGTCATGAAAATATTTTTTTCAATGTCTAAAATGAGTTTACTTGCAAATAAATTTCAGGATATTTATTTATGGGCGGCTTGTAAATGTAAGTATTGAATACCAAAAGAATAGCTGAACATAGTTAATACAATTCATCAATGCTGTGTTGTCTATTCTCTTTTGATTCCAGATTCCTAAATAGTCACTAATTTTATTGTATAATTCATGTTACACTGTCAACTTTCCGTTTAATATCGATCTAATCACTAGATGTGATAGTGTCCATTCCATTTTTTACTCTAACCATTGAGACGTATTTGAGACCTCATTCATATGTAGTCATCTGCTTAATTGTGTAGTTTCCAAGCAACAGGTTCCCGCTAAATAAGACATTACCAGTTTAATGTGTCGGACGGTAGTTAAAAAAGCAATGTCTTTTTTTCGATTTGATATGTGTGTACCGCGGTCTTTTTCAAAAAGAGGCGCACGGCGTGCCCACACGTTTCATTTTACGCCCAAATTGCTTAATAAACTTTAATTGGTTCGTGATTAGAGATTAGTGCTGAGAAAAAACAGGAAACGATGGAGATTATGATGGAACGACGTGAATAGGTTTGGTTACCTTTAATGTCTTAATATAGATAGATGCTCGGTAAATAGCTGAGTTATTCTTAACCCTTTATTCTCCTCTTCTGCATTTGAGTATGAGAAGTTAGTATTGATAATGTAGCTTGACAAAATAATCATTTAAACTTTTAAAAAAATATATCGATATAGTTAAGCGGTCTACATATTTTATTTTTTAACCAAAAACGTTTGCCGTGAGAAAGTGAGTGAATTATATTTTTTAATATTGAATGGTTTTGATTCGCATACAATAAAAGCAAAATAGCGCAACACGAAAATATACTGTTTATGAGCATTTTAAAGTTTACGATAGTATTCTATTTAACATTTCAATAGAAAAAAATCAATCGAAGCATTATGAATTATGATATATCTTATTGTGCTTTGAAAAGAAGTTGAAAATGTGAACGTATCATACTTGATTGAATATAATTGAGTCATTTTATATGCTTGGCAAAATATATTTTATATAATGCAAATTCAACGATTTTGAATTATTTGAACACAAACGTTCGGAGCCTGGGGTGTTAATGATAGTCTAGTCAATTAACTTAGATTTAATTGCTTTCCAATTGCTATGAACATTCAGCTCCCACCGTTAATAATTTCAAATCAATTTTAAACGTTTTATGATTATTGGCAAAGCCGTAATAACATTTGAGAGTTTATTGCTAACTGGTTTATCTTTCTGTTTCAAATATGGTAATAATTATATTAGGTTGATTATTAGAAGTGAGATTATAAAATAAATTGTTTTTGGATGACGTTTTCTTTGGGAATTATTTTTAGGCCCATCAAATATTTATATTTAATACCTACAGAACAAAATGACATCATCATTTCATGCTGCAAATATAATATGCACTCCTGCATTGATTTAATTGTTTTCATTTCCAATGTGGTAAAACTTTGCCATCTATACTCTTACTATAGTATGAAGTATTTTTTCCGTCGTAAAAGTAATATAGTAAAAAAATAAAGTAACATATTTTTGACCATTACTGAAATGTACAAGTTTCGTATCCTTCATGATGTTTGTAGCAGTGACGAGATTTGAGCTTTTATATTACAAAATAAAATAACCAAATATTATACATTTTCTTTGAAAGTGCGTGTTCATTTTGACAAACAAAATCTTTGCTTTCAAAATATTGACTTATAGTAAAATTGATTTTATATGAACTGTAAATAAATCATTATGTATCGCTATACGAAAAAAGTAACGGCGATGTTATAATATTATATTTATCTTTATATCTTGGCACAAAAATTATATTACCTTTATTTTTGCAATCCTGATTTTTACAATTTATAAATATTGGATGCTACATTATTAGAGTACACGTAGACGGTTTGCTAATTAGTATCAACCACCACCTGCTTGTTAAGGTCTTTATTTTACTTGCTACTGTTATTTCAGGGTTCATACAATAGAAAATTGTCATAAACTAAGGAAATCGAATGTAGCTTTAAATTAAATTCCATAAAGAATGATCGACGTTAATGTTTAAAAATAATCATTAATTTTTGTTTTGTTAGTCAGAAATAAAAAGAAACAACCCTCGTTGGTCATTGCACTACACGACTACACTATTGATTATATTGCAAACAGACAAAACGAAACAGTCTAAGATAAGTTAACCCCAGCGCTTCTTTACGTTAAATAACGTAGTCTATTCAATTTTTATTTTCGTACTACAAAGATACCCCAGAAAAATTTCAAGTTTTTAAAATAGTTTTCCGGATTACGAGGTTATAAAAAGACTTATTTTGAAAAATTCTTTTGCCATACAAATTTTTTGGCAAAAAATATTTGCTGTCTTACTTTAACAATTAGAATACTACAGCACTCCTTATCTGAGGTACTATTAAAATTAATAATCTGTTGAAGATTTTTTGTGAATAAAGTCATTTATTTCATCCCTGATTATTGCTTAGCCTTTTCAAAGCTTCTTCAATTAACTTAATTGACTTGGCGAAATTTATTTATCGCGTAGTGCGATCGGCGCTTTGAACGTAATTCATTTTCTCTCGCTTCTTCCTCAGAGATAATCTATCGCGTTGTCTCACGTTTAATCGTCACTTTTGGGTCAAGTAGGGTGACAAAGATTCTTTATTTTCTTAAAAGTACACAACCAAGACAAAAAAAAACAGTAAGGTATCCCATACAGCAAATAAATTAAAAAATCTTGACGAATGCTTAATGTACTTTTGTTGATGGATTTAATTCTTACTTCATTCAAATTCTAAGCTGCAGTAACTAACTCACTGATGCTTAAAATAATTACTTGTTGGTTTATTTTAGTGATAGAAAGTCTGTTTGAAAAATGATTCGGTGATGAAAATTGAAAACTTCAAATTTTCTATGTAGTAATAGAATATTTGTAACATCAATATATGATATATCAGAAAACTGTGTAATTATTCATTAAATACTGATGAATCATATTCTAAGACTATTATTTATATTGAAGTACAGACGTGACGGTCACCCTACAAAAAGGACATCTGTAGGCATTTATGGTCCATAATAAATTGGGTGTACCTGCATTCTGCAATAATACGGAACTAATGGGCGAATCGTATATTTGTGTACTGTCTCACTTAATTAATAAGGGTCGCTCATTAACTTAATACGAAAAAAGTAGATAAAACGATAGTGATACGGAGCTCGTTTACATACTGCCAACCTAAATAGATTATATCGAGCTTAATGGATATAGATATTGCAATATATTATAAACTACATTTTGGAATGCTACTTCGCCATTTATCGATAACGATATTTTTATACGTTACTACAGTATTTATTTTTTGTAAGCATATTTTATAGCGAAAGTATTAAATTGTTCAGATGTTTGAATACCTATTAAATATATGTTATAATCTACAGCGAGTGTGAGAAATATACCATATATCATCTAAGATTTTAATATAATTTTTTTTTTTCTATTTGTAAGTTCGATAATTCAAGTGTAAGTATATTATATATATATCATGCTATTCAAGATCTAATTGTATTCATTATTATTATAAATAATCACTCATAAAGGTTTCAGTAACTCGTCCATTTTCAACTCACTTTTGTACAAAAGTTAACTGAAATATTTCATTTTCAATCTTCCATTCTATCTCAATCGTAACAAAATAAAGCCTTTGATAAAGTCAATTTGATAAATAAATATCTTTCGTCTAGTAATTTCTTTTATATACTAGTAGTCAATTATATTAGTAATCATATAAATAGTGTCGATGTTTCATAGAATTATTATTATCTATTGGGATGACTTTGTTTTATTTTTTAATTCTATGATTTTTAAAAACCCCATAACAGATTACACAGTATTTTTCATTTTTATTTAACAATGACAGTTAACATAAAATAGCTCCAGTTGCTCTTAATTTTGTTTAAACGGTATTCGAAAACATTTTTATTATATTCTATATTGGAAACCTACCAAGGTCAGGTAAATTTTAAACCAGTGTTCCCCAAATGGTGATCCGCGGTCTGTTTTTGGGTCAGGAAGACTTTGCGCCGGACGGCAATCAATATTATATTAATAATAAAATTTCAAGAAATTTGACATGCCAAAATATTAAATCGACGTTTTTTTAGCCTACACACTTACAAGTATTTTTAGTTATTGTTAAATATTTATAATTCGTCGTATGACGTAGCACCAATGAACTTAATAATAACTGTCAGAGACAGCACTGCAGCTAAGAATATTAACAAAGATACATCAGCAGGTATTTCATTAGTTTATTTTTAAAAAAGTCTAATATTATTTTTATTAAATTTTAATTGCATTTCACCGACTGTTATATGTAAATTTGTGAAAAGGTTGGGGAACACTGCTTTATACGACAGATAAAACTTTCAAAAGATCAATTCTCGAAAAAAATCACTCAAAATTCTATTTTTTTATGAACAGTGTGAATGGTTTTCGGGAAGTGGCTATCGAAGAAAAGTGGGTACTTTCAAAAGAGAAACTTTCATTAATACATGCAGTAGTTCAACACTTATAAACATTTATTTATGCTCCAATATTAGAATATGAAATATAATTTCATTGACAGCACTAAATGCTACTCAAGATTAGACTTAAATGAATGAAATGAATCATTTGTGAAAAATAATTGGTCAAGGACAAAGATATAATAGATGTATATATATTTATATGCATTTAAAATTTTCACCCTTGATGTCGATCAATTAAATAATACTTGTGAGACATACTTAATTTATGACGTGACAAAGCTTTGAAACATTGTTTACTTTACTAAAACTTTATCTCACTATATTTTTCACAGTTAAGGTTAGGAAATATTTTATCTTAATATTCAAAACAGAATTATCTTATAAGTCTTATTTAAATGATTGAATTGGCATTTACTTGGAAGAACTCCATTTTAGCACGGTGAAAAAATAGCAATGCATTTTGGTTCTACAAAATTTTATGAGATATAATTGGCAGCTATTTCGGCTCATGCCATCGTCAGAACTAAAATACATTGCTATTTTTTCATCGTGTTAAGTTTTATTTTTGTTTATAAAGATTTCATGTACATAATAAAACAAAATCATAGCTAGTTATGTATGTATATATCATTACGCTAAATGATATCGTCGTTTATTGACCAATTCCTTTCCCCTTTCAACACATTGAATCGAGATATATTTTTTTTGGGAAAATTTTTTCTCACTTTCAACTTGCAAAATTACCTTACATAGAATTTGTTGTAACTGTCTATACTATAATATAATTATTATAGCATTGAACAAATTCCAGTTAATAATTTAAATAAAATATAATATATTATAGTTTAACCATTTATCATAAACCTGTTAGTTGAATAGTATTAGCTCGAGTATAAGCTTTGCAAGGAAATATATATTGTTATCAACGATTCGTTAATATATTAAAATTTACTTACTTAATATAAAACATTATACAACAATCTTAGTAATTCTGCAGATGTATATTCGAAAGAATATTTATAACAAAACATCTGTTTCAATTTACACGCGATGAAAAGATTATTTTTACATGAATAATGTCAATCCAGATAAAAAAAAATGGTATAGATGGCTACGTTTATTTTAATTAAATTTAATTTCAACACAATTTTATGAATTCAATTTTTTTAAAACGACGTTTAAGACGTTAAAAGCAACACACATAAATTAACGAATTGTATTTCTATGATTGACACATTTTCTTCAAGTTTATGAATATTAAAATAAAATCTTATCATACATCTAAATAGCGTGTTTAAATAAATTGTATTTACATAACTTTAAGCTTAAGAGACTTACCATTTCCCTAAGTGCTTTAATTATTGCCATTATCAAAACCACTTAAAAAGTGGATATGTACTAACTGGAATACATTCCTTTCACAACCGTAGCTTTTCACTAATGAATGTTTAAAAAAGCTTACGCATTAACACTAGGATACATTATCGACTACTTAACTGTTTTTATACTGATGAAAAAAAATACCCGGTGTATTTTTTAATGTGAGGAATCTGGATGATATTTCTAAAATTTAATCTGTTACTTTGTAAAATATTAAGAATAAAATTGAACAAAACTTCTGTCACAAAAGAGCTACATTTATTAGCTTAATAATTTCTCTCCCATACGCTGTGAATTCATAAATACTTTCATTTTCAATTTCTCTACGATATTATCTCACATATGTTAACATATCTCTTCAATATTTTTTTCCCATTTTACTACTATAGGTTCTGCCTGCATACTGGAAATCAACAACATATTTTTGAATTAATTTTATAGATAACAATTATTAGCTTCCTATTTTTTTTTCTTCATTATTATGACTATATCGGAAAAAATAATACGTGACTGACTTACAATGCTTTCGCTTGGAAAAGGGGAATAAGTACTAAAAATTGGAGGTGTTGAACATTATGAATAACTATGGAATTGCAAATTAATTAAGTTACTTAGTTTGAATTCATTTGAGTTTTAAATAACCCTAAATTAAAAAAGACAAGTTTTATAAAAGTAATGTTGAATCAAATTTAGGATATACTACAATAATACAAATATTTTATCGTGTCTTTATTAACATGCTTACAATAAACGCTATTATATTTAATAAATACAAAATTTTAATATTTTTCAAAGCTAGATTTTAATAGTATATTAAGTCGGGGTCGAATACAATGTATTCTCCTGTTAAATTAAATAAAATAATGCAGCACAAATAAAATAACATTCTAAGTTATAAATGAATATTTTTTTTTACCGATCTTGATAAAAACTACAATTGAATATTACTTGTTTTGAAAAATGCTTTTTTATTTCTATAATTTATATAATATATTGTAAAGACGTGCTATAGAAAATCTCCGTACTATATTTCACGCTCCTTCCTTTGGACAGTATAAAAGCGGTCATCCTTGGACCCGTATATTCATTTAAGTTTTATTCTTTTGAATAGTTCTATGCTCTTGTTATAATTGACTTCATTCAATTAAATATTTATTACAACGGCTACCGCAAGCCGTCCTATTTTATATTACGTGTACTCTGTCTTGTCAGAATCTCCCAATTAACCACCTTCGAAGTAACATCGCCGCGAAGTATATTACGTCGCCTCATTAATACAAAAAGGTCCAACTAAATTGATTGGATAGGAAGGTATACGGTGTACTCTGAATGTAGCCACAGGCCACTTAAGGACGAAGCACGGTGGGGAAGCAATTCGCTTGCGTTATGTAAATGATTGTGGAGACATCTCTGTTTGCATGCGAGAAGCTACACACGTTGGCATTTAGAACTTTGTTTTTCAATATCTTAACTCTTTTGATTATTATAAAGCTAATTTATAAATTTATTAATTCTACACTGACACATCAAACGTTTCTATGGAATCCATGTATAATTTCTTTAAATAAAAATGTTTCATATTATCTTCAAATGACGTATTTTTTTTCAGCAACGCCATTTGATCCAAGGAGAGGAATGGGCTCACATTGCCCCCTGAATATGAAGATCATTCACTTTCAGGCAAAATAAAAAAATACTAAGATTACAAATTTTACTACATCTTTAAAAAAAAAACTAAATTTATGGCCCTGACTTTTTTACCGAAAGCATGCCGACTCAAATTGAATTTTTTTGTAGACCTTCATTAATCTTACAATTCGCAACACCTTTTAATGATTTCTGAGTTTTGAAATCTTTTTGATATGGTCAATGAATGTACAACCTAAATTCGAAAGTGTAAGAGAATCTATATGGAATATAACTATTTAGTTAAATCAACTATAAGTTGAGATACTCTTGACTACTTGAGATGAACAACTCTTTTTCCACTAAGTTTTTTACCTAATAATAATTGATTACTCCTATCTATAAAATCTACGTGTAGCCATAATGATTTTACCAATATTTTTTAATGTAGAAAAGTCTCTAGATTTAATCTTTACCACTATATACACGTCATTAATGAACAAGTTAAGGGAAAATGATAAAGTTGTCTGTGACCTATTCTGAAGCTTTTATTTTTGGTAATGTTACTAAAAATATTTAGGCGTCCCAAAAATCATTCCAATGAGCAATTTATGTTGATAAATGTACATAAATGTAAACGAACATGGATTAAAAATTTCCCATCGCATACAGTCGTTTTTCCCAATCGACTACCGGGTTCAAATCTTCTTGCTTTTTAAATATGTACTTTTCTTGAGCGAGTTTACAAATTAAATGTTGATTTTGAATAGCGGCTCAGTAATAAGTAATAACGCTCCAACTGACAGGTTTATACGCGGCGGCTGCTGGAGCGACCTTACAATTTTACAATTTAAAATTTCAAACAGGCACGTCGTTTTAATGGGGACCCTGCGTGGATACTGAGACCATGAATCGATTGATGACGACGAGGGAAAGATCATTTAAATACATTTTTGTAAATATCCTGACTCAGTTTCAATAATGAGTAACTGGATCACAGGGGCCTAACTGCGTAATCGATATATTCGATCATTTTTTTTATACTCAGAGTAATTATATATTTTCTTTATAAAAAAACTACTATCATAATATGCTATAAATAATATATAAGAGCGTGAGTAAAAAAATAAATGTAAATTTCATAGTGCTTTCGAAACTTTAGTAGTGTCATATATCAACTTATCAAATCATTACAATTTGGCATTATTTAATCTAAAATTCTTCAAATTTTAAATTGTTACAATTTTGTACGATTCCACATATTTTGTCACTAACGACGCGGATTTAGCCTTTCGACATCTTCAGGCATTCTATCACACGGATGCAATAGAACTGAACCAGAACTGAGCCTCGGCGAAACCCGGGTCGTTAGTGACAAAAGATGTGGAATCGTTCAAAATTGTAACAATTCAAATTTGATATTGAAATTCCATCAAGCACCTTCAGTTGATATCATAAATTATACTAAAATTCTTCAATGAAACACAGCAGAATCTTAAGAAAACAGTGTTTGTTATTTTGTACTGTATTTAACATATTTTTTATCGTTCTAAAAAATAGAAAGTACTATTTCAGCTATTATGGTTTTCTATAGACCAAATCCAAAAAGTATTTGTAATCTTTGTATCGTGGATAAGCTATACATAAAAATTATGTTTATTAAATTATTGAAATTTATATGTATATTTTTAATGTGACTTTTCTCTTCTGCATTGTCCCAAGTATCTTGCGCACCCGTTCAATTGAAAATAGTCCTTTTCCCTGCTCAGCCGCACTCGCTTAATTTAATTCTGATGTCTCAATACCTCCCAACGAGAGAAGTCATTACGTGGGACTGCACTCTTTGGTCTGCCCTGCCGTGCCCACTCTTGTCTTGTACTGGGTAAAATTGTGAAATGGCCAACCATTTTGACCAAAGTCAATTTTTTATTAATAATATGTAAGTGCAATGAATTTCAAAAAGTAAATGGATCAAAATACACAAAACTATATCAAAATCAAATACAGAATATATGGAAAATATTATATTTTAGATCTGAATAAAGCGTTCAATTTGTGTAATAATATCATTCAATTACGTCAGTTAAAATTTTTGCCAAATTAACACAAATAATTATTAGAATTATTTGCAAAGATTACTACTTTCTTGAATTGTTTTTTTTTTAATATAATAATTCAAAAAAAAATTGGAATGTAATACAGATACTTACATTCCAGTTTTTCCAAAACATTAGTATATACAGATATATATACAGTATAGTTTGTTATACGGATGAATTTCATACGTCAATCGTTTTCGACCCCATGCTTACGCTTACGCGTTAAGCGAATGTTCGAAGGAGAGCGACGGGACGGCATCGGTGGCCGTGGTGGTGAAGCAGCAGCCTCCGCCTGGTATTCCTCCCAATCAGCGGCCATTATATGTTAATGGCCCTATTAGAATACGCGACGTCCGAGGATAACCTTTGCGATGCCACTACAGCAGATATTTAACCGTTTCTCTGCGAACGAGGCTTACATCACCACACGGACGGTAAAATGTTATAAAGAATTGAGAACGATATTTACAAAT
This sequence comes from Himalopsyche japonica, assembly GCA_028555115.1. Taxonomy (NCBI): domain Eukaryota; kingdom Metazoa; phylum Arthropoda; class Insecta; order Trichoptera; family Rhyacophilidae; genus Himalopsyche; species Himalopsyche japonica. The sequence continues at coordinate 1,260,512 of JAHFWJ010000819.1, forward strand.
TATTCCATCAAATCGTACAGCTCATTTTCATTTGCGAGTAGCTATGGTAACTGGCACTAACGATTTGATAGAATTACAATTCCTTTAATGTTTAATTTTCATTCATGGAAAAATGATTGTTCAAGGTGAAAAAAAATAAATCATTTCATTTCATCAACTGTTCAAATTAACAATATATATTTTGTAAAAAACAAAGAGAAAAAAGTCTACACACACAACAGGTTGTTTGATTTCGTTATCACGACGTGGCACATACATCGCATACATTTTTCTTCTTTATTGTGATAATTTTTTTTTAAATCTTGAACACCACAAGGCGTTATTTAAATGCAATAATTTGTATTCGAAAATAGCATTGCCGATTCGTCTCATTCAATATGCATATATATATTGTGAATTCAATAATTGCTAATTCTTTTAAAACTTCAATCAATGTAATGATTATATTATAAAAGTATTTGTAGTTTTAATAGATTTTTTAGTAAAAGAGTTTTTTAAATCATTAAAGCATACATCTTAAATTTTTGCAGTGAAATTGCCGTACTATATACGTTATCCACTAAGCCACGTTACCAAATTGGTGCAAGTTTGATACCTATCACGCGCAATACAATGTGAACACTTATAAGGGCTGAGAATGCTAACGAGGCATCCAAAGTTGCAGTGAACATTGCCTTTATACACAACTACTGCAATTTAAAAGGATATCTATCTCTGCACAGCAATATTTCAAAATTAAAAGTTTTCCTTTGACTGTACACAACGTATTTCATATTATTATTTTTCTTTGAAAAATTGTTGTCAACTCAATAGTAACGATAATTGAATCTATAATATTTCAGTATTTGTCTAATATGTAATGTATACAGTATTTATTTTTGAGTATATTTAGAGACATTCTATATCGCACTGAACATATAATATAATTAAAACTAAGATAAAAGCTCTCGTAGATTTTCTTATCACATCATATTAAAGAAAAGCTAATGTTAGTCTTTGAAGATTTCAGAAAGATAATATCTCATATACAACATTTCAATGATATTACCTTTTCTTTACCAATAAATATATATTGCTATAGCGAGCAAATATACATACGTATTGGACATTTACGAAAATCTAAAGCTTTTCTATAAAGTGTAAACCCCTAATCATGAAAAGCTTACAGATAATGATATACCATTAAGGGCTTTCAGTCAATGTCATTAAGCATTTACTGGATAAATAAATCTAAATGCAAGTATCATCTAAAAGCTTTTTGTATAAAATAAATACTGGATCGTTAGCTTCGAAAAACAATGAAAAACCGCGATATTTTCCTTTGAAAGCTCCCGTTAGCCAGTTATTGTAAGCAGATAAAAGATATGACGGTAATAAGAGGTACTTGTAAATAACAGGAATAAATCAACCTGAGATGAACTATTACATTTTTTTGCATATATATTTGAAATGACATTTTCATTGAATACTTCATTCTTTCTATTTCTGAATATTTTTAGGTAATATCATATTTTTGGGAAACTGTTAGCTTTCATCACTGTCAATTACTGAGCCCATTTTACTAATTTTCATTATAAAAACTTTTTTAAAATTTGCTTTATGAAACTTCATACATATATACAATATTAAAATGAATCTTACCTGTATGAAAAAGGAGCCCTTCGGTTGGTGGAATAATATATTAAATCAAATAAATAAATTGTATTTCAGCATCCTAGACGCCCTATTAGAAATTCCTTGTAATTCTAGATGGTTATTAGAAGTTTTTTTGGGGATTTTTTAAAGATGTCTGTATTTAAGAAAAATGTTAAACATCGCGAAATATCATCAACTTCCTATTTGTATTATCAAATAAAACTCGTCTAATATGTGTACAAAAATTACAATTGAAGTGAAAAAACAACACATCCATAAATAAGTGACATATTATAAAACTAGGTTTTCTCTGTTAGCGGTGGTGCATGTGATTCAACAAGATTAAAAACTCACTATAATATTGTTGTACTACGGCTTCAGTTAGAGAAGGTATATGAATTAAAAAAGATATAAGCAAAACACCTTAAACATTTTATCATTGCAGATCAGTTTCTCGACAATTAAGGTTGGTTTAATTTTCCTGAAGCATTATCATTATATCGTTTACTTTCAATTATCACGCCTAATAAGCATCACTCACCTTATCATTTCAGGTCCACAGTATGAAAGTACGTAACTTTTGATAGCGAGTAATGACGAGTAATCTCGTTATATTCGGATTTGAATCAAAAAAATCTATAAAGCGCCATTTCCTTAAGGGTTGTAAAAAATCACTTTACACGTTCATTTATTATTAAAAATATTTACTTCTATATTAAATATGCTGTTTTAAGCTTTACATGAAGTAAAATAACAAAGGACACATAAAAATTAAGTAAGCTTGTAAGTTAACATATAATTGCTATCCCATTGGATTTGTAAATTCTTTCACTAAAGGTTGTTACATTTTTGTAAAATTGTTAGACTTTTCTATATTTGCTATATTATTTTAAAACAGTTTCATATCGTTTATTTTTGGGTAATTTTTTCTTAGTGAAATGGTATTAAATAAAATAATAAAATTATTGAGACGTTAGTAAAAATTTTGTATTTTCCTTTTAACGATTTCTCACAGCTTACAACAAATTCACATAGTAAAATAGCAACTCAACGAAATCTATTAATATTCAATTATATTAACTAATTGACAAAATAATATAGGTATTTATCTCATTAGAAAGTGTGATCATTATTCTTAAGGTATTACTTTCTTTTAAAAAAAAGGAAATGTGTTCAATTGATAAGAATATAACCATTCGATAAAAACGCTTATCTTTGTTTTAATTCATCTTTTTTCGTCTGATTGGGTGAAGTCAAAGAGAATAAAGCTCTTGTTTGCTATTTTTTTACATATTCTTTTTTACTACATAAATTGAATACTATTATAATTAAGGTTGATTGATATATATATTCGCAATTGATAACCAACAACAAATGCTTATCTGTAGAATAGTAACTAGAATATGCATAAGTTAAATTTAGAATTTATATATAAATACATTTTCTGAGAAACACTGACAATTTCAAAAATAATTCATCTGTAAAGAAATATAAAAAAACAGTTATTTGCAGTAGCCAAACTTATTATATTTAAGCATCGAGAAAATTATTATGTTCATAAGTAATATAAATGTTTCACACATTTTATCTCAACCCTGAAAAAATAGAGCCAGTCCGACCCCTGTTATCATTGTTTGTTGGTAGAGCTTTCAGCAGACTACGAGCGGCGCTTTTTGTATGTAGAAAAGCTTTCAAACGTCACAGGAAATTAAAATATTCTGTCCAATTATTTTTATATACATTCGTTTTGAAAAGCCTTTAACTTTGACATTTTAACATTTAATTTAACAACCGGTGAAATAGATATCACACAGTATGCAAACGATACAACACACGCACATCAGTTTTGATTTTTCATCATGAAAAAATATTACTCAGCCTAATATTATTGATTCAAAATGAAATGAACCAAACCGGTAAGGTTAATGTTATAAAATTCCACCGTTACAAAAATATGTATGAAATTTAAAACATCTACTAGAATGTGATTTAAAATTATGTATACCAACGTGTGATAAAAATTTGCAATATAAATATTGAATAATATATTCATTCATATGTTGACTTAAACGCAAGATTTTCAATAATCTAATTTCATAATGATCTGAAAAATTATCCTCGTGACGTATTTCCAAGGTAAAAATATCGCTACAAGTTCAACTTTAAATGATAAATATCATAATTCCCATTCCTCCATAATAAAAGAAATATTTTATATTAAAAATATCGCTACAAGTTCAACTTTAAATGATCTCCTAAAAATATTTTTTAATTAATATTCAAGAGAGAAAAAAGGGTTAATCCAAACATTTTGGTGACAAAGCTGCGTCTGGTATTTTTTTATTTCCACTTTATAAATAAATAATTATGCATTTAATAACATATATCATTTTCTCTAATGTATCAAAAATTCTATTATAACTTCTAAGTACACCCCAATTATCATGTACAATAATATCGCGTTTCTTGAGAGAATATTGTGTTAATTTATAGTGTACGTACGCCTATTCTTGTTCAATACACTCCACCAAACTCTCCTCGTATCTTTATTTGAATAAATACAATTCCACGACTTACAGGTATATTTTGGAAAATGGGCAATGCATCATACACTTGGTAGCCATAAAACAAAACACATAACATAGCAGAGCAAGTGGTAAAAGGGCCGCAAAAAACAAACCATTATATCCTTTATACCAAAGCAGCGGGGCTTAAATTATATTGAATTATATTTGAATCGATGGGTACCAATTATTTGATCAAATTTAAGACGTAACTCTATTTATGTGAACATCCTTTGAAGACGATACAAATATTTTACATTTTGATAATTATTGATCTCCCTTTATCATTTTACAACATATGTAATGAAAGCTGATAAAAAATAAATAAGCATGTTGATATATTTATTCGTAAAGACAAAGTTATAGACTATACTTTTCTAATTGTAACATTTTTTTTTACCGTGGCAAGTTGAACAATGGCTACAAGCAGTGACATCAGACCAAAAGAGGGACTGAAATAGTAATATTAACGATTCCGCTTCCTTTTCAAATTCATTTCCAAAACTTACTTACAATGGAATGTTTAGGTTTTTATTTTATAAAAAAAACCTATCCTGCTACTTTGACCATTAACGCCTTAGACTGCTATTTATAATAAGAATCCTGTGACTATTTTATTATCGGCTTATTGAATTAATTTTCTTATTATTGTACGGTTACAAAATTAATATGTCACTTAAGCATCTTTGGTTTGTATGAAATATTCAATATCAAAGTAGGTAATATATAAACCCAAACAAAGGATCCACATAACAATGAAGTTGGCCGCACGATATATCATTTGTACGTCTCTCTATTATTCCAAACATACCTAAATCGTGCCCTCTCGCTCTCCCTGCGAACGGACTATACATGCAAAAACGAACGTGCCGAACGAACTATACTTACATTTATTTCGATGTGTATTGTGAAATGTATGATTTTTACAGGATGGTCACTATCTATAATAACAAAAAATAGCTATGGATATCTGCAATTTATAAGTTTCAGTAATTAAAATCTTAATATAATTATTATGATTTTTTTATTATTTTAGGAACTTAAATAATAGATAATAATTTAGACGATTGATTTCATCCATAAAGGTTTATAAGCACTGACAAATAGTGATGATTTGTATTTTACCGATAATTCATATTATAGATGTTCTATTTAAAATGACGGAGTTGTTACGCATTTGGGTTTTCCTTCGATGTGTTTGTGGTCTAATGTGCACACTAAAAATTTGATTGATATAATGCTTTCTCATTTTATTGGTTGTTCTAAGAACATTGACTGACGTGACCATGACGTTTTCATATATTCCTGCCAAGTTAAATATTAAAATAAGAGTTATTCAAACAGTTTCTCATTCAAATTTATTATTTAATCACTACACTTTTAGGAAAAATCCTTTTCTTATTGGTGAAAAATGTTAGAATACTTTATTTCTCCTTCAAAAGGGTTCTCAATGTGAAGACATTCCTGCTATGTACTTATCAAATGAGTAGTAATATTTATCAGTCAGCTAACTATTTTTCTTTGGATAATCTCCTATGTGATCACAAGGGAGAGTAAAAACGCCATTGGGTATTCTGAAAATATGTCACATCTAGTGGTAGTTGATTATTACAAAACTGACCAACTGATGTGTACAAGTCGAAATTCAGATAAAAATACATTTTTATCATTTTCAGTTGCAATCGCGCTGGTTCGCCCTGTCTCAAAAAAGTTCAGAGATGCACCAGCTAGTGTAATATGCGTCAAGGAAGGCACCATTGCAGTGTTATGTATCTTTGTATGCAGTTTTACAATTCATATTATGACGTTGAAATACAAACGTGGTGGGGGTAAGCGCAGTCGCATTGCATCAACGGCCCGCCATTGCGATTGGAATGCGACCGTGTATCAGATATAAATTTTTTGCGCGCCGACTATTGGGAATATTATTTACGACATGGCCATCACTAATGGCGCATTTATATTGAGTGTTACCATTCATCATTCGAGAGAATTAATTTAGCTTGCTAAAGAATGATGATTTTTTACAAAGTGATTGATTTTCAAGAACAATTTATTCATTTATCGGATATTATTGTAAACTTTCATAAATATAAAACAGTAAAATTTGATAAAAATATATTCCAAATTAATAAATTATTTCAACTTTATCTTTTGTGTCAATCAATTTAACACACCAAATCAAATAAACCTTAATAGAATTTATTATATCGACAAAAGGTGCTTGATGGAATTTCAATATCAAATTTGAATTGTTACAACTTTGTACGATTCCACATGTTTTGTCACTAACGATCCGTGTTTCGTCTTTCGACATCTTCAAGCATTTTTCAGACAGAACTTTCTGTCGAAAGATGAAACCCGGATCGTTGGTAACAAAACCTGTGTAATCGTACAAAGTTGTGACAATTCAAACCTTAATGGATTATTTTGCTCCAAATAGTCTTCAGTCCCGTATCTGAGTGATCGAAATTTCTGAGCATTCATCTGGTGCCAGCATGGATAAAGACTAAAATCCTCATTCAGATTATCCATTCATTCGTTTTCTTAGGTGTAGATAGATGTTAGTAATGTTTCCATACTTTCTCTCAATCCCCACACACTATCAACGCAATTCATATACAAACAATATAAACAAAATGTATAATTGTTATGCATTATGTTGCTGTGTTAAAAAAAGATAATTTTGATTACTTAATGAGCAAAAATATCAAAAAGCTTAATATTTCACTGTTGATCATACCGTAATTAATGCGACAATATAATATTGTATAATAACGACAATATATCGTATAAAATACATTATAATAGTTATTAAAAATAAATTGTTTTCATACTCGATTTATATCATACATTCATACCTATTATATCACATAATTCCATACATTATATGTCACATATACCTTAGGTGAAAAAATACTAATCGAATTTCAAAACTATAGAACCTTCGCGCAGATATTCTACCAAAAATATTCAAAATGGCTGTCTCACTTCAAAAAAATGGAAATTACATAACACACCGACCGTGCAAACGACATGGCATTGTTCTAAGTTTTATATCAGTTTTGTTCTTTTTACTGCATAAACTGCAATGGCGTTTCTTTTACAAACAAGTCATTGATAAAAAACAAATAATATTTGTGTTGTCCCTCCCACTCAAACACACTTTACGAAAATATTCAGAATTTTTTTTTTTGTATAAAACTATCATTTTCAAATTTCGCTGTGAAAACTTGATAATAATATTTTTCTATGCAGAAAAGTCTGGTGTTTTAAAATATTAATTTCCTTCGACGGGGTGTTTTAGATGCACGTCATAATAATTCACGACACAAAATACGACATAAATATGATCATACGCCAACTCAGCGAGAAGACGAGGCATATGTGTACAATAGTTGAGTCATCAGCGGAAACATTATTAGAAGGAATTACTAAGCAACGTTTACAAACTTCGATAGGAATAAAATTTGTAACCGGACTTTTAACGGCTAAATGGATTCGAACGTGAAATAACTTGATTTCATAGTAATTTTGTAACGGGACCATACTATCGAATAAGAAACAAAGAAACTATAGATCAGAGAACAATGTTATTAGTTCATTTTTACCTTGTTCTTATACAGTAAATAAAAATTAACAAATTATGCGAGAAATATATACATCAAGGCACGAAAAATTATGATATTTTCACTAAAATTATCCAATAAAGCTGAGAGCTATCGCATCAATAAATACATTTTTATATTCTTAACAGCATATATATTATTTTTCTTAAAAGGAAACATAATTCCAAAACTAAATATTTTCAGTGACAAACGGCAAACACTTTAGTATAGCGTATAGCGTTTAAAGTGGATGGCGCTTAGCTGAAAAAAATCTGTTGAACATTTACCGCAAACATAACCTAGGCATTAAACTGTCATTCATGTTATTTGATCATTCATTCAGGGGCTGTAAATAAAATACCACTGACACTTCATTAATTCTTTTACGGGGCTATATTTTTAGAAAACTTTCTTACACTAAATATTTTTTTCATGGATTATTAAACGCATGTTCCATCTGTAGCCAAGTAATCAGCGGTGTATCATATAGTCGTGTTAACCATTTGGTATCCAAATTTTTTTTTTTTTTGAATTGTTTCTTTCTACTCATTGTGGCATGTATAGATAAAATTGCCTCCGACTCATAACTACAACAACGTATTATTTTCTGAACACTATTTTTATATATCTTCTCAACTAAAAAAGTAGGCCATGTACGTCTGATTAACATTCATTTTTTGCTTAACTGTTAATATCATATAATCTATTGAGAGTTTGTCATTGTATTGCATTTAATTGATACACTATTTATAACACAACAAATTTGTATTAGTTCCCTTACGAGATTCAATGAATGACTGACGTATAGTCACAAACGAATACGTAACAGAACCTTCGGGCTTACTAGAAGAATGAATTTTCAAACATGTGACTTAATATCTATTGCTATTTTTTTATTTTATTAATATCAGCATTACCCGATTAACGCCAGATCAATCCCTAAAAATGGATCCTTATTTATTTTTAAGCGATATTTGTTATTAAGCTTAAATATTTTACAGAAAAGTCGTGGTCGTGAGGATAAGATTTTTTTCTCCAATGTGCATGCTTTAGAAATATGAATTCGTAAATATCTATCGCGTTAATGAAGAGTTCAATATTTCATAATTCATATTTATCGAGATTTTCGCCAAGCAAATTGATATATTAAATGAATTCAAAAGCCCTAGATTGTTCCCACCTGCGTGTGGTTCTCAAATAAATTTATTTGGTGTTTAAACAGATGTGTCGACGATTTTTTTGGAGGCAATTGAAGTGTGAGAGATTTTCTACCTTAAAATATGCTTTATTCATTTACCAAGATATGAAATTGTAATAATTTTTGTGAAGTTACATTTTTATTGATATAATATCTAAGAACTCAATAAACGCTTTTATATTTAAATATTTACGTATATATAATATGGTTGTCAGTCTCGTACTGATATTTATAAATTGTACTAAATATAACTGGATATAAATTTATAGACTAAATGGCTACTTGTTATAGAATAAAAAAATTAAATTTTAGCAAAAAAGTTTGTCTTTCTTTAATTACAGAATATACTTATCAGTTGAATTTCTAAGGTTGCGTATGAATTAGTAACTTACTTTCTGTATATCTTGTATTGGCTAATGCACAACATTTCAAAATCTATTTAGTATTTGAAACTTATTTTAAGATATGATGAGTTGTTCATGTGTAATGGTGTATATATTGTTTCAACACGCCATTAAATTTTATTTTAGCAGCTGTCCATATCAAACATTAGGATAAAGCAATGTATTTAATCCCATTAAAAATTGATAGAGTCATAATAAATAATCTATTTTACAGGCCGGCAGCTTTAACTTGTAGAATGTATGAAAATGCTTTCCACATTTAAAATGGTTTTCACATTAATAAGTCAGCATAACAGATACTGCCGCTGTTGTATAGTCTAATGCAAATATAAAATAGTAATTCAATACACTGTCAATTTTGAATCGGTTTGTTTGACTCTATCAGAAAATTATGGTTTGTATTTAGTTTCAAATTGCCCCTTCGAGTTTGAAAGTAAATATTTTCTTACCGATTAAGTTATTATTTCAATCAGTGGAAATTTTGTCGACCGATTATTTGTTGATACCCAACGGTTAGAGAAATATTAAAACATTCATTTAAATACAATATACACCAAATATTTCAATCAAACATATTGTATGTAAGCGTCGAATTTTAATGAATACAAGGTTTTTTGAACCTTTAAAAATAGATAAATTTGAGATATTCGTATTTTTTATACAATGTGAAATTCGCTTATTTTAGCATAGTTCAGCGTTTACATTATATATTTTATCGATTGAAAAATGAGTATTTTAATTGGTCCAGCTACACATTAGGATTTTTTGAGCACTCATTACAGACAATTTATGCGATGGGTTTGCGTTTCATATAATAAACTATTGTATATTTTTATTTTCTAAGTATAACGCCAATAAAACAATGGTTGTTTCATTTCTTTATATAGTGTTTAAATTATTACATTTATATATAATATGATAATTTAAATATAATTATTAGCTATTCGTTATTATTATTATGAATATTTGGGAAGCAGTCAAAAATACATATCATAACTGCATATCCACGCAGCGATCGGATTTCCTCCGTAAATAAAAATGGTATATACCATTTAATTATTAGTAACACAATGAATTTAAACGTACAAAACACAAACAAAAAACCTCGAAAGACAAGTAAAAAAACTCCACCATTATTTAAAAAATCGCAGACCCAACTGCGTAGAATTAACAATATTAAAAAAATATTTGTTTACTGTTTGCTGTGAAGATAATAATATAATATTATTAAAAGGTTTACGGGGTGTATCAACAATCATTAAATAGCGAGTCGAATTACAAAAAAGAGGGTCACTAATGCCGCCCTTAAGTAGATAATCAAGGATCTATAAGAGGTGATTGTGAAATTATATCGAATGAAATATTATAATATATATTTTTAAGTTCTCTAATTTTTAACTATTAAGAAAATAATTAATTTTTTTAAATTCAAAGAACGTTCTTCTTAATTTGATCCTTGATTTGGTACTTTTTTAAGTATTGTTAACAATAAGAACGAACAAAAATAGTTAATTTATTTATCTTAATTTTGAAATAAATAAAGTTATATTTTCACCGTAAAATAATGACTATTTTCAGCATCAATTGACACTATGTATTAATATAATTCAAAAATTCATTTTATCAAAAGTGTAAATCTGGGTTCATGATTTATTTTACAATGATTATGATTTATCAACTAAGCAACCTTGCTCCTGACATGTTACACAAAATAATCAAAATACACGATTTGCGTGAATTGAATAAATCTTGCATAAATTGATAAAATGTTTTTTTTTAATTTTTTTAAGCTTTATTGCGTTAAGTATTTATCCCTTGAATTCCTATTTTGGAAGAAATCCCTTTAAATAAATATCTTAATTATATATCCAGTCATCAGAATCATTTATGCAAAAGCCTCTTTTAAATTTTATTTTATTGTTCAGCTTTCGTTAATTCATTTTTTATGTGAGTAAGTTGATTCGGTGTTTAGGAAAGAAAAAAAGTTTCTTTCTGAGTGGCTATTACGACAACAGAGGGCGATAAAAAATATAGACTTCCGATTCGATAAGTATGCAACACCGACCAGAGGCGGACGTAATAGTGATTTATTCATTCAAAAATAGCACTTTATTTTTTGTTAAAATATTAATTGTTTTATTAGTTGTTATAAAGTTAACGCTATCTGTACAAAACATTCTTTTTTTGTCGGTGATTAACCTCTCAATTTCAGTTATTATTCTGTTGTGTTGTGTTGTGCCTTTGTTAAAAAAAGTCAACGGCAATAAAATAATATTTATTTCAATACACTCACCGTAATATTTATTGTAGTCGAATTCTTGGAGATTCATGATAAATACAAAATTGAAATACACGTTACCAACATTTCAATTATTTATTTAGTACTATTTGTTATATTGTATATGCCTTTTAAATAAGATTGTCAAATATTTTGTTGCTCTGGAAACTACTCCAAATATTATTTTTCAATCTTAAATGTAACGAAGGTTGTTCTTTGCTTATTTTTCTGTTATTAAAGTACTGTAAATCATGGTGATCTGAGTATTTAACCTAGCCAATATCATTTATTTGCAGCTTCACAACTGTAATTATTAATCAGGATTATAAGAAAGAAGTGGATCGTTAGAAGACCGTAACTTCTATGAACGGATGTTTTATCACGGGACTTAAGCGGAAGAGCTGGAAGTAAGTGATGGTGTTGAAAGGCAGAATATTGGGTGAAGTGGAGAGCTTAGTTTAAACGAACAAGGTTCACTGCGGAAGGAATAGAGAAGAAGAAGATGAAAAAAATAAAAAATTCTTTTAATACTAAAAATATTGCCACAATATATAAATAAATGAATCCAGCATTTTTTTAAAACTTAAACATGATATTATTTTCAAATTTGTCAATATTCACATTATAATTATAAACAAATGAATTTGTATAAAAAAATACCTGACGCCTCTGCTATTTAGTGAGTGATGTTTCGTGACGTGTAAACTAACCAAGTGTTTGAAACGCGTCAACAGATTAAAGGTTACTTAAAAACTTAAAAGGTGATCATTTTTTTTTATTCTTCTTATCACCTTTGAACAGGAGTCAATAGGAGGCGCCAACGCTCTCTTAATTTGTGAAAAAAACTGTACACATTTGTGAAGTCGTAATTATTTTCACAGTCATCAATATCACCATCACTGCAATACTATTTTTTAATCTAAATCTATCTGGGAACAGTTTTTTCAGATACCAATTTTATTTAATGACGTTTTAGTTAAAAATTTATCTTTGTTTACAGATGAAAGATAAATATTTAATCTTTTGCCATCGATAAATGGTCTTGGAATCTAGTCCTATAGGATAGCGGTGTCCACCGGCTTGAATCTTGTTACGGATAAGTTTTTAAACAATAATTAGGTTTACGAATCGGTATAAAGAGGCAATTGCATTTTAGATATTTTTATTTTATCTTACGTTAAAAATAAAATAGAGTGAGGTCGCTTTGCTAGACTTGTTTTATAGTCTCTCCCAGCATCCCATCCTTTCAATATGAGAGTCTCAAAAAGAACAGTTAATATACCTATGAACACGATTTAATTTATTTGTTGTAAAAAAACTCTGTTTATAGATGAAATAAAATCAGTCACTGATTCATTTTATTCAATATAATACAGGCACTCTAATTGTTTGTTTAATTTGTTGGTAAGTCTATAATTATACTTTAATATTAAGATAAGTAGTATAAGACTTTTGCAAAAAAATCCATTACCATTTCACTTGAAACCCCCTTAAGCCCTTCAACCTTCAAGAGTATCTGAAAAATCTAGCCTTATATGAAAAAGTTTGTGTAAAAAACCCAACATATCTTCAAGGTGCTATTTTAGCGCCAGGCTGCGCCAAAATTGTTAGTTCAAAGTGGCGCCGACAGAAAGGCACCGGAAATGACAAGTGTTTGTTTTGTTTCTGAAATCCAAAAGCTCAGACTGCCTCTAAAAGCTCTCATGGAGTGAGTGTCTTTTGAATGGAATTAATGTGTTCTATTTATTTATTGTTTAAACACCTATGTATTAAGCACCTTGAGTGAATGGCTATCGGTTTAATTTAATGTGTAAAATATAAAGTAATAGGAAGATAATTACATATTGAATGGTTACCATATATGATATTACGGTTTTCTGATAATTAAATGTACATTGTTGGCCTGAATTTAGTGAATTCTATAATTTTGTTATTCGAACTATAAAAGTTGTAAAAATTAAGTATTATACCAAACAAGAAATTAATCTAGAACAGCCAATTACTTTTTATGACGTTAAATTTGTACATATCATTCTAGCTAATGTTCCTAGAAAAATTATTCTTTACTCAACTTCAAACTTTTATCTAAACTGTAAATTTACGGGGTACGGTGATTTTTTAAACTTTCAATATAAGCTTGCTTACTTATTTAGTGCCCTCTATCCCAGGAAAATCTGGGAAAGAAAAACTTGCAACATATCAATATGTTTTTAAGCATTTACACTTTTTTTTACATTTATTTTTTAATATATTTGCTCAATACTTGGAGAATATCAACGTTGAATCTACAGTTGTCAGTTAACTACCATAGCTCTCTATTTGAACATTTAGTAGATACCAAAATGATCTATTGAAAAGACTCGTAGCTGATGTGTTATTTTTTAATCATTACTAAAATTATATTTACGTATTTTACACATGTTCGATCGTTAAATCATACAGGTATGCGGTAACGTCTGCCATCCACAAATCAGCTTCAATAATTTTCTTGAAAAAGAAAAAGATGTCATTACCTAATTAAGCTTCGGTGGTAGTGTAGTAGTTACAGTGTGAATATTCATAACATATGTTACAGGCTCGTAATAATTGATACAAGATACTTGCCAGATGTATTGTATTTTATATATCTATCAAAGTGAAACATATCGCTGTAGAGGGCGCCTGTTTGTTATTTAATTCCCATGCGTTTAAACAGTTTATACCTGCTAAAACGAATGCAATCTAAATTCAAATGACGTCGCGGGAATCGAACTCGACATTTTTAGAAGGGCCACATTTCTACTGCGGGAGATTTTTTATTTGAAAGCTTTGAGAGGTTTTATCGCGGCAAACTTTATCTTTAGTGTAAGAAAAAATGAATGTTAAGTGAGAAAATACTTCACCGAGAGTTTTTATCCAGAAATGTAAATGTTCGTTTTGTTTAGTTTTACCTTAAATATTTTTTATAACATATTTAAAATTTTTGTATAGCTTTTAATATTTAATCATTTTTTTTTATAAAAACTAATACAAATTTACGACTTTTGATTAAAAGTTATGATATTTTGATCATTCAATATATATTAATGCTATTAGAAAATTACTTTTATCTCCATATTATTGCTAAATTTTAATCATTTAAATCACACTAATATGTTAATAATGAATGGTCTTGATGTTTCAATTAAAATCCCCAAAAAATATTGTCTTTTAATTCATTGGTGTTTGATAATAAGTTTGCTTAAAATATTATATTCATTTATTGACTTCTGTTTTATTGTTTGGTGTAAAGCAATTTTAGCAAATCAAAGAACTAAATTTGCTTTTCATAATATTCTTTGAAAAAACAATGTCTCACATAGTTATTATACATTGTTATATTATCTTATGTTACAGGTATTTGTTGCCATAATAAGTTTTTTTAACGGTATTTCGGCTTCACTTCATCGCCAGTGCGATACTTAAATTCAAATTTTAAAAACCTTAGGGAATCAATGTGAAGCCGAAAAAACTATCAACAAATTTATAAAATAAATTCTATAAAAATAATGAAAATTCGATAAACTAGTTTAAATTATAAATACGAAACATTTTCAGATTTCTTACACTACAGTTTTATGAGAACTTGCAAAACTGTTAGAGTAATATTTACCTTGAGAAATTGTCGCAGTGTAAGGAGGTATTCGAAAATCCGCGAAAACGGATCTGAGAATTTGCATATAAAAAGTTTTCTAGTATGGGAGTTGAAAAGAAGTCGTTCGCTCGGCAAGCTAGGAGGGGACTGGGGCGGGAGGGACCGCTACCGCCTCTGAGGGAAATCACTCGTGAATTCAATTTACCTATTCCATGTAAATGTAAGTATTCGACCGCTTCCCAAGTTAGAAAATATTAACATAGAATTATAGATAATATTTTTATTATTAATTGGGGAAACATTTACAAGTAATAATTTTTATTCAATTTTTTTCCCTTCATCTGATGAAAAATTACAAACAGAAGAATCTACATTCTTTTTTGTTGTTTGGATTATAAATTTTTTTACAAATACGTAATAAATAATAAATGTTTTAATAAACGATATTTTATGATATCGACCGAAGGTGATTGATAGAATTTCAATATCAAATTTGAATTGTTACAACTTTGTTCTGAAGAACTGTCAGTTCTGTTGCATCCGTGTGATGGAATGCATGAAGATGCCAAAAGACGAAACCCGGGTCGTTAGTAACAAAACATGTGGAAACGTAAAAAGTTGTAGCTATTCAAATTTAATATAGGATATATGTTTAAGCTTTTCTACGCATGACTTCAAAAACTTGCCAAAATTTTGGTAACTTAAAACTGTTTCAAAGTAATTATCTAATGTCTTAAAAATAAAAGCGCTGCCATAATATGTTGCCTATGATTCATAGTCTATAAAATTTTCATGATTATGAAATTTATTGTTCTAACTATTTCTTTACTGTAAGTTTGACTGAGATATTTTGTCAATACAAATCATTGAAATCCACACGGTTTGGAAAACTGTTTTTGCCAGGAAAAGAAAAATCGCAATTGCCAAAGTGCTTTCGGAAAATTGTGCAATTATTTTCCGCGCTCCATCTTTTACTTGACGCGAAGGGAAAGATGTTGGGGGGGACGAGTGGTGGGAGAAAAGTCTGAAAGTGGTGGTAGTTGGCTGCATTTGAATATCGAATCGTCGATTGCATTGGCGCCTAACGTGGGCGATTTTATCGTAGGTATTTCGAGAAAGTGTTTTTTGACACACCTTCCAGATATGTTGGTTTACGCGGTGCTTTTGATGGAGATACATATCCATTTTTATTTATTTTTTACATCTTATTTATATTACTTGAATGTAACTTGATTTTGATAACCATATTTCAGAATTTCTCTTTCGAATAGTCTTCAAAACAATAGTTGTAATTTATACAAGGCATTCATAATTTGTGAAATATTATTCATGATTTTATCATGAAAAGTTTCTTACGTACCAAAGTTATTGATCGTCCTTTCCATTTGTTACTCTGAAATATTCTGAAAACAGCTATGTCTCATTAACTGGTATACGTTTTTCATGTCAATATATATATGGTGTTGAACGATTTCTTTGAAATCTGTTTTAAGATCTCAATAACTTTTTTATCATTTACCACATTCACTACCTATATGAAACATTTGGTCACCTGCCAGTTAATTTATTTCCTGCCATGATATACCATCATCCCTCATAGATTATATCATATGAATATAATCCGATGGTCTCCTTTGATGCCGGAACTTATTTGATCAGAAGACGAAACAAGCTGGGTTAAGGCTCTCTTGATGTATCCGCAGAACATAATCCAGCGAGTTCTAACATCTCTCAATGACCACTGACGAATAGGGAATTGTTTGATACGTTTCTTTATCTCAAAGTTTCTTGTTAAATTAAACCACCTTAAACGGTGAAACCGTATTATTTTTTGTAAGACAGTTTAATTCCTCTGATTGGAAATTTTCAAGTAATAGAATTTACATTTTTTTTTATTTACAAATTTAATAAGAGATAAATTGAATAAATAAATACTTTGCAAACATGCGCTATACATGGTACAATAATATCTTAAACGATGTTCTAAGTTCACTATTCGTAGACAAACTTTCTCCATCGATAGAATTGTCTCGGGACTGAGCTGAAGGAACTTGACTATGCGCCTTCTATTAAACCTTCTTATCCGCGAATAAAAGTATTCCCTTCTATTGTGTACTTTTTGTGACTTTTTCAAGTATGCAAAGGAGGGTATTGTTCAATTGACGACTTCGAAATTGAAGACGAGAAAAGAAACAATTTCGCCGAACCGCTTTGTTTGTTTGCTCTGTTTGTTCGTTTGCTACAATACAATTTTCCTCACAAAAGGAATTTGAATAAGGTGTTTCAAGCACCCAATCTCAGATAAGAAATCGAATCAAATACTTAAATGATTTCGCTCAATATTTCAGGAATTTATTTGACTTTAAAAAAGAATAAAAAGGCGTCAGTATTTTTTTTAAATTAATTTTTGTTGTCGTTAAATTTGATGAAAATTAATATCCAACGGCAATATGTGTTAGCTCACAATCTTTCTTTCTTTTTTACCATTGCATCGTGCGCATCATTTTAATCACCCATCTTGGGCGAAACGATGACTGTTAACTAACGTTTTTCTTTAATACCATACTTTCTTTCAAAGATAGACTACCTTTATTAAAAAAAAAGTTAACATAACGCGTTTAAATATGAATTTTTATATACTACAATACTTACTCATTGTATGAATCGCCCATTTAAACCAGAAACAATATACACGAGAGAAAAAATGAGATTTTTTCCCTTAAGCTCTGTGTATCACACCAAATATTATTATCTCCTCAATGATTAACAAGTCAATATTGTTAACTACAAAGATGTGATTTAATTGTTCGCACACTCGTAAATCACGCAGTTTACCATCAACGCTGCACTGCTATGTGCACGTGTTTTACTATCATCTGATATATTTTATTTGACATCGGACTAACCTAACCTAACTCAAGCAGTTTTATTATTTCGATTATATATTACTTTTTTCAACGAGTTCATACACCTTCTAGTCAATTAGTACATTGACTTATAAAAATAAATTTAAAATTGTAATGATGTAAGCTTGAAGTACAACTTTTCTACAATGCATATATTGAATAATAAAATTGTATATGGATATCTGAATTTATAAAATAACGAAATTTCACCTATCAACCTTGTGTGTAAATATGCATAGCAAATAATTCATGATTCCAGGAAACCCACATAAGCACAGAGCGTTACCTTCTACGCTGCAACAACCAATATCACCTTAAATAATCCACTACTGAGTAGTAAAAACAACATTGAAATTTAAAATTCTCAATGCCAGAAATACATACAAATATCTACCATTGCTTGCTAAAAGTGGTTTAATTTAATGATGTGTTTATTTTGTTTTTGCATATTTAAATCAGGGGTTGCCAAAACTACCCCTCTATTCGTAGCTAAGCGGAGTGCCAAAAGCAAGCAGGGGTGACAAAGTGATGCATTATAGACAGAGCATTGACCAATATGGTGCTCCTTAATGTTCCTTAGTATGGAAGGGGCGGTTCCTGGTCTGCATAGCGGAACTAAGCAGAGCTTTTCAATTTAATGTGTTTTTTTTTCACTTAAAACCTAAGCTTTTAAGCGAATTTATTTGAAATTTGATTCGTGACATCGTTTTCATAAACGCTTATTAAAATATGTTTTTGTTGAACCGATTGAATCACGTGTAAATTTAAAAGTGTTTTTAAGGACCAAAAATCAAATAAACATAATACTAATTATTTCATAAAATATTTCCTTAGATGGGCAAAATAAGTCCTGATAATTTGAAAAATTTGAGGATTTACATAATATTTTTTCGATATGACTTGTTTTAATAAGTGAAAAATTTCAAAAATTGTTGTTGAATAAGTGAACGCCAATATCGCGTTCAATTAAAATGTACAGTTCACGCATAAAAGAATAATCACCATTGAACAATGAATTTTGGTGAATCTTATAAAATTTCAACCGATGAAGATTTTTTTATGCCAATATCAATATTTTTTCAAATCTTAATAGTTCTAAGATTGTATTTATATTGATTACTATTTATAAATATTTTTTTTAGAAAAAATTGACAAAAAATACATTTAAATTTAACGGACGTCTTCAAAAGTTTTATGGTATATTCCTCATTACTAAGTAGAATCCATTATCAACATATTAAAAAATATAGTTCACAATTGACAAGACCCTCTGAAACGTTTAAAAGAGGGTCCAACCCCCTTTGTAACGTTTATACTACCCTAATGCAACTTACAGCTCCAACCTAACCTAACTGAGCTAACCTAATAAATGCAGTTGGCTGTGGGAAGGCAACAGAGCGTGAAAGCTGATTAGACTACTTGTGGGGGAGGGACGTAGTCTAAGTGCATAACTCTGCAAAGTGCACGTATGACGTTGCAGCATCTTTCCACAAATGCATATCTGCTATTTAAAAAATGCACAATGAAGTAAGCAATCCCAAAAAAGTTTTTCTTGTGTAATTGTAATTTTTATTCTTAAAATAGGTATTTTCCTAGAAATGGCTTGGAATTGGTTAGAAAAAATAAAACCACAAAATATTTTAATCTAACCATTTATGTATGCCAATAAATTGTTGATCGGTGTACAAATGGTGATAGTTTTATAAAATAAAAAACCAAAAAGAAAATGACATTCATACGAAAACAATATTTACGTCGTAAAATTATATTACCACGATTCTTATAAAATATTTTTTGGAAATCGTTATTGATGAAGTATGCTATAATAAATTTAAATATTGTTTTTCTTGGTCAAAGATGAAATGAGTGTATTTTTATATTTATAGGGAAAAAAATATTGTCAAAATGACAAAGAATGATGTTTTTCAACCTACGCATTTACATAATTATTATAATTGAATCGTTGTTCTGTGGTAGCTTTTTGCTGTATTCATATGAATTTTCACTGTTAAAAAAATCACTCAACATTTAAATAACTATATTTTTTACAAAATAAAAAAAAATATTGTATTTATATATTGATTGACTTGGCATTCACTTGGTAGAACTCCATTATAACACGGTGAAAAAATAGCAATGTATTTTAGTTCTACAAAATCTTTGTAGAACTAAAATACATTGCTATTTTTTCACCGTGTTATTGTATTTATACTTATTTATAAAATGATTTGTACCAATTGATAGTAAATTGAATTGTGATCATGTTCTTTCAAGAACTGTCAGTAGGTAAGTAAATTTTAACACGGATGAGTTTTGAAATGATTCCGAAAAGAAACAACTCTATTATTATTTTTATGCATTTATATATTTATTTGTATGCATATAAATAAAGCATGCAATGGGTGAAGCATGAAAACCGTAAAAGTAACACCAGACAGTGCATAGGTAGTAATAATTGTACTCGCCCACTCGTCTGGTAAGCGAGCAGTCACATTAAACTAGTCACGGGATAAAGGGGATGGCTGTTGGGGAAAGCAATTGAGGTGTAAAAATAGGTCTGATTTAAACACGTTAACACTGTCAATAACGCGATTATTCTTGTTTATGATAAAAAGACTTTGATATTTTGTTTTTCATTAATCACAATGGAACTAGAGTTCAAGATCTTTATACCATCAAAAAAAGTACTCATAAAAATTGTTTAAATAAAAATAATTAAAAAAAAATAATTTATTCAATAATAATTGAAATTTATGTGATTACAAAATATAATGAAGAAAATAATAAAAAGAGAAACCTAAAATCTTTAACGATATCATAGTATCAATTGTATAAACTATGCAGATTAAATTTGAATCGTTATATCTCTGCACACTTTTATATACTCTGTCACTCACTACTGGGCCTTATCTCACGATATATTTTACACAGATGCAATAGAAGTTTTTTGGTTCTTCCACTAAATCCCACCGAGTTACCTCTTACGATATCGGAAATTTTTATTGAATATTATGGAACTATTTTTATGTGTTGTGCTGTTTTTATGTGAGAAGAGGTCGTCTTGCTCAAGTAAAATTTAACTTAACACATAACCTTATTATTTTAAACGCAATGTCATCTGAACATAAATATACATTTTACATACTTAAGACTTCTATTTTTCCATGTTCGATTTAAAATAAGTTGTTATTCGAAGAATGGCATCCATCGATCTAAGCAGGAATAGTTTAAATATCTACTTTGAATAATATTGTTACGAATGTAATAAAAATATTATATATTTGGGTGCCCTGTAGTTAAACGGTTAAAACACATTAAGGATATCATATTTACAAGATTTTAGTTGGTCGTGTTAATGTCTGCTTTAAATAGAGCTCACTCGGGTAATTTAGATATGTTCAGTAAATACCTACTAGCATAATGTAACTTTTAATACTGCTCTGACGCAGTACGTTTTAAACACTCCCCGTTCGGAAAAATAAAATGTAACATTATACAATCTCCCGAATTGCTTTTATGGCTGTTAATCTGTTTGTGATAAGAGAAATTAAATTGCACCAAAGGGGAAAAGCGGTATTATTTCCTTAATGACAATATAGATAGCTTTATGTGTTAAACTCGTAAAAACATGGAAGCTGTTTTTACCACGTACTGTTATTAATTGAAATTCAAGTAGATATTTTTCTAAGTGAATTGTTTAAGGTTCAAGTTTATAAATATTCATAAAACATATCATGCGTTGAAAATAAAATATATTGAATACACCTCTTACTCGATATAAATATAATTTATTGAATTTTATCTATCACTTAAGTTATCTCACTCCTTCTTCCAAAAAGAAAATTAATGTCAAGAAATAGTAATGAAATTAAGACAAAGAGTTATTATTTTTATTTCAGTGTGTTTCATGATTCAATTTGATTCAAATGTTAGCGGTCGTGACAATCATCGTGAAAAAAAAATAAACAATATTTTTTAAGATCTAAATATGAAAAATATCAGTAATTTCCAAAAAACCCTAAACAGAAATTGGAAAATGACACAAAATAGCCATAATGTGAATTAAAAATTACTCAGTCTTAAATTGAGGAGACAAAACGTCGAAACCACTCATATCTTAGAAGATGGTTATTTTATTGTCCTTCTTGTGAATCGAACTCAAAACCGACAACACTTTAACCAATAGTCCACAATGGCTCTAGGCATTGAAGATGAAGTATAAAAACGTAATTATTAGTTCAAGCTCTATCAAATTCAAACATCACCTAAATCATCTAAAAAAACAATTGAAAAAAAGGTTACTTAATCTGATTGAATTAACTTGAACCTACAATAGAATATTGAAGAATTAGATCACAGCACGGGCTTTGCTTTATGTATACCCATACTTTACAGTGGTAGTGTAGCCGTTTAAAGTTTCATTTATACAATACTTAATATATTTTCTTTGATCGCAATAAGTCAGGTATAGTTTCCCGCAAAATCTTAGATCTTTTGAAATGCCCTGTAAATCATTCCAAGGGATGAGTTATGCAGGTTTCATATTATTATGTTACTGGCATTGTACAATAGAGACAATAAGGTCGTTTATATGCAATTTTATGTGTTAGCTACCTTTATTTACATGTTTCGTTACAAAAATATAGGGTTGGGGATCGTTCAGTTGTGAGATGTATTAAAAGCTCGCACCGTTTTATTCAGTGCCAGTGGACTAAGTCACATAAATACAATTTCACCACCTTTTCATTTTTTTTTATTCCTAGATTGACAAAATTAAAATCATTTCTATAGCAAAAAAAATTCAAATTAGATTATTAAACAGCAAAATAGACATAAAAAAAAACTACATTAAAAAAGTTATGATTACTCAATAATTTATAGAGACGAGATAATTTCGATTTATATTTTCATATAATATACGTATTTTATTTCAAATTGCAGTAATAAGCTATCTCATAATTGAAGTTAGACAATAACACTTCATGAAAGAAATTTTCACCAACATACGCTGTTTCAAAAATGAAGATATAAATCAATATCCAACATCAAAAATATTTATTTTCCTGTGATATTTCTTATATTTTATTTTTATAATAAAAGAAAAAAAAGCATTACTTGAAAAAATTATCTATTAATATCATTCCAAAATCATCATATATCTTGAATATCACCGATCTAGATTTAAATAATGTTTTATGATAATTTTACAGCACCCATTTTTTAAGCTTCCACTACTTTTTTTTTGTTAGATTTCCAGCCAAATTTGAATGCTTACTTAAAGGGCATTCGCAAATAGATTTTGTGTTTCAAGTAACATTTTCCTTATCCAATAGATCCCCAAGGATAGCTAAAGATACGACTATGTTTATTTAAAATCCTATGAGATATCAGAAGCACTCCTATTTAGAATAAAACATCAATTTATATTCAATCTCATTTGAAAAACTCGTATTGATGTGATTTTTATTTCACGCGTGAAGCGAGGAAATCTTAAATGCATGAAAGGTATTTACTATCATACGTCCCTGTAAACTATTCGCAAAGATCAAAAACAATAAAGACTCATTCTGTCTTTGGAAAATTATTCCTTGCTTTTCAAAGTTATCTCTCAATTTTATGGATTAATTCTCTTGTGACTTAAAATTAAAAGTTTTTTATCCAATAGACCTCAATTGAAACAGGTCTTAAAAAACTAGTTTTATATTTATATCATATTTTCATAAATGGCGTTTTACACGTCTTATTATCGTTCGTTTAGTTAAATAATTCATTTTTTTTGTAGAAATAAGGTATAGATAAGATAGTGGTTTCAACGTGTTATTTATAATATTATAATATAGCTTTTAAGGTGTTAACTGTCACTTGATGGAAAAGCATGATATTTTAAATAATAAAAACAATTTTTTTTAGTACTTATTTCCACAATATATTTTTTGATTAGGACCGGTTTCACTCATCGCGAGCATTATTATCAGTTGATAATGCTCGCGATGAGCGAAACCGGTCCTGATCAAGAAATATATTGTGGAAATAAGTACTAAAAAAAATTGTTTTTATTATTTAAAAAATTATAATATGGACTTTTAAAATTTTGATGTGATTTCGATGCTCGACTCTCCTCGACATTAACTCATAACAGAGCTTTTCATCATGATTCATTTTTGTGATAAATGGTTGTTAAAACAATCATACAAACTTATTTATACCAGGATAAAAGCTATAGTATCAAAACAAGTTGGTTTTCCCACCTCCATCCGTTATGTGTGGGCAGCTGTTGTTACACGGCCGCCTTCCATAACGCAATACTAATAAACGATAAAAAGAATCGATTTTACTCGCTATATTCTTGGCCCGATACAGAGAGTATCAAAATAAAAAAGACATTCATCATTATATTATTTAATTATGACATAAATAAAATCCTCGCTGATATTAGCAAAACGAGACACGAAAAGGGCCGGCCAATAAAATTTCATATACCGATAATTAGTAAATTAACTACTCGATGATTATGGTGCGTGTAACGTTAAATTGAAATGAACGCAACTTTATATTTCCCAATTGTTTATTCATATGAACCCATCACACCCCAACATAACACAAATTATTTTCTTGAATTCAATCCAAAGCCGTTATTTAAGCGTTGCCGACAACAGTAGATCAAATTTACGTCATGTGAAATTTGCAAACACAATAATAATTCGTACCGAATACAGTCAGCTCTGCGTTACAACACAAAACTTAGTATGGGAGAAAAATGGCATTCAGAATGTTTAATATTGTCAGTATATTTCACATAAACGGATTTCCTTTCATCCGCTTCTGTAGCGGATCGAAAGGCAGTGTGGAAATTACTGCCTGAAATATGTTATGAAAGATGATAAATAACGTAAACTAGACGTTTCGAATGCGAACAACATAGGTACAATAAAACCAATACAATATATTATTTTGTGTCGTGTGTGGGTTTTAGAATACCGTTGTTGTCAAAATATTACGCAATTAAATGGGTAGAAATATTAAACATTCTATTCATACGCTATTCTCTATTTTTATCATTTATATTTCACACAGCTATTTATAAAATCATACGCATTATAGACAATTTTCTTAACAACAATTATTGAAATGCGAATGCTTTGGATTTTTTGCTAAGAGACAGTCGCTCGATCTCTCTCACCAAAAAGAGAGATGATGTGATTATTAAAATATTAGACGTTAGATAATTACGTACTCTGCAACCCGTTTTTGAGTGGGTGGAAAATCAATGAAGTGTTCCATGGATACAGTCGATAGAAAATCAATATTTGAAAGTATTCATTTGTAGACAGCGCAAACGAGTAGCCGGTATAACAAATTGCGTTTTACAGTCAACTATAGAACCGAAAAAAAATAACATTATTTATCAATTATACGTTAATGTCTATACTATGTCGTAAATAATAATAGTGCGACATTCAGAAATTAGGCAGCTAAAATATAATATCAAATGTTTGTTATGTATTTACTTATAAAGATTGTAGGAATTAACTTATTTTCATTAATAATTCGATTATTTTGAGTAATATCAAAAGCTATTTTACTACTGATAATTTTGATTACGAATTTTTAAAAATAATTCGATTATTTGAATAAATAATGTAAGTAAGATATTAAATACAAGTATCAGAATATATTAAGCAATGTATTAACACATATATTAAAATAGCAATTGTGATAAACGCATTTTGAATTATGTTGGCAATTAGAACGAGTATATATGTGTACGACAGATATAAATGATTGATTTGAAACGACATGGATAATATGGTTTACAGTATTCAAATCCAATTGTTTTCAATATGATATAGAAATTAGCTGGTATATATTTTTATTTATAAATATTATTTTTCATACGAAAAAATTTCTGACAAATCGACTTAATACTTATTGGAAATGCACATGTGGCATTCTTTGACACGCAGAAGTTTGCTTTGTTAATATGCTAAGATTATGGGCGTTTTCTCGTCCTGCCCATTTCCGCTCTGGCCTCAGTAGAGTAGGCGGGACCAGCACGCGAGCAAAAAAGGTTTATTACAACTGGCATGTGGTGCGAATGCAGTAAATTTTATTTACTTTAGCCTGAATGGGGTGAAATGAATTGAAATTAACAAGGCGGCTGATAAAATAAAATGGATTCCGGGTGGAATTTTGATAACTCACTTTATCGGATATCAGATATTCACGTTAAAAACTAATCGTCGATCAACTCGGTCTACTGAAAGAAACATAATTACCCAATATTACTACGTCAACTCCTTACGGAATTTCAGTTTCGATTACATTTCTTTTATTATTTTTAAATTATATCACATACATACAGGTCCGTGAAATGGTGATGAACGTCGTTAATTTTCATTATTGAGCTCGCAGGTTTGAGTCCCAGTACGAACAGCTTTTTTGATAGAATAATAATTGTGAAATTTTCTATGAGAAAGCACAGTTTCGTATGTATATAAATACAAGTATGATACACCGGATGTATGATGCAGTGTATACAATCACGTGTTCTAGTCCTAATCAAGAATCAATCTCCGGTAAATTCTCATCCACCAATCCGAACCTCAGAATCGAGGAGGAGTGAGATCGATCAGCTTACGACTAGCTCTGTCCTAACCCTATCCCTCATAACCATACTTATTTCGCAAACAAAAAATTCTGAGCAAAACTGTGTTAACAAAAAGTTCCTTCATTTTCATAAGCCGGTAGGTTTTCCGCCATACATTCATCAATTTTTTTTCGCTATTATTTAACGCTCGCTTACAATTCATGTTAACTTTACTATGGCAATATCACCATTTATTCAATGTAGTATATTTTAACTAGGGGCTAGAAAATATGGTGCCACAAGCGTCACTACTAGCTTCTGCAGAAGCTAGCAGTAAAAAGCTCCCTCTAGTTTTGGCAAGCAAATATACGTACATAACATAATAAATATAAAATATGAAAACGGAAATTAAAAACAGGAGATAAGCCTGCTCTGTCGCGTGGCTAGTCGACTGATTAGGGAGTCATTCTCTTGATGGTATGTTAACATGTTAAGTGCCACAGCATTAAAATTGTTTTCCTTGAAAATACATAATTGTAATGTTATTTTTTTTCACATTTTTGACTCACAGCGCCTTACATAAAAAAAAATTCAAAAAGTATGTTGTTTGTATTTATATTTTAAATATCTCATCCGATTTGATGCGATTCCTCTATTTAATCAAGTAATTGAGCACTAATTTATTACAATCATGATTAAATTCATATAAAATTAACTTGTAAATTATTTAAGGATTTCAGGAATTTGTTTCATTTTTAATAAATATGTACTATTATGACTAGATAAACTCTAACACGCATAACACGGTGAAAAAATAGCAATGTATTTTAGCTCTACAATTTTTTTAAGATACAGTTGATAGCTATTTCGGCTCACCCCATTGGCAGAACTAAAACTACTTGAAACAACAGAAATTCTTTAAAAAAATTGAAAATCTTAAATACATTGCCATTTTTTCACCGTGTTTTAATGGAGTTCTACCAAGTTAATGCCAATTTAATCAATCAAACACGCATCTAAAGCAATCGCACATTTATATTTTTGTTTCTGCAAAAGTCACAGCAAATTTTCGATAATTTTGAAAACAAATACATTGCACGAAAGTGTTAACAACAAGGATGCTTCATTTGTGAAGTGGAAATTGGACATTGTATGAGAGTCGATGTGTTTTTATTCGTTAGGTTGGCAGGCCGGAGTCTGACTTGAACGCGGATCGCAATTTGAGATATGAGCACATTTTTTGCACATTTCTATGAATTATTTATAGCGCTTTATTCTTTTCAACTCTGGATATCGCTAATGGCTTAAAATGTGTTGCGAACACAGTTTTTCAGCGTTAAATAATGTTCATAGAGGATTTGTTTAATGTTTCAACTTTTGTTTTTAGGTTCGAGGGAAATTCTTATTGTTTGAACATACATTTTTTGAATTGGTTAGCTTGGAACTTAAATGCTTTCTTATTAGTTTTTGCCGGTTGACGACATTTTAGAAATACATTTTTTTTAGTATTAGATGTACCCTTATATTTTCATAGTAGAGGACAGGTTTGTAATGGGCTTTTGTTATTTTCGATTATGATGTAAAACATTTTTTCATTGATATAACATTTACTATTTTCTGGTGGCTTTCTATCAAATAATCAATATGAAGAGAGAGGGGGTACCAAAAAATGGATACTAATTTTTGATGTGTCAACCGTCAATTAAAAAAAATATTTCGTTTACCAAATCTGCTCTTTGCAAAATTTTACCAAGTAAAAAAGTGTATTGGGAATATACAGAGTATTTAATTTATTTAAATTCATTTAAACTTTATAGAAGATAACTTGCATCAAATATTTTATGAAGAAAAGTTAGTGGCATGGTGAAATAACGAGCTATTTATTCGATATCATTTCTTATGTTTATAAATCTACTTGCTTTATTTTGGATCCCCTAAAATCACACTAAACTGCACCGATTACGGCCACGTGCCAGTCGCATAAGATATTCCATCAGATAAGACGTGTTAATCTTTTGATTAAAACCTACGCGTCATATCCGGTGTAAGTACTCTGATATTAAAGCACAGAAGCAGTGGCGTGTCGTAAGATTATCTGTGCACCTCTAAATTTTATATTATTTATTTAAATTTGACAAACTTTTGTCATGTTTATTTTTAAAATTTCTTGATGCAACATCTGAACATCT
The DNA here is from genome assembly GCA_028555115.1 of Himalopsyche japonica. Lineage (NCBI taxonomy): Eukaryota > Metazoa > Arthropoda > Insecta > Trichoptera > Rhyacophilidae > Himalopsyche > Himalopsyche japonica. The sequence continues at coordinate 1,289,494 of JAHFWJ010000819.1, forward strand.
TCAATCATATTATACTAGTGATTCTTCAAAATTAAATGGTTTGCAAATATCAATATACCTTTATTAAAATTAAAAACAGTTAACTTTCAGATTTTATTTTATCTTGTGACTCTGTGGTTTTCCTCGAGTCGAACACGTGTTTCTGACATCCATTACCTTGTAATCTATTCATAATGTTTTATACTGATAGTTTTGAATGTTGATTTTCTTAATTAGTCATATAGGTAAAATATTTACTTACTGTAGATTAGATTGCCTCCCAGTACGGGTATTGAGAGAAAAAAACATGCGGTAAGGTACAGATTTTGAACTATCCAAATTTTTTACGGAAATTCCATCAAGCACTTTATGTTGATACCATAAATAAATTAGTGATTTTGGTATATGTATTTTTGTGATGTCTTTCGTCTTTCAGTCCACCACTTTCAGTGGCTCCAAAAGACTTCTTTTTTCTTATTTTCTATAACATTAATAGATTTTCCTCTCTCTATATTACTGGTAATGCCTGTTTTATATTTAAAATCGCGCTAACACATATTTTTTAACTAAACATAAAATATGTATTAAAATATGCCCTTCTATGCTACGGAATGTATGAGCTATGTCGTATTATTATTTTATATCAATGCATCAATTAACATAAACGTTTTTTTGGTATATATTTTCGAATATTCAAAAAATGAGCGATTCAGCTTTTACCTACTAAGCCTCTTAAAGATTTCAATATAGTTTTTCATTTTGATCGTGATTTATTTACTATCAACGTTTGGTACTATAGATACTGTTAAAAAGTGTCTCTCGGTTTACATATTGGAAAAATGAAGCAAAAAGTTGGAATTGACGAAGACCTTGTACCAAATACTCTCCATTGGCTGATTTATTTGGGTATCATTAATTTAATTGACTTCAACTTGTTTCTAAACATTTAAAAAAAATTGTATTCTTATTGCTGATTTTCATTATTTCACACGTAACACGCCACTGGAAAATGTTGGTGACACGGTGGTGGTTGGGTGTGATTACACATGCACCGATTGGGAATCGAACCCATTTATGAGTTTGCACAGGACACGTGCCCTTCACTGGCTTATCCGATATTTCATAATTCATAAATAGGGGTGGCAAATAAATGTATACATTCTCGTTTCTCAATAATAAAAGGTCAACGTTTTTTACTTTTGATTGAAATTTATTATACTTTAAGTAACCATATTCGATAAAAATTAAATTACTTATAACTTAAGTAAACAAATATTTATCTCTTTCAAAGAAATGGAAATTCGTTTGAAAAAACTTCCAGTAGAAATATTGTGACTGAATGGGATATGGGGTGAATGCTTTGGTTTATCTTCATCTCTACCTTATATCTACATTCTACTCGAGCGTGGAGATTGCGGTGGAATTTTCCATCAAGAAATGGTAGATGACACATCAAAAATAATCGTTGGATGCTGAGAAAACCAGAATCGACTTTTCGTTGCGGACACATGCAAAACCAGAAAAGTGTCCTAGTGTCAGCACATTTTTTTTTTACTTATTATTTTTAAGTATTGGCTTATTTATAATAAATTCAAATCTATTCAGCTATAATAAGCTTCATATTGATAACTTCGCAAATATAAATTCTCATTCAATAAAAACAGGCTTCAATACATCGATGGACCCACGATAACTTATGATTTTATATTTAAATGTAGCTTTATGCTAACACAGTGCATATATTGCATTAATTATGCAAATATGGGCAGTCGCCGTAGAAATAATGTGTTCTTAGTATAGCGACAGGCGTTTGGTACGACAATATGTTAGCATGATGGATCGTTTCAAAGAAAACTTTCATGTAGTTTGATAGATTGCTCATGTGAAATCTTTTACTTTTAATATACAAAAACTAACTTGTCAAATGCTATTAAACATTTGATATTATGTATTTAATTGTGAATATTTAAACCAGCCTTTTTAAAAAAATAATAAACTCGCACAAAAAATATAATATCATAGAATCATTAAGACAAAATTTGATCAAGTTTTTCTTTATAAGACTTTAATAACTCATATGTACACTGAGGAAAATTTATTTCTATTTTAAAACATAAGAAAATAAATAGTCGCAAACTTATTGTCTCCTCTAGTATAGAAGATTACAGATATCTTCATATATCGAAAGAATGAATGAGAAAGTTATGATGAATATGATTTCTTAAGTCTTCAAGAATCGCAAATGGCTTAATTCCATGTTGTCCGTGATCGTCTGACTATATTGTTTTTACTTTAATTGAAGTATTTGCAAATATCTTCACAAATACTTAATAATAGCCATGGTAAAATATTATAATGTTATCAAATCTGTTTTCTAGAAATGGTTGTTATTTTAATGCTTAGTTTTTAAATGCAAGCTAAATATTGAAAAAAAAACTGTTATTATTTGATTATTGGGACATTTTTCAAACCGTGTCTATCTTTATAATTTATTCAACGTTGGTTTTCTAAAAGTATTTTTTAAATTGATTTTACATTTTTACCATTCATTTGACTGTTTCAGGTCAACAAATGACTAAAAGACAAGTCGTCGGCTATCTTGAAACTATTAGTCTGTATTAACATCCTTTTAAACACTTTTTCAGGGACGGTATTTTACCTTAATTTTTTTTCAGGGGGGCCAAGTGTTGATTTTTTTTTTGTTCATTCTATATCCGCAATTCAGTGCAAAAACAGTCAAATCTTCGATTTGTCCATCTGTGATTCTGGGAGGGGGAGCGAATGCCCCCACCGTCCCCCCAAATGCAGCATATACCTTTTTTCATTGCATTTTTGAACAAAATCATATTCTTTGATACTATAATACAACTGATGTATCATCACATTATACTACACACGCCCATAGAGCACATTTCATTAATAATGAATCATAAAAAGCTATGATATAACTATGTCTAATAACAAGGCAACAAAAAATATATTGATACATTTAAAATAACATCTTCTATGCATATGAAAATAATTCTAAACAATAGAACTTTAGGCACGTGTTTGATAAAAAATATATACAAAAGTGACTTAAGTTATTGTACTATAAATTTATTTAATTGCCAGTAATGAATTTCTTCGTGTTATTTCGCGCTAATATTTTTATCCCCGGTTGCCGTCTTTTATTTGCTTTTCACACGAGTTTTATTGTACCGAAAATAAAATTGATATTAAATTCACATAAAACAGCAAACGTCCCATATACAAATAAAGGAAGTTAATTCCTCTTCACAATAAAATAAATCATAAACCGCTGACAAAAAATAGGGAGAGGCCATTTTTAATTTCACTGTTGGTGGCAGGATACATTTAAAAAAATATAAATTATGCTTTGAAAAATATTGCTTTGTTACCAATACGATAAAGTTCAGATAAATTTTCCCATCGTGGCTATTTATTTATTAATATACAGTATACAGTTTTGAACATTATAGAATATAATAAATGATATGAGAGAAAGGCGATGGAAAATTACGAGCATGTGTTATTAGTGTTATAAGTAGTACCGTGAATAAAAATATGTGACAGCTTTGAATTCCAGTGAAACGAGCAGCTTTTTTTTGTGGTCAAATTATTTATTTTTAGGTTGATTTAGTATTCTTCTTCGCCAAATAAAAATATCAAAATCACAGCATGTTATCATACATATTTACACTCGCCTAAATTATAATTCTATTGTATTATACTATTTAAATCGGCAACGAAATTGAGGTTATTCATTCTTTTCGTTATTATGGAAGAAGACGACACTAACAAACATTTTCTTGAAATAGTAAAATAACGCGACATTCATTTCAAAGGTAGTTCAATTCAAAAGCAAAATTGTGTACTTCAATCAAGCAAATAAAGTGTTTTATCATAAATTTAAGATTTCTGAACTAAAAATTAATAATTAGCTATGAACTAATTGCTTTATAATGGTAAATTATAAATTTTCTAGGAATATACTTTAAATAGTAATAATACATTTTTAGTGCTTATTTCCACAATATATTTTTTGATCAGGAAACCGGTCGTGATTGAAAAATATATTGTGGAAATAAGTATTAAAAAAATGTGTTTTTATTATTTAAAATATCATGCCTTTCCTTCAAGAAGTGACAGTTATCGCCTTAAAAGTATGAAAATATTATATTATTTTGCCGAGAGCTTTTAACATTTATAATGATACATATACACATTATTACATCACACGTGTTGATTAATTTCTCAAGCTACAAATAAAACAAATTTTTGTATTTTTGGGTTAATGCTTTAACTCTGTTTACAGCAACCTATTAAAGTACATAAATATATGAAGTTTACGCAATTTCGTGTAATGCATATTTTTTTCGTCAATTCAGATATTTATCAGATGAAATAAGTAAGTTAAGACCAATATTTTCTAAGTATTAATAATTTTATTTAGTTTGATTTTGATCGACCCCCTGAAAAAGCAATAAATAATTCATGATTTTTTAATGTGGGAATGTCAAACGAAATGTTATCAACATTAATCCCTTGTAATACGCCCACTAATCTACGGCGCCTGGTGAGGCCGGTTTTTTTATTTCTCTAACAAAATAATATATTAGGATATTAATATACAGCTTTATTAAATTCCCCATTCATTCGACTGCACGCTTGTCGTTAGAGGCATTTTGTTATTTGGCAATTTATGTATTCTTTAAAATAAATAAATAAATAAATAAATAATTACGTAAACGCGACGTCATAATTAAAATATATATTTAATCAAAAGTCTTGATCGCGCAATGTTTATATCGATCAGCCAAATTTATTATTTCAAGTTTTATCCCAACTATGTATCTTTACAGCCATTGTTCAGGAAAATTACGTTTAACAATTTTTAGACTTGTTATGTTATACTCGTTGTTTTTATTGAATTATTCTTTATTGTAACTTACCATAATACGAAATACTTTGATTGAAAAAAATCATTTCTATTATGGTACAATATATATATATATATATTGTAACAAAATAGAAATGATTTTTTTTATCTATTAACACAGATATTTAATTGAATATATTTTATGTCCTAAATCGATAATATCATATCAACGAGTTATTCCACCTATCAGTCAAAAAGTTTAAAATACATGTAGAAAACACATGTTTCAATGAAATATATATGAAGCTAAAAATACCAAAAATAAAAAATCTTTCATATGCATGACAGTAAAAATAATTTTAAGTTATCAATTCAATCAATGTGTCAAAAATTGTTGATTATCAGATTATTGTGTAACTAATCGAGAATAAGGAATGTATACTAGATTTATATGCATTATATTTACCTTATAATGGCAGCGAGTATGAACAACATTCTCCCTTGTGCAGTAATCGGTTAATCATGTGCAAGGAATATAAACAGCTTACAATCACTTTGCAAAAAGCATCGAGGGTGTTTAAAGGTATAGTGAACTTTTTATATCAATATTTTTTCGAATTTGTGAAATAACTTTCAATTAATTAAGTATTTTTATTTCAGCATTTTTATGAAATCTGGAAACAAAAAGTATCGTAGATTTAAAGAAACCAAATTCAACAAGTATGCTAGAAACATTAAAAATAGAACAGCAATAAAAAAGGTTTTATTTCATTTTATTTGTTGTATTAATAGTATAGTTATCAATTATCAACTTCCATTCATCCATATGAAGACAATCACTACTAGACTGCTAGATGTTGTTTATCTAATTTTTTCTTTGGCTTTCTAGCCGAAATGATATGTTTCAGTTTTATTTATTAAATACATATTTCTTTCACTTATTTAGGAAAGACTTAGCAATCTTTAGGAAAATGTTTGATTCTCGAAAATGTTAGTTTTTTCTAGTGAATCTTATGTTTAAAATATATTAACATTAAAGAATGTTTATTTTAAATAATAAAAACACATTTTTAGTACTTAATTCCACAATATATTTTTTGATCAGTACCGGTTTCGCTCATCGCGATCAGTTGATAATGCTCAAAAAATATATTGTGGAAATAAGTACTAAAAAATGTGTTTTTATTATTTAAAATATCATGCCTTTCCATCAAGAAGTGACAGTTAACACCTTAAAAGTAAAGAATGTTTAGTTTATTATAGTAATTATATATATACTTCAACGGCGATTTCTCAAAAAAAATATTTCTTTCTTTTATATGTTCTTACACAATAAACTCTTACAATTTAGTAACAAATTCAACCTTCAAATCGAATTTCACTCAAAAATTAACCTCCGAGCTGTTCCCTCAATCAATATACTCTGAAAAATCATTCAGCTTCAATTTCTCAGATAAACTAATAGGAAATATACTTTTTTATAACGATCCTTTTTTGAAATTGTAAAAATTGCTATAAGAACACCGCGAAAAGTTTGACACTTCTGCTAAGCGGTATATAAATATGTTCAGTGGGGTTAAAGCTCGGGGGCTGTTATCTTTAACGCTTACTTAGGGGTTGATCGGGAAAGGGGGTGTAGGTAATTATTGCCGACTGAAAGGGCAAACTTTGTCATGTCGCTAACATAACGAACATTACTTTCGAACAACTGAGCAACGCTAAATAAAAGTAATTGATCTGATGAGATTTTTATCTTTTTTCTGTTCATTAAAAATAACGATGACAGATTATTTCAATCCTTTATGTAAATTGTTATTATCCACCAATAATAAGATCCTTTGATTTTTATAACTGAATAAATAAGCTTAACCATTGCTTTAACATAAACTCGTCAATTTTTTAGTTAAAAATTACGTGTTATAGTATTCAGAGCTTTGTCAATAAAAATTAGCGATTTATTCCGTTAAATTATTTATTTTTACAGTGTCCTGAATATTTTTATAAAAAAATGATTCAATTCACACAAACAAAAAACGCATATCTATTGAGTATTTAAAAAAATCGGTTTCATGACTACATGTGCATTAATTTTATACCACTAATCACTGCCAAGTAATACAACGCTGGACAATAGTTTTGCTGAACTGTCGTCAATTTATAAATTTTTACCGTATTTTTCCATGTACAATTCAATATTTAAAAAGGAAATATTCTCCACTTAGCATAGTTTTAATAGGATATTCACAATTTACAATCGAAATGATACAACGTTTGAATAAATGCCGTTACATTACTCTTTTCCCTAGCTGCAATGAATCTTCAATGATATGGTATGATAAATCGAGCTCTCGTAACAATAATTAGAACATATTTTTTTATCAATATCTGGAAAGGTGATAGATATTTTCAAATTAGTAGTACCACTTTTTAGTCCAAAAAAATAGGCCTTTTGAGAAAAAAGTATTTTGTTGAGCTTCAATGTTTAATAAATCAAAAGAAAAAAAGGCGCCTCTAACCTAAAGTAGAAAATATATTTTTGGTCAATGTTGTCAATCAATGTTTAATGTAGCTTGCTCAGATAATTATCATATCGTCTATCTATTTATCAATATGTCTGAAAAATTTTACTCTCAACATACAATATAATAATATAAGTCAAATTCTAGCACAATCATATTATGATAAAATATCGCACTCATCAAAAATCAATTCAACAGAGGTCGACACTTTTTAGAATTATAGTTATTAGCACCCTGTTAAAAACGTTATTTAAACACTACCCCGTCATGATAGGGTTAAAGCATGGAATAAAAAGGCTGTGGACACGATTGTCGGGTCGGTCGCGCCACCTCTTGCCTCAAAGGTTAAACTGAACTGTGTCTTTTAGGGTTTAAAACTGGAAGGTAATATATTATTGGCTCACAGCGAAAACTCCGCAAGTATAATATGCTCACCGAAATATCTCTACGCTCAGAAAAGAGAATATTTTTTCAGGAGCGAATCAGTAATCGATATGTTTTTTTTAAGTATCAATTATGGTCCACAAAATCTATCTCTTTATGTTATTAATTATAATAAAATTTGAGATAAATATAAATCCTAAAAAGTATCTTCATTGAATCGTTATAACGACGTAGGGTTAACTCAATGCGACTTTAATTAGCTACGCTTTTAAATACACTACGCTTTATTATATAACTTCCAGAAATTTTGTTCTATAAAAGATAATTATGCATCGTAACTACCATGAGCCTGTTTTAATTGTCAGATACGATGCGACTACAAACAGAAGGAACACAATATGACAACTGTTTGTTTAAGATCCCGCAAAACTCGTGCTAGGCTAGAAACTTAATCTACAGGAGAAAGTATGGAAAGTTGAAATGATACAATGGTTGAGACAAAAGTTGGAATGATCATTAATAATCTCAGTTGCAATTAGTTTTAGTGTTTTAAAATAAACTAATGAAGCAATATTTTGTTTTTATTTTAGTTTTTTATGTGTATTAAATAAGTTTATTTCACCTGACAATGTATTTTAATATTTCTTAATCATTTGTAATTTATTTCACTTGGCCTTGATTTAACTCAGTGATTGAAAAATATCTAAGCTTTCCATTTTTTTAACGATCTATAATTATATTCCTAAATTAATTTGATTGACGAAATGCAAAATGGTTCATTTATAGACTAAAACGTCATTAAAATTTACATGAATTACAGTTAAGTTTATTTACTTTTCCAGCATAACTTTATCTTCGCCATAAAGTAAAGCTATGTAATTTTAAAATTTCACTGTAACGTGATTTTGAAAAATACTAAATACTTACACGTAAACATTATATCATAAAAATATGTATGATCTTTAGTTAATTAGATAAACTCCCGTAATAACATGTCAAGAACGACATTATTATAACATAATAATAAAACTATACCCATAGATTATGGACATTTAATATAACTGGTATTCAGTCGGCTTGTAAAATTATTTTATATAAGTACAGATAGAATTTAAATATTTTGTCGATGCAATGTTTATCGTCTTGTATCAACGGGTGAGTATGTAATTAATTCATTTAGTACCTAATTTAAATAGGTAAACTATTTACTCAATAATGCGGTCCTGCAGTGATGAATTGCTACGACATCAATATTTATGTTGTTGGCCTCACCAAAGGCGAAGGTAGATATAATATATCATATCCCAAAAAAGATGAGTGATTTAATAAATTTTGAAATACTTTTTACTGATTGTAATTGAAGGATAGATTACCGGCGATGTAATTGTTTCGAATTGTGCGTATATTTTAGTAAAAAATAGCTTTATGAATCACAAAATATACCGACAGGATTTTTTCAAAATGTTTAAAAAAAATGTTTGAAAAATTTTAATTTTATCACTATAGTCTGAGGATTTGTCTTACATCAGTTGTTTTTTGTTGTTTTATGTAAGCAAATGCACTCGATAAAACTCAATTGGCAAACTGGATGTGAAAACATTTGGATGACTACAACTCGATTTAAAAGATCTGACAATCGCTTTTAGTGGCTATGTGGACAAATAATGAGTTTGTAGGTAGTAAAAGATTACAGATTCATTTACAAAATTTTATCCATTAAATATGCATCAACACGTTATGTTGCTTTTTGTAAAAAAATATATTGATAGTCAATCTTAAATATAATATGTATTTATAGGAGGATTCTTCCAAAAGGTTGGACAAGGCTCAATACGTGTCGAAGCCAAATGAATTGTGACATTTTCATTAATTGTGATCAGTAGCAGTCAGCCGCAGCCATAGTTTTCAAAAATTTTGCGGTGATGTTACGAATAATGGCTTTGTGATTTTAAAAACCCACTTTACTCTGTTATTGATTGGAATCTAATTTAGATTATAAATATAAAACTAAATAAAAGGCACAAGGAGCTTTAACACGGTGAAAAAAATAGTAATGTATTTTAGTTCTACAAAATTATTATTTTTATATAGTTGATATCTATTTCGGCTTACGCCATCGTCAGAGCTATATTTCTAATGTTCCGTGTTATAATGGAGTTCTACCAAGTGAATTCCAATTCAATCAATAATACAAGGAGCTTTATTTGAATTAAAATTACATACTTATTAAAATATTACATATGGATTAACTAATCATAGATTCATATTTTTTTTAACAATTTTTAAATTGGTTAGTAATCAAATGGTATGCCATCAGTGTAACTCAATAAGAACCACCACTCAAAGTTCTATACCTTAAAATAATAATCCGTCTTCCCTTTTGATTTGAACTTTATTTTAACATCTATACAGTCATGTAATGTCTTCATTGTGATATTGTTCATATGCCAGCCGATAGGTCTTTGTTTTATTTACATCTTATGCTTAAATAGGTACTACACAACTAAATACCTACACGTGAGAGTGGAAGAAAACCCTGCTTATAATAAAACCAGCTAAGAAATAATGTAGATACCAATCATATCTAATTCTCCCTTATTTTATCTCCTTTCTATAATAATAATAATTGGGTGCTAAAACACTTTTGAGGTATGTGTAAAAAAATCACCCATTAAAGAGAGTTCCATTTATTATTTATCACTCTTACTGCAATATAAAAATATCTGAAACGATTTTTCTTTACTCCTTATTAGGTTTAATGAGAACAAGATAGTAGTCTAGTTCTCTTTTTAAAAAAATGAATGAGGCCCTAAAAGTTTTGATTGCAAGTTAAAGTGTTTCTATTCTCCCCGTTCCAATACCCTGCTAGAAATAATACAAAAATCCTTTAAAAATATTTGTGATAGTACTTATTCAAGGACTTAAACTCTTGAAAATGTAAGCAAACAGAACTGTCGAACTTTTTCTGTGTGGGCATGTTATATGCTTTTATTAATAACATTGTAATAATTCAATAATTATTGTTGCACAATCATTTATTCAACTACTGCTACGCCGTTCATTTGTATAATATTCTTGTCGTAGAGCCGTAGACGATCTATAACTTTTTCGAAAAGATTAGAACAAAGCAAAAATAAGCAAGTTGATAAGAAATTGCATTAATTTTAAATATTATGAAATTACAATTTTCTTTTGCTAGTATTTTATCAGTTTGTAGAAGAAAATAAATTAAATCAATAGTATACTATCGCTTATATAAAAAATATGTAAAACTGTTAATAATTTATAATATTAAAGACACTAACAGCTAATAGATGGTTCTTATACAATAAAATATTTGCAATTTATCTATTAACATTCACTAGATGCGAATTTATGAAGATTAATACACTGTTGACCTATCCAAATGAAAATATTTCACGTGTGTATTCCAAAATATGCGATCGGATGGCATTTTTAGCGAGAAGTAATAAATACTTGAACAATCTCAAGAGATAAACAACTGTATCGTAACCTGTGATGTACCTAATAACAATATGCAAATAGTAATTGAATTATGCATTTTGTATACTGAACGAGTCGAATTGCGAGTCACCAACTCGCCACTTGTTTTTACTAACTGGCATGTGTCAGTGACGTGCTTTGACAATTATTTATGAACGCGTATCATAATTCTAATTCAATCACTTAATTATTTAAAATAATACTATAGTTTATACACAGCTACACTGAATATATGAAAACGACCAAAAAATATAAATAATTTGTATTAAAAATGATTTAACTATTGAGCTTTTCAAGTTCTTGTTCTTGATTTAATTTAATGATGCTTTTAAACAGATCATTATTCAACTTTGTAATACTTTGAGAGAAATATAATTTGATTATAAAAAAATACCGCGCTCTAAAAAAACAAGTTAAAAATTGGGAGGTACATATTAATAGTATTCGTATTAAAAAAAAAATATATATATATACGGTTTTTTATAAACGATATTGATTTGCATAATGCCAATTAAAGTATAAAGAGTAAATATACATAATATTTTTTTGTAGGTTTAAATCACTAAATCATTGTCAATAAGAGGAACTCGACTAACTGTCCATTTATTTAATTTAAGATTATGCCAATAATGCAAAAACTCTGCGCTTATATGCAATAAAACAAAAGACATGTAAAAAAAGTAGACACATATTATCAAATATTTCTCTCTATGATATCAACACAATAAAGGATGAAATGGGGAGTTCTGTGTACAAATTACATACGATAATGCTGACAGATTAGTCGATATGATTTTACATAATGATATAATGTATGTGGTTCATAAATTGTTTTATCTTTTCACACAAACGATAAATCCGCGAGCGTAATTTTCGATTTAAATAATAGTAAAATATAGAATATCAGAAAGATGGGTGGTAAAAAAAAATTTTAATTGATCATGTTACATTCAATGTAACACAACTCATAATAAACACGAATATGGTGACCAAATAAATTATGGAAAAGGAAAGTGAACAAATAATGCATCGTGGTAATTTCTTCATGTCCAAGTGCAAGCTATTCAATACTTTTCTCAAAAAGTAACTGTCCCTGATCATCGTTTTCACTGGAATTCGGCAACCAAAATATCGTCGGGCGATATTCAACTAAATTATTCGAATTTTCAGGCTCTGTGATATAAGTGGACCCAAAAACTATGCAAAGTATTTTCCATTGTTGCTTTGGAGCCGAGACAAATAAGTTACGATTCTTTGCATGCCTATTTACACAAAAGATCGCAGATTTATTCTGTTAGCCAACATATCAGAATGTTTGATATTCAATGAATTTATTCACGCATAGAAAAACTTTGTCCAATACGAATTCGTATCAATTTAGTAATTGATTAAATGTATGATCAAAATCAACATAAAATTGTTCGCATAATCATTGTCTCATTTCATAAGGATTTTTTTTTAAATTTTGAGTTTCCTTGGTAAAGTATTTCAAAATTTGTGTACATTAATTTATTTGTATTATTCTTGTGAAATCTTTAATACATAATGAATCAAATTGTACACTAGGAAAAATGTTTTCTCATTTCAATATCAAACATACTTATTGTCTAGAAAATCTAAGCTATACGCCTATGAACCCCAAGATTTCTCCTGTCATGATTAAGGAAACACTATTTAAATGCACTACAAACTATTCTTCAAAAACTGCCTTCTGTTTAACATTTATTATTCATGAAATAGTCACAGTTAAGATATATACAACAATCACTGAAACATTACTACATGACTTCTATTTAATCAATTCTATCAAACAAAAGCTTACAATAATTTTGCTTTACGTAATGCAAACGATCGTTACAAAAATTTCGCAATGTAATTTTCACACAATTAGCAACTACAATTACAATATTTTTTGTTTTATGAGACATGTCAAATTTCATATAGTTTACTTTTCAATAAAATTTCCTAGTTGTCAATATCACATATTTGAAAATAAATCGCTTTTAAAGCATCGTGACATTATTAAGAAAATAGATATATCAAATTATGTATAATACAATGTATAATAGGTGGCTTTTATATCGCCACATAGCGGTCATAAAGTTCTTGATCAATACCACATTATTACCCATTGTCGTTGCTGGGGGAGTACGATCAGCGATTCGCGGCCGGCTTGCATTTTGTATCGATTTCATACCAAATTGGCCGTTTATGTGGTGGGCGGGAATTCGTACAGACTGTATCGATAATTGATTAGGGGGTTTTCGTCCACCAATAAGTAACAGACGGGTTAATAAATGATGGCCCAGAAAAATTTGATATATCAATCATCTACTATCTAAAATCCCTTCATTAGAGAAAAATATTAACAAATAACAAAACAAAAATAATTTTATATAAGCCATATTACATCCAAAGAAATACTGTTATCAAATTATGAGACGATGCTCTGGACAAACGTTTGATGATAATGGCATCATTTGATGTTTTTAAATTATTTTTACAAAATAAAATATTACGTACGTATTTTCAATTTCAGATTTAGGGAAAATTGAAACAAAAGTTATGATTCTTAGATACTGAATTGTCTTCAAATTATAAACAAAGTTATTCTAAAAAATATTATAATTTTAATAAAAAAATTCTTAATTTTAATAGGATATCAGATTCCATCATTTTAAATGCCGATCAAATCAATCTTATTTATGCATATTTTGTTTGGTTATCTATAAAACTTATCGCGATTGTTCTGTATACCCATTAATTATACAAAATCATTTTTATATGACGCACACTATATATTGCGAATATGTATTTTAAATAATAAAAACATGTTTTTTTTATTTCTATACTATTATATTTCTACAATATGTTTTTTGATCAGGATCGGTTTTGCCCATAAAATATATTGTGGAAATATTGCTAAGAAAAGTGTCTACATTATTTAAAATAGCATACCTTTTCATCAAGAAGTGACAGATAACACCTTAAAAATAAATATTATAGGTTAAAAGTATTCGTGTCGAGCGACACCGGTTTTGGTAATTAGAATATAAATTGTGGGACTAGCACGAAAGCAAAAAGATAAATTGTATTAACAAAATGCATTTCTAAGACAAAACTAATCGAAAATGAGTGTCCTGGCATATCGTTCTCGAACCCAACGTTTTTTTGCTACCTGAAAACAGTGTATCGAGTTTCGCTGAAATAATGTAAAATATTTTCATTTACATAATCTACATAGTCAATTGTTCAAAACTATTCAATTTTATATTGTTATTTACTGTTACTATTTTTCTAGAACAGACTGTACAATGCCATTGTTTAATATACATTTATCTAAAGGTATTTTTGACTTCTTAATGATCTAATGTCTCTGATTTCTGTTCGATATTCAAATTGTCTGCCTCGCTGCCTCATTAGGTACAATAAATAAACCAATTCTCTATTTAAATAATTCCACACAGTCAAATTCTCTACTGTAAAGTTGGGTTTATAAAAGCGAACTGTAGAAATATTTGGTTATTTTTTATCTTGAATGATTTTCGTTAGATTTTTCATTACATAATTGTTGTAAAGATTTTCTTGAAAACTTTATATACTTTAAATGTATTACTTATTTCATTAATTTTACTTTTTACTCTGTACACTCCCGATGTGGGTTTCTTTCGGTGGCATATTTACAGACTTTTTCGAGAGCTGCTGGTTATTCAATCGTCCAACATCTCTTGTTTTTGGAAAACAGAAGCTTATTATCTGCAATTTCGTGTTTTAGCATCGTAAGTTAGAAAGTAAACTTTCCATACAATTATTTTATCTAAAAAATTATCTTTTCTTAATAAGACACAAAATTTTCGCAAAAAATTGTCTTTGACAGCTTTTTTTTAAATTCAAAACCATTGCCAGCAATGTTATTTCCCGCTGCTCGATTCTTGTCTGCGGTTAGCTTAGGTTACCAATATAATTCATAGATTGTTTACATTTTTTTTTACTGTAAAAACAAATGTGTCCATCAGTCGGATTTTCCAATTATAATTTATTATTATAATTTGTTCTATTACTATTCGGTAAGAAGCACAATATGAAGCTATGGTGTTAAAACAATAGAACAGATGTATTGTGTACCTTTTCTACACAGCTATATATGGATAAGTAAATGTACGTTCAAAAATAGTTCTGACGAAGGTGTGAGCCGAAATAACTATCAACTATATCTTATATATTTTGGAGAAGTAAAATACATTGCTATTGTTTCACCGTTTATAACGGAGTTCTACCAAGTAAATGACAATTCAATAAATATATTTTTATTAAGGCGACTAAGATTAGTTTCACGCGTCGTCTTAAGCACCTCCGTAAAATTTTTCGTCTTAATAATAATATTTGTAATTAAAACTTTCTTCGTTTATAGTAAAAAGATATTTTGTTATATAGCATAATATTAGGAGATTTTGACTGCACCTTTGCTGGTAAGTGCCCACCATTGCTATGTAAACTTTTGTTAAAACTGATGAAAACATTTCAATTGTCCAAGTGTATGGAAGGTGATACATTGTGACACTGCTGTGTAGAAATAAATACGAGGTATACATGGGGATATATATATAATGGAAAAAATAATAATTTATATTTAAAAAAAATTTAATGCAAAGAATATGTTTTTACTTATGAAGAAACATATACATTTTTTTCTTTAATGAAAATTCTTTTTCGTCAAGGAGAACAGTAAGTATCTTAAATGTATACATTTAAAAGCAAAATCAAATTAATACGGTCTTCGAAACTCTGTTTTACCTGGGTCCTTTATTAACATCTCATTGGTCTTTTGTACAAAAAATTGATTCGAACATTTGCTTGATAGGGAAACTTATTAATAAAACCCCTCGCACATGCCGAGTAATCAGTAAAAGATGATTTGTTGGCATTGTTTTTAACTTCAAATAACATAACTAGATCGTTCTCGATTTTATGATTACTTTTATTTTAATACATTCTTTGAAGTCTTTATTTGAAAATATAAACATTTCTTTTACATTGTACCACAGTTCTGGTTTTCAAAAACATCTGCCAGAATTTTTAATCTCTTATTTTGCCGATTTTCTATAAAAAAAATATTTGTTACACTTAGGTATAACTAAACTGATTAATAGTGTATTCATGATTTTGTAATTAACTCCATTTATATCACTTGTCTATAAAGCTTTTCTTAAAATACATTTTTGAGTTTCATAAATTTTATTAATAGATATTTTTTCATTATACAAATTATACAAAATCTTCTATTGTGCTAATAATTGATTATGTAAAATGTAAATAAACATACACAATTAAATAAAGAGAATTGTTTCAGCAAATCATTGTTGAATATAACAATAAATACGTCGAACAATCACTCATTAACCGGCTAATATTGGCTTATGGCCCTCCTCCTCTATATCGATAAAGACAATTTTAAACGAGAGGTTGTTTTGGAATAAGAGTAAAAATCTAAATTAGTAATTTTTTTCTCAAAAAATTACGGTATGATTATATATCAAATTTTCATTCGGAAAAGTACTTGTTTAATTTAGTTTTTATCACATAATTTCAAAATTCAATGTATTTTAGTTCTACAAAATTATTTTTAACAAATATAGTTGATAGCTATTTCGGCTCACGCCATCGTCAGAACTATAGTTCTGTAAATATATAAATCTATAAATAGTTCTGACGATGACGTGATGGCGTGAGCCGAAATAGCTATCAACTATATTTGTCAAAAATAATGTTGTAGAACTAAAATACATTGCTATTTTTTCACCGTGTTATAATGGAGTTCTACCAAGTGAATGCCAATTCAATCAATAAATTTCAAAATTATTTATTCTAATTATCGAAACTAGCTGGTTAAAATAAAACAATATTCATTTATACGTGTAATTGAATACGAGTATAGGTTTCTCGAATGAAAAAGTCCGTCCACTTTGTAATTACACAAAAAACAAAGAGTTATTATGATACCAAGTATATTAAGAAAATCAGGTGAAATGCATTAAATTATTGAACCATAATAAAAATTGATCTACGATACACAAAAAATGATATTGTAAATTATGTAATAATTTTATTTTCAAAATAAATTCAACTGAATATAATTAATTTCAAATAATCTATTGATTCCATGACAAAACATGACTCATTTTATATTTACTATAAGAATGATTTTGATATACAACTTATGTAGATGTCGTAATTTTTAGTTACGGAGCCTTTATTTTTTTACTCATCTGCAGTCAACGCGATGCCGATAATCTTTAATCGTACATCTTCAAACAAAAATGGTCGATTTATATATATAGTATACTACTGGTTTGAATATGAGAATTAATTACAGAATAATATACGTACATTATCATTTCTTATATTTTTTCCCAATTTTCCTTTTCTGAAATATTTAAACGTGAGAGATACGTTTTTCTTGAAGTGCTTTCGCGAATGCTCGGCGGGAAATGAGCGCGCCAATGAGAGAACGCCAAAGCGTTCCTTATTCAAATTCAACGGCCGCCATATTGGATAACTGTCTATTCATACAAAAGGATCACTATTCATTTGATCAATATATTATCAATTCAACGATCTGTTTTGTTTATATATTACCTGCTTTTTTGCTATTCATTTCATTTCTAAAACTGTTTAAGATTATTTTTTTGTTTTAATGTTTGTTGTTCTACTGCCGGATCGTATAAACGATAAGATATTTTTAAATTTAGTCTTAAATCACGGTGGAAAAATGGCAACGTATTTTCCGTGTTGTAATGGAGTTCTACCAAGTGAATGCCAATTCAATCAATAAATTAGTCTTAATGCTTAATAGATTCACAAATTTTGGATATTGGCTAATTTTATGTTCAACAAAGTTTGTTCAGTTGTATGTCAATATTTTTTGATGTGATCATATAATTGGAAAATCAGTTTTTTTTCTGCAAAATTTTCACGTCTTTGAAATGCCGATGCTTAATTTTAAATGTTAGTTTTCAAAATTTTCTGTTTTTTTAAAATTTAAAATTTATATTTTCATAGTGTTAATTTTTTTATGAATAACTTTCATTTTGTTATAATAACTAACTTATTTTTTCATTAAAATAAAAACTGTTTTTATTGAATATACCAACATTTAATTTCAAAATAATAGCTATTGCCACTTTTTGTGACGAGTGTCCTTACATTGCATGTACAGAGTTTTCAATGAATAACTATTTAACATTTCCTATAACCGCAAAAAACTCTGGAAACGTCAGTATTCATGGATTATATCAATATTATGTAATAAATCTGAGTTCACACGAGGGAACTATTAAAAAAAATTTAAGACATACAAATATTGCATAATTTTACCATTCCTGTCATTCAAAAGTTTTTTCCTATGTTGGCGTTGCGCATGACACCGGATACAATAAAAGACGATTACTTGGTTAGCAAAAATACCGTATTTTTCACTATCACAAATTACTTGTGTCTTATAGATACGCAAAAAAAATGTTTTACTTAATTTTTTTACCCACTGTCCTAAACACCGTAAAATCTTTTATTTTCCCGCGACTGCGTGTTGGGAGGCCGACACTACCACACGTTTACCGCGAGATGTTGTCGACTGATACATTCATTTGATGTCTCCTTCGTTCGCACGATTTCCCGATTCGAAAGTGCGAGGGAGGCAGCTCGTTAACAAGGAGGGCTTTTAACAGTGAGGCCTTATTAGAGCTTTATTCGCCGCGTCTTGAAATGCGAACGTTTGTTTTGTTTACGAACACCAAGATAATAAAAGCTCTGTGTAAGGTGCAGTCCGTCAAATTCAACAAACAAATTTAATTAATTAATACCAATAATACGACAGAAAACATTTGTTTTTACATGGACACGTGTTCATTCATACGAAAATATCAAATAAAAATATGGGTAACAAAATAAAACAACACAGTACCGTAACTTGAGGCATATCAATATAAAAGTATATCAGTATTATTTTAAATAATAAAAACACATTTTTTTAGTACTTATTTCCACAATATATTTTTTGATCAGGACCGGTTTCGCTCATCGCGAGCATTATCAACTGACGATAATGCTCGCGATGAGCGAAACCGGTCCTGATCAAAAAATATATTGTGGAAATAAGTACTAAAAAAATGTGTTTTTATTATTTAAAATATCTTGCCTCTCCATCAAGAAGTGACAGTTAACACCTTAAAAGTGATATCAGTATTATATTGTACGTATTATGAATTAAATGCACCGCGTATCATTCTGGTGTTTAAGTTTTCATATGACAGTAAAATTACTTTAAACTGGCGTGATCATGATATAAAATTATTTAATGAAAACATTAATTGGTTTTATATTTATTAACAAATGCTAAGACTTTTTATCACGTAAAAACGGTTAAGACCATTCATGTGTATTCAACCTTCACCACTAAAGAAACTTCCTTTTTTAATGCGCTAACTGTCAGTTGATAGAAAAACATGATATTTCAAATAATAAAAACGCATTATTCGTATCTTTTCCCAATTGAAATCAATTATGACATAATTAAACAGCGGCTACATCGTTTTATGATACATTCAGAACTACCTATATTATTCAAGCATAGAACAATACATTTGGCAGAGTAAAATTAAAAGTGATACATAAATAGATATAGTAATGCATGACAGAACTTAAAAATCAAAGAGGAAAACATTTTTTTTTTCAGAATTGGAATAAATCTAACATGGCGGATAAACATGGTAGATAACGACGATGTATCATAGATATGATGGCAGATGAAAAGTAGTGAATAATTTATTCAATATTTGATTGTGACAGTGATGGGCGATCAATATTAACCATAAAAATACTTATATATATATATATATATATATATATATATATAGCAGAAATGATTTTAATTGATACAACTTTGTACGATTCCACACGTTTTGTCACTAACGACCCGGTTTTCGCCTTTCGGCATCTTCAGGCATTCTAACTCACGGATGCAACAGAACTGACTTCTGTTATGCCATTTTTTGTGATTTGTTTTACACATATTTTATGACACCTTTATTTTATGCTCATTGGACTACTAAATAGAGGATATGATTTTTTTTATTTAAGTATTAAATGGTCTCGCTGAGTATTCTAACTTGTGAATAAGTCAAGAGACCAATACTGCTAACCACTCGTTGACAATAAAAAAAAATCTAACAAATATTTAGTCGAATTTAATATAAATGAACGAAAGTGGCACTACTATCAAGAAAATGATAACTTTTTAATCTTTATGCCCAGATAACATTATAATCCTTCACGTAATCTGCCAAATACAATTGCGAGCGAACTTCAACCAAAAAATGTATCTCATAGCATTGTACAGCCTGCCGCCACACACCCCTTTGCGAAACTGTTCTATTAGCGCTTGCGCAAACAGCTTCTTATTACCATGACAAAGGGCAGTTTTTGTGGGGTCTATCAGATCTGCCAGAGCTTCGCAGGACGCCACGTGACTTCCACGTGGCGAGATTGTGACTTTGATTACTACAAAACGCGGTAACTGGATATTCTGCGATCATTCATTGTAACATGATAACCGAATAGCCTAGATTCAAGATATTACACTGAGACTCACCAATATAATGCGTCACTGATTGCCTTCATTGTTGACTTGAAAAAGTCTGCTTTTTCAAGATTACCATTATCATCAGTGCATAAATATTTTCACTTTTAAGGAGTGTCACCTCTTGGTGGAAAAGCATGATATTTTTAATTATAAAACACATTTTAATACTATTTCCACAATATAGCATATGATCAGGAACGGTTTCAACCATCACTAGTATTATCAACTGATAAAATAATTACAAACAAGTCTATTTATACAAATATTTTACTCAATAGTTATCCGGTACAAAAAAAACCAAAGGTTCAAGAAGGTTACAAGCAATTATAATGAGTGGGTTATTTTATTTTCAAATTTACTTCCACCGACATGTAAACTTGTTACACTTGCTTTTTTTTAACGATTGTTTCTTAACTCCTAACGAAAATTGATTTGTTTTAATTTTGTTTGTAATTAATTACTTAGACATTGTTAACATTTAATTTTTAAATTTATTTGTTACATTTTAATATATATTGTATTATTTCCTGTTAATTGTTTTCTTAGTTGATAAACCTTTGATTGTATTTACTTGCTAACTATTGACCTTAAATTTTGTATTACTATGCTTGTTTATAATCTGTGTCTTTTATCATTTAATAATGTTGGCGATGAGAAAAACCGCTCTTGATAATAAAAATGTATTTGAGAAGTTGTGTAGAAAATGTGTTTTTATTTTGAAAACACAAGTATTTATTGATCAATGAAAGCTTTTCTTATCGTACACCCAGATAAGAACATCACTTTTCCCCATTCGATTGCAATAATCCCGATGATATTTTTGTTTAATATTCTCATATTTACATATCACCAATAGTTTTTCAAAATAAAATGACTATGATAGATTCCGTCCAGTGTTTTAACTATTAATTTACGCTCACACTAGAGAACCGCATATGATTATATTAAGTTATTTAATAAAAAAAAGATATAAACAGCTATTGACCATAAATGTTCATTAATTAAAAATAAACCCATGATTTATCTTATCGAATGATAAGGTAATTGAATGCTACTATTTATGGTATTATAAAACTCTCTACTTTATTCCAACTTCTACATTAGATAATATCTGTCTAACGTAAACATTGCAGTAATTGGCTTGCTGATCTATAATTGATAATTATAATAAATGGATTACATAGCATTTAGTATTATTCTAGATTTTTATTCCATCACATTTAATTCATACTCATTAAGAAACAATTTATATGAATGAAAAAAGGATCGATAGACGAAATATCAAATGTCGAATAATGTTCCTACTTGATACAGCAACAATCGTTTTAACCACACAAGTGAAGGGGATACTGTTTCTATTGTAACTGATAGGCAATAAAAAAAATATTCGTAAATCTCATAAAACCATATTGAGGCAATCAAAAACTACCCCATGGGTATTTTATTGGTTAGAAAGTTGCATAGATAACAATTCGCCAACAGAAGTATACTTATACATGTTTTTAATTTATATTGGGTAGTAAGTAGTTCCGTGAAAACATTTTGTGTAAATAAAAACATTTTGTTATTCAATTAAGGGTACAGAAAAATAGTTAAATTTTTTTTTTCATGTAGAAAGACTTAAATGATCTGAGTGTTTAAATTTCAGCTTTAAATACAATAGTTTTATTTGACAAATATAATGCAATGTATATCAAGTTCTCATGGTTTTTTTTAATTACTCATACCATGCATCACATATAAAACTTATTAAAGCTTGAACTGATAAAATAATTTACCTGCAAAATAAGTAAACCTATATGTGTAAAATAAGTATCACGTGTTATACGTTTAGTTAATTAGTATTAGATAATCATGTAAAGAGCACACTCAATAAATGTTTTAATACAATACATTCGCTTAATAACAATACAATCAAGATATTTTTGCTTGGCGAAAAGCTTCAGTATTTCTAATACAAATAAATATAATTTAAACATAAATAAAACACATTTTGTTTGGATATAGAATCAATTACAGTACATATATCTGTTTTATTTAACTGCAAAGATCAAGTTTTCTTTTGTTAATTAAATCTTATTTTAATATAACAAATACTATGTATCCTTATTTTTTCTCATTACATATTTATATTTTATGGAATGACGATCAATTTACATGATTGATAAATAAGTAAAAAAAAAAACAAACTAAAGGTTATGATTCTCGTGACGAATATCTTTGGGAAAATATTCTTCCACCCTGCTCCCAGTGGATATTAAATATCATGCAATAACATCCCCACAAAATGATAATCCCTGCGGTATTAACGATGTTAGCATTAGTTTGTGAGAACGCTTTGCTTTTTTATTGCCTCCATATGAAATTTCCAATTTGAATAAATTATTATTTATTAATTATTTATACGAAACGAGGGGTGTTGGTGGTTAACTATCGGGATCATCTATTATAAGTTCATTGCATTTCATTTTGAAAATGAATAGTGTTCAACCTCTTATTGTTCAAATAATAAAACCTTTTAAAAAAGGTAAGACTTTTATTTCGTTCTAATTTTATCTGTTAAAATTGTTATGAAAATAAGGAATTTTTACACTTGAATAAAGAAAATGAATAATTCACACATTTATACCGAGTTTATTACCAGTTGATTTTTTGTGAGTTATGAGTATGATATTTGTTTTAATTTCTCTCTTTAGTGGAAAAAAGTTAAGAAAAATGAGCTTAGGAAACGTTTGGCATTTAATGCTTACGACACGTTTTATTTTAAGATTACATGAACGGTTGGTTTTTATTATGAGAATAGTTAGACAGTCTTCAACTTTTGTATACAAATCTATAAAACTTATGAAAGCATTAATCAATCAAAGGATTAAACGCATTGGACAAGCAAAGGTAAGATGAAAACAAAAAGGTGGCATCATTAAGTGAGTCTGTCGCTAAGCGTTAAATAACTACCACATTCATTTTTTTGGCTATTCAACATTTAGCACAATTGTAAAACGACATTGATAACAATTTTTAGTAATCAATTTTGAATTTACTTTATACTGTCTGCCTAGGTAATATTATTATTAATAGATCATAGTACCTAGTTTGAAATTGAACAAAGAGTTTGCATTCGTTAAATGATTGCATGTACTTTCATATTAAGACGCTCTACGTTCAGCTTTGACTATACAACAGTCCATGATTGTGATAAAACAACAAAGGTGGTAAGGAATGACCACTTGCGTGTTCGATGTATGAACGCATTGGTAGGGCATCGCTGATATTTAAATCTGTACGGCTGTCATTATTTAAAAATACGAATCAGTTGCGAAAGTTTTCATATTGAAACTTATCCTATGATAAAAGTTTTTTGTTAAATTTTAAATAATTGAAGCGATCAAATAAATTTTACAAAAAACTGAATCTTTTTTCATGTAACAGCGGAATATGTTATGGATTTTTTTTTATATTCATCATTTTTTTCTTACCTTCCATATTCCTTATAAGGAGAAATTAAGAAAGGAATGATGAAGTTAAAAAAGACTAATTATTTTACTTCCTATTTTTGTGCCAATCATATTAGTAACCTCTACAATAAATATTATATAAATAACTCAAAATTATATTGAAAATTGATAATTTATAATGCCCTAAATTTTCCGTCATAAAACTTTTTTCAGATCAGTTGATAATGCTTGGGATGATATATTCTGATCTTTGAATAAATAATTTAATGGAAATGGTACAAAAAAAAAATATGGTAAAAAAAAAAATTTGCGGGATTCAGCTCAATCTTAAGTAGTATGTATAATGATACAAACTCTTCTTAAAATGTAGTTGTAAATATAATTAACTATATAAAACAAGGCAACTTTTTACAGCTCTACACATACCTACCGCTTTTTTGAAAAATCTCCTGAATAAGCAACGGTTCAAAAATGGCAAACATAAATGTGTAAAAAAACTAAATTCACAAGCGGTCATTAAAATAATGGATTAATTTCAATCACTGTTAATATTCTTATATTCAAGTTATATAATTATAACAGTGTGTATTATATTATATTATTATATATGAGTAAATCTGGAGGGTGTGGTAATAGTGGGGCATCCCGCTGGGTATTATTGGCTCTTCGCCTACGACAGCATATTGGTTTTTCGCGTAAATGCTCGAATAAACTACCCCGTTGCTTTTCGTAAATCGTTTGGGACGAATTGGGAGCTGACCGATCTGAAATCATTTAAAATTCTATTAACACTTTTTACCGAGCTTTTAAAAAGCGACGATTGGTTTCTCTTTGGATCATATGGCATATTTTTTATAAAGATAGATTTATTTGGCTACTTTTTTTTCAGTTCTATCTCAAATTTTTTCTAAAGAATTATTTAGATATATTACTTAGCAACCATCAATCACACAGTATTGAACAAAATAACCCATGTTCTATAACGTAAACAAGATTTATATATATTTTACTTATATAATCTAATTATAATCTATAATTAACTAACAGCCAAGGCATTAACCGACTAAAAAATGTGATAAGCTTTCTCCAAGAATAATATAACACTATTTGTTTAAATTCATTTTAGTCAGTCGATTAATATGAAACGTATTTCGCCCTAAAGATACTTCTTAAATGAATGCAACTCGAGTCATATTTAGTAAAACACAAAATGAAATAAAAAAGATTTAAATTTCAATTTTATATGAAAAATTTTCTTTTACAAAGATAAGCGATTCTTTAAATTAATAAAACAGAATACTTGGTACTTCTTCCAATATTTTATCATGTAAGAATCAGGACCAGTTTCGCTCATTGTTAACATCATCAGCTGTTGAACTCAAATTATGAAACTCTGGAATTAAT
Organism: Himalopsyche japonica; assembly: GCA_028555115.1. Lineage (NCBI taxonomy): Eukaryota > Metazoa > Arthropoda > Insecta > Trichoptera > Rhyacophilidae > Himalopsyche > Himalopsyche japonica. The sequence goes on from JAHFWJ010000819.1 coordinate 1,315,258, forward strand.
GATATAATTAACGATATCAACTGAGGATGCTTGATTGAATTTCAATAACAAATTTGAATTGTTCATACCGTGGAAATGTACAAAGTTTTATCAGTACAAAATTGTGGAAATATTATTTTGCATTTATCTTCATTTATTAAAAAAAAATGGCTTTCTATTAAAATGACAAGAGAATAAGTTAATACCTTAAAAATGATTCACAGCAAATATATTTAATATATTGTCTAGATAAGCTTTATTAAAAAAGAGATCTCTTTTTTTGGCTATGTATCTCCATATTTTCTTGTTGTTAAATTCTGTATTTAGAAGCAGATGTTTTTTTTCAAAATCAGGAATCAATGATACATCTCTAATCCATTTCTGCTTTTCTTCGCTAGCCGCCAATCAATGTGACCTCCAAAAGTTTGACTCGAGTCTCATAATTCCGAGAAAATATAATATCTGTTAAAATCAAATATTTCCAATACCTTGATATCATAACTCTACCTGAAACATCGTGTTGTATTTGCTTGCATACTTTTTATGTTTACTCTGTATCATATAATATTGAGGGACACTCCGATGAGTACAAAATAATTATACTTTATCAGCGGGTTCTTTCATTGCAGTGGGACAGCATTTATTCAATTAAATTATGTTTGAAACTTATCAATTTCATTGATTATATATTAAAGTAATCTTCAGTACTAAACTAATTTCTATACTTACACTCATAAGCGATAATTATACTTCTCTTTTCAAGTTAATATGACTTGTTTTTTGCAAAGCCTTCAAGGAAAAAATATACAAGACGACGTATTATTTCTACTACATATTGCCCTGTGTTTTGGGTAAATGAAAGTGTCGATCAGTTTGATCTACAGTTTAACATTTATGATACTATGTGTAATTATATGATCAAATAATAAAATATTTTGGCTGCCGTATAATTTATATAGCTTATGATGCTCATTAAACGAAGTTATTAAAAAAACTTTATTTACTAATAGTTTAACTAGTGAACTCCACAACTTAAACAAATGACAGTTGCTTTTCGACTATTTTCATAACAATGAGTGTGTTATACTTCTTGTTCATACAAATCCCAATGATAGTCAAGTTAAATAGTTTTGATTAAAAAATACTTGTCACCAAAGCAGCCGAGCTGAAATTTAACAATTCCACCCCCATTTTAACATTGATATCCACATTGACATGGGTACTTCGTTTGCTTATCGATAGTTAAATGCTTACGTTTGAACTAAGGGGCAAATAATTGTGCACTTTTGTTGATGATAGTCACATGAATTTAAAACAGTGTATTGATTTAAAATTCATTTTTTTTTCAATTTATTTCAATTTTCACTGCCTTACTACCAGTTGTTATTCGTATCATTAGTGAGGTATATTTTCCCCATCTGGAAAATATTTTATAATGACACAGCCTCAGTCCAACATATTTAGCTTTACAAAAGGAGATCAAAAACATTCATCTAATCTTAAGTGCAATACATCTCCCACTTTTTTTAACTAGCCCAATTTAGATTTGTATGACTTATATCGCACTTTATACATTATGACATGTATATGTTTCAATAAATGATATAGTGTGTAAAAGATGGAATACGGCAGATTTTATACACCAAGAATTGCGTTTTGTATTCAAGGATAGATAAAACATTTTGAAAATCATTTGTCACAATTTTTCCAGTAATTTTCAACGTGTTAAATACAAAAAGAATAATTTTATAAATCATAATAGATGAAAAAACTGAAACAAAGCTTTAAGTACTAATAACAGTGAATAAATAAGAACGATGTTGCGTTTTTATATCTAATACAAATATTTGTTATATTTTGTCTTCTTTAATATAAACTTTTACAAGATTCATAAATTTTAATTACTGAATACTTGATAGTTTGTTTTGAAAACGAATTTCCAAGCGATACTTGATTGTTTAACTACTGGCAATGATTGATTCACAATAGGTTGCTAACTTGAAGGGTGGGCTATTCATCCCTTCACAAATGTTTTGTTCAATTATTGTCCCTCCCCTTCTTATGCACTATAAATTGATTTAGACAAAAATTGCCTGAATTGATAAACTTTCGGCTTACTTTCATATTGTCAATGATTTTGCGTGCCTCAATATGATAAACAGGGGATAAACTTAATCAAATATACATTTTATTTATGTCGGGTAACGCGATGTCTTGATTGTACTGTAAGTACGCGTGTGGATATAATATAACGTCATAAAAAAAACTCATCGTTTCCGTTCTTAAGGTATTTGACATGAAAAGTTAAAATTCACCCTAAAACCGACAAAACAGCCAGTTGTTTTGTCGTGGTATGTAAATTAATATAAAACAAAAATAAATATGGTATCTATATTGAAAGTTTTTAAAACAAAAAAAATATAAATAAATACATAATAAATATTATAATAAATTACTTAAGTATTGGTTAATGATAATTTGTCCTTTACTTTTAACCCATTTAAAACTCACCTACAGTTTTAAAAGTGTTCCTTGAAACGGTAGAATAAATTTCAGTTTGAGAATCATATACAACATTTGATGTTCTCTAATTTACATATTTAATGATAAGACAAAATCACGTTTCAATATTAAAATGTTCGTTATTTTTTTTATTTTTCTTTATTGAGTACATTACAAATTTATCACTTATCTTATTGTTAGACCTCACACAGGAAAGTATTAGTGTATATAACTTATCTCTGTTTTGTTATAGAACGTTCTAGACGTATATTAAAAACTATCATATGTCATTTTTCCTATTACAACATTTTTAAAAGGAGAATCATAACTGTAACTATATAAATAAATTAAACGGTTGATAATCAAACAGTAAAATAAACTATATTCACGACTCATATATTGACAACAAATTCATCGTAGTACAATAATTTGTAAATAGTAAAATATATGTATGGATAATATGTTCAGCTGCTTTCTAGTCACTCAATTGCGCAATTTTCTTATACTCCATTACAAACTTAACTGCCACTTTAAGCACTTGCTCGTTATTTAGAATTATATCATAAAGGGGAGTAAAAGTGATAACACGTTATTGATATCAGTTACTCAAATCAGTAATCGGTAATCACCCTCTCAATAGCATTATACTGTAACAAGCCCCCCTTTACACGTCGAAGTACCTTTTTGAACTGCATGTTATATCCGATGCATTTAAATCCCTGGATTAAAGCAATTTACCAAACAAACGTTTTCAATTAAAATTTGAAAAAGCTTTGAAGATACGTACAATTAAAATTTCTCTATGAGTTAAAACTGATAAGGATGTAAATGATGAACGTCGTCAGACTTACAGGAAAAGATTACGAATTTTTGAAAATTGTGTAGTCAAAATACCACATTTGTGATTTTGACAGCTTTTAGACCCTGTGTTATATTTTATTAATTTCATTGCCTTGACATGTCACTAAAATAATCAGTTTTTGATTTTTAATTGAAGTTATCATCTAAACGTCTGTGAGACTCGATTTTATATTACTCAATTGAATAGATTTATTTTGCTTGTGTCAAAAACAAATCCAAGTACGTTTTAGTCGATTAAAATTATGTATGAATAATATTAACTGTATTGTTTGTAAAGATGAAAAGTTTATTAAAAATTGGTTAAAATTTTCTATATAATTTATTTATATTTAGATAAAAGAAAAGCTTTCTTACATTACAATTTCTAGCAGAATTGTTATTTCCATAAATATATAAACGTGCCCACACTAGAGCCTTAAACACTCTAACGGGCTAACGACGAAAGCGTTAACGGCAGCGTTAGTTAACGGGGCATAAAGCCTCCCCGTTAGGTCGCTATTAACGATTTAATAACGCAGTAATTGTAGCAGCAATTAAGCCTGCCACCGGATGATTATCTGCGCCGTTACTGCCTCCAAATCAGTGAGTCAAAACCTTTAACAAAAAATTTGCCATTTTTTTAGTATTAAAAATTTATGATTATATTTAGAAAAATAGATTTTTATTATAGAAAGGAACACAAAACGAAGATATTCAGCACCGCAAATCATAAATAAATGTGTTTTACATTTATAAAATATCACGAGAAAAGCAATTATTCAATAAAATGTAATTCATTGAAGAATTACTTGTTGTAGCTGTAGTAGCTGGAAGAAACAAAATAACCCCGATTTTTTCTAATATACAAATATATATATGTATTATTCCTGAATATTTATAACTATTTATAAAAAGATTGTATTTTTATTGATTGGTATTAATCATAATCTTACTAACTATACACATGTAACAGTATTTAAATTTCAATGGAATAAAGGTAAACAATTCCGTCGTTCAATGGGATGTTATATTACATCGTTAAAAACCAGTGAAGTGATTATATATTATAGAATGGATGTATAAATTTATTTTAAAATAATGAATTAAGCAACATTTTTTTTACTATTACAATAAAATTACAGAAAAAACATATTTATGATTCATTCATAGCATTTTTTCCACCCAAAGAACAGACTTTTCATTGAATTATAAGGAAACGTGTTATTCTTCTATTCAATCATTCTTTCATATATTCTGATTTAAGAACCCAATCTGAATAATTATTTTTTTGTTTATTATACATATTATGTTCTTATTTAAAAATTATTCTTTCAAATTTCGTCATCATTGTTCAAGTGCGCACAATTATAACAAATTGAGCATGCCAGAAAAAATCCAAACTGGTTGCTAACAAAACCTACAACCTTTCAATTAAGTAACAATCAAAACGGTTCTCTACGAAAGCTCTTGGTGGTACTATTACCTCACTGGCAAAGCTTCGAAGCAAAGCTCTGAGCTTTTATGAACGCCAAAGGGAGGTTTTTGGCAATGGCGGTCGCTATCTAAACTACCCAGACCCTCGCATAACGGCCTCTGTCGATGTGAGAGTGTTGCGCGAAGGCTGTATGAGTCAGAAGGGGAGTATGTAATTAATTTTGCGCTTTTGTTGCCGGGGGTGTAATGGCAGACTGAATTGGGATTCAAGGAAAAGCAACATTTGGATGTTACAATTTTCATTCGGTTACTTTTTTACCCAGTAATTATAAGATATATATAATTAAAACTTGTTATTGATGAAGATCAACTGTAAATGTAGAAGATTTACGTTAATGAAGAAAAACTGAATTGATTTTATAAATATTGTAAAATATAAACAATTATTCACAATCTTCGAGCCCTATTGGAAACTATAGACTCTAAATTATACATACAATAGTTTACCAAACAATCCACATTATTTTAGGAAGACTCATTTTGAGTTGGGGTGCAAGATTCAGCGATAGCTTAGTAATTTTATCATTATATTAATTTCATGTAGTAGACATAAACCGAGCATATCCACGATTTTTGATGAAAATTTGTTTTAATATAGGTATACTCATATCATCTGGAATTCGATATGAATATAAATAGTATTTTTCAAACATATACTCGTTATGAAACATGCATACAGATTTTTTTTAGATCATAGTAACTGACGGTGCCGCTAAACATTCTCTAAGAGAATAAATAAAATGATGAAGTCAAAAAGCGACTGATTTCAGATCAGAGTAAGAGGGTTGAAATAGCCATATTAAAATCTAAATAAATAAATAAATCATTAATTTCGAAATTGATTTATGAAAGGTTTCATTTGTTATTCGTTATCGAGAAGATTAAATTAAAGTCCATTTTTTCACCGGCAAATGGTCCCAAAATTTATAATTTAAATAAACAATAATAATGAAAAAATAATGTCAAATTTCAATACAAAACAATAAAATATTTGTCTTAGATCTGTTTTCTATTTTTCGGTGATACTTTTCATTACTCTATATCGTCGAAATTATTTATCTTTCAATCAGAACGTATTTTATTTAAATTTAATTTGCTTCTTAACAATTCTCTAAAATTAATCTTCTCGTACAAAAAGCTTCATTAATAACAACGTCTAAACAATAAAGTCAAATTAAGGTCGCCGTTTAATTAAAATACAATTCCAAACAAAATACTCAAAAACCTTTTCAAAACGTGTGCAAAGCTAAATTATAATTCCTTGAAAAGTTAATTTCCCTTTGATATTGTTGGAATAATGTCATTAGGTACGCTTAATTTTATTTAATTACAAATTTCAAACTCCACCGTACAAAAACATATTCAATCAAAAAAGGTCTAGTAATAAATATATTTAAGTACTAAAGTCCTGTGCGAGTCTGAGTGTCGCTTACGACTCTCTGTTTGTAAATTAGCGTTAATTACCAAAATTATATAATGGCTAATGACAAAAAGCTAATTTAGACGAGCCTTTTGTTCACAGTGATAAACGAGACTTTATATACAAAGCAAATATGCTAAAATGTATTTCATCTCTTTCATACGCGATGCAATTATAATGGAAAAACTGGGGTGAGTGAGTGAAATAGGTAGAGCTATTCCAAGTTATTGTTATGTGGGACTGCCGGTGAATTCTGTCTTGCTCTTGCGTAATCATTTATCAAGTTTTTCTTCTGCGGCAGAGAGAGATAGTTGAATTTAATCGATGTATAAATAAACCTTTCAGAAGGTTGTACCATATTTACATAATGGCATCTGTGTAAGTGGTAAAGGTGCATTCATACCGAGTGTCACAATCAAATGATTATTCTTTCGTATAAAGCTTTTGTAAATTTATGTTCAATATGGAACAGTATTTACTCAATTTAAAACGTGCTTCACCATGCACATTTACGAATGGAATATCGACATCGGCAACGAAAAATTTCAAATTGGTTCGAGTGAATAGAAAAAGACCAATGACAATAAATCGAATAGTTAATATCTGAGTCAAATATCTAATTTACAAATAAATTTCAAGTATCCACTTGATTATTTTGTATCAAAAGACGAATGCAACTAAATAAATAAACATTGCTCATGTTTATTTTTTTATAAAAACTATACTTAAGAAACATAGGTACTTTATATTTTCAAAATTGGTTCCAAAGATTTTGTTTTTATTTTTCACAGCATTCTCAATTTTTATTTATATTTATTTCAAGAATTAAGCTGTCTGTCCAATGGGGTACTTCCAATATAGCGAGCGAAATATAACAAACAATTATCACTGCACATAGACTATTATTTATTTTGATAAGGAAAAATAATACTTTCTTGTGTAAACCAACCGTAAGGAAACGTTTTTCCATGTTCAGCTGTACACGAGAAGTGGAGAAATATTCTTTCCCTTACTTCCACAAAGAGTTCAATTAGTTAAAGCGAGACACTAAATTCATATTTCAAATAGAAGTGTCATGAAAATCTCTGTGAACAGTAAGAACATTTAATACACTTTCTCATTGTACTGTGCATTTTGATCAATTAATATTAAAATGAGTTTGTTCAAATAGATATAGTACGTAATAAAACCACATTAATACATGCATAAATTTACCCATCACTTTCATTACATGATAAACAGTTGCCGCAAAATCTTTTGTTCACTGGACCCCAATTATGAAAAAATAGTCCACGGTCTCCTGAATATAAATAGTTAAAATTGAAAAAATTTGCGGCCTTGAGAGAAAACCTTGCACGCCCCAACTTGGAAAAAGCTGCCCTAGATTACCTTTCCGAACTCTTTCTAAGCAAGTATTGCAAATTTATGTAGACATATAAAAAATAGCCTAAGTTAAGAAAAGTCGAAAAAGTTCTTCTTAATTTAAAAATAACGTAAAAGTACAAACGAAAAAGATTATTAATTATCGCTTATATAATAAAATATTTTTAAACTCATTCTTATAAACTATATAAACTAATAAACTTACTTGTTTTAATATCATCTATATAACCTGGATTGGTATTTTTATTATAATATTTCTCGTAATACATGCACAATTAACTGTATCATTGAAATTGCAAACTAAGATCTACATTTGAATCATTATTCAATAAATTTCCGCGTTTTTGACGTTTGCAGTCAGTCAGTTTTATAAAACCGTAAAAAATCAACTAGAAAATTTGATATCTTTGTTTCTTGTTAGTATACAAATTTATTGATTTAATTGATAACATAGCCATCTTTATTCTCAACTCTTTTGAACGAGTAATGTATTATAAATAACGTTTGGCTTGGAGTATTTTCGGGATTTTACGAGTTTTCAATAAAAGATATTCTAATTGAATCCAAATTGCTTAAGATCCGTCTAACGTCAAAAAAATGTGTGTATTCACCAATAAGTTTTTCCTTATATATTCAATTTAATAAAAACAAAGACGATGTATAATAATTATCACAAAAATAAAAACCTTCTTGTGTATTTTCTTTGTATCGCTGTACGAACAGTTTTAAAAATATAAAGAGGTTTCAATGATCAGAAAGAGACAACAAATTACATAGCATAGCAGCTGTTTGAAGAGTGACAGAGATAAATATAAAACAGCTTAAAATTACATATCCTGAATAAAAAAAATACACAAAAGAAAAACAAGCAGTCTCTTTTTCGCAGAAGAGGAAAATTATTTGACAGAAAGGGATGAGTGTAATATATAAATGATATCCTTCCTATTCAGTTTGCCTTCACTTTTATTTTGATTTGAGATATGATAAAAATACGAGAGAGATGTTATAAAATTGCCGAGTTTGTAAATTTGTTCTTTTCTTAAATTTATTCTTTTGTTATCACATAATGAGCAATTATGAATTTTGAATTTGTTTTATGACAAATTAATGGAAACTTTTCAAATGCAGTGTGTGAAACCAGATTTTATTTTTAATAAAATATTTTAAATGTTACCAAATTTTTGTTGAAAATGCGTAATTCGCTTCAAGAATATGATAATTCAGCCAAATTGCCGACATTTCATAGATGATAAGAACATAAAAATGTACATTTACGTTGAGCGTACATTAATGGATAAAAATTTAACTAGAGTCGTTTGAATTAATGTTGACTATAAACTTCTTTTTTTTTTGCTGAAGTAATTATACTCATCAAATGAAGTCATATCTGTTAGTAATATGTCACATGAATATTATTGAATCGTGAAATTTTTTCATTGAATGTATATATTCTATACGCAAACAAATTTTCAATTTAAAAAACTTTTTTACGCGGTGAAAAAATAGCAATGTATTTTAGTTCTACATTTTTTTTAAATATATCTGATAGCTATTTCGGCTCATGCCATCGTCAGAACTATCACATAATTGTAGGTCGTATAGTAGGTATGAGTCGCTATATCAATAAGGCATCGGTACTGTCCTTTACTTCGTAAGTTTCATGTAGTGCACTTGCTTTGTTGAAAATATACATTTTCTATTAAAAATATCTATATGAGTTTGGTGTTATTTTATATTTATAGCTAGTCTTCTCACCTTGTTGTCCTATACACTATGTGACAAATTAAAATGCCTAATATCCCTTACTATTATATATCATTCTTAGATAATAATTATATCATTCCTTCACTAAAATAGTTAACTTAGACTCACTTAGTTCACTAGAATTATTTAATATTTGTAAGATTCCAAACATTTTGTCCTTAACTCACTCAAGCTCAAATTCGCCTTTCGGCATCTTCGAGCATTCTATCACACGGATACATAAGGATAAAGAAAAATGCTGTTTGCATCGTTTACATTCAATAGGAATTAATTAAAAGGAAAAATATAGACCCTAATGTTAGGATCTATACATATCAATGAAATAACTTATTATTTTTATATATTATGATTTGATAGTAACGATAATCAAAGTTATTGATTATAAAAAAAAATATTAACAACAAATACGGTTAATGAGTCTTTGATGAAAAAATTCTGCAACAAATAATAATCAACTATTATTAAAATGCATTTGGTTTATTTAAAACTATAATAAACATTCTTATTTCAAATTTGGTGGATAACGGTGGGAATAAACATCAGGTGACATTATAAAAGAATTCAAATTATGAGATTGCTGTTTCATTCAAATAATCTCACGTAAGGGGTGTAACAAGGAGGAATTTGGGAGATTTAGCTGATCGTTCAGAATATAACTCGAAATTAATTGGCCTCTGCTTATTTCTAGATTTTATTAGTAAAATAATTTATGATCTCCCATGATTTAATGACATAATCCAACACCTTTATTTTCACCGGTGCAAACTGTTTTTATGGGTGTCAAATCTGCTGCATACGTTTAATGCATGAAAATGCCGAATGGCAATATTCGGGACATTAGTGATAAAACAATTGAAATGCAACGTTTTACCAAATCAAATTTGATGTTGAAATTCTATCATAAATTATAATCTTTTATTTAAGTAGGTCGAATTGGCATGTATATTTTTCTTGATTCAATATTGTTTCTAGATTCAAATATATAATTTATCTGCTCCAGCCATGAATGCTTCCTATTCAATACAGTGGAATTAACATCCGGAAGACTGTATCGAACTTTTCATGTAGTGTACCTGGCTGAACGAAAAGATACTAACTAGTATGTATCGCGAAGAAAAATTGCGATGTGACAGAGAATCTTGATACGCCGCCTACTGAACATATACTCCACATAGGATATGACACAATAAGAAGAACAACTCATATATGTTTAGATGTATGTCATTTTCAATATGAATGCAACTACAAACAATGTCCGAAGAATCTTTTGTTAGAGTTTTTTCCACTCATATTTCTTTAGAAATATGATCTGTGCACATTCGTCTCAGTTAACAATAGAAATCTTCGCAAATCCATCAAACATACAAAGCCCATGACTACGATCCACAAAATATTATAAAGCTGGTGACTCGGTTCCACAAAATGGGAAGCTAATCTTTTGTGGATTGACCTGCGTCATAATTTGAAATTGATTGACTTCTATTGAAGATTTTTCTTTTATCCCATTGTGCCCAGGATAATAGAATAATGTATAAGGGATGATAGAGTCAATTTAAGGGAAAAGGTGATTTTCATATTCTAAGGGTCTTCACAAATTATCAAATGAATAAATTTATAATAACATAGTAATATGAAAGCTCGTAACAAGAATTCTAAAAAAGTTTATTAATTATATTTGTTAATCTTTCAAATAAAAATAAATTCTAATGAAGGTTGTGTGGATACTTTAAACAACCTTACAATTCTAGAAATAATATAATTTAATTTCACAACATCAGTGGAGCGCTCTAATTGATAAAAACTTAAAATTACATTTTCTAGTCTTAGTTCCTAATCTATAATATTCTAATCAGGTCTAGATATGTATACGAATAAGTAAGTTCAAACATAACAAATTAAGAAAATTTAAGAGATTGCTTTTCATATTTGACCACTTTGTTCTAAGATAGTCAACGCAATAGATTATTGATGTTATTAATAAATGCCTAATTATCGGTATTTGAAATATGATTGGCAGTTATAAGATATTTCTATATACCAACAAGATAAAGTATTCGCGAATCTTTACAGCATTTAAAGAAATTCAATTTAATTGTTGATAAAAATAGGCAACGATTTTTTTATCATCGTGTCTTTCCAAACTTGTATTTATTATAATTTTTAAGACAATTATGGCGATGTTAAGCTAGCTAACATTTAATTGTTAAAAATATTTCTAACCTTGAATGTGGGATAAAACAATTTTATTCGCATAATCGCTAAATCCTATTCACAGCTAGCATTTGTCACGCTCAGAAAGCGGAAAATATAAAATTTTGACGAAACGAAATAATCTCACTTTCAAAATGCTTTTATCACTTACGCTCAATTATATTTGTATTGTATACATAGCGGGTGGTTTATTTTGTTACAATACTCGCAGGGTGTGTCTGCTTTTATCGAATCGAGATAAAAGTGAAACAGTATAAACGCAATAGCGAAGCGAATTATACAATTTGAAACAAACAAAGGTCTCATATGAGACAACTAAAGATAAAAACCGATGTTAGACAAATTCGGTTTGTTTAGCGATTTATAACTAATAATGATACTTTCGAATGATTTTTTTTACGCCTATTTTTTTAAATAAATCGTTTTAACTTATTTTTCTTCCCTAATTTACTGGATTTTTTTTATCCAGCGGTTGACCATTATCTGCTTCGGTCACCCATTTTTCAGGTTCAAAATTCAATACAGACGATTAAAACAGTATTTTCATTCGATTAATGGATTTTCTTTACACCTAACTTTTCAATGAGAGTTAGCACATATATCCTTCCTAAAAAAGATAAAGATTGAACAGCGAAGTAAATTTTTCAAAGTATAATAATCAATACCTCTAATGAATGTAATATAAATAAAAAAGAGATTTGTACTTGACAATCTGGTTTTACTTTTTTATTCCATGAAAATAATATGTAATTATTTTTTCACGATGGCTAAAATATCTAGGGTACAAACCTCCAGGATTTTAGGAAAATAGGATTTTAATAAAATACCAAAACACATTATCATCACGTTCTATCTATCACATAGGAAATTAAATATAATATTCATTTTCATCGTTAACAATACTGAAACCTGGAACATACATAAGATTTACGGTTACCAAAGGCCTTAAAAAAGTCGACGTGTTTTAAAAACATTTTCAAAAATGAAAACCTCAATGAGCTATTGAAAATGCTTCCTAAGTTTATTGATTGAATTGGCATTCACTTAGTAGAACTCCATTATAATACGGTGAAAAAAATAGCAATGTATTTTAGTTCTACAAAATTATTTTTAAAAAATATAGTTGATAGCTATTTTGGCTCACGCCATCGTCAGAACTATGCTTTAACTAACATTCGCTTATCTATATATAGCTGTGTAGAAAAGGCACACAATACATCCTCTCTCCTGTTTCTCTCCTGTTCCTAAGTGACCAAAATACTGCACTTTTGAAAACAATTTAGAATTTTATGGCATTCGAGAGTTTGATCTTTTTTTTCTAGTTGAATTCGAAAACTATATAATTCTATAAGAAATGATTTATAAACATCTTATTAAATGTTATACTCAATATATTTGTTTGATTCATGATTAGAAGTACGTCTAATTTAAAATATAGAAATAATTATCGATTTAGTATCTAATCATAGTCCTTTAATTATTTAACTTTGTTCAATTATCATATAAGGGACACCTAAAATAAAGGGAATTCTGTCACTTTTATGTCATAAATAGCGTCGGGGTATTTTTTTGTTTGTTAACACCTTTAGATCCTTAATTGACTCCTTAAAAGGGTATGAAGGTGTAATAAACGGAATTTAACCGCTTTGCATGTTAGCTCAGAAACAGTTAACCATTGGAACATGAGACCAACACTGTGAAAAAACCATAACATTTAGAAAACATACAAAAGAAACCAGCGCATACTTCACATGTATATCTGTATTTAATTTAAAAAGAATTTGACTTATATCTTTGAATTTATATCACTGCACTGCAAGGTTTTTAGAAATTCATAAGTTTCGTTGATTGAATTTACAACTATTAAACGACCTTCTATGACAATAGTATAAACTTTAAGAAATGTTGTCGTCGTCGGGCGCTATATTTTATTGTCAACTAAATTGAATCGTCAAGCGATAGCAGTTATTGGTGAAGTTTCCTATATGATTGTGTGTGTACTTACCTGTCCTTTTATCTTAAGCGACCTCATGGCGATTAATGTGACTACTTGCCCTTATTTTTAACGAGAATGATAATAAATATCTTCTAGACGTTAACTATTAGGATGTATCTTATAATGTATCCATCAAATCTAGTATACGCAGCCCATTTTCCACTCAATTAAATGGTTAAGTATAATCATCATATAAAAATGGCACTTACGCTACAATTAAAAAAGTCTTTCGTGTATGCGCGGAAAAAATATTATTTCTAAGTATACCCTTGTTTGGTTACATTATAACAATACCAAATATCCTTAAATAGGCTTCACAAAAAATCTTTGAAAATTCCTAATTTATTGTCAAAACTACATGTTAGTGAAACGGTTTAACTAAAGTAGTATAGTTCACTATTGTTTTATAGTTTACTTATTCAATTAAATTTCGTGTCTCAAAAGGTTTCACTTCACTTTTAAAACATTGTTTTATTTTTACATATGGTATTCAAAGAGGTAACAAACCTGTTAAATAAATAACATAAGGGTAGTTACCCAATCAACGAACCGTAACAAAGTTAATCAATAATTATTTATTCAACACTGTTAATTAAATAATGATAAGGGTAACCTTATATCGCTTGTGTTGTCGCTGGATTATTTAATAGTGTGAAATAATAATTCATAGATTTAATTTGTCAATACATTTTATGTAACACTTCCATTAATAAACAAAAAAAGTCTAATCTTATTTTTTATATACCGTTATTTATGCTCAATTCGTAAATATTTTATAATATTGCGCAATTGGTTGAAGAAAAATATTTTTTTAATAATAGCAACTGAATGTTATGCCAATGTATAGTGTCTTTTGTTGATGAAATATTGTCATCTCTATGAAGTTCTACAGTCAAAACATTGATTATTAATGTACATTCTCGGAGCCTACCACTATAAAAATACACTTGAATAAACAATTCTTTCACTTCTTCTACGCGTCTTCCACAGTCAACAATAATTGTTTATGCAAAATTTATGTATGTAATCATCTCACCATTGGTATTTCTTTTTAATAATAATATTAATTACAAATATTGTTGTTATATTCCATTTTATAAAATGTTTTTCATCGATGTGTATTTTTTTCTCATACCTATTCACAATTCTCGCACATTGTCATTTTAATTTGATGCCATTAAATAAAAGCCTCATTAAAATATTGAATACCTCCATACATTTAAAATTTATAAGACTTTATAATTAATTTTTATGATTAGAAGAAGTAGAAATCTATCCCTCAGACAGACTTGCAACAAAAACTTTGTGCATTATTCGCATCAGAAGAAATGAACGTCAAACTGATAGTAATTTATGTTTATTTATCCAATTAGCAATAATATGTATAGCGACTATAACATTAATTAATTTATCGACGAAATAAAGGTTACGCGAGCGGTTTTGTGTTGCGGTGACACCTGATAAAATGGGAATTCAACATTTTATCTAGGTGTATATTTCACCATTTATTTATGCAATTTTTCCTACAAACATTTAACATATTTTTTCTTTTGACTTCAATATTTTCATAGAAAATAATAATTACTCTTAAAAAAATAGCCAAATACAACCTTATTTTAAAGTCTCGATAGCTGTGTTGAAAAAAAACAATGTTTTATGAAATGCCATAAAAAAACTTCCTCTGCCTAAGGCTTTAATGAAAATACAAATTATTCAAATTGAAGTCAAAATTATTAAATCAAAAATGCGTAAAAAAATATTACATCTACATACTCAAATACTGATTATCCTTTAAATACAAATAAATAATTTGGATAACTTACCAACTACAGACAATTTCTGACATTAAACATTACATTATGTTTTTGATTTTCAAATAAAAAACAGCATATTTCAGAGACGACTTTTTTATATTTCATTGTCTCGCATATTTTTTTAATTAAAATAATTATTTGGATGTTTCAGTTGGTACCGTACATAACCAGTTCTCTGAATATATACACGTCTTAAGTAATTAGTAAATATGTTAAAAAAAATTTGTAAATAAAAAATTCATGCGATCAACGTGAACGCAAAACATCGTTAAATCTCAAAACTCTAATTTAATAAGAGTATGTACCTTTTTGCTAAATTTTCGTCCGCTTTGCGCTTTGGTGTTTTTCTTGAATTCCATCGTAATGATATGTGGAGAAAATAGAATGTTAATTAAACACAAGAGTCAGGTTTGTAATTATACTTGCATTTATTAACGCACTTTTTTTGTGTACTTTTATGATATATAGCTTTATCATTGCTCTCTTGCAATACACAATTATACTCTGTAAAGCTTTGCAGATAAGAAAAAAGACAGTACGAGACTTCATTACGTCTATGATATAAATAATTAACAAAAAATCGCATAGTGTATGTAACAATGAACTTTATTGTTTATGAAAATACTTGTTATGGAGAAATTAAAGCGGCTTGGGTGTTTGATATCTAAACATAATTTTTCACTAACGATACATTATTTTAAATCCGTTACATAAATAATGGGATAAATTTTATTCAAAAAAAACTCTTCTTAACGTATTTAATATTTAAGTTAGCATTATACATTTTTATATAATTACATTACTGATCAAAAAAAAAATTATAACAAATATCAATTATTATTCTGAGAATTCTCATCGCTTTAAAAATTAATAAAAAAAAAAAATAGTAGCGTCTCTAATTTTTACTTTAGACCAAATATGACGATTCGTTTCGACTTAAATCCTTCGAAATTTTTCTACAGTATAATAACAAATTTCTGCAAAATAATATTTACCCTACAAATATTGTATTCAACACAAAAATTTGCAATGTTGCAACAAACTCAGGGATTAATTTTTATATTAGTTCAATTGTAAATCCAGGAATACCGAGAAGTCAGTTATAATATTTATTTAACCCTATTTTTAATTTGTTCGATGGACATATCTCCATAAAAATAATATTAGCTTGGTAACACGTATAATTGTTGGTATCTAATGCCCGCAAATATTTTTTCATCTGTATTATTATGGTTAGTGGCTTTGATAAAAGGAACCGACAAAAACTTGTCCCAGTAGCTTTCCAGTGTTAACTTCAAGTTGATATCATTATATTCAGCCCGCACAAAACGTCGATTGGCAGGTGTTGTTTTTTAAATTTTTATGTTGTTTTTCGCAAAAGATGAGCGATACTCTCTATTCCAAAGATTATTTTGAATGATTGTTTGTCTTAAAACATGGATATTTATGTTTTTGAAAAGACATTGATTAACGTTCCTTTATTAAGTCTACTGCGATAGAGTATTTTTATTTGCATTCGTAAATATCTGTATTTTTAAATATTGTATGTGAATTAACACTCAAGCAACCGGTCCCGCGTTCGCGCGGATTTCGTCTCGCGCTGCATCTTTACGTCTGCTGCTCGAATGCATGATACATGTGGATATATTTTTTTAATTTACGGCTTAGAACTGTTTTGTTTATTGTTCTACGTGTCTTTCATTCTATTTCTCCGAAATTTATAGCTCCGAATCGTCCTTGAAGTAAACAATATTTGCCAGTTCCAAAAGTTTCCTATAATTACTCTTGGACTGTAACAAACTAAGTTTTTTTGTTTATCACAGCTCAGCAATAAACTTTCATTGTTTACTAATCAAACAAAAAAGCATTATTGATAAAATTTAAGTGATTATAATTAGTAATAGAATATTATTACTAATGATTAGGCATTAGTAATAATATTATATTACTACTTACTTTTTATTATTAGGCAGTCAGAACATTGCAGTTCAGAACAGAACAAGTGTAAAAACTCAAATTCTCCATAAATATTTTTTGTCGATGACTGTTTCGTATTTTATTATTTGAATATATTATCATTGCATAAGACGTAATCCTTAAAAATATCTTCACAAAATCATGTTAGCAAAGGTACAGGGACCTATAGTATTTGATTGATTATCAACATATCGATAGCCAATAACCATTCCATTTTGAGTGAATTATTTTGAATGGTTTAGTTGAGGCAACACGACAAAGACCATTTTTGACCAAAAGCAATAAAACTCTTGAGTTATTAGACAGAATGGTTTCATTACGTAAAAAAAGATGTGAAACATGTTTCTCGAATATTTATAACTTGAGATCCAGTGATTGTGAAATTGTAGGAATATCGAATGTACAATATATTGTTATGTATTATATAATTAAAACTAAACTATATCATGAACCCGCAATATCTTAAATATTTCAAATTGAAAATATGTTTAGTGCCATTTACCTAATTGACAAAATTAAAAAACAGATGTTTATATTCGGCTTATAAATATGCTGAAATTATGACATAATCAAATCGTTTTTTTTATTTAGTCGATGATGACCAAATATCACACATAATTTCTTTGAAAATATCAAAAATTATATTGTTTGGCTCTCAAGTAGTTCGCATCAAATTATTATATACAATTCAAACAATTATTCAAGTTTAGTTCCTACAAATATTCACAGTTTGTGCATTTCAAAGTTTTTTTAAAATAATAAGAAAATTTAGTTCAAATTTTGGAATATTTGATGATGCCCATATTAGGCCATATGTATCATTTCATCTAAGGTAACGTTTATGAATAGTTGTTGATCTGCTGATAAGTTGTAACACAGTACATCTTGATGGTGTTAAAACGAATTGCTGATTCAATAACAGTGATCCAATTGAAATATTATATGTACCAAATTTGGTAGGTACATATAATATTTCAAATGATTGCTGACACGTTTGTTATATATATTATGAATTTTCATTTCATAAACATTAAATAATGTACCAGCTGATAAATAATAACCATTTATTACTTGAATTGGCAATAAGAAGTTAAATAAAAAAATCGTTACTGCTGTCAGCGGTTATGTTTCTTTTATTGAAGTTATAAGAATAAATAATATAGTCTTACATCTATGGAGACCTGTAACTCGCTTTCGAAATTCCTTTTTTCCATAAAAAATTTCAGACTACTTTTCGATTTGCGATCAGCAGTTGTCTTTCCAACATTTTTTACACACGAACACAATCAATTACTAAACGCCATTATCCTATAACGAACAAGAATATAAGTTTACATGCAGGTTTAAGTAACAACATGCATACCAAAAATATTAGCAATATTTAATTTTTATAACATCGTTTTAATTGATATTTATCAACGTCTTAAATATAGTAAAAAGTTGCCGCCTTACAATAATTACTACAATTGTGTTGTATTATCAATATAAAATGGCGTAGATTTAATTCACGGCAAAATGGCGGCATGTTTATGTGGCAAGAAGCATGCTTTATAAGGGACAGCAAACAAAATGAACACCGAACAAAAAAATGATTTAATTCTTATACCCACTACAAATATTTATTCAGAGAACACTTTTAAGTAATAGTTTATGCTATATTATTTATATTGTTTATTATACGTATTAAGTAGACACTTATACGTTTGCGATGTTTGAAAACAAGCGGCTAACACTTTTAGATGAAAAATATCACCATAACCGATACCAGTCACCTACGTGTTAAAATACATAAAAAATGCATAATCAATATTGATAATAAATGTGTGCTTATGAAAGTCAACTTGGTACAATGTATCTATCTTATTAAATTAAATATTAAAATACAAGCGATATATCTGTTAATTATTGATGCAATCGTTAAATGTAATTTGTATGTTTGTTTTAATCTTGAAACTGGAGCACATTTAAGTAAATTGCTTTGAAAACATCATAAAATATTAAAATTATCTCCCTGCCTCATACAATGTAACTGATGGCAGCAATAATTGCCATAAATAATTAATATCATTAAACTGTACGAAACATTAATTTCTTAGAGTGCTATCGCGCTTTAATAATATAAATAATAATAATTGGTTCTTTTTGTAATTATACAAACACGATAACGCTAATTTATTGGCCAACTAAATTTGAAATTAATTGTCCTGTTTATTCCACATTTCTAACCTCACATATACATATAC